>CM062810.1:119117454-120442483 GCA_031772625.1 Pinus tabuliformis | reverse complement strand
AACCACTCTTTTGGTCGTTGATTTTAGCAAAATATCATTGTTTATATGAAATTCAAGCATTTTGTATATATATATATAGAGAGAGAGAGATGATATACGATTAGTATATTTAAATAGTAAATTTCACTCTTAAAAATATTTGTAATTTGATGGGACCAGCCCATAGTTCCATGCAATAATACTAAACAAAAACACAATAATGCACTAATCAATAAGTAAATGATCAAACAGTGATTTTGTGACTTAACAATGGTGATTAGTGGTTAATCTTAGGATGATTCTGGATTGCGTTTGGTGGCATTTATGACAGTCATTAATTTCGTTGTGCTGGCAGTCCTTGCCTTGGTTGTTGTTTCCCGCTCCTCGGTCTATGCCAAAACCCTACCTTCTATTGTAATTCTTTCATTTTTTTTCTGCAACCCTGTTGTGCTAATGGTTTGATCTGGAAGCAAGTTTTTCGTGCTGCAAGGCTATGGGTTGTGTTGCTTGTGAGTATGGCACCTGTGTTTGTCCTGGTGACTTATAGACTCAGTTCCTTGGGAACAGAGTGACGGTTCTGCTCGCTTGTGTAAGAAAAATGGCTACTGTATGTTCTGTTCAGTTACTCGACTTGTATTTTCTCCACTATTCTAGTTTTATTGTGGTTCTCCTGCTTATTAAATTTGATAAATGGATGTGCATGCTACAGGTCACAGCTGCAGTGGCCTCCTCCTGCTCACAATTCGCTCCAGGTAAGCTATCTCTCCATGATTCGTCTTTCTCCTCTGTCTTCCTTCAGCTCTAACAAGAACGGCTCCTTGGTCTTAGGATGTCACCATGGACTGTGGCTTAGTGGGTTTGCATTTCTCCCACGCCACTAAACCTCCAGGTAATCGATTCGTTCACTATGCAGATAATTCCTTATGCTTCGTTTCCTTTTTGTTGTCCCTTACTCTTTGTTTGGGCTGACAATGTTGCCCTGTTTTGATTGCATAGGTTGGGGGTTCATTCTTTGGCGTGGTTAGTGTAAACGCTTCGGCTCTCTCCTGGTAGGCTCTGCCACTGTTATCAACTTGTTTTTATTATTAGTCTCTATCGGTTTTGTTAGACAAAGTCCCAGTTCTTGTTTGCTTATGCTCCTCTGTCGTCGCTATGTGACCTGGGTTAATTTGTACAAACCCTTGTTTGTAATCCACAGTTGTGTAATTGTAAAAATATTGTTTGGAGGCTGTCCAGAACCCTCGTCTAGGGTTCTAATGGTTTGATTGGTTCTTTAGTTGTTCGTTGGGTTATCCCTGGACTCTGTCATATGTATACAAATATTTTGTTTTTGGAATGAAAGGAAATACAGTGTATTCGGTTGTATTTGTTACCTCTGTCCTGGATTTTGTTACTCAGCATTTATATACTCGTTCTTGGTTGCACTGTTCGTAATGTGCCTGGTTCTTTCAGTCGTGGACTCTGTTTGTTGTTCGCCAACCTTCGTACTGGAAGTTCTCGTGCAATTTTCCTTGTCTTCCTTCTGTTCCTTAGGAGAGAAAAATAAATGAAAAGGTTATTCATGCACAGTATCTGCTTATTTTGGTTTATTCAATGATTAGGGAAAAGTAGATAAATATTTCAATGACTATTATAGATGGACTCGAATGAAAGAAAATTATTCTTTGTATTCTATTACTGTTCTCATATGCTGAACCCCTCAGAATGATTTACATTTCATATTTGTACTGTTTTCCCACAGTTACCTGAACTGTGCATAGTTACGCTTCAATTGTTTCTTTTATTAGTTACATAACTGTTAACTCATTTGGTTCTTCTTGCGCTACAAGATTTTACAATTAATCATAGATGTCTTTTTTTTTCTAAATGGAAGAAACAGTTATACGATAATCACTCACTAAAAGAGAGACAATTGTGACAGTGACCCTAACTAACTATATTGTTCCCTAACTAATCATGAAATTAAAAAAAACAACAAGTCCCTACATTCTGCTTTGACCAATTAAACATAAAGAAACTAAACACTGATAAATCTTTCCACCTTGGCGGAGACCAACACCTGGTCATGGTGCCCTTAGCTGGATGCTCCTGCATCAGGCTCCCGGGGTAAGAAAAATTCATGACTCCGGTCCATGAGCTTCTCGACTAAATAACCCACCTGCTCTATCTGCCTGGCATCAAGCCACGAACTATCCTCAATAGGACGGTTCTTCCACTTGACCAGATATTGTAGATACTCTTTCCATCGAGTTCGTTGGGCCACCTGAGTGTCGAGGATCCTCTCGATCTCGGGGGGCTGAACGTAAGGCATTTGTCTCATCCAAGTCTCACTTTCGTCTTGGGTGTCCCGTGTAGGCCGTGCTGTACTGTCTTTCTCTGGATCAGCAGTGTATGGAAACAGGTCTGCCACATTAAAGATGGGCGAGATGCCTATTCCTGGTGGCAGCTATATTTCATAAGCATTCGCTGAAAATTTCCAGAGAACTTTGCAGGGGCCTATCTTTTTGTACTTCAGCTTGTTGTATGCGCCTCTAGGAAAATGCTCCTTGCGCAAATGTGCAAGGACTTCATCCCCTACATTGAACTGCACCTCTCTCCGTTTCAAATCTGCTCGCTGCTTATATTTTTTACTGTTGTCCTGCAATTTTATTTTCACCTGCTCATGCAAATCATTCATCGCTTTAGCGAAATCCTCCCCATCAGCACTTCATCTTTCCTGTTGTCCTAGATCTCGCAACTCATGCACTCCGCGAGGATGCATGCCATACAAGATCTGGAAAGGACTGTAACCTGTGCTGCGATTGGGCGAGTCGTTGTAAGCGAACTCTGCCTGGGCAAGTACTCGATCCCACATCTGCGAATTTTCGCCAATCAAACTTCCTAGTAGGTTTCCCAGACTTCTGTTTACCACCTCTGTTTTCCCATCAGTCTGCGGGTGATAAGCAGAGCTAAAACTTAACTGTGTGTCCATCTTCTTCCACAGGGTGCACCAAAAGTGCCCTGTAAACTTCACGTCCCTGTCAGAGAGAATGGACTTAGGTAGACCATGTAGTCTGACGATCTCTGTAAAGAACAAGTGGACCACGTGAGTGGCATCGCTGGTTTTTCTGCAAGGAATGAAATGTGCCATCTTTGAAAACCGGTCCACTACTACCATTACCGAATCATAACCCCGTTGTGTCCTTGGTAGACCCAAGATGAAGTCCAAGCTGACTGAGTCCCATGGTCTACTTGGAATGGGAAATGGCATGTAAAGTCCCATATTTTGACTGTGTCCTTTTGCCAACTGACACACTTTACATCTGGTCACAAATCTTTGCACATCCCTGTGCATTTTTGGCCAATAATAAAAATGGTTGAGCTACTCTAATGTCTTGTCGATGCCGAAATGTCCAGCTAGACCTCCACTATGCTTCTCCCGAATGATATTCTCTCTCATTGAGCAGTCGGGGATGCATAACTGTCCCCCTCTGAACAACAGCTTCTCCTACAAATTATAGTCCAACCACGGACTATTGTCTCTCACCAAAGGATTCTAACACACTTTGTAAGCCTCCTTGAAATCCGTGTCAGTCTGATACAAATCTTTCAAGTGCTCAAAACCCAGCACTTGTATAGTACTCTCCTGCAAGAGTAAGGCTCTTCTGCTCAATGCATCCGCCACCTTGTTGGCCTGCCCGCTGATGTGTTTCAACACAAAGGTGAAACTCTGCAAATATTCAACCCATTTAGCATGTTTGTGATTCAGCTTGTGTTGTTGCATCACATACTGCAGTGCGGAATTATCCGAGAATAAAACAAACTCATTCCCCAGCAGATAGTGTCTCCAATGCTTTAGTGCTTGGACGACAACATAGAATTCCTTGTCGTAGGATGAATACTTCTGCCTACTTTCGTTCAACTTCTCGCTGAAAAACGCAACAAGTTTGTCTTCTTGGCTAAGTACAACTCCAATGGCCGTACCGCTTGCATCACAGCGAACCTGAAAAAGCTTTTTAAAATCTGGCAATCTCAGGATCAGTCTCTCTGTGATCTTCTTCTTCAGTAGCTGAAAACTTCTTTCTGCTGCCTCGGTCCAACGAAAAGGCTGACTTGCCTTCTTTATAGTATCCAACATAGGTGCGCAGATTTCACTGAAATTTCTTATAAATTTTCGATAAAAACTTGCCAGCCCATGAAAACTACGTACCTCAAATAGACTTTTCGGGGATGGCCAGTTGACAATTGCTGCAATCTTCTCTGGGTCCATCTTCAACTCATTTTTTGCAATCAAAAAACCCAGATAAACCAATTCTTTTTGCAAAAAAGTACACTTTTTCAAATTTATCAGCAGCTTATTCTGCTGCAATTTTTCCAACACTTTTCAAACATGTCGAAAGTGTTCCTCTCTCGTCTTGCTGAAAATTAATATATCGTCCAGGTACACTATTACAAACTTCCCAATGTATTCTTTCAGTGTTTCGTCCATTAATTGCATAAAGGTACTATGTGCATTGCTCAGTCCGAATGGCATTACCAGCCACTCATACATTCCCTCATTAGTTTTGAAGGTTGTCTTCCACTCATCCCCTTCTCGGATTCGAATCTGATGATACCCACTCTTTAAATCAATCTTTGAAAAATATGCTGCCCTGCTCAGGCAGTCCATCATGTCATCCATCCATGGCAGTGGAAACTTGTACCGAATGGTAATCTTGTTGATGGCCCTCGAATCTGTGCACATCTGCCATTCTCCTCCTTTCTTGGGAGCGAGAACTGTTGGAACTGCGCAAGGGCTCAAACTCTCCCTTATTAACCCTTTATCTAGCAATTCCTGCACCTATTTTCTAATCTCCTCATTGTCTTTGGGGCTCATCCGATATGCTGCCTTATTCGGCAAACTTGCTTCAGGTATAAAGTCAATGTGATGACTTATACTTCTCTTAGGGGGCAGTTTATCTGGCAAGTCATCCACTACTATATTGCTGAACTCCTGCAGCATCTGCTGAATTTTCGCAGGCAAATCTGACACCTCTGTGTGTAGCAGCACTGTCTTCGCTCTTCTGACAATAGCATAGCTCACTTCACTGTCTTCAATCTGCTTCAAAAACTATTTTCCGCCCATTAACAACACTCTCGTCTCACTTGTTTCCGCTGTCTCTTCTTCCTTGATGGGCACAAGCATGTGCTTGATCCCATCTTTGACAAACTTATAACAGTTTGTCTTCCCGTCATGTACTACCTTCCTGTCATACTGCCATGGCCTGCCTAGCAGTATGTGACATACATCCATCGGCATTATGTCACAAATGACCGTATCCTTATACCTGTCGATATGAAACTCCACTTCGCATTGCTCATCCACCAACAGCTGATGGCCTTTTTGCAGCCATGATACCTTGTAAGGAGTGGGGTGTTTCAACCGCTTCAACCCCAACCTCTCCACCATTTCTGTGGCAACCAAATTATTTGTACTCCCACTAACGATAATTAGCTTACAGCACTTATTGTGGGACTTACAAATTTTCCGGAACAAGGCTTTCCTTTGAGTTTGTTCAGCTGTTTCTTTGGCTGGTTTCAGCAACACCTTGTTCAAAACTAAGGCTTCCCCTGTTTCCGACACATTTTTTTCTTCTTCAGGAGGTGCCTCTGCATCCTTTGGCTGTGAGACATACACACCCCTCTGTCTAGCTTGTTCCGCCTCAGGACACTCAAAAGATCTGTGCCCCCCCTTATGGCACCTGTAGCACTAATAATTAGCTCCTATGTCTCGGCCATTTCCCCTTCCTCACTGATATGGCCTGCCACCTCTCGTGCTGTCACCTTTTTCTGTTGTCCCGGAAGCTTTGGAACTGCTGCCTTCCTCATTACTGCTGGCAGTTCGCCCTCTGCCCTAAGACTATCCCCTTCCTCTGCCGGTTCCCCATCCTCTCCTAGAATTTTTTTTACTAGTGATCTTCTCCTCTGCTTTCATAGCACTTTGATATGCTTCTTCTATGTTTTTCTGGGAAAGAATGTTGATTTCATCTAATATTTCTAACCTTAAACCATTCACATACCTGGCTATTTTCTCCGGGGTGTCCTCCGTATAACCGGCTCTTAAATTTACCCAGTAGAATTCTTCAGTGTACTCTCTTACTGTCATCCCTTTCTATTTCAGATTCTGCACTTGCCGATGTAGTGCAATCTGGTAATCCTTAGGCAGAAATCTGCCTTTCAACTTGGCCACCATCCTTGACCATTTCTTGATTGGCAACTTGTTCATCCTCCTTCTCTCTATTTGGACATTGTCCCACCACAGGGTTGCGTGTCCCTTCAGCTTCGTTGCAGCAAACTTAACTCTCTGATCTTCACTGACCTCTTCACACTCAAAATATTTGTCCAGTTCGCTGATCCAGTCCAACAGAACCTCTGTGGACAAGTTGCCATCATAATTTGGGATTTCTGGTTTAGGCTTGCTGCTCGCCAATAGGACCGACCTCAACAGTCTCATTTCCAGCCCTTCTTCATCTGATCCATCTATTGTCACTATGGCTTCTTCTTCATTGTCATCTCCTACCTCTGGATCCCTTCTCCTTCCTGCTTCAACTGCCTCCAAATGGGTAGTAAGGATCTTGATCTCCTCTCGCAATCCTTCATCTGCTGCTCTCCGAGCACCTCTTCCACGTCCTCGTCTTCCAACTTCCATTTCTCAGGAAAACACTAAAATCCTGCTCTGATACCACTATGATGGGACCAGCCCATAGTTCCATGCAATAATACTAAACAAAAACACAATAATGCACTAATCAATAAGTAAATGATCAAACAGTGATTTTGTGACTTAACAATGGTGATTAGTGGTTAATCTTAGGATGATTCTGGATTGTGTTTGGTGGCATTTATGACAGTCATTAATTTCATTGTGTTGGCGGTCCTTGCCTTGGTTGTTGTTTCCCACTCCTCGATCTATGCCAAAACCCTACCTTCTATTGTTATTCTTTCATTTTTTATTTTGCGACCCTGCTACGCTAAGGGTTTGATCTGGAAGCAAGTTTTTCGTGTTGCAAGTGTATGGTGGTAAGCCACGGCTCTGCGTGCGCCGGCTATGGGCTATGCTGCTTGTGAGTATGGCACCTGCATTTGTCCTGGTGACTTATAGACTCGGTTCCTTGGGAACAGAGTGACGGTTCTGCTCGCTTGTGTAAGAAAAATGGCTACTGTATGTTCTGTTTGGTTACTCGACTTGTATTTTCTCTGTTGTTCTAGTTTTATTGTGGTTCTCCTACTTATTAAATTTGATAAGTGGATGTGCATGCTATTGTAGAAATTTTGAATAATTAATCACTTATTCACAGAGATTATCCTGATTATACACTATTGCGGAATACATGCATAATACATAACCTCCTCTACGTTGATCATCAATTTAGCAGCATTAAAAACAGTGAAACATCAATCGCATGCACACATTAACACAGTATGTAACCCGGGGAAAGAATACAACTGAAAACCCCACACTATCTGTATATTATATTGATTGAGAACATGTTACAATACATAGTGCAATACTCCTCGCAAGTACTCAGTACTATCTCCACCTATTACACACAAACTAGCTCAGATCTGAAGCCTCAAATCTCCTCCACTGTTTGCCTGCCTCCACTGCACAATCCTGCAAGAGAATAATGATGAATGGCTGAAGCAAACTCGTATTTCCTTGGCTGAACCACACAATCCTCATTGGCATTACTCAATCCCACTGATTGTGCAAGATCTCATGCACAACTACAGTCACAACTGATAGCAATCTCAACCTCTAACACATGTCTCCAATGAACTGTTCATGCATTGAGTTAACTGATGTATTCTTTAGTTGCTTTATGAGTTAATAATCAGTGAATTAATTTAACAATTAATTCACATCACTCATCACTAGTGTATTCTGTAGTTATACTAAATACAACTAGTTTAACCAAGTCAAACTGAACACAACTCCATCAACTCCACCAAAACTCAACCACATGAGTTCTAACTGAAGTCTTGCATGCAATAGCTCAACTAACCCACAAGAAAAGCGTATTTCATTCTGACAACTGCATGTGCCACATCTGTAGCTCAAACTAAAGTGCTCCAAGAGGATAAGATAATGTTTATAGTCCAAATATTATTATGAGACAATAATATTTGACTGTTCTATTTTTAGCCTGGCAGTCTAAAAATAGAAACCACCCATATGTCTAAAAATAGAAGTCCATATATTTTTACCAACATGACCAATCATCCACAATAGCATCCTGCAACTCATAGACCATGATCCATATGTCTAAAAATAGACTTTGCGCCAAAAATAGCCTGCGGGCCCACTTAGTGAAGGCGACTTCTTTCCACTAAGCTCCATCATCTTGTTGCATTCTCAACATTCCCTCTCAACAAGATATGGATTATCAGCAACCCCTATCCTGCCTCGGTGGTATTCGAATTTGCTCCTGGTGAGCGCCTTCGTCAAGATATCAGCATCCTGATCCTCCGTTGGAATGTATGAAAGTAACATGATTCTCCGCTGCACACAATCTCTGATATGATGGTACCTGATGTCAATGTGCTTAGATCTATCATGAAATACTGGATTAGTCGAGAGTTTAATGCAACTCTGGTTATCACAATAAATCACAGTAGGCTCCAAGTATGAACCGAACAACCCAACCAGGATCTTCCTCATCCATATAGCCTCGCATGCAGCCAAACTTGCTGCCATATACTCGGCCTCTGCTGAACTAAGTGCCATGGATCTCTGCTTCCTGCTGTACCAAGAAACTGTTGTCAACCCGATACTAAAGACCCCTCCTGATGTGCTCTTTCTGTCCGTTGGGCTCCCTGCCCAATCTGCATCCGTGAAGCCACATAGCTTCACCTCATCCTCCTGTCTGTACCACAATCCATATCCCGATGTGCCTCTGAGATAACACAATACATGCTTGCCTGCCTTCCAGAAGAGCTTGGTTGGCTTAACCATAGCTTGTGAAAGCTGGTTAACAGCATAGCATATATTGGGTCGTGTATTGACCAGATACATAAGCGACCCCACCAACTGTCAATAAATAGTGGCATCCACTACTTCTACTGAAGTAGCATCCTCCTTCCTCCAGCCTCCAGGAAGAGGAGTATCAACAGGCTTGCAGCCATGCATGTTGAACTTCTCCAGTATCTCCCGAGCATACTTACCCTGAGAAACAAATCGTCCATCACTACGCTGCCAAATTTCCAATCCCAGGAAATAATGAAGGAGACCCAGGTCCTTCATCTCAAACTCCTTAGCAGGATCATCCTTGCATGAAAGTATCAATAGCTCATTACCTGTTAGAATCAAATCATCTACATAAAGTACAATGATAAGCAACTCACCCTCCACCAAAATATGGTATAGGTTAGGATCCGCCTCACTCTTGGAGAATCCAAGTCCAGTGAAATAACTATCTATCCGTGTGTACCAAGCATGTGGTGCTTGTTTCAACCCATAAAACGCTCTCTTGAGCCTGCACACATGCGACTCACTGCTGAAGATCTCAAAACCTTTGGGCTGCTCTATGTACACCTCCTCCTCAATGACTCCGTTGAGGAACGTAGTCTTCACATCCATCTGATGAATGTGCCACCCCATCTGCGCTGAGAGAGCAAGAATCGTCCGTGTGGAAGAATACCTTGCGACAGGTGCAAAGGTCTCCTCATAATCGATCCCCTCTATCTATGAAAAGCCTCGGGCAACAAATCTTGCCTTGTACTTCTCCACACTCCCGTCAGTTTCCTGCTTAACTTTGTAGATCCATCTCGAACCCGCCACTGATTTCCCTTCCGGTCTTGGGACAATCTCCCATGCACTGTTTCTGACAATCGAATCATACTCTTCCACCATGGCATCTACCCATGCGGGATCCTCCACAGCGTCCTCAAAGGAGGATGGCTCAGTCACAACACATTTGCTCACAAGAGCCATGCATCCAGTGTACCGATCAGGTGACTGTCTCTGTCTACGTTGAGCTATAGGTGGTCCTACAACCTTCTCTGCATCTTTAGCCAGTTTCTTAGCTTTTGTCAAGTGCTTTCGCCCTCTGATGGTTGGCGCTGCATGAGTGGTCTCTTCCACTCCATGAACTTCGTCCTGTGGCTGATCCACGTCCTGAAGCTCATCTTTAGGAACTAATAGCTCCTCATCTGCATGCAAGTGTGGCTCCCTCTCAAACGAACACTTCATGGCTTTCTCCTCCTGAAATTTTATATCCCGTCGCACAACAGTCTTGCCACTGTCTGGCAAATACACATGATAGTTGTGGGGCGTATCAGTGTACCCCACAAATATCCCAACCTCTACGGTTGGCTCCAGCTTCTTCCTGGCATCCTTCGTCACATGCATGTAAACATTAGTACCAAATATCCTCAAATGACAAATATCAGGCCTCTTACCAGAATAAGCCTCCTCAGGTGTACTCATGCCAAGTATCCTGTGAGGACAACGGTTCTGCACATATACTGTAGTATTGCATGCTTCTGCCCACAAGTGAAGGGGTAGGCCCTGATCATGCAACATCGCCCGTGCAGCACCCACGATCGTTCTGTTCTTCCACTCAGCAACCCCATTCTGTTGTGGGTTATGGGGAGCTATGATCTCTCTTCAAATCCCTTCTACGCTACAAAAATCCTTGAACTCGCCAGAGATGTATTCACCACCATTGTCGCTCCTAAGAGCCTTCACCTTCTTCCCCGACTCCTTCTCGACCAGTGCTTTGAACTCACAGAACTTTGAGTATGTCTCGCTCTTCTTCTGCATGAAGAAGATCCAGCACTTTCGAGAGAAATCATCAACAAAGATTACATAATACCTGTGCTTTGCTGTCGAAGCTACTGAGAAAGGTCCACACACGTCTGTGTGAATTCTCTCAAGGATCGTCGTGGTGTGACTATCCTTCTTGTGAAAGGTGGCTTTCACAAACTTTCCCAAAGTACACCCCTTGCATTAATCTGACTGCGCAAGAGTGCCTTTAGAAAGCCCAATAGTGATTTGCTGCAGTATCTTCAAGGCTCCATGGTGAAGGTGACCCAATCTCCTGTACCACAACTCGCCATCATCCCGGCTCACCAATCCTTCTACCTTGCATGCCATTGCTGCGCAGCCATCTACATGCAACTGATAAAGGTTCCTCACTCGAACCCCTATCTTCCGGGTTTCTCCAGTTGTCTTACTACACAGGAAAGCCTTTCCCTCGCTGAAAACAACATCATATCCCTTGTCTTCTAACACCGCCACAGAGATAAGATTCTTCTTCAATCCTGGAACATGCATCACTTCCTTCAATACAAAGGGTTTACCAGACTACCTCTCAAAGGAAATGGTACCGATACCAGTCGCACTGTATCTACCATCATCGCCCATCTCGATGTGCACTCCAAGATCTTTCTCCTCTAGATCAGAAAACAAATCTCGATCTCCTGTCATGTGAAAAGACGTACCACTGTCCAAGAACCATACCGATCCCATCACACTTGATACCAAGCATGCGATCAACGAAAAATCAAGCTCAAACTGCGAGGCTAAGGCCTCTCCCGCTGCAGATCCAACAACTTGCTTATTTTTCTTCTTCTGCGGACAATTTGTGGCATAGTGTCTGTGCTGGTGACAGTGAAAGCACTTCAACTTGGACATATCCTGCTTCTTGCCTTTCGCATCGGAATGAGAAGCTTTTTTGTTCTTCCCCTTTTTTGCTTTGGCAGCCAAAGTGCAATTTTCTTCATCATGTCCCTTTGATGAAGATCTGTCCCTGTTATTCCGCCTGATCTCCTCCTGCACAAGATCTGACCAAAGTCTCTCCCATCCTGGCAATTTCTCCCGACCATTGACAGAGTCCTGATAGGAATTCCAACTCTTCGAAAGACCAAGGAGAGCCATGCTCACCAAGTCCTCATCATCGACAGTCACCCCCACACTTCCCAGCTCATCCCTGCACTGAGTGAACTTCGTGAGATACTTGGGCATACTATCTCCCTTCTCGCACTTAATGTTTCTGAGTTTATCCTTGAGCGCCAGCTTCCTCTGATTGCTCTTTCTTTGGAATAGATTTGTCAACGCTTTCAACATCAAGTATGGAGAAGCCTTTCCATGCAGGCTGGACACAATGTGATCCTTCACGCCCTCCAACAGAATCCTTCGACACTTTACTATCTTCTTTTGCCAAGCATCAACTTGTGCAGTATCAGTAGGCTTTGGGACCTCAGCCTCTATGAAATCCTTCATCCCATTATCATCTAACACCTCCTCCATCCTGTCCTTCCATGCAATATAGTTCGAGCTGACCTCAAGAGCATACTCCAATCGCAATCCATTGAAAGACATTGCAACGTTGACACCAAGAAAACACTGCTGCAAATTCGAATTCCACCAGCTCAAAACTCAACTGCCTCTTGATCTAAAATTCGTGAGAACAAAGTATTTCTCGTATAGAGATTGACTGTATGGGATTTTACCGAATATCTCACCTTCCAAAGGAAGGATGAATCCAGAGGCTACCTGGCCCGATTACAAACTCTGCCTAAAGAAATAAAATGTAAACACTTTCTGAATAATAGATCTGATGATCAACTGCTCTGATACCATGAGAAATTTTGAATAATTAATCACTTATTCACAGAGATTATCCCGATTATACACTATTGCGGAATACATGCATAATACATAACCTCCTCTACGTTGATCATCAATTTAGCAGCATTAAAAACAATGAAACATCAATCGCATGCACACATTAACATAGTATGTAACCCGGGGAAAGCATACAGCTAAAAACCCCACACTATCTGTATATTATATTGATTGAGAACATGTAACAATACATAGTACAATACTCCTTGCAAGTACTCAGTACTATATCCACCTGTTACACACAAACTAGCTCAGATCTAAAGCCTCAAATCTCCTCCACTGTTTGCCTGCCTCCACTGCGCAATCCTGCAAGAGAATAATGATGAATGGCTGAAGCAAACTCGTATTTCCTTGGCTGAACCACGCAATCCTCATTGGCATTACTCAATTCCACTAATTGTGCAAGATCTCATGCACAACTATAGTCACAACTGATAGCAATCTCAACCTCTAACACCTGTCTCCACTGAACTGTCCATGCACTAAGTTAACTGATGTATTCTTTAGTTTCTTTATGAGTTAATAATTAGTGAATTAATTTAACAATTAATTCGCATCACTCATCACTAGTGTATTCTGTAGTTAGACTAAATACAATTAGTTTAACAAAGTCAAACTTAACACAACTCCATCAACTCCACCAAAACTCAACCACATGAGTTCTAACTGAAGTCCTGCATGCAATAGCTCAACTGAACCACAAGAAAATCGTATTTCCTTCTGACAGCTACATTTGCCACATCTGTAGCTCAACTGAAGTGCTCCAAGAGGATAATATAATGTTTATAGTCCAAATATTATTATGAGACAATAATATTCGACTGTTCTATTTTTAGCCTGGCAGTCTAAAAATAGAAACCGCCCATATGTCTAAAAATAGAAGCCCATCTATTTTTACCAACATGACCAATCATCTACAAATAGCATCCTGCAACTCATATACCATGATCCATATGTCTAAAAATAAACATAGTCTAAAAATAGACTTTGCGCCAAAAATAGCATGTGGGCCCACTTAGTGAAGGCGACTTCTTTCCACTAAGCTCCATCATCTTGTTGCATTCTCAACATAGGTCATAGCTGCAGTGACCTCCTCCTACTCGCAATTTCGCTCCAGGTAAGCTATCTCTCCATGATTCGTCTTTCTCCTCTGTCTTCCTCCGACTCTAACAAGAATGGCTCCTTGGTCTCAGGATGTCACCATGGACTGTGGCTCAGTGGGTTTGCATTTCTCCCACATGACTAAACCTCCAGGTAATCGATTCGTTCACTATGCAGATAATTCCTTATGCTTCGTTTGCTTTTCGCTGTCCCTTACTCTTCGTTTGGGCTGACAATGTTGCCCTGTTTTGATTGCACAGGTTGGGGGTTCGTTCTTTGGCGTGGTTAGTGTAAATGCTTTGGCTCTCTCCCGGTAGGCTCTGCCACTGTTATCAACTTGTTTTTATTATTAGTCTCTATCGGTTTTGTTAGACAGAGTCCCAGTTCTTGTTCGCTTATGCTCCTCTGTCGTCGCTATGCGACTTGGGTTAATTTGTACAGACCCTTGTTTGTAATCCACAGTTGTGTAATTGTAAAAATATTGTTTGGAGGCCGTCCAGAACCCTCGTCTGGGGTTCTACTGGTTCGGTTGGTTCTTTAGTTGTTCGTTGGGTTATCCCTAGACTCTGTCATATGTATACAAATATTTTGTTTTTGGAATGAAAGGAAATACAGTGTATTCAGTTGTATTTGTTACCTCTGTCCTGGATTTTGTTACTCAACATTTATATACTCGTTCTTGGTTGCACTGTTCGTAATGTGCCTAGTTCTTTCAGTCGTGGACTCTGTTTGTTGTTCGCCAGCCTTCGTACTGGAAGTTCTCGTGCAATTTTCCTTGTCTGCCTTATGTTCCTTAGGAGAGAAAAATAAATGAAAAAGTTATGCATGCACAGTATCTGCTTATTTTGGTTTATTCAATGATTAGGGAAAAGTAGATAAATATTTCAATGACTGTTACAGATGGACTCGAATGAAAGAAAATTATTCTCTGTATTCTATTACTGTTCTCATATGTTGAACCCCTCAGAATGATTTACATTTCATATTTGTACTGTTTTCCCACAGTTACCTGAACTGTGCACAATTACGCTTCAGTTGTTTCTTTTATTAGTTACATAACTGTTAACTCATTCGGTTCTTCTTGCGTTGCAAGATTTTACAATTAATCATAGATGTCTTTTTTTTCTAAATGGAAGAAACAGTTATA
Source organism: Pinus tabuliformis (assembly GCA_031772625.1). Classification (NCBI taxonomy): domain Eukaryota; kingdom Viridiplantae; phylum Streptophyta; class Pinopsida; order Pinales; family Pinaceae; genus Pinus; species Pinus tabuliformis. Next base: position 120,427,607 of record CM062810.1, on the reverse strand, counting down.
TGATAATCACTCACTAAAAGACAGACAATTGTGACAGTGACCCTAACTAACTATATTGTTCCCTAACTAATCATGAAATTAAAAAAAACAACAAGTCCCTACATTCTGCTTTGACCAATTAAACATAAAGAAACTAAACACTGATAAATATTTCCACCTTGGCGGAAACCAACATCTGGTCATGGTGCCCTTAGTTGGATGCTCCTGCATCATAATTAAATTATTAGATCTAATTAGAATTTTATTTTTTTGTGGAGTAAAAATATACTTATTATATTTTATTATTATTAATATTATTTTAATTTAAATCAATAAATAATTTTTGCAAATATAAAAATATATGTTAATTTGATTATAATGTTTATATATTTATAAATTATTTAGGATTAAGTTATAAACTGTTTTTATCAGTTAAATAGAAATTTGAAAGTACTTGAAGATCAAGAAACACCTCCTCATGCTTTATATATTAAATGTTTATATATTTACCATAATTATAGTTATAGGAAAAATCAAATAATTATATTTAAATAAAATAAGTGTAATTGATAATTAATAAAATATTTAATAAACATTTTTTAATAATATATTTTAGGAAAAAAAAATTACATAAATTTTATATTAGTTTCAAATTATAAGATATTTTTCAAAACTCAAACAAGTAAGGAAACTAATAACTATTATGAATTAACGGTTCTCAAAACTAATTTGAAGCTGGCACAAGAATTTATTGTAACACTACCTTAAATATTTGATACTTTAATGCTAGTTATCAAATAAACACACAAAAAATTGCTATAAGATATTTTAACTTACAACTTGTGTATAGTGAAGTATATAGTCTTCTCACAAATTTTTCATATGTATTATTGACACATATATAAAGAGATAAAAATGTTAGAGGATGGAGTCTAAAAAACTGGATTTGCACTTGAACGAGGAACATGGATTATTTTTATAGTTTAAGATGGACACTCTACGAAATATAATCATGATCCTTGGATGTAATGTTTTAATTGTTTAGGTTTTTTTTGTATAAGACATTAAACATTTCCAGGAATATCATTTTAATGGATGATATAATATCATGATTTTCATCTTGGATGATATAATATTATGATTTTCATTTTTTATTATTTAATGAGAAAGTTATTGTTTACAATTATGTTGAAGAGAGGTAAGTATCCAAAAATGGTAAAAGGGGCTTACAAGCATTATTAAAGTCATTGGTACTCTGTATTTTTTTTATATTAATAAAAATATAGTTTTTTTTTTTTTTATATTTTTGATTGGTATGGAGATAGTCTTTTTTAAAGGTAAGAAAATAAGTTAATGAATGAAGAATTAAATGGATTTGGCAAGAACAAAAGTTTAGCTATTATGGTTTTTCTTAAATGTAAGAAAATAAGTTAATGAAGCAAGAACTAAATGGATTTGGCAAGAACAAAAGTTTAGCTATTATAGACTTTCAACAAGATATTTAAGTTGTTGTGTTTTTCCTTAAATAAAAATAATAAGTCACCTTATTTACAAATGACAACCAACAATCATTATTATCACTAACATTTAACAATTAACTTACAATAAGTTTGGCCACCTTTAATCAATTAAGTTTATATCTAAGTAATTGAAAAACATGATTGTCATCTTACCCACTAAAGTTCAATTCTAATAAATCATATATTAAATTTACATTATAGGTAATGATTTCAAAAAATACTATATTGCATGAAAAAAAAGGTTCCACCGCATTTTAACTTCATTACTTTGTCTGATATCTAAGAGGGAGTCACGATAAGAACAATCAACGCCGTGAGCAACTTGAACGAGATATTAGACATGGTGATAAGGTACCAAATCTCAAATATCAAACACAATTGATGCATACAAATCATGCACGGGACACCCCCATTGATAAGAAGGCACTAAAGAGACAAAGCAACAAGATGTCACGCGTTAATATTTTAATGAAATATTGTGATAGTATTCAATCATTCATCCTTTCCAATGTAGCTGTGATTTTATGAATGTTTTAATGAAATATTGTAATAGTATTCAATCATTCGTCCTTGCGAATGGAGTTGAGTGGTGAGTGGTTTTATGGAAACACTTTTTAAGTGCAGTGAACGGTTTCATAATAATGGGGAAGAATGATAGTTTGAGGCTATTTGACATTACAATTATAGTATATATAGATAGATAAGTTTACTTTTAACTTATTTTATATAATTTTGGTGGAATTTTTATATTGCGATGAATTTTTTTTAATATATATAAATCATCATGTCATAATTGATAAAATTTATTTGGAAAACTAATTTCATTATGAAAAATACATTGTAGTGGAGTTTTGCAAGAGTATATAAAGTAGATATTCGTAAACGATGTCAAATACTAGAAAAGGAGTTCCTAATCACCAATATGGAATCTCTCAATAAAACTACCCACCAATGTAAATAGCCCTAGAGATTCTGACGAAACTAAGGTTGAACTTGAGCCCAACAAGGTCTTGCAAATAAGCACTCCCATATAATATGTTTCATTGTTTCTAATCCTGAGCAGAATTGACACAATCCATTAGTAAAGCTACTCTTGGTCAATCGATCTTTGGAGGGGATACCTTGATAAATCACCAACCAAGAATGACCCAAATTTTATAAGAGAATCTAATCTACCAAACACCATGTATTCAACGAATCTAGCAACTTTCTTCATCTATATAAACCCATTTGGCGTTGAGAACTAGTTCTAACTCATGGCGTTAAGGCAAAATGAAGTAGAGCTTATGAGAATCATATTGAGCCAAATGGTATCTTAGAATCCACCTCAATGTCTCCAAAAACGACCATCCATATCAATATTAATCTTGAAAATGTATTTTTGAGGAACTATCCTGATGATGTCCATAAATGTAGCCTAATCCATAGAGGATAAGGCAAACTATCGAACCACCAAACACCAGTTCTTCCAAGAACTGGAACTAAAATCTCAAAGACCCTCCAAAGAAAAATGTTTTTTTTCTAGTTCTTTGCTTGAAAATGGGGAATATTAGAAATACAAGTTCCATCTTGTTTCCAACTCCATATTGGTCTCTTGGCCAAATCCCAACCTAGACTACTATGTAACCTCTACCATCACACCAAGTCTAATACCTTCCTCCAAGCTATCCAAATGCTCTTAAAAATGATGCACCCAGAAATCCGAAAATTACGAGGAACATAGATGATGTCACATAAGCCAAATTGACCCCTAATTTTTCCAACATGTTCAAATGGAAACTATCTATGCCATGTAAACATTTTCCAAGGGGGTGAGCCCTCCAAGCATCTTATCACCCATATGGTAGCAAAAATTATACTTTATTCTCCACATTGATCAAACCAAGACCTCCATCATCACTGGGCATGATGCAAACATCCCAGGGAACCATGGGAAGACCCCAATATCCACTATACTTGGCCCATATAAGAACATAGAATCTTCTCCAATCAGTGGAACCGATTCTTGTTAGTGAGCCAACATGACACATAATAACTATGAGAGGCCTGAAGAATTTTTCTCACCATTGGCACCTTACGAGCACAGGGAAAATCCTTGTACAACCAAAAAATAAGCTTACATTGTAATTTATCCAAGCACCAATCCCACGTAGCAATGGAGGAAAGTTCAACCCCAAAAGGAATTCCAAGATATGTCAAAATAACCCTTGGTTGAACAAGCCTTAAAGTAGTTGGAATCTATGCAGGAAGATCATCAAGATCAAGAAGCCAAAAATCCATCTTATTGTCACTCGCAATGTCCCCAAAAGCCTCATTAAATATTAGATGATAATCATTGTTAGTTGAAAATTAATCATAATCAATGGAAATCGATAAGAGGGAGTCATCTAAAAAGTTGTTTGGTCTCCTCCCATTCAAGTAGGGTGATATCTCTAAGCTAAACCTGAGAAATGGTTGCTTCTAATAGATACCCAAGATCATTTGTTGTCAGGACATAAAGATAAAGGGCTAATGGGTCACCTTTCCTGATGGACCTGTGAATATGGATGTGGGACGACAACACATGATTAACCAAAACAAAAGTAGAGACCCTAGTAAACAAAGTATTGACCATGTCAACATATCATTTTCCAAACCCATAGCAAGTCAACATATTTGTGCTAAATTTCTATTTAATGTAATCATAAGCTTTGTCAAAATCGATTTAAAAAAAGGGCCTGAAAACCTATCTCCCTACCCCACTCCATAGCCTTCCATGCCAATAAGATTGTATCTAAACTAAATTGTCCTTAACAAAGCTTATTTTCTCTAAGTGAACTATTTTTAGATTTGTATCAGACACCCTCAAAGCTAAATATTTAGCCATAATTTTATAGGAAACACTTAATTCAGTGATCGAATTCCACCCACCAATAGAGTATTTGTAGAATTCTTTGGAATAAGCTTGATAAGATAGTTGTTAAGAAACTATGAAAGGATCTTGTAGAATATACTTCTTAAACAAGGATACATAAATCATCTCTTGCCATATCCCACATCACCTTGTAAAAATCACAAGGTACACCATAAATACACAATGACTTTTTATTTTTCATGGAAGAGAGAGAAACAAATAACTCTTATTTCCTAAATGCATTGTCCAACTTATCTCAATCTCCAAGAGAGACCTTGTGGGGGACTACTCTATAACAAGCATCCCTAGAAGAAATAACCAAATTTGATAGATGGGAAGCAGAGAAAATATATTGAAAATGGTTACTAAATGTATCTTGGATGTTAGTTGGATTCTCCTCAAGAGTTCCATCCATTTGGTGTAGACCAAGAACTCTTCCAGCATCCACTTTCCTCTTCAAAAATTCAAAGAAGAACTTGATCCCCTCATCACCTTCTTGAATCCACTACAATCAGGCATGGATTCTAGCCCCTATGGAAATATACTCCTCCTCTTTACACTACACTCTCACATCATGTTTCATGCTCCTATAGTTAGATATTATGTAAGCCTTCCTCCAATAGAATACATACCTATTTTAGTTATTTTTGAGCCTATCGAAGCTCTCCTTCAACTGCAACTTCAACTCTACTAGCTCTAATGTGCTCATGATGTATGATGCCTTTGATGTTGGTGTTGCCCCTAGTACCAACTCAATGGAGAATTCCACTTCCCTGTGAGGTAGAAACTCTGAAATTTATGCAGGAAATACATCCTGAAATTGTTGCAAGATCGAGTACCTCTTCATAACTTTTGCATTCTCAACATCCTTTCCTTTATCACTAAAATATGCACTGCAAATAACACACACCCTTTTTTGTGACTGCACTTTTCTTGCATATTTGTCACCATTCTAACTGATGTATCTTTCTTCTTACCTTGCAAGATTCTTTGTTCCCCGTTGTCATCCAAGCACTCAATAGATTTGTCATAACAGTCCACCTTAGTCTTGTGAAGAAACAACCAATGCATACCAAAAAGCATACCATATGATCCCATCGGAAGTACATTCAAATGTGTTGGGGTAGGCATACCATTCAACTCGATGCACAAGCTCTTACCCAATGATGAAATTTCTTCTTTGTACCTATAGCCAGTTGCACTAACCAAGCTTTTGCATGCATTTATTTATTCAAATCACACATATCAACTAGTTCAAGACTAACATAACTATAATTAGATCCAAGATCGATCAAAATAGAAACAACTTGATCACAAATTTTACCTTCCATCTCGATAATGAATGTTTGGTGATCCTCTTGCCTATTATCTAGTGCTGCATAAATATGTGGAATTCTCTGCCCAACATCCCCAACTATCTGTGCTTCCTGTGCACTATAAATATGAGGCTTACCACCCTGATTTTGCAGACAATCTCTCTTGAGATGCTCCTTTCCACATATCCAACATTGCAACTATCATTTACCATCACCTTTATTATGTTTCCCTCCATGTTGTGACCCATTAAAATTTTTGTAAGGTGCAACTTTTGCTTTCTCTCCTGCATTAGGAGGTCTTGTTTGCTTCAGATTCCATTTACCTTTAGCTTTGTATTTCCCTTTCCAACCTTGCTGAGATTTTGTCTTATGCTTTGATTGCTCATAACAGTGCTTCAATTTCCCAATGACCTCCTCAAGTGACCGAGGCTTATCATACTCAATCAAATCTCTAAATGCTAATGGAATCCAATGGCAAATCTCTAAACTTTGGATTTTTCATCCTTAAGATATGGTACATACCTCAAAAACTCCAGGAACTTGGTCGTATATTCCTCATCTGTCATCAAACCCATATTTATCTCATAGAATTCCTTGGCTTTGTTATCGTAGTACCTTTTTGACAAATATTTCTTCCTGAAAAGTCTCTTGAATTCATGCCAACTCAACTCCTTTGTCCTGATGTCTCTAACCCACTTCACATCTTCCCACCAAATGTTTGTTTTCCCTTTGAGGCTGAATATAGTTATTATGGCCTTCATATTCTCCGTGTAATCATGCAGCTCAAATAACTTATTCATCCCAAGTAATTAGGCCTCTACATCTTCCGGTTTCTTCAAATCCCCATCAAAGGTAGGTGACTTGGCTTTCTTGAACTCATCTAGAAAATATCCCCTATCACTCCTCCTGTAAGGATGATAATGATGATGACCATGGTACCTGTCAAAACCAGAACTAGAATAGAACCAATTTCCATCACCTCTCCTATTTGATGTATCCAAGAACCTACCATCTTTGATCATGTCATCCTTATCTGACATGTACCCACCATGATATCTACTACCATATGCCCCATAATCCTATCCTCCTTCCCATGGCTGATCCTAAGTGGTCCCTGTCTTTGCAATTCTAACAAGCTCTGAAGGATTACTGCACTGACTTCATCTTGTTTCTCTTGTTCCTGAATGATTCTATCATTATCTGCTTTGCAACTTCTTATTTCTACCTTCAAGCTTCTCAATGTGTCTGTTATGTCAGAAGAGTTCCCAACACCACGTTTCTCATCTGATCCATAAGGAGAGTCTCGTGAACTGTAATCTACCATCTTGCTAGTCATTTTTTATCTTCTTCCTATAAGTATACCATGTCAGCTAAACCCAAACATAACGTAATCAACATACCTCAGTATAGTTTAGGGGAGGATATCTCGTCTGCAATATCAACCAAATTAGCGCAATACATGTATAAACATAATCATATCAACATATAATCATCATTTCAACCATTATCCAGTTATCAATGCATGACCATACCAACCACATACCATGATCTCATGCACAACAACTATAACCATGTCAATGTATGCATAATGACATATAGACACTGACTTGCATAACAAGTGCATAACTGACATACACTCATGACGACCACATCCAACAATAACACCATCAACTTTCACATGGCGACACAACTGCAACCATGACCACCACCATGCATACACAACAAGAACATAGACCACAAGCATGAAGAACACATATGTAATCGACATGTATGCATGACCAACACATTCCGCCCATCCAGTCCAAGGGGTGAACCATGCTCTGATACCACTCTATAACACCCTCCTCCCACATTTACCCAAGCTAACCAGTCCACTGGGGTAAACATGTGATGAGAGGCTACTATGATGTGATTCAACTCCCCATGTATAGTTAAGGAAGTGGAATCGACAAAACAAACCTAATATGACCTTACTCAGGAACTACAGACCCTTCAGGAGACAAGAAACCCTTCCAGGTGCCTAACCCTAAGACAACTTGTCTTTTTGCTGAGCTAGACACCCAGTCGCTCCCATGACAAGCCATGCATGTGACTGAGGCCATCCATTCGCTCCCACAGCAAGGTATTCCAATGACTGTGGCCCTTTTTAGGAAGTTTTGTGCGAACAACCCCAGATTATGTGCCACTTTTTCAAGGCCAAGACTCGGGCCACTGGCCAAAACCTCATGAAACTTCCAGAAATGTTAAATAACCATTAATTAAAGAAACTAATGAAAATATTGGTACAAGTACTTGACCAGACCCCTACTAGCCATAATGGGCATTTCATTAAACATATCACAAATATGAAATCTACAAGTCATAACAACAGATCTGAGCATAGGGGTCTCATACTTATCTGAGATTCATAAAGAAGGATTGATGCCTTATCACAATAGTTGCATTATCATCTATTAGGTCATATATTCATTCACATCTCATGTACTAATCAAATCATGATGAGAGCCATAACCAAATTCTGTCATAAACCATACTTATAACTAACATATAACCAACAAAAATAACAAGGATATAACAACCATAAGACCACATATGAACAAGTATATTTACACATGAAATACCAAAGGAGAATGAGCTCTTATTAATGAATGCATAAGCCAACCAAGTCAGGGACTTCCACGAACCACCCCAACCATAGATTGGGTTGAACCATATATTCCTTTCATCCAATCCCCCCTTGCCATATTCCAAGCATGAATGTGGGACTCAAAACAAAACCCACCAAGGCTTCCTCGGGATTTACCATATATCCCACCAAGGGATTCCTAGGTCATAAATCGTCATGAATACAACCAGTCTTTACCGCAATCCCATCTGATCACTAGGCCCATACAAGCATGGATGCCTCTGGATCTCTCCACCTAACTCGTGAGGAATTTTCCGCCTCAACCTCTCGGATTTACTACGTATCCCTCCATTACTAGACAAGGGATTCCTAGGCCTGCAAAGTCACCACCCTCTAGGATTTATTGTGTATCCCACCATTACTGGTCAAGGAATTCCTAGGCCCAATCAAGGGTATTCAAAATCAGGGTTTACTGTATATCCTTGCCTAGGATTCCTAGGCCTAGTGATCAATCTTGAGACCACCCCACTCAACTTTGGATCCATCTAAAAATCCATCTCCACAAAAACAAGAGAACCACATCACACCATGGCTATCCAGAAATGGCAAGGCAAGGCTAAAGAACATTATCACACCTGACAAAACCCATGTCAATGACAATAAGAGAACCAAAAACACACATGCATGTACCATGCATGCCAAAACTAGCAAGGAAATCATACATGCAACTCGATACCTACAAGTAATCCCGTTGTAGCCGCTTGATCCTACTCTTCCTTGCTTGATCTTTTGCTTCCTCTTGCTTTCTTGTCCCTCCTTTGCCTTCTTTCCTCCAATGCTATAGTGCTCCAAGAATGCTCCAATTTTCCAAGTGTATAAGAGAGAGAGAGAGAGTAGAGAGAGAGAGCTCCAAAAGTGAACTGACAAAAGGTTGTGAATGGATCCTCAGAAGCATTTTTGTTAATGAGGCCTCTATTTTCTTCATTTTCCATTATTTTCCTTCATTTTCCTCCTCACATGCAACCTATTACCTTTCACCTTCCTTTTCTCCTAATTCCATTATTTTCATAAATAAAATGTCAATTAATGACACTTTGCCTTTCCAAAGCCTTTTCCAATTTCGTTAGCCATAATAAACCAAATGAACACCCACGCTAGGTTGTTTTGCCCAACATTTAGCTTAGAATAAGTGTACAATGACCTTGGTTATTATTTTTTCTTTATTAACTTTATTACATGGATTTGACTAGGGTTGTTACATTATTAGTGATTCCCCTGTAAAATCGCACCAATGACTTGTTTGAGGATTCAAAACTTGGTGGAGGCTATATTGCTACTCTACTTTCACTGAACTAATATTCCTCTCATGGTTATAACCTTCTACACAAATATAACATAAATGAATTTTTATTGATAATATTTAAGAAAATCATTAACTTACACTAATGATATCGAAGGTGGGGAATAATAATAATTAGATTGACGTTGGAGAGTCATGGAGAAATGACAAAAATAATGGGGATAGGGTTTCGACCGAATTTTTCAGCCTGCGGCTACCTGACTATGCTTCAGTACCCTTTGCCCTCCCGTACGTTGGCCCGTTTTTACCACCGCGCCTGTTTTTTTGTCACCGTTATAGTCACTCCTCCTTTCTACTGCTTGGATTGTTACCCTTACCCTCCTCCTCGACAAACTCCTACCTATTACCCAGTCCCTACAGCAACAGGAGACCTAGGGTTCTGAAGGCAGCTGGCGCAGGAATATAGAGAAGGTTATGGAGGACTTAGTTGACTACTCGAAAGACCCTCTAGCGGGTACCTCCATCTGGACTTCTCCTCAGGTTAACCCAGCAAGCAGTTTTCACTATGGTTTTGAATTCACCGACATTGTTGCCTCACTTCCCTCGATCTCAGGGCCCTCGTGCTCAGTAGCTACTTTCTCAGAGGCCTCCCCTTCCATCCCTGACCTCACAGCCCAACCCTTGTCCCCTTCTACCCTAAAATTTGTGGATCAAACCCTCGATCCCAGTCTGGGCATCTCCTCAGAGGGCTTTTCATCTCTCCCTTCCTCCGTCGGCTCCCGCATCCTCTCTGCATCGACCAACAACGATCTTGTCGCCTCTGTTTTAGGGTTGCCCGTGCCAACCTCATCGACCCCCCTTTCTAGCAATTTCACTGAAGTCCCACCCATCTCCGGGGTTTTTCCCTCAAATCCTCCCTAGACAACCTTGCTCCTGAGACTAACCCTTCTCGAGAATCCCACCAGAACCCCTCTCCGGATGAAGGAACCCAAAAAGTAAAGAAACAGAGGGTCCTTAGACCAAAATACTTAGAGTTTTTCCTAAGCCTGGGTGAGGATTTCTAGTGGAGTGAGGCGATGGACACAGCTGAGCGAGTGCTAGTTGGAAGAGTCAGGGGTTGTTTTTACAGCGCCACCAGATTAAAGCAATGGGCCATAGTGGTTTGGGGACACCATCTAACCGAACCATTGGTGGTTCAAATTTTTTTCAAAGGATGGTTTGTGCTTTGTTTTTCCAGGGCAAATCATACCAACTGGGTTCTTTTAGCGATTTGGCACATTGAACAAGCCCCAGTCCTCCTACGGCGATGGACACCACTTTTCGACCCAGAAAGAGAACAGTTGGGCGTTAGCCCTCTATGGGTTAGACTACCTGGCCTACCCCTTCATTTCTATTCTGAAGGCACCTTTAGGCATATCGGGAACTCTCGGGGCACTTATCTAGAATATGACAAGTCCTACCTCTCGACAGGAAAAATGGCGTATGCACGAATTCTGGTCCACATTGATACCAGTGATGGGCTTCAGGAATATATCACAATCCAATGGATGAATTTCTCCTGCAGGCAGAACCTGGACTACAAAGGGGTTCCATTCAGATGCAGGAGATGCCACAAGGTTGGCAATCTTCTTAAGGATTGCCCCCTCAACAAGAACAAGGATAGAGGAGAAGCTGGGAGTACAATTCCCCCAAAGACAGACCTGAATCAAGGGGAGCAGCTCCATAACAAAGATGAAGGGAATCAAAGTGAACCACCTCAATCGAACATGTCTCTCTCGCAGGGGACCCCGAAGAAATGTGGTAGGCCTCCGCTTCGGCCTCCCTCCCCTCCTCTCACCAAGGCAAGAGCGGCTGCTGGGTCAGTGGTTTCTTCGGGTAAGAAAAAATTCTCTCCTTCTCCCTCTTGCAATCATGTTATTGATGATTTAAATTTTTTTCTGGTAGATGTTTCTTTGAAAGAAATTGAAGACCCTCCCTCTCGCCCCCCTCTGGTCACCCCCCCTCCCTCATCACTTCTCACCTCCTCTGCAGCCTCCCCTTCTCCCCTCCGAAATCGTTCCTTTTCCTGTAGTTGGTCCTCCTTCCCCTCGGTACCGGACCTGATCCAAGGCTAAGAAGAAAATAATCTCTCAGGATTTCATCGGTTTTGATCCCTCTTTTACCCCCTTTGCTCCCAAGATTATGCGGGGTCGATTCTCCTCCCTCTCAAAGGCTCGATTCTGAGTCGGAGGCGAAATTGCCTTGGGAAAGAAATCTACCATTCATGGGGCACTTAGAGCTTTGAACCCCTCATCTGAATCCCCCTCATGAAGATTGCCTCCTTCAATTGTAGAGGGTTGGTTAGACCCGAAAAAAAACTAGCCCTCCACAGATTGTTTCATACCTCTCCTGTTGATATCATCTTTATCCAAGAGACTCTGGGACCTACTGACACCATTACTCACCTCATTGAGGCCATGTTACCTGGATGGAAGTTCTTTGGAAAAGATGCTAATGGAAGATCAAGAGGCCTTTCACCTCCTGATGACTACAGGCCTATTTCGTTATGTAACTGCATCTATAAGATTGTAGCAAAGATTATTGCAAACAGGATGCGGCCCATTTTATCCAAGTGCATTTCACCAGAGCAATTTTACTTTCTACAAGATCAACAAATTCATGAAGCAATGGGAACTGCCAAGGAAGTGCTACATTCTTTGCACTCTAAGAAAATTAAAGGTATGATCCTAAAGGTAGACCTTTCAAAATATTTTGATAGAGAAAATTGGTTATATATTAGAATGCTCTTAACCCACCCGGGTTTCCCCTTTGAGTTCATAAAATGGATCATGAGCTGCATCACTAATATACCTTTCAGTGTGCTAATCAACGGGGCAGCCTCTCCCTTTTTTTGCTCTGAAAGAGGCCTCTGACAAGGGTATCCCTTATCCCCTTTGTTGTTCCTACTGATAATGGAAGGTCTTAGCAGGAAGATTAAAGAAGAACACAGAAGAGGAAAACTAAAGGGAATAAAAATCACAGCTAACTGCATCTTGACACATCTATTATTTGTGGACGATGTTCTTCTATTCCTCAATGGAAGCATTGGAGACTTAACTAGCTTGAGGAATGCTTTTGCTTTATTCCAAAACTCCACGAGTATGATTGTTAATTGCAATAATTTGACCCTCACAAAGAATGGATGTTTCCCCCATGAAATCCACTATGCGTTGCAAAGATTCCAATATACTTTGCTCAGGCTGGAAGAGGGACTTAGGTATCTGGGCTACAAGCTGAAACCTCTGGGGTACAAGATTGCAGATTGGACCTGGCTAATCTCCAAAATGGAGAAAAGACTAAACATTTGGTACCACAAATACCTTCCCAAGGCAGGTAGACTCACGCTCATTAACGTTGTCTTGGAAGCCACCCCGGTATACTGGATGTCACTTGCTTGGATCCCCAGGGGTATTCTAGCCAAAATACAGGCTTTATGCTGTAGATTCCTCTAGAAAGGGAAACAAACAGGAAGAATATTTGCATGGGTAAAGTGGGAGGCCATTTCTCAATCCAAGAAATGGGGCAAATGGGGCATTAAGAAGATAGAATATTTTCCTCAACCTTGGTGGTAAAACTAGGATGGCAATTGCTTACATCAAACAATTTATGGACTAGGGTGGCCTGCTCAAAATATATTGCCCCCTCAAATCTGATGGACTGGATTAATCAACCGCCGAGATTACAACCAGGGGTCTCCATTATATGGAAGGCAATAATTAATTCTCTTAACATCATCATGGAGGGCATTACATGGAAAATTCAGTCTGGAATGAGAGTAAGGATTGTCCAGGATCCTTGGATTGGATGTGGAAACCTTCACAGGCTGTCGGAGGACCTTCGATCTTTCCTTAGGGACAGCAACATTACTCATATTGGTCATATAGCAGACATGGAGCGCTCCACCCCTTTTCAGCAAGCTTGGAAATCAGCCCAGAGATTAAACATTCCCCATCAATGGACTCAACAATGGAATACCTTTATCAGGGCCCTCTCTGAGGCACAAATCAGGATTGGGGAGGAGGAAGATGAAGTTGTCTGGGCACTTTCAAAAGTAGGAAGATACATACCAAAGGAGGGATATTTGGTACTAGCTGAGGAGCATCACCCACATGATTTAGAATCATGGTGGAAGCATCTATGGAAGTTAAAATCCCCCCCAAGGATCAAAATTCTAATCTGGACCATTCTAAAGAACAAAATCCCCACTGGAGATAATCTGATTAAGCGAGCTCATCATGGCCCCTTCTGGTGCCACCTATGTAAATGCAACAATGAATATGCATATCATCTCTTTATTGAATGTTTGGCGGCCCGAGAACTTTGGCTTTCAATCTCATCAGTAATCTCTTTCTCGACAAGGTGGCAAGGTGCTTCGGTAAAGGAAGCTTGGTCGAAATGGTGGACAAGTGCCAGCCCAAAAAAACTTAGAAATTTGCCTTTGTTATTTTGTTGGGGAGTGTGGATAGCCTGAAATAACCTCATCTTCCAAAACTCCCTGCCGCACTAGCCCTCCATCACTTCTTGTACCATCTCTGATTACTCCCTCATCCCTGAGGACGAGGATATAGCCCAATCAAGAACCATCACTCCTGAATCCATAGACCATTCAAAGCCATGGGCCTATTTTGACGAGTCTACCCAAGAGGACGGATGCGGGGGAGGAGCCATACTAAACCTCTCTATCTCTCATTCCCTCCACATTCAAATGGGTTTAAGGGGTGGTACCAATAATTTTGCAGAACTTTCCTCTGCAAAACTCCTCATCCAACATGCTTTACAAATTCATTGCCGAGACCTTCAACTCTTTGGTGATTCAAAAATAGTTTGTGATTGGATTAATAAAAAATCCAAATGCTCAGCTTACTCTCTGTTACATATTCTTGAAGAGGCCCATTGTCTTATTACTGCTTTTGACTCATTTACATGTCAACACATTTTCAGGGAGTGAAATGCAGAAGCTGACAGATTATCCAAAGAAGCTGCGCACAGGCCATCCGACACTTGGATGATTCAGGAACACAGAGAAGGAAATTTATACCAATATTACCACAGGCCCTTTATGGACATAGATGATACATCAAGCTCTTAGGGAGCTTAGATCATGGTTTTTCTTTTGCTTTTTACCACATGTAAATATTCATATGGTCTATTTATATTCAGCTATTTCAGCAAGAACTTTGGTAGATTATATAACTGTCAGCCTTTCTAGGCTAGTTTTTTGTTTTTTGATAAAAACAATATGTTGATCATTTCAGAAATGAATGCCTCCCTGCGTGGAAGAAAGGCATAAAAATTCTTCTTTTTTTTGAAACTGACAGGCACTGCCTCATACAGCATATGCTCATGCATATACAACATGTAATTTTTATACTTCAATGAAAATTACATTTTTTTTAAAGGGGAAAAAAAAAGATATCTAAGGTGGTGACCCTAAAGTGTATAATATTATTAGTTTTTAGAAAGGTTGCATATTTTTTTATTAGACAAATTTTGATTTTTTTTTAATATTTAATATTATCAATAATTTTAGTGTCATACCTTGTAGTTTGTCTTTAAATTATTGCATTGGGAGAAAAGAAGTGCATTTTACAACTTAGTATGAGAGATATGTGCACCAATGTTGTAATTTCCATGCTTAATGTGTTAACGTAGGAAGTATAACATATTACCATATATATAACATTCATTTTGGAATGTGATGCTTTTAGGGACATCGGGGGACAATTATGGTTTCTTGGCGTTGTATTTTCAGTGAGGGGACTATTAGAAGGATGAACCAACTCATAATCAATTTGAATAATAAAAGGAACGAATTTAAAAAGGTGAAAAGCATGGAGGTTAGTGTTACAGGTTCAAGAATTGTGAAATAACAAGTGATTTAAGAATATTCAGGAAGACGTGAACTCTTCCAGTATTGAATTCCATCAGTTCATGACAAGTATTTCCAACAATTACTATGGTAATTCATGTTAGATTATAGGGAAAAATTTAATCTGTCATGTAAAATTACCATTGGGGTTATGGTTCTAGGGGAGGTGAAACCATCAGTGGGTTTTTGTCGGTTTACAAAGAAATTCTTATCAAAGGGTGAAAATAAAATTTTCATCTACCCACAAGGAATTCTCATTAGAGGGCAGTGTTCTAGGAGGAGGTAGGAGGAGGTGGAACCATCAGTGGGCGCACAATGCTCATGGAATTATGCCGATGAGGCAGAAACATGTCAAAGAATAAGAACTATGGCAAGGAATAGGGTGGAACCATGATTGTGGACCAACCCCCCCCCCCCCCCACCCCGAGTGATGTCATGGGGGGTACCCACCCCCTCCCTGCAATCTACATTGATCTTGGATCTTGGTGGCATAAATCTTTATTGTTGATGGGAAAGGGGTAGAACTTGGAGGGGAACCATGATTGTAGAACCTCTACCCCCCTACCCATCCTGTTGATGTCATGGGGGGGGCACAATCATTTTGGGCCATAGATCTAGCCATATAATATTCGTCGTTGAATCATTGTAGGACCCACACTAAGATGGGGCACGATCACCCTGAGATTTTTTTTATAAAATAAATAAATTTAAGCATGTGCTAATGGCAATGATGTGGTGGTTGGGCCTTGTGTTAGTGCCACATGACAGCTAACCTAATAGGGTGACATCAATGATGACATGGTAGCTGAACTAGTAGAATGATGTCATAGGGGCTAGGAATAAACACCTAGATCGTTGTTCTGTGTTGAATGTGGCCATTGGATCCCATTAGGCGTGGGAAGCTAGGTTAAGTGATAAGCATGTTGGATCCCAATGACCAGTTTTGGTCATTGATCATGTTTAATATGACTTTTTCGATCTCATTAGGGTGCATGTTCATTTTTGGTTGCCTTGTTAATTGGAACCTGATGGAATTCAGGCCATTTAATCAACTAAGTCCTAGTCATTGGATCCAAGAAGGAAATGGGCCACCATGATGATAAGAAGGTGGGGAGTAGACCCCACATCAAACTATGTCCACTCAGCCCTTGCCATGTGGAAGGCCCACGTGAATTGTGGAAGGCCTATGTAGGTTGACATGTGAGAAGGTGAACACATGTGAGCCAAGTGTCAAGGAAGACCCTGGAAAAACCAGTTTGTGCCCAATACGAATTGTGAAAAGGAATTGTTATAGGGGAATCGAAGTGGAAGCGCACAAAAAATATTAGAAACACAATTACGAAACACAGGAAAAAAATAATAATAAATAAATAAAATAAAATAAAAAATAAAATTAAAATAAAATAAAAAAATAAAAAAAATTAATAAAATAAAATAATAAAATAATAATAAAATAAAATAATTAAAAAAAATAAAAATAAAAATAAAAATAGTTGGACAATTTGGAAATTTAAGATGCATAATGACACATGAAATTAAAAAATTTGGGGCTGTAATAAGCAAGAGAAATTGTAATAAACATGTTGAACTTTCTAGGGCCATAACTTTAAGCTCATAAGTCAGAATTGAGCAAACAAATAGTCAAAAGAAATATATTGAGGAGAAGAATATATTCATCAACCCAAAATTTTGGTTTGGATATAAATTTTTGGTGAAAACCTCAAAAGAAATCTATAGTAGGTATGAAGAAAAAATTGTGATTAAGAGCTCAAGCTTTCTGAGGGCATAAATTTCAAGTCATATATCAGAATTGGGCAATTAGATAGTGAATCAAAAGCTACAAAATGGCTATTAGGATTATCATATGGTTATTAGTGCTATTAGATGATTATTAACCAAGTATCTAGCTTTACTAAGTTGTACTAAGCTAAGTATCTAGCTTTTCTAAGCTAATCTCTACTAAGAAAATAAGGCAAGGCTATAGCCCAACAAATAAGGAAAGGATATCAACTACCTAATCATCTTTATATGCCAATATTCAGTTTTCATGTTTTCGATCAATCTTAATCTTAAAGTTGTATAGATGAATGCCTTTATTAAACCCTAATTACATACTTAGTGATAATTAAACTTAGTTAATGTTAATCTGCACTACAAACCTTTTTCCAAGGTGTGATTGTGTATCAGTTTGAGAAAACGCCGCAACAAATGGGGAATTATGTATGCTAATATATGGTAAACTTAACACGTTCAAGCACTTTTCGTTAAGTTGAGTTGGCACCTGCAACTATAGCTGATGACGTGTACAATAAATGGAATAGGTCATATGGTAATAACGTGATTTAACGTAAATTTCAATTCCTCATTTGACATGAACAATTGATCAATATGTTTTCTCATTGACCACAAAACATATTGTTGAATGCAAGTTTTAATATTACATTTCTAGGTAACCAATAACTATGGATCAATAACTAACAAAGGAGACATGCATTGTCCTGCTATACAATGATCAATTTTTTTTTTTATTTAATCAAGTCGAAATGTTTACATAACATAACAAAATATTGCAACATCTCTTCCATACTATACTGAAAAGCACCTATTAACGCAAAAATCCACATAAAAATCAAATCTTACCTACTAAAAAAACTTTAAATTCAAAAAACCTAAAATAAATTTCTATCCATTTATAACTCCACAACCACTATAACTTAAAATTTCATACATAAAATTATATAAATACATTCCAAAAAATTATTCCCATAGGACCCATGTATTTACAAAGCTCAAATACCTTTTGTGCATCTTCTAAATTATAATTTAGATTTGAGTGTATATATCGTCATCCTTTTATGTGTATACATTTGTACATGTAGAGATACTTTAATCACCTTATGTTAGTATTTAATTTTATGTTAAAGAATAATTCTTGTTTAATCAACACAAGAACAATACAGGTAGAATGTATGGTAACCGTTACAATTAGCAGGGGATTTGCCTTTTAGAAACCATACAAAGGTCATGCTACGTTTTGAAAATAAATTATATTCCAACCATTTGTCTCATACAAGTCCAAAGCATGTGTAAAAAAATATTAATATTTCTGGCATCTGGTATCACATCTTACCTACTTCATTATATTTAATCGGCTAAAAAGCAAAAGCGAACATTATGTCGGGGAAGAGGGAATATTATGTTAGAAACGAAGTCAAGGCCCCACTTTATAGCTTCGAACTCTCTGGAGTAAATTAGAGCACTTTTCATGAAGGAGCGTGGTGAAATGTCTCTCACAATACATGAATCAAAGGTTGAAATGCTATTAAGGATGCCTATTTTGTTAGGAATTTAAGTTTTGGTATTTTAGTTAAAAGATATATATATTTATAAGAAAAATGTGTAAGTTTGAATATATATTTATTTACTCATTAAAGATATATATATTTATAACAAAAATGTGTAAGTTTTATATATATATATATTTATTTATTTATATTTATTTATTTCTTTCTTTATTTATTGATTGATTGATAGGTTTTTATTATTAGAATTAAAAAGTTGAATGTGTGGAAAGAAATTGTTATTAATGTAAAAGAGTGAATTTGTTTGATGATATGTTTTTATTAAGTTATTTTATATGATAGGTTGCATGTTTTATGAATTGTTTTGATTGACGAGATATTAAAGTTTTTCCAAATGGATGAACGTATTAAAATTGCAATATTACCTTTTTGAAAAAGGTTTAATTTGTAATGTAATATGCCCTAAGTCCAAGTGTCCAAGTCAGCCTCGAAAGGAGCTATTATGAAAGAGAAATTAATCTAAGCTTCCTCTTACAAGTCGGTTTCCATCACAATCAAGACAGTTCTTTTTTAGGTCAAAATAATTAATTAACATCTAATCTTCTCATGTCAGCTCCTATAATGGTGGTGTCTTTTAAAAGGTAATGTTAATGTCTTTTGGTTCAGATCGACCCTAAAGTATGAACCCCCCCTGCCTTTCATGTAGAAATAAGGCAATCGGTTGCCTTTCAGTAATATTGAATTCTCAAGCATTATCACCTAGTTTGTCTGAGGTTGTAAGCTTGTTGAATGTCTGGAGAAACTTAATCGTTTTATCTTTCTGTGGGATTTTTCATTGGGTTAAATTGAGCTTCTAAGGCTTGATCTAAGGCCATTCTTAACCCTAAATTCATCCCCGTCTAAGACATTCTTGAGGTAGATCCAAGTCATTTCTGAGGTAGATTTGAGTCATCTCTGAGGCATATCTAAGTCATCTTTGAGGCAAATTCAAAGTCATCTATGAGGTAGATTTGCGTCATCTATGAGGCAGATCCAAGTCACCTCTGAGGCAGATTCGAGTCATTTTCGAGGTAGACCAGAGTCATTTATGAGGCAGATCTGAAGTCATCTTTGAGGTAGATTCAAAGTTGTTTTAAGGCTCACTTTCTAAGGTATACCAAATCTGTTCTAAGTATCTTTCTAAACTAGATCGAAGTTATCCTCTGTCTTTTCTGAGTTAGACCAAAGCTTATTTTGAGATAAACATAAGCCTATTCTAAGACACATCCAGAGGCAGTCAGTTCGACCTATTTTAAGGAGTTGTGTTAAGGTTTCCTAAGGCCCGAGTTAGGAATGTTATAATTGCTTAGTAAGACATGTGTTAAGGACTATTTAAGCAACTGATTTGGTTTGTTCAAAGTCATCTTCAAAGGTTGAAAGAAGTAACTTTGGAACTTGATTTGACCATGCTTGAAAGGAGTATGAAGCTAATTTGAAGAAGACTCGAAGTAGAGATAACAATGCTTAAGTGTTGTTTAATTAGGTCATTGTCCGTGGTACGAGAGCCTAAGAGTCCTTATTCTATCTTTTATAATTAAAGGTGGTAGGGTGAAGTTGTAGCTTCCTTCAGGAGGTTGTAGGGTGAAGTTGTAGCTTCCTTAAGGATGTTGGTAAACTAGGGGTTGTAGCTCCTTCCAGTTATAGATGGTAAATCCAAAAGTTGTAGCTTCTTTTATATATAAATAAACTGTTAAATATAAATCTTGTGTACCTTTGATGTGTTGTGTTTGCTTAATTCTCTATGATCTTTAAATTGTTGAAATTTATAAAATATTGATTCACCCCCACCCCCCCCCCATCTTTGTATTTCTAACAAAATGCTTGCGAATGGTGTGGATATCTTATTAGATTTTGGTTAAGAAACCATATTCATTGGAAAATGTATAAATGTGATAAATATTTTTAACAAGTAGATGAGGGCATAATATGAGTATGATAGGAGAATAATGCAATGTGATAGTGTTTAAGGTAGTTGAAGGGCTTAATTTATAAGACAAAATAACATCGGTGAAAGTTGAAGAATTATGATAGACGAAGTTGAACATTCAAATTGAAAATTGAAGAGTTAGCAAGTAAGATAAAGATTTGGGCAAGAAGCTAAGGAGCCAACCACAAGCACAAATGGGATGATAATATTAGATTTGGTTAGCCAGTAAAACCATCAAAATTATCAGTGATGGTTGGGTCAATGAAAGGAATGTATTGTTATTACTCCCACCAAGGTTTAGGTCTCTCCAATGACATAATCATGGTTATTCTTGTGCTTGTAAAACACAATTGGGGCTAGATACAAGTCTTGGGATACTTGGGGGGAATAAATACCCCACATTGATGTGCTCTTTGTCAAAGGGTGACTTCCATAGTATCATGATGTGTGTATGTCCATTGAATATTTTAAAGAGAACAATTGTTGCTTGCTTGTGTCAACCAAGAGCATTTAGTGTGAAAAGTTATCAAAGTCAATTGAGTTGCGAATAGAGAGTTGAATATATAGCAACCAAAATCCCCATGTAGAAAAAGGGTCAAGAGCTTCAAGTCTTACTATGTAATCTATGTATGTTGAATATAATATAGGAGTAATCATTGCTCCATTACTAAGTAATGTAGTTTTATATGTGTATTAGATTACATTTTTATGTATGCTAATTAGCACTCTTTGGGTGATATGTGTTGCAAATTTTGTCAAGAATAGTTGGAGATCAATTCAACACAACATGACTTACAACCTCAACTTTCATGCTTTGAACTTAAAGGATGGACTAGCTAGGAAGAAAGTACATGAATAAAGGATTGAGCACATAAGGGACATTAACAAGCACTGTGACATTGAGTACACAGGATGATCATGATAGAGAACAATGTGATAACACTAAAGGGATTGTAATATCATATTGAAGGGTGGTGATAAAGACGATGAAGTTGATCAATGGAATTGGGAGCTAAAGAGTATGAAAGGAAGATAAATACTTAAATAAAAATAGCTTGGGATCCATCCATGAACATTAATAGAATGATAAACATTAGAGGTGCCCCAGTAAGTGCACGAGTCACAAATAGAGAGATGGCCAAAACCTAGATTAGAGAGAGGATCAAGATCTCCAAGTTGTAATTTGCAATATGTACACTGAATATAATATATGAGTAAAACATTGCCCCATCAATGGGAAATATGGACCTGTATTATTGTATTTGATTGAACGTATGAGTGTATGTTGGTTACATGTTAGTTAGCACAATATTAGTGTGATCCAAGTATTGAAAATCATAACACCACAAGAGTTTTGTGATAAATTGAGCACACCATAACCCACCAACATCAATTTTCATGCTTTCAACTTGAAAGATGGAGCATTTAGGGAAAAGCATGTAGCATCAAATGATGGAGCACACTAATGAAGCTAAAAAGAAGTGGCATAGTGAGTGCACAAGATGAGTGTGCTAGGAGAAAAGAGCAAAGGGATATTCAAATAACAAACTAAAGGAACTTCATGATAATGAAGATGAAATTACACAATCAAATTAATGTATTTGGGAGATCATTTATTTTTGTGCAAAAACAATTTACAAGGTTTAAGGTGAGACAAGTGAAATTAAGGGACATTGGTTGAATTCTACCACAAGGACATGAAAAATTGATCAAAATGGAAATATTTGTGAAACAATTGAGAGTTAATATCATCATGTGTGACTGTCAAACCTTGAAAAGTTCAAGAGGGAGGTGAATTGTTGAGGAGTTCATAATGAGTATAATTGGGATGATATACATTAAAGTAGGTTAGCTATTCATTGTCAAAGCCAATTGAATCATAAATAAAAACTTGAATTCTAAGTTAGCTAAAAAAAGGTTTGAGAGATTTAAGTTGTAATTTGTGATTATGTGCATTCAATATAATTTCACTAATAATAGTTTGTGTTCTTAAAGCCTAACATAAAAGCAACATGTCATATGTAACACTAAAACTAAGATGAAAAAAATTAATGCCCACCTCTAATTGCTAGGTGCATTTTATAACACATTATGGATAACATGTGTAACATGCATAAATTAAAACTAAAACAAGAAGAACATGACATTCCATCTCTATCCAAAAAAGAACAAAAATATGTAGGTCCATAAAATGTAAATAAATATTAATAAAAAAAGATAACAAACTAGCATAACTCCATCTTAATTATAAATCTTTCCTTTAAACATGAAGTGATTTTTACATGGATCATTTTAATCCTTCTAAATGCACTAAACCACAAACTTTTTTAAGCATCAACAATAGTGAGATGCTCTTCCAACATCTATTGATGAAAATGTATCACTTGTGTTTAAAGCATACTCATGCTCTAAAAAATTAAACACCATGTTGATAGAATGTAATACTCTTTGTAGCTACCTCATTATCATAAGAAAATATTAACTCTGAACAAAACAAAAAAATATTAACGTCCAAGGGGCAACTCATTTGGCGATGGTCATGAAAATAAAATGTTATGTGCGAGGAGTTTCGAAGTTCAAATCCTCACGATTCGCTTACGCCTACTAAAGGAGCATATACAAGCACCTAAAAATTATAATAGTAATAGTTAAAATCAACCTTGTGTCACTTAAATACGAGACTAACCTAGTTATAGATTCCTTTATATATATAAAAATAAATTTAATCTTAAATTAAGTAAATACTAAAAAAATATGTATAATAATTTTAATAAATTTAATAATAATATAAATTATATTTAAATAAAACAAAAATATTACCCTAATTAATTACACAACCTTCTTTGAAAATTCTCATAATTATATAAATAAAAAGTTTGAAAAATTGGATAACTAACTAATGATACTTCAAGCCTCATAATGATAAATTCTGATACTTCATAACATTTTTGAAAAATTGTATCAAATGATGATACTTCATACCTCATAATGATAAATTCTCATTCTTGGATAAATAAAAAGTTTGAAAAAGTGGATCAACTAACTAATGATGCTTCATGCCTCATAGTCCCATACCCTAAAGCCTCTAAATGATAGATGGGCCTCCCTCCAAAAACAATGATAGGTGGGGTTCCCCCATGAAAGTCTCCGAGCACAGAATTTTGTGCCTTATAAACAATTTTGATATTTCCTTTTCTTTTCTGTCATTTGACTTTTAGAGAACATTTTTCCCAGCGACAATTCCTCATTTAATATTTTTCAATCATGTATAACTCATCTATGGTTGTTTATCAATGTTCGCTTTCAAATGTCTATAGTGATGAGAGGAGAGTCTATGTATAGATTATGTTAATACAAAATTTATTTTGTTATAATGTAATATCTTAAATTTTTGGACATTTATTTGAATATGCTTTTTCAAAATTTTTAAATATTATAATAATTATATAAATGTAAAATTTAATATGTTTAAATAAATGTTTAAAAAATGTATATATAATTGTTTTTAGAATTTTTAAGTATGGTAAAATATTATATATTTATAAAAATATTTCAAAAGACATATATTTTAATTTCCAAAAATTTCGAAAACCATAATAATTAATGATAAAAACTTATATATTAATTTAAAATATAGTTTATATAACTTTTTAATTACACATTTTTAAATTAGTGTGATAATATATATTTTTATTTTATTATTTATATGGTTAACAATTTTATTATATTTCATAAATTATTTTTTATATATTTAGTAAAATAGGTAAAATACATTTCACAACTCAATATAAAAGAGATGTATACTATTAATGTAATATTTATGTGTATAATATTAATGTAACATTATATTTAAATAATATATATATAAATTTCAAAATATAAAGTTTTTATTAATAAAAATTATATGTCTTTAATATTTTTGTCTTTGAAATATAATTAAATTCAAAACATAATTTTACGTATAATTAAATAACGTGTTTTCCTAAGGCTATTATTTGAATAACATATTCTAATGTTGCCCAACTTTATTTATGAGTACCCACTTCCTCAAATAACTACCATGCCATGAAATGTTGCCTTCCCTTCATCTGGCCAGATTTTCGTCACAACCAACAAAGTGACCATTTCCATATAACTCCACTTTGGCCTATGCATTTTCATTTACAAGCATCTCAAATTTGTTGCATAGCCACATTGGATCGACTTGAATTGTTGCATTATTATTACCCTAGTTCCTTGGATTTGATCGCTTGATTGAAGTGTTGGTTTGTTAGATTTTATCATTGCATTGAATTATTATATTATTATTTCCTTAGTTTAATGGATTTGATCATTTCATTGAATGGTTAGATTTAATCACTACATTGAATTTTTGTATTATTATTTGCTTCAATAATAAAATAATATGTATTATTAATTCCCTGCATTCAATTATGACATTGAATCATTGTTTTATTATATTTGCTTGTAAAACCATCTACAGTATTATTTTAATGTATTAATATTATTTTCATACTTAATAAAGTAATCTGTATAATTCAAAACCAATGCAAAAGAATTATTATTATTTTCCTATACAATATTTTAATTATAATTATTAAATGCTAATTATATTATTAAAATAATTAATTATATCTATTGATATTATTTTTCATTTAAAAATAACAATAACATCGATCAATTATTTTTACTAATATAATTTTATTAAAATAATTTTTTAAATACATGAAAATATATTTAATAAATACTATAAAATGACCTCTCAAACACAAATTTATATTAATAAATCCCTAATACCATAACACCCCTACTTTCCTCTCAAGTGTATATGTCAATACATTATTATATGTTGGACATATATTTATGACTTTAATCCCTTCTATACATTTAAGTAAGTATTTATTTTGTTTGAAAAAAATTCTTCATAACAATAATTGTTTAATCGATTAAGGCATGTCTAATACATGTAGAATGTAAAGTAATCGTTAAAATTCCCCAGCCATTTAATAAACCATTTGCCTTTTGAAAAACACAAAAAGAGCCAGGGTTCTTTTGGAAAATAAATTGTCTCATAAATTGTGCTATAGAAGTCTAAAGTATCTCTTAAATAAAATATTTCAAAGTAAATGTGGCTATCAATCACATGCAATAATTATTATGTTTCACAGGCGAGGTACTCCAAAAAGCAAAATGGAATATTAGGGTAGTAAGGAAATCAAGGCCAACTTTATAACTTTGAACTCCTTAGAAAAAATTAGAGTATTTTTAACGCATAAAGGGGGCCCTTGAGAAACTTCTATCGTAAGAAAGTGCAGTGGAAGTAAGTGTTATTATTAGATGAATATAACTTTTTATTTTCGATAGCAGTGGCTTAAATTTAGTCTAATTTATTTATTTTTATTTTTTATTTGTGTAATTTTCAAAATAATAAAAATTAAATATAATTAATTTGAATGGATGAAATTGTAAATATTAAATGGTAATATTACCTAGTTTAATAATTAGAGTAATGAAAGGTATGAATCTATTTTTTATCAATAATGTTATCATTTTTAAATTACAATTTCTACTTTGTTAGATTTTAATAATGATAAATTGAAAAAAGTTTAGATTATAAAATATCTAGTTACTTTTTTTGTTTATGAAAAGGAAGAAATTATGTGGTCATAGAAATTGCCGTATATATGTTATGATCCAAATACTTAAAATAGAAAAAAAGAAAAAGCCGAGAAGTATATACCATGCAAACCAATATGAGTGTAGAGTTGAACTCCAAGATAGATAAGTGAGAAAAGTTAAAAATAATAACACTTTTAAGAATAGGAGAACCTCCTCCAAATACCCAATTCATTCACACATCCCAATCACATGTCCTTTATAAAGGTTGCATGATCTTTATATATACATGTTCACACATTTCACATATTGCTCTTTTATTATTAGGTTATCCCTATTACATATACATTTACACATTACATGCACATTTAACCCCATATATTTCCCCTCTTGTGATCATATCATGTACATTTAAACCCACATATGCCCCTTTAGGGGCCCTTTGGGGACATATCTATGTATAAGTCTAATTTTTGTGACATTGAGACATATCTACTACATGAGTTAAATGTTGAATGGTTGCTTAAGATGTGTATGCTTTCCTATATATTTCAGTTTGGTGTTTTGGTTAAAGATCCATAACTATTGGGAAAAGGTCTTTAATTCTTGCCTCCTCTCAATGTGATATCTATTAATATTTATCCACTACAAGATTTAAAAGGTTGTATGATACGGAGTGATGTGGATACCTTCCCAAATGCCTTACTGTTTTATTTTGGTTAAGAAAATATCCATAGGAAAAAGGTACAAATTCGATAAATGGTGTCAGAAACAAGATGAGCACATAAAATGAACATGCTAGGAGCACAACATGACATGAGAATGCTAAATGAAGTTGAAATGTCTGATATAAAAGACAAAATAAAATTGAATAAAGTTGAGGAGTCATGACAGAGAAACAAAATTGAACATTCAAATTGAAAGTTGAAGAGTTCGCAAGGAAGATGAATAGTTGCGAAAGAAGCTAAGAAGCCAACCATGAGAGAAAGAAGCTAAGACCATGAGAAAAAATGGAATGATCAACATTATAGTTGGTTAGCTAGTGAAAGCATCTATGTTATTGGTTGTGGCTTGTTGGTTCAATGAAAGAAAGATATTTTTATTACCCCCACCAAGATTCAAGTCTCTCTAGTTGCATGCAAGTGGTAGTGTTTGTGCTTGTGTGCCCTTGTGCTAGAAAAACATGGGTGGGGCTAGGTGCAAGTATTCCACAACTATGGGATTAAAATATTGTGATCAAGATATTTGAAAGGTTGTGATAAAGAAGATGAAGTTGAACAATGGAATCAAGAGTTAAAGAGTCTAAGAGGAAGATGAGTAAGACAAGATGACTTTAAGAGCCATCCATGAACATCAATGGTATGATAGAAATTAGAGTTAGTGTGTTAGTAAGTGTATCAATCAGATATAGCAAGATGATCAAAGCATTGATTAGAGAGAGGGTTGAGAGCTATGTATATTGAGCATAACATACAACTAAATCATTTCCTCGTCATTGGGTAATATGGTTAGTATTATTGTACCTAAGTAAATGCATGTGTGAACAGTAGTTAGAGTTATCTTAGTGTAATCTAAGTAATGTAAATCATAACACCACATGAGTTAATGGTCAATAGGGCACACGAAGGCCCACCAATATCAATTTCATGCTCTAAGCTCGAAGGGTGGATCATATGAGAAGAAATTGCACAACATTGAAGGAAGGAGCACATATATGACACTAGAAAGGAGTGGCATAGTAAGTTCACAAGATTAGCACATTAGGATAATAATGGGATGAGACACTATAATATCACACTATAGGAACTTAAAGAATTGTGATAATAAAAATGATGTTGAACAATCAAGCTCATATACTAGGGAGATTGTTTTAGTTTTTGCGTAGAAGTATTTTACAAGGTTCAACCTAGAGACAAGTGAAATTAAGGGACACTACTTGAATGTTTCCATAGGGACACAAAGTTCCAATCATCATGCATAACTATTGGGCTGTAAGAGTTCAATATAAAGATGAATAATTGAGGATTTTGCAATTAGTAGCAATGGGATGATAAACAATAGAGTTGTTAGTTAGTCATTATGTCAACCCCAGTTGAATCACAAATAAAAAATTGAATAGAGAGCTAGCTAAAAACTAGAGTAGAGAGAGAAAGGGTTGAGAACTCCAAGTTTTAATATGTCATCAAGGTATTATGAATATAATTGCACTACTAATGGAAATGTTCTCATAAATCCTAACATAAAATATATGTGTCATGTGTAATAATAACAAACTAAAATGAAACAAAAATTAATGCCCAACTCTAATTACAAGGTGCATTTTACAATCCAAAATGGATTGTTATCTTTTAAGGTTACTTCTAATGTGTTTACACCATGTTTTAGGGTGCATCATATTTGGGACATGATACAGGAGCATCTCTCTGCATTTTTTTCATATATATATATATATATATATATAGCGAGAGAGAGAGAGAGAGAGAGAGAGAGAGAGATTCCATGTAAATATCTCCTACCGTAATATTTTGTTGTAGTTATGTGTGTTTTGAGGGACAATTGCACATACATATTGCTCTCTGTTTTTTTAATGTGTCCCTATCTTTTAGACATACACACACACACAAACACACACATATATATATTCCATGTAAATATCTCCTACTGTAATATTTTGTTGTAGTTATGTGTCTTTTGAGGGACAATTGTACATACATAATGCTTTCTGTTTTTTTATGTGTCCCTATGTTTGGGATAGTTGTTCTAGTTGTTAATAGAGGGCTTCTAGAAAAGCCCAGGTCGTTTTTGGGAAGGTTGCTATTTTCCAGTGCCTCCCCAATCTGTTACAAAAAAAAATCTCTCTTTGTTTTGTACAAAATGTGTGTATGAATGCCTCACGGGCACAAATGTAGTTAGAAGAAGAATGCATTCTCGAATGTACAAGGAAGCTCTGAAATTTCTTGTTAAAGATCGGCACTCATGTATTAGCCTTGCTTGTGGGCCGTGTATATACGTTGTTGAATATGTTAATTTCTATTTGGTTGATTGAAGAATTGGTTCAATTCAAATAAAGTGTGAATCCTTCGATTCATATGCAGGTTGGTGAGAGATCCATCTCATATACTTCATACAAACTTGTTGAGATTGAGAATCAGTTAAGTCACAGAGTGGCGTAGTGTTTTCGCCACTAAAATCCATTGATTAAACTAGAGAATTAATGGAGTTATGCTACGAATCAACATTAGTTGGGAAACGTATCATTGAGAACAAGCAAGTTGAGTGTGGGAAGGAGAACCCGACCCCGAGTAGCCCAACAAACAGACCCCTCAGTATGTAAACTTGTTTAGTCTTTTAGGCTCAATTATCTCGGTGCATGCACTTGGTAAGAAGAAACAACCTTGATTTTGACTAGTCTTTGTTCAATGTGTGTGGACCTCGCATTCATTTAATAAAAAAAAAAATATAAAGAAAAGAGGTTTTTACGTCAAGAGGGAAAAGGGATTTTTGTTTTCATTTGGGGGATTTGGAAAACTGTGGGTTGAAAACCCCATGAATTTGTTTTAATATTTGTTTTGCCCATTATCATTGTGTCAAAGTGGTATCAAAGCAGAAGATCTTTGCAAATCCTACAACTGTTAAGGAATTTTGAGGATTTGTTAAGGACTTTTGTTACAAATATGTTGCCCAGAAGAGGGGGCTGAGAAAGGAGCATAATGGACGAAGACCTGAGACTGGAATTGACACATATCTAGGAAATAATGAAGGCCACGGAAATTTCCAAGAGACGAGAACCTGATGTGGGAGACATCAATGAGAGTGAGGACACAAGTTTTGAGGAAGAGATGGAGGAATCTCTAGGAATGGAGCAGCCAAATGAGCAACTGATAAAGTTGGTTATCAAGGTCAGGTCCAGACCAAAGAAGGAAGTGCCATTGTGTTAGGCTAGGAATTGGTAACTACACTATGTGACTTGTTTCATTGCATTAACCAAAGAATGAATATATACATGAGTGGAGAGACTCTTGGGATTCCAATTCCAATGTATCTTGGTTTTCTCTAATTCATAACTGAAATATTAAAATATTTACAATAATCGTAATCCTTTCATATTAGGTGTCAACATTCCCCCACCCCCTTAATATGAAGGGATGTTGGTAAGTTCAAGCATAATTCTGAATCTTTTAAATATATACATGAGTGGAGAGACTCTTGGGATTCCAATTCCAAGGTCTCTTGGTTTTCTCTAATTCATAATTGAAATATTAAACTATTTACAATATTCCCAATCCTTTCAAATTGGGTGTCAACATTCCCCCCCTTAATCTGAAGGGATGTTGGTGAGTCCAAGCATCATTTTAAATATTTAAAACTTTTCTCTTCCGAGTGCTTTGGTGAAGATGTCTACAATTTTCTCTTTTGTGGAACAATGTCATAAGTGGATAGTCTTCACCTCAACATGATGTCAAATCAAATGATACTTTATATTGATGTGCTTGGTTTGATCATGGAACTTTGAGTTCTTGGCCAATTTTATTGAAAACGTGTTTTCAATTAAAAGAGGAGTTGAATGCACTTGTTTCTCCTGCAAATCTTCTAGAATTTTCTTGAGCCACACAATTTCCTTCGTTGCTTTAGTTGGTGCCACATATTATGCCTCAGTTGTGGAATCTTCTATAAATGAATATTTGTGTGACCTCTAGGAGACAACTCTTGATCCAAAACTCATAACATTACCTAAAGTAGATACTCCAATTTATTTATCTCCATAAAAATTTGAATCGGAGTATCCAATCAAGTTGAAGTCATCCACCTGTGTATACTTGATTTCAAAGCCTTGAGTTCACTTCAAGTACTTTAGAACCCTTTTTGTAGCATACCAATGACCCTCACAAGGCTTTTTCATAAACCTGGAGAGGATTCCAACAAAAAATGAAATGTTTAGTCTGGTACTAGTGAGGTTGTTGAGATGTCCAATGAGTTGTCTATACTTTGTTGCATCGTAAAATTATTTTCCTTTGTGGATGTGAGCTTTAAATTATGTTCCATTGGAGTGTTCAAAGGATTTCACTCATACATGTCAAACCTATTCAAAAAATCTCCAATGTACTTCTTTTGAGAGAGTAATATAAACTTTAGATGTTCAGTTACTTAAATACTAAGATAGTAAGTGAAAATAACCCAAATATGTCATTTCAAAACCTTTCCTCAATTCTTTCTTTATGGATGCAATGTTTTTTTCATTGTTCCCTATCATCAAAAGTGTAACACGACTCCTATCATATCTACCCATTTTAATTGGTTTGCTTGTGGTAAACATGAGCTGAGGGGATACTATGACATGAATACCCCTCCTAGATGACCTTAAGGAAATGGAGCCAACAAAACAAGACCTTAGTGACTTCCCTCAAGTGCTACAGGACCCCCCAAGAAGCAACCAACCATTCCAAGTGTCCAACCCCTAAGATAAATTTATTTTTAGTGAACTAGACCCCCAGTCGCTCCCATGACAAGGCCTCCAAGTGTTGTAACCCTCCATTTGCTCCCACTGGTCTGCTTCCCAGTGACTGTAGTCTCCTTCAGGAAGTTCTGTTCCAACGACCATGAGATTTAAGTCACTTGTAAAGGGCTAGGATCCAAACCCCTGCCCATAACTTAATGAAACTTCCAAAGATGATAAATAACACAGAGACAAAGCCTCTAACACAAAACTTACTCAAGAACTTGACCTAACCCGGTCTAACCATGATATTCATTCTGTCAAACACATAGTGAAGATGCAACTTACAGGTCATGAATGCATATCCAAACATAGAGATCTGAAACTTATATGAGGTTTACCAAGAAGGACTAATTCTGTTATGAAACCAGCTCAAGAAAAGATAGAAAAGATAGATCAACGCCTTAGAATTCAGCCTCTTCGAGGGGTCAACCTCCTTTACATTACATAAATGAACAATTCTTGGATGATTCAAATGACAAAACCTCCTTTCTATATATAGGAGTCTAAGGAGTCACAATATAATCCAGCCGACCTAACAATAATAATATAAAGCCACAAAAATAACAATAGAGGGATTCTATGGGGCACAGAAATAACAATATGGGGGTAATAGGGGCACAACAATATAATAAGGGGTATAACTACAATAGTAATGGGGTAATCACTAGTATTATAGGGACCCAACATGCCCCTCTCCTTCAAAAAAGTGTTGTCCTCAACGCTTGAGTAGTTCTGGATACTTCTGCATAAAATTCTCATCCTCCCATGTGGAATCTTCAGCGGATAAGTTCTTCCACTTGATAAGATACTCTGAAATTGATCGATTTCGTAGCTGTCGAGTTCTTGTTTCTGTGACTGCTTCCGGTTCCAATATAATTTTTCCTTCCTCGTCAAGTTCTGGCAATATTGTTTGAACTGGGAGCTTGTCACCTATAACCTTCTTTAAACATGAAACATGGAAAACTGGGTGCAATCGAGAAGCTGCAGGAAGCTCCAATTTGTATGCCATAGTACCAATCTTTTGCAACACCTTGTACGGACCATAATACTTTGGTGATAATTTATTATCCTTCTTAGCTTGCTTTAGGGACATTTGCTTATATGGTTGTAGCCGTAGGAATACCCAATCACCTACATCAAAACTTCTTTCACTGCGATGTTGATCTGCCTGTTGTTTCATTCTATTTTGTGCCAACACGAGGTTATCCTTTAAGAGTTGGAGGACTTGTTGTTGATGTTCGATGTGATGTTCCACTGCCTGAACCTTAGAATTTTCTCTTAAATATGATGTGATGGATGGTGGTTGATACCCATAAAGTGCCATAAATGGGGTCATTTTTGTTGCTGTATGGAAGGAAGTGTTATACCACCATTCAGCCAGAGGCAACCATTTGACCCATTGTGTCTGTTTATCAGATACAAAGCAACGAAGATATCCTTCCAAACATTTGTTTACTATCTCAGTTTGCCCATCAGATTGAGGATGATAAGATGAGCTATGAGCTAACTGAGTACCAAGACAAGAAAATAATTCTGTCCAAAAATTTCCAGTGAAAATGGGATCTCTGTCACTTACAATAATCTTTGGGTTTCCATGTAGCTTTTGAATTGTTTCCATAAATGCAGTAGAAACTGTACTGGCTTTAAATGGATGTGATAATGCACAAAAGTGTGCATACTTGGTAAGTCTGTCAACTACCACCATGATGACACTCTTTCCCTCAGACTTGGGTAAACCTGTGATAAAATCCATTGAAACCTCCTCCCAACGTTGGCTTGGAATGGATAAAGGTTGTAATAGACCGGTGTCTTAATTGTTTCAACTTTATTTTGTTGGCAAACCAAACATTCCGCCACAAACTTTTGAATATCTGATTTAAGGCCATCCCAAAAAAATTCCTTCTTAACCCTGTGGTAAGTTTTTAAAAATCCTGAGTGCCCTCCTAAGGGAGAAGTGTGCAATTCCATAAGAATCTTTTGTTTTAGCTGGGAATTCTTACAGAGGTATAAGCGATCTTTGTACCATAACGAATCATTTTGCCAGCTAAATGTATCAAACGTACTGGAATCTTGTTGTAGCTTTCGAATAAGTGCCCACACTTCTTCGTCATTCTTCCATTCCTCCCTTGCTTCGTTTATCCAATCTGGTTGGATAATAGAAATGGCGCACAACAATGCTTCCACATCCTCATCCTTTCTTGAGAGTGCATCTGCCACCACATTTTGCTTCCCTTTTTTGTAGATGATTTCAAAGTCATAACCCAACATCTTTGTGACCCACTTTTGTTGCTCTTCAGAGGATAATCTTTGTTCTAAAAAGTATTTAAGGCTATCATGATCCGTTTTTACCTTGAAGTGTCTTCCCATTAGGTAGGGTCGCCATTTCTTAAGTGCATGGAGTATTGCCAACATTTCCTTCTCATAAATAGCTTTGCTTAAAAACTTTCCCTTGATTGGACGACTTTCAAAAGCAATGGGTCTTTCATCTTGCATTAGAACAACACCAATTCCATTTCCTGAAGCATCACATTCCACAATAAAGGTTTTTGTGAAGTCCGGTGTAGCTAAGACCGGTGCTTGGCACATTGCCTCTTTAAGATGTTCAAAGGCCTTTGTTGCTTCCGGAGTCCATGAAAATGCATCTTTCTTCAATAATGTTGTTAGAGGTGCTGCTATTCTCCCATAATTCTTAACAAACTTGCGATAATACCCTGTCAACCCAAGAAATCCTCGCAGATGCTTTATGGATGTGGGGATTTTCCATTCCTTAATGGCTTTAATTTTGCTAGGGTCTACCTTAACTCCTTCATGAGATACAATATGACCCAAATATTCCACCTCCTGGACTCCAAAGAAACATTTGGATCTTTTTGCATATAATTGTTTCTCCTCCAATAGTTGTAGCACCCTGTCAACATGTTCAACATGATCCTTCCAAGACTTGCTGTAGATTAGTATATCATCAAAAAATACTAACACAAATTTTCTAAGGAATGGTTTGAAAATTGAATTCATCAAACCTTGAAATGTTGAAGGTGCATTGGTAAGGCCAAAAGGCATGACCAAAAATTCATAATGACCCTCATGAGTTCTAAATGCCGTTTTCGGAATGTCTTCAATCTTCATTCTGATTTGATGATATCCCGAACGAAGATCCAACTTGGTGAAGTAAATTGATCCATGCAATTCATCCAGTAATTCATCAATGACAGGAATGGGGAACTTATCTTTAATAGTGAGCTTGTTGAGCTCCCTATAATCCGGACACATGCGCCATGATCCATCCTTCTTGTGCACCAATACTACTGGAGCAGAGAAAGAACTTTGACTCGGTTGAATTATACCAGCCTCTAGCATTTCTGCAACCATACGTTCAATTTCACTTTTTTGGACATAGGGATATCTGTACGGCCTGATGTTTGGAGGAACACTTCCTGGAATCAGATGAATAGCATGATCATGATCACGCATAGGTGGGAGACCTTTGGGAGTCTCAAATACCTTGGAATGATTGTCCAGGACTTTTTGGAGATCTGGAGAAATAGATGATTCCAATGTGGAAACATCTAGCGAACATAATTGTGCAATTACACCTCTTTGCTCCTTTTTTAGAAGCTTTGTCATACCATTAGAGCTGATTATCTTTCCTGGTTTCCCTGCAATACCCCTTAATTCAACTTCCTTTCCTTCCGTAGAAAATTTGATGAAAAGTTCTTGAAAATTAAAAGCTATTGTACCCAAGGATTGTAGCCATTGGACTCCTAGTACAACATCAGCACCTCCCATTGGAATGGAAAGCATTGGGCTAGTCAATACATATTCTCCCATGGATAGCTTGATATTATGGCACTTTCCAGAGCAATTTATTGTTCCTCCATTTGCAATCATCACTTGACACTCTGGTGCTGGATATAGGAAGCAATTCAATTCTTTTGCTACCCTACAATGAATAAAATTGTGGGTGCTTCCTGAATCAATCAACACTATTACCTTTTTCTTCTTGATTTGTCCTTCTATCTTGATGGTTTGAGGAGTGGTAATTCCCGCCAATGCATTACAAGATATGGTCGGATTTATTTGTTCTTCATCTAGGCTTTGTTCCTGGAGTATATCCTCTTCTTTTGACCTTTCTTGCTCCTTTTCTTCTTCCTCTTCACAATCTATGTAGAATAATTTCTTCTCAGCACACTTATGACCTTTAGTGTATTTGCTATCACAACTGTAACAAAGCCCTTTTGCTCTTTTTTCTTCCAATTGTTGTGGTGTCAACCTTATAGGTTGTGGAAGACTAGGGGCAACAACACTTCCGTCTTTATAGTTGTGAGTGGTATGCTTCCTGGTTGCCATAATTTTGCTTTCCATTTTTCTTGCTAACCTGAATGCCTTCTCTAATGAATCAGGTTCCCAAAGGCGAACATCATGTTGGATATTATCCTTTAAAGACCCTATGAACACATCAATCCTATGCTCCTCTGGAATATCTTTTACCCTTATGTTCAATTTTTGGAACTCCTCAATGTGCTCCATTATTGAACCCTTTTGTTTGAGACTTATCAATTGGCTAAAAAAAGTGTTGCTTTTTGTATCCTCATAATGTGCTATCAATTCTTCCGTAAAAATTGCCCAAGTGATAAATTTTTTACGAGAGCAAAGCCATTGATACCATACAAACTGATTTGGTTCCAAATATACAGTTGCCATACGTACCTTTTGTGTGTTTTGCACATTATTGAGATCGAAGAATTGCTCCATCTGTAATATCCATGTGGCGGGATCCTTGCCATCAAACTTCCTCATATCGATTTTTGGAATATGGTGGGTCTTCGATCCAACATTAGAGTCTATGGAATCATGATTAACATTTCTTTTGTTCACATCATGAGTTTCCTTTACAACCTTTTCACCATTAGTAAGTATTTCTTGTAGAAAATTTGTCAAATCTGTCTTCAAATCTGCCATGTCTGTCTTCAAATCTGCCATGTGTCTCTTCAAATCTGTCTTCGAATCATCCATCTTAGCTTCCATTCCCTTTATCTTAGATTCCACGCCATTTATCTTAGATTCCACGCCATTTATCTTAGATTCCACACCATTTGTGAGCGTGACATTTGTTGCACTTGTTCTTGTAATTTTGATATATCATGTAGCATTTCTTCCTCTTCTTCATGAGTCATGCTAGAGCTTTCAGGTTCCTTACTAGGTGTTTGCATTTTCTTTCCTCGGGGCATCAGTTACCGATAATAATGCTTTACTATGCCCTTTGAATTCCTTCAAACCAAGCTTACACAAAAATTAAAAAAAAAAACTACACACCTTTTTTCACTTTGTAGAAGCCTGATATTGAATCTGATGTATCTCTGTAATTCCAGATCCTCCAATTCTGAAATTGCAACCTGTAGTAGCCTTCTGTGTCCTCTTTCCAATGCCACAAGTCTGACCCAAATTGGATTCTCCAAGGAAGAGTTATGCGAAATCTCCCACAGTGACTTGATTATAGACTAGTTCAGTAGAGCGAACTTGTACGACGTGCCACGAGTCACTGTTTTGACCTTTGGATCTGAAAAATGCATACAAGAAACTACAGTCCGTCCTCTTTCTGTACCTTCTTACGAAATTTCAATCCGATCCCCAGAGAGAAAGTTATGACGATTTTCCCCAGGTCACCTGTTTTGAATGTAATTCAGGAGTCTGCAAAAAGACCAACTTCCTCAGATCATATCTCCGCAAATATCGCGTGAAAAGCTCTGAAATTTGGACCCAAGGTTCAGCATGATTTCTTCTCAAATGGTTTTTTTTGTGACTTCTGAAACGTCACAGAAAAAAAGTTATAGCGAAAATGCCACGATGACCTGTTTGGAGCAGCGAAACCCTAGAATCCAAAGCTCTGATACCAAATGTTATGAAACCAGCTCAAGAAAAGATAGAAAAGATAGATCAACGCCTTAGAATTCAGCCTCTTCGAGGGGGAAACCTCCTTTACATTACATAAATGAACAATTCTTGGATGATTCAAATGACAAAACCTCCTTTCTATATATAGGAGTCTAAGGAGTCACAATATAATCCAGCCGACCTAACAATAATAATATAAAGCCACAAAAATAACAATAGAGGGATTCTATGGGGCACAGAAATAACAACATGGGGGTAATAGGGGCACAACAATATAAATAAGGGGTATAACTACAATAGTAATGGGGTAATCACTAGTATTATAGGGACCCAACAAATTCCCTCTCACAATAGATGCAATAATACCAAATAGGTCATGCATTCATTAACCATCAATTGAAAGGTGATAATATCCATACTTAAAACTGTCGTAAAACCATGCTTATAACCAGCATATAACCAGATAATTAACAATGATAAAACAACCATTAAATCCACATAATAACAAGTACATTTACTCATAAGTACAAGAGGAACTTAGCTCTTATTAATCATATGCAAAATCCAACCAAGTCAAGGACTTCCATGTACCACCTGACCATAGATTGGGTTGAATCAAATCTTTATTTCATCCAATCACCCATGTGCCATATTCCAAGGATGAATGTGGGATCTCATGGGATAAATAAATCCATAAAAAACCAAGGGAATCTAGAGTTTAAACCACCTCCACTCTCACACAACTGTGATCTCACCTAAACCGGTCTCGAGATCACAAAACCAAACTGAGCTTGGATGCCTCAGAATTCCTTCACCATGCCTTGAGGAAATTTCCTGTCTCCACCCAACTTTTGAGGGTTGCCTGGAGAAAACCATCTCCACCCCCAACCCTTGGAATTTTCCTAATACCACCTCACCCAAATCCAAAGCCTTTTGATAATCCAAAGCTCAACTAAGAATGAATCCCATCACACCATGGGTATCTGGAAATGGAAAGGCAAGGCTAAAACCACTGTTGAAACCTAGAAAAACCCATGTCAATGACAACAAATGAACCAAATACACACATGCATATACCATGCATGCTAAAACCAGATAAGAAATCATACATGCAACCTGTTACCTGCAAGTATTCCTGATGAATCTGCTTGATCCAACCTTTCCTTTGCTTTCCTTCTCCTTCCTTTGTCTGCTTTATTTCCTTCTCCTCTTGGTGCTCTTCTCGTCTTTGAGACTAATTCCAAAATTGAATTGAAAAAATGCCCCAAATTGATGCTCTGATGTCTTTTTGTTATTGATGCCTCTAATTTCTTGATTTTTCCTTCAATTTCCTCCTCACATGCAACCAGTGACCTTTCACCTTCCTTTTCTCCCATTTTCCTTTATTTCATAAATAAATGCCAATAATATCTTATTTCCTTTTCAAATCATTTTCCATTGCCTTTTCCAATTTCCCTTAGCCATAATAAACAATAATTGATTCCCACTGGGATGTTTTTCCCAACATTCAGCTTGGAATATGTGTCCCTTGAACTTGGTCTTATTTTTCCTTTATTAACTTTATTACATGAACTTTTAACCTAGGGTTGTTACAGACCCCTCCCCCTTAGGGGAACACCATCCTCAGTGTTTAATGAGACCTACAACTAGAAAAATTGTTGAAAAGAAAAATATATTTCCCATGGAGCTTTATAACCCAGCTCGTTGTAGTCTTTATAATGAAAAACCTGCTCAAAATTAAAACCATCATGACAAACATGACAACATGAAAACCATACCGCTTATTGGAGCTTTATAACAAAGCTCGTTGCGGTATTTACAATAACAACCATACATAAATATGTACATATACCAAAATTGTTTTGCTCAATCGGAAAACAATGAAGAACATATAGCCCGCATCTGATCAACCATCTCCCATGTAGCTTCATTGGGCCCAAATTTCTTCCGTTGCACTTTAACTTGCGTGATTGCTTTGTTCCAAAGCATGAGTTGTTTTTGTTGCAAAATGCACTGAGGTTCTGGCTGAAACTCTCCTTCTAGCTCCACCTGCAATACAGACCAATCAATCACATGATCAAAATCCTTGAGATATATTTTAAGTAGTGAAATATGCAAAACATCATGGACTTTCACTGTCGGAGATAGTGCAAGTTTGTAGGCCACTGGTCCAATCCCCTCAAGGATCTCTAAAGGTCTGCAATACCAAGGTGCCAACTTCACA
This sequence comes from Pinus tabuliformis, assembly GCA_031772625.1. NCBI lineage: Eukaryota > Viridiplantae > Streptophyta > Pinopsida > Pinales > Pinaceae > Pinus > Pinus tabuliformis. The sequence continues at coordinate 120,387,568 of CM062810.1, read as the reverse complement.
CATGACCCAATCCTCAAGGAGCTCTTCTTAGGCTTGATGTGTAAGTACACATGCTCCCCAACCTAAAAATCCTTAAATGCCTCATGCTGGTCTGCATAATTGTTCTGCCTGTCTTGTGCTACCTTCAGATTTTTCTTGATAACCTGCATTTCCTGTTCCATCTCTGCCAACATGTCTGGCTCTATAAGTACCCTATTCACTGGATCACTCCAACCGATGGGAGTATCACAACTCCACCCATAAAGTGCCTCAAATGGAGTCATCCTCAGTGACTCCTGATAACCATTGTTGTAAGAAAACTCAACCAATGGAAGATACTCCTACCACTTCTGCTATTGATGCATCACATACATCCTCAACATATCCTCCACGATCTTGTTGACCCTCTTTGTTTGTTCATCTGTCTATGGATGATAAGTTGTGTTGAAGGCCAACTCTGTGCCCAAACATGCAAATAACTTCTTCCAAAACCTAGAGGTGAACTTAACATCTCTATCTGACACAATCGTCTTTGGAAGACAGTGCAATCTCATTATCTTTATGATGAAGACCCATGCCACATCACCAGATGAATAAGTAGACTTCACTGGAATGAAGTGAGCTGCCTTGCTCAACTTTTCAACCACAACCATGATGGAATCATGCTGCTTCGATGTCCTTGAAAAACCTGTAATGAAATCCATGAAATGACCTCCCATTTCCACTCCAGAATTGGAATAGGTTATAACAAATCAACTGGGTGCATACATTTATCTTTCACTTGCTGACAATCTAAGCATCTAGCAACAAAATTTGCCACTTTCTTCTTCAGATTTGGCCAATAGTAAAAATTATTCACAGTTGTCAATGTCTTATGATATCCTGGGTGACTTGAATATGGCTTGACATGAAACTCCCTCAAGACAAGCTTCTTAAGCTCACTGTCATCTGACACATAGATCCTATCCTTGAATATGACTAAGCCATCTACTGTGAGACAATAGTCCACATCCTGATCACCTGTACCCTGTTGTAACCTATGTCTAAGCTACTGGTACTTTTCATCCTGTTGTCTTTCCTGTAAGATCCAATCTTGTAAATATGTCCCATATGAAGTCATAACTGCTATGTGATTTACTTGTACTCTTCTACTAAGATTATATGCAACCTTGTTCTCCTTTCCTTTAATGTATTTGATCTTGAATTAAAACTCACTAAGGGTATCCAACCATATAGTTTTCCTGACATTCATATTCAGTTGGTCAAATAGGTACCTCAACCCATTGTTCTCACTCATCAATACAAACCTCCTACCAAGAAGATAGTGCCTCCACATATTTAATGCATGAATGATCACTCCCAACTCAAGATCATGTGTCACATAGTTTTGCTCATGCTCATTTAGTTTTCATGACTCATAGCACACCACTTGTCCCTCTTGCATTAGGACTCCACCAAGTCCTCTCTTGCAAGAATCTATGCACACCACGAACTCTTTATTTGGATTTATAATCTTTAACAATGGAGTGTTTGTCAACAATTGCTTCAACTGCTCAAAACTTGTTGCACATTCTTTGGTCCATTCAAATTTCTTTCCTTTTCACTGCAATGATGTAATAGGATATGAAATCCATGAGAAGTTACTGATGAACCTCCTATAATAACTTGCTAACCCCATGAATGATCTGACCTCATCCACATTCTTAGGAGCTGCCCACTACATGATAGCACTTATCCTTTTAGGGTCCACTGTTATACCTTCCATGGAAACAACATGTCCCAAGTAATGTACCTCTGTCTGAAAGAAATTGCATTTACTAAGCTTGGCATACAACTAATTCTCTCTTAGCAATCTCAATATTGTTGCTAAATTTTTGACATGCTCTTCCTCATTCTTAGAATATATCAATATATCATCAATGTCCATATAAGGACACAAGACACTATTCATCAAGCACATGAAAGTTGTCGGAGCATTAGTTAAACCAAAAGGAACTATGGAAAACTCATAATGCCCATACTTGGTCCAAAAATCAGTCTTGTAGATGTCCTATTCTTTAATGCGTACATGATGGTATTCTGAACTCTAATCAATCTTCGAGAACACTAATTCTCCCTTCACAAGTCATATATCATTGGTAATGGATACCTGTTCTTGATGCTTAATTTGTTCAACTACTTGTAGTCAATGCACAACCTAAGAGTACCATCCTTCTTCTTCACGAACAACACTAGTGCACCCCAAAGTGATACACTTGGCCTAATGTGTCACTTATCAAGCATTTCCTTCAACTGCAACTTCAATTCTACCAACTTTGGATTGCTCATCATGTAAGGTGCCTTCGATGTTGGTACCGCTCCTGGTACCAACTCAATAGAAAAGTCCACTTCCCTATGAGGAGGTAACTCTGAAACTACTGCTGGAAACACATCCTGAAACTGTTGCAATACAGGGTACCTCTTGAAGATTTTTGCATCCTCAACATCCTTATCTTTTCACTGGAAATATGGAATACAAATAGTACACAACCCTTTCTGTGACTAGGCTTATCCGGCATAGCTGTAATCATTCTAACTGATGTAGGATTCTTCTTTCCCTGCAAGATTCTCTTTTCCCCATTATCATCCAGGCACTCAATAGCCTTGTCATAACAATCTACTTTGGTCCTGTGGAGGTACAACTAATCCATACCCAAAAGCATACTATATGACCCTAATGGAAGCACATTTAGATGCGCTGAGGTAGGCATACCATTAAGATCAAATGCACATGCTCTTACCTAGTGATGAACTCTCTTCTTAGTACCTGTAGCTAACTACACAAACCAAGGCTCTAAATGAACTTCTTTTCTCAAACCACACTTATCCACCAAGTCAGGATTAACATAACTATAATTATATCCAGGGTCAAGAAAAATAGAAACAACTTGAACATAGAGCTTACCTTCCATCTCAATGATGGATTCCTGGTGCTCTTCCTGCTTGTTGTCCACAACTGCATAAATCTAAGGAATGTTATGGCCAACATCCCCAACTATCTACACCTCCTAAGCAATGCAAATCTTAGGCTTGCTACCCTAGTACAATGGACAATCATTCTTGCGATGATATTTACCACATATCCAAAACTACAAGTGTCCCCTACCAGCAAACTTTGTTTTGCTTCTCTCTAGGTCGCGACCCATGTCCCTTCTCAACTGCATTGAACCTCTTGTAAGGAACACCATTTTATTTCTCACCTGCATCCTGAGGCCTTCCTCGCTTCAGTGGCCACTTTCCTTTAACTTTCTTATTCCCATTCAATTCACACTTATGCTTAGCTTTATGCTTTGACTGCTAATAATAATTCTTCAGTTTCATTATGGCTTCCTCCAATTATTGTGGCTCATCAAACTCAATTTGATCTCTATATGTCATTGGAAACCTACTGATGAGCCTTTGAATATTCACTTTCTCATCCTTGAGGTAAGGCACATACCTCAACAGCTCCAGGAATCATCTAGTATACACATCATCCATCATGGAACCCATCTATAACTCATAAAATTCCTTTGTTGTTATCATAATATCTCTCAGACTGGTACTTCTTCTTGAAGAGTCGCTCGAACTCATCCCAAATATCCTCTTCCTCTTGAATTCTTTTGACATTCTTCACATCTTCCCACCAGATATATGCTTTCCCTTTAAGATTGAAGGTGGCTATTTTGGCTTTCATGTTCTCTGAGTAGTAATGTAATCTAAATAATTTCTTCATCCCAAGCAACCATGCCTCTGCATATTCTATCTTCTTCATCTCTCCATCAAATGTAGGTGACTTGACTTTCTTGAATTCCTCAGGCAAGTACTCACTCCTCCTATAAGGATGATGGCGGTGATTATGATGTCTCCTAGATGAGGAACTAGAGTGATACCCATACATACCATTCCTTCTATCAGGTGTGTCCAATGATATGCCACCTTTGACTGTGTCCCATCTATCTAACCTGTATCCTGACCAAGACTTGCTACCATAGGCACCATTAGTCTTATCTTCTTGCTTTTGACTAATCCTTAACTACCCATGTCTTTGCAAATATGATAAACTTTGAAGGGTGGTTGCATTAGCCTCTATTTTCTTTTCCTGATCCCTTGCAAGTCTTTCCTGGTCCTCAACAAACCTATCATTTTCCGCTTTGCAACTCCTTATTTCTGCCTTCAAACTCCTCAATGTATCTGCTATATCAGGAGAATACTCATCTCCTTTCTGCCCAACTGATATGTAGGGAGAGTCACATGAACTGTAGTCTACCATTTTTCTTGTCATATTTGATTCTCTTCTTCCTGTAAGTGTACCATGTTAGATAACCAAATAGATACCATAATCAAAATCATACCTCAATGATGTTCAGGGGAGGCTTATCTCATCTGCAAAATCAGTCCACATTAACATGATACATGTATAATCATAATCACATCAATATTCCAACATCATGCATGACAATACCAACTGCATACCATGACCTCATGCATGAAAAAAATAACCATAACAATGCATGCATAACCACATGCATCTAGCCCATCAGGTCCAAGTGTTTGAACCATGCTATGATACCCCTTTGTAACACGCCTCCTCTCATGTATACCCACTTTAACAGACTTTCCTGGGGTAAACATAAGTTGAGATGCTAATATGACATGACTCAACCTCCTATATGACCTTAAGGAAATGAAGCCAAAAAATAAGACCTTGCTGACTTCCCTCGGGTGCTACAAGACCCCCAGCAAGCAACCAACCATTCCAGGTGTCCAACCCCTGAGATAACTTTCTTTTTCAGTGAACTAGACCCCTAGTTTCTCCCATGATAAGGCCTTCAAGGGACTGTAAGCCTCTAGTCACTCCCACAGGCCCGCTTCCCATCGACTGTAGTCTCCTTTAGTTAGTCCTGTGGCAATGACAGCGAGATTTAAGCCACTTTTTCAGGACTAGGATCCATAGCCCTACACAAAACTTAATGAAACTTCCAAATATGATAAATAACAGAGGCAAATCCTATGACACAAAACTTGCTCAAGTACTTGACCTAACCCGATCTAACCATGATAGTCATTTCGTCAAACACATAGTGAACATGCAACCTACATGTCATGAATGCATATATGAACATAGAGATCTGAAACTTATCTGAGGTTTACCAAGAAATATTAATTCCCTCTCATAATAGCTGCAATAATACCAAATAGGTCATGCATTCATTAACCAATCATTCATCAATTAAAAGGTGATAAGAGCCATACCTAAAACTATCATAAAACCATGCTTATAACCAACATATAACCAGATAATTAAGAATTTTACAACAATCATTAAAACCACATAATAACAAGTACATTTAATCATAAAGACAAGGGGAACTTAGGTCTTATTAACCATATGCAAAATCCAACCAAGTTAGGGACTTCCACGTACCACCCGACCATAGATTGGGTTGAACCAAATCTTTCTTTCATCCAATCACCCATGTGTCATATTCCAAGCATGAATGTGGGATCTCATGGGATAAACCAATCCATAAAAACCAAGAGAATCCAGAGGTTAACCACCTCCACCCTCACACTACCATGATCTTACCTAAATCGGTCCCGAAATCACAAAACCAAATTGAGCTTGGATGCCTCGGAATTCCTTCACAATCCCTTGAGGAATTTTCTTGTCTCCACCCGCTTGTTGAGGGATTCTTGGAGAAAATCATCTCCACCCCCAACCCTTGGGATTTTCCTGAGACCACCTCACCCATATTGAAAACCTTATAGAAATCTAAAGCTCAACCAATAATGAATCCCATCACACCATGGGTATCCGAAAATGGCAAGGCAAGGCTAAAACCATTGTTGAAACCCGAAAAAACCCATGCCAATGACAACAAATGAACCAAATACACACATGCATATACCATGCAAACTGAAACCAACTAGGAAATCATACATGCAAGCTGTTACCTGCAATTATTCCCCTTGAAGCCACTTGATCAAACCTTTCCTTGTTTGATCTTTGCTTTATTTTTCTTTCCTTGTCCTTCATTTTCTTGCTTTATTTCCTTCTCCTCTCTGAGACTAGTTACAATATTGAACTCACAAAAGGCCCCAAATTGATGCTACGATGTATTTTTATTATTGATGTCTCTAATTTCTTCATTTTTCCTTAATTTTCCTTCAATTTCCTCCTCACATGCAACCTATGAAGTTTCACCTTCGTTTTATCCTATTTTCCTTTATTTCATAAATAAATGCCAATAATACCTTATTGTACTTTCAAAGCCTTTGCCATTTCCTTTGCCAATTTTCCTTACCCATAATAAACAACAAGTGATGCCCACTAGGATGTTTTTCCTAACATTCAATTTGAATACGTGTCCCATGAGCTTGGTCTTATTTTTCCTTTATTAACTTTATTACATGAACTTTTAACCCGACGCTATTACAAAAAGATCATTTACATACACCACAAGATATACAATTGTTTTTCCAACTTTCTTGACAAACAAAGTTGCATCATCAAGATCATAGTGTTTGAAATTGAGTTTCAGAAGATGCTCAATTAATTTCTTGTACTAGGCTCACAATGCTTGTTTGAGGCCATACAAGGATTTGACAAGATTACATACTTTGTGTTTTTGACCCTCCACAGAAAATCCTACTGGTTGGGACATTAAAACATTCTCTTTCAGATCTCCATTCAAGAAAGCAATTTTCACATCCATTTGATGGACCTTCCAACCGTTCTAAGCTGCCAAGGAAAAGTGAGTCCGGATGGTAGCCAATTTTGTTGTGGGAGAAAAAGTCTCCTCATAATCGACCCCTTCCTTTTGTGAAAAACCCTTTTCCACAAGCCTAGCTTTATGTTTGTCAAGTGAGCCATATGCTTTATACTTGTTCTTGAAGACCCACTTGCATCCTATTGGTTTGGTTCCCAATGGAGGATCAACCAACTTCCAGGTGCCATTCTTTATCAATGCATCATATTCTTTTTGCATCTCTTCTTTCCATTCATCATGAGAAGCGTCTTCTTTGAAGGAAGTTGGTTCAAAATTTGTAGAAAAAATTATTTCACAATCATAAGAAACATCCATATAAACATGTGAATCAAAATTGTCTACATCACCTCCATTCTGTCTAGTAGAGGTTCTTGTCCCTGCCTTTCCAACCTCATAAGGACGAACACTTTCAAGTGTTTTTGTGAGCCATTTTGGAGGACCTTTATGAGATTTCCCAGGCTTCTCAGTTGACTGAGATGGGGATGAATCAAGATTAAGCCTTCCAATTCTCTCAATCACATCACTCAAAGTCTCTTATTGATCAGTGGTTGGAGCTTCATGGGGGGGGGGAGTGCTTCAGAAGAAGATTCCACATATTCATCTAGTATAGAGACCCCCCCTTAAAGATGTGGAATCTCATTATCAAACTCTTGAAAATATTTTTCATTTTTGAATCTGTCTGAGCAATTAAGCTCTCGCTCAAGAACATTGTTAGTATTGTAATATTAAAAAAAGATCACATCTCTAGATATTATAAACTTTTTATTTACTTCAGCATAGAGACAATATGATTTGGAGGTATCTGAGTACCACAAGAAGATACATTTTTGAATCCTTTCACTGAGTTTGTTTCTTTGTTCCTTAGGTATCAAGGCATAACCGGTGGAGCCAAAAAGCCTGAGATGCCTCACCGAAGGAATGTGGCCATACCACATTTCATAGGGAGACTTGTTTTTCAGAGCATGACGTGGACACCTATTCTTAATACATACAACACATAGAATTGAATCAGCCCAAAACATCAACTTAACGTTCTTGAAAACCATCATTGAACATACCATATTTAAGATTGTCTTGTTCATTCTTTCAGCCTACATTGTTTTTTTAAGGATTATAAGGCATGGTTGTTTGATGTTTGATTCCATGTTGAAGAAGATAATTTTCAAATTCATTTGAACTACATTCTTTTCCATTATTAGTATGAATAGAGCCAATATGAGATTGTGTATCATTTTCAATCCATGCGTGAAAGTTCTTGAAAGTTTCAAAAGCTTTAGATTTCTTCTTCAATAGAAATACCCAACACATTCTGGTGTAGTCATCAATAAATGTCATCATGTAGTTTTACCATTTGCAGAAGGAATAGGCATAGGGCCACAAAATCAAAATGAATGAGTTCAATATTTCTGTGTGCTTTGGAATGAGAATCATGAAAGTAATGTTTGTTGTGCTTTCTAAGATACAATCATCACATTGCTTAAGTTTCCTAGGAATGGATGGAAAACCAGTAACACCACTTTTCTTCAATAAGCACAAATTGTCATAGTTCAAATGTCCAAATCTAGCATGCCATAAAAGACTGGATGGAAGTGTACCTTCATCATAGTGAGAATTGTATGAATTTTTTTTTGCACGAGCAGATGTTCCTTGCAGCTTCAAAAGTATTTCTTCTTCTATCCCAGTCATGACAAGTGAGTTTTTTCGATGCTTTTATGACCTCAACTTTTCCATCGAATATGTGAATGGAGTGTCCTTTCTTACAAATTTGAACCAAATACAACAAGTTTCTCTGCAACTTCGGGAGGTATAAAACATCATGTAGAAGAAATTCTGGGAGACTAGACAGTTTGAGACTGATGGTGCCAAGCCTTGATGGTTTGAGCTTTGACTTATCTACAAAGTAGACTAGTCCATCAACATTGTTAGTGAATTCTTCAAAGAAATATCTTCTAAAAGTAATTTTGCAAGTTTCTCCTGAATCAAGCAACCAAGTATCTTTCCATGAAGCAAGTGAAGCATTAAATAAGTCTTCATTTACACCTATATTGCAATGTGCCACAACATAATGAGCGGATTTAGGTGTGTTGATACCATTTCAGGCTAGGCATTGGTAACTCCAAAATGGTACTTGTTTCATTTCATTAACCAAATCATGAATATATACATGAGTGGAGAGACTTTTGGGATTCCAATTCCAAGACCTCTTGGTTTTCTCCAATTCATAACTGAAATATTAAACTATTTACAATATTTACAATAATGCCAATCCTTTCAGCTTAGGTATCACCACATTGTATGATAACAACCTGAATGTGGAAGAGGTGTTGTATTGGATCAACACACTGGAAAAGTATTTCAACTATGAGTATGTTGAGGAGGACTAGAAGGTCAAGTATGTTGTGACCAAGTTATAGGGACATGTAGCACTATGGTGGGCTGAATTGCAGGAAGATTAGAGAATAAAAGGGAAAAATATATTAAGAGTTGGGATAAAATGGTATCTTAATTTAAGAGAAAGTTTATGCCTAAACATTATCAATTGAACTTATTCAGGCAACTACAAAATCTGAGGTAGAAGTTTATGACAGTGAAGCAATATACATAGGAGTTCAATAAATTGAATATTAGAGTAGGACACATAGAGGAAGATGTGGAAAAAGTGGCCAAATGCATAAATGGTTTGAGATACGAGATCTAAGATGAAATTGGCCTCTTACTCTTGAATACTATGGAGGATACTTATAAAGTAGTATTGAGGGTACAAGAAAAGTTGGCTACAAAATAGAGCCAACGAAGCAGAGGAAGGAGTCCAATGAGAGGCAAAGGTTCTCCTAATAGGGGAAGAGCTTAGACCCCAAGAGAGGAAGCAGGGAGTTCAAGCAGTCAATCTCTAAGAGGAGGAGAGTCAAGGGGAAAAAGATTTTTCCCAAGAGGTAGAGGAAGAGAAAGAGAAGTCAGATGTTACATATGTGGAAAGATGGACCATATGTCATGGAACCATCTTGAAAATAAATTAGCAAGTCAAAGAGGAGAGCATGTTGTAGAAGCTAAGGACGAGGCATAAAAAAAAGACGTAAAAGAGGAGAGTCTTGAGTTGGGTTAATCCCTAATGCTGAAGAGAGTTTTAATTAGAGGAGAAAAGAAGACGCAAGAGGCAACATAATGAAGGAACTTGTTTATGATAGTTTGCAAGTCCAAAGAAAATGTTGCAAGGTGATAGTTGATAGTGGCAACACTAATAATTTGGTATCTATGGAGATGGTGGAAAAGTTAGGACTACAGAATATGAAACATCCCACTCCTTATCAAGTGTCATGGTTGTAGAAGGAACCTCTGATCTTGGTAAATGAGTAGAGCAAATTAGATTTCCATATTGACAACTACAAGGACAAAGTATTGTGTGACATCATACCTATGGATGTTTTCCATATCCTACTAGGGAGACCGTGGAAATATGATAGGGGAGCTATCCATGATGGGAAAAGAAACATTTATTATTTTGAAAAGGACAACTACAGGCACGTGTTATTACTCCTGGAAGATAAAATATCTAAATAGGAAACTGACCCAAGTGTGTTGACGATGAACGAGAAGGAGATGTTGCATGAAATCAAGAAAGAGGAAGAGGGACATTTTTCTTTAATTGATAATCTTAAGAATGTCCTTACTAATACAAATTTAAATGAGTTTCATGCTAAAAGTAAATCCTTGTTAGATGAGTTTGTTGATGTTAGTGTGGATGAGTTACCAAATTCCTTGCCATCTGTAAGGAGCATCAACCATCATATGGATTTAATTCGAGGAGCTAGTCTACCCAATAAGGTAACCTATCGGATGATACCTAAAGAAAATGAAGAAATCAAGGAGCAAGTCTAGGAACTGTTGGATAAAGGATTGATTAGAGAAATTTTGAGCCCTTTTTCCATGCTAGTAGTCTTGAGTCCAAAGAATGATAGAGGCTAGAGGATGTGTATTGATTCCAAAGCCATCAACAAAATAACCATCAAGTATAGATTTCCTTTACCCTACATGGATGATATAATGGATTGTTTAAGTGGTGCTAGACATTTTTCAAAATTAGATTTAAAGAGTGGGCATCATCAGATTAGAATGAGAGAAGGAGATGAGTGGAAGAATATGTTCAAAACCAATGATGGTTTGTATGAATGGTTGGTTATTCCTTTTAGCTTAACCAATGCACCCAACACTTTGATGAGGTTCATGAATGAGGTCCTCAAATACTTTAATGGTAAATTTGTGATTATTTATATAGATGTTATCCTTGTGTACAACATAACCAAGGAAGAACATATTGAATTTTTAATGCTAGTGTTGAGGAAATTACAATTAGAATATTTTTTAGTAAACCTAAAACAATATTCTTCTCTTATGAAAAAATTAGTTTATTTGGGGTTTTTAATTTCTTCCGAAGGGTTGAAAATGGACCTTGAGAAGGTAAAATCCAATAAATATCGACCTTCTCCAACCAGTATTCATGAACTGAGAAGCTTCCATGGTTTGGACAACTTTTATCGAAAGTTTATTTGAAATTTCAGTCACATTTGTGCACCAATAATGGAAACAGTTAAAAAGGAAAAACAACCTTTTAAATGGACATCAACAACTAAAGAATCATTCCAATTGATGAAGGAGAAAATCACAAAGTAACCAATTGTAATATTGTCATATTTTCAAAAATATTTTCAAGTGAACAATGATGCCAATGGAATGACCACTGGAGTTGTTCTGTGATGTTTGATGACAAGCTTATTGCTTATTTTAGTGAGAAATTGAATGAGTCCAAGCATAAGTATTCCACATGCAATACAAAATTTTGTGTTGTGATTCACTATCTAAAGTATTAAAGGAATTACCTTATGCCCAGAGAGTTTATTATGTACATAGATATCATGCATTATAATTCATAACAATATAAGACAAGCTAAACTAGAGACATGCCAAATGGGTTGACTTCATGAATTTTTTTTCTTTTATTTTGGAACATATCAATGGAAATGCTAATAAAGTTTCCGACACTTTGAGCGGGAGATGCCTAGTTTTGTAGGAATTTCGAGTCAACACTTTGGGGTATGAACACCTACAAGAATTGTATAAGGAAGATTCAAACTTCAAGGAAGTTTATGAAGCTTGCGAAAATCCCTTAATCACGGATCAAAGCCCATGGCTTGAATACATGACTCAAGAGGGATATATGTTCAAGGGAAGTAAGTTATGCATTCCAAAAGGATCAATGAGAGATAATTTGTTGAAGGAGAAGCACATCGAAGGACTAGTTGGTCATTTTGGCCATAATAAGAGATATGCACAGTTGAATTCTTTTTATTATTAGCCAAGTATGAGGATTGATGTCAAGAAGTTTATGGATAGGTACAAGATTTGTCAATATGCTAAGGGAAGACAATAGAATGTTGGGTTATATCAGCCACTATCTATACCCAATAGGCCATGGGAAGAAATTAGCATGCATTTTATTTTTGGTTTGCCAAAAACTTGGAGGAAAAATTACTCATTTTTTGTAGTAGTGGACATATTTTCTAAGATGACACACTTTATACCCTTTCAAAAACAAATGGTGCTACTCACATTGGTAGTTTGTTTTTCAGGGAAGTAGTGAGATTGCATAGACTTCCCAAGGGTATAATCTCATACCAAGACAAAATTTGTTGGACACTTTTGGAGGAATTTGTGGAGGAAGCTTGGAACAAACCTCACATATAGCTCAACCTATCATCCCCAAACATATGGACAAAATGAAGTTGCTAACAAAAGTTTGGGAAATTTGTTGAGGTGTCTAGTCAATGAGAATAATAAACAATGGGATCAAGTTATCCCACAACTTGAGTTTTCCTATAATGATTCTCCTAATAGGAGTACATGAAAAATCCATTTTCAAATTGTATATGGCATGAACCATAGAGGCATTTCTGGACTCAGGAATTTGGGGAAAGAAGGAGTGTTGAATATGTTAATTTATGTTTAGTTGATTGAAGAATTGGTTCAATTCAGATGAAGAATGAATCCTCTGAGTCTGATGTAGGTTTGTGAGATATCCCTCTCATATACTTCATATAAAATCTTCAAAATTGGGAATCAGCTAAGTCACAGAGTGATGTAGTGTTTTTTCCACTGAAATCCATTGATTAAGTTGGAGAATTAACATAGTACTATTGTGAATCAATGTTAGTTGGGTACAGTATCATTGAGCACAAGCGATTTAAGTGTGGGATGGAGATCCCAACCCCGAGTAGCTTGACCAATCGACCCCTGAGTACGTTAACTTGTTCGACTAGTTAAGCCCGCTTAGCCGAGTGCATGCTCTTGGTAAGAAGAAACAATCCTAATTCTAATTAGTCTTTGTTCAACACGCGTTGACCTCACATTCATTTAATAATAATAAAATTAGTTATAGAAAAAATAAGAAAGGAGGTTTTTACGTCAAAAGGGAAAATGGATTTTCATTTTCATTTTCATTTGAGGGATTTGGATAAGTGTGATCCAAAAACCCCATGAATTTATTTTAATCTTTGTTTTCCTCAGGACCATTGCATCGGGACATAGGGTGTATGATTAGCCATTAGATGGTTCATGATGGATTTTCACACTGGAGATAGATTACTTAATGGTTGCTTGACCATTATGGGGTACTTGCATGATATTTTTCCTTAGGGTATAGGATATATTTGTACAACACGAGGATAGTCTCCCTGATGGCCACAAGAAAGAGGTTATTTCTTAGAGAACAAAAGGGGAGGAGATTTTGGCACTTAGGAGTAGTGTATAACTAGGATTCTTACATAAAGACATGGATTTGACTCAAGGATGCTTGTTTGCAACAATGTTCATGTACTGGGAGTCAATATAATGGAGTACATGGTTTATGATGAGAGTTGAAATCATTGTAAGCTTCAAGGAGGTGCATTGGACATATCTCATGGAGCACTCTTACTTTGGACCTTTCCTTGCATAAATTGCAACCTTGGATATTGAGATGTGTACCCTTGGAGTGTAGCACTCTACATGTGTGAGACTACTTGTGGCTTTATATGTTTCTTATAAGGGCTTAGGCCCTCGTATGTGTTGTTGAATTTCCTTACCTCTCATATATATACAAGAATGAGAAAGTTGTTTCATCATTCTCGTACTTGTTCATTATATTGTGTTAGAGATGCAACTAATGGGAATGCACGCATCTTTCTCTCTCTTGTGATTCTTCATTTATACTTTAACTCTCTTTCCGTGGAGTCTCTAGGGATTCTAGGAGATCTTGGAGCATCACTAAAACTAGGGTTAGGGTACCATCCCATGGAGACTTGGAGATTAGGTATTTGTGATGAAACACTAGGTTGTAATTTATGAAGAGAAGAGGAAGAGGAAGAGGAGACATATTTCCTTGGAGGACATGCTTGTTGACACCAACTTGTGGGAACTTCTTGTGTGAGTTAGAGTTTTCATTTCTTTCCCTAGTTATAGTTTTAGAGAGCCATAGGATTGAACTGACCACAAGATAGCACTATAGCATGTACATGAAATTCATATTTATACATGTATATGAATTTTTTAGCTGTCCAAAATGATCTCTATTGTATATTAGATTTACAACGATCTATTTCTTCATTCTTTTATAATTTCAAGCTATCTATTTCTTCATAATTATGCAATTTTCAACACTTGCATATACTATTTATTTGACATGAGTTGAGTCCAAAATTGTTTAGTGATTTAATAATAAAATGAAGAAGATATGGCAAATTGGATACCATATTTACATGGTATTTACAAGTCTTGTAAACTTAGTGAATTTTAGAACTATTTTATCCATGATAGATTGTCCCAAGGGTTGAAACTTATTGGCACACTTTGATATCCTTTCTTTTTTATTGTGAGTTGTATATTATGGTTGTTAAGATGTGACATATTGTCCTTTGTCGTTGTTATTGTATTTATATTTTATAAAATCCCTAACAATGAAAATTCATTGGTTTTAGATTTGGGAAACCTTTGGGAAAGAGGTGAAATTTTTGTTTTACATTAAATGTCAAAGAATTTAAAAATATCTACATGGATGAGAGGTGTAACATGCATAATGAGCATGAACTCAAATGAGAAAAAAATATGATATCACATATCTAATTGAAAAAGAACAAAAATAGTTGACATAAAAGTGTGAGCATATATCTACAAAAAATATATAAACAAAGATAACTCCATTTGAATTTTTTTTCTTTCTTTTAGCATGAATATGTTTTTATATGGATACTTATGATCCCTCTAGATCCACTGAACCATAATGTTAAACATACACGTTAAGAATAGTGATATGCTCTTCCAACATCCATGGATGGAGATGTGACACTTGTGTTTAAATGTACGCTCCCAACTAATTAAGCATGATGTTAGTGAGAGGCATCATTGTAACATCCCGACCTTTAATCCCCACTAATATTGTAATTAATTATGTTAATAATATTAATGGAAGCATGTAATGATAAAGGTGTTAAAACACCAAGAATAATTATAATTATATTTTTAATAACAACTGATGAAGAGGTGGAGCTTTGATGCAGACCATGAGAAGCCATGAGGGGAGGAAAGCCAACAAGGGGGATATGGTCACAAATCTAACCATGGATGTATACCAACTAATAAATTATTTGTCTCATCCAAATATTTAGAATATCCAAGATTTTCAATTTCCCCTAGAAAATATCAATGGGGAAAGAGTTGTTATTTGAGCTATAACTCCTGTAATTATGGAAGTAGATCGTCGTGTACCTAATTGTCTCATCCAAGGGATGGGCATAGTACATCTAGAGACTTCTGAGGGTTTTACCAAAAATATTCTATTCTTACCACGAAATAGGAAACTTGGGCTAGAAATTGAGGAAGAAGAGAAACCTATGAAGGAAAAAGCAATTGAGATAAGTATCCAAAGAACAAGAAATTAGAAGCAACCTTAGAACAAGCAATTGGTAGGGCAGGGGAGGGGTCCAAAAGTAGAATTGAGAGTGATGTGTAAGAGACAAAAAAAGTGTATGTGTGTGTGTGAAATATAGATGAAACCGATGAATTGGAGAAATCTGTGTAAAGGTAGACAAAGTCACATGAGGGTTTTGAGACAATCCCCTGTGTGGAATTGCAATTCACTTTGGTTTGTGAGAGATATTAGTGTTTTCTTTAACCTAACTTAAAGGGCTAGGAATTATTGAGGAATTTATATATATATATATATATATATATATATATATATTTTTTATTTTTTTATTTTTATTTATTTATTTATTTATTTATTTATGCACAAAAATCACTTAGAAAGGGGAAGTATTAAGGAACTAATGGATCAAAGGGATGCCTTTGTGCTTGTAGGTTCATTGTGGCGACATTGTGAATGATAACAAGCCCTAGCTAAGTAGCTTGAAAGAAAATACATTGTTTTCTATTTGGACGAAGTAGAATGACTTTCATCCTTACACCACTGGTATCCTAATATAGAATGTTTCCCTCTAGGTGCTTGTTGTGTAGACAACTGAGAAACCAGCCAAATAATTTGGGCAGGGTCTGGGCTTAGTGGGACTTTAAGAAAAATGACAAGTTTGACTTGATGAAGGAGAATGGCCTTCATGCCTCCACCTTATAATGGCTAAGTGAGAACTTCCCTCATGGCTTCATGGAATGGCTTGGGGGTGGCCAACTACAAACAATAGAATAGACAATTGGGCCTATGGTTGGGTGGAAAGTTGCTCACCCTTCATCAGTTGTAGGGAGAATTTGATCTTTGATCAAGTAAGTGCCCTTGTGGACTTCGAGTATGTAATGTAAATCATGTTAAATAAAATAGAAATGATGTTGATGAATTGTGTATATGTATGTGTTTGCTTGTTGAATGGCCATCTTGGTTTATGTGATCTATGATCATCGTATGATATGGTTGTGAATATTTTTAGTGAGTCACAACCATGGGAGCTCGACCTACTCCTGATAGGATATATAAGATTTGAATCTATTTTTTAAGAGCATAGGTTCTTGTTGATGATGTGAACTTAGATGTAAGAGTAATATCCTTTAGTTTAAAGTGGAGACTCAATGAAAACGTATTCACAAAGCATATAATGCAAAGTCTTAAGGAGTTCACTAAATAACTCATGAAAGGGTGAAATTTGCTGAAAGGTTTGCTCCAATCTTGAAATATTTTAAATGAACATGAACGCTAAGGAATCCTTGTTGGGACAACTATGTGGTTGAACAATGGAAATGTATCCTTGTTTAGGGATAAGAAGTCTTATAGGTTTTCCTTAAGTGAAGACGTTGGAAGGTTGTGGAAAATGCCTTGATTTGGACATCTCTGAAGCATAATGTATTGATTTGTTGATAAGAGGTCATGTAGACTAGGTTCCTTAAGATATGATCATAATGGTGACCTCTTTGTTTGTAAGTGTTTGGAGCTTAATGTATGTAGTTTATAGCCCCAAAGGAGTGAGAGAATCTCATTCAGTTATGGTTTTAGCCATTAGGCCTCTCTTTGAATTCTTTTGAGATGTTTCATGGTTAAAGGACTTGGATTAAAGAATCCTTGTATAGACTGATGAGGATGTAAACAACCATGGAAGGATTTGGGCAAAGCATGTGCCATATTGGATTCAATTTAGTCCTCAACAGTAGGTTTGGACTTGCATTTCAAAATACTTGATTTTTGCAAATTTGGGGATGGAGTTCTAAGCCCGAAACCCTAATCACATGGGTCCAATAAGGGGTTGTGACCAAGGGATAGTGGGAAAGGAGCTTAAGTCTAGAAGCCAAAAGGGATGAGATGCTCTGAATATATAGACATCTACGAATTCAAATGATAATTAAGTGTAGACTGTTGAAAGGGACATGATTGTTTGGATTTTTGGATATCTAAATATTTGAAGGCATCTAGAATTTCAACTAAGTGTGGAGGTCTGAGATTCAATATTTCTTATAAAGGGGATTGATTGAAAAACCAAAATCTAGATGCTAGTAAAATCAATTTAAGACATCAACAAAAATTTCATAATTATTCATGTATTATTCTAAAATCAAGATTTATTATAAAAAATAAAAAATTACATCATAGATTTCATATTTATTAATTATAAGTAATCTAAAAATTTATATCAAAAAGGGTAATAAAGCTTTCATAATTCTATTTATAATAAATCTCAACTAATTAACAAATAGTTTATATTGAATTTAATTATTCAAATCCCTAATGCTTAAATTTCAATTTTATTCTAAATATTAACAGACTAATCATAAATGGATATCAAAGATTATAAATAGCCTAGCCCGAGCATGCGTTGACCTAGCCACTGCTGCCCCTGCAGATCCATCTCTCGGCAGCCTCTTGCTGCTGAGGCCAACCATACCATGCAACCCTCTGAGGAGGGAGATCCTCACTCTTCCACACAGACAGGGAATGAAGAAAATGCAGAAGCCTTCGCATCTTTGATCGCAGAGAATGGAGCTCCAAGGAACAAGCCATCAGTCAATAAATTTGTAAAGAAACTTGAAAGTATCCCAGAGATTTCCCTCCCTCTAGCACTTCCAAGAAGAGCAGCCATCTCTCTGGTAGAACACAGACTTGTTGGACAGTTCACAGGGCTATGGCCTTCACCCAAATTAGTGCAAAAATGGGTGGAAAGAAACTGGAATGCAACCACACAGGGGAAGATAGCAATACGATTATGTGGAAGGGGGTATTGTACCTTCCTCTTTGAAACAAAGGAGGACAGAGATCTGATATTTAGAAATAGACCTTACTTCATGGAATCTAAAGGTTTATACCTGAACAAGTGGATGCCAGATTTTGATCCAGAGATGGATGTGCCAGTAACAATGCCTGTGTGGGTCAGGCTTCCGCATCTTCCTCTTCACTGTTGGGAGACGAATCTGTAAAGGCTATAGGAAACATAGTGGGAAAATATATTGACAGATGTGAGCCAAAGGACAACGTGCACGCATGCGCAAGAATATGTGTGGAAGTAGATCTCGGAAAAGGCCTCCCAGAGGCAATAAAGATCAAGGTTGACCAGTGGACACACATTCAGCAGCTGGACTACGAGAAAATACCATTCAAATGCAAGGTATGTCACGAGTATGGTCATTTTGCAAATAGGTGTCTTAAAAAAATAGAGCATGAAAATGTAGAAGAGAAAGAACCTAAATGGGAACAAGTGAAAAGGAAAAAACCTACCAATAAGCATACTACATCAAATATTTATCAGTCCCAAGAAGCAAATGAAACAACCTCTCAGCCTCCAGCGAAGGTTACTCCTCCTGATCACACAACTCCGAATCCTTTTGAGCCATTAGAAGACTCATGTGTTCCACCATCTCCTAGATCCTCACCCTCTCCCAGATCCCCAACCTCAAACCCTATAGTTCTCATATCCACCCCCAACCCAATATCCTCCCCTCCTCCTCCCTCAGTGGACTGCATTCTAACTAGAAACAAAGCTAAAGAAAATCCCCCAATCCTGGGATCAGCAAAAAAAAAGTGGGAAGGAAATCCAATAAAGAAATCAAAGATGAGGCAGCAGCTAAATAAATGGCCCTAGGAACGCAACAGCCAATGGATTTATTCCTTGGGAAACAGACAGGAAGTCATGAAAAAACTCAGCAAAGAGGAAAGGGAGGACCACACCAACACAACAGTAAATAATGATAGTGGTCTCTTGGAATTGTCACGGCCTTGGCACCTCCTTTAAAGTCAATGCAGCTAGAGACATTTTAGCCAAGGAACAACTAGATATATATATGAACCAAGAGACCAAAATAAACAAGCAAGAAAATCAAAAAATGATTCAAAAACTAATTTTTTTTGAAGAAGTAGTGTTAGAAGCCACATGAGCATTAGGAGTAATTAACACCATTTGGGACAAAATAAAATGGGAATTAATGACCCACAAAACCAGTAGACACTGGATTCGAACAGAGTTGAGGAATCTCAATACAAAAGAACAATATAGCATCATAAATGTGTATCCTCCAAATCACTATAGAGAGAAAGAACAATGCTGGAAATCATTTAAAGAAGAAATAACAAAGAGACAAAGTGGGCACTTAATTCTGGGAGGGGACTTAAATTTGATAAGGAACACAGAAGAAAAATTTGGCGGAACCTTCCACAATGATCCATCAAGAGAAGATCTTGAAGGAATAATATAAGAATACAAATTAATAGGCATTCTACCAAGCAATGGAAAATACACTTGGAACAACAAAAGAATTGGAAAAAACAACATAAAACAAAGATTGGACAGAATTCTTATTCATGAAAGCATAATAGCTGCTTACACTCTTGTGAAAAGTAAAATTGTTCACAACTCAGCTTCAAATCACAAGCCGATGGTGCTAACCTTGGGAAAGCTGGAAAATCAAGGACCCGTTCCCTTCAGACATAACCCAATTTGGGACAACACGGAAGATTTTGGCAAACAAATAAAGGAAAACTGGAAAAAAAGTGTCACAGGATCTCCCTAGTATATTTGGGAAACTAATCTAAAGAACCTAAGGATGCACTTAAAAAACTGGGCAAGAGAAATTGATCTCTGAGACAAAGCTAGGAAAATCGAATTGCAAAAAAAAAATGGATAACCTTTGCAAGGAAAAAGAGAACAAGGAAGAAAGTAAGCAAGATCAAATTCAAGAAAAGGAAATATATCTGGAAATATATAAGCAAAATAGGCAACAAGAAGAGAAAAGCAAACTGAAATCAAGATGTCTTTGCTAAAATCAGGAGACAAAAATACAGCCTTCTTTCATAATACAATGAAAATAAGGAGATCAAAAAATCAGATAGAACAGATTCAAGTAAATGGTCAAGAAATAAAAGGAATTGAAGCAGTAAAAAACGCAACCCATAAACACTTTAAAGAACTCCTCTCAACAACTGACCAACAGGCAGCTAATGAAGAAATTTTGCAGCATATAAAAAAAGCGACCAGCAAAACAGGGAATTAGACAAAGAAATTATTGAGGAAGAAGTCAGAGAAGATGTGTGGAACCTCCACCTTGATAAGGCACCAAGTCCAGATGGGTTTACAATGGCCTTTTACAGACAAGATTGGGAAATTATCAAAAAATACCTAATGAGAATGCTAAAAAATGCTTTCAAAAAAAAAATATTGGAGGAAATACAAAATCTTCCTTCCTAGCCCTCATTCCCAAAGAACCCAATCCTACAACTTTTAACAGATATAGGCCAATCTCCCTTTGCAACTCGTCTTATAAGATACTTACCAAAATTCTGGAAAACAGAATGAAAAAATTACTCCCGGAAATAATTTCAGAAAACCAAGGAGGATTTGTCCCCAAGAGGCAAATCACAGACAATGTGATAATTGTACAGGAGGCTATCCATAACAGTGTCCAAAGAAAGAAGAGAGGAATGATTGTTAAGTTAGATATGGTTAATGCTTTTGATAGAGTTAACCATAACTTTCTTGCAGCGACTCTTAAAAGGTTTGGCTTTTCAACAAATTTCATAGAGATTATCCAGGCATGTATATCAAATCCTTGGATAGCTCCTTTAATCAATGGTCAGCCCAATAATTTTTTCCAAAGCACACGAGGGCTAAGGCAAGACTGTCCACTTTCTCCATTCTTGTACATCATCATGGCTGAATCGCTGAGTGCCATGTTGGAAAATTAGAGAAAAGAGAAAAAAAATAACAGGGATCCAAATATCGAGAGGAGTCAAAGATATAAACCATTCTCTCTTTGCAGATGATACCCTTCTCATAGGCGGGGCATCCTGCACTATAGAAAAATGATTCAAAAAAGTCTTGGATGAATTTCTCCCGGCTTCAGGAGGAATTCTAAAAAACTCTAAATGCATAATATATTGCTAGAATACCCCAACAAAAACAATGCAGCGTATCTCACAAATACTAGAAATACCTTTACAAATAAATTGGAGCCACATCACTTATCTTGGGCTGCCCTTAGCAGAGGAAGTGGTAAAATCAGAAGTCTGGAACAAGCAAGTGGAGAAAATGAAGGGAAAAATTCAGAATTGGGGAGTGATGTGGCTCAACCTGGCAGGAAGAGTGACACTAATTAAAGCACTTCTCTTGGCCTTGCCTATATATCAGTATGCAATCATTATGGCTCCTGCAAGCGCCCACAAGAAAATGGAACTGATAATTAGAAGCTTCCTTTGGCAAGGAGGAAAGCAAGATAATAAAAAATTCAGCCTTGTTAAGAGGGAGCAAGTTACTCTTCCTTATGAAAAAGGAGGTATAACAATTCTCTTGCCAGGACTAATGAACATTGCTCTAGGGACAAAAATTATCTGGAGAATGAAAAATGGGAACGACCACTGGTGGGAAAAAGTACTAACAATGAAATACTTAAATTGTATTAGAACAAAGCTACTCACTGAAACTATTCCAGACAGGCCATGCACCCAAATCTAGAAATTGGTTAAAAGGATAATTCCTCTCATTAGAGACCAAATATCCAAAAATCAAGGGAATGGAAAAAAAATTTCTATCTGGGAGGATAGAATAATGGGGAAAACCCCCTTAAATCAGCAACAAGGTTTAAGGGGTCTTTAGAGATGGATGGAAGAGCAAATTTTTAACACTCTTTATTCTATTTCGGATTGGGATCAGAATAACTGGGTAAGATGGAAAAAGCTGGCTACACCACCAAGACTAAAAAGTAAGTGGGAAATTTTAAAAGTCCATCTGGCAGGGGCCGTGCCCATCAACATAGAAGAGCAGGATGACTTTGTTTGGGACCCAAATGGAGGGGATTACATAGTGAAATCGGGGTACAACCTCCTCCAAAAACTCCACAATCAAAATGACTGGAGTCTTTGGAAGGCAGCTTGGAATTCAGAGAGTCTACCCAAAATTAAAGTCTTCACATGGACACTTCTCAAAGGTAAAATTATTACCTCTGAAAACTTAAAAAAAAAGGAATACAAGGGCCCTCAAAATGTGTCATGTGTCAAAAAGAGGAAGAATAAATCCAACACCTCTTCATTAACTGTATGGTGGCAAGAGAGTGCTGGAAACAGGAAACAAGCCCTTTGGAAATAAACGTAAATCCAACAATTCAGTTGACAACTCTTCAGAAAAACTGGGATAAAAGCTACCATATACAAAGAAAAAAAAGCAACAATAAATAGGATATGGAAATGTCTCCCTTCAATCCTGTGTTGTCAAATTTGGTTAGCCCAAAACAAATGCATTTTCAAAGAACAAAAGCCAAATCTAGGCAAGATCCTAGCAAAAACTTGGAGCCAAGTTGCAGAGATAATAAGTACAAATGGAATCTCAAAAATGGACCAGAACGACTTAGAACAAGAAGAGAAAGACTGGTATAGCAAATCAATGTTAGAAAACAAAGCAAAAGCAGCAGCTATAGCAAAAAATAAAGAATTTCACACAAACAAGAATTGGAAATTAAGATTGGAGGATAAAGAATTTGCAGAATGGATAAAAGAACAGAAGAGACACATTCTCTTTTTTGATGGAGCTGCAAAAAATAACCTAGGTAAAGCAGGGGCAGGAGGAGTTATACTAGATCCAAATGGAAAAAAAATAATAACCTATGAATGGAGCCTTGGAGAAATGACAAACAACAGGGCTGAAGCATACAACCTTCTTCTAGGCACAAGGCTTTTAAACAAAAATGCAATCAAGGACCCTATAATAATAGGGGACTCGGCTATCATAATAGCAACATTGGATGCCAAAAGGGACTTCAAAAGCATAGCCATCAAAAAAATCTATCAAAGGATCAGAACAAGATTTGAAAGCCTGTCCTGAGAAACCAAAATAAGGACGCTGATAGCCATGCCAACAAAGCAATTGACAGACCAATTGGGGTTGTCAAAGAGAATAATGAAGTTTATGAAGAAAGTATACCATGACCCCCACACCCAGTATGAGGATCGAGAAAGAAGATATAGATCTGAAGAATATCACAAGAAATTTTACAGGGGGAAAAAATAAAAAAGAAGAATCAAAACATCAACTCAAGATGGAGATTGCATGAGGAAAATAGAGAATATATGTCAGCAGAGGTTCCCAACTGTAATCAGCCTTGCTTAGAGCACACGACTCTCATAATCCCAAAAAGCTACACTTTATGATGAAACAAGATTCCAATTGTCCTCCTCTCCTGGGTGAAGTCGGCATTAGTCATGTCAACCACGAATGCCTGGACAGTAACGGTAATGCAAGTAATAGTCAGGTCTCCAAGTTCACCTGCGCAAGCTCTCAAGCGACCCGAGACAGTAAGGCGATCAATGACAACAAGTCTCTCCTCAACAGAGACCAATACATTAGGACCAGAAACCACAAAACATTGAAGAATTACCGCAAAGATAGCGTGAGGAGACAGATGAAGAACCCTCGCACAGGAACCGTTGGATCCGGAGATCAACGGATAAGGAATGACATCAAAAGTATCGGGAGAGGAACTCAAAGGAGGGAGATCAAGGGTCATTGGGCGCTAACTTGCGTGAGATTTAGTCAAAGAGAAAAGGCGGGAATAAGCGGTTTCAGGAGGGAACCCCCCGATTCCACTCACCATTGGACATGTTGCAAGTAGGTGGGGCGAGAATACCGCTTTATCGGGCGGGTATTCTCCGCGCAATTTTCCCACCCGAAATCCTTGCTCGCCGTTGGATCTATTGCGTGTGGATCGACGGTAGTGGAGAGTCATGCAGGTTGAATGTTCGACGTTTGGTGGTGTCCGTCAAATTTGACAGAGGAAATCTACGGTGGAGATTGAGCCTAATAAAGGTAAGTTTTGATAATCGCGCCAAGGTTGTGGAAAAGCGGAAATTGAGTCCCGTGTGTTTGTATTTATGTCCGCCTTTTCCAAAGTTAAGTGCGGGTTTTTGGTTAAGTCCGCTTTTTCAAAGTTAAGTGTGGGTTTGGTCTCTTCGCGAGGCTTAAGGTGTTCAAGTCACATTTTGTATTTTTTGAAGTTTATAAGAAACAGGGTTGTCAAAGTAGCTATGGGGACTGTGCTCCCTGTTGCGCTCTACTTTGATCCAACCCTCCTCTGATTGTACAAGGAACTAGCTTCCTTTCCTCTTTTATTGCAATATATAAAAAGTAACCGACTGTGTTAAAAAAAAATAAAAAATAAATCCTAGACTAATCAGATATTGGCCAACTAAATTTCTTATATTATTCTTTTCATAACCCATATATATACTCTGAAGTATAGCTCCTGGATACGTCATTAATATCTTCTTAAATCTATTGACGCATCCCTTGATGGTGGACTAACTTGGTAGTCCGAAACGTTGGGTTCATAAAACTCTATAACAAGTCATTCCTCTATCCAAATTTCTCCTCACTTGTATGGATTTATTATTTAACAAAATCTAGATACTAGTGGGATGGTCCATATGGAGGTTATGTGGATTCTACATAGAACAATGGCAAGTCATGTTGTGATCTAGGGGAGATGATGTGGTTGCTAATGTGTCACTACTAACATGGTAGTATACATAGGTCAAAGTAACATGGTTGTCAACATGTCAATATCGACAAGGTGGTTGACATGTCACTATTTATGTGGCTGCATAGATGATTGTTGATGATGTGGCATGTTGACATGGCATGTCAATATGGTGTTCGAATGTAGCATAGAGGTGGTCAGAGGTAGATGTGGTCACTGATGTGGTGCCTATGTGAAAAGGTGATGTGTCAACCTAGAGTATGGGATTTGGAACTTTGGAAAAAGGGTATTTTTATGTCTTTAGGGAACTAATGTGGATCAAAGGTGCAACAATACCGAGATGGAGGCCTAGGGGGCAATGACCATGGAGCTAATGTGGGTTTATTCCATAACTCATAGGGTTGACTATTGATTGAATAGTTTGAATTCATATGTATCTCGAAGTTCAAGACTCTGAATGGATCCATAGATGTAAGAAATTTTGAAGAATGGAGATATGGTAATTGATATTATAAAGAATATTAATGTAAATCCCCAATCCAGGTGTGATTAAGGCAAACTAATGTGGTATAATTGAGGACATGGCCTAATGTGGTGGTGACACATGGATAGTGGCACCAAAGGGAAAATATTCTAAGGGTTGTAACTTTGGATCCAAAATTCAAAACCAAATGAAATTTATATAGTTATAAATCCCTTGATGAGTTGAAGATGATAATGGTCTAAGAAAAGAGTTTTTAGGTGGTTGATTGAAGTGGATTTTTTATAACCCCGATGACCAAGAAGGTTAGGTCTATACACTCCATAACCTCAATAGGTATAGATGGGGCTGTGTTAAAATCACTTTCTTGTAGCTACCTCATTAGCATAAGGATATATTGGAGCTTATATGTTTTCATGAACCACACTTCTCAACTAATGCATGATAGTAATTTTTGAGATAGAGCTTGTAAGTGATGAAAATTTTGTACTTATTTTTTGAAAACCTTCTTATAACAAGGGTTGAGAGTAGCTTAATCCTTGTTGTTTTCAATCCTTTGAATTGACACCATTTTCATTACCAATTGTCTCATTTTGACTTATATTGATTCTCCCTTTTCACCATATTATTGCTCCTTTTACACGATTTTTGATGTAAAGGTCATTTAAAAGCCACAAAGTAATTACATTGTTAATTAATGGTTTTTTTAATTTTTTTTGGCAAATTAGGGGGACTAAGAGGCATTTATTAATAATGATAGTTTACTAATTGAAATTCTATAACGCTCATAAGAAATTGGTAACCCATCTAATTGTTCGGGATGTTTGTGGGCCTCTAGAAGGAAAAGAAAAGACATGGGTTCTTCTCCAAGACACCTCGGTATAGTTCCATATCCATCAAATCAATTCTAGTGTGGACGGGATGAGCACCAACCTCCCATCAAAGTTATGGTCAACTATGCCAAGAATAACATGTGTAGTCAACAAATTGATTGAAGGCAATAATCGAGGATTCTCTTGTTTCATCTAAACTTGTCAAGGTCTATTTTGGATGAGCCAATTACCATAATGTATTTCTGTATTCATCGTGAAATGTATTTGATGGAAACAATGTGTGGAATAGGGGATTCTATTTAGTTCACCTATACACTCTTTTTTGTAATATATGGTCTATAAAAACTATGGAACACAATGTAATGGGATGATAACAATAATAACAATGTAATCACAAGACATAGTTTTTGGTCTTGTGATATCCTTCAATCTATTGACCATTATGCATAGAACATGGTGTTTCATCAATATGTATTTTTGAACCTCATTTTTATTAATACAAATAGTGAGTTGATGTTCTATGTTACCTCGTGCTCATTCCATTCATGGAGCTATAGTCATTTAGACAGAAAAATGTTGGTTGGGAGGGCCCCTCAACTTGACCATCATTTCTTTGTAGCATAAGTCGATAGGTAGCCATAATTCTTAGTTTGATCTTTCATTCCAAAAATACAGTATGTGTAGTTGCTAAATTCATTTGTTTTCTTTTCAACACTTATATCTCTATTCTGTTGTTCCTGTACAAGGAATAATGAGTCATCGTTGAAGATTAACGTTATTATATGTTTTCTCATTTGATTGCAACATCACTCAATAGTGAAACGATTTTCATTCTATGTACTAAGGAAACTCTGTATTGATAAATCCAATTAGGTATAGTTCCTCTGTGAATTATTGAATGATATAGTAGGATTGATCAATCTCATTAAAGGACTAACAGACACTTTGCATTTCTCTATTTTGTCAGATGAACACTCTAACTCAAGGCCAACAAAAGATTGCAACCTATGCATTAAACAAATCTATGTTGTCAACCTAGTGAACATATGTCTCTCATGAATTTTATGCAAGTGGGTTGATTTACTTTTCATATTTACATGTACTTTACTTTAATGATAGTTGCAAAAAAATGTCTTATTGAAGTTGGGAATGAGATTCATTTATAAATGAGATAGGAACATTTAGGAGTATTTCTTAAATAAAAGATTGATCTCTATGCCCAACAAAACTTTCCTCTAAAATTTACCATCTAGTGAACGATATCTTTGTAGCATTGCTCTTGAGTTATTTGGATTTTGAAGTATTACTCTTGTTTTGTAGCATTATACTAGAAGTTTAAAGAGTCCTTTTTAGGTTAGACAATCCATTAATGTCCTAAACCCCCCACATATAGTGTTAGTATCATGCAAAGTTTATGCCCTTGGATATATGATTTGATGTCCAAAATTTAAGTTAATTAAATTGGCTGACAATTGATTAGATAGTTTAAAAATAAAGATGTGCATTTTACCTTTAGCTAATAGTTTGATAATTTCAAGAATCACAATTTTTTTCTACACAATGAGGCTTCAAGATTTGTACGTTACACATAATACAAATGGAATTAATGAGAGAATAGGAAGGCATCTTTGCTCTAAGAATTAGTACACCTTCGACAAAGACATACAAAATAGATTCAATACTTATATACACTAGATTACAAATAAATGGAAATTCTTGCTCTTAATCAACCGCTTCAGGATGTAAAACATATATTAACATCCAAAGTTAGATGGAAATGGTCTTTTGTGTATCTAGTCCAAAATTATTTGACTCTTGAGGGAGATTAGAAATTGAAATCACTTAAGCATGCATGAAAAGGAGCACCATGAATCAAGCTTCACAAGGTTTTTATAGTTTGGCTCTTATATTACCTTCAATTTCATTAACATGTTGCTCAAGTACATCAAGTTTCTCAAAGCCCATATAACTTTCAATGTCAACATTGGATCCAATGACTTAACAAGTTGGATTATATATATATATATATATATATAAATATATATATATATATATATTGTGTGTGTGTGTGTGTGTGCGTGCACGCTTAAAAATGCAAAATGAAATATTAATAACCTACTAAGAGAAACCTAGACAACAAAGACATTGCAAAAGATGCAAGGCAAGACCACCCTTGAGCTAGAAAATCACCATCTTAGAGCAAAATAAGGACTATTGCAATGCTAATGGGAATTACTTTTGCTACCATCTTTTTAGGTTTCCTTCTAGAGATTTTGTCTTCCAAGATTAATGCCTCTTAGGAGAGTGCCCAAGAGACAATGATACTCACATAGATATTTGTAGAGGCATTGATTTGTTGGGATTTAATGATAAGGTTATTAAGACCTCTAAATTCGTGAGATTCATCTGAGGGGCATCTTAGATGAAACAACAAAATCATTGTAGTTTCATGGGTCAATGCTCTACACACTTTTAAACAAAATGAAAAAAAATGGCCTTTTGTTTGAGAGCATGAAATTTATATATTATAAACTCTCAAGGAAGAGTTTGTCAAGCTATTATTTTGGGAGTTTGTTTTCACTGTGTTAACTCTCAAATGATATATTTTGTTATGAAGCCAACTCACAAAAAGATAGAAAAGATAGATCAACGCCT
Source organism: Pinus tabuliformis (assembly GCA_031772625.1). Classification (NCBI taxonomy): domain Eukaryota; kingdom Viridiplantae; phylum Streptophyta; class Pinopsida; order Pinales; family Pinaceae; genus Pinus; species Pinus tabuliformis. The sequence goes on along the minus strand of CM062810.1, from coordinate 120,358,358 downwards.
TAGAATTCAGCCTCTTCGAGGGGGAAACCTCCTTTACATTACATAAATGAACAATTCTTGGATGATACAAATGAAAAGACCACCTTTCTATATATAGGAGTCTAAGGGGTCATAACATAATCAGAGCCGACATAACAATAATAATGTAAGGGCACAATAATAACAATAGTGGGCTTCTATGGGGCACAATAGTAACAATATGGGCACTACATGGGTACATCAATATAATAAGTGGGTTGTACTAATAACAATAAGGGGTTACACTAGTAGTATAGGGGCCTAACATGCCCCTCTCCTTCAAAAAGCGTTGTCCTCAATGCTTGAGTAGTTCTTGATGCTTCTGTATAAAATTCTTGTCCTCGCATGTGGAATCTTCAGCAGGTAAGTTCTTCCACTTGATGAGATACTCTGAAATTGATCGATTTCATAGCTGTAAGGTTCTTGTTTCTGTGACTACTCCAGGTTCCAATATGAATTTTCCTTCCTCTTCAATTTCTGGCAATATTGTTTGAATTAGGATCTTTTGCAACTTTTGAATAAGTGGCCATAATTCTTCGTCCTTCTTCCATTCATCCCTTGCTTCGTTTATCCAATCTGGTTGGATAATTAAAATAGCACAAAGCAATGCTTCCACATCCTCATCCTTGAAGAGTCTTCCCATTCGGTAAGGTCACCATTTTTTAAGTGCATGCAGTATTGCCAACATTTCCTTCTCATAAATAGCTTGCTTGAGATGTAGCAGTAAAAATACCCAATCACCTACATCAAAAAAATTTTCACTACGATGTTGATCTACTTGTTGTTTCATTTGATTTTGCACCGAAGTGGCTTTATCCTTTAAAAGTTGGAGAACTTGTTGTTGATGCTCAATGTGATCTTTCACTGCTTGAACCTTTTTCTTCTTGATATGTCCTTCTATCTCTAGAGTTTGAGGAGTGGTAATTTCTTTCAATCCTTTACAAGATATGGTCGGATTCATTTCTTGATGCTCGATGTGATCTTTCACTTCTTGAACATTTTTCTTCTTGATATGCCCTTCTATCTTGATAGTTTGAGGAGTGGTAATTCCGACCAATGAATTACAAGATATGGTTGGATTCATTTCTTCTTTCTCGATGTGATCTTTCACTTCTTGCACCTTTTTCTTCTTGATATGTCCTTCTATATTGAGAGTTTGAGGAATGGTAATTCTTGCCAATGCTTTACAAGATATGGTCTGATTCATTTCTTCTTTCTCTGGGGTGGGGTCCTGGTGTATATCTTCTTCTTTTGATGTTTCTTGATCCTTTTCTTCCTCCTCTTCATATTCTATGTAAAATAATTTCTTTTCAGCATACTTATGACCTTTAGTGCATTTGCTATCACAATTGTAACAAAGCCCTTTTTTCTTTTTTCTTCCAATTGTTGTGGTGTAACCCTTGTAGGTTGTGGAAGGCTAGGAGAAACAACACTTCCATCTTTATAGTTGTGAGGGGTATGCTTCCTGGTTTCCATAATTTTGCTTTCCACTATGTCACAAAGCCCTTTTACTCTTTCCAATTGTTGTGGTGTTGCTCTAAAGAAGGTGTTGCTCTTTGTATCCTCATAATGTGCTATCATTTCCTCCATGAAAATTGACCACGTAACAAGTTGTTTACGAGAACAAATCCCTTCATACCATAAAAATTGATCCGGTTCTAAATATGAAGATGCAATACATACCTTTTGTAACAGTGGTACACCATGTAGATCAAAATATTGCTCCATTTGAAGTATCCAATTTACCGGATCCTTGCCATCAAACTTCCTCATCTTGCTTTTTCTTGATTTTAGGAGCTCGATCTTGAAACGACTGTAACTCTGTACTTTCGGATCTTTAAGTTCTAAAATTGCGACCTGTAGTAGCCCTCTGTGTCCTCTTTCCAATGCCACTAGTCTGATCCAAATTGGATTCTCCAAGAAATAGTTATGCACAATCTCCCAAGATGACCTGATTATAGACCTTTCCAGAAGAGCGAACTTGTATGAAGTGCCACGTGTCACTGTTTCGACCTTTGGCACTAAAAAATATATACAAGAAACTATAGTCCGTCCTCTTTCTATACCTTCTTACAAAATTTCAATCCGATGCTCAGAGAGAAAGTTATGATGATTTTCCCGAGGTCACCTGTTTCGAATTTAATTCAGGAGTCTTCAAAAAGACCAACTTCCTCAAATCATATCTCCACAAATATAGCGCGAAAAGCTCTGAAATTCGGACCCGATGTTCAACGCGATTTATTCTCAAATGGGTTTTTTTTAGCTTCTAAAACATCGTAGAAAAAAGTTATAGCGAAAATTCCACGATGACCTATTTGGAGAAGCGAAACCCTAGAATCCAAAGCTCTAATACCAAATGTTATGAAACCAGCTCACAAAAAGATAGAAAAGATAGATCAACGCCTTAGAATTCAGCCTCTTCGAAGGGGCAACCTCCTTTACATTACATAAATGAACAATTCTTGGATGATACAAATGAAAAGACCTCCTTTCTATATATAGGAGTCTAAGGGGTCATAACATAATCAGAGCCGACATAACAATAATAATGTAGGGGCACAATAATAACAATAGTGGGCTTCTATGGGGCATAATAGTAACAATATGGGCACTACATGGGTACATCAATATAATAAGTGGGTTGTACTAATAACAATAAGGGGTTACACTAGTAGTATAGGGGCCTAACATATTTTCCTCTTTTATTTTTTTAACCCAAGAGTTTACCTTGATAAGAATTCTTGGATAAGAGATGGTTACCATGTATTTATGTGCACTTCGTTATCAAGAAGTGTGACACATAAATTTATGTTTCCTTGAAGATATTTAGAAAATTAAACATATATATGTGAACAATGTTCCATTACAAGTTCACACATAGATAAAGACACCAACAAGTATATACTTGAAATGAATTACCCAAATACCTAGGAGAACAATATATAATGAAATGAGTAGTTTACCACATGGCTAAAAGAGAAGCCTCATTCAAAATGTTGATTTTGATTAGATTATGAGCACAGTTAAAAACCTAAGAAAGATTCCCTTAAAAGAATTCGAATGGATAATGGAAATATAAACTTGGAATCTTGTTTAGCCAAAAACATTTAGGCTTGGGAAATATATACCTTTTATGAAAGTGGCCCAAGCCCAAGAATAGATAATGGGAAGGCATCAATTGACAAAAGTAATGATCACTGCCCTAAAGTTCACTAAAACTAATCCAAGTATAATGTTTCTTGGTGACTAGTAAACTATAAACAACCTACTAAGAAGGAAACCTTGAAACCATTATAACATACCTAGTTCGAAGATTCCTACTGATAATATGACACATGGACAATCTACTCATAAACATGGAAAATTTGTGCATATACATGACTTTGAAAATTTAAATATTATTAGCTATTTGTTTAAAATAAAATATCTAAAGTGACTTGTTTGTGCTGGTGAATAGGTGAATTCATGGTATTAATAATTTCTTGTGCATGAGCTAGTCATGAAGCATTTGCACATCAATCAGCAAAGTTGCACTACATACTAATTAGAGGTATTCAAATGTGGGTGAACACATAAGAAATCAACGATACTTAAAGAAAAATTTGCATAAGCTCTAGTTTTGTCATACAGACTTGTATCAATGCTTATAACACTTCCCAAATTCCAACAACATTCTAGAACAAACTATAATAAGTAGCCTAATACAAAAATGGTTAAACAAATGCCATTTTGCATAAACAAGAATGGTAAATCTAACAATAAGTTGCTTGTAAAATTGAGCTCACTTGAGGATGAATTCCATGATATCTTTGTACTAAGTATTATAAAACACAATCAAGTGTTCAAGGTCATTACCATTAGGGTAAAGGTACATGTTAGTTGACACTAGGATTGACTTGCTCAGATGGGATGGTGAATTATTCAATGTCAATGCTCTTTACAGTCTTGGCCTTCTCTACTGGACAATTCTCAATAGCCTCCTTTAAATAATACCAACGACCCACAAATATACCCTAAACTCTAAAACCTTATACCCATGGAAAAAACAAGTAAAAAAAATATTAATTAAAGAAAGAAGAAACCAAGCTAGCTTAATTTGGTGAGAGGCATATTGTCCACAACATTGACAAGAACATCCTGAGAGACCTTCCTTCTCCTCCTTGACATTCAAGACATTTGTTAAAGAAGGGAAAGTAGTTACTGGTAGGGCTCTCATAAACATCATGGATTAGATTAGCAACAAGATCAAGTTTCTCATTGTCTTTGGTCCCCTCTTTTCATATACTCCCCAACTCAACCCCTCTCTAAATCTCCACTTTACAACACAACTACTAATTAATATATCATTCAATAAACCCAAAATATTTTCCAATTGAACCCCCTAAAACTTAGCTTAAATCAATGCTTTGAAATGGGTTAGCTTTGTAAAAATAACCCAACTTAGATTCTTGACACATTCCTTCAATAAGAGATCTACCTTTATCTAAGAATTCGTATTTTGTACAAAAGTGAAAGCAATACTCACTTTTGTACCATTGCATTTAGGATGAGATGTCAGTAGAAACTATCATAAAATCCCCTTGAATCCCAACATGAAATTTGATTTGCATATGAAGCAAGTTATAAACATAGAATAGAAAACAAATCTTCTAGGTATTATAAAAAAGAAGTCAAATTTGTTTTAATGTGCCCTTTTTTATTATATTGTGTTTTGAATCCCTCAATACATTATCCATGTTGATATATTGTTATGAGATTTGAACCCACATTGTATATTGGGCAACCATGGAACTCGAAAATCCTTACATAAGTAAGACTAGTTTTTATAATTTATCATCTTCAAGCAATACCCAAATGAAGAACTTTGTAGAAAAAATCAAGGAGGAGGAAATTTGGATGGTTCTTCCCAAAGAGGCCAATACCAAAGATCACATGTTGAAACCATAAGAACTTAAAAGGGTTAGAAAAATAGCCTCTACTTCTCAATGGTGTCACATAGACTCATGTAGGATTCCTTACAACTTCATAAAAGAAAAAATTACTAATAATGTTTTACTCATTAAGGATCAATCTACCTCTATGAATATACTCCACTAATCAAAAAATACAAATGAAAAATTAAATGGGAAATAATTTGACAATTGAAAACTTATTTGGGTAGCAATAAAGAAAATGGGAAAAAAAGAGATGAAAGAAGCACTTGCCCACTAATTTATAAAAAAATTCAATTAGCAGTTTTATCCACTAAAAGAAAATGAAAGAAGTACTTGCCCACTAATTTATAGAGAATTTAATTAACAATTTTGTCCACTATTCTATTTAGCTATTTAGCAAACTGAAGTGTATTCTAAACCAAAAGAATCTATTAAAACATTTTAGGTAAATTTTGCAAAATGCTTAGTACAATGTACGATCGAACTAACGAAGAAAAGGCAACGATAGTCTGTGCTACAGGCAGGAACTAATAATTGAGTTAGCATGGATCAAATGATGGAGCATAAACATAAACCATCGCGCTGAGTACTGCTGTATCAGATGGAATGTACGCCCTGGCCTAAGCTGGTGGGTTTGTATTGGCTGTATCAGATGTTCGTTACCTCTGTGTGAGATCGAACTGTCGCAGATCAAGAAAAGTTGGCGATCAATTGGGTACACCATGGCCCCCCACAGCATAACTTTCATGCTCAGAAATCAAGTGTTGTCAGTAATTTTGATACGTGTGGGAGCGGGCAAATCACTCACGATTTCAGGGAAGTGCTAGATCCCACTTACCAGTGGCCCAGGAAAGGACGCTTGTGTTTTTTTACCATGCAGAATTCGGGGTTACTGCGCGGTAACTCAGTAGTTACTTCGCTTGCCTCGGATTCTCCCAGCTGTGAAGGTACAGGTCAGACATGTGAGGCCACAAGTAAAGTGGACTGAGAGCAACTTGAGAAAAAGCAAGGTGCCCCAAAGGGTTGAGTTGTCAAAGAATCTTTGCTTTGGCCATTGGTGGTGTCCACTTTCGAGGTGATGTTGATTGTGTCCACTCAATCAAAAGCACCGCAAAGAAAAGTCCAACGCAAAGGAAATGACTGACAGAGCATTGCAGCACTTTCAGCCCATGGATTCACACACCAAATTACTAGAATGAGTGGAATATTTCATTAATTTTCAACATCACGAAGAATTTCCATGGGCATCCATATAAGCCCTAGCTTATTCCTCAGTTCCAAGTTGCCCTTTCATTGAGTTCAGCTCGAGATTGAGACTGAGTTTGGATAAGAAGAAACCAGAAGGCAGTCCCTAATTTCCCTTTCATTGAGAACAGCTGGAGACCGAGACTGAGTTTGGATAAGAAGAAACCAGAAGGCAGTAGGCAGTGAGTAGTACTCTGGCATTTTCTTCATTCAATATGTAAGAATAAGGAGCCTTTGCTGGTTGCGCATACCACATTGGATTGCATTGCAGTAGATTTGTTGAAGCAGAGTCCTGGGTTTGATTCCGAGCACTTTTTTGTCTGAAACACAAGTGGTCTCGTGTTCGATTCCCAGCAGAATTTTGTTGAAACACAAGTGGTGTGTGTTCGATTCCCAGAAGACTTTTGTTGAAACACAAGTGGTCTGTGTTCGATTCCCAGCAGACTTTTGTTGAAACACAAGTGGTCTGTGTTCGATTCCCAGCAGATTTTGTTGAAACAAAAGTGGTCTTGTGTTCGATTCCCAGCATACTTTTGTTGAAAAACAAGTGGTCTGTGTTCGATTGGTCTTGTGTTCGATTCCCAGCATACTTTTGTTGAAAAACAAGTGGTCTGTGTTCGATTCCCAGCAAACTTTTGTTGAAACACAAGCGGTCTTGTGTTCGACTTCCGGCAGATTTGTTTTCTTGAGGCACACGTCTTGGGTTCGATTCTTAGCCCCATTGCCATGGAAAAGCTCAGCGTACTGGTGGTGCTGTTAATGGGGTTTGGGTGGATTGCAGTGGCTTCGGCTTTGAAGAAAACGGAGAAATTGTACTACTTCGACAGTCCTCCTTCTCCCTCCTCTACCCTGTGCACACATTGCGACACCTGCCTTAACCCTTGTACTGATCCCTCTCCTCCGCCGCCGCCGCCTCTTGATCCGCTCGTTGGCGACTGCCCTCCGCCGCCATCGTCTTCCGCCACTCCGTCTCCCCCAACCCCGTCGTCTTCTTCGACCCCTCCGTCGCCCTCCTCCTCTTCTCCTTCGGCGGGCGGCTACAAATACCCGCCCACCGCTCCATACAGTTACATCTTACCTCCTCCGCCTCCTTCCGGCGACAGCGGCGGCAACTCAATTAGTCCACCACCGCCTTCGGAAGCAGACAACAACACTCCGCCACCGCCGCCTTTTGTCGCAGACACCGTCTATGCTCCGCCTCCGCCATCGACCCCAGAAACAAGCTCTAACCCGCCGTCTCCGCCACCAAACGGCCGTAGCTCGTATTACCCATACTACCCATATTACTACCTCTACACTCCTTCCGCTTCCTCTGTGCTTAATCTCCGCCTCGCCGTTGCCCTCACCTTGTTTCTGCAGTCCATCCTTCTTGTTCTTTGATTTCCACTATACTTCTTTAGCCTGTACAGGATTTTTGCCTTGGAATCAATGGCGAAAATAACAATGGAGGACTAGAATTTCAACGAAAGCTGATAATTATTCTTGCTGGAAGTTATAGCAGGATGCTTTAAAATCATCTTTGAATTTGTAGGGTAGAAGGAAGAGAGTAGCCAGCCAGCCAGCCAGCCAGTTTGCTGAATGATGAAGCCCTTTCGTTCTCAGCTGTATGTATTTTCTGCTCACAGGAATTCATTCATGGATATATATATATTATGTTTTTTATGAAAAATGTGTGAAGCAGATAAACATGTTCATGCAATTTGTAGGCAATTGATGTTCTTACCTGTTTGTGGTTTTATGAGTCTGGTTTTCATCTTTGAAAGTATCACTACAGGATCTATGGGAGGAGTAAAAATTTACTGATCTGTACATGTTATTATTATTTTTTTGGTTCCTCATTCATAGTTACAGTGATTTTACCCCTTAACTTTAAGATTTTGGTACTGGTCTGGTTGTTTGTAAGCGACTCTATGTCGGGCATTTTTTAATAGAGCCGGAGGTATTTATGTATAGAAAGTACACAGAAATAATTTAAGTCGTAGAGCCAGAGGTCTTTATGAAGCAGAAACAATCTGAAGATTTATACATTTTAGATTTATTCTTAATCTAAGACCTAGCTTTTTTAGAGAGTTAAAGGTATTTATGACACACAAACAAACAAAATATATATATTATTTTATTTTATTTTATTCAACAAAATTCATTCAATATTTTATAATTGTATATTTTTTTTGAAAATATACTGAAAAAAATCACTGATATATTTGTAAGAATACTATAGGTTGGAGACCTTGAATGTTTGGCTGATTGATTTGAATCCAGTGATGATCCAGTAGCAATGTTTACCTTGCACAAGATTCAGTAAAAGTACTGTTCCCTCCCAGATCCAAATTCTGGGGACATTTCAAGCAGAGACTTCATTATTACATATATCTGCTAGTATTTTTTATTTTTTATGTTGTGAAACATTTTCAATATCTCGGAAAAAAGTTGTGTTTTTTTAATAGTTCTGGGGACATTTCAAGTAGAGACTCCATTGTTACATGTCTGCATGTCCTGATTTATATGTATCTACTGCATTATCAGTGAGTCTTTTTTTAATGAAACATTTTCAAGATGTCTTGACCAGAGGTTTTTTCAATTAGTTATCAGTCACATTTGATGAAATGAGAGTCAGATGGATTCATTTTGATGAAGTGAGAAATTTATTTCATGAAGAGGGGTATGTCACATTTGTTGAAATGAGCGACTCAGATGGATTCATTTTGATTAAGTGAGCAATTTATTTTATGAAGAGGGATATTTCAGCTGCATGATAAAATGAAAGATTTACAGAGATCTCAGTCACATCTTTTTTATTAAGTTGAGATTTATTTATGAATGAAAATGGAGATGTCTAAATGAGAATTTGATATAGGTGGAAAGTTATTAATTACAGGAAAGTCTTTTCCAGCTACATGATAAAATAAAATGACATGGACGTTAGTTAGATCCAAGTCACATGCCATGAAATGTGGCATTCACAGGGATCTCATTTTGATATAAGTCCAAATTTGTGAATGATAGAATCCAAGTCACGTGTGATGAGATGAAATGTGAGATTCAGATTTACTTTGAGTTAAGTGGACATTTATTAATGATATAATCCAAATCACATGGTGAAATGTGAGATTTAGATAAATTTATTTTGATTTAAGTAGATTAAAGATAAAATGAGAAGTGGGGATTTATCAATGATAAAATGGGAAATTTATATAAATCCCTAGTTCCATTTGATGGGATGGGAGATCCGGGTAAACCATTTTATTCAATTTTTATTAAGAGAAATATTCTTTTCAAACCACCTCTTTCAAAGAAGATTTAAGTGGCCATGTATAAGAGGCATCATCTACGCAATTCAACAGTCTTACACCAAATAATTGAGGGCTATTGGATCATCAGCAAGATTAAACACCTCATAAACGGAGGTAACACACAAAATCTGAGTCAACTGGAGGTTGGAACATTTCCTCAGCAACATAAGATCATCCATAGAGCTTTAGGAATGTCATAGTAGTCTACTTTAGAGATATCATGTAACCTCGATGAGGGTGACCCGATCCTAAAGCGAACATCAAAACGCAAGCATTCAATGCAGGGGTGATCAATCGATCACGTTAAAGCGCACAATCCATCCCCTGCCCAACCAAGCCAACTTAGGGTAGATGTGAACACACCACTCACGTGTACTTGGCACAACTAAGGAAGGGAGGGTATCATTGAAGTCGTTATGCATGAAGTCACTTACAAACATTTTCCCGGTTAGGCGAATTTACTCCCCAAAGGGAGGATTGCTTTCAATGCGCTAAGTTTTCCAATGCAATGCACTCTATTGGCAAAATGAATCGGACAAGATTACCATTGTGATCTTGCGATTTTTTTGGAGTATCGTATGCTTTCATTGAAATGTCTCACATTTTGGGGAAACACTTCAATCATCTTCGAGGACAAAAAAAAAAGTTACATTTTCAAATCAAAGCTATAAATCCACGAAGGAATGATGACATACCAACATCACCGTCTCTGTGATTACAACCTTACAAGTTGAAGGATCAAGCCCCTTGGTCTGGTCCTTGCGAACTTCCTCATCTCACAGCGTTGATACTCTTTAGAGCTTCACTCCAACTTCCTCATCTCACATTGTTCATACTCTATAGAGCTTCACTCCTTGCAACCCTACACGTGACAACTTTTCCATATGCAATTCTATCATGTTTTATCTTTGTTCGTCTTATTCACTCATTGGTCCACCTTTCGGTTCTAATATCACTCGCTTCACCCTATACTCCCTTATGATTTCTTGTTGTACCATGTCTCTGCGCTTATGTCTTTTTGACAGACCTGATAACCCTTGTTTCAGTCCCGAATTTCTCGCTTCTTGTATCTTTCTCACACAAAGTTCTTCTATACTCTTGTATTTGGTCTCGGCTCTCCCCACGATGTTGAGAGAACGAAACCGAGCGCAAAGCGGAGTAGGGGGCCGCAACATGCAAGGTAACACAAGAGCTCGAGCATCAGCGAAGTGTTTTTCAGAGGACGCCATAGTGGTCATGCAACATGAAATTTCTAACATGGAACAAGAATTGATGGATAAGCGCTCAGAGATTTCATATTCAGATTTGTTGGCCAAGGTGGAGGATTGGGTACCCACAGAGAACCAGTACCCCCACACAATGGACTTGTATTAACACCTTAAGCACCTACTCTGCAAGGTGTTACTTGATTGTAACAAGAACAAGGATGAAATCCTCCTTTGGATGGAGGAGCTTCACCTTCTCTATTAGATTATGGATGGTCGACTACAATGCATGGAAGCATGGAAGCAACTTTGCCCAAAGATCGAGAACAACCACCCTTGACAAGACTTGCACCAACTGCATGATTACATGCACCTCTATGGCTTATAGCCATTACTAGTCTGCTTAGTTTTGTGATAGTCCTTATTTTGTGATAATCCTTAATTAATCTATATGTTTTACAGTGTCTTGCTTGCATGCATATCATGGCTTACGAAGCCTCTTTTTTGTTATCCATATTGAGCATGGTTAGCTCTTATTTTGACTTCCATGAATCAAACACTACACTGCGGGTCAGCCTTCTAAGTGTGGTTTCCATTTCGATAGGCTATACACATGTGATATCTACTTTTCCTATACATGTATATTTTCATAATATAACATGTGAAATCAAAAAAATAAATAGAGATTTATTATATAGTTTAAAAAATTATTATATAAAGAAATAAAAGATTCTGCAAAATTATTTTAATATGAGATTTTACATAAATTTATTGAGTTGAATGGAAATACATTCATCATCAAGAAAGAAATCTTAAATAATATAAAGTAAAATAAGATAAAGACATCTTAAATAATATAAAGTAAAATGAGATTATAGATTTCTTTCTTAAACAATATAAAGTAAAATAAGATAAATACATCTTAAATAATATAAAGTAAAATAAGATTATAGATTCATTAAATAATAAATATTAAGATAGATATTGTAAAATAATATATGATGAAGTTACATATTTATAAGAATGGACATATATTAATCATCCAAAAAAAGACATTTAAAATAATATAAAGTAAAATGAGATTATAAATTCATTAAATATTAAGATAGACATTTTAAATACGATATGATGAATTTATAGCTTTATAATAATAGACATCCAAAATTAGTATGAGATCAAATGAGAAATTTATATAAATGTGATTGAGCCAAGAAGTGTTTTAGTGTTTTATAGTTCACTATCTAGGAGATGTTTTAATGATGTGTTCAATGAGATGTGGTGAAGCTTTAAATAAAGAAACAATAATAAATTTAATTATTTATATATATAAAACATATGGCCTAAAAACTAAATCAAAAAGATTTAAACATGACATCACACACTTTACATATTATTTCCTAACACAACCATAACCAATTTAGTTGCTATGAGATGTTGTAATGATGTGTTCAATGAGATGTGGTGAAGCTTTAAATAAAGAAACACTAATAAATTTAATTGTTATATATATAAACATATGGCTTAAAAACTAAATCAAGAAGATTTAAACATGACATCACACACTTTACATAATATTTCATCACACAACCATAACCAATTTAGTTGTTATGAGGATAAATACTTTCCATGTATTAAAAAAACCATATTTGACAATTATAATATAAAATTTATATGATAAAATTCAATTTGACTCTATTTTCAAGAAGATATTTATATTACAAAAGTCAAATTTAAACTTGAATAAGATTAAAAAATGTAACAATTTTTTCCCTAAATTATTCAAGTTATATTTAATTAACTACATAAAAATTTATAACTATAGTAAAATATGTTTTTCATATTAAAAAATATGAAACAAAAGCCTCCAAACCCCAAATGATTAACTAGGGGCTAGCGCAAAAGCCTCAAAACCCCAAATTTCCAAAACCTCAGCCATCAACCTGGAAGATTCAAAGAGTCACTAACACTTTTGCTAAGCTCCTAAGTCAATTTTGATGGACTGAAATTGACTCTGATAGGGTAGAAACTTTGCCCAAGACTCAAAGATCTTATCTAACTTATGGAGGCATCTCAAAACACTACGTTCAACCTAACATCTCCACAAAAGAAAGACATAAAATGGCTAATGGCAAGATCTTCTCGACTTCACCCAAATGAGATGAAATTACTCTCACCCTTTGGACTACAACTACAACATCACTCTATCAACTCCAAACTCTTACACAAAGAGGGGCCAACCTTCTAGATTACCTCTATAGGATACACGATCTCCCATCATGATGCAGGGGCATCTAGGGGTATCTTCAAAAAGGAAATTTCCGAAAGTCCTGCAGAAAAGTCTCTGGAACTTATAAAAGTTGGGAATGTCTCTAGGATTTCTAAATTAAGTAAAAGCTCTAAAAAAGCATTGTAATCATGAATTTAGTAAGTAGTTGAGACAAGATCTATTTTGAAGGGATAAGGATTATCTCTTGGAATCTCTATAGTTTTTATTCTCAAGAATAAATAGAGATGTATGTGCATGTTTAGAGATATAGAAGTAGAATAAGAGGTAGAGGTAGATGGTGAGAATGACCCAAATGAATGTATAATCAGGCCAAACATGTACATGTGAATTTGTTTTCAGAACAAATTTTTTACAGGAGTATGGATTATGTAGTATCTCTGCATATATGTTAATGAATGTCTTTATATGATTGTAATAGTTAACTGGCCAAGTAATTAGATTTTTGTAGAGTTCTTGGTATTCTTAAGATTGCAGGTTTGTGGAAGTGGACATTGCAGGAAGAGGTGAATTTTCTTGCATCACATCATTGGAGAACTATCAAGTCTTTTCATTCAAAATAGGGACAACCACAACTATTTCAACCTTCAATTGGCCTAGTAAAAGCCAAACACATTACATAGTACATAAAGAGCCTCAACGCTGAAGTCAACTTATACATTCACCTTCTAAACTACACCTCTCATATTTATCACATGTAATTTGTTTAGAGTATACCTCTATATATGACATTTATTCATGAATGAAGTAATAGCGAGTACCCAAGAAAAACCATACAATATATTCAACTCACCACTTATACATATTCAATAAATTAACACGACAACTTCTAGGTTACCATTACGAACCGTACACAATAAATTGCATAACAATAATCATGAAACATTGAATAACAATTTCATTTCATTAGTAGAGAAATATATACACTTATTTGATTCACTTAAACTTGCTAGAAATTGAAGAAGGGAGAGACACTCTCCACCCAACCATAGGCACACCTACATTGTAGATTTCTTGCTGCTGACCATCCCCAAGCTAGATTCAATGCCTTAAGAGGAAGCTCACTGAAGGTTCAACAAGATTCAATTCAAAGTATACATGAGACCATTCTCCTTTGCATACATGATTCAAGATTCTTCATTTCCATTACTGAGCCAAGGCCTATTAATACAGAAAAGTATGATGATCATGGGTCTGCATAGTACAAAAAGGATTCCTTCACTAAGTCTGATAGTCCCTTGATGCTTGTCCTTGTTTTGATGCTTTATGTCCTTGAATAAGACAAAGCATTCAAAATTCCTCCTAGCCTTGTGACTCAGGTGGAAGGCTTCCTCGCTGATTTCTCTATCCAATTCAGTGAAAATCACAATTTGATATAGGATTGATATGACTCAGAAGGATTTCTATCTCCTTTGTTTAGAATCATAATCTCAACACCAGTGTGCAGTTCTTTCTTTTGTTCTCATGGGTTTTCTCTGGTTCACTTGCACATACTATTGTTACATTCCTTAACTATTCTCCTTGCTCTTCCTCTCTGTCTATTGTTCTCTTTGTCTGTCTCTCTGCAGCCCCACTAGTGGTTTGCTTAGTCATAAGAATTATGGGTTCTCTCACGAGGGTATGTGATCAACAAAAGTCTCCAAAATGGTACGTAACCCATACCTTGAAGTAGTTCAATATCACATCCCTCATTCTTCTCATCGCTGCTAGCCATTAGCCCAGTTCAATTGTGAAATCAGAAATCAAAGCATTTAATTTAGGGTAAGATAACAAACTTCCCCAACTTCCCCTTACAACTTTCCTATCTCGAGATTCAAAGGTTACTCTCTTCTTCAACTTTAGCAATATATTAAATAAGAGTTTATATTTGTATTAATTGAAATATGACAAAATATCTATATTGATGATCCCAACATTATTAATATTAATTATTATTATAAAATTTGGAGATGATAAATAAATGTTACATTATTAGTATTATTTTTTTGCACTAAATGAAAAATAATTTCTTCCTGTCTATTTTTTTAAGTATATTTTATTTATTATTCAATATTTAAAAAAATAATTTAATTTTTATAATAAAGTAAATTATTGCTATAAATATCTATTAATTTAACTAATAATTATTTATGTTATAAAGTTATATTATTTTATCATTATTATTATTGAAAATAATAAAATTTATTATGATTTAATTGTTGATTTACAATAAAAATTACAAATAATAAAATTAATATTTATGAAAATAATAAAATTTATTATGATTTAATTGTTGATTTACAATAAAAAAAAAATTACAAATAATAAAATAATAAATATTAATTGTTATTTTCTAATAATAATTTAAGTTATATTTATAATTTAATTTTATTACTATTAATATTATTTTAAAATTTAAAAAATTTTATATTTTAAAAAAATAGTTAAAATTTGTACTAAAACTTGTATTTGATTTTTATAATTTATATCTTATTAATAAACTTCCATATTATATTCCATTTTTATAATTTATAATTTACTAATTAACTCCCTTCTATTAATACTTATTAAAATTGGAATTTATTATTAATTTTCATTAAAAAAAATATACTTCAAATTTATTCAAAGATCTATGTTCTACTTGAAATTTGTCCACTTCTTAGTCGACGCCATATACTATAATTGAGACATTAATAGACCCCGTATATTATAGCTGAGACTTTCCTCTTTTAACATGTTTTTATGACGATTAAGACTTTCCTTTCACATTAATATTCTATTCT
Source organism: Pinus tabuliformis (assembly GCA_031772625.1). Classification (NCBI taxonomy): domain Eukaryota; kingdom Viridiplantae; phylum Streptophyta; class Pinopsida; order Pinales; family Pinaceae; genus Pinus; species Pinus tabuliformis. Next base: position 120,342,617 of record CM062810.1, on the reverse strand, counting down.
TTCTATAGTATATTTTGTGATTGAGACTTCTTTGACATTAATATTATCTGCTTTTGGTTGCATATTTTAACGTGAATGCTTTGTCTACATTTAACACTAGTCCCATAATGATTGAGACCCCTCTTGCATCGTAGAAACCATACTTGTTTTTTTTAATTGCATATTTCAAATTGGAGATTTTAATGCATATTAATAATTTCCCGTGTTTATCGTTTTCCCTAATAAAGTTTAATTTAATTTTTATTAACTTTTATCATGTAATAGGAAATTAAGAAACATAGCTATCCCTCTTGAGCTTCTTAGTGAATATTAGCCTATCGTGGCCATATATAAACACACACACACAAACATATATACACACATATTTGTATATTTACAAATGTATCTCTCTTGAGCTTATAACATAGAATTTAAGTCATAATAACTAAATCCTTTTAGTCAAGCCACCATTTAGTTAACAGAGATGTGCCCATCTCACAAATTCATACCTTTTAGGTTGTCATTCCTTGTATATTGCACAACATTTAGCAATATTCATTCACACCTGAATTAACACTCCTCAATATTAACATGATCAATAAACCAACATATTAAACATATGCATGATATTCAAAATGTGGAGGCTTAAATAAACACTTATCTAATGAAGTGTGATTTGGAAATTGAGATTGAGACTTTAACTCTCCACCCAACCTTAGACAACCTACAACCACATTTACTTGTAGTGTTGATGAGTCCCATCAATAGGTACATTTTTAAGATTAATATCCCACCCTCCATCCTTAAAACAATCATTCTCTTGCATTAATTCACATTTTTTGTTATATTATGCTTAGTAAGAGGAGTAAAAGGTGTTTGTCATAATATGTGGCCTAATATGGTTTAATTGTAGGAAAATGAAGCATTTTTAAGGCTATTAATATGCAAGGGATTAATTGAGACAACTAGGATAGAATCTAGGGGATTTTTCCACCTCCTTAACTCCCTAAAATCGGCTTGGGATCACCATATCCTCTCGAACAAGCTCGAGTTCATTGGCATCTGGGTGACTCCTAGTCCAAGTAAAGATCAAGAAGGACAAGATCCACCATTTTCGAGATCAAGGAGGGAACCATTCGTACTTTCAACGAAGCTTCTTCATGTTCCATTTTGTATAAATAAACCAGAAGAAAATCTCATTATCAAAGTTTTTTTTTTCAAATATGTGTAGCTATGGAGATCCAAGCCTGACATTGTTATTTTCAACTTTTATGTGATGTATTAGACCTGCGCTTTTTGATAATGAGAAGTTGGATTTTAAGCTTCATATGAGCTAGTTTCATAGGGTTGAGACCCTTGGGCTTGGGCCCAACCTAGAGGCTTTGGTCCCTCTTCTTGTACTTATTTTTCTTCTTGATTTCGAGAAGGGCATTCTTGCCGTTGCTCAAAGATCCGAGCCCATAGCTAAGGAAGGTGTTTTTTACCTGTTGTTGGGGGCGACGAAAAATGGTGAAGCCGCTGGTGCGTGGGTAACCTTCTCTCCGCGTTTTTTCCTTTGCCGATGTCTATTATTAAGGTTTCCCCGAATGTGTCTGCACTTAGCAGTGGGGAAATACGAATGCCTTTTCCTTCTGCGGCATCATTGTGTTGGGGACTATTCTCATCTGGATGTTGTTTCAAGATTTTTAATGGGGAGGGAAAATCAAACTGTTTTTCTCACAAATTCATACCTTTTAGGTTGTCATTCCTTGTATATTGCACAACATTTAGCAATATTCATTCACACCTGAATTAACACTCCTCAATATTAACATGATCAATAAACCAACATATTAAACATATGCATGATATTCAAAATGTGGAGGCTTAAATAAACACTTATCTAATGAAGTGTGATTTGGAAATTGAGATTGAGACTTTAACTCTCCACCCAACCTTAGACAACCTACAACCACATTTACTTGTAGCGTTGATGAGTCCCATCAATAGGTACATTTTTAAGATTAATATCCCACCCTCCATCCTTAAAACAATCATTCTCTTGCATTAATTCACATTTTTTGTTATATTATGCTTAGTAAGAGGAGTAAAAGGTGTTTGTCATAATATGTGGCCTAATATGGTTTAGTTGTAGGAAAATGAAGCATTTTTAAGGCTATTAATATGCAAGGGATTAATTGAGACAACTAGGATAGAATCTAGGGGATTTTCCCACCTCCTTAACTCCCTAAAATCGGCTTGGGATCACCATATCCTCTCGAACAAGCTCGAGTTCATTGGCATCTGGGTGACTCCTAGTCCAAGTAAAGATCAAGAAGGACAAGATCCACCATTTTCGAGATCAAGGAGGGAACCATTCGTACTTTCAACGAAGCTTCTTCATGTTCCATTTTGTATAAATAAACCAGAAGAAAATCTCATTATCAAAGTTTTTTTTTCAAATATGTGTAGCTATGGAGATCCAAGCCTGACATTGTTATTTTCAACTTTTATGTGATGTATTAGACCTGCGCTTTTTGATAATGAGAAGTTGGATTTTAAGCTTCATATGAGCTAGTTTCATAGGGTTGAGACCCTTGGGCTTGGGCCCAACCTAGAGGCTTTGGTCCCTCTTCTTGTACTTATTTTTCTTCTTGATTTCAAGAATTTAACATTTTGACTTAGTCAAATTAAAATTAAAATATAAAATATAAAATTTTCCAACCTATGGTTTTTCCTTATCATATTTTTAATCTATGGTTTTTTCCCATGGTATTTTTCTCTAATGTGAGTTATTTAAAGGTTAATATTTAAACTAATATAAATTCATTTTAACTCTACATCTACCAAATGCCAAAAAAATCAAATCTCTTTTCACTCTTAAAAAATCAAAGTGTCAAAAAAAATCTCTCTTAACACATAATAAACTTACAACTAAAAATAAATCTAAACTAATTTTTAAATTTAAAATTTAAAATTTATATTTCAATTAAATTATAAAAATAAATTAATAATACATTGCATTTAAAAATTAAAAATCCTCAAAAATCTTTGCTTTTCTGAGCTTTTTTCTTTCGATCTTTGATTTTTATGATCTTTTTCGTGCTTTCTTGATTTTTTTTGCATAGAATCTTTTTTGAGCTTTTGTGCTTTCTTGACTTTCTGTGCTTTCTTGATTTTCCATTGTTTTGTTTTCTGGTTCAGATCAACGGTTGAAAGTGTTTCATCTGATCTAACGGATCAAAGTAAAAGTGTTGACGAAAAGTTGATGCATAGGAAAGGCCTATCGGCCTAATTATAGCTGAGACTTTCCTCTTTTAACATGTTTTTATGACGATTAAGACTTTCCTTTCACATTAATATTCTATTCTTTCTATAGTATATTTTGTGATTGAGACTTCTTTGACATTAATATTATCTGCTTTTGGTTGCATATTTTAACGTGAATGCTTTGTCTACATTTAACACTAGTCCCATAATGATTGAGACCCCTCTTGCATCGTAGAAACCATACTTGTTTTTTTTAATTGCATATTTCAAATTGGAGATTTTAATGCATATTAATAATTTCCCGTGTTTATCGTTTTCCCTAATAAAGTTTAATTTAATTTTTATTAACTTTTATCATATAATAATTTTAATATATATATATATATATATATATATATATATATATATATATATATATAATTGTCATATAAATGGGGTTGGTTAAAGTGAAAACATCGCAAGAAAGTAACTATCAAACTTAAAAATAATACAAAGTTGGTTTAGGTTATGTTAAGAATTAATAGAGAGAAATAAGATAAGTAAGATGGCATAAAAGGATCGAAGGTTTTTTCCTAGTTTGTATCGGGACTTTTTAAATCTAGATCATATTGACAACTCATCAATGGATCATCACAAAAACTCATTAAGATAAGAATTCCAAGACATGACCACTGTATTCTCAGACTTTGTGATTGTGTAGGGACTCGTAGTCTAACATTTCACCCCTCAATCACAAGTCTCAATAATTTTACTAATAAATTTTATTATCTTCAATTTGAATTTGTTGAACTGAGTTTCGATGAGGATATGCTTGAAATACCACCAATATTTGAATATCTGGAAGTGATTAACTACTATATTTGAACATATCCATTGAATAATTGAACTTATTTTCTGTTGAGGAGACCATTTGCTGTGCTGGGATTCCCAATTATTTTTGTATAATTAGAGTTTGTGTTTGTCTTGAGGCTTAGTCTAACATTCCACCCCCCAATCAAAGTTTGAATAATTTTACCAATAAATTTTGTTATCTTCAATCTCAGATTGTTGAGCTGAGTTCCGATGAGGATATGCCTGAAAATACACCAATATTTGATTATCTTGAAGTGATTAACTACTATACCTGAACATATATGTTGAATAATTGAACTTATTTTAAGTTAAGGAGACCATTTGCTATGTTGGAATTCCCAATTGTTGAATGAATATTGATAAGACTTTGAAATTTGGAGCCTAATATGATGTTCCCCTTGTTAGGTACAATGTGAAAATGTTGTTTAATAGTTCATTTTGGAAGGATCCAAGTTGGGTCTTTGGATTCTTTAGGTGGTGGCTTTTTTGTTGACCACTAACCATCTTCCGTGGAAATTGATGGTTTATGGTTTACCAATAACCAATATGCTTTGAATAATGTGGTGGTTTTTGGATGACCACTAACCAATCTTCACTTCATCAAATTAGTCCCTCCCTCAAAGGTGTAGGAAACTTTCTTTTATCATTGTGTTCCCCCACTTTAAGTGTGGAGAGTACCATCTTTGAATCTTGTGTCTTTACCTCTGTTTTGATTGGGCGTTAAGACTAATGTAGTTTCTTCACTTCTTTATTCCATTTCTAGGAATTTATCCATCCATAATTAGTTGTTTTCTTAACTTTATTCTACTTTCAACATCATTTTGATAGATGATATGGGATCTTTCCTTCAGTGACGTTAAACAAAATTGTTTAAAGAGCATGAAAATACCATAAATGAAACATCCATGAAGAAAAAAACAAAAAGAAGGCAACATAGACAAGACACCAAGGTTTGTTAACAAAGTTCATTGACAATGTGCGAGCTACCCCTTCAAGCCTAGCTTCAAAGTGGAGAGGCCTCTTATCATCTCAAAAAAATACTGGCAATTACATGGAAAAATACATGGCAATACCTTACTTCTGGGGATGATCCAAAAATATGTTGCTTAGATCCCAATTCTGACCGCGCCAATGGATTCATCTAGAAATTTTGTGAAAAATGACTATAAACTTCATATGGTTTTATCACTTTCACCTCTAGAGCCCTTGGGGAATATTCAAGATGCCACAATAGTTTAGAATATTCTAGGAATATTCTTACAAAATATTCCTTGGAATCAATCTTGAAAAAACATCCTCTTAGCATGGTTCCACTACCCTGTGTTGAGTTGTGTTTGGTCCTTCGTGGCATGAGCTCCCCTTTGCTCTGTGCAAATTACATGGTTTATAATGTGTAGAGGTGGTTGGAGTTTACAACCATACCATTGGTTGGTCTGTTTGGCATGTTAATGTTAAAACATTGGTTGTTGGGGAGGTCCTAGGGTCAAGCCCATGAGCCTCCCCATTTTGGCTTGCGACATGTGTTATACGTTACATATATAACTATGGTGATTTGGGGTTTAGAGGGATAGCCAAATATGGTGGACCACCAACCCATACACTTAACCAACTCGCCAATTATTAACATGTGACAACTGTTCGTCATTGAACCAAGATCTCGATTCGGTCGCCAAGCACCCTTTTGATTTCTCGTTGGGTGCCATGTGGCACCATTTGATTGGGCCACGTGGCCGCATATTATTGGACCACATACGTGCTCAGTCATCCCCATCCTTACCACATCAATTGCCATCAGGATGCCATGTCATGCCACGTGGCGTGTCTGGTGGGTGATACGTGACGCATCCTTAGGGGTGCCATGTGGTACCTCATGTCAAACACCATTAGGGTGCTACATATTTCCACGTGGTGTGTCTAATGGGTGATACATGGCGCTTCTTGAGGGGTGTCACATGACACCTCCTAAGTGGTTCCACATGGTGCCTTCGAGTGATGCCACATTATGTGGCACTGTCAATGTTAAAAATTTTACTGTTTGCCAAAACCTTTAGATGAGTGTAAATTTGTTAAACGAACTCAGATTCAATAGTCGTTCACCCCGTTGGAATCGTCTCAATGAGATCTACGACTTGGTGCCGATTTTGATGAGATTTGAGGACTTCAAATTTTGAGCCTTTTTGGATCCTCCTAGATCAATCCTCCCCACTGAGGAGATTTTAGGCCTCCAAAAGCCTTATCAATCAATAGGTAGGTGAGGGATTTTTTCCATCACTTACTCCTTTTTAATCCATTGTTCCTGTTATCACTCCAGGAAACTCTCCTAGGTTGCAGCTCGAAGATGCCTAGTAACATATAATCTTCAATATTGTTCTCTGAACTATTGAAATGGATGATCGTTTAGATCAAGCCAAATAACCATTTCAACTCTATTTTTACTCAAGACATGCATGAACACCCTCAACTTTACAAGGCTTTAGACCACTAATGCTCAATAGTTTGTAGATTTAATGGATAGATGGAGAATACTGACTGTACCCGCCGATGCATATATAAACACATATGAATGGCTAGCTACAGGCAGTAAATGAAACTTGCAAATCTAATTTATCAATGTAGAGATAAGATGACAATTATCTGGCATTAGACACAAAAGAAACATGAACAACCTGTTCAAGTGCAAGCTTAGAATAGAAGAGAAAATGGAAATTGAACATATAATAGCAAAATAAGCTTATATTTCTAGAATGAAGATGAGAAGCTTGAGTAGAAAAGTATCCACAGTCTCTAGAAGTTGAACCCTTCATGCATTTAACTTTCAGCCATTTATAGGCCTTTTACAATGCTCTCAAGCCTTCTGAGGCTCAAGAGGTCTTAATCTATCCTCTCTGTCCTTTGTTTAACAACTTGATGCCACGACCGGACAAGCAGGAGCTCAGAGGCCTCTTTCTTTAATAGCCGAGTAACTGAATTCAAGTAGTTTGCTGTGCTGGCAAGGAGCTCACTCGTGCCAGAGATGCCCCACGATCACTTCTGTTTGTTTTGGCTATGTTGTGTTGTTGATGCTCCATGATCGCTTTGGGTTGATTCGGCTGCATCGTGCTGGGATTTTTCCCTTTCTGGCCTCTATCTGCCGGCAACTGTCTCCTGGTCGAATTCTTCTTTCGACATTAGCAATAATTGCTAGATGCTTCTGCTCTGTGATGGAATGGGTCTTCGGCCCTTTAAAATCCCTTCAAATATTAATCAATGATTGTTTTCTATTTTATACAGAAAACACTGCAACTGTGCAAATCTCGCCAAGCTCTGTTCATTTCGGACTTAAAAAGTCCTTAAACCCTGTCTATTCCTCTATCGGGTCTGCCCTCTGGGTCGCTATCGCAAGTCGCTAGTGGCCTGTTCCCTTGCTTCCCTTTGTATTTTGGATATGTTAAAAAACACTGAAAATCATGAGAAATTTGCTTTAGCGGACCTGAAAAATTATATATTTTCATTCTCGAACCCTTTCGGGTCCGAGTCTTATCGCATCGGCACTGCTCCAAGGTTCCCTTTGTATTTCGTTAAATAACGAAAAACTGCTAAAATGCATTAAAAATGGCCTTTATGCGGACTTCAAATTTTATGCAATGTCATGTATATAAACGTCGGGTCCGGCTAATTGCATCACACATATGCCTATATAACGGTCCCACTCCATAATGTTTCCTCGTTTGCGATCCGCTGATGCGATTGATCGCAATCACATATCGCTCATGCCTCGGGCCCATGGTTAGTGCTCCTTTTTAATCTCCGATAGCGATCCTATGACGTGATGTGGGTCGTCGATCTGCGCGCTTGATTGACGGTCCACATTGCATCGTTGATCGCCATCGCAAGTTCCACTCGGTTTGCTCTTAATCCGCCGGTTGCCCTTGCCGATTGCGACCCGCCGATCCGATCACTGGATATCGCTGATTGCGGGTGTCTTCCACCCAACCTTAAGTCCTCCTCTGTGTTGGCCGATTAGATCTGGGCCGTTGATCGGCTAGATCTGACGGCTGCTGTGCATTGCACTGTCTATGCCTCCGATACTTGGTTTTTCCACTGTTTTTTCTAGTTTTTGCCTCCTGATAGTGCTTTTCCGCCCTTTTAAGGGCTCTTGGCTTGTGATTGTTTCAATCTTTGGATGATCCTTAAGCAAATTTTGAAGACTTCTGGAGTGTTTTGGATCCATTTTTGGGCCAAATGCCAACAAGGCTAACATTGTCTCCTTCTGGGGATGAAATCCTCCCTGTGAGGTTTCAAGAATCACAGGTTAATGCCTTTCCTGTAAAAACAAGATCAAATCTTCCTCCTAGTGTTCCATTGGGCATGGAGTCTATTTTGCAACAAAATAAAAATTGAAAGACATATTTACAATACCAAGGCTTTAAAGCCTTAAATGAAATAAAGTTTCAAAAACTGCCCATTGACTGGGCCATCAAAAACATCTCCTCCTTCCAGACTGTGCAGAATGAAAATGTTGCTCATCTGAACTTGAGCGATGACAAACGGACTTATCCATAAGGCATCAAATTTACCATGGTTTCCCTTCTTTTCCTTCAACGCATCCCATTTGAGAACCCAGTCACCAAACTGAAAATTGTCCCATTTTACCTTTCTATCAAAGGTTTCTTTGATCTTCTTCTGATGATTTTTAGCAAATTCATCAAAGACTTGTAAAATCCTATTAATTTCATCATCCTCTTCAAAAAATTTCCAGTATTTGACATTGTCAGGCAGAGATGGTCTATATTTCACCTCATCTCTGTATGCTTTCAGCCTTGGATGTTTTTCTTGGAAGGTTTTGTTCACCTGCTGAATGATAAGGTCTGCTTCGTACTCTGTTGTGTTATTTGTGACCTGAAAAGTTAATATGAAAGATAAATGAATGCATTCCTATGTGGGGGACACAAGGACTACACCTGCCCCTGAGCTTCCTTAGAGCAAGCTCTATCAAAGAACATATCCCAAATCTATGGGCCTTCTTCCTCTATGATCTGGAAAACTGGTTTCTTAAGCTGTGTGGAGGCCAACTGAGATTCTTTGATCTGAAGAAAACAAGCTCCAAAATTAGTGTCGACAGCATAGATGGGATGATTGGTGGGATTCCTTTCGTCACTATGATATAAGTAAACTGAGCCTCTCTGTGTAATCTCATGCTCTCACCTCCAAAAACTGGGATAGTAGCATAGGACAGATCATTTTGCAATGTTCCCCCTAATCTCTTGATCCAACCTTTGGAAAGAAACATGCCAAACTTTGGGGGTACATCTGCTATCACAATATCCATCATCATGCTCTTCATGGGCAGCTGAGACAAAGTGATGGTTAGGTCCTTGATTAATCCCAAACATTTCACTTTTCTAGAGTCAAAAGAAAACAAGTCATGATAAGGCTTGGTAACGTCAAGACCCAACTTATCCATGATAACCTTGGGCATTAAATTATGGCTGGCTCCTGTGTCCAGAAGGCAGTTGTGAAGGATTTTGTCATGAATAGTCAGAGAGACATAGAATGATGGAGATCTGTCTTCACAATTTTCAATCATTGGGCTGAGAATAACAACTGGTTTTTCATCTTGCAGATTTACATAGTCAGTGGAGGCTTGGATGGCTTTAGGCTCAAGGGCCTCGAGGATGGATCCTTTGAAGAACTCATTCTTCACTAGTTTAATCAGAGGTATATGTATTCTTAGCTTCTGAATTTCTGATTGAAAATTGAAAGGAGAAGGAGACTTGTCAAGGCCTCTTACCTCGTGGGCTGGAGCTTTGAGGATGATAGGATCAACTGCTGGTCGCTTCTGCTTATTAGCTTGTTGTACTGCAGGGACAACAACTCTTTGAACAGGGGTTTCCTTGGCATTATTCATCTTCGACCTCAGATTATATCTTTGTTGATCTTTAGTTTGTAGAACAGCTTCACTGTCCCACTCTTGGCTGATCTGGTCATTGAATAATGACTTTTCATAGGCAGCTAAGGTCAAAAAAGGGGCACTGCCTTTGTCTTCCATACAATGGATCTCATCATCTTCTTCAAACTGCTCTTCTTCCATGACTGCATTTTGAAAAGGGGTCTTCACCCTTTGGTCTTCATTGGCATCTTTGCTTCTTTGCAAAATCCGCAACTGCTCATTAGCTCTTGTATATGGATTTGGGTTTCTAGGAGCAAAGGTATTAGGAACTCTTCTTATCCCAGGGTGTTGCTCAATTTTTAATTTGGAGATTTCAGAGGCTAATGAATCTATCATCTTAGTCATTTTATCTATCTTGGGATCTAAAGATGATGAAGACTCACCCCTTTGTCTCCTTCTATCAACATTTCCCTTGAGCTTCTCTGCAACCATGATGTTTGATTTCACTTCCAAGGCTGCATCCTACATATCAGCCAAAGTAGCACATCACCTCTCCCTCAACAGTAGGCAGAAGTTAGAATCAAAATCACTGGCATAGGTGATTTTAGCAGAGGGTTTTACTTCAGCTGGTATCTTGCTGTACATGCGGTTAAACCTCTTATTAGAATCAGACAACAACTCACCATTTTCCCTCTTTAAGTTCCCAAGCTCAGTGTGGTAGGAGAGGAGATCCTTCTTACCCCCCCAATTCTTTAGGAATGCATCATCTAAAGCCTCAATATCTGCTATAAATCTTAGGGTTAGTTCTCTGAACCATTTTCTAGCCTCTCCATCTAGGCTTTGGACAAAGACTCTCATCCACACATCATCTTTACTAATGTCCAGGTTATCGGCATAGCTATAGAATGATTCAAGATGTTCCTCTGCTGTAACACCTTCAGTCCCAGTGAACTTGGGCCTATATTTTTGATATTCTCTAGTAGGCATGGCATTCAAAGGAGTGGGCAGTACTAGAGGTCCATACCTAGCAGCTATGATTCTTTCCATTTTGGTAGGTGCTTGTGGACCTGCCATAGCTGTGGTGGCTATAAGAGTACTGGTAGTCTGAATGATAGAGGGTTGAGGAGTGACTGACAAGACTAAAGGAGTATGATGGATAGGAGGTGAGGTTTCCTTTGGGCTTACAACAAAAGGAGAACCTAAAGAATAAGGAGCTTTATGAATCTTTGAGAGTTTTTCTTCACTGCTAGTATTAGATGCTATACTCTCAACATGTATTTGTTCTATTGCAGGATTTTCTTGAAGAGATATAGAAGATTGTTTAGATTTACCTAAACCTGATGCTCCTTTCTGCAATACCTTTCTTTCTTTGATGATTTTTTCAGGATCAGATACTGGGTCAGCTTGTGGCTTCTGAGGATTTCTCCGAGTATGCCTCACAAACTGAGCCAGAACTATGAAGTGGAGTCGCCAAGAGGTTCGGCCTCCAGTAGAGTCGCTAGATAGATGATTACAACCGAAAAAGTACCTAGACTTTGTTTATCATCAAAGCTGGATCTGTGTCGTTTCCCAGGGAAGCTGAGCTTCAGTCTCCTCTCCCTGGCAACGATGCCACTTATGTTATCACTCCAGGAAACTCTCCTAGGTTGTAGCTCGAAGATGCCTGGTAACATATAATCTTCAATATTGTTCTCTGAACTATTGGAATGGATGATGGTTTGGATCAAGCCAGATAACTGTTTCAACTCTGTTTTTACTCAAGACATGCATGAACACCCTCAACTTTACAAGGCTTTAGATCATTAATGCTCAATAGTTTGTAGATTCAATGGATAAATGGAGAATACTGACTGTACCAATAGATGCATATATAAACACATATGAATGGCTAGCTACAGGCAATAAATGAAACTTGCAAATCTAATTTATCAACGTAGAGATAAGATGACATTTATCTGGCATTAGACACAAAATAAACATGAACAACCTGTTCAAGTGAAAGCTTAGAACAAAAGAGAAAATGGAAATTGAAAATATAACAACAAAAGAAGCTTATATTGCTAGAATGAAGATGAGAAAATTGAGTAGCAAAGTATCCACAGTCTCCGGAAGTTGAACCCTTCATACATTTAACTTTCAGCCATTTATAGGCCTTTTAACAATGCTCTCGATCCTTCTGAGGCTCGAGAGGTCTTAATCTATCCTTTCTGTCCTTTGTTTAACAACTTGATGCCACGACCGAACAAGCAAGAGCTCGGAGGCCTCTTTCTCTAACAGCCAAGTAACTGCATTTGGGTAGTTTGCTGCGCTGGCAAGGAGCTCGCTCGTGCCAGAGATGCCCCACGATCACTTCTGTTTGTTTTGGCTATGTTGCGTTGTTGATGCTCCATGATCGCTTCGGGTTGATTCGGCTGCATCGTGCTAGGATTTTTCCCTTTCCGGCCTCTGTCCTTCGACAACTATCTCCCGGTCGAATTCTTCTTCCAGCATTAGCAATCATTGCTAGACACTTCTGCTCTGTGATGGAATGGGTCTTCGGCCCTTTAAAATCCCTTCAAATATTAATCAATGATTGTTTTATGTTTTATACAGAAAATGATGTAGCTGTGCAAATCCCGCCAAGCTCTATTCATTTCGGACTTAAAAAGTCCTTAAACCATGTCTATTCCTCTATCGGGTCTGCCCTCTAGGTCGCTATCGCAAGTCGCTAGTGGCCTGTTCCCTTGCTTCCCTTTGTATTTTTTGTATGTTAAAAAACACTGAAAATCATGAGAAAGTTTCTTTTGCGGACCTGAAAAATTATATATTTTCATTCCTGAACCCTTTCGGGTCCGGGTATTATCGCATCGATGCTGCTCCAAGGTTCCCTTTGTATTTCATTAAATAACGAAAAACTGCTAAAATGCATTAAAAATGGCCTTTCTGCGGACTTCAAATTTTATGCAATATCATGTATATAATCGTCGGGTCTAGTTAATTGCATCACACATATGCCTATATAACGGCCTCGCTCCATAATGTTTCCCCGATTGCGATTTGCCGATGCGATTGATCGCAATCACATATCGCTCATGCCCTGGGCCCATGGTTAGCGCTCCTTGTTAATCTCCGATAGCGATCCTGTGACACGATGTGGGCTGTCGATCTGTGCGCTTGATCGACGGTCCACATTGCATCGCTGATCGCCATCGCAAGTTCCACTTGGTCCACCCTTAATCTGCCGGTTTCCCCCGCCAATTGTGACCCGCCGATCCGATCATGAAAGATCGCTGATCGAGGGTGTCTTCCGCCCAACCTTAAGTCCTCCTCTGTGTTGGCTTATTGCGATTTTCCGATTATATCTGGGTCGTTGATAGGCCAGATCTGACGGCTGCTGTGAATTGCACTGTCTATGCCTCCGATACTTGATTTTTTCACTGTTTTTTCTGGTTTTTGCCTCCCGATAGTGCTTTTCCGCCCTTCCAAGGGCTCTTGGCCTATGATTGTTTCGATCTTTGGATGATCCTTAAGAAAATTTTGAAGACTTCGGGAGTGTTTTGGATCCATTTTTGGGCCAAATACCAACAAGGCTAATAGTTCCTTGAAGGGATGCATTCCTTTGAAACCATAGTTATCAGAACCAAACTGATCATCAAATTGGTAGACCCTTCAGACCAGGAACTAGTAAGAACTGGTAAAAAAATTGGACCAAAAAACCAGTTGAGAATAAATAAATAAATTTTTAAAATTTAAAGAAAAACATATATATTCATGCGCATCCATATAAATTCAAGCCATTTACACACACATATGAAAAAAGTTCTCACTTATATAGCAAGTAAGAGTGCATAATATGATAATACCAAAATAACACAGTGCAATACATGTCTGAAACAAAATACATCAATATATAGGCTCTAAATGGTCTCTGAAGTCCAAAAATAAGCATAGTAGTGAGCACTAAACTACAATACTAATAAAAATCAACATCCTTAGCCTCCCCCTTGTTTTCACCCTCATAATTAGCAGTAGCAAATTGAGGATCTATAGTGGGATTTTGACTTGATTCCCTTGGCCTTGAAGGTGGAGATGGAAGTGGATCCAAGTCCGTCAAAGAAATATCTTCATTGTCAAACTTTGGTTCTTGGGTCTCCACAACCTACTTTGATGATGAATCAAAGTCATCCAAAGTTATGTTGCTTGATTTAGGTGTCTTGTTCAACAACTAGTTTCGCCTTAGCCTGAGGTTGTACTAAACATAAACCATGTCATTCAACCATTTTTGTTTCAAACGATTCCTTGTCTTAGTGTGTATTTTCTTAAAAACACTCCAATTCCATTCACACCCCGAAGCACTGCATGTTTGGCTCAATATCTGAATTCCATTTTTTTTACAATTCACGGCTTTGACTACCAAATTGTTGCTATCGATAGGCTACAATAAGAGTTGAAAGAAAATAAGTATTAGCAAATGATTTTGAAAGTTTGAAACTTGGATTGAACTTCTAATTCTAATTTTCTAAAGCCTTTTAATGAGTAAGATAATTTCAAAACTTTGAAATGTCTAAATTCTTACTTGGTGGATCCTTTTCTCTACTTCTTATAGCCATATACATCCCAAAGGTACCAATACTCTCATAGAAATGGAAGAGATGGCTATGTATCTGGTCCCAAGTCTATGGATCTTGGATCATGCGCTTAATGGATTTGTACAATCCTTGAGTTACCTCCCCACCTGCTTGAAAATATTTACTCTAATGGTACCTTCAAAGTTTAAAAGACAAAAAACATTCATTAACTGATTTTGAATGTTTGACAAAGCTTTTCTTAATTCTAATGAATCATTAAATAATAGAACTTATAAACTTTGAAAATTTTAAATTCAATACCTTGCGTTTAGGTAATATCCAACTGCATGTAAAGGTCTATGGAGTTGTTTGTTCCATCTTTCATTGATGATTCTCCATAGCAGAAGATAATTTTATATTTTATTCCCATATGCTTCCTTTATTTCCTCTTAGCCATGATCCATGGCCTCATAAAAGAAACCCATGGCGGGTTTATCACCATCCACCATTCGTAACACTTTCACAAGAGGCTCGCTAAATAACAATATCTCTTCTTCCTTTCTCCAAAAACATTTTTCAAACACTTTGTCAGCCACCTCTTTCCCTTTCCTTTTTACTCCACTGAGAGGCATTCCATTCATCCAGAGAAAACATCGTTCTCAAGTTTCATTTTTTCTGAAAAAGGGATTGCAACGAAAGAAAGTTTGTTGCAAATCATGTGATGACTGACTGAATAAGCTCTTTACCCTCACTGTGTTTCCTCATAAGGCTCAAAACCCATGAGTGGTTGTAGATGTATCTAGTGATGGATTTTTCTTCTTCCACACACTTCTTCGCCCACTCAATTTTACCATTGCCCTCAAGCATGAGGTCCAAATTTTCTTTAAAATTTGCTACCTTCCTTCAATTTTATTCTTGCCTTGACAAATACCTTCCTTTAAATATCATTCTATCTAACCCTTTCCATTGCTAAAGGATGAATTGTCTCTGAGGTTTTTATAAATGTCTCCGAGTTATCTTTAATAGTTTTTATTTTAAATGAAATTTAATTTTATAACATATATATAATTACATATTTTATAAAATTATTTATTTAAAATATTAAACTTAATTTAAAAATATCACATCAGTCCAATCTAAAGTATGGGAAGGTCTACGAGGTATGCAAGGAAATTTTTATATTATAAGGTGTGTATCAAGGGAAATAATGGATGGATGCTAAAAATAGATGTTTCTTCCTTATGGGATAATTTTATAGAGGTAAAAATGAAATTTTACAAAGCATAGAAATAATGTTTTATGCTATAAATTTAAAGAGGAAAGAATTCATAAAGAGGAAAATGCACCAGAACATAAAATTTGGCTAAATTCTTGTCCAAATATTTTACAGAAGTTAAAAGGGAAACTAAAAGATAATTTACCAATCATGGCAAAAGAATACATGGTTTTAAAAAATGGGAAGGAAATCAACCGATTGTTTTATGAAATATGTCTATAAATTTATTTATTCATAAATATATAAATTTAGGGAAAAAAAGACATGGATTTCAAAACAAGACATGGATTTCAAACAATGGATGATTTTACGAGATAAAATCATTTGAGGAAATATTTTGAGATTTCATTTATGAAATTCATGAAAATAGAGAAAGATGAATTTACAGGTTTATAAAATATTTAGGAAATATTTTATCAAAATATTTTCCTCCCAAATATTTTACGACAATGTTTAAGCACTTAAAAGATAAAGAAGGAAAATATTATAGACAAAAAGGTCAACATATAGTTTGGTTTAACTCTAAAATGAAAAGAATTCCTTGATCGACTAGGTGGAAAAACATGAGTAGACATGAGATTATTTTCAGATTTTGGACTTAAAAATAATAGTCAAAGGGACAACTAGTTGATACAGGTGGCAGAGTTAACCAAGTTTGAAGGATAAATGACATATTTTGTGAAAACAACTTTAGCCACTCCATATTCCAAAGAAGAGGACCAACATCAGTGAACCAGTTTTGAATTTAAAGGAATATTTTGAGGCAACACTAGAGCAGTTAGTCCCAAGAATAAAGGAAAGTAATTAGCAGTAAATGAAACAACCTAATATTTCCAGGGAAGAATCTTAAACAACTTCATATCCCTTAGTGTTAGAAAATGATATATTACGGAGCAATGGAACACATAAAATATTGCAGAAATATAAACACAGAAAACACACAAAACATGAGAGACACAGATATACGTGGTTCACCCAGTTTGGGCTACGTCCACCCCGAACATCCAGTCCTTCCTTTCTATTATCCAGCAAAATGAAGAGACACAACCTACAACAAATCCGCTGTAATATCCTCTGTTTTCTCTCACAGTCTCACCTCTCTGTTTCTCGCTCACAGAATACACATCTATCACACAGCCTCAAATACAATACCCTCATACAAAGAGAGGGGTTGCCTTCTAGGGAAAAAAACCCTAAACTAAACATAAGTTCTACCGTCAGATCATCCGCCTAATGAACGGCCAGATTGACTAGAAATTACTATACTTTTACAAGGCAATTTTACAGCTGTTTTTACCTTCGGGGGCGCTGCCCCTGAAACCCCCCACCAGGGGGGGCTCCCAAAGGTTGTAGCCGCCCCCCCTGGACCCCCTCTGCAGCGAATATTTTACGGGCGGCGTTGCCGCCCCCATTTCGAACTGGGGTCCTATGTGGCGATACGTTTGAATATAGAAGATAATCAGGCTCCACACCCAACACTTAGTAGAAGAATAAGAAACCAAAGTATCATTCCTAGATTTAAAGGTAGAAGTTCTATATTTTCTACAACATATTGTATTTTTAGTTTATTTTATAAGGTTTGTTTCCTATAGACTAGTGATAGTTTGAGGAAGATGTTTTCCTATATATTGTTTCAATTTCATTATAAAAGCGTTGGATTTTGATGCCAAAACCTTGCCATTTTTGTAAATACTTTTATTACAGGAATGTAATTAACGTATTTTGGCTTTAGTTTCATGACATAAATTGTTTTTCATATATGTATTTCCTTGTTATTACATAATGTGTTTTTGCATATGTTCAAGGTAATATAGGAGCTAGGGCAAGGCTAGGTTGAGTATCGACCTCCTTGACAACACACATCAAATTTATCATCATTATAGAGATCAAATCATTGTACTATCTGTTTGAAATAAATCCTCTGCAGAGATTGGATAATCATCAACAACCACCTACAACAAATAATAGATATGGCCATTATGCTTCAAAGGATGTTGTCTACTGATAGTGAACCATGTTAAAAAAAGCCTCGTAACACTTAAGGGAGCCCCCTCTGGTTTGAGGGCCAACTCGAACTTAAATTTTGGTCAAGTTGGTTTCTCAGCGTTGTTTTGCAGCCAAGAATTGCCTTCGAGAAACAAGTACAACAATGTCCACCAAAAGGTGGGGTGTTTTTCCTCCAACAACCTTCTAGTTGCAACATAGTTTGAGGCATCATCTGTGATCACTTTCACAACATTCTCAGCCCCTATTTTCATAACCACTTCATCCAAAAGACGAAATAGAAATTGTGCATCCTTTATTTGATCAAATGCATCCACAAAACATGGCTCCTTTTGGGCAAGCAATTAAGAATTTTAATATGGTGTGAGATTTCCCATCAATCCATCCATCAAACATAATTGTGCACCCTTTTTTGGTCCATGAGTGCTTGAACTCTATAAGGTACTCTCTATTCTTTGGACCTCATTTTGTAAAAGTGGGTCCCTAATGTCATGAAAACTACGACCTTTGAAGCCTAAACCACATGCATCTATAACATCAATCATAGACTGATAATATGGAGAATTGGCAACATTGAAAGATATGTCTGCATCATACCACCATATAGAAATGCATTTCCAAGCATATTCCCTCTCTATCTTCTTCCATTTGACATCAATAATGGGTTGAGCACTAAGAGTGTTGCGAGGCACTAAGAGAGAGTCAAGATTCCTTGCACAAGCCCTTTTCAAATTGGATGAACTAGGGCCAGAAGCATGCTAATATCCAATCTAATAGGGAAACTAGAGGCATCTTCAAAGCTTTGGATATGGGCTTCAACATTAGGGTCCATGAAAGGGGCATCATCTTTTGGAATTTTCCTTATGTCCTTTTTAATTTTACTGCTCTTGCTCTTTTCTTCGTGGAAGGCTTCAATTAAACCCACCATGTGATTTCTTAGGTCATCAAAAAATTTGTCACAAGGTTCTACATGGCCTCTCCAATGAGCTAAGTGTTCCATAATCTTATGAACCGCCCCACCTTTAACAACCTTCCCACAATAGTTGCAAACTTTTTTCCAGCTTCATTCAAAGGGAAATGTAACCATGCTCGATCATTATTGGTTCTAGGGGCCATGAAAACCTCTACAAGAAAAAATATAAATCTGCATACAAAGCCCTAACAATTCTTACTTTCTAGGGTAAAAAAAAATATGCATAAAAAACCCTATATTATTTTAATTCATAATGAAATAAACAACAATTTAACCAACAATGGGAAGAAGATCAAGTGCCTTAACATACCTGGAGAAGCCTTCAAAAAATTGAAAACAATAGCATCTCTAAACAACAACAAAAACATCTCCATACAACAACAAAAAGGAGCCCCGAAAACCCCTTTCTGTTACCTCCAAGAACAACTAAAAACCAAAAACCAAAAACATCTGCATAGAAAGCCCTAGAAATTAATATCTTCTATACAAAGATACAAAGAAAATTTAAAATAAAGATCTAAATACAAGAAAAAGCCCTAGAAAATCTTGAATCTTAATTTCTAGGGTAAAAAAAAAGGATCTGCATAAAAAGCCCTAGATTTTTTTAATTTATAATGAAATAAACAACAATTTTTAACAATAAAAGAGAATAAGATTAAGTGTCTTGACATACTTGGAAAAGCCTTCCAACAATTGAAAACACTAGCATCTCCAAACAACAACGAAGGAAACTCTAAACAACAACAAAAAACGGCCCCTAAAACCCCTTTTTTTCAACTCCAAAAACAACTAAAATCCAAAAAAACCCTGCTTAGAAAGCCCTAGAAATTAGTATTTTTGTAGGGTAAAAAAACAATAATTTGTAAGAGATACAATGTAAAATTAAATTAAATATCTCAATAGAAATCCCTAAGAAATCTTACTTTCTAGGGTAAAAAGGAAGAATATTTTTTAAGAGATTGCCAGAAAATTTTAAATACAAATCTACATAGAAAGCCCTAGAAATTTTTAACATAAAACCCCTATAATTTTTTCACATAAAATCCCTAAAAAAAATTAACAAAAGCCGTAGAAATTTCTAACAAAAATCCTTTGAATTTTTTAACATGGGAAGCTCTAGCAAATTAGAAATTTTAATCCAAAAAAAAAGAAGAAAATCAAGTGCCTTTACATACTTGAAAATAGCAACAAAATCGCAGCATCAAAATTTGAAAAAAACGGCAGGCTACCAACTTCAAACAGTGGCAAAAAGCAGCCCCAAAAACCCCTTCAACCACATCCAAAAAACAATTAATATCCAACCCACAATCCTTAACAAAAAATCTCTTGAAGCAAATCTAATTCTCTGAATTTCTCCAGCAATATTTCTCCAATTGAGCCCTTCAAACATATCTTCAAACGTGAACAAAACCCTCATAAGAACAACCTTGCAAAATAGAAAATATCTCCAAGAGTCTAAGGACCAAAACCTGCTAACAAATCTTAGCTCAAGAAATACAAGAAGTTGGAATGAATAGTGTGAGTGAAATAGAGGGGGTGAGTGTCTTTAAATACGTTTAAGAGGGGTTGGGATTCACTTTTTTGTGAGCCAGATAAACAAAAAATTAAAAAATAAGTGAAATCGGTCCTATCTAAGAAAAAGAATAAAAAAATCAACAAATCATTAAAAAATCAATTAAAATGGGCCCCAACTATATATATATATATATATATATATATATATATATATATATATAGATATATATATATATATATATATATATATATATATATATAGATATATATATATATATATATATATAGATAATATAATTCTGGTCATTGGGCCCCACGTTGGCACATTTTGGCATCTTCACTGGATCGATCGACTCAGCAAAAAAGTGGTTCGGTATCGAACCTACCGATTCGGTACTGAACTGGCCTTTTTCGGCCTGTTGTGCCGATTTGAACCCATTTAATTCTAAAAGTACCCAATCCGAGTAGTCCAAACCGGTTCGATATGGTCTTGATAACGCTGTTTGAAGCCCACTCGAAGGTAATCCATATCTTCTCGTCGTGAAGTCTGGGTACTTTTGTCTAGGATGATGTCTTTGGAAACTTGTCCAAGTATTCTAGAGCAAAATCATCTATTAATGGAACTTGACCACTCTCCTCTGGATCCATGATCATGGGAGGCCCATAAAGTTTCAATTTCTCTACATTGATTATGGAATGCATTTGCATATAGGCTAGTAGATCAAGGTGATAAGCATTTGTCCCAGTTTTTTCTAAGATGGGGAGTGGACTATATCTTATTGGTTGCAACTTTTTCCTTCTTCCTTCAATCTGTCCTTGTTGATGTGGAGCCATACTCAGTCTCCAACCTGGAACTGATGATCAACCTTGTGCTTGTCATGTTGGGCCTTATATTGTGCATGACTCTTCTCCAAATGTTACTGCACTGCTTGATGTATCATTTGGATCTTGTGAATGAACTTGCGAGCTCTTTTTTCATCACTTTGTTCATTGAAATCCTCATCTTTCCCAAAGACCAAATCTAAGGCCACTTTGGCAGGCATCCAAAGAATGTCTCAAATGGTGAACTTTGAGTAGAAGAGTGCAAATCCCTTTTGTATGCATGTTGAACATAATGTATATGCTCATCCCATAAGCTATGATGCTTGTTACAGTGCCCTCAAAGAAAATGAACCATTGTTCTATTGAAAACCTCTGTTTGTCCATTAGTTTATGAATGGAGAGTCATAGTCCTCTTTAGCTTGGTGTCCATCATTCTCCACAAGATTTTCCAAAACTCTCCAAGGAATTGAGAATCTCAATCTGAAATAATGGATGTGGGTAGTCCAAAATGGACCCATACATGTTGAAAGAAAAGTTGAGCAGTTTGATTAGTAATAATATGCTTTTTATGTTGCATCAAGACACACATCTTGCTAAACCTATCCACTACTACATACAAGTAGTCATGACCCTTTTTTGACAAAGGAAACCCCCCTACAAAATCCATGGAGATACTCTCCCAAGGATGAGAAGGAACAAGGAGTGGTGTGTATAGTCCCAATTTTTTATTAGTGGTCTTACAAGTAGAGCACATCACACATCACTTTACATATTTGGTTACAATTTATTTCATCCGAGGCCAATAACAAAACCTATATAAATGAGCCAGGGTTTTTCCGACCCCAAAGTGATCATACACAAGAGAAGTGTGAGCTTCTCGAATTAATGATGGACTCTTTCACTTGTAGGAATACGTAACTTGCCAATATGCCAAAGTAACTTGTCCCGCAAATGATAATTCTCCACCTTTGATCCATGGGTTAACCTCTGATAAACATGTTTAAAATCTTCATCAGTAGCATATTGTTCAACATAACTATCATGAGATAAAAAAGCATTCTTCAAAAAAATAGATGCAAAAACATGAGGTCTAGAAATCGCATTTGCCACTTTGTTACTTGTACCCTTCCTATACTTAATCACCAAATGGAACTCCTGAAAAGATCCCATCCACCTAAAGTGACGAGCTTGTTGTAACTTGGTCTTTGACTAGAGATACTATAAGGGCTGATGGTCTATGTGTATGATAGTCTCCTTACCTATCAAGTAATGCTTCCATTTCTTGACACTTTGAAGCAAGGCATAAAACTCTTTTCCATATGTGGGATAGTTAACAACAACTTGAGAGAGGGTTTTAGAGTGGTAACAAGTAGGCTTATGACGTTGCATCAATATTTCACCCATGGCATATCCATTGGAATTTGTCTTGATCTCGAATGGCTGCTGAAATTCTGGAAAGGCTAGCACTAACATTGTGTTGATCTTTTCCTTCAAGGTGTCAAAATATTTATGCAGCTTTCATCCCTATTGAAAGACTTGCTTTACACTAGTTAGGGCATGAAAAGGAGATGCAATGAATGAGAAGTTAGTTATGAATATTCTCCAATAATAAAATGCTCCCAAGAAGCTTCTCACTTCTGTTGCATTTGTAGGTTTATGCCATTTTACAATTACATCAACTTTAGAAGCATCAATCTTTAGTTCACCTCCTCCAACAATATGACCCAAATACACCAAAGAAGTTTTTCCAAATTCACATTTGGATAGATTTAGATACAATTTTTCCTTTGTCAAAATATTCAATACTTACTTGACATGTATTACACAATCATCCCATGTTTTTCTAAAGACAAAAATGTCATCTAAATATACAAGCAAAAATTCATCTAATAATGGTCTAAATAAATCATTCATTACACGCATGAATGTAGCTGGGGAATTGCAAGCCCTAATGGCATTATCAACCACTCAAACTATCCTTGCTTGGTTTTGAAAGTAGTTTACCATACATCATTTTCTGCAATCTTGATTTGATGGTAACCATTGTGTAAATCCAAAACAACATTCTTTAATTGATCAAACAAATCATCTATATGAGGGAGAGGATATCAGTTTTTTGCCATGATATTGTTGAGATCCTGATAATACATGCATATTCACCATGTGCCATATTTGGTACCAACATAATTGGAGAACCGCATGGGAATGAGATACGCTCGATGACTCACTGGTCCAACAAGTCTTGCACCTGCTTCTTGATTTCTTCCATTTCTGTAGCTAACATCATGCACATGCCTACATTTGGAAGAGAGGAATCTTGTTGAAGAATGATCTCATGTTGAAGTTCCCTATTGGGAGGAAATCTACTTGGTTCCTGAAAAATATCATCATAGTTAGATACAATATCAAACATTTATTTCCTATGAGAAATAATAAAACATTTGAAAGCATCAGATGCATGAACATATTTTGTCCTCACAACCATGAGTATACACTTGTTAGAGTTGATGAGTCTCTTCATTTTCCCTATACTAACAAGATTTGAATTGACTTTCATGTGGTGAGCTCTAACAGTATATTCCAACCCATTTTTGGTGAGATGGTACTTGTTTTCATCACTGAAAAAGATTGTCTACCTGCCATATAAGTACAAACTTCATAAGAATATGCCAAAAATGTCAAGTGTTACAATATCTAAATCAACCTCATCTATCAAATTTGAAGCAATAACAACCCTTCATTTCTTGGTGACATTGAGTTTTTCATTGTTGCACACCCAACCAAGAGTATAGGGTTTCAGATGAGGTCTCGTTTGCAAACCCAACTTCTTAACCATTGATTTTGAGATCAAATTAACTTGAGAACCTAGATCAAACAATGTATTTCTTTTTGTATGCTTACATACAACTCTTATATTAAGCAATTCACTTCTTTTTCTTTCAACATCATGAGCTTTACTTTCAGAATTTGAACTAGCATGAAAGGGACTTTTACATTGTACATCAATGATTGTGATCTGTGTCTCATCACCGACATCATAATCTAGGTCTTGTTACATTCTAGCAACTGCCTTTTTCATCCCTTTTCCACCAAAATTTTTAGGCTTTAATTATGGATGTAGCTTCCTATAATGCTCCTCATCGTGCCCATATTTCTTGCAATGAGTGCAAGAGGGATTTCCTTCCTCTTTCTTTGTTGTTGTCTTCTTGCCCTTTCCTTTTCCTTTGAACTTGTTGTTGTGGGGCTTGGATGGAGGTTTCTTTGGGGGTTCTTCTTCTCCATGTGATGAGCACGAATATTGCAGCAAGAATGCCGCAACTCTTGGGCTACCAACTTTATTTTATCAACCCAGGGTTCATACAAACTTAGAGGTGACAATGTTGTATACATAAGTAAAAGTGATGGTTCTACCTTTTGTCACTGTTTAGCTGGCGAGAGACCACTAGGGTTTTCAAGCCATACTTCTATTTATTCAGAAGAAGCTTGGTTCCTTGATGAAAGAAATAGAAATCTACTCTAAGAGAGAGCTGATCTACTGTAATAATGAAAAAGACTGAAATTCAATGCTAAGGCACACCATTTCCTAATTAACTGCTAAGAGCTATGCTTTGCAATAATGCTAAATTAACATGAACAAAATTCTACTGTCCTAAGCATGGAAGTTAAAAACATCAAACATCACTGCTATGCATGTAAAGGACTGTAATAATTTTTTCTTGTATTTTTATGCTTTTCATGAAAAATCAAGTGTGCAAGCTAATCTCTTTTGGTGATGTGGCAGGTGGCTTAGGGATGTTGGTGGATGGATGGAAGGTTCAGGAGATGGTTGGAAGGTTTGGGAGACCCTTGGGTGACCTTGGGTGGCTTCCTAGAGGTTTTCCCTCAATTCGGCCTCAAAACATGCCACTACAGGAAAACCTACAGGATGTACTAGGAACCTACAAGATTCCCTGTATTTATATAAGATACAACCGAGAGCAAAAATATGGGTGTTAGAGGGGAAGGTGGTCGATGGGTGGAATGAAGTGAGGAAAGTCCTAGGATCACTCAAAACCCAAAACCAAGTTTAGGAGATGGTTGGATTCGCTCAACATGATTGGGGGAATTTCTATGTAAAATGATGAAATTGGTGAAGGTCTAGATGAAAACAAGGAATTCCTATGGGTGGATGAAGTTGGAAGGTGGTTGCTTGCTATGAGATCTCTTTCTACTTCTGAAGCACTTGATCTGCATCAAACATGTGTAATTTCCAAAAAGTCATGTAAACAAGAAGAATTCTCATGAGCTAGAAAAGTAGAATTTAATGAACTAATTGTCTACCTTATGCATGAATAAATTGCTGAATAAAATGGAATCATGGATGAGATCTATTGCAAGAATGAAGATAGAAGAGATGGAAATGAAATCTTACACTTGCAAAACTGATCAAATGCTGGTTCAAGTACAATAAACTCTAAATCTTATGAAAGAAATGGAAATCTATCTTTTTGGGGCTACATAAGGGTATTTTCCTCAAATCATGATGCCAGAAGGAAGAAGTGAGGCAAGGACACCTAATGACAGTTTTTTGGTGCTTCTTTTATCCCTTCTAACCTGCTGTTGAAGTAAGGCACAAGTGGAAGCAAACTAATAAACAATTAATCAAATCTACACTACTTGCAATGAAATACTTCTAAAGACAGTTTAACCATGAATCTATGAACTTAAGCTAAGAATACAGATACAAGAAGAGGAGCCTTTGCTACTAGGGTTGGGCCCTAACCCAAGCGCTTCAACCCTCCGAGTTAACTCAGTGTTGGATCAAGAAAAATCTCATTCTTATTACCAAAACAACAAATTACATGAAAGTCTTCCACAAGTCTGGAGCTCCAAAATAACTAGAGTTTTTTTTACAACAAAAATTCAAATCCTAATGAGACTCTAGGCCTCTCTACTTATACAATGGAAGTCTCCAACGACTTCATTAAATTTAGGGAGGCTCGACTCCCAAACTCGAGATGAACTAACTCTTTGTCTATCACTTGCTCGACTGCCTTCTGATCTTCATGACTTGGCTGCTTGCACTCCGAGCTGGTGGGATTAATGGAGGAATATTCGAATGGGGGAGGAGTAAATGAGGAGTATTTACCTCCTACAATCTCTCTCCCTTTTCCCATTCGAGTTTCAAACATTAGTCTTGCCAAAATTCCTTGATTTTCTCTTCCAAACCTACATACAATGCATATTAGTTCACTAGGAATAATATCTCACTTTAACTCATCTCATTAAACAAAATGTAACCAAAACATATAATAAGTTGTGAAAAGGGTTGGTTTGAATAAGCTAGGAGGTGAATTAAGTCCCATATAATTACCCAATGATGAGGCTCACCATCACCCCCCTACTGAAAGTGTTGCTCATCCTCTGAGCAACTCAATCAATATCCATGTCCTTCATAGCTCTAGTGGCCTCCCTGACATCCCATGCCTTTGCTGTGGTTTCCTCTTCTTGTGCATAGAAACATGCCTTCTTTTCTACCTCCTCCCACTACCTCCTTTCTTCTTCTTCCTTCCTTCCTTCTAGCATCCCTAAGAGTAGTGGTGGACTGAGTCTCAAGCCAATCCAATTGACTTTGAGCCTTTGAATAGATTGCTTGTACATGGGTGTCCTATTCAGTGCTTCTCTCATTCTTTGAGGAGAGTGGTACTCTCTTATCTTTAAACTGTATGGCAATGTGTTCCATCTCCTCAGGAAAGCTTGCATGCTGTCATCCCCTAACAACCTGAACATGTCCTCAAAATGTGTAATTTCTTGCTCTTGGGTAGCAAGATACCTGGGTGCAAGCTGAGGATCATTTGCAATTAAATTATGTGTACTGATGAGGGCCATTGGATTGGACTACTCAGCTCTGATCATAAGAGGCTCTATTTGTTCTCTTTCCAATATCTTCTTCATTTCTGCAGCCCTTGCTTCCTCATGGTTCATCCATAATGCCAAAGCCATCAACTGTAAATCTCCTAGCTTGGCATTAGGGTCTGTTAAAATTGGAAACTAGGGCCAAAATCCTTGTGGGTCACCTTATTTATGGCAACTGATATTTTTCATAGATTCCTCATGTCGAGAGGTGTAGGATTGATCTAAAGATCATCCGATTCCGACAAGTATTTATGGAGATATGAATTTATTTGTATTTACTTGGCAAATTGTCAAGGTCGACCAATAGCTAAATGTGTGTCACACATGCCCACCAAATCATATAAGTACAATTGAGGTTGATTCATTATCAACTCATCTCATCTCAACTCATCTTCTCTCTCCTCATCTTATTGGGCAAGCAAGAAGGATGAATTAGGGCAGCTTCTCTCACACGTGTAAGAAGAAGGATGAATTAG
Organism: Pinus tabuliformis; assembly: GCA_031772625.1. Taxonomy (NCBI): domain Eukaryota; kingdom Viridiplantae; phylum Streptophyta; class Pinopsida; order Pinales; family Pinaceae; genus Pinus; species Pinus tabuliformis. The sequence continues at coordinate 120,315,160 of CM062810.1, read as the reverse complement.
GGCAGCGTTGATTGAATTAGGGCAACATTTAGGGCAGCGTTGACCAAATGCTGGGCTGTTTTATGGAGCATTGACCAAGCGTTGACAAAGGGAAGACCCGCGTTGACCTTTTAGGGGCTGTGTTGACTAGAGTTGACCTGCAAGTTGACCAATGTTGATTGGTTAGCGCTGACTATAGATTGCTGAACTTTTGACTACTGTTTTGACTGATTATTGTGGATTGTTTTGGGTTGCTGAAGATAGTTGTTGAAGATCGAGTTCTTCAAGCTGACTAGAAGTCAATCTGGGGCTGTTTTGACCAAGTTTGACTTTTCTGATTTAGGGTTTGCTGCTGCTGTTATAAAATTACAGAATTCTAAATTGTACTATTTCTCTGTGCTTAACTATTGAAGATTAAAGAAGAATTGATCAAAGGGTTTCCCCGCATTGGGGTTTGTCCCTGGATAGCCGCCACATCTTGTGTCTCTTGTCTTGGCTTGTTTTCTGTCTATCGTTTAATGTTCTATCTACACTTTACTTTATGTTTAATGTGATCGCTAAACAATGGCTAATAAAAATATTTGAAGTAAATTGCTCTAAGCATAGAACATACCATAATTTAACATGGTATCAGAGTTGAGGTGAAGACAAAGCGCAAGCAAGAGAAAGAGCTAGAGCAATCACTGAAGGCTATTGAAGCAATCTCAAAGAAGTCATGGGGTCCTCAACACACTTCCCCACTGAAGACAAACTCTGTGAGAAGGCTGACTATCACGGATGGAAGATGTCTCTCAATCTGACATTAGAAGAGCAGGAAGTGTTGGACCATGTGAGAGGTAGAATTGTTGAGCCTCCATCAAATGCATCTGCTACTGAAAAGAAAAAGTCGACCAGGGGAGAAGTCAAAGCAAAGAAGATCATCCGGGACTTTATCGACAAGCACCTGGTGGTTGATGTTTCTGAGCTGACCACCTCCAAGGAAATCTACGATAGGCTGGTGAGTTTATTTAAAGTTAATGATGAAAATCAAGTTTTGTTCCTTAGATATAAACTGAAGGAAATTAAGAAGGGAAAAGATGAGAGTATGCAAGCATATTTCTTAAGGATCACCGAGATCAAGAATGATCTCCTATCTATTGGGGAAGTAGTTCCTGACAGGGAAATGACTATCACAACTCTCGGAGGGTTGCAACCTGAATGGTATATATTCAGGATTAGTCTTCTCAACAATAATGTGATTCCTGGATTTGAGGAATTGATGGCAAGATGCATTCAAGAAGAAACGAGGATGGAAGAGCAAGAAATGCCCGCACTTAAAGGCAATCCCTCTACCTTTTCTTCTCATGCTAAAAGAAGAAACCATTCCGGGGCTAAATCCAAAGGAAAGGTCGGACCGAAAGTTGTAAGAAAAGTTTGATGTTACAATTGCAACAAAATGGGCCACTATGCGAGGGAGTTCCTTAATAAAAGGGACTCACACCATGACCATGACCAAAATCACTCTTAAGGAAATCAAAGAAATGGCAGGTCCAATGGCAGAGGTAAAAGGAATGTTGGAAATAAAGGAAGAGGTCAACCCTTCAAGAAGGCAAGAAACTCCAAGTATGAATATAACGTTGTTAACAATAAGCAAGATGAATATTATCTACCAGCGGCCCTCTCTACTACTGCTCCCCCGGACTGATTTGGAAATTGACTTATTGATAGTGGTGCCTCAAGGCACTTCATTGGTTACCAAGAAGCTCTCTCTAATCTGATAGAGAAGGAGACCAACCTGGAAATTGTTCTTGGGGACAACTCAAAATATCCCGTGAAAGAAGTAGGGAATGTCACTCTTCAATTGAATCAGGGAAATACAATTAATTTACAAGAAGTCCTATATGTACCTGATCTAAAAAAGAACCTAGTGTCCATTTCGACAATGGAAGACAAAGGCTACAAGGTGGCCTTCATCGATGGCAAGTTACGTGTATGGAAAAATAACTTTAAAGATGCTTTCACTCTTGGGTTTAGAGTTGATTCATTATATCAGGTCGGAGGAAGTCAACTGGGTTTCATGTCTTGTGACACATCTCTTCAGTTTGAACTATGACATTGGAGGTTTGCTCACCTTCATTATAAAGCTCTACCCGATGTGAGAAAAATGGTGACCGGGATGCCCAAGTTTAAATTAGAGAAAGAAGGTGTATGTCCAGGGATGTGTAGAAGGAAAGCTCAAAAGGGGACCATTCCCCTCAAGCCAAAGCAATACCTCCGATATATTGCAGTTGGTTCACTTAGACATATCTGGTATGATGCATGTGAACTCCTTGGGAGGATATTTATATTACCTCAATTTTATAGATGATTATTCTCACAAGACTTGGATATGCTTCTTGAAAAAGAAGGATGAAGTGTTCTCTTGGTTTCGTCACTTCAAAGCCTTGATCGAGAATCAAACCGAAAGGAATATCAAGATCTTAAGGACTGATAATGGGATTTAGTATGAATCCAATGAGTTCCATGAATTTTGCAAAGAGGCTGGCATTAAGAGGGAGACTACAACACCATATACTCTTGAGCAAAATGGTGTGGTGGAAAGGAAGAATCGTACGATTGTGGAAGCTGTCCGTGCTATGCTCCATGATCAAAGACTTCTAAATTTTCTATGGGCCGAAGCTATGAATACCGCAGTATATGTGCAAAACTGATGCCCTCATCAAGCATTGGGTTCCAAGACTCCCGAAGAAATGTTCACTGGTAAGAAACTTGACGTATCTCATTTTAGAATTTTTGGAAGTCCTGTATATTTTCATGTGCCAAAAGAGAAAAGGAATAAATTGGGTGCATCTGGAAAGAAAGGAATCTTCATGGGATATAGTGAAAATACTAAGGGCTTTAGAATCTATGTGGCTGGTCAAAGGGAAGTCGAGATTAGCCATGATGTCACCTTTGATGAAGATATGGCTCTTAGCAAAGTTGACAATCTTCCTACTCTAAGGGAATCTAAAGACGCTAACACCAGGAAACTGGAGGAAAGGGAAGATTAGACAATGCCCGATGTGGAAGAACCTATGGATCCTATTAATCCCCCTCCACAAGATCCTTCCTCTTCTAGGAAGAGACCTTCATGGATTAGGGGGACACTGATGATGCTAAAGGACACATTCACCCAGAAGGACTTTCAGGGAAAGTAAGAAGCCGAATAGGTATCAGGGATACTTGACCATCACGAGCATGATCATCAAAAATGAGCCTTCATCATTTGCAGAAATTGTCAAGCATCAATTCTGGAGGGATGCTATGACTGAGGAATATGAGTCCATCATGAAAAACGATGTCTGGGATGTGGTCCCTAGACCCTAGGATAAATCCGTTGTCACTTCGAAATGGCTTTACAAGATAAAGCATGGAGCTGATGGAAGCACTGAAAAGTATAAGGCTTGTTTTGTTGCTCGTGGCTTCTCTCAGAAGGAAGGTATAGACTATGACGAGATATTTGCACTTGTTGCCCGATACACCACCATCAGCTCGATCATAGCCCTTGCTGCTTTGCACGGATGGAACCTACATCAGATGGATGTCAAGACAACATTCTTGCATGGTTCAATCAAAGAGGAAGTCTATGTGGAACAACCCGAAGGATTTTAGATTCATGACCAGGAATCTCATGTGTGCAGGTTGAAGAAAGCCTTCTATGGGCTGAAGCAAGAACCCTCAGCATGGCATGAGAGGATTGATAGCTACTTGATGAAGTTGGGATTCACTAGGAGTGAAGCCAACCCTAACCTTTATTTTAAGGTTGAATATGACAAGCCTCTCATACTGGTGCTGTACGTTGATGACCTCTTATTGACAGGTGCAGACCCTCTCATTCTCAAATGTAAGAGGGAGTTGGCTTCCGAGTTTAAGATGAAGGACCTAGGATTGATGCACTATTTCCTAGGACTGGAAGTCTGGAAGAAACCAGGGGAGATTTTCCTATCTCAAGGAAAATATGTGGTGAAGATATTTGAGAGATTCAGTATGGTGGACTGAAAGCTTGTGACTACCCCGATGGAGCTTGACTTCAAGAAGTTAAGCGGTAGTGCTGCCAGACCTGTTTTACAAAATGCTACTGAGTATCGTCAACTCATCGGAGCATTGCTGTTCTTAGTGAACTCCCATTCGGATATGTGTTTTGCAGTCAACATGTTGAGTCAACATATGGTTGATCCTCACCACTCACATTGGATTGGTGCCAAGAATCTGTTAAGATATCTTCGTGGCACAATCACTCATGGGTTGAGATACATTGCCGAAAATGTGAGACTACATGGATATACCGATGCTACTTGGGCAGGCAGTGTGGTGGACCGAAAGAGCACTTCCGGATGTTGTTTCTCTTTGGGCTCTGGCTCGATATCCTGGATGAGTAGGAAGCAGAATTCGGTGGCTTTGAGTACCGCCGAGGCAGAGTACATTGTTGCTAATATGGTCTCTTGTGAGGCAGTCTGGTTATGGAAGCTCTTTAGTGAGTTGTTTGGATTTACATTGGATACTACCGTGATCCTATGTGACAACCAGAGCGGGATTCATTTATCAGAGAATCCCGTATTTCATGATCGCTCCAAGCATATCGACATTAGGCACCACTATATCTGGGATATGGTGCAACGGGGAGCAATAAGGCTCCAACATATCGGTACATATGAACAGGTCCCCAACATTTTGACGAAGCCCGTGGGAAAGGTAAAATTCTTGACTTTCCGAGAACGACTTGGTGTCGTTGAGAGACCCTCTTATGAGGGTCGTGTATGATGCATACATTGAGCTTTGGGAGCTCCAGGGGGGCGCGAGGTACTTCTTGGAGTGACATGTGACCATAAGGCAACTCACCCTCCCCTGGAAGTGCGCTAAGTATAGGGTGAAAGGTTCAACCTTCCCTAGTGACACCCCATGGCGATTTTGGGACAAGATGATTAGTTCTCCTGTGGGCCAGGATGATTAGTTCTCCCAGGCGACTGTTGGACAGGATGATTCGTTATCCTATGGAAAGGATGATTAGTTCTCCTGTCGAGGCATCCTACTCATGCAGTCTAGGACTCATGGGAAGTACCTCTCATATGATCAATGAGTAGGGAAATGGGGTTAAGGACCATTATTAGTACTATCGATGGACACGTCGTTGTATCTACCATATTCCCTATGCTAGGATGACCTCCATTGATCCGAGATCAATGATACTGATTTGGGATTAGTGAGAGTGGTATGACACACTCTGAGACTAACTTCGGGTCAGTGGAGGATGGTATGATACATCCTCGATCATTTCTTCTTCTTCATAGTTCAGCAGAGCATAGAAGAGCAAAGTAGAGCAGAGCCATGTAGTGCAAGGCAATGCATTTGATGGTAGGGATAAGACCAAAGGTCAGACAGATTAGCAGATGGAGTTCTCCCTGGTTGAGAGGGAGTGTTAAAATTGGCAACTAGGGACAAAATCCATGTGGGTCACCTTATTTATGGAAACTGATATTTTTCCTAGATTCCTCTTGTCTAGAGGTGTAGGATAGATCTAAAGATCATCCGATTTCGACAAGTATTTATGGAGATATGAATTTATTTGTATTTACTTGACAAATTGTCAAGGTCGGCCGACAACTAAATGTGTGGCACACATGCCCAACAAATCATATAAGTACAAGTGAGATTGATTCATTATTAACTCATCTCATCTCAACTTATCTTCTCTGTCCTCATCTTATTGGGCAAGCAAGAAGGACGAATTAGGGTAGTTTCTCTCACACGTGCATGAAGAAGGACGAATTAGGGCAGCGTTGACATTTCTAGGGTTGCGTTGACCAAATGTTGGGTTGTTTTATAGAGCGTTGTGTTGGGTGTGGAGCCTGATTATCTTCTGTATTCAAAGGTATCACCACATTGGACCCTAGTTCGTAATGGGGCAACAACGCTGCCCATAAAATATTCGCTGCAGGGGAGGTCTACGGGGGGGTGGTGTCTGTGACCTTTGGGAGCCCCCCCTGGCGGGGGGATTGGGGGCAGTGCCCCCGAAGCTAAGAATAGATGTAAAATTGCCTTGTAAAATGTTGTAATTTCGTAGTCAATCTGGGTCGTTCATTAGGTGGAGATCTGACAGTAGAAGTTATGATTAATTTAGGGCTTTTCTCCCTAGAAGGCAACCCATCACTATATATGAGGGAATTGTATTACGTCTAGGATATTTGTATTCTGAGTGAGGAAGAGAGAGGAGATTGAGAGCAAAGAGGGAGTTATAACAGTTTTGCTATAGGTTGTATCTCTTCAGTTTGCTGGATAATATAAAAAGAAGGACTGGCTGTTTCTCTGTGGACGTAGCCCAAACTGGGTGAACCATGTATATCTATGTCTCTCTTGTTTTATGCGTTTTTTGTGTTTATATTTCTGCAATATTTTATGTGTTCCATTGCTCTGTAATATATAATTTTCTAACAACTGGTATCAGAGCAGAAGGTCTTTTTGGCTAATAAAATCATAGGAGAGAAGGGTTCCTGGTTCGAGTGGGAGCAATGGTGGAATACGGTAGGTTTAGGGTCGAAAGATTCAACGGCAAAAACTACCAGTTGTGGAAGATGCAGATAGAAGATTATCTGTATCAGAGAGATCTGTATCAATGATTGAGCGAAAAGAAAAAGAAGCCGACGAGTATGACAGACACAGAATGGGATATTCTCAACAGAAAAGCACTTGGAACAATATGGATGTGCCTAGCAGTGTCAGTAGCATTTAATATTTCAAAGGAAACAACAACAAAGGGTTTAATGTCGACATTGGCCAAAGTATATGAAAAACCCTTGGCCTCAAATAAGGTATTTCTTATGAAGCGTTTGTTTAATATGAAGATGTGAGAAGGTGGATCTGTTGCTGATCATTTAAATGAGTTTAATACAGTTACCAATCAGTTAAGTTATATAGGGGTAACTTTTGATGATGAAGTTAGGGCTCTGTTATTTCTGTGCTCATTGCCAGAAAGTTGGAATGGTTTAGTTATGGCCATTAGTAACTTTGTCTCTGGATCTAGTACTTTAAAGTTTGATGATGTTGTCGGTGAAATCCTTAGTAAGGAAATGCGATGGAAAAGCTCCGGTGAGACATCAGGTAATGCTTTGACTACAGAGGCTAGGGGAAGAAAAATGGAAAGAGGAAAGAGCCCTGGATATCACAGTAAGTCAAGAAAAAGAAGATCCAAGTCCAGATTGGGGATAGTGTGCTGGAAATGCCGGAAGAAAGGACACCTAAAGAAAGACTGCAAGTCTCGAAAGGGAAAAGAAGGAGACGCACAACAAGAAAATAACCATGAAGCGAATGTAACAGGTGATGTGTTGCAAGATGATTTGATTCTTTCATTAGAAAATATTAGTGATGCTTGGGTAGTAGATTTAGGGGCCTATTTCCATGCCACACCTAATAGGAAACATTTTTATGATTATGTTCAAGGAGATTTTGCACAGGTTAGATTGGGTGATGATAAAACCTGTAAAATCATTGGAATGGGTACAATTTTCATAAAACAGAAAAATGGAAATCAGTGGCTATTGAAGGAGGTAAGGTGTGTTCCAGATCTGAAGAAAAATCTGATTTTAATAGGGCAGTTGGGAGGTGAAGGTTGCGTAACTACTTTCACAGATAAAACCTAGAAGGTCACTAAAGGATCCTGGTAATAGCAAAAGGAGGAAAGGTTGGTAAATTGTATTTATGCAATGGTATTTATAATTCTGTTAATGCTTTAACCTCTACAGGAGAAGATACAACATTGTGGCATCATAGGCTCGGGCACATGAGTGAGAAGGGGATGCAATTTTTTCACTCAAGAAATTTGTTGCCAGGTTTAAAGCATGTTGATTTAAAATTCTGTGAGAATTGTGTTTATGGAAAACAAAAGAGAGTCAGATTCCTTAGAGTTGGGAAAGAAAAGAAGAGCAAAAAATTAGAGCTTGTGCATACAGATGTATGGGGACTTGCTCAGGTATCATCTCTTGGTGTCTCTTGTTATTATGTTACTTTTATTGATGATGCAACCAGAAAAAAATGGATTTATTGTATTTGAAATGAATATGATGTATTTGATACTTTCAAGAAATGGAAATCTTTGGTTGAAAATGAGACAGGAAAAAGGTTGAAGTGTCTTAGATCAGAAAATGGAGGTGAATATTGTAGCAAAGAGTTTGATAGGTACTATTCAGAAAACGGAATTTGCAGAGAGAAGACAGTTCCAGGAACACCACAAGAAAATGGCGTGTCAGAAAGGATGAACAGGACAATCATGGAGCGTGGAAGGTGCATGAGATTGCATGCAGGATTGCCTTTACAATTTTGGGCAGATTCTATAGATACCGTTGTTTATCTAATAAACAAAGGGCCTTCAAGTTCCTTGGATGGTGGTATTCCAGAGGAGACATGGACAGGTAAAAAGGTAAACTACTCTTTTTTAAAGACTTTTGGTTGTGAAGCCTTTGTCCACATTAATAAAGAAAATAGAACAAAGCTTGAGGAAAAATCAAAGAAATGTACCTTTATTGGATATGGGGTTAATGATTTTGGTTATTGTTTTTATGATTATGAAAAACATAAAATCATTAGGAGCAGAGATTTCATATTCAATGAAAAGGTTTTGTATAAGGATCAGCTGCAGGAAAAGAAACAGGAAAAAGAAAATAGAGAATACACAGTGCTTGATGAGATCACAGAAAAAGTGATGGTGCCTGAAAATCATAATGATCAATAGTCAGAACAACAACCACAACAACAACAAGCACCTCAAACACCTAAAAGTGGTGTTAGAAGATCTACCAGGATAAGTAGACCCCCTGAACGATACTCTCCTTCATTATATTATGTATTGTTGACTGATTTTGGTGAACCAGAATGTTATGAAGAAGCAGTGCAGGTAGAAACTAGGAAGAAGTGGGAGCAAGCCATGAAAGAAGAGATGGACTCCTTAACACATAACCAGACTTGGGACTTAGTCAGGTTGCCTGTAGGTAAAACAACATTGCAGAATAAATGGGTTTACAAGTTGAAGGAAGAAGATGGAGGTAGAAAAAGGTATAAAGCTAGACTTGTGGTGAAAGGGTTTGCACAGAAAAAGGGTATAGACTTTGATGAGATATTTTCTCCTATTGTTAAAATGACTTCAATCATAACTATTTTAAGTCTAGTAGCAGCTAAAGATTTGCATCTTGAGCAGTTAGATGTAAAGACAACCTTTCTCGATGGGTATTTGGAGGAAGAGATATATATGTAACAACCACAAGGATATGAGGTAAAAGGGAAGGAGAAACTAGTGCGCAGGTTGAAGAAGAGCTTGTATGGCTTAAAACAGGCTCCAAGGTAGTGGTATCTAAAATTTGACATGTTTATGTCTGAACAAGGTTATACTAGATGTCGCTCTGATCATTGTGTTTATCTCAAAAGGCAAAATGATGGCAGCTATATTATATTGTTATTGTATGTAGATGACATGCTTGTTGCAGGTTCTAACATGCAGGAAATAAATGTGCTCAAAAGAAAATTGGCAAACTCATTTGCAATGAAGGATTTGGGTGCTGCAAAACAAATCCTTGGTATGAGAATAACTAGAGACAAGAAGAATCGCAAATTAACATTGTCTCAAAGTGAGTACATAGAAAAGGTGTTGAAAAGGTTTAATATGCAGAATGAAAAACCAGTTAGTATACCTTTGGCTAGCCATTTCAAATTAAGTAAGGAGGAGTGTCCCAAGACTCAGGAAGAAATGGCTGATATGTCTAAAGTTCCATATGCATTAGTAGTTGGAAGCTTAATGTATGCAATGGTCTGCACAAGGCCTAATATTGCACATGCAGTGGGAGTTGTAAGCAGGTACATGAAAAATCCAGGAAAAAAACATTGGATGGCAGTGAAGTGGATTCTCAGGTATTTGAGAGGTACCACAAATCAAGCATTATACTTTGGTGGTTCAAACATTACTCTACAAGGATATTTTGATGCAGATATGGAAGGTGATAGAGATAACAGGAAGAGCACAACAGGGTATGTGTTTACTGTAGGTGGAAAAACTGTCAGTTGGTTTTAAAAACTGCAAAGTGTTGTTACACTCTCAACAACAGAAGCAGAGTATGTTGCTGCTACAGAGTATGTTAGAAAGGTTTCTGGATGAATTGGGTAAGAAGTAGGAGTTGGGCAAGTTATACAGTGACAACCAGAGTGCCATACATCTTGCAAAGAACTCTGCATTTCATTCCAAGACTAAACATATACAACTCAAGTACCATTTCATACGGTCAGCGTTGGAAGATGGACAATTGAAGCTAGAAAAGATACACACTAGCCAAAATCCTGCAGATATGTTAACAAAAGTTGTAACCAGGGAGAAACTGAGAATTTGCTCAGTTTCAATTGGTCTTCAAGTATGATGAAGAAGATGAGAAACAACCAGGTCCAAAGTGGAGTCATTGTCCAACAAATGAAGCAGCGGTGGAGTTGATATAATCAGTATCCAAGTGGGAGATTGTTGGGTGTGGAGCCTGATTATCTTCTATATTCAAAGGTATCGCCGCATTGGACCCCAGTTCGTAATGGGGCGGCAACGCTGCCCATAAAATATTCGCTGCAGGGGGGGTCCAGGGGGGTGGTTGCGACCTTTGGGAGCCCCCCCTTGGCGGGGGGATTGGGGGCAGCGCCCTCAAAGCTAAGAATAGATGTAAAATTGCCTTGTAAAATGTTGTAATTTCATAGTCAATTTGGGCCGTTCATTAGGCGGAGATCTGACGGTAGAAGTTATGTTTAATTTAGGGTTTTTTTCCCTAGAAGGCAACCCTCACTATATATGAGGGAATTGTATTGCGTCTAGGATATCTGTATTCTGAGTGAGGAAGAGAGAGGAGATTGAGAGAGAAGAGGGAGTTATAGCGGTTTTGCTATAGGTTGTATCTCTTCAGTTTGCTGGATAATATAAAAAGAAGGACTAGCTGTTTCTCCGTGGACGTAGCCCAAATTGGGTGAACCACATATATCTGTGTCTCTCTTGTTTTATGCATTTTCTGTGTTTATATTTCTGCAATATTTTATGTGTTCCATTGATCTGTAATATATAATTCACTAACATGTTGACCAAGGGAAGACCCACGCTGACCTTTTAGGGGCTGCGTTGACCTAAAAGTTGATCAGATTTGACTGGTTAGGGCTGACTGCAGATTGCTAAACTTTTGACTGTTATTTTGATTGATTATGGTGGATTGTTTTGGGCTGCTGAAGATAGCTATTGAAGACCGAGTTCTTCAAGTTGACTAGAAGTCAATCCAGGGTTGTTTTGATCAAGTCTAACTTTGCTGATTTAGGGTTTGTTACCGCTGTAATAAAATTACAGAATTATGAATTGTACTATTTCTCTCTATTGAACTATTGAAGAATAAAGGATCAAAGGGTTTCCTTGCATTGGGATTTGTCGCTGGCTAGCCACCACATCTTGTGTCTCTTGTCTTGGCTTGTTTTATGTCGATCGTTTAATGTTCTATCTGCACTTTACTTTATGTTTAATGTGATTACTAAACAGTGGCTAATAAAAAGATTTGAAGTAAACTGCTCTAAGCATAGAACCTACCATAATTTAACAGGGTCCCATACATTCATGTCTATTAAGGTCATGTTATGCAAATAAAACTCAGAAATCTTAGCCCTATCTTCCAATGTACATAGATCACAAAGATCAATGAACTGTCTATAGTCCTGAAATGGCATAGTGCCTCTTTGTGCTAGGGTCTTGATTTGGAACTACAGACACTATTCCTTAAGGTATAGGGCATAGGATTTAGATGGCATCCTGCATTGGATTGCTTCCAAAGAGAGACTGGCCATGCATGCCAATTGATTCTCTCTTTCTTGCAGCTGTCCTTTCAACCATGCATTTTATGTCTCTAACTGATTTTTCATTATGGCCTCTCTGTCTCTCAAGCTACTTAGTTCTCTGCCCATCTCCTTGAGCTTCTCCTCCATGTGACCAATGTCCTCCACCCCCTTGGACTTGGCAATATGCATCCATCTATGAGTTCTGGCTCTCTCCTTCTCAAGCTCAAAGAATAATGGAATAGAAAATTTTTGTGGAATGACCCTGCCCCCTTCAATAAATTTGTAGTAGGAGTCAAGGTTAGGTTGAGGAATAGGCTCCTCTAGCTCTGGGTCCTCTCTCTTTGCTTCTGGCTGCTCACTTTTTTCCTCATCCAATTTTTGAGTTTCCTATATGTTTAGCAGAGTTTCCTGTAGCACTACCTCTACTTTTTGTAGGTTCTATTGTGTATCTTGTAGGATGCCTTTTCCTTTGGATGAGGTGGGTCTAGTTACAGGCCTTCTCACATAGGTGACAGGAGACTTAGGGGAGGCTTGTGCTGAGGATCCTCTTTCTTGAGTTTTCATAGGAGGAAGAATTTTCTCCTGTTGTTTAGGTGAGTCCTCAATTACAATGGGAATTTTGGTTGGAGTTTGGGGTTTCCCCTACCTTATCCTTGTGATTTTCCTTGTTTTGAAATATAAGGGGGGTTTGCCTCTGTCTTTTTCCTTTTTTTTTGATAGGGGTGCTAAGAGCAGCGAGGGAAGCTACTGCTTCTCTCTCAGTGGGTTCTGGAGACACCCTAGGTGACTCCTCCTTGTCTTCTACCCCCTCTTTCCCATTGCCCTTTTCTCCTATGTATTTCCCTTCTCCTTCTCCTTGTAGATCCTCATCGTGTTTATCAGTTTCCTCTTTATGATCTTCTTCCATTTCTTCATCATCCTCTTTCTCTTCGTCCTCTTCTTCTTCCTCGTCTCTCTCCTCATCTATCTCATCATATATCTCATATTCATCCTTCTCACTGACAGTAGGACTAACATCATATGTGAGGGCTTTGATATCATCCTCTGTCTGCATGTCTCTGAAAATTGACCATTGGATAGGAATTCTGAGGTTGTGGAGGGAATATTCTATAATGATTCTAGTTAACTCATGGTGGGCTAACTGTTGGTGGTTTTCTGCCTGCACCTTTATGCTTGTATCTATCAGTGATTGCAGAAGGAAGTATTGTATGCTGAGCTTGTGGTGAGGAGGTGTTTTTGCTCCAAACCTCAACTCTTCAAGAAGCCTAAAGTAATACCCATAAAACACACTATACCTACCTTCACATGATATGTATTTAATAAGGTGGTATCTTACCTCATTCTAGGGGTATGGTAGGCTTGTTCTCCTTACTCCATTTTTGTCCTCAATGGGCTCTTCTCCCTCTAAAAAGAACTTCTTCTTGGCAATCTGGCTATCTCCCTTGTCTTCCTTTCTCCAAGGCACTCCTAGGGGAAGTGTGGTAATTATTCTTATGAGTTCAGGGGTGAGCTCTATGGAGAGGCCTATCACCACAACAGTGGCATGGACTCTGGTTAGTGGAATGATGGATATAGCAAAATCTCAGGCCACTTCATCATCATACCCTCTTAATTTTTCAAAATACCCCATCCAATTATGCCTTGTGAAGATTTCTAACACCTGAGGGTGTTGGTGGATTCTCACAGTGTTAATGGGCTCCCTTCTATTAAACCCCCCTGTCATTTTTGTTGGTGAATTTTGAGGAGCTAAGATGGTTGATACAATTTTTAAATGTAGAAGAAAATAACTGAAAGATCTGTGGAGACAATTCCCTTACACAACTGCCAAATTCACTCAATACTAGGGGATGTTCTGCTCAATTCACTGTGAAAAAGGGAAGTAATTAGAGAGCCTACATCCTCATAGTGTTTGTTGTATCCAACCCACGTGTTTTCCGCTCTGAAACTCCTCTTGGCCAATCCTATAGATGGCCTGTCTATATCCTATAGGATTCATGTGCGATCCTGTAGGATTTCCTGTGTAATCTTGTAGGAAGTCCTGCGCGGGAGAAAGGTGGAATTTTCCTCTTCTGTAGGTTGCCTGGGTATGAGAGCAACTTTGCTAGAGTGAGCCTCGAGGAAATGAATGCATGAGTGCATGGGGGTCAACGATTATTTCCTCTTATGGTCAAGTTGGGTGAGGTGGTGTGCTGGCAGCCGAGGTACATTTTCTATTTTTGGACCGTTGGTCCCCACTACCACCTCATCATTCCCCTCTCCTCGTAATATTGTCCCACCTCATGCATCCGTAGCCTTAACTTATTTTTTCCTTCCCCTTTCTTTTCTTGACTTGACTGCTGCCACGTGTGGGAGGACCAATTGTTTTGTCGTTGTTGACTAAACAAGTTAACTGGCCACCTTTCGCTTATAAACCAAATTTCTCTTAACCTTTACATCTTTTGACTACATTATGAAAATGAGAGAGTGAAGTGAGATACTTACCCATGGTGCTAATACCTTGCTGTAATTGTTGAAGACCTGAGGTGCTTGCTATGTGTTGGCTGCATGCTATTTATCCTTCCTTTTTTATTTCTCTCTGATGATTCCTTTGATGTACAGGTACCTGGTGTTGAAGATGAAGGTGCTGTTGCTACTCTGGAGCTCCTTCTACCCTTGGATCTTCATGCTGGAAGCTTGCTGCTACTCATGATTTTTATTCTGTGGGATAGGCTGCTACAGGATTTCCTACAAGATGTCCTATAGTTGCTTCTCCCTCAGAACTTTTAATCATACATTCTGTTGGGATTTTGAAGATGATGACCTGGATAGAGAGGAAGTCTAGGAGTGTGAATAATGAGGAATACACTCAAGTGTTGTTCCCTTCTGCCCTCTGTTTCATTTTTTCTCTGTTTTTTCTCTTGAGGACTGTGAATTTTTTTGAACACTGATTTTTTTATGATGAATGCAAGGGGGATCAAGGTGGAGAGAGGTATGGTGATGAAGTGGAGATGTAGGGATGTTATTTTTATTTTTTATTTTTTGACATGGAAGGTCATTTCCTAGCCCTATGGTCACTTCCTGTAGGATTCCCAAGCCACTATAATGATCCTGTAGGTTTTCAGGGGATCTTGTAGGTTTACAGGGGATCCTGTAGAAAACACAGTTCCCTTGTAAATTGAAGCAAAGGAGTGAAAAAATTAAAGAAATTGTGGAGTGATGAATGATGATGGGTGGAAAAATAAAAGTGTGAGTGAAATAGGTCCCTTTTTGACTCTCTTTTGTTCTATGATTGTCCTTTGTTGACCTGCAAACATAAAATTTTAATGATATATTTTTTTTGAAGACAACTAATCTGCCTCTAAGAGGTTTTCATTCTAGCTGTTTGCCCTGGGCGCCTTAAGAGAGGTTTTCACCTAGGGATCTTTTTATTTCCTTTTTTATTTTTTCTTTTTGACACTATTGGGCTGCCACAAGAGGTTTTCATCCCACTAGTGGGACTCAGGTGCCTCATGGAGGTTTTCACCTGAATCCTTTTTTTTTTCTCTCTCTCTCTTAGTGATTTGATGAGGGAAGAGCTGAAACTTTCTCCACCACCATCATTGTTTTATTGATACCATCAATGAACTCTTGCTTTCACAATGGCCTCTTGTAAACTTTCAGTCTATGCCCATTAACAAGTAAAGGAATGACCTCTACATCTATGGTCCTGATCTGCATTGAACCATTATCATGACATATTTCTATAACATAAGGCCCTGACCATCTTGTCCTTAACTTTCCCTTAAAGTATTTATATCTGGAATCATATAACAAAACCCAATCACCTTCTTGAAATTTCTTATCCTTGATGTTCTTATCATCTCATATCTTCCTCTAAAGTTGGGTTACCTCCGTGTGTAGGAGGGCTTGCATTATGAACTCATCTAAACCATTCAATTGGAGCAATCTCTCTTTTTGTGCACTGCTGAGATCTAGATCTAGTTGGGCTGCCATCTTTAATGTGTTATACTCAAATCAATGGACAGTAGTGCCTTTTTCCCATAGACCAACTCATAGGGTGTGAATCTAGTGGTGGTCTTCCAGGTGGTATTATAGGCCTAGGTGGCCTCAACTAGTCTATCTGCCCAATCTTTCCTGTTGCTGTTAACGACTTTGGTCAAGATGCGATCCAATGCTCTGTTGATCACCTCCACTTGCCCATTAGCTTGTGGGTGATAGGGAGTGGAGGTTCTATGCTTGATCTTGTGCTGGCTGAGCAAGTCTTCAATCATGTTGGAGGTAAATTGGTTGCCTTGATCAGTGACTAGCTCTCTAGGGTACCCAAATTTGTAAAATACATTCTCCCTTAGGAACTCAGCTACCTTCTCCTTTGTTGCTGCCTTAATTTCCTTGGTTTCAGCCCACTTAGTCAGATAGTCAGTGCACACAATGATGTACTATTTTTGCTTGGAAGGAGGGTCAATAGGTCCAATGAAGTCCATGCCCCACTTGTCAAATGGCTCGAAAGTCACTTGAGGCTGCAGAGGCATTTCATCCCTTGGAGTAGGCTTCCCCATCCTTTGGCACCGATCACACTGACTAGTATATATTTTCACATCCCGATGAAGAGTGGGCCAATAATAGTCTGCTTGTAACACTTTGAATGTTGTCCTCTTTGCTACAAAGTGACCTCAAATACTTCCTCCTCCCTGACACACCTTCTCAAGATTTTATCTGGGCCAAGTTTGAAGAGATTGCCCCCAATCCAAGTGAAGGGGGCACTCTTCCTTATAATATTGCTTTTCTCTTTGGAGGAAAAGTTTGGTGGGAACTATGCAGATACCAAATAGTTTGCTATGTTATCAAACCATGGAGAGAGAACTGAAATGGCGAACAAGTGCTCATCCAGTAGCTAGTCATCAACCATTTCCTCCTCACCCGCAGGAAGAGTTAATTTGGACAAAAAGTCTGCAACAACATTTTCCTTGCCAGGCTTATCAACAATAGTTATATCAAACTATTGTAATAAAAGTAACCATCTTATAATACGAGCATTCACATCGGGTTTATTCATTAGATATTTGATTACAACATGGTTAGTATGGACAAATGTTTGATAGCCTGTAATATAATTCCTAAATTTGTTCAATGAATGCATAGCAGCCAAGAGCTCCTTTTCGGTCACTGTGTAGTTCAGTTCAGCCTTTGATAGATTCTTACTGATAAAGTAAATGTCATAAGGAAAATTTTCATCTATCTGACCTAAGGCTGCTCCTATGGCTTTGTGTGAGGCATCAACATGAATATGAAAAGGAAGGTCCCAATTTGGGCCTTTGATAATCAGTGCAGTGGTTAACTTGTTCTTAAGGATGTCCAAGGCCTCTTGACAACTTTTTGACCATATAAACTCAAAGTCTTTGGCCAACAACCCAAATAAAGGAGAGACTAGCTTGCTGAAGTCCTTTATGAATCTTCGGTAGTACCCAACTAACCCTAGGAAACTTCTGAAATATCTCTGCTTTTGAGGAGGTGGGACCCTATGGATGATAGCTATTTTTTTTGGGTCCACCTATAGTCCTTGCTGAGATATTGAATGACCTAGCACAGTCCCTGCTATCATCAAGAATTCACATTTTTCGAGATTGAGAGACATGTTCATTTCAATGCATTTGTGCAGTACTTTACCTAGGTTGGACAGAGCCTCCTGGAAATCACATCCATATTGTGTAAAATCATCCATATAAATTTCTACCACACCATGGACTAACTTAGCAAAGATACTCATGAATGCTCTCTGGAAAGTGGCAGGAGCATTGCATAGGCCAAAAGGAACAACCTTATAGGAAAAAGTGCCCCAAGGACAAGTGAAGGTGGTTTTATCCTGGTCCTCTGGGCTGATATGGATTTGATTGTACTCACCGAATCCATCTAGGAAAGCTATTTTTTTTTCCCTGGCAGGCCATCTAGCACTTGGTCGATGAAAGGTAGAGGGAAATGGTCCTTCTTTGTGGCTTTGTTCAACTCGTTGTAATCGACACAAATCCTCCACTTACCATTTTTCTTGGGAACTAACACCGAAGGAGAGACCCACTCACTGTTGGAGATAGGATAAATGAATCCTGCATCTAGCAATTTTTGCAGTTCTTCTTTGACTATATATTTGAAAGTTGGATTGATCCTCCTTTGGGGTTTTCGGACTGGCTTGCAACCTTCTTTGATGTAAATGTGGTGAGTACACACTGAGGGGTGTACTCCCTTCATTTCTTTGTAACTCCAAGTGAAGGCATCTAGATGTTCCTTTAGCATGTTGTACAACTTCTCCTCTTGGAGAACAAAAATAGATGGATTGATTTTCAAAGTTCTCTTAGGGTTGAATTCTATGGTTTTGACATGGAGAGGGTTGGAATCGGCCAAGTACAGGTAAATTGGATGGTTGTTCTGGGTTTCCTTTACTACTTCTTCTAGGGACAATGTACTGGGAGTTGGACTTTGGAGTAGGTATTCAATCAAATAATATTCATCCTGTTGTCCTCCTCCCATGGTTGCTTATAAGGTATACAGTTGGGTAGAATAAACTTCATCTTCTTCCCCCTCTTCCAGCCAAAAAGGTAAATCATGTTCTAGAGATAGCTGAGCAGGAGGGTATAGGACTAACTTCTTGGACATATGCCCATTCTTGATGGTCATATTCCCAACTCTGTAGCTGATGTAAGCATCGGTTGTGGCCACCCAGGGCCTCCCAAGGATGAGAGGGTAACCAATAAGCTTAGCCTTGGGCTAGAGAACTAGTAAATCTATAGGGTACTCCCAAGAGTCAATGGAGACAATCACATCCTCCACAATCCCCTCAGGGGTAACTATGGAGCAGTTTGCAAGTTTCAGGACTGTTGTGGTCTTTCTCAATGAACCTTGGAGGTTGAGTTTGAGCATGGTGTCCTTAGTCATCAAATTAGTGGAAGCCCCAAGATCGATCAAAGTGTGTGGGACAATGGTTCCATTGATGTGCACATCTACTATAGGGCTTCTGGGGTCCAAATACTTTGGACAGATTACCTACCCCAACATTAAGTCGGACAATTTTCCAATGACATTAATGGTAGGGGCATCTCTTTTTCGCCTCCCTGGATGCTTGAAGCACTTCTCCTTAATCAACTTGTTGTAAATAGGTACATCCTTGATAGCTTGGAGAAGTGGAATCTTGACACATAGGTTTTTCAATTCTTCTAGAAGTTCAGTCTCTTCTGGGGTAGGATGGAGTGGTTGAGTTAATATCTTAGGAAAGGGTGGATTTACTTTAAGAATTATTTCCTCTCTTTCTTCTTCAACCTCCCTAGGTGTAGGTGGAGGTTGGTTATCCGGGAGAACTCTCCCAAATCTCAGGTTAATTTCCTAGATCTCCACAGCATAAGCTGGATATGATGTCTCTCCACTGTATACTTGTTGTGCCTGTCTGTTGTTCAGGTTCGGATTTGGCTGGGTAGGCATCTGGGGTTGTTTAGGTGGAGTAGAGTGTAACAACTGTGGTTGGGTAGGTGGTGAAGGAAATAAAGCAAGAACATTGTTGTACTGGGGCCTCCACCCCTAGGGCGGTGCATTCCACTGAGGTTGTGGTGGAGCATATGGTTGAAATGATTGGTTGGATGGCTGGGAATGATACTGAGATGCAAAGGACCAAGGAGGAGGTGTAGACTAGGAAGGATGAGCAGGGGGTCCCCAAGAAGGTATGGATGTGGTCTGGTTGGGGTTGTAATATGCATGGGATGACCCTTGCATGCCCTGCTGGTATGGCCTAGGCCCATGAGGTCTCCTTTGGTTTATGTAGCAAAGCTGCTCAGTGACCCCTTCAGCTCCTTGATATATAGCTTTGAGTCCAGGCAAAGAAGGGCACTTGTCTGTGGAGTTTTTTTCTTCACAGACTGAGAAAATTTCAATAGAATTCAATGGACATTCATTCCTAGGGTGCCTCCTGGTGCATCTAGGACAGAAAATGGCCAAGGCTCTCTCTGCTTCCTCTTGCTTTCTCCTAATGTGCATAGTGTCCATCTGTAAGGCAAGGATTTGCAGCATCTCACTCTTGAAATATTCCAACATGTTTCCAATTTCACCCTTGATGGATGAATTGGAAGAGGATGTATTGATCATAGGTTGACTTCCCCTACCTTTTTTCCTAGCTGCCCTATAATGGTTTCTAAAGATAGTCTTGATATCCTCATAGGGTAACTAGTATATATCTCCTCATGCTAAAAAGTGTAGGGTATCCAAAAGGTCTTCCATTACTCCTCTAAGCAAGACCAACTTCAATGACTCAGGGTCAAGTGTGCACCTGGCCCTTTTGTAACTAAGCTGGAATCTTTCTTCATAATCTTCTAGGGATTCATCATTACCTAAGGTCATCCTAAAAATTTCATCTTTAGTATCTTTAGACCTATAGCAGTCTCGATACTTATTGTTGAAGGCTTTCTGCATCTGAGCCCAAGTTATGATGTTATCGCAAGGTAAACCCATGAACCAGCGCAAAGCTGCATCCTTGAGGTTAGATGGAAATAGTTTCAACTTTTGCTCATCATTTGTATAGTCATAGGTTCAACATATAACAACAAACTCAAATAGGAAAGTGTCAGGATATTCTGTGGTCAGGCCATGGAAATGAGGAAGGGAAGAGGGGCTTATATTTTTCATCTTAGTGTCCCCATTGGTTTCCCTAATGGGGAAGGCACCCTCAACTGTCTCTCTATTCCCTCTGTCATTTCTGTTTTCACCCATTGGCTCGGTAGGAATGGGTTCTACTTCTTATTCTCCCCCTGTAGGTTCTTCAAATATGTCTAGTTGCTCACCTAAGGGTTCCTCCAGTTCACAGCCACCGAAGAAGAGGGAAGGTTGGCTGTTTGATGTAGTGGGGGTATTTGGAAAAAATTTCCCTAAGTTATCCCTATTCCTACGAGGCATGAAAAGAAATGTTCTCGTATAGTTTTGTGATTTTTTCAAACTTTGAAAGTGATTACAGAATTGAAATTGCAAGTTGAATGAAAACTACTGACTAAATGAAAAGATTAAATACTTGATTGAAATCTAACTTGCAGAATGGAAAGGAAAGCAAAGAATGCAGAATGAAAAGGAAGCAAACTAAATTACATTTTCAGAAATGAAACTAATGGCAAAATATTAGAAACAAGAAATAGAAGAAAAAAGGCAGTAATCACATATTACTTAGACACCTCCCCGACAACGATGCCAAAAAGTGATGAGCACCAATATTGTAGCAAGAATGCTGCAACTCTTGGGCTACCAGCTTTATTTTATCAACCCGGGGTTCGTACAAACTTGGAGGTGACAGTGATGTATACACAAGTAAAAGTGATGGTTCTACCTTTTGTCACTGTTCAAGCCAGACTTCTATGGATTCGGAAGAAGCTTGGTTCCTTGATGAAAGAAATAGAAATCTACTCTAAGAGAGAGCTGATCTACTGTAATAATGAAAAAGACTGAAATTCAATGCTAAGGAACACCATTTCCTAATTAACTGCTAAGAGATATGCTTTGCAATAATGCTAAATTAACATGAACAAAATGCTACTGTCCTAAGCATGGAAGTTAAAAACATCAAACATCACTGTTATGCATGTAAAGGACTGCAATAAATCTATTTTGTCTTTTTATGCTTTTCATGAAAAATCAAGTGTGCAAGCTAATATCTTTTGGTGATGTGGCAGGTGGCTTAGGGATGCTGATGGATGGCTAGAAGGTTCAAGAGATGGTTGGAAGGTTTGGGAGAACCTTGGGTGGCTTCCTAGAGGTTTTCCCTCAATTAGGCCTCAAAACAGGCCACTACAGGAAAACCTACAGGATGTACTAGAAACCTACATGATTCCCTGTATTTTTAAAAGATACAACTGAGAGAAAAACGATGGGTGTTGGAGGTGATGGAAGGCTTAGGGAAGGTTGTTTATGGGTGGAATGGAGTGAGGAAATTCCTAGGATCACTCAGAACCCAAAACCAAGTTTAGGAGATGGTTGGATTCGCTCAACATGCTTGCGGGAATTTCTATGTAAAATAATGAAATTGGTGAAGGTCTTGATGAAAACAAGGAATTCCTATGGGTGGATGAAGTTGGAAGGTGGTTGCTTGCTATGAGATATCTATCTACTTATGAAGCACTTGCTTTGCATCAAACATGTGTAATTTCCAAAAAGTCATGTAAATAAGAAGAATTCTCATGAGCTAGAAAAACAAAATTTAATGAACTAATTGTCTACATTATGCATGAAGAAATTTTTGAATAAAATGGATTCATGGATGAGATCTACTACAAGAATGAAGATAGAAGAGATGGAAATGAAATCCTACACTTACAAAACTGATCAAATGATGGTTCAAGTACATTAAACTCTAAATCTTATGAAAGAAATGGAAATATGTCTTTTTGGGGCTGCATAAGGGTATTTTCCTCAAATCATGATCCCAGAAGGAAGAAGTGAGGCCAGTACACCTACTGACAACTTTGTGGTGCTTCTTTTATCCCTTCTAACCTGCTATTGAAGTAAGGCACAAGTGGAAGCAAACTAATAAACAATTAATCAAATCTACACTACTTGCAATGAAATACTTCTAAAGACAATTTAACCATGAATATATGAACTTAAGCTAAGCATACAGATACAAAGAAGAGGAGCCTTTGCTGCTAGGGTTGGTGTGAGGCTCCCTCCTAGGGTCCTCTAACTAAAAGCTAAATTTCTCTAATTTTAAACACAATAATATGGGAAATAACTTATTTATATCTAAACATTTATTTGATGATAATATACCATGAAAAATTATTTACCACAAATTAAATAAGTAAGAATTTCATTGCAACCATTTACATAATTAATCAATAAATGAAGGAATACCTGTTCCAATAGCTTAGTTGAGATGCTCCTGAGCTCCTGACTCTGTTGGGATGCTCCTCTTGACTACTCGAATGGATTTTCCTCCTAGCCAACTAGGAAGTATTTCCTAGCCCAGGAAACCTCCACAGGTTCCCTAGCCCTCCGAGCCCAAGTCCAACCTGATGTAGTGTGTTCAAGTTTAACCAACACTCTCCAAATCCAAGTTTGATCTCCCTCCTCTTTCTCCACATCCCTCATCCAAAACAAAATCCTCTAAATTCATAACCAAAACCAAAACCAAGACCAAGGATTCATCCCCTCCTCTCATCATCCTTCCCTTTTTATGCTTCTTCCTCCCATCCACCTCAACCACCTATCATTAATGTCATGACTTACCCATCATCCTTTCAATTAGTATCCTTGACTTTTCTTACCATATCTTCTCCCAAGTAGATTTGAGAAGACATTTTGGGGATAAGATATGGATATTTAATTTGGAAATTAACTGGGGAAGACCATATCTTCTCCCAAGTATATTTTGAGAAGACATTTTGGGGATAAGATATGGATATTTAATTTGGAAATTAATTCGAGGAGACCATATCTTCTCCCAAGTATATTTTGAGAAGACACCTTGGGATATGGATATTTAAATTGGAACAAATGGAAGGATACCATATACTATCAAAATTTAAATTTGAGAAGACAAGCTGGGAATTGAATAATAAAAAAAAATTATATCAGTAAATAAATTTATAGTTTCACAAATGTAGGTATGTACCAATATTTCTTGATAATTATAAGTCAATATTTTCAGGTAATTTAAACACTAATAAAATTTGCATGATAAGATTAAGTAGGGCATTACATACATCCCTCCTTCAGAAAACTCTATCCCGAAGTTAGAGTGAAAAAGATACAAGGAGTTCGAGAGCATTTTGACAATAAGGCATAAAAAAATAGAGGGAGAGTTATAGTAGTAAAATTTAATAAGTTAGGAAATGATACTACTTCCCATCAAGAGTCTCCAACTAATTTATATCCTCCTATCCTTCCTAACCTACTTTCGTTCCCACCCTATCCATCCTCTGCTGTTATATACTATGGCATCGGCTATACGAATCTAACCACTCATAAAACTAATATGGCAGAAGCGTCGACTATATCGACCTAACTTCCCTAGTAGGCAACTAGCAATCGTCATCACACGTCTAGGGAGAATGTCCATCACTGCCCTCCCATGATTCCAGGTTTGGAGGTGAAAAGAGCCTCCTCTATCCACATCTCCTGATAGCCCTGAAAATAAAAAGAAGAAAACATCATTGATTAAATTAGATGTTAAATTTGATTTGCCAATATATGATGGAGAATTAAATGTAGAGAAGCTAGATAACTAGATTAGACAGATTGATGTGTATTGCAGGGTGCAAAACATTGATTCAGATAGGAGTAAAATTCAGCTGGCTAGCCTACACCTTGGAGGAACTGCCTTGGTATGGTGGGAAGGCAGGACACAAGCTGATTTGAAGAAGCATGGTAAAATTCTTTCTGCTTGGAGTGAATTTGTTTCTGCCATTAAAAAACAATTCTATCCACTAGCTTATATGCAGCAAGCTATGATGAGTTGGCAAACTCTTCGCCAATTAAAAGGGCAAAGTGTACAAAGCTATACCCAGGAATTTAGAAAAAGAGCTTTGATTCTAGGCATTTCTTTAGACTCACCTGAAACTTTGTTGAAGTATATAGGTGGTCTACATAGTTATTTGAGGCACACCATTCTCATGTTTAACCCTACTAGCATAGATGAGGTATCTATTTAGGCTACACATCTAGAGGCTAGAGGCAAGAATGTGAACCCAGAGATTGGGGGATCATCAAAACCCACTGCAAGCAAGAACAAGAAAAAGAGGAAGCAAAAATGGAAAGAGAGGAAGGCAAATGCTGTACAGAAAGCCAAACCTTCATGCACTCACTGCAAGAAGGATGGACATGATGATGAACATTGCTAGTCTTTGCATCCGGAGCTGAAACCCAAGAAGTTCGATGGCAAGAAGAAGAAGACTGCTGCTACTATATAGAAGGATTTGGGGTTAGACCCAAGTGATGAAACAACAATCACAACTACAGGTATAAAAGGTAAAAATTTTGAAGCATCTATTAGTAATTTTGCACAAATTACTGATAATGAAGAAAATGAGAGGAAAAGACATGAGCTTTTTCATATTAGAGTTATTTCCAAGCATCAGAAGGTTGATACTTTATTTGATAGTGGCTCACAAGTAAACTTGATTTCTAAAGTAATTGTAAAGAAGTTGGGATTACTAACCACACCTCACAAGAAACCATATCCATTAGGTTGGGTATGTGATAAAGAAAAGCTACAAGTGATTTGACAATGTAAACTTAAGTTTTCTTTTGGGTCAGCATTTGTAGATGAGGTTAAGTTAGATATCGTTCCTTTGGATATATGTGGAATTGTTTCAGGAAGTCCTTACTTGTATGATAGAAAATCCATTTTCTATAGAGCTGAAAATAAGTATCAACTCGTTAAGATGGAATAGAATATATTGCAAGAGCTCATAAACTCAAGAATAATTATACTCTCATAAACTCATGGCAGATGAAAAGAATTGTAAATTCATGTAAGCGATTTTTACTGTTGGTTGTAAAGGAAAAGAAACCCGATAAAACCAATGTATTTGAGGGTTGTGATGATAAACATAAAGATGATTTAGAAAAATTTGTTTCAGAATATGATATCCTATTTCAAGAACCTAAAGGTCTGCCACCCAAAAGGGAAATTGTACATGATATTCATTTGCAGCAAGATGCTCCATTGCCTAACATCGGAATTTACAGGTTATCCGCTTTAGAGAATGCAGAGATAAAGAAGCAGGTACAGGAGCTGCTTGAGAAAGGGTTCATAAGACCAAGCACATCACCATGCGGATATCCAATTGTGTTGGTGAGGAAGAAAGATGGTTCTTGGAGGATGTGCATTGACTACAGAGCACTGAATAAAATAATGATCAAGAATAATTATCCCCTTCCTCGCATTGATGATCTATTGGATCAGCTAAAATAAGCTGTTTACTTTTCCACGTTGGACTTGCGTAGTGGTTACTGTTAGCCTTGTTGGCACGTGGCCCAAAATGGATCCAAAAATGCTCTCTAAAGTCTTCAAAAGCTAGTAAAATCAGGCCAAAGATCAAAAAAATCACAGGAGAAGAGCCCTTAGAATGGCGGAAAAACACTATCAGGAGGCAAAACCCAAGGAAATAGCGAAAAAAATGAGTATCGGAGGTCTGAACAGTGAAATGCACATTAGCCGTCAGATTTGGCCAATCAACGGTCCAGATCTGATCGGTGGTCGCAAGCGGCAGTGGCAATCGGCGGATATCAGCGCGGACCATATGAAACTTGCGATGGGGACTGGCGAAGTCAACATGGACTGTCGATCAAGTGCACAGATCGACGACCCACGTTGCATCAGAGGTTTGCTATAGGAGATTACAAAGAGCGCTTGCAAATGGCCCGGGGCATGAGCGATATGCGATTGCAATTAATCACATCGCGATATCGCAATCGAAAAACACAACAGAGCGAGGCCTACACACACACACACACACACACACATACATGCGCTATACGGTCAACCGGACCGATAACATTATGAACCATCTTATATATATATATATATATATATATATATATATATATATATATATATATATATATATATATATATATATATTGAAATCCGGGAAACGCCTTTTTCCTTTGTATTTGCGTATTTCGTTTATTAAATGAAATACAAAGGATGAAGCGCCAATGCGACATTACAGACCTGAAAGGGTTTATTAATGTTGTTGAACACCATTTCAAATCTGACAAAGCAGGATTTTCACATTTTAATGTATTTTCCAATATAAAGGGAAAATCACAAAACAAGCAGGATTTTGGGAGAGCCAAAGGCGATAAGTGGTTTGGGCTAGGCTCCACCCGATCCCATACAATGGCTGCCACGTGTCTAGGCTGAGGAGAGAGAAAACCACCCTCATTAGGCGTTAACTCCCATACGAAAGAGCCGCCTGAAATGGATCACAACCGTTGGATCTAGAGCTCCTAGATCAACGGTGGAGATGTGATATCGCTACAAAGGCAGACCCAATAGAGGAATAGATCATATTTAATGACTTTTGAAGTCTGGAATGAATAGAGCTTAGTGGGATTTCATAGTGATGCAACTTTTTTCTGTGTAAAACAAAAAACAATCATTTGGTATTCAAAAGGATGTCAAAAGCCTGAAGACCCATTCCTTTATGAAACAGAGGTCGGGAGATAGAGGCTGTGAGATAGGTTGCCAGGAGACAGGTGGCCATAAAAGGAGAAAAGGCCACAACATAATGCAGCCCGCAATAGAAGTGATCATGGAGCATCGCTAGCACAAGCGAGCCACTTGACAACGCAACACATTTACCAGAATTTGGTTACTATGTTGTTAGAAGAAATACCTCTAGTTCATATCTGTTAAGTCGTGGCATCTAGCAGTTAGAAGCTAGAGGGGATATATTAAGACACCTCGAGCCTCAGAGAGCCCGAGGGCATTGTAAAAGGCCTATAAATGGCTGAAAGTTAGAAGTAATAAGGGTTCAACTTTTGGAGACTGTGGATACTCTGCTACTCTAGCTTCTCTTCTTCATTCCAATAATATAAGCTTCTTTTGATGTTACATGTTCAATTCCCATTTTCTCTTCTGTTCTAAGCTTGCACTTGAATAGGTTATTCATGTTTTCTTTTGTGTATAATGCCAGATAACTGTCATCTTATCGCTGCGTTGATAAATTAGATTTTCAAAGCTTCATTTACTTCCTGTAGCTGTCCATTCATATGTGTGTATGTATGCATCTACTAGTACAGTCAATATTCTTCATCTATCCATTGAATCTATAAACGATTGAACATTAGTGGTCTAAAGCCTTGTAAAGCTGAGGGTATTCATGCATGTCTTGAGTGAAAACAATGTTGAAACAGTCATCTGACTTGATCCAAACCATCATCCATTCCAATAGTTTAGAGAACAATATTGAAGATTTATATGTTACCAGGCATCTCTGAGTTACAACCTAGGAGAGCTTGCTGGAGTGATAATAGTTACCATCAGGTCAGAGTAGAAAAGCAAGATGCATGGAAGACTACTTTCAAAACAAAGCAAGGGTTGTATGAATGACTAGTTATGCCTTTTGGCTTAACTAATGCTCCTGCCACTTTCATGAGAGTTATGAATGATGTACTTAGGCCTTTTATTGATGATTTTGTAATTGTATATTTAGATGACATTCTTGTTTTCAGTAAAACATGGGAAGAACATTTGAAGCATGTGAAGCAGACTCTAGATGTTTTGAAAAAAGAAAATCTCTATGTTAAATGATCAAAATGTGAATTTGGCAAAACATCTTTGAATTATTTGGGTCATATTGTAGAGGGTGGTGAATTGAAGATAGATCCCTCTAAGGTTGAAGTCATTGTGAACTGGCCTAAACCCAAATATGCTATAGAAGTTGGAAGCTTCCTAGGAGCAGCACAATATTGGAGAAAGTTTATTGCTAACTTTTCCTTAATTGCAGCTCCCTTACATGCTTTAACATGATTGAACAAGGTGTTTCAGTGGGGAGGAAAACAACAGAAAGCCTTCGACACTTTGGAAGAAAAAATTAGTGCAACACTTGTACTAGCATTGCAGATCTTCAAAGACCATTTGAGATCGAAACAGATGCCAGTGACTATGCCATGGGAGCAGTGTTGATGCAACATGGTAAACCCATATGCTACCATTCTGAGACATTTAATTCTGCAGTAGTTAATTATCCCACATATGATAAAGAATTGTATGCATTAGTACAGAGTGTAAAAAAGTGGAAACATTACTTAATGGGCAAAGAAACAATTATACATACTGATCATCAACCACTTCAGTATTTGCACTCACAAACTAAATTGCAGCAATCAAGACACTATAGGTGGATGGGTTTCCTACAGCAGTTTCATCTAGTCATCATATATAAGAAAGGTAGACACAATAAAGTTGCAGATATGTTGTCCAGACCAATTATAAATGCATCTACTATACTTAAGCAAAACTCAGTAATGCATGAAAGATACATTGAACAATATGCTCAAGATATAGATTTTAAAGATGTATATGCAACTTTATGTCATCGCATAAAAGTAGTAGAATTGGATTTTTATGTTAAGGACCAAATCTTGTATCATTTGGGAAAGCTATGCATTCCACAAATTGAAAGAGTTAACATAATCCGAGAAGCACATACTTCTCTAATATTAGGTCATTTTGGTGTAAGTAAAACAGTTGCACAACTGCAAAGATTCTGCTATTGGCCAAAAATGCATGAAACAATTTCTAGATATGTAAAGGGGTGTACCATGTGTGCTAAAAGCAAGCCCAACGATAGAAAACTAGGCTTGTACACTCCACTTCTAGTTCCTTCTCATCCTTGGGAAAGTGTTTCCATGGATTTTGTTGGGGGATTGCCAAAATCTAGAAAAGGTCATGACTATTTGTATGTTATTGTGGACAGATTTAGCAAAATGTGTATTTTAATACCTTGTAATAAGCATATTACAGTTGAACAAACAACAAAGTTGTTCTTTCAGCATGTTTGGGTGCATTTTGGGTTACCCACTTCCACAGTATCTGATCGAGACTCCCGATTTGTTGGGAAGTTTTGGTCAAGTATGTGGGAATTGATGCACACCAGACTGAAGAAGAGCACAACCTTTCATCCACAAACATATGGCCAAACAGAGGTGGTCAACAGGACAGTGATCCAGTTGCTCAGGGGTTATTGCAGCAAGCATCCCAAGCTTTGGGATGAACACTTATGTTATGTGCAACATGCTTACAACCATGCTAAGCATTCTTCTACACAAAGATATCCTTTGGAGTCTTGTTTTGGTTTTACACCAAAGTCTCCCTTGGATTTTGTTTTTGAAAAAGACATAATGGTTGATGGACACAACGATGTGGAAAAAGCAACCAGGTTCATTGAATATATCCAAGAAATTCACCAGGCAGAGTAGGAACAACTGGAAAAGAGCCAAGCCAAGTACAAGGCAAGGCATGATAAGCATCGAATGGAGCATAACTTCCAAGTTGGTTATCAAGTTTGGTTGTATATCAGCAAAGAAAAAATGCAAGGTGAAGGAAAGAAGCTGAAGCCAATAAGGTATGGGCCTTTCAAAATACTTGAGAAAATTGGTGAGAATGCTTTTTGCCTTGATTTGCCAGCTTACATGCACATCTATTCAGTGGTAAATGTAGAAAATTTAAGACTGTTTGAACCTTCATTAATTGAAGATCCCGAAGATCGAAGTCAATTGCCTTCTATTGATGATATGTTGCCTTAATGGGTTGCAGGAAGATACAGTTTTATAAAGGAAGGTGAGAACCACATGCAAAGGGGATGTTGAGTACCTAAGAATTAGATTCAAAGGTTCAAAACCCAGTAGTGCAAAATGGATAGAGATTGTGTAAGTGAGGAAGCTGTATCCTCACTTGAGTGATTCTTGAAAACCAAATTTTGGTGGTCCAAAATCCTTTTTCAATGGGAAGGCGTGATCCAAAATGGATCCATTTACCCTCTAAGTCTTCAAAAATCCTCTGCATAATCAAACCTTCACAAAACAGCGGAAAACGATATCAGGAGCCAAAAACAAAAAGAAAACGTTGAAAAAAAGAGTAGCAGAGGCTTGAACAGTAAATGCACAGTAGCTGTCAAATCTGGCCGATCAATGGTCGAGATCTGATCGGCAAATCACAATCGACAGTGGCCATCAGCGGATATCAGTGGAGACTATACAAATGTTGCGATAGCAATCGACGGGGTCAACAAGGACTATTGATCAAGCGTGCAGATTGATGACCCACGTTGCATCGCAGGATCACTATCGGAAAATACAAAGAGTTCTTACAACAGCTCGGGGCATGAGCGATATATGAATGCGATTAATCACATCGCGATATCGCAATCGGAGAAATAAAATGGAGTGGGACTATATGCATACACATGTATGCGATGCGATTGCCGGACCCGATAACAATTATAAATGATGTTTGATATGATTTGAGATCCGGGAAACAAAGTTTTCCTTTGTAAATTGCATTTTCATTGAATAAACGAAAAACCAAAGAAAATGCGCCGATGCGATATTACGGACCCGAAAGGGTTTATTAATACTATTACATATGATTTCAAGTCTGATAAGTGGGAATTTCAATGTTTTTTAATGTATTTTCAATACAAAGGGAAATCACGATATGAGCGGGATTTCGGGTGGACCAAGGGCGATAAGTGGTTTGGACCAGGCTTTGCCCGATTGCATACAATGGATGCCATATGTCCAAGCTGAGGAGAGAGAAAACCACCTTGATCAGGCGGTTAACTCTCATATGAAAGAGCCACCCGAAATGAACCACGACTGTTGGATCTGGATCTCCCAGATCAATGGTGGAGATACTATATCGATATACAGGCAGATTCGATAGGAGTTATAAGGCGAATTCAGAATATTTGAAATCCGGATGAACAATTTTTTCGCGGATTTTCATAGTTTAAATGTATTTCTCTGTGTAAACAGAGAACGGCCGTTTCAGGGATTTCGAAGGCCCAATGCACTCATCCGTTGCAGAATAGGTGGCCACCTCCCCTTAATGCATTATGCAATGATTGTTTAATGCTAGAAGAGGGATTCGAGCGGACAGAGGTCGGGAGACAGAAAGCCGAGAAGCGAAAATGAATAGGAAGAGCAGTTTGGCTTTAAAGCCATAGAAAATAGAAGACAGAGGCAATATTGAAAGCAGTGCTGAGACAGAGCAATAGAGACAGAGAGTCAGTAAGGAGAGTCTATGTACTCAAAAGAGACTTGGGGGATCCAAGTAAAGCCTTATTGTTTTGTATCTGTTGTATGAGGCTCAATTTGAGCTCACTGTTGTAAAACTCTGTTTGAAGACATAATAGAGAGGCCACCACTGAAGGCTGGACCAGGAGATGTAGCCCAGGAGTATTGGGTGAGTTCCTTATTAAATTTGTTGTGTTTATGTGTGTTGTCTATTATGGTCCTTTACTGCTTCATAGCCTATGTATTTTGCAATCTGATTGATCCATTACATAAAGTAACATAGGCATATCCATGCACATGAGTCTGTAATACCTTAATAATTGTCTTAGATCTCATTTTCAGATCACCTCTAGTCTAGTTTGTGGGATTCATCAGAAACATAATGTTATAGGACAAATACATAAAAACATCATGAGTTTTATGCAAGTGGGGTGGTAGTACAAGACAATAGGACACTAGTCCAATTTTCTCTTTGATTCTAAAAGGTCCTATAAATCGAGGTGGTAACTTCATACCTTTCTCAAACTAAATAGTGTTAGGAATAACAAAAAAATAAAAATAAAAACTCGGTCCCCCACTTTAAAACTTCGATTAGTACTATGTGCATCAACATAACTCTTTTTCCTATCTAGTGCTTCCTTTAAACTTCGTTGAATCTATCTTACTTATTCCTCCATTTTTGAAACAATCCTATCGTGACTACTACTGTGTCTTCCAATCTTTCATCGACTCAATGGTGTCTTGCATGGCCTCCCATAGAGAGCTTGATAAGGAGGCATCCTAATTGAATTGTGGTAATTGTTATTATAGGAAAACTCTACCAATGGTAAGTACTCTTCCCACTGAGTCTAATTATCCATGACATACATTATAAGCATATCTTCTATAACCTGATTTTCTCTTTCAGTCTTTCCATTTATTTATAGACGATATGCAGTGCTAAGGTTTAACTAAGTCCCCAACACTAACCGCAAACTTGTCCAAAATGTATATGTAAAGTGAGAGTCCCTATCAAAATGATCTTTGTGGGTAACCCATGTAGCTAGATAACTTCTCCTATAAATACTCATGCCAAAATGGGAGCAGTCTCTTAGACAAGGTAGTTAGCTGCCTAGGGATACCAAATATATGGCCAAAATAGAAGATGTTAAGGTTGTTTCTCCAAGAAGAGAGCAAATCATCCTTCAAGAGTAGTCCATAAATGAAATATTTGCAAATAATGGTCATGACCACCTTTTCAAGTGGAGTGACTTCAAAGAATATGCCAAGGTAATTAGAGTCTTGTAGACAAACAACGTAACTCCTCCAAATGGAAATAGTATAAAGATGTTAGGGAATTATTACCTAGGATCAACCAAATTGGCCATAAATAGTAATCCCATGGAAACATGTGGCGCAATTGTCCATAAAGTTGTTATAACCTCCTCAAAGAAGTGGGGCGTCTTCAATCAATGTGCCAAAGTGGTTAAATGCACATGTACCAAAACCTCTCCTCCAAGGAATATGATAAATAATTCACCCTAAGAGATTATGTAATGAGGCTAGGACACTCTCCAATATATTAATAAAGGATATCCCCAAACCAAGAGAAACTATATGATACAATGTGAAATAACATACCAAGTGACCAAAACCATGGGTGTCGATGTAGAAGAACACCCAAGCAAGGCCTGAATGCCTCCAAATGCATGAGAAGATGCGAAATAAGGGGAGCAATTTCCTCTATCAAGAAAATAACTACTCACAACATGCCACATCATACTCAAACTATAAATATCCATTGGAATTTTTCTAACAAATCACAACCACTTTTCCATGTCATCAAGACATCCACCAAAAGGGACGTCAATTATGCAACAAAGGGTGGGTGTACTACTTCAAGGTTCACCAATCAAAATCATGAAATGATAATCCAAGTGAAACCCTATGAACACATGCAAACATGCCCAACAACTAATTCACTATGTCAAGGAGCAATCATTAACCAACAATAATTAAGGAAACTCTTAGTTGAAGGATATCCCTCATCCTAAATGTGCTAAGGGTAAATCGAATGTTTGAGCAGTGTTATGAAAGGCCCTCAATCACATTTCAAACACCATATGTGCTAGATGCAAGCCTCCAAACTGTTGGAAAATACTTGCAGGGGGGGGGGGGGGGGGCGCGCGTGAATCAATATTTCTTACAATTAACACTTTTAAATATTTTCAGAGCATTAGTTAATCTTCAATTATTATTAACGTTTATGTAGTAACAACAGTAAATAAAATAACATAGGAGGCACAAATATTTTAGGTGGAAAACCACCTCTGTGTCAAAACCACCGAATGATTTTCTAATAAATTCTATAATATTTAGCCCCAACTGAAATGAAAGCAACAACTTCCTATTATTCTAGAAAAGCATTCTTCTCCAGCTCCCATTGGATGGATGCTCCAACGCCTAAGATTCTTCAGTAGTCCACTGAATGGATGCCCCAACACCCAATGAGCTACAACTTACCCTAACACCACCCTACCACCTTGAAGTTTTCATAGGCTTGAACTTGTTGGTGACTTCATGAACCAGCCTAGCACCACCCTACCACCCTATAGAAGAATAAAAGAAGAATGGACTCCCGTACCAGGGAAAATGGTCCACTTTACAATGATATAGAATGATGTAGAAGAAGAAGACACACTATACCATAACCCTAACTATGAAACAACCACCTAATGATGATCCTATACCTCTCGACACTGCCTCTTCAACTCTTTGCAGACAGACACTTGTACAACTTTTACAATGACTCTGTACAATGATACTTTTACAATGTCTGTATGCAGTGCTTCCCACTTGAAGACTTCATGTGGTGAACTTCTTGCTAGTGTTATGCACCTTGATTGCTGCTCTTGTCATGCTACCCTTTCTCACTCTTCAAAGCATTATATTATGCATTGAGTCTTCTCTTTATGAATATATAATACCTGCAAAAAGTCTTCAAGGAAATACTCATGACATGATAATAACAAAACTTACCTCATCCTACAGAGCATATGTCAATGCTAAACAAAAAAACAACAAATTATAATACAAAGAACCTAATGCAATTAAGAATTGAACATGCATATACAGAAGATACTTACCTGTAGCTTATCTTTGCTGCATCATTTTGCTGCACCTTGCTCTTTTCTGCCCTAGAAAGTTTGGTCCTTTGCACCCCTTGACAACACTTGATCTAGTTTTTCTCGCCTTCCAGGAGCACTATATTTAATCTGATGTATCTCTATGATTTCAGATTCCCAATATGTGATCTTCAGTCCTATAGTATCCCTCTGAGTCTTCTTTCCAATGCCACAGGTCTGACCTGATTTGGACTCTTCAAGACAAAGTTATGCCCAATCTCTCACAATGACCTAATTATGGACTAGTTTACTAGAGCAAAATTATACGGCGTGCTACGTGTCACTGTTTCCTCCTTCGGCTCTGAATTGATACATAGAAAACTACAGTCCATGCACTATCCACCACTTTTTACAAAATTCCA
Source organism: Pinus tabuliformis (assembly GCA_031772625.1). NCBI lineage: Eukaryota > Viridiplantae > Streptophyta > Pinopsida > Pinales > Pinaceae > Pinus > Pinus tabuliformis. The sequence goes on along the minus strand of CM062810.1, from coordinate 120,280,071 downwards.
ATCCTTGTCTCAGAGAGAGAGTTATGACGATTTTCCCAAGGTCACTTCTTTGAGATGAAATTCGAGAGCCTGCAAAAACCCTAACTTCCACAGATCATATCTCCGAAAATATAGCGAAACAAGATCTGAAATTAGGTCACGACGTTCATCAGGATTGCGAATCAAATGGGTTTTAATTTCAGATTCTAAGACTTCACATAAATGAAGTTATAGCGAAAATGAAACGATCACTTCATTTGGAGGATATATGAGATTTCTTATTATAGAGTTGATAGGGGCTTCTATAGAGAATGTTGGAGGGATTTTAGGAGCTTAAAAAATTATTAATTATTGACTATTCAATGACAAAAACCAATTATGAGTGTCATGCCACAACCCAATAGGGTTTTAGCCCACTAACTGGGGTTACTAACTTCAAACATGAATATCTCTCAAACCGTGAAGAATTACTTGGCATGCCATATATCAACGGAAACATCTCGACGAGTAGAATCCATCTAGAAGATCCTTGACTCAAAATAGAGTAATTTGTCAAGTCAAAATTCCCTTGCAAGATTAGGGTAGCCCCTGGTGCTGCTTGGGTTGACATCATTGACAACCTCAGATCATCTTTAGATCAACAATCTCACCCTTTGGCATTGATGGCAACAAAAGTACCCCCCCTAAGATCAAGGCACCTCTTCCTACTGTCTTCTCTACCCCTTTGACATCAATGACAAAGGGTAACTCCCCTTGAAGCACAACCATCCTATAGACCTGTAGACACTTCCACTTCCCCTTTATTTTCTGAATAAGGAAAATCTAATGAGAACTTTGAGAATCCCAAGCTTCTGGTGAAGATATTCAAATTCTTCATGAGGTAAATGTTTAGTGAATATATCAACGATTTTTTCTTTTGTACCAAAAAATTCAAGATTGATATTGTTTTTGGCTATCTGCTCTCTAACAAAATGATATTTAATCGGAATGTGCTTCGTTTTGGAATGCATCACAAGATTCTTGGAGATACTGATGGTGCTGGTGTTATCGCAAAATATGGGAATAGGTTCTTCAAACTTGACCTGAAGATCTTGAAAAGTTTTCTTCATCGAGATAACTTGAGCAAAACAAGCTGCTGTCGCGATATATTCTACTTCTGCTGTGGATAACGAGATTGAGGTTTGCTTTTTCTCAACCATGATATGAGACAACCACCTAGATAGAATGCTTCTCCACTAGTACTCTTACGATCATCAACGCTTCCTACCCAATCTGCATCTGTATAGGTTTGAATAATGAGATTGTTGCCCTTGGGATACCACAAGCCATATTCTATTGTGCCCTTTAGATATCGGGGAATTCTTTTGATGACAATAATATGTGATTCTTTTGGTGCTACTTGGAATCTTGCTACTTGTCCAATTGCTTGCATAACATCTACCCAGGAGGCTGTTACATATAGAAGACTACCAATCATATATCTATACAACCTCTGATCCACATCCTTAGATGCATCGTCTATGCTCAATTTTCAACCTGTTACCATCAGAGTAAGGATGGGTTTGCAATCTTCCATTTTGAATTTCTTGATCATTTCCTTGATGTACTTGTCTTGACATATAAATATTCCTTTCTCTTGTTGAGACATTTGAAGCCCTAAGAAGTATGTCAACTCACCAAGTAAAAACATTTTGAACTCACTTTTCATCTTTGTAGCAAAGTTCTTACCTAGTCGATCATCATTGCTACTAAAGATTATATCATCCACATATACCTCAACAATTGTTAAATTATCTTTATCTATTTGTACGTAAATATTGCTATCAATAGTACCTTTCTTGAACCATTGTTGATGTAGATATCCATTAATACGAGCATACCATGCTCTGGGAGCCTGCTAGAGACCATACGGAGCCTTCTTTAAACTGCAAACATAGTCTTCTTTTTCTGATAGTAGAAAATATTCAGGTTGTTCGATGTAAACTTCTTCTTCTAATTCTCCATTCAGAAATGCTGACTTAACATCCAATTGGTAGACTTTTATTTTTCTTGAACATGCATAGCTGAGAAACATCTGGATGGCTTCCACTTTGGCAACTGTTGCAAATGTTTCGTTGAAATCTATTCCTTCCACTTGTGAATATCCTTTGTAGACTAATCTTGTCTTGTTCCTAGTAACCTGTAATCCTTCAACTATTTTTCTCCCCCTGAACCTTTAATGAAACTACCATCTTGTTCAAACTACCTTCCTGTCAATCATAGACTTGTGCCATATACTACTGCATAGATTCCTCTTGTACAAACATTAAGGAGTCAATAAGCCAGATTGTTCAAAATAGTGAGTCACCTAACATGCCATCTTGACTTGAGTCATTATCAAAAGAATCTGCTAATTCGTCATGACCTTTTACTTTTACAAATCTTGAAAGCATAACTGCTAAAACCTTGTTATCTGCTTTGCCTTCCTGTACCTGTTTCCTTTTCCAGACCTCCTTATTCCTGCAATCTCGAGCCATGTGCCCATAGTTATGACACTTTAAGCATTCAACATTGTCCATAGGCAATTCCATATGATATTTGCAACCACGAGCGCTATGGCCATAGTTATGGCATTTGAAACATTCAATATTTGGCCCATATAGCACATATTCTCTTCTGACAAAATCATTGTGGAACTTGTCTTGTGATCCTGCAAACTTGCTTCTAGGGTTTTGCAGATAATGATTGTACCTGTCAAAAACTTCACAATCCCTAGCCATATGTCCATAGTTAGCACATAAAAAGCAATAACCATTAAATAAACGAACATACCTAGAAGATTTTTCATTCTTCTTTGGAGGCGATGTTGTAGTTTCCTGTGGTCCTTTGTTCTTGATTGCTTTGGTGTTGTTCTTTGGAGTTGCAACATTCTTCTTTGGCTTTTCACTTTGATCAACTTCCTTCTTAGAATCATCCTGCAAAACTGTGGAGCTTGTACCTTAATCAACTGGAGCTTTACCATCTTTAATTGCCTTCATTTTAGCTTCTTCATCTGTCTTATCTTATAAGTATTCTTTTTGCGATCCCTTGAGTTTGTTGATCTAATCACAAGTTGTATCAAGTTCTTATTGATTTTGAGCAAGATCTTCTTGAAACCATATTTTCAAGATCTTCCTTGTTTTTTCTGCCTCTTCAACCTGTAGCTTGAGAAGAGTGGTCTTCTCCACTTCTCTGTTGAGAACCTATATTTGTTCCTTCTGCTTCTAATTTTCAATCCTGAGACTACTTATTTCTATTGAAGATATTTCTAATTCCTTTTGATTTTGGTCAACGACGGATATGTATCTTTGATCAGATTCCTTCCTTTCAATTTTTGATTCCTGCATCTTTTGTGTGATCCTGCTAATCTCTGCGAATGCTATGTCGAGTTCTGGTTTCTTTTGTTTGACTTCTCTCTTGAGGTCTCGTGTCGTTGTATTATTGATTTCTTCCAACTTCTTTTGAGGTGACTCCTCAATACATTTGTGTTCTTCAACTTCAATTTTGAGACCCTGAACTTGTTCTTCAAGAGTATTGGAATGAATCTTCTCATCTTTGAGCTCTTTTATAAGCTTGATTGCCTCCTTAGAAAATTCTTCTATTGTCAACTCTTCTTCACCATACTCAGAAGGATCCGAGTTTTCAATAACATCTTGACTTGATTTCTTTGTTGAATAGAGATTATGAAGCTTTTCCCAAAGAGCTTTATCTATTGAACATTGACCAACTTTTGTTTTCGCATAATTTGGAAATACATTCAAAATTACATTCATGGCCTTTGAATTGTACCTTTTAGCTTCATCGGTAAATGTATCTACAGAAACAATTGATTCCCATACTCCATGTTCTTGAGAAGATACTTCCATCCTGGATTCCCATATCTAGTAATTATCTACATCAAAATCAGGGGTTGGTACAAAATACTCACTTTCTTGAGATTTTGTTGTACTTGTCCTTCCTTTGAAATCCTTGTAACTCGCTTCTTTGACTTTCCCATCTCTATGCTCTGAAAACTGACTTCCAATGGTTAAGTTGTTACTGAAGGAACCAAGCTTTGATACCAATTGCTGGAAAATATTGGGGGGGGGGGGGTGAATCGATATTTCTTATAATTAGAACTTTTAAATCTTTTCAGAGAATTAGTTAATCTTCAATTATTATTAACGTTTATGTAGTAATAACCGTAAATAAAACAACACAGGAGGCACAAAGATTTTAGGTGGAAAACCCCCTCCGGGTCAAAACCACAGAACGCTTTTCTAATAAATTCTTTAATCTTTAGCCCCAACTGAAATGAAAGCAACAACTTCCTAGAATTCTATAAAAGCATTCTTCTCCATATCCCACTAAATGGATACTCCAATGCCCGTGATTCTTCAGTAGTCAACTGAACAGATGCCCCAACACCCATTGAGCTGCAACTCACCCTAGCACCACCCTACCACCCCGAATTTTTCATAGGCTTGAACCTGTTGGTGACTTCATGCACCAACCTAGCACCACCCTACCACCCTATAGAAGAATAAAATAAGAATGGACTCCCGTACCAGGGAAAATGGTCCACTTTACAATGATATAGAATGATGTAGAAGAAGAAGACACACTAGACCATAACCCCAACTATGACACAACCACCTAATGATGATCCTAGACCTCTCAACACTGCCTCTTCAACTCTTGGCAGGTAGACACTTGTACAACTTTTACAATGATTATTTTACAATGACTCTGTACAATGATACTTTTACAATGTCTGTATGCATTGCTTCCCACTTGAAGACTTCATGTGGTGAACTTCTTGCTAGTGTTTCGCACCTTGATTGCTGCTCTTGTCATGCTACCCTTTCTCACGCTTCAGAGCATTATATTATGCATTGAGTCTTCTCTTGATGAATATATAATACCTGCAAAAAGTCTTCAAGGAAATACCAATGACATGATAATAACAAAAGTTACCTCATCCTGCAGAGCATATGTCAATGCTAAACAAAAAACAACAAATCAGAATACAAAAATCCTAATGCAATTAAGAAATGAACATGCATATACAGAAGATACTTACCTGTAGCTTCCCTCTGCTGCATCATTTTGTTGCACCTTGCTCTTTGCTGCCCTAGAAAGTCTGGTCCTTTGCACCCCTTGACATCACTTGATCTAGTTTTTCTCGCCTTCTAGGAGCATGATATTTAATCTGATGTATCTTTGTGATTTTAGATCCCCAATATGTGATCTTCAGTCCTATAATATCCCTCTGAGTCATCTTTCCAATGCCATAGGTCTGATCCGATTTGGACTCTTTAAGACAAAGTTATGCCCAATCTCTCACAATGACCTAATTATGGACTAGTTTAGTAGAGCGAATTTGTACGGCATGCCACGTGTCACTATTTCCTCCTTCGGCTCTAAAATTGATATACAGAAAACTACAGTCCATGCACTATCTACCACTTTTTATAGAATTCCAATCCTCTTCTCTTAGAGAGATTTATGACGATTTTCCCAAGATCACTTCTTTGAGATGAAATTCGAGAGCCTGCAAAAACCCTAACTTCCACAGATCATATCTCCGAAAATATAGCGAGCCAAGATCTAAAATTTGGTCACGACGTTGTTGGCCTGGAGGGGCCTGACCCAGGTTCAATGTTAGTTAGCCAAACAAATACTTACACTACTGGCCCTTTCGACATCATCTCGGGAAGCGTGGATTGAAGTCTCACCCGAAGTAGTATGGGGGGATGCTAGAACCAAGTTTCTGCACCCTGAGATGGTTGTGATGTCAATTTATTCCTTCTATTCCTGCTTTCATGTAGGTCACTTAGTTCTACATCTCGCCAGACTATCCCTTTACTCCGCCCTTTAGTACTTCCGCAAAAAGGTACGATTGACCTTTGCGTAGCCCTAACCTACGGCTCAGGTACTTTCGCACTGCTATGGTAGCGTACCGTGCAGATTCCCAAACTAGTTTAAGTGTCTTAATTATCCTATTAAACAATCATAGTCAGCACCGCATAAACAAATGTTCTTACTTGCGTTCACTTAACCAACGTAATTACATACATTCACACATCACATAAGCATTATAAATCAAATTCATACATAATATGACAAGATGCATTAACCGGAAACAAAGACACAGAGTTTGTAAAATGCTTCTCTTTATTGATATCTTCAAGTGATTACAGACTTTATTCGCCCTACACACATAGTTGCAGGGGTCTGCGCACTCAGCTGCAGACTTCTACCCTAGGCCTTTGCGCACTCAGCTGCAGAGGCTCTACCTACGCTAAGACTTGAAACTTAGACTCCTCCTTCTCGCTCCAAACTCCTTACAACTTATGACTCCTTCAGATTACTTAGGGCTTACTTACTTAGCTCTTTTTATAAAATCCCATGGTCCACGAACCATGGGTATATCTTTTACAACCGAATTTACTTTACAAAATAAGGGCGGACAACCCTTTATGACTAATGACACCTCCACACTCCGCGACCACAAAATGCGGAGACTTTACAACTTGATTACAAAATTCAACCCAAAAGATGGACTTTTAGCCCCAAAACTATCCTTGGGGGATCCCATTCCCAACAGGCCCCCAACACAAACATCATGACTCGCCCTCAAGTCACTCAGCAGGCATGGAGATCTTAGTGCGAAGACCTTCCAGTTTAACTTGTATGACTGCAACCTCAACAGTGCATTGTGTGGGCGCCTGCTTCGTGTCTTCAACCATCTGCTCAGTTAGTGCTCTTGAACTGTTGGCCTTAAGCTTTTGTTGAGTTTCTTGCAGAGTCACAATCTTTCCTTCAATAGAGTTGGTCACCATGTAAGCCTCATCCAGCCAAGGCTTCAGTTGTGCCTTCAACACTGCTTCCTTATGCAGCGCTACATCTGCCTGTTCTTTTAGCTCCTTGGACTCCTACAACTTTGCTAGTCTTTGTGTCAGCGCGATGGTTTGTGCTGTTACCTTGACCTTATCATAGCGCTGCTATAGCTCACTATTGGGCAACGGATCCCCCCATAGCAAGTTTTTGGGGCTTAAAACCTGAGTTTGGTCAATGTATTGTAAAGACCCAGCAAAATGCGGGCGCGGAGCGCGGGAGTCTAGGGTTGTCCGCTCTAAGATAATGTAATTTAATGTAGAGTGTGTCGGCCTACCCATGGTCTGCGAACCATGGGATTGTATAAATAGAGCGAGGCTCTAAGGGGAAATTCAGTTTTCAGTCTTAGTTTTTAGCAGTGAGAAGTAATATGGGTTTTTGAATAAGGAATTCTCTCTGAGTCTATAAGTTCGAGTCTTGGGTTGTAATAGTAGGGAGAGGCTCTGCAGCTGTGTGCGCAAAGGCCTGGTAGAGTCCATAACTGTGTGCGTGGACCCCTGCAGCTGAGTGCACAGGGCGGAGTTGGGATTGTACTGGAACAGAAGATTAATAAAAGATAAGTTGATTCTAGAATACTATGTGTTATTATTTCTGTGATATTTATGCATCTCTTTACAGTTTTTGATTGCGCGCACTGGTTATAAATGTTGAATGATTAATAAGAATATTGAGCCCACATAATTAAGTTAAGATCTATAATAAAGGCATAGTAAGGATAAAGGATCTAGATAGCGTCTCTTCGTGCCCTTTACAAAGCTATGCAGAAGTAGTTGCACAAGTCGCGAAGGATGGACGATTGCGCAGATCAGCGCAAGTGCACAGGATTGGTTCGCGAACTTCCTAGACTTCAGCCAGACATCCCTATGGTGTGGAAACCTAGTTCCAGTACCCTCCCATACTACCTCGGGTGAGACCTCAGTCCGCGCACTGTGCACTGTTGCCGAAAGGGCCGGTAGTACCGGGATTTGCTTGGCTAAACTCACTGCTGAACCTGGGTCAGGCCCCAAGTAGCCAACTCTCACACACTACTGCCTTTGGTCGTTGTACATTGGGATCCTCCTACAAGCTTGTCAAGACCTCAAACAACTGCTCAAAAAGTTCCGTGCAGTATGCTACTACACTGTCCACCGTCGCTACTGCTTCTGTGAAAGCAGTCACCTACTTCTCCTTCACCTCTGGTGGAGTTGAAGGTTGGGCCTTCAACTGTAACTCTGTGATTTGTAGGTTCAACTCCAACTGAATCTTCGCCATCTCAGTACGAGCGTCGCGCACCCTCGTAGCCAGCTTGCAGACGTGCACCTCGACTGGTTCCTCCTCAGGAATGGCCAACTCTGGGACCACTCAACATGCCTCCTTGACGACCTACATAATACCCTTGTTCTAATTGGTCACCTCGGTCACAATGGTGATAGCAGAGTCTCATTGTAGTGCCATCTTCTCACTATTGATCCATTGTTCACTAATCACCTAGAGGGCGTAGTGCTCATGGGCCCTCAGCTCTGCAATCACTCCATCCTGTAAGAGGTGGAGCGCTTCACCAAGGAGTGCAAATAGATTCAACCCTACTCTCTTTAGGGCATTGACAGTGGGCCTATCAGCTTTGTTCTCCGTGGTTAGTGCTCCATCAGGCAGAACTATCATACTGGAGGCCTTTGCGCGCAACATCTCGACAACTTCTGAAGTGCCAATAGCAAGTTTGGTAGACACCGTGCCAACCTGTGCCACGCGGGCCTACAGATCCTATAGAAATGTCTGGATAGCCCCCAATACTAGTTGTTGCTACTGCTCAAACAGTTGTAGGGCCTCCGCAGTGACCTCTTGTAGCGTGTCACCGATGTCGTGCAGATCACCGTCTGTTAGCATGATAGGGTCTAGTTATGTCTTAGTAGCCTTATATTTCTTCCTGGACTCTCCTTTCTCCTGCTCCCTTGGATGCTTGATGCAGGCGGACGTCACCTGAGGGTCTGCGCCGTGCTACTCTATCTGCTTGTCTGTCTCCTCCTCTATCTCAGGTGAAGGTGACCTCCTGCCTTTGTCAGAGCCCCGCTTTGTTCCACCTGTTTGCTTCCTTGTCTATTGAGCGGCATCACGCTTTGCTTGGACCTTGTTAGCGGCCTCCTTTTTCCTCTTTTTGGCCAGCTATGTCATCTTAAGCTTGGCCTCCTCCTTCGTTTTCTATACGGTGGACTTGCTCCCTCCCACCGCCAAGTCTGTTGTAGCGCACCACTCTCTCGGCCATCGATCAAGTACTACATCAATGGCTTCATGCGTTGCCAGGTAAGGCAAGTCATACCATTTCTGCGCAGGGTCCTTCTGCGCCCTGATGGACACATGGGGAAAGTCTGATTTAAACTCTGCATAGCCCTGCAAGTTGGCGTAGACCATAGGTGATAATCGCGATTTGCAATTGATAGCCGTGCAGATGTTCATCTCCATCAAGATCCTGAAGATCTTGCTATCCTTGATGCGTTGCGCATCCTTGGACGCCCACAACGAAGTGTACTTCACTGCTTCTGGTAGGTCTGGTGCGACCAAAGGGAATTGACTGTCCTCTAGTAGCTCCCATGCTACCAACACAATTGACAACAAGAGCCACGCGTAGTGGAATGTCTTGCTGAGCTCATGTGCTTCGCGGTAGTTTGCTAGGAACTCTCTGTGAAGATAGTCCGACAAGTTGAACTGGACTCCTTCGGCGCAATGGGCTTCTAGTGCGACGACAGGCGCTGACACCTCGTCGGTGCGACACTTCCTTATCACCTTCCTTGCTAAAATATGCATAGCTACCTTTATAGTAGGGTCATAGATGCTGTATATGGCATATCCACGTTGCTTCTTCACCAGATTAAACTTTTATTTCATGGCTTCTGCGAGGGCTTCCTCACCACCTTTTTTGCCAAATATCATGGATGACTTTTCTCCAGTGTAAGGCAACTGTATGATCCTGTCGATCAACCTGTCAGTGATGGGTATTGGATCCTCCAGCCACAGACACCCATCATGCACCAAGCATAGCAGTTGCTTGATGACCAATACTGTAATTAGGGTGCGGTTGTAGTGCGGCACCCAAAGCCGGTTGAGCAACCCTGCCTTGTCTACTCCTTTAAGCCACCTTCGCGGCGCCAATGCAGTCATTCCAATGTTTGTATCGCTGATGCGACGCATCAGTTGCTCGGTCGCCAGGTGTGGGAACTTCTCGTGATCAGCCAAGTCCCAGTCTTTAAGTTTCAACAGAGGAACCTGCCCCATGTGCAGTCCTTCAAAAATAATTTCATCCGACAGCATAGGGGTTTGCAAGGGGACCTTGCTATCATCGATGTATTTTGGCACCTTGGTCTTGCCCTTTGGCAGAGGGACATACTCAGGCAACCGAGTGATAGGGTCAGTACCTTGGGTTTCAACCTCTTCCACATCTACTCCCACATCCTCATCGTCCATCAGGGTGTCTTCAATTTATTCCTCCTCGGCTCCAAATTGATGGATTTTCCCTTCTCTTGTGCGATAGGATTTTGTGGATTTCTTCTTGGCGATGCGCACATTGGTATTGCAGGTTGCTTGCCCTTCTTATACTTCACGCTCTCCTTAGTTAGGGTGGGATTTGGTCTCTGCATTCTTCATGATTTAGGGATTTCTGCTAATACTTCGGCCACTTTTGGAGTAGCTTCCTCTGCCTCCATCTTCATTTCTAGCACCAACTCCTCTACTTTGGTATCTATAGCTTCTGTGGGTGCCTGTGTCTCCTTCAGTAATGTCTCAAATACTTTACTAGCTATCAGAAGCTTGTAGTGCTTGTGATTCATGTGCGCCTGAGAGCTCAACAACTCAATTCTCAAAATGCCAAGTGTTTTTCGTTGGACAACCACTTGTAATTTATAGGGCATTTTGAATTCAAATCCAACCGTTCCCCCCAAATTTGGTTCATTAATGCCGGATTGGCAGCATATCTTCAAGGATTTGACCCATAAATTTCATCTTAAATGCCGATCGCTCGCTCCATTTGGCCACATTTCTACCATAAAATCATGAAAAATGACTCTAACAGTCACTTTCCAGCTCACCTGCGCGATTTCTCCCTGGGTAGCACAACTCCCTTCACGTTGCCGCAAACCCTGCAACACTTCCTTTCTTCGCATAATCCTCCAATCGCGAAGCTCCCCAACTCGGGTAGTATAGTTTATGGTCCTGCGCCTCCTCTCAACTACCTGGAGCGCTAAGACTGTGCTACCTTCATGTAGTCACATGGCCGGACCACCAATGTATGGCTTTAAGTGACTGCCATTCATCTTTCCTAGGAAGCGTTCTCCATTCAATTTGACCAGCTGTACCGCTCCTCCGTCGGTAATCCCCTTAATGACATAGGGCCCTAACCAGTGCATTCTGAACTTCCCTGGAAATTTATCAAACTTACTATCATATAACAAAACCAGGTCATTTACCTTAAAGGTGCGAAACTTAATGTGCCGATCATGCCATGCTTTTTCGTGCTACTTTTGGACCTATTGGTGCAATCCATATAGAAATCTTTCTTTCTCAAGCTCAACCAGCTGTACGAGCCTCTCCTCTAGGGCTCCGTGATCCATCATACCCATGAATGCCTCTATGCATAGAATAGGCACAATATATTCCATAGGAATTACCGCTTGAACACCATAGACAAGCCTAAAGGGTGTTTGTCCAGTCAAATTCTTGCATGTTGTCTGATAGGCCCATAGTACTGCGGGTATGCGTAGGTCCCAATCACTTTGTTGAGCATTGCAAACCTTGGTCAGCGCTTTCTCTAGCACTTTATTGAATGCTTCCACTGTCCTGTTAGCCTGAAGGTGATAAGGCATACTCTTCTGGTGATATACCTAAAATTCCTCCGTTAGTGCGCTGATCATCTCATTCAGGAAGTGCGTATCACGATCACTCATCAAAATCTTTGGACACCCAAATCATGTTAGCACATTCTCAAAAAGGAACTTTGCAGTAGTTGCTCCTGTACAATCCTTCACAGGCTATGCCTCCACCCATCAAGTCAAATACTCCATCGCGGTGATAATGTACCTCGCTCTTGTCTTTCCTTGGGGATGGATTGGTCCCACAAAATTTATCGCCCATTTCTCAAAGGGTTGTAACGTCATCTATGGATTCAAAGGAATCTCATCCCTTTGCGATGGTTTGTTAGTCCTTTGACACACATCACACGCTTTGTAGTACGCTTTCCAATCCTAATGGAGGGTTGGCCACCACAAATCTGTGCCTAGGATCTTCTGCGCAGTCAGTCTCCCTGCATAATTCCCTCTTGTGGTGCCCCATGAGAATCTGCGAGGATGCTTCTTCTTTCAAACTATGGTACATATCATCACAATATCTCATTTGACCCCATTTTGTGTAGATTCCAAACAATGACAGAAAAATCTTCTGCGTGCACCACTAGCTCCCTCTTCTGTTGGACGGTGTATCCTTCCGGAGCAATGCCTGTCATTAGGAAGTGTACAATATCCTCAAAATGACCATGCGCAATGCGCACTACAAATAGCTGCACGTCAGGCAATCCCTCCTCCAAATTTGTGGGCTCTTTCCCTGTTTCGATGTGCGACAGATGGTCTAGTCCCGCGTTCAGTTGTCCATGTTTCACAATAACTTAAAAATCATACTCCTGGAACAATAACTACCATCTTCAGATTCTCCCCCACAACACAGGCTTATTGACCAAGTATTTCAGCGTGGAATGATCTATATACATCTTAAAATGGACACCCAGTAGGTAGTGTCTAAACTTCTGGAGTGTGTATACCATGGCTAACCCTTCGCGCTCGATGGTGGAATAGTTCCTCTCTGCCTTGGATAACCTTCTGCTTGCGAATGCTATAGGATGGTCTAAGACTCCTTGACCACCCTGTGTCAGTACTGCTCCCAACACTATATAGGATGCGTCAACATGTACATGAAACTCCTTCTTCCAATCTAGGAAGACTAAAATCGGTGCGGTGACCATATTTTCTTTCAATACATCCAAGCTCTTATTACAATCCTCATTCCAATAGAATGTGACATCCTTCTTCAATAACTTCTCCATAGGTGCGGTGATCTGGGCATAGCCTTTGATAAAATTTTTGTAATATCTTGTATGTCCTAGGGTAGCACGCAACTATTTCACACTCCTCGGTGCTTCCAAGTTCAGTATCACCGCGATCTTCACGGGATCTACTAGAAATCCTTGTCTACAAACCACATGACCTAGCAGGGTCCCAAAAGGAACACAAAATAAGCACTTATTCAAATTGAGTGCAATCTAGTATCTTCAACAAGTATCTAGCATCAGGTGTAGACTTGTGACATGGCGTTTCACCAACCCAAACACAGCCTAGTCATCAAAATATACTTCTAGGAACTTATGAATAAATTCCTTGAACGCAGCAATGACTATGCGTGAAAAAATTGCAGGCACATTTTTTAATCCGAACGACGTTACAGTGTATTGAAAGCACCCCCACTCAGTTGCGAAGTTTGTCTTGCTCCTATCCTCCGATGCAATTTTGATCTGATGGTACCCAGAGAACCCATCAATGAAGGAATATGATTCCTAGCCACCTACATTATCGAACACTTCATCAGCGAATGGAGTCGGGAAAGGATCATGTACACAAGCGTCATTCAAATTCCTGAGGTCTACGCATATCCTTATTTCATCCTTATGCTTCTTCTCCTGTACCACCATTTGGCTTACCCAATCAGATTCTTCCACGGGCTCAATGATGCCCGCCGCGAGCATCTTGTCTAGCTCTAAGCGAACCTTCTCCTTATACTTCGGATTGAGATGGTAAGGTCTTTGCTTAACCGGTTTCACACTGGGCTTCAATGTGATCTTCCTAACACCTAGGTCTCCGATTATCCCTTTTAAATCCGTAAACTTGGTAGGGAATAAATCCTAGTATTCACAGATCAATTCAATGATGTTATCCACTGTTGCGTTGTCCCAGTGATCTCAAATCTTCGCTAATTTGGGTTCTGTCTGCATACCAATTTTACCTGTTTCGATTTCAGTGGCGCAGTTATATCAGGATTCTCAATCTGTGGTCCTTAAACCTTGCGCTGACCTTCTATTTCAGGGATGTTAATCTTTCACAGATCCTCATCATCTTCTTTAGAAATTACGTTATAGCATTCCAGCATGTGAATCAGTTGAGTAGCCTAATCAGGTTGAATAAGGTCTAAAGGATCCTGCATATCCTAAAGATGGCTGCTTTTACTTCTTGTAGCACTTCGTCAATACAATCAAACCCGTCTTCAAAGCTGAATGTCATTATAAATCCCTTGCACAGAATATCCCATTCACTTGTACCATGGAAAAGCTCTGTTTCTACGTACCAGTTCATCGGGATGACATCCAGGGTGTGACAAAACAAGTGCACCCATTCAGGTTGGGGCTTTTCTCCATAAGCTTGAGCCCATTCTGCCAAGTGCATGCGCGGATCATCCTACCCATCATATTTGTTTGTCAGTCGTACCTTCAACTTCTCAAAGCGTATTCTCATCATCCTCCTACATTCATGCCAATCGTCAAAGCTTCCCTTGTGCATACCCCACCATCTTGCGGGCGTAGCGCGCATTGCCTAGTCCAATGCCTAGAAGTGCTGCTTCTTTGGTACCTCCCTCTCAAATGAATCCAAAAAGATATCCACATCATTCAAGCCATCATAAGTGGGCAGATTTCTTACCTCTAACGACACACAGCACAGTGAATGGGTCATCATGTTACAGATCAATGTAGTTACTTCATGTAACTTATTCTGCTAGTGCTCTAATTCTTCATCAGAGTCTGAGGTGCAGGAACTCTCGCAATCCCATGTAATTCATCCATCTACTGTTGGATTCACCCAATCTTAGTATTGCGATGTTATCATATAGATAAAGTCCAGATCGTCATCGCTCTCATAATCGCGGATTGGTTTAGTATAGCATGATCCTTCAGTAGGTTCTAGGGGTACTACTACAGAGTGATTTCTTCTCAAATATCATCTTTCACTTCTTTAGGTTTATTACCCCATTCATCTCAGTAGCCCAATCAATTCCAAGGAGCGCAGGGTAGGGGTTGCTATCATCCACAATTTCTATTACCTCAAAGTTAGCTAGTGCGCTCACGCCTTCAATATCTATAATCACCCCTTGCAGCTGCCCCATGGGGATGATCTTTTGTTGATTTTCCATCCTTAGCTGAATTGGAGACCACTAATGCGCAGGTATTCCCATCCATTCCCAAGTCTGTTTCGGTAGGACGTTCGCATATGACCCCAGATCCAAAATAACTCGATCCATTTCATACTCTCCTATCTACGTGGTCAGCCTCATCTCTCGTTCTGTTCTTATTTTATGCTTGCCAATCTTTCGTACCACGCGCGGTTCACATGGAGTGTTTCCAATGCATTTATTTATAAGCTCCTGTAATCCCTTCACAACATTGCTGTTGCGCAACAACTTCATACAGGTCTCTAGGAAGGTTGTAAGCATAGAAGGTGTAGAAATTTTGAATAATTTAACACATATTCAACA
Organism: Pinus tabuliformis; assembly: GCA_031772625.1. Lineage (NCBI taxonomy): Eukaryota > Viridiplantae > Streptophyta > Pinopsida > Pinales > Pinaceae > Pinus > Pinus tabuliformis. The sequence continues at coordinate 120,264,663 of CM062810.1, read as the reverse complement.
GAGATTATCCTGATCATGTACTATTGCGGAATACATACACAATACATAAGCTCCTCTACGTTGATCATCAATATAGCAGCATCAATAACAATAAAACATCAAGAGCATTCACGCATTAACACAGTATGTAACCCGGGGAAAGCATCTCGCTAAAAACCCCACACTATCTGTATATTAATGATTGAGACCATGTAACATTACAAAGTACAATGCTTATCACAAGCAATCTAGTACCAGCTCCACCTGTTACACACAATACAACTAAGATCTGAGCTCCAAATCTATTCCACTGCTTGCCTGCCTCCACTGCTCAAGAATGAATGAGAATGGTCTACCAAACTCGTATTTCACCTCCAAAGAATCACTCACAATGTGTAAGACGTGAGCAGAAGCTACAAACTGGGAAAATACATGAGAAAACTCATTGGCATACTCAATCCTTTGATTGTGCAAGATCTGATGCACAATTATAGTCACAACTGATAGCAATATGATTCTCTAACACCTGTCCCTGCTGAACTGAACATGCGCTGACATGAAACTGAGTTAACTGATGTATTCTATAGTTGTATTATGAGTTAATAATTAGTTTAACAACTCATCATTAGTCTATCTGCAGTTAGACTAACTACAACTAGTTTAACCAAGTCAAACTGAACACAACTCCGTCAACTCCACAATCAACTCCACCAAACTCAACTGATTGAGTTCTAACTGAAGTCATGCATGCAACAACTCAACTGACTCATAAGAAAAGCGTACTTCCTTCTGACAGCTGCATGGGCCACATCTGTAGGTCAAACTGAAGTGCTCCAAGAGAATAAGATCAAGTTTATAGTCCAAATATTATTATGAGACAATAATATTTGACTTTTCTATTTTTGACAGCCAGTCTAAAAATAGACTTTGATCACCCACACTGTGGTCACCCACACTTTGGTCACCCACATTGTGATCACTCGCACTGTGATCACTCACACTGTGATCACCCACACTGTGATCATCCACACTGTGATAAAAAATAGAACTTGCACCATAATTTTCCTGCGGGCCCACTTAGTGAAGGCGACTCTTTTCACTAAGCTCCATCATCTTGTTGCAATCTCAACAGAAGGGTCCATCTCCTGATCAGGCTTATCATTGCTTCCTAAGGTGGAGGCATCAACAAAGCTCTTCTTTGCTTCCATGAATGTTTCATGTGCGCGCTCCAAATCAAATTTAGCCTCCTTCGTCAGGGCTTTTTGAACCCATGCACTGTCTTCGGGTTGTTTCCCCTTATCATCTCCTGTTGCAATTCCACTTCAGAGCACTATATTCACATTTAGATCCTCTTCACGAGGCTCAGACCTCATCATCTGTAGGTTCTGAGTCGGCTGAGGTGGTAGCGCCCCTTTGTCGTGTATCCTCGCTATCAACGTAGGACAATCTTCCATCTCATGATCAAACATAGTGCAATACTTGCACGACGGACATGTTGGGTTAGTGCAATCATGGGCATAGTGTCCTGGTCCTCCGCAATTGTAGCAGATTAGCTGTCCCTGACCTCTGCCAGGTCCTCCTCCACCTCGGCCTTGTTCGTGCCCCTGAAAGCCTGTCTGCGCCATCCCCGCGCTCTGGTCAGGGGGCTGCATTTCTGCCTGTACCCTATAGGTGGGTGTTCTATCCATCATCAATTCATATCTTCTGCAGTTGCGCTCATCATGCCCTACCGACCTACAGAAGTTGCAGAATAGTTGTTGTGGTGTCTATACAAACTTATGCAGCAAATGATAGTTATCCATGGCATGTTTTCCTGCTACCTGAAATATAGCACAACATAATGCAGGCCCCGCGCTTGGTCCTGCCTGAGCTTCCGACCTCCAAGGCATCAGCCCCCCTCCTATAATATAGTTTGCAAAAACCAGGAAATGTTCTTTGTCATGCCCCTGACCCTTACGTTTCAGGCACCATACCTCTTCACGCACCTCTGGTCGGACTGTTCTGTCCTGCTTCAAAATTTGCATCTCAAGGCAAATATTTTTCAACTGTGCATGGATTTGTTGAACCCCCAGATTTGGATCTTGCATCAGTGTTCCATACAGTCTCATTGCAATCTCTAAGGCCTTTGCTTGAGTCGTTATCTTCTATTGTGACAATGCAACCCTTAGGTGTGGCAGGAGTGAAGCCACGAACCATTTGCGGTGTTGTTCATCTGTTAAGTTCATATTAGCTTCACAGATTTTATACTTCAACTTTTGATCTAGTTCCCAAGGGGTCTCAGTTGGTTGCATCGTGATTTCCTTGAACCCCGCAATCGACTGTAACTTAGATTTAGGCCTACTGAACTCTTTGTTCAACGTGGTCTGGACGTCTGCCACCCCAGAATTTGGGTTATCATTAGAGTACTTGATGTACCAGGTTAGTGTGCAATCCTGCAGAGCACTAACCAGTGTTGCCTTCTTTATGTGATCATCTGTAATGCCTTGAGCTTCCCATACAACTTTCACCATGAACCAAAACTGGTTTGAGTCCTCATTTCAATGAATTCACCGTGCTGAACTACGGTAGAGGTGGAGGTGGTACGAGTGAAGTTGCAGGCGATGGTGGTGAAGTTGGAGGTAGCGTGGGTGGAGGTGGTAGTCGCGGGAATCCTTATCTTATTAACTGAATAGCACTTCGTGGAGAAGCCTGTGTTATTCCCTCTTCATCACCTCGTGGAGGTGAAATTAATGGACTATATTCAGGGCCCTTTCTTCCTTCGTTCTTATAAGTTTTTCCGCTTCACGTACCTCTGAACATCAAGGTAGCTTCATAACCCACTTTTCGCACAATAACATTTTAATCTAGGTATTCAAAGATTTCAAGTACTTACCTCGTGGACCTCAGAAAAATCATCGCTCTGCCTCCCTGTAGCTTACTGAGGTATTGACCACGAATTTAGTCTCAAATCTTCCTACGATGTGATCGAGCCAATGATTGACAACGCTGGCGATCTTATCCTTAGAGGCTTCCAATCTCTGTACTAGCTCCGGGGTCCAAACAATAGGACCGTCAAGTCTCCACCTTCCTTGGCTATCTGCTAGCTTCGCAACCCACTCGTATAGCTCAACCAGAAAGGAACATAAAAAGATCTCATGTATTTATGTATATAGGCACCTATCCAACCACCATTCCTTTGTCAGTTGTGGACTTCTATTCTCTTGTGCCATGAATTCGTGGATCTTCCTATCCAACTAGTCTTCGATCTCTTTCTTAGTTGGATTCTAATGATACGACATCACACATCTCTTATGAAGATTCTGGTCCTGGCAACGAAACCATTTTTTGGCTTAGAGGGGCTTGACCTAGGTTCAACGTTAGTTAGCCAAACAAATCCCTACACTACTGGCCCTTTCGGCATTAGCCTGCCAGGTGCGGACCGAAGTCTCACCCTAAGTAGTATGGGGGGGTGCTGGAACCAAGTTTTTGCACCCTGAGATGGTTGTGATGTCAGTTTATTCCTTCTATTCTTGCTGTCACGCAGGTCACTTAGTTCTACAGCTCTCCAGACTAGCCCTTTACTCCACCCTTTAGTACCTCTGCGAAAAGTTACGATTGACCTTCGTGTAGCCCTAACCTACGGCTTAGGTCCTTTCGCACTGCTATGGTAGTGTACCGTGCAGATTACCAAACTAGTTTAAGTGTCTTACTTATCCTATTAAACAATCATAGTTAGCACCGTGTAAACAAATGTTCTTGCGTTCACTTAACCAACGTAATTACATACGTTCGTGCATCACATAAGCATTATAAATGAAATTCATACATAATATGACAAGATGCATTAACTGGAAACAGAGACACAGAGTTTGTAAAATATTTCTCTTTATTGATATCTTCAAGTGATTACAGACTTTATCCGCCCTGCGCACACAGCTACAGGGGTCCGCGCACTCAGCTACAGACTTCTACCCTAGGCCTCTGCACACTCAGCTGCAGAGCCTCTACCTACACTAAGACCCGAAACTTAGACTTTCCTCCTTCTCATTCCAGACTCCTTATAACTTATGACTCCTTTAGACTACTTAGAGCTTACTTACTTAGCTTTTTTTATACCATCCCATGGTTTGTGGACCATGGGTAGATCTTTTACAGCCGACTTTACAAAATAAGGGTGGACAACCCTTTATGACTCATGACACCTCCCCGCTCTGCGACCACAAAATCTGGAGACTTTACAACTTTATTACAAATTTCGACCCAAAAGATGGACTTTTAGCCCCAAAACTATCCTTGGGGGATCCCATTCCCAACAAACGTTCATCAGGATTGCGAATCAAATGGGTTTTTATTTCAGAATCTAAGACTTCACAGAAATGAAGTTATATCGAAAATGCCACGATCACTTCATTTGGAGGATATATGAGATTTCTTTTTATAAAGTTGAAAGGGGCATCTATAGAGAATGTTGGAGGGATTTTAGGAGCTTAAAAAATTATTAATTATTGACTATTCAATGACCAAAACCAATTATGAGTGCCATGCCACAACCCCATAGGGTTTTAGCCCACTAATTGAGGTTACTAACTTCAAACATGAATATCTCTCAAACTGTGAAGAATTACTTGGTGTGCCATATATCAACGGAAACATTGCAACGAGTAGAATCCATCTGGAAGATCCTTGACTCAAAATAGAGTAAGTTGTCATGTCAAAATTCCCTTGCAAGATCAGGGTAGCCCCTGATGCTGCTTGGGTTGACATCAATGAAAACCTCAGATCATCTTTAGATCAACACAGACAAGAAATAATGATGCCAACCAAGGACATAATGTGCATTATCTAACATTGGATATCAATAATAAATCATAGTAACAAACCCCCATGGTTATGTGATTTCGAGGACAACGACACTAAGTAAGTGTGCATAAAAACAACTTTCTTTAAGACACATTAGCACTCACCAGAGGTAATCAACAATGTCATGAGGGAAGTGAAAAGGAGAATGTAATCACAAACCATGAATTCCCTCAAATAATCTTACAATTTCAAGCTTAGTATAAAGAAGTTGTTAATTGATAGTCACTTATATAAGTGCCTTTGGTAACAAGATATGAAAAAAGAACAGCAATACTCCATGTGAAACATGCTTGGTTAGGGTTAACAAACACCATCTAGCACTCAACCTTGATTTAAAAAGGAACGACTCTTTATTCAATATTGTGAGAAAAAAAATGATATGGATTAGACTAATAAAGCAACTAATGTAATAACATGATGCCAAAAGGCCAGGGAGATGAATGCCATTCACAAAGATTTATATCCTTTTATATATAAATCCTTCATCAAGTGTGACTTATGGAACTCATGAAGTTTGTTTTTTTTTGTTTTTGTTTTGTTTTTTTTTTGGTATATGAGCCATGGTCTGAAGTCACTGTGGAGACTTACTAAATATACTAATTATACTACAATTTTTCATAATATTAGTTTACAGTATTTTAGTATACATTCATTTTCATAGGTTGGCTTTGCGATTCAACTATCATGGGTCCATATACCATATGATAGAAAGAAATGGCCGCTAACAAACACCTGGCCAACATACGAACAATTGTATGGGTCTTTGTATGGAGTCTGGACACTCAGACAAACAGCTGTCCAACTTTCAAATTCATGACCCTCATACCCTATATGGATACCTATTTCAAGAAATTCTACAATAATACTGTACATATTTGCATAATAAAGGAATTAAGACACTATTATCTTGTATTAATATTATTTATTTAACTACACTTGGTACTTTTATTTTTATTAATAATAGAATATACATATTCAAAAATTTTAATTTCAAAACAGAAAAAAGTAAAAGAAAGAATGTATGTAGATATGAAGATGTCTAATACCATCAAAATACTGTTAAAACAATAAATATAAGTTTAAAAATACCTTGTATAACTATGCCTGAGACCCTTCAGGCTAATGTCTAGACTCTAGAAGCACAAAGCCTAACATCCAATATTCACAAGGCTTATGCAGCAAAGCAGCATAAAAACAAAACATTTTACCAACTAATCCAACAAATATTGTGGTTATGAAGAAACAACAATACACATCTAAGCAATGTTATCAATTATGGTACATGGATGACTAATAGTAATATGCATGGGAACTCTCTTTTTTGGTTATTAATTATAGCTCTATTATTCTGATTCCTGCATGATTTTGATTCTTAAATCTATTTTGTTTTTTTTACTATAAAGTATTTTGATTTTCTTTGTACTTGCCATTCCCCTGCCATATCCAGATCTTGGCTTTGCAGAAATATGGCAGATCTGAATTTGTATCCATATCCTGGTAAGTTAGCCAACTAGCAGATGGGCTTGCTAATGCCTCAAGTAGTGAGAATGGTGAGGTAATGGTAGCCTCTTAAAGAAATCACCTATGGAAAGAACAACTTAGCGGCACTCAACAATTCAAACTTCGGGGAAGCACTGACTAAGTTGGGATTCAAAGTAGCCGGGCATGGCAAGAGTTAATCATTACAGTCAAACTTTAGGGTAGTCGTAACTACTTAAGTCCAAAGCCTTGAAGTAGATGATTTAAGAAGGTCACTGGAAGAGGCAATTAAGAGAGGAATCTTGGGACAGGAATGGAGTCCAACCAAGAAGGGTGGTTGAGAGGGTTCATTTCTCTAGAGTAGTTGTGGAACTTGAGGATGGAGTCTTAGGAAAATGAAAGAATATTTTCATTCTTGCCAAGAAAATGAGAGAGGAAATCAGGCACCTACGGAAAAGGATACGAGAGTTCTAAGACTTTAAGGAGCACATTGTTAAGGTGAAATTTTGCATTCCTTTCTAAATAATTACCTTTCTACCAAAAGTATTTCGGCAATACTTATAGACCAAGTAATCTCATTGACATGTAAGACTATGTGACTAATAATAAAAGTTTACAAGCAAACATAGAAAATAAATATCATGATACTCACAAATAAAGGTCCTTATCCTACTCAAATCAGTATAAAATTGTACACCTATTTATATTAAGATACTATTAAGTCTACTTTAGAAAAATATACTTAGTCTTGTACAAAAAATAGGCATCCCTCCACAATTACCCACAAAAATTAGACAACTTATCCCATTGCATTCTTCTATTTGAAAGAATCAAATTGCCAGAAAGTATGCATGCTCATTTCCAAATCTGAAAATCCTATAATTGAATACAATATTTAGAACTAAAGGAAAAGATAATAAACCTCAAAACCTACACACATTAATGATACAAGTCTGTAACCAGTGCCATTTTATTTTAATATAGCAACTAGATTATCCGTGAAGAATTCCAGGAGTTATGCTCCCACAATATATGTTATATGAAGGGTTTATGTTGGCATATGTACAACCAATAGGGTATACACTCTATTGAAGGCAGACATGCACTGGATTCTATGTTGATAATTGGGGCGGAAATAAACAACATCTAACATTACTTGATTCAAGGGAAAAAACAAATTGAGACATACAATCTTTAACAAGCTATATTGATCCGGATCTTGGGGGTAGACCCCCAAGATCTAAAAGATTGAAATGGATCTTGGGAGGAGAGACCCCCAAGATCTAAAAGATTGCATTTCCAGAAGAAAAATAGGAGAATGCCCAATAAACGATACCACAAAAGAAACTTTTTATGAAAACCCACTGATCTGGATTTAAACATGAATGCAACAAAATACAGAGGTAACCATAAAGATAGTTATGTAGCGGAAATAATACTTCATTTCATTAATGGAAAATACTGAAATATGCTTACAACCAGAAATGGAAATAAACCAGCTAGGGCGATGGTAGCTTATCTCTGAGAAGAGATGTGGCAGCTACATGCCTCTGAGCTGTAAAGGCTACATTGTAGCGGACCCTCTCTCCTTTTACAAAATGTGACTTGCTACTTATAGTATTTTTCAGTTACAATACCATGGGTCAATTCCATGGGTGAATGAATACCATGGGTGGATATCACAATACCATGGGTCAATTCCATGGGTGAATGAATACCGTGGGTGGATGTCACAATACCATGGGAAAATACCATGGGTGAAAGAATACCATGGGTGGATGTCACTTACAATACCATGGGTAAATTCCATGGGTCGATGAATAATATGCGTGGATGAGTACCATGGGTTGATGCCATTTTCCATTCGGATCATTCCTCCCTCCTTAAGAAGCAATGGTCCCCATTGCATAAAGTTCCCTCCTGCAAAGTCTTTGTTGAATATGAAGAGCCACTGAAGATAAGGGTTTTATGTGGTTAACCCATAACCATGATAAACGAAGATCCGAGGATAGAGATACCCTGTAATGCTTGTGACCAACTGTGATGATGACAGTGTGCGGCCTAACAAATGGACTTCGTTGAAGTGTGGGTTTGTGGATGACCCATAACCATGAAGATCCGAGGATAGAGATACCCTGTAATGCTTGTGACCAACTGTGATACTGACAGTGTGCGGCCGAGCAAATGGACTTCGATGTTTGTGGATGACCCATAACTGTGATCTTTGTTGCTGATGAAGTAGCATGTGCCTACATAGCCTGGGGTGGGAGGGCACGTCTCCAAATAACCCAAGCCGAATGCTGCTATGTTGAAACTGATGGATGTGAAGCAGGTGCCTACTAAAGTGGGGTGGGAGGGCACGTCTCCAATGGGACCCACTCCGAATGCTACTCCAGAATTAAAATGGACATAACTCGGCCAATATGACTCAGAGTATTTATTATAACCTATTTTTGGAAGCAGAAGGATCATTTTTCATCTTCCCATGTGATGGAATTCCTTATCTGGAGACTCTGAGATCTCAGATTCGTGCTGCAACAGTTCCGCCGTCACAAAATTTTTGATAAAATAGCTGATTTTAAATCAGCGATATCTCCCACATTCGGACTCCGATTCGACCCATTTTTTTTTTTTTTTGAAATTGGGTGATTTTTCGAGAGGAATCCAGATCTGGTATTAGTTTTTGTAAATTTTGTACCAAATGTTTCAGATCTGATCTGAAAAGTTGCCGCCCAAAAAAAAAAAATTCCTACAAAAAATTTGAGACTGAAATATGCATGAAACCCTCATTCTCATGGAATCATAACCTGCTCTGATACCACTGATCCGGATCTTGGGGGTAGACCCCCAAGATCTAAAAGATTGAAATGGATATTGGGAGGAGAGACCCCCAAGATCTAAAAGATTGAATTGCCAGAAGAAAAATAGGAGAATGCCCAATAAACGATACCACAAAAGAAACTTTTTATGAAAACCCACTGATCTAGATTTAAACATGAATGCAACAAAATACAGAGGTAACCATAAAGATAGTTATGCAGCGGAAATAATACTTCATTTCATTAATGGAAAATACTGAAATATGCTTACAACCAGAAATGGAAATAAACCAGCTAGGGCGATGGTAGCTTATCTCTGAGAAGAGATGTGGCAGCTACATGCCTCTGAGCTGTAAAGGCTACATTGTAGCGGACCCTCTCTCCTTTTACAAAATGTGACTTGCTACTTATAGTATTTTTCAGTTACAATACCATGGGTCAATTCCATGGGTGAATGAATACCATGGGTGGATATCACAATACCATGGGCCAATTCCATGGGTGAATGAATACCGTGGGTGGATGTCACAATACCATGGGCAAATACCATGGGTGAAATAATACCATGGGTGGATGTCACTTACAATACCATGGGTAAATTCCATGGGTCGATGAATAATATGCGTGGATGAGTACCATGGGTTGATGCCATTTTCCATTCGGATCATATATGATAATTCAAATTATAAACTTTAAATACCAATTGTACGCTAAGCCTATCCATAATATATAGCTCATCGAACAGTGGTCTAGCAACAAATTGGAGAGCTTGCGACGAGAAAACCGAAAGTTAAAAACCTGGCAAGTGTGCTCTCGGTTCCAAATACGGATATTTCTTATGCACCCTCCTCTAGCCCATGGGACAAACTTCATAATATTCCCTATAGACTAGAACCTAAGATAATTGAACATGAACTTATTACTGTTTGTAAGGTGTACTGTGTAACTAACGGTATTATTGTGAACATAATAGTTTCAGGGATTGGCACCAAATTTGACTTCCTACAATTCCAATCCAATTGACATTAAGGAGACTGAAAGTTCAAAAAGGATCAAATATTTCTAATTGAAAAACAAAATGAAAGCCAAAGCTTACTAGCATGCAACTTTTGATCTATGGAAGTTTCATATCTGGTCACTCAAAGCATAAATAATAATCATAATTTATTTTTAAGGTAATGGTCAAGCGAGACACTAAATTGGTGTATGAAACTCCTTGTTTATGGGACAAGGGACTGCCTTTGCACAATGATTTTACTGCTAAAGTATACAAAAGTGTACATACGCTACCCCTTCCCATTTTGGAATTTGTAACCTTTGAAGAGAAACAATGTTTTAGAGCATTAACCTACTCAAGCTCCCAAACCCAAAGTCTGGTTCACGTTTGAAGCCAAATACATTGATACAAAACTTATTGGACACATACAACTCATCCTACTATTTGATTGGGTAATAATCTTAGCAAGTATTTGGAAGAAAAAATGGAAGTTTTGTATTTTGGACAAAATTAAAAAAAAATATTGAGGTAAAGAAAGAGGACAATAGTAATTTTGAAACTAAATATAATGTTTATGAGATAGAGAGGATACCATAAAGCTGAAAATGCAAGACTATTAATCTCCTACTAAAACCTCAAGTCAAGATAATAATCATGCACATGCACACATAATTAGGAAGAAGAATAGCAATATCTAGTTTAATATTTATCAAGTTTGGCATAAATAAGAACATTGTTTTTCAATAAACGACAATGACATGAACAACAAAGCCTACTTAAAAGCATATTAGATAGCATGTAAAATAAACCTCTCTATTTTCTCTTGCGCTAGCAGCATAACGCATAGTGCTTCAAAAGAATTAATGATTCATGGGTGTAATATGTACAACAGAGCAGACCAAGTGGGTATTTGTAGAGGAGTTTACTTGGCCTCAACCTCAACTCCTTCCTTCGTAGGTAACGTTTTGGGGCTAAAATACATGGGATCTACAACAGAACCCATGGGAAAGGTAGAACCAACAACTCCAATAGGTACTTGTTGGCTGGGATAAGCTTTTCGTTTCTATAATATTTGTGGAAACTGGAAAAGCAATTGCTAGAACTAACAAAGCTTTGGTTCGAAGTGGGAGCTGCCAGTGGTCTGAAGCTGTGTCAGAATCTGTGCACTTTTTGCAAGATGATGCATCAAAATAGCTCAAGGAAAAACTGTTCAAGTTTGTTGTTTCAATGGGATCTTCTCACTTAGGCATTCTTGTTGAAGATATAATAAACTTGGGTGACTATTTGAGTTCAAAGTTTCCAATGTCCATTTCTCTGCCACTGAAGAAGTGCAATCATGGAACTACTTTGAGTGTCAAAATTCAGTGCCTTAATCCAAGAGCAGGATTGAGAAAGTTTGAATGACGTAAAGAAGGTGCCAATGAACAGGATGATCATAATTCTATTGTAGATGATACTGATAATAGATTTGAAAGTTATGATCATATACTTGCTGGGAGTGTTGGATTCTCATTTGGCAGTGACTTGGGTTATGGTTTTCAACAGACTAAGGATGGAGCTTCTTCACCTACAACCTCACGACATGGCTTGGACTCGGCAAAGTTTTTATCATCTGGTAGAATTACAACAAATAGCTTACCCAGACAACAAGATTCAACTAGCTCTCAATATGGCAGTGTACTAAATAGGACAGGAAATGACCAAGATTCGTCTAAATCAAGCCCTTCATCTTTCGATGGAATGGGTACTGGTGCAATGGTTAACCCCCAAAAGCAGTTGCAGGAGTGATCAACTCAAGGTTCCCAAGGGAGTATAGAAAATGTTAACATGGGCATGCATCCGATAGCTTTTATGAGAGGCAATGACCATCCTAAAGGTTCCTTGGAAGCTGCCGAGGCCACAATTCAGGAACTTTGTAAAGAAGAAATGATGTGGGAAAGGTAGAACCAACAACTCCAACAACGAAATTCTTGATATCGTCAAATATTCTTCTCAGTTTTGATGGAATTGATATTGTTAATGATGGAACTGTTTCTTTCAAGCATGGTGAGCACATAGGTTTTAGCTACCTTGTTTCAAAGAAGTACATAGCAGAGCATACCAGAGTCAAAATTCTATGTGATTATGAGTATCATGAATTTGATATTGAGATTTCTACTCACAAATGTCTAGTCCTTGCACATATAAAGGGGAAGCCTCCATCTTATTACATCATAGATGGATTTGTATTTTCAGCTCTGTCTGTGCCATACCTTCGTTTTGAATATGGAAAGGATTATGACTATGATGCTCCAGTAAAATTGTTGGACAAGCTACTGCATTCTATGGCACGAACAGAAGATGAATAGTTGGTGGTGATTTCTCAGGTTCTGGTTGCAGATATAAATATTGGTTATGAGGATATTGTAAATACACAGGTCCTGGCTTCCAATGGAGTGCATGTAAAAAATCTCAGGCATCTTGCAAACATGGTGGAAAACTGTGAGGATGACTTTATGAGATATGACCTGGAGTATCAACAGATTGTTGTTTTGGAAAAAAATAAAATAAAATCGAAGGAAGCAACTCCTGATATTCTTGCAACACATTGTAGACCTTCAGCTGTATTTGATGATTCAAAAATGTGAATTAGTTTTCCAGAGGTGACATTCCTTACATTCTAATCTGATTATTCAAATGAATATTGTTTACTACTTCCACGACATGATATGAAAGATGCTAGGTTGGGGATATCAAGAGGGTACTGTTCTCTTTGGTTTTGGATATGACCTTCGACAAAGTAACAGGCTTCAAGGTCTAGATTTTGAACCTAGGCTCTAATACCATGTGTGAGGCTCCCTCCTAAGGTCCTCTAACTAAAAACTAAATTTCTCTAATTTTAAACACAATAAGATGGGAAATAACTTATTTATATCTAAACATTTATTTGATGATAATATACCATAAAAATTTATTTACCACAAATTAAATAAGTAAGAATTTCATTGCAACCATTTACATAAGTAATCAATAAATGGAGGAATACTTGTTCCAATAGCTTAGTTGAGATGCTCCTGAGCTCCTGAATCTATTGGGATGCTCCTCTTGACTACCCAACTGGATTTTCCTCCCAACCAACTAGGAAGTATTTCGTAGCCCAGGGAACCTCCATAGGTTCCCTAGCTCTCCGAGCCCAAGTCCAACAAGATGTAGTGTGTCCAAGTTTAACCAACACTCTCCAGATCCAAGTTTGATCTTCCTCCTCTTTCTCCACATCCCTCATCCAAAAAGAATTCCTCCAAATGCATAACCAAAACCAAAACCAAGACCAAGGATTAGCCCCCTCCTCTCATTATCCTTCCCCTTTTATGCCTCTTCCTCCCATCCACCTCAACCACCTATCATAAATGTCATAACTATCCCCTCATCCTTTCATTTAGTATCCTTGACTTTTCTTACCATATCTTCTCCCAAGTAGATTTGGAGAAGATACCTTGGGATATGGATATTTAAATTGGAATAAATGGAAGGATACCATATCCTATCAAAATTTAAATTTGAGAAGACAAGTTTGGAATTTAATAATAAAAAAATTTATATCAGTAAATAAATTTACAGTTTCACAAATGTAGGTATGTACCAATATTTCTTGATAATTATAAGTCAATATTTTTAGGATTTAAACACTAATAAAATTTGCATGATAAGATTAGGTAGGGAATTACAGTTGGGCCCTAACCCAAGAGCTTCAACTCGCTAAGTTAACTCAATGCTGGATCAAGAAAAAGCTCATTCTTATTACCCAAATAACAAATTACATCAAAGTCTTCCACAAGTCTAGAGCTCCAAAATAACTAGAGTTTTTTTTTACAACAAAAATTCAAATCCTAATGAGGCTCTACGCCTCTCTACTTATACAACTGAAGTCCCCAACGACTTCCTTAAATTGAGGGAGGCTCGGCTCCCAAACTCGAGATGAACTAACTCTTTGTCTATCACTTGCTCAACCGCCTTTTGATCTTCATGACTTGGTTGTTTGCACTCCGAGCTGGTGGGATTAATGGAGGAATATTCAAATGGGGAGGAGTGAATGAGGAGGATTTACCTCCTACAATCTCTCTCCCTTGTCCCATTCGAGTTTCAAACCTTAGTCTTGCCAAACTTCCTTGATTTTCTCTTCCAAACCTGCATTCAATGCATATTAGTTCACTAGGCATAATATCTCACTTTAACTCCTCTCATTAAAAAAAATATAATCAAAACATGTAATAAGTTGTGAGAAGAGTTGGTTTGACTAAGCTAGGAGGTGAATTAAGGCCCATATAATTACCCAATGATGAGGCTCATCACCATGTTTTCCTCTATTTTCAAGATTAATTTCTTTCACACTAGCTTCATCTATATTAGTGGGATCAAACAACAAAAATGAATGACAAAGATAACTGTGTAAAGTGCCAATGTATTTCATCAAATTTTGTGGTGAGTCTAAAGGAATATTAAATTCTAATGCTTGCTTGCTAAACTCTTATGTAAAACTTTGAACATTCTAACCTTTTCCATGTCTCAAGTTTTTCCACTCCATTGAATGAATTTTTTACTGTAACCCAGTGGGTAAAATTTCCTTCTCATTCCAGAAAAAAAATCAAACCATGATGAAAGGAGTTTAACATTATGATAACTACCTTTTTGAAGTTTGCTCTCCCTCCATACAAGATTTGTGGCTCCCAGTTGAAGAGATGGAAACTGAATCTTTGCTTCATCCTCTTCGATATACTTTATACAGTAGTAAACATCGATTTGTCTAATCCAATTGTTTACTTTTTTGCATTAGACTCTCCATTAAACATGGGAAAATCAAATTTCACATCTGACTTTAAAATGGATTTTTAGAAGCATTTTTTTGATGACTATTTGAATGATGAGAATGAGGGGAAGAGGAAGATATTAAACTTGAATATGGAGATTCAAGGGGTTCTCCTCCACCTCCTCAATGTACTAACGCATTATCCTTTGCTGGAGCTCCCTCTTTCTTACCCTCTTTTTCCATTCACCTTTCATAATATGTAAACAAATTTTACACCCGATCTGCCATCCAGTCGAAGGATTTGTGCAAAGCTTTCTCATTCTCTATGCGCATGTCATTATCCTCCATTTTATTTCTTTGAGTTGCTCGTCCAATCTCAGGGTCAAAATACTCTGAGTTTTCCTTCACCTTATTTGAGTTTGATCCTAGTAAACATCCACACTCACAATTCACATAAAAAAAGACCGCTCTGATACCAACATGATCCAAGATCATTTCTTCGGTGATGTTAAACATAATTTATTAAAGATAATGAAAATACCATAAATGAAACATACATGAATAAATAACACAAAAATACGACAACATATACAAGGCATGAAGATTTGTTAACATAGTTCACTCATAATGTGTGAGCTATGTCTCCCGGCCCAACTTCAAAGTGGAGAGGCCTCTATATTATCTCAGCAAAATAATTTCACTTACATGGAAAAATACATGGAAATACAGGGATGAACCAAAAATATACTGCTTAGATCCCAATTTCGACTGCACCAATGGATTTGTCTCGAAATTTCGTGAAAAATGACTATAAAGTTCATATGGTTCTGTCACTTTCACTTCTAGACCCCTTTGAGAATCTTCAAGATGCCACAATAGTTCAAAGTATTTTAGGAATATTCTTATAGAATATTCCATAGAACTAATCTTGAAAAATGTGCCTGCTCGACATGGTCCCACTACCCTGCACTGAGTTTTGTTCGACCCTCCGTGGCCCAACCTCCCCTCTTCTCTATGCTGATGGCATGGTTTATAATATATAGAGGTGGGAAAAGTTTACAACCCTACCATTCACTGATCCAGTTGGCATGTTAATGTTAGAACATTGGTTTTTGGGGAGGCCCCAGAGTCAATTCCACGAGCCTCCCCATTTTGGTTTGTGAAATGTGTTATACATTACATATATAATTGTGGTGGTTTGAGATTTGGCGGGACCACCAAATATGGTGGCTTTCCAACCCATACACTTAACCAACTCACCAACTATAAACATGTGACATGTGTCTTCCATTGAACTAACATCTCAATTCAGCCGCTAATCCCCTTTTAACTGCCAGCTGGGTGCCATTTTTTTGGGCTATGTGTCCCCATATTATTGGGCCATGTTATACTCCTATAGTTATAGGTGTCATATTTCATGATTGACTGATTGAGCTTTGTAATATGTTCATACCTTTCCCTTGCTGAAAAGGTCTCCATATTATGAAAAAATAAAATCATTAAAAAATGTAAAGAGGGTATACCCTAAAAGAGAAATTAAAGGGTGAAAAAAATAAATGGTCAAAAGAAAAAATGAAAAGAAATGAACCCCAAATAAAAAATACTAGGAAACTGTGCAAGTCCAAATGCCACTACTTTTTCATTTTCTATAAATAAAGCATCATGTACGGCTTGTTGAACTTTTTCCACAATTGATGAATGGCCAAACAACTTAATCTTGGCTATTTCATGTTTAAATTTCCTGTTTTAGAGATAGAGAATAAAAATTTGTCCAAACTGTTTAATCTTGGCAGATAGGTAGATAGGTAGAGAAGTAAAGGAGCTCAACTATTTAATTTGATCCCTTGGAAGAAATAGGTGTAGACTTAGGTAGGCTTACCATGCAAAGAAAAGAAAATTGATGAGGGTTTCTAAGTGCACCCAAAGAAAAGAAGAAAAAATGTTAGGTAAAGTAGGCAGCGTAGGTAGATTGATGTTGCAGAATAAGAATTGTGATAAAGTTTTGTCTCTCAAAGTGTTAAATTTACCTCTATCACAAGTGCCATGGCATATATTTTTTGGAGCAGCGTAAGCGAGGCATGACTAACTCCCCTCATGTTTTTCCCAAAAACATTTACTAATTTCCCCCACAGATATTAAGATCTGCTTAATATCCCTCTTGAAATACTCCATCTCATTTCATAAATTGCGTAAGTGAGAATCTGTCTTACTTAGGAAATTGACCATATTCATTGTAAAAACCCCTTTGTCTTCCTTCTAGCCTAAGGTTTACAAGCCAAAAAATCAAGTTATCTTAGTGCTTTCCTTTCAAAATCTCATATTAACGATTAACTTTACTATATTAAATCCCATGTAAATATAACCCTTTCCCGTACTGTATATATAATATAATCCCCAATTATTAATATTTCCCGCCCCTGGTTAAATATATAACCATAAACATGATTTTGGGAATTGATTGGTTCATTTGGAACCTTTTAAAATAACCCACCTTGTGCAATCTTTGGGATAATTAACCACCCAGGTTAGTTATAAACCAACCCCAAACACTAATAAAAAACGTTAATTACATGTATCCCCCGCACGTTAAACATTCGCTATCTCCACAAAGCGCCAACCGTCAGATCACCGGCCCCCCATCAGACGATCTGCAATCATTTCACGACCCTCGTCATTGCCAAAAGTTAAGTCTCGGGGAACTGGTGGTTTTTGCGTCGTACTCGGGACACGCGTCGTGCTCCCGCGTTGATCGCTCCCTCTCTGCCTGAAACCGCCCTCGCCCAAAAGCGGTGCGGGGAAAACCACTTACCACCCTCCCGCTGACCCTTCGCTAATGTCACTACCACGTCACCATCCCGTACCCCCCCACTGACACCATGCTGACTTCATCCGTACTTTGAACCAAAATTTCCCGCCAAAATCATTTTTGCTCAATATATGGTAAAAAGGTCATTTTTGTTATAATTTTGCTGCCGACAACGCTCTGGGTTTTGATGTCGGCTGAGGTCGCATTTCCAATGTTTTAACCGCCTCCCGACCACGAAAGCTCCAGCAATGAGCTTACGCCCTCAACAAGCCCGTCATAGTGCAGTTTTTTTTCCTCCTCTTAGACCCAGCTAAAAGCAAACAGAGGGATTTCCTGGTTCGTAGAAGAGGGAAATAGAAATTAACAGAGATGTTTTGTTACTCCGGCCAACGGAAACCTATAGAAACATGAATTTTCCAAAGTAAAGGCAGTGGAGACACGTTGCAACCTTATTTTTACCAGACAACGGTGGGCAAAAATCAATTTGGCTTTAAAGAGGATATAAAAAAAGTCAAAGAGTATTAGAGGATCGTTAAAGTGTATCAGGGCAGAATTAACAGCAAATCAAATCAGTAATAAAGGGTATCAGAGCTGACTAAAAGAAGCAGATGAGAAGTTTAATGCAGTAGTTAAGACAAAGAGTCAGCGCACAACTATTTTAGACAGCTGCAGGCCGAACCCTAATAGGCCTGCATCCAGCACAACATCATATATTTTTCCCGAGTTGTTTCTACCTTGCTTGTAAATTACTTTAGGTTAAACTTAGATATTATCTCATAGCTTTTATGAGATACCTGTTGTACATATTTTTGTTGCATAAATATCCCCTTCATCGGAGTTTTGAAGAGGTTGGGTATGTGTAGATTTCCTAAACTTTGTTGTAATACCGAACTTTCGAATAAAATGCTGTTGGAACCATTTGTTGTCTGGCCTATTGGATGAGGAATTGAAGCAGAGGACCTGTCGCAGAATTCTTGAATCAACATATGGATCAATAAGTCCCTTCTAACTTGTGTTTTACAGTTTCTACGTTTACTATATCATCTATGTTTCATGATCTGAATAATAAAGAGAAAGAATAATTCAGAATTTGCTTGACTGCACTCTGTTTTCAGTCTTTATTATTCTCTGTGTTTTCTTAAGAATTAGTATAAACAGTGAATTCTTAATTGCTCCTGTTTCTCCTGATTATTTAACCTTGAGTATTTGCTAAGGAATTCTTAATTTCTCCTTATCAGTAATCATTCATCTTCCCTCTGTCAATACGATGAAGGATTCTTATCTGCCCTTCACCCATTTGAGTCCATTCCATCTGATTCCAGCCTTTAATTGTTCCATGTTTGAGTACCTTTCTCTGTGATGCCATCCTCTATTAGAAACGGAATCCAGGAAGACATCCTTCTTTGACTCCATCATGCCCAATGGACTGAACTCTTTAGTTTTGCCTCACTGTTCTATTGTATCTCACCACCCAAACTCAAAACAAACCCTTGTATTTCATAACTAGCCTAATACCTTTCAAAGCAAAGCTAAATCATAAAGAGAGAGCCATCTCTAGATGCAGATTGGCTAGAATCTATATCTAAAAGATTGGTCTGTGGTTACCTCGGCCGTATTCCCTTTCTTACAACTTTTGGGAACAACCTGAATGATAACATCATTAGAAACTCCACTGGGGACCTGAATAATTGTTTGTTTCTACTGTTTTCTGTATAAGCTACAGATGGAGCTTGAAGTCAGCCAAGTAGCCTTTGAAACTGCTTTTGCTCTGCAATTGTAGAAGTAAATAAATGCTGCTTCAGTCTATCTCCGGTCTAGTTTATGTTTTGAATAGTTGGTTCCAAATATTTGATCAGTTCCTTGTTTCAATAAATCTTTAGGAAAGTTCAAAATTCACATATCTAAAACTTCCTAGAAGAGTCTGTTAAAGTTGTAGTGTCAAAAACTATTTCAAAGAAAAAACCAAAAACATACCTAGAAACTGGCTCCAAAAAAGATTCGTTACACCAGATCAAATCCTGATCCAAATCCTCCACCTGTGTTTGAAAATCCTAATCTGATTCCTAGGATCCTTAGAAGACAAGAGAGCCAAGAAAATTTTGCTAGTTCACACCTTGACAAACATTTGCAGAACCCCATTCAATCTGAGCTTACCTCTGAAAAAACATCAAACCGTTTTGTCATTGTTGCAGCTTCTCCAAGTTCCCCATTAGTACCTCCAACTACTATTTTCGCTCCTCCATCTTCAACTCACATTTCCACTGTTATCCCCACTCTTATAGCTGTCACATTTATCTTTGCAACCATGGCAAACCGATATACTCCCCTGCACTTACTTGCAAATCCAGGGCCTATGCCTCAAGACTTTCAAAACAAAATCACCTATTTTGACAGTACTGGCACTTACACAGCTCAACAACATACCAAGAAAATGGCTGACTATTTTGAAAACTATGAAATTGATGATGATGATGTTAGGATGAAGGTATTTGTTCAAAGTTTGACTGGAGATGTTAGAACGTAGTTTAGAGCCCTCCCTACAAACAGTATCAATGACACACTAGCTCTTTATTAGACCTTCTTGAACAGATGGGAAAAGAAAAAAGATCCTCTCCACATTTTATTAGAATATGAAAACCTAAGAAGAGGCACAAAAGAAACTGTCCAAGATTACTGTACCAGATTCAATAATGTTTACAATGTTATTCCTCAGAATCTCATACCTCCTCCAGATTTAGCCTTGATCAAATTCCCTGATGCATTTGACTCTGATATGGCATATCAACTTAGGGAAAGAGCTCCTCGAAACTTAGAAGAAATGCAGAGCATAACTGTCAGTGTGGAAGCCAATCTGATATCTAAACGATCTAGAACTAGAGCTGAAAGAAGAATACCTTTCAAAGAAGAACCATCTGCCTTTGAACAGAAATTAGATGCAATTATCAAAGGAATGGACAAACTTGGAGATAGAGTTGAAACAATTGAGAGAAAATCCCCATGGGATGGTCAACCTAGCAATGCTAGCAGAAATCCAAATTTCAGGAAGAACCAAAATCCTATCACTGGAAAGATAGGGCCTGACCAAAATATTAGGCCCCCATTTCAAGAAAATTATGCTGAAGCCTCAACATCTGATGAACCAACAGAAGACACTCAAATTAATCTGATGGGACTCAATAATGAACAACAAGTTTTCTTGACCCAATAGGATCAAGGAGCTAACATTCTTGAACAATTCCAAACCCAGTCAGGTGAATCATTTGATTTTAGGGAGGGATATGATACAACCATTTATGAGGTCCACAAACAATACAATCTAAGGAGCAGAAGAATAGATGTCCCTAAAATCAGCAAACAAAAAGAAAACAAGCAGCCTAAAAAAGGTAAGATCAGTAACCCCCTTGTACATATTCTTGCTAAAACAGACCCTAACCCAACTAATCCAATTGTTGAAGATATAATAGACAATCAACCACCTAACAGATAGTCTTCCACTGATATTCCTGTTAAACAAAAAGAAGAAGAGCCTCTAGAACTTGATTCAGAAAAAACTTCAACCCATAATCCTACGCTTGAGGAAGAGAAAAACGCAGAAAATTCAACTGTCCGAAACACAAAAACTCAGACCAAGAAACCTTTCAATCTTGAGACAGAAGTAGGAAAACTAAAGATAGCTGTTCCTTTATCAGAATTAGCTAAGCATGATGTCTACAGAAGTCAAAGTAGCAGATTACTCAGAATTTCTGTCAATGAAGATTCAGTAAACGTTTTTTATGACCAGCCTGAACTAATATTCGGCCCTGAAGTAAATGTAAAAACAGTAGAGGGACAAGTTCCTCCTTTTTATGTGGCTTTAAACATACATGATAAAATACTTCACAACGCCATGTTTGATTCTGGTGCTTCCCACAACTTAATGCCTAAATCTGTAATGGAAAAACTTGACCTTGACATCACCAGGCCATATAAAGATATTTTCTCTTTTGATTCAAGTCAAGTCAAATGTTTGGGTTTAATCAAAGATTTATGTGTGTCACTAGTCCAATATCCTGCCAAAACTATCTTGATGGACATAGTAGTAGCAGATATTCCTCCGAAGTCTGGTATGTTATTGTCTAGATCTTGGGGTGCTAAACTTCAAGGTTCTCTACAGTTGGACATGTCTTATGCTACTATTTCATTGTTTGGTCAACCCAAGAGACTATACATAGAAACCCTTATGAAGTATGTAGTAAGTAGTCAAGAGAAACCTAAAAATTTCCCTATCTTCTCAGTACATTCAGACATGGATTCTTTTATCCTTTACAATGCTGAAATTGATCCCACACATGAAATAAAAGTTCTGGCAGCTGAAACAGAAGAAATTACAGATGAAAATTCCAGTGCCCCGATCCAAGAGATCTTTGAAAATCATGAAACGTTGGATAAACCAAAACAGTCTGAAAAACCATATCTCCTGCTAAATAGATCCCTATAAGTCTAGATTCAAACCATAAAAAGAAATTCCTTTGGTACTTAGAGTTTGACAGTTCTGTCAACAAATTAGGAGCAGGGGCAAGAGTCTAGGTGCACAATCTTGAAAGCAATCATGATGAAGGCCATGCCTACAGGCTGAACTTTAAATGCACTAATAATATGGCTGAATATGAAGCTCTGTTGCTAGGTCTGAAACTGTTGAAGAAGTTGGGAGCAACTAGAGTGTCAGTCCTAGGAGATTCTGATTTAATGATTCAACAGATTAAAGGGAAGTTCCTGACAAATGATTCCAGATTAAAAGAATACATAAAAACAACCATAGAAATCCTCAACACGTTTTTGGAAACTCAGCTTGCTAAAATCCCAAGAAAACATAACATGCAAGCTCATAGCCTAGCAAAGTTTGTCAGTACATGCAAACTGCCATTTGAACCAAATCAGAAATTCACAGCAGAAATTAGACACAGGCCAGCCATACCTGATAATGTCAAGAACTAGCAAGTGTTCGACAATGATAAATAGATCAAGAATTTTTTGACCCTAGAAGAGGAATTTTCCGGCACTAACGCAGATAAAGACACATTTAGTGGGTTTGATCGAACAAATCAAATAGAAATAGATATGTCAGCAGAAAACGTAAATCAAATGCTTCATCCAACAAAATTCACCAAAGAGGAAATACAAGAGCTCAGACAAACAGATATTGATGAAATTATTGAAGAAGATTATGAAATTATCAATTTGAAAGACAATCATTTGCCTAAAGGATTAACTCCTTTGGAAGATTTCTTTGATTTCAATGACATTCCAAAGGAACCTTAGATGGAACCTCCAAAAGCAGACATTGAAGACTACAACGTAGGAACTGAACATAACCCAAAAAATGATAAAATTTTCCAAAACTTTGCCCCCTGATAAAAAACTGAAGTATGTTGAACTGATCAAGGAATTCCAAGATGTTTTTTCCTGGAGCTATGAAGACCTAAAATCTTATGACACCTCTGTCATTCAACATACAATACCCCTCAAGGAAAATAAAAAACCATTCAAACAGAAACTCAGAAGAATCAACGCTGTATTGCTCCCTTTAATTGAAGAAGAAATCAGACGAATGCATGATGCAAGGAAAATTCACCAATCATATTTTCAGAATGGGTATCTAATTTAGTGCCTACTAGAAAGAAAACAGGGGAAATCAGATTATGTGTTGACTTAAGAAATTTGAACAAGGTTTCTTTGAAGGACAACTACCCTTTACCCAAGATGGATAATATTTTACAAAGGGTAGTAGGTGCTTCTAGAATTTCACTTTTGGATGGGTTTTCAAGTTTCAATCAGACTCTAGTTCATCCTGATGACTAAGACAAGACTGCATTTACAACACCATGGGGTACATTCAAATATGTTAAAATGCCATTTAGACTTAAGAACACAAGGGCAACTTTTCAACGAGCAATGGACATAGCTTTTGCCAAATAAATTCATGATTTTCTGGTTGTATATCTAGATGACCTCACTGTGTTTTCCAAAACAGACCAGCAACATTTAAATCATTTGAGACAAGTGTTTATAACATGCAAAAAATATGGTATATCACCGAATCCTAAAAAAACTCTGTTTGGTTTAGAAGAAGGCAAACTCTTAGGATACATCATCTCCAAAGATGGCATCAGAATTGACCCCGCTAGAATAGAAGCTATTTTGCAAATACCTCACCCCAGAAATGTCAAAGAACTTCAATATTTCTTAGGAAAGATTAACTTTTTGAGGAGATTCATACCTAATTTGGCTGAATTGATAAGATTGTTGAACAACATGTTGAGAAAGGATTCAAAGGTTAAATGGACAACAGAAGCCAAACAAGCATTTGAAGAAATTAAATTGGCTTTAACTAGAACACCAATCCTCACAAGTCCAAAATTCGACAGAGATTTCATAATTTTCTCATTTGCATTAGAACACACCATAGCAACTGTTTTACTTCAAAAAGACGATCAAGGATGTGAAAAACCCATAGCCTTTTTTAGTAAAGCACTTAGAGATGCACCCATGAATTGCAAAATCATGGAAAAACAGGCTTATGCACTCGTAAAAGCCATTCAAGACTTTAGAATATACATACTATACTCGCATGTAATTTCTTATGTGCCAAATGCTATTGTAAAAGACATCCTGACTCAAGATGGAATTGAAGGTAAACGAGGTAAATGGATAGCTAAAATATTGGAGTATGACATTGAAATAAAACCGACAAAGCTGATAAAAGGACAGGGATTAGCCAAACTGATGACTGAAACAAACTTTCAAGCCCTGGATATTAATGAACTGGATAACGAACAAGAGATGGAGACTCCACAAATCAGCCAGGCCTTCTTAGAATCACCTTGGTATGCTGATATAATTCATGTATTGCTAAACCTGTAGGCTCCTATAGGGTTATCCAGAACAAAGAAAATATTTTTAAAGATGAAAGCTTCAAAATTCTGTATTGTAGATAATGTTCTTTTTTGGAAAAATCATGAATGTATTTTATTGAAATTTTAAATAAAGGAGGAAGCTGACAAAATCCTCAAAGAATTTCATGTAGGGGACTACGGTGGACACTTGTACTAGAAATCAACTACAGACAAAATCCTAAGGGCCGGATTTTACTCAACCTTGTTCACTGATGTAAAGAAGTTTGTCACTGCTTGCCACAAATGCCAAATCTTTGAAGGCAAAAGAAAACTGTTGCCCTTGCCCTTAAGACCAATTTCCATGGAAAAACCATTTCAACAATGGGGTTTAGACTTCATTGGAGAAATCCATCCTCCCTCATCTGGCCAGCATAAATGGATCCTTACTGCTACAGACTATTTTACCAAATGGATAGAAGCCATCCCTGCTAGACAAGCCAATGACACAGTGATCATAGGATTCTTAGAGACCAACATCTTGTCTAGATTTGGCTGTTTTGAAACGATCATAACTAACAATGCTGCTGCCTTCAAATCCAAGAAATTGATTAATTTCTGCAGCAAATACCATATCACTTTAGGCCATTCCAGAGCATATTACCCTCAAGGTAATGGTCTAGCTGAGTCTTCCAATAAAATCCTGATCAATATCATTAAGAAACTACTGGAAGAGAACAAGAAAAACTGGCACAAGAAGCTTACAAATGCACTATGGGCAGACAGACTTACTACAAAAAGATCAATTGGAACCAGCCCTTATGAGCTAGTTTATGGTATGGAGGCTGTGTTTCCTTCATCTTTAGGAGTTCCTATGATGAAATTACTGCAAGAAGTTCAAGTGGAACCCAATGCCATTCAAAGAAGAATAAATCAGACTATCCATTTGCAGCAGAGAAGAGACGAAGTGCACCAAAGATCCCAAGTGTTACAAGAAAAACTTAAGAAGATATTTGATAAAAGGACCAAAGCTGAAGATTTTTACATTGGAGACAAAGTTCTAAAGTGGGATTCCAGGAGAGAAGACAAAGGAAAACATGGGAAGTTTGACTTCCTATGGAAAGGGCCATTTATCATCCATGCATTGCAAGGGAACAATACTTACTTTCTAAAGAGCCTGGATGGTACAGAAACAGAAGAAGGACCAGTGAATGGTCGAATGCTGAAACATTATTTTGATCCAATTTTTTGATATTTTCTGACTCTAACATGTACATAAGAAAATTCAGGTTCAAACAGCTTGAAAGAAGCAATCAACTTGTTCATATCAGCAATGAGAATGAGGAGGAAAAGTGCAGAAGATTTTAAAATCAGTGAAGGAACTTTACCATTTTTTATTTTGCCTTAGTTCATTAATCAGAGATTGCAGAAAAAGACTTAGGAGCAGTAACAGATAATCCAAGTGATAGCTATCCAGGACCTTTGTACAATTTTTGTTTGAATCAGCTCAAAAATAGATTATATATTTTACAGCATCCTTTTGCACAGTTTCTACATCCAGCAAAGGAAGATTTCAAGGCATAGTAAAAGGTATTCATAAGGCCATTTGACCTGCTTTTCTTGACTTTCCACCAGGGAAATCCATCCCCAAGTGGAGCCAGTGTTATACTCCTATAGTTATAGGTGTCATATTTCATGATTTACTGATTGAGCTCTATAATATGTTCATACCTTTCCCTTGCTGAAAAGGTCTCCATATTATGAAAAAATCAAAATATTAAAAAATGTAAAGAGGGTATACCCTAAAAGAAAAATCAAAGGGTGAAAAAATAAATGGTCAAAAGAAAAAATGAAAAGAAATGAACCCCAAATAAAAAAGACCAGGAAAGTGTGCAAGTCCAAATGCCACTACTTTTTCATTTTTTGTAAATAAAGCATCATGTACGGCTTGTTGAACTTTTGCCACAATTGATGAATGGCCAAACAACTTAATCTTGGCTAGTTCATGTTTAAATTTCCTGTTTTAGAGATAGAGAATAAAAATCTGTCCAAACTGTTTAATCTTGGCAGATAGGTAGATAGGTAGAGAAGCAAAGGAGCTCAACTATTTAATTTGAGTCCTTGGAAGAAATAAGTGTAGACTTAGGTAGGCTTACCATGCAAAGAAAAGAAAATTGATGAGGGTTTGCCAGTCTAAGTGCACCCAAATAAAAGAAGAGAAATGTTAGGTAAAGTAGGCAGCGTAGGTAGATTAATGTTGCAGAATAAGAATTATGATAAAGTTTTGTCTCTCAAAGTGTTAAATTTACCTCTACCACAAGTGCCATGGCAGATTTTTTTTGGAGCAGCTCAAGCGAGGCATGACTAACTCCCCTCATGTTTTTCCCCAAAACATTTACTAATTTCCCCCACAGATATTAAGATCTGCTTAATATCCCTCTTGAAATACTCCATCTCATTTCATAAATTGCCCAAGTGAGAATCTGCCTTACTTAGGAAATTGACCATATTCCTTGTAAAATCCCCTTTGTCTTCCTTCTAGCATAAGGTTTACAAGCCAAAAAAGCATGTTAACTTAGCGATTTCCTTTCAAAATCTCATATTAACGATTAACTTTACTATATTAAATCCCATGTAAATATAACCCTTTCCCATACTGTATATATAATATAATCCCCAATTATTAATATTTCCTGCCCCTGGTTAAATATATAACCATAAACGTGATTTTGGGAATTGATTGGTTCATTTGGAACCTTTTAAAATAACCCACCCTGCGCAATCTTTGGGATAATTAACCACCCAGGTTAGTTATAAACCAACCCCTGACACCAATAAAAAACATTAATTACATGCATCCCTCGCACGTTAAACATTTGCCATCTCCGCAAAGCGCCAATCGTCAGATCACCGGCCCTCCATCGGACGGTCCACAATCATTTCGAGACCCCTGCCATTGCCGAAAGCTAAGTCCCAGGGAACTGGTGGTTTTTGCGCCGTACACGAGACACGCGTCGTGCTCCCGCATTATCGCTCCCTCTCCGCCCGAAACTGCCCTCACCCAAAAGCGGTGCGGGGAAAACCACTTACCACCCTCCCGCTGACCCTTCGCTGACGTCATCACCACGTCACCATCCCGTACCCCCCCACTGACGTCATGCTGACATCATCTGTACTTTGAACCAAAATTTCCCGCCAAAATCATTTTTGCTCAATATATGGTAAAAAGGTCATTTTTGTTATAATTTTGCTACTAACAGCGCTCTAGGTTTTGATGTCGTCCGAGGTCGTATTTCCAATGTTTTAACCGCCTCCTGACCACGAAAGCTCCAGCAATGAGCTTGCATCCTCAACAAGCCCATCATAGTGCAGTTTTTTTTCCTCCTCTTAGACCCAGCTGAAAGCAAACAGAGGGATTTCCCGATTCGTAGAAGAGGGAAACAGAAATTAACAGAGATATTTTGTTACTCCTACTAGCGGAAACCTGCAGAAACATGAATTTGCCAAAGTAAAGGTAGTGGAGACATGTTGCAGCCTTATTTTTACCAGACAACAGTGGGCAGAAATTGATTCGGCATTAAAGAGGATATAAAAAAGTCAAAGAGTATTAGAGGAGCGTTAAAGTGTATCAGGGCATAATTAATGACAAATCAAATCAGTAATAAAGGGTATCAGAGCCGACTAAAAGAAGCAGATGAGAATTTTAATGCAGCAGTCAAGACAAAGATTCAGTGCGCAGCTACTTCAGATAGCTGCAGGCCGAACCCTAATAGGCCTGCATCCAACACAACATCAGATATTTTTCCCGAGCTGTTTCTACCTTGATTGTAAATTACTTTAGGTTAAACTTAGATATTATCTCATAGCTTTTATGATATACCTGTTGTACATATTTTTGTTGCATAAATACCCCCTTCATCAGAGTTTTGAAGAGGTTGGGTATGTGTAGATTTCCTAGACTTTGTTGTAATACCGAACTTTGGAATAAAAAGCTATTGGAACCATTTGTTGTCTGGCCTACTGGATGAGGAGTTGAAGTAGAGGACCTGTCACAAAATTCTTGAATCAACCTATGGATCAATAAGTCCCTTCTAACTTATGTTTTATAGTTTCTACGTTTACTATATCATCTATGTTTCATGATCTGAATAATAAAGAGAAAGAATAATTCAGAATTTGCTTGACTGTACTTTGTTTTTAGTCTTTATTATTCTCTATGTTTTCTTCAGAATTAGTATAAACAGTGAATTCTTAATTGCTCTTGTTTCCCCTGATTCTTTCACCTTGAGTATTTGCTAAGGAATTCTTAATTGCTCCTTATCAGTAATCATTCATCTTCCCTCTGTCAATATGATAAAGGATTCTTAACTGCCCTTCACCCATTTGAGTCCATTCGATCTGATTCTAGCCTTTAATTATTCCATGTTTGAGTACCTTGCTCTGTGATGCCATCCTCTATTAGAAACTGAATCTAGGAAGTCATCCTTCTTTGACTCCATCATGCCCAATGGACTGCACTCTTCAGTTTTGCCTCACTGTTCTATTGTATCTCACCACCCAAATTCAAAACAAACCCTTGTACTTCATAAATAGCCTAATACCTTTCAAAACAAAGCTAAATCATAAAGAGAGAGCCCTCTCTGGATGCATATTGGCTAGAATCTGTATCTAAAAGATTGTTCTATGGTTACCTCGGCCATATTCCCTTTCTTACAACTTTTGGGAACAACCTGAGTGATAACAGGCCACATACATGCTTATTCAACATCATCCTTGCCATGTCAACTACCATCAGGATAGCACATCATGCAACATGGTGCTTCTTGAGGGATGCCACATAGCACCTTTTAGGTTCTTCCATGTGGCACATTCTGGTGATGCCACATGGCACTTTTAGTGCCAATTTTTTTTACTATTTTCCACATACTTCAGATGAGCATAAATTTGTCATATTGACTTAGATTGAGGTGTCATTCACGCCATTGGAATCATCTCAATGAGAAATATGAATTGGTTTCAATTTTGCTGAGATTAGAGGGTGGTCTAGGAATTTTACAAAATAAAATTATCACTTCTACTTTCAATACAAATTTTGTTCCTTCCTCCCCCGATGGGGGTGTTAGAGCCTTGTGATTTTGAGGATGGTGGGGGTGAGGGGGTATGCCACCCCACAGATCCCATAAATCATACTTCATATTAAATATTTAGAGTTAACTTAGCATGCATGACCGTGTGAAGAAGGAGGCTACTGCAAGGTGGCATTTAATTGAGTTAATATAAGTCTTGTCGTGAGAGGGTGCTATGGAGCTGCAAGGTGGTATGTGTTTTATTCACTAGTGGTGGATTTTACTATATGGTTAGGGAGGAAGCTCGTTGAACTTGTTAGTTGAATGTGAGGGGAAGTCTGAGGGGTGTTGGGAGGAACCATTATCATTGTTGAATACTGAGACTAGTGGTAGTTTTCTTGGGGTTTTTTGGGTTGGATCCATCAACTTTGCAATCGTTTGGTGACATAATTCATGGTTCCTTTTTATTTCTCTTTGTAAGGTGATAGTTTGGAGCGAGAGGTATTTTAAGCTCTCCATTGGAAAACCTTGAGGCTCACTGCTTTTCTAGCTCTAGGTCGTCAATGTCAGGTATAAAATCTATGTTATTCACTAAACGTATGTATGTTTTGTGTTTTATGGAAGTATTCAACTTGTTGGGGTGGGGTATGGGTGGTTATATTTGAAGGGATGTGAATGCCTCCACCCTATGGTCTAATTTATAGTAGAGGGGGTCTGGAACTACATTGGGAAAAGGGTCTTGTCGCGGGTAGTTTTTAGTGGGTGCGTTATGTCAAGCCTCATCTCTGTTGTCATTTGGAACATTTGGTTGTGGTGGAAGTCTGGGATTCGAGTGGTGGTGTTTGGGCCGTGAGAGTCAATTGTGTATCATTCAGATTATCTTTCCTAGGAGGTTAGTGGGTGGTAAATTTGGGTGTTGGAACTGTGGTTGTTTTCGTTGTGTTTGTTCCTTGAGAGGGATTTTTGTTGCCATATGTGTGCTTGGTCATTAGGTCTACTTTGCGATGGAAGGTGAAGAGGTATTATCCCTTAGGAGGACACATCTTGGCATAGCTAGGTGGGGCATTTGCGTGGAGGGCCTTCCATTAATGATGCCGAGACTTCGAGGAAGTGCCTGAAGAAGCACATGGAGTAGGGGGCGTGCAGAGAGCCAAAGCACATAAGGAGGATGTAGCTGCCGAGGTACTAGGAACAGGGTCATGTGGGGAGTCAAAGCATACTTGGCCTTTGAGGGATGGTAGATCCACCACCCTCCAATCCAACAGTTGCTATAACACACACCCCTCACATTGGTATCAGTGAAATGTGAATTTATCAATGGATCAGTCGAATAGAATATTCCAAGAATATTGAAATGACATTATTATTTTCCTTAGTCACATATAAAGAAATCAATGGCAGATTTATGACAGACTGGTCAGTCGTTGGTGCGGACAATGACGCACACAAGAGAAATTGGAGAGACTAGAATCTAAGCTAGCACACATGGAGGAGAATGTACACTGTGACTTCAAACCCCCTCCATACCTAGGTTCAGGTCCGGACCATCCTGTGTAGGTTAATTCAACAGATTTATGATAGACATTGGTCGTCTACTAGTTTTGAATGTTTTCTAGCATTTTTGGCATGTTAGTTTTTAGGTTTTCTCTATCATTATGGATATTAGTTATGTATCCAGGTCTGTATCTAGTGGCCAATAAATCCTTTAAGAGTGAGGCCAATAGGATTTTGATGAAAAATAATGTGAAATGTAAACTTTTGAGTTAATATAAGACTGCTGATTTACAAAAATAAAAAAAAACTCCTTTTTAACTAAAACAAAATTTCTATTTGACAACTTAATTCATCATTCTCCACTTTTCAAAAATCCAAAAATTCACACTTTGAATATGCCCCTAAAAACTTCACATAAACCCTTATAAATCAAATCTTCAAATACTTAAATTTACTTTTACTTTTATATCTTTTTTTTTTAATAAATAAATACTAAAAAAAAGGCTTCAAAATATTAGCAAACTTGAGGAGGGAATATGAGATGAAATGGAATCCTCGAATGCTTAGGCCAAATTTAAGGTAGCTTTAATGGAATCTAGTCACGCCATTCCTTACAGTTCATCATATTTTGTACCCTAATTCCCAAATATTTTATTTAACAATTTTTTTTTATTTTTTAGTTAAGAGGAAGGGGATTCACTATTAGGTCCCTATACTAGCTCCTGAATTACATCCCAAACAGGTGACCTTGGGAAAATCGTCATAACTTTCTCTCTAAGCATTAGATTGAAATTTCGTAAGAAGTTATAGAAAGATGATGGCCTGTAGTTTTCTTTGTATTGTTTTTAGGTCCTAAGGTCAAAATAGTGACACGTGGCACTTTGTACAAGTTCTCTCTAATGAAAAATTATATAATCAGGTCATCTTGGGAGATTGGGCATATCTTTCTTGGAGAATAATTTTTCAATCAGACTGGTGGAAATGGAAAGAGGATGCAGAGGGCTACTGTAGGTTACAATTTTATACCTTGGAGATCCAAAATTTCAAAGATACAACAGATTCCGGATCGAGCTCCTAAAATCAAGAAAAAGTGATATGAGGAAGTTTGATGGTAAGGATCCGACAAATTAGATACTACAGATGGAGCAATATTTCAATCTACATGATGTAAAACTATTACAAAAGGTACAGATTGCATCTTTATATTTAAAACCAAATCAATTTGTATGGTATAGAGGGATTTGTTCTCGTAAATCACTTGTCACCTGGTCAATTTTTATGGATGAAATGATAGCACATTATGAGGATACAACGAGCAACACCTTCTTTAGGCAATTGATAAATCTCAAACAAAAGGGTTCAATGGAAAAGCACATTTATGACTTCCAAAAATTGAATATAAGGGTAAATGATATTCCAGAGAAGCAAAGGATTGATGTCTTCATAGGGACTTTAAAGGATAACATTCAACATGAGGTTTGTCTTTGGGAACTTGATTCATTGGAGAAGGCATTCAGGTTGGCAAGAAAAATTGAAAGAAGAATTATGGAAACAAGGAATCCTACCACTCACAACTATAAATGTGGAAGTGTTTTTTTTCCTAGCCTTCCACAACCTGCAAGGTTTACACCACAAAAATTGGAAGAAAAAAGAGAAAAAGGGATTTGTTACAGTTGTGATAGCAAATACACTAAAGGTCATAAGTGTGCCGAGAAGAAATTATTTTACATAGATTGTGAAGAGGAGGAAGAAAAGGATCAAGAAATGTCAAAAGAAGAGGATATACACTAGGAACCAAACCCTGAGAAAGAAGAAATGAATCCTACCATATCTTGTAAAGCATTGGCAAGAATTACCACTCCTCAAATTCTCAAGATAGAAGGACATATCAAGAAGAAAAAGGTTCAAGAAGTGAAAGATCACATCGAGAAAGAAGAAATGAATCCACCCATATCTTGTAATGCATTGGTAAGAATTACCACTCCTCAAACTCTCAATATAGAAGAACATATCAAGAATAAAAATGTTCAAGCAATGAAATATCACATCGAGCATCAACAACAAGTTCTCCAAATTTTAAAGGATAACCCCACTTTGGTGGAGAATCGAATGAAACAATAGGTAGATCAACATTGCAGAGAAAGATGTTTTGATGTAGGCGCTTAGGTATTTTTATGAATACAACCATACAAACAAATGTCCCTCAACCAAGCTAAGAAGGATAATAAATTATCACCAAAGTATTATGGTCCTTACAAGGTGCTGCAAAAGATTGGTTCTATGGCATACAAATTTGAGCTTCCTACATCTTCCCAAGTGCCCCCAGTTTTCCATGTTTCATGCTTAAAGAAGGTTATAGGTGACAAGATCCTAGTTCAAACAATATTGTCAGAACTTATCGAGGAAGGAAAAATCATATTGGGACCTGAAGCAATCACGGAAATAAGAACCTGACAGCTACGAAATCGATCAATTTCAAAGTATCTCATCAAGTGGAAGAACTTACCTGCTGAAGATTCCATATGGGAGAATGAGAATTTTATATAGAAGCATCCAGAACTACTCAAGCATTGAGGACAACACTTTTTGAAGGAGAAGCACATGTTAGGTCCCTATACTACTAGTGTAACCCGTTATTGTTATTAGTGCAACCCCCTTATTATATCATTGTGCCCATGCAGTCCCCATATTTTTATTATTATGCCCCATAGAAGCCCACTATTGCTATTGTTGTGCCCTTACATTATTATTGTTATGTCAGATCTGATTATATTATGACCCCTTAGACTCCTATATATAGAAAGAAGACCTTGTCA
Source organism: Pinus tabuliformis (assembly GCA_031772625.1). NCBI lineage: Eukaryota > Viridiplantae > Streptophyta > Pinopsida > Pinales > Pinaceae > Pinus > Pinus tabuliformis. The sequence continues at coordinate 120,230,716 of CM062810.1, read as the reverse complement.
TTTCTATGATCTAACAGTTGTTCATTTGTGTAATGTAAAGGAGGTTAACCCCTTGAAGAGACTAATTTCTAAGGCGTTGATCTATCTTATCTATCTTTTGGGAGCCGGTTTCATAACATTCACCCACCTATTTTTTTGTATTATTTATATTTAATCAACCACAACAAATTCAAATGGGTTGCCGTATTATGCAATAACCAAAACAAAAATATTCATCTCGATCAAATCCATCTTCCTTGGATCATATCCCTTGCCACCCACCTTTCCTTTGTCATTTTAATCCCTTGTCTAAATTTTACATTCACGTGGATCACTTGAATAGAAAATGTATAACATTGAATTGGTGAAACCGTGAAATGATGAGAATGATCCCTATAATATTGATGTGACACATCTTTTCTTTAAAAACTTGTAAATATTCCCTCCCATAGAGAAATCCTTGCTTCTGTTATACCTACTTCGAACTAGTTCCCAAGGAAAATATTTGATGTGGCACCTTCTGTTTCCAGGAAAACTAATGTCTTTTCGATCTGCTAGTCCCACTAAGATGGGTAGCTATCTTAGAAACAAACAACAAATAAAATTGTGATTTCCTTTATGTATGATAGATAACAGAGAAGCAACAAAGGACCAACCTGGATCTTCCGCTTGGCTCCTTGCTTGTTTCCTCTCTCCTTTGATAAAGCTTGCCACTCCTCTCCTACTTGTCCCGCTTTAGAGAATTCCTGTAGAGGCAAAGTAGCAAAACACCATCAAAGCATCTCGATCTATGATATCATAAACAATGCAGAGTCAGAAATACATTGACCATACAATTACATTCACAAATAACAAGATTCACAAATACACGATTATATGGAGGAAAACTCAAATAAATTTATTAATAGTAGAAGAGAGGATTACAACCCAGCTGTTTGATCCAACATCATCCTCCCAACATCAAATCCCTCTTCACCTCATGAAAAGCAAGATCACCCAATAATACAATGTTCTTTCTCAAAGAGAAAATCAACAACACTTCCTTACAGATTACAAAATTCCAGCCTCTAGATATCTAAGAGGAGGGATCCATTTATAGATGTCTTGCAAGGGTGTGAGTCAGCTCTGGGTTTCTGATTAATGTCATTCCACTGATAGTTCTTGGTTCCACTTGGATATTTATTTGATATCTTACTCATCCTTGGGCGAATTCAGAGAGGCAAGTGTCATATGAGAAGTTTCTAGAAGATTCCTTGGGCATCCACTTAGAAAACTATCTCTGTCATTTGTCTATTATCGCTCATCGCACCCCATAGAAGGCTCTTTCAATATGCATTGCACCTAGCTAGTGTAGCAGCCAGTATGCATCGCACCTTGACCATGGAGCAGTCAGTATGGTCCAATTTTGGCCAGTTTTGAGTGGTTTTTCAAGTGGAACTTCTGGGAAATGATGTAATCAGTTGACCATGATCCTTTAGGGCATGAAACAACACTTTTAGGGGTTAAAGAGCCCTTGGTTTATCGACATATGTGATTGGTGTTGAAGTGCCCAAATATTTATATAACACCTTCCCTACAAGATGAAAATGATCTTCTTTTGTGGTCACTTTTTGTTAAAACTTGTATTGACATAAATTAGGAGCTTGACAAGGTTCATTCGAAAGGGATTGTTGAATCACAACAACAACAATTGTTTCAGCATGGGAAGCGGATTGAGCATAGAGATAATGGACAACATGTTATCCTTTGCTAACACTAACAATAATGGCTTTGTAGACTTTGAGGGGTCTCATTGGATTTTGAAGCCCAACATGCTAGAAATTGACAAAATTAAAGAGAGCGGATAAAATAATAATGATGCTCAAAAGTGGGCATGGAAATGATGAATCAGACTGTTGATGGTAAGACTGTGGAACAACCTTCCCTGCTATTGAACCTTTGAATTATCATCTTTTTGACAAACTCTTTTCCTTTCTTTCATCCATTTTGTACACATTTGTACTTCATCCATGAATTATAAATCATCTAGGTCATGCACAAATACAAAAAAAAAATGTATCATCCACTCTCGGCTCATAGTCTATGATTTCTTTGTGAAATTAATTGAAACTTTGCTATAGCTATTGAAAGATGCATGTTCTGTAGTTAATTAGCATTTTTGTAGCCAAATTCTAAGTTTAACTAGTTCACAAGAGTTTGAAGACAAATAGGACATATGAACAATTACCAAATATCAGCCACATGGACATCCAACTATCAGGAACAGTTGGAAGTTTACAAGATATGTGAAACTTGTTAGTCAAACCAAGAGTCAAACATGGCTATGGAATATTGTTCTCACATAGAATCTTGAGTAAACCTTATCATTAAGCGAGTGTGGAGAAGTCAAGAGAGTGAGATCTGGAATCTATAATTTTTATTGATGACATGCCAATCAAAAGTTCTCTCATGATTCACTCTTTCAGTAGCGAATCATGAGAGCAAGTTCCTATTTTGATTTGAAAACTCAGATGTTGAATTAAGGACTTACTTCTCAGCATTAATTTCTTGAAGTTGTTAGTTCATAAAACATTATAAATTGCTTTGATCTGGAAGTGAGAAAAAAAGAAGTATTAAGCTTAGAATTATTGTTATTCTCTAGAGAAGAACTTTGTTTTAGTTAATACAAATAATGTGTTTTATGGTGCAATTGTGAATGTGTTGGTGACTTAATCAAGTGATTTGAATTCCCGTTTCCTTGCTCTCACTAGGAGGGCCACCTGTGGAGTTGTGAGATAGTGTAATTGTTGTTTTGATTTTATCCTTTACTACATTACAGTTATAATAACATCAATTTCAACTTAGTTTTCAAAACAGATAGATTTTTTAATGCTTTGTTTCCAAGGATAATTTGTTATTTTATCTTTGGTTTGTGACAGGTTGAGCACTAATAGTAAACAAAGATACGAAAAATATTTATTTTATGCTTAGTATCATATTTATATTGGATGCCAAGATTAGTTATAATTATGGATGCACACACTAAAACATAAGGCAAAGGAAGCCTATGTGCTCCTTCAACAAGTTGAACACTGTACAATCATACATGTAAACTTCCAAAAACTTATGAACAAAATCGCGGAAGGCTATGATAAAAATTATGGAGAAGACAACTGGGGTGTTCTTTAGTCCAAAATGCATCACATGGTAAGTGAAAGAACCCCATGTTGTTATAAGGGTAGTCTTCTTCTTTTCATCTTCCACAATCCTTACTTGATTGTACCCTAAAGACCCATCTGTAAAAGAATGAGCCTCTTTTCCCTCAACTTTATAAAGTACTTCATCAGAATGGGGCTGGGAAAGGACCGTGAGTACAAGTAGAATTCAAGATGTGAAAATAAACATAGACTCTTATCTCCTCAAAATCCTGTAGTGAAGGATTATACATTATGAATTTCATCCAATTAATGATAACTTTCCTTTAAACTAGTTTCATTTCAGTTTTTCTTTCGAATGGATAGTTAGATTTGTTGTAAAATGTAACTAGGTTTGACCTACATAATGATATGTAATTGTGATTATTGTAAATAATGTAATGAAGAAAATAATTTATTATTGTCTCGCTTCATGGTTTTCATGAGCAAGGGATTTTTGTTTTTAAATTCAATGTTATATATGACCCTTCTTGGGCATATAAATAATATATCTAGGTCTACAAGTTGACTAGAAGCCCTCCAATAGACAAGAACAATCATCCTCTTCTTGATGTCGGCCTCAAAAGGTATACAAATGACAAGTCGGCTCACATATGGAGACACACCCTTTCAAGTGATCATGTTAGCTCAAATGTAGGGGAAAACAACTATATATAGGAGCCTGTACCCTCGCATTTCCACAGTGGACAGATTCAATATATCTTTGAAATTTTGGATGCGTACAACAGAGATAAAAATGCGGATTATCCACAGGTAACTTCTCTACATATTTTCTGAGGTTCTCGGTGGTCAAGACAACAATGAGTTCGCCCACAATGCAAACTATTTTGGGGTGATATTAAGTGATATCCTCCTCACTACCTCAGGAATATATTCATTGAAATGTGGATGGATAGTGGTGCAGTTTGGATAAGGTTTCAGTAATATGATGCTCAGTGATGCTCGGTGCTAGATCTTAGTGATAGAATGAGTTGTAGTGATATGATGATCAGTAAGTGCTACATAATGCTGCTAGATGTTACATGGTGCAACTTGATGAAGGTATGATGCACAACCCTGTGAGGCCAAAGTTTAGGAATATATCACAACGTTTGGATGTTGCAGTGATCATTTTTTGGTGCCATGAAGAAATCAAAGATTTAAGGAATAAGGATTATTATGTCTGGGTCTAGGAATGGAAACATAGGTCAAGGGTCTTCATTCTGGTATTCGTCAATTGAATCTCTATAAGAAGAATTTGTGTGGGTTTTCCTCTAAAAGAGTGAGAGGTTTTGGCCCTGGTAGAAAGCCAACTGATGAGCCTCAGTATTGAAGCAAGAATGATGCAACTTCTAGGGCTACCAACTTTACTTTATCAACCTGGGGTTTCGTACAAACTTGGAGGTGACAGTGCTATATACACAACATATGCATCATTCTACTCATGTCACTTCTCAACTGGGGCACTTGACCATTAGGGTTCTATACCATTCCTCTATTGAACTAAAGGGAGTCTGACTACTGACAGTGGAATGTAAAGCTAGTTCTGTTGTAGGGAAAGTAAATACTTGTCAATTCAGGAAATGAAAGTTGCCAACTTGTAAATGCTATGAAATGACATAAATCATCTAGCTATGAAATGACACAAATCACTTGCAAAAAGGAAACTATGTTAATCTTGCAATTGATCATCTAGCTACCAAGATTGCTTGAAGAGAAAAACTTCTGCTGCTAGGGTTGGGCCCTAACCCAAGAGTTTTAGCTCTCTAAGTCAACTCAGTGCTGGATCAAAATAGTATTTCTCATTATCATAAAATTTCAAATACATCATAACAATAAAAGTCAAATGTGCTTCAGCTTAATGGCCCCCTGGCTACCATAAAACTTTGAATCCTAATGAGTCCCTTAGCTTGCTTATTTATACAAAATTGGAGCTACCAACAAATCCCTAGAAAATAGGGATACTTGGCTCCCTAACATGAGAATAACTTTTCCTTGACTGGCACTAGCTTGGTTGCCAATGAACTCAACTTGCTGGGCTGCCAGTGATATCAAGCTAATGAGATATAGTGGGAGAATCTTCAAATGATCTTAGGGGTTGAGAAGGGATACCACTTCCTATAATCTCTCTTTCTTGTCTACTCTGAGTCCCTGCACTCAAGTCAACTCAAAACTACTCACTTTTACTCTTCTCACTAAGAAAATTATAATAAAATCTATAAATAAATGTGAGAAAAGACAATTTAATGAGTTGGAGAGTGGCATTGTGACCCATATAGGTTACCTATTCATGAGGGTCATCATCACCCCCCTATTGAAACTGTTGCTCATCCTATGAGCAACCTATTCATCTATATCCATATCCTTCATAGCCCTGGTGGCTTCCCTGACATCCCAAGATTTTGTGGATGATGTCTCTTCCTGAGGATAGAACCCTACATTTTTCTCTATCTCTTCCCACTGCTTTCTTTCCTCTTCTTCCTTCCTACCTTTCGGCAAGCCCAATAACAAAGGTGGAATGATCTCAAGTCCAATCCAATTGATCTTCAGTCTTTGTATGGCCTTTTTATACAGGGGTGTTCTCTCTAATGCAATCCTCAATCTCTCAGGAGAGTGATACTCCCTAATCCTGAGACCATGTGGCAGGTTATTCCATCTCCTTTGGCATGCTTGTTTCCTCTTAGTCCCCAATAGTCTTAGAGTGTCCTCAAAATGGGATATGGTCTGTTCTTTGGTAGCCAGGTGTCTTGGTGCAAGTTGAGCATCATTGGAAATGATGTTGTGGTTACTGATTACAACACTTGAATTTATTTGCTATGCCCTAATGTAGAGGGGTTCCTTTCCTCTTTTTCTACTATTCTCTTCACCTCCGCAACTTTGGCTTCCTCATGACTCATCCATGATGCAAGGACCATCAACCGTAAGTCTCCCAACTTTGCATTGGGGTCCGAAACATTCAGGTTTGTTAAGGAACAGTTGTGCAGGTAGAATTTAGATACCTTGGCCTTGTCCTCAAGGGTACTCTTGTCACACCAATCAATGAACTACCTGTAATATTGGAATGGCATGGTCCCTTGTTGTGCCATTGTCTTAATTTTGAATTACATCCATTGGTCCTTGAGGTAAAGTGCATAGGATTTGGATGGCACTCTGCATTGAAGTGCCTCCATGGAGAGGCTTGCCATGGTGGCCAATTGGGTCTCCTTTTCTTGCAATTTCCTCCTCATCCATGTGTTTTCTATCGGCAACTGTGTTTCATGTTGTATTCTCTATCTCTCAATTCACTCAACTCCTTTCCCATATCTAGGATTTTTTGTTCCATAAGGCCCACATCTTATACCTTCTTTGATTTAGCAATCTACATCCATCGATGTGTCCTTCCTCTTTCTTTTTCAAGTTCAAAGAAAAGAGGGATTGAAAATTTCTGTGGGATCACTCTTCCTCCTTCAATGAACTTGTAGTAGGAGCTCAAGTTGGGTTGTGGACCAGGATCCTGTAGCTTTGTAAAATATCCCTAAACTGTCTTTGGAGAAGCCGCCCCCTCCTATTCTTGTGGTGTTGCTTCTTTGCCTCCTTTTTTCCCCTGCTACTCTTCCTGTAGCACTTTTTGTTGTGAATTGTCTATTTACAACCTATGGATGGACAATCATATGAAAAATAAATAGCATCCATGACATAAGTGCTCATAAAGAAAGGTGGAAAAGCTCTATCATTGATATTGTGCTTTTTGTTAGAAAAAAATATATTATAGAGCAATTGAACACATAAAATATTGTAGAAATATGAACACAGAAAACACATAAAACAAGAGAGACATAGATATATGTGGTTCACCCGGTTTGGGCTATGTCCATGGAGAAAAAATCAATCCTTCCTTTTATATTATCCAGCAAACTGAAGAGATACAACCTACAACAGGTCTGCTGTAATTCCCTCTTCGCTCTCAATCTTCTCTCTCTTCCTCACTCAGAATACAAATATACATAGACACAATAAAATTCCCTCATATATAGGGAGGGGTTGCCTTCTAGGGCAAAAAACCCTAAATTAAACATAACTTCTACCATTAGATATCTGCCTAATGAACGACCTAGATTTATTACGAAATTACAACATTTTACGGCACCCCCCCTGCAACGTATATTTTACGAGCGGCTTTGCCACCTGTTATCACTTAGAACTATAAAAATTTGCATGTAATCCTTTGTTCTAAGTTCAATGTCAAAAGTTGGTGTCAAATTGTTTTTGTTTTATGTTTCTTACTTAGGATTGGAGCTTTAAAGGTGTTTGATTTAAATTATACTCTAATCCTATTGGTCGTCCTCCACCATCATGGTTTCATAAGCCATGTCTTGTCATATCCTAGTCACCGGCTCTTTCCATGATTTCGCAGCGCAGTCTCTTATTGGTCAGTTTCGCAGCGTAATCATTGTTCAGCCATTCCGCAGCGCGTCATCATTAAGCCGTTTCGCAGCGCGTTATGAGAATTCAAAACTAACCGCGCTGCGAAATCGTAGATTCGTGCGTTTGGCAGCAATTTTTTCCCAAAGTGTCAAGTTTGTTGATGAGTCATCAATTCCGTCCTCTCATGTCAGTCATTAACCACAATTCCACCAATAGATTTGTAGACGTGCACAGAAATATCATTCAAATGGATTTTACCGTACATGGATCTTTATGATGATCGTAAACGATGCATAAGTGACCAGCTTGTGTGATGATGTATTTGAGTTTTCAAGCGAGCCTGATTACAAGCGAGGCCGAGTCAAAGAGAATTGAATCACCATTTTAACTGAAGCTGTTGGTCATTGTCTGTGCGAATATTTCAAAAGCAAAATGGAGAGGAAAGAACATAGATCTGGAAGATGTCAGAGAACAGAACCTGAAGGTTTAGACCTCGCATTAAGAGATGAAGGCGTGAAGAAAGCATTCAAAGATGCTGGGTGTTGGAATTTCTGTAAGAAGCTGCAAGGTGGCCATGCTCAGGTAACAAAAGATTTTGCTTTAAACTTCGCCGGTTTAAATTCTAAAATAGCTATGTTGGAAGTTCAAGTGTCTCTGGAGGCAATAGCTGCTGTAACTGAGATCCCAAGAGGGGGGCAAGAATGGTTTAAGAATTTTAAGTTCGATATGAATCCATGCAAAGAGTTTTTAAAAGAGGCATATGTGAATGAAGACCTAACAAAAGCAGTGCCTAGAAACTATGTCAAGGAGCATTATGCCCTTCTTCTCACCTGTATTCAGAAGTACTTGACCTGTGAGGGAAGATACAATAAGGTCTACTCTTATCACTTCAAGTTGCTGTTACATTTTACTGGTAAAGCATCCATAGACATTCCCTTTTACTTGTTTCGCAGTCTGAGCAAAATGTGTGACAAAGTGCAATTAAGAAAGGAAGACTGTGAAACATCTTTGTTTCACCATGGTTTGGTTAAATTGTTAGTTTTGGATGGTCTCCAGAAAATAGGTAGAGACTGGAACTCGTTCATTTTCATGGCTGGTTTCCAAAGTAAAACAGGTCTTACTCCACAACCAGTTAAAGAAAAAGAACAATCAGTCAAAGAACTCACGATAGCTGAGCTTCAAAAGGAGGCAAAGGATAAAAAGCAAGCCAAGTCACAGTTGAGAAAGTCAGTGAAGCCACTGATCATTAAAGAACAACCTCAGCCATCAGCAAAATAAGAAGCTCAGCATAAGAAGACTGTACCCGGACCAAGTGGATCTGAAACAGTGTCAAGAGTTAGGACAAGGAGCCAAATAAGTAAAGAAAAGGGTAAAGCCTTAGCTGTTGAAGAGAGCCCGGTATCTAAAGCAAGCTTGAGTGATTTGTTGGAGGCCATTGAGTTTGAGCAAATTGAACCGGTGCACATTGAACCAGTGCACATTGATTTGACACAGTCATCACCAGAAAGCACCAAGAAGTCTAGGGCTTCAAAAAGACTGAGGTTTGATGAACCAGGTGATGAATTCATCTTCAAACCAAGAAGAGCTATTACAAGAAAGCAAGTAAGGGAAGCCGAGAAACTACCTAAAACAGAGGTAGCTGAGGAATTGTCCAGAACAGAGGAGGCAGAGAAAATCAAGCAAAAAGACACAAATAGAACAGTCATCATATCCCAAGGAGGTAATACTATAGCTGTAAGGAACCTGTTAGAAACAGCCAAACATGAGATTACTAAGCTGAAGAATACCACTAGGGAGTCTGCAGTCAGGTATGCAAATTATCGTAAAGCTGTATTGAAAGGAAGTGAAAACCTAGTAAACCAGGTGGATTCAGTAGCTGATGTTTATACATGGACAGTTCCCGCAATTAAGGAGGCTAAATTCATCAGAAAGATAAATATGCGTTTAAGAGCCGAAAACAAAGCTATGAAGAAGAGGATTGAAGACTTGGAATCACAGCTAGGTCAGTGGAAGAAGGTTGAAGACTTAAAGGCCCAGCTAGACCAATTAGCTGATAAATGAAGTTGCTGTTCAAAGAAAGGTTTTGTTCCAAATTTTGGCAAATTTTGCTTAGTTTTGTTGTTTTGAGGACATGTATATCCCTGCTATATGTATCAAAGATCAAAAGGAGTTTTGGCAACCAAAGATCTAGGCGGTAAATACCTCAGGAAAAAGACAAGTTGTTTAAACACTTCAGCAGTTTTGTAGCGCGCTACGAAACTGCTGTAGGTGGTGTTTTCAACGCAAAAAGACAGTTTGGTGATATGTGCGGGAATCTTCAAAAGGAGACACCTAAAGGACATCAAAGGGACCAGATGAAGCCATCACAACCATTCAGATCAAGACAGCTGTACCTTTAAAAGGTGGAATGCTTTAACTCAAATTTGAAGTTTTTGTTATAAAGCCACTTTATTACCAGTCATAGGGTATGGAATAAGTTGCATACGAAGAATTTTGGCTTGCACACTTGGCCATCGATGAAGTCTCCAACACATCAGGAACATGGTGGTCCCCTATATTTTGGGGTTATTTAAAAGGCTAAAATGTGCTGCTATATATTCGAAGTTATGGAGGACTGGAACCGAAAAAACAGGGGATATCACCTAGCATCACTGAGCAGATTAAAGTATTCAGCATCCGAGGCCAATATGGAGCTTTAAATGCTCATCTCAGCCATCTCAGCCAAACTGCAAAGAATCCAGGTGTCAAAGAACAAGAAGGAATCTTTCTACGAAGAAGATAGTGTTAGAGTTATAATCAAAGTAGAACTCTTTAGAACTCCACTTAGCATTAATTGTATTTAATAGTTTGTTGTAAAGCAGATAGGTGTCATTAGTGACAGTCATCGAGCTCCCCTCATGCTGGAGGAGGAAGCTCGAAGTGGTTAGAATAATGTTTCTATATATAGCTGAAATATCTATGTAATGAGGGTTGGATATTTGAGAAAACAGAGTATTGTTTTGGCTTGTGTAAAAACTCAGTTTCAGTAATACAATTTGCTGCTTTTCTTCTCAGGATTCATACAGTGTTTCAATGCTCAAGATATGTGGTTTTGCTTTATCCTTAATGTTTTTACAGTTGTATAAATACACAATCACTCAGAATTCACTTATGCTGCTTTGATTTCCTGTGTGTATTTGTAAGCTGAGGTTTTCTATGAGATGTGTTTTGAGTATTTAAACATCACATGCCCTGACTTCTATGTATGAGTAGTGTTATAGTTTACTGAAGTATGATTAACTCCATAAGCCCAATGGAAGTCTTTGTAATGTCTGTCCAGCCAGCATGTTTGTTAAATTCACCTTACAAGAGTTAGCCATCTTATCAATAGTCAAAATCAATAACCTTTTGAGAGATCCCTCTCAGGCTAGGGAGGCTAATCCTTAGTCAAAAGATTGGTTTGAAACAGTTACACAGAGTTTGCCTGATCAATAGCCCTTTAGTGCTTGATTTTGTGATAACACCACCCCATTATGAACTGGGGTCCAATGCGGTGATACCTTTGAATACAAAATATAATCGGGTTCCACACCCAACAATCTCCCACTTGGAGACTGATTATAGAAACTCCATCGCTGCTTCATTTTCTGGACAATGACTCCACTTTGGACCTGGTTATTTCTCATCTTATTCATCATACTTGAATACCAGTTTAGACTAGGAATACTCTCAGTTTCTCCATGGTTACTACTTTTGCTAACATATCTATAGGATTCTGGCTAGTGTGTATCTTTTCCATCTTTAACTGTCCATCTTCCAATGCTGACTATATGAAATTGTATTTGAGCTGTATATGTTTAGTCTTGGAATGAAATGTAGAGTTCTTTGCAAGATGTATGGCACTCTGGCTGTCACTGTATAACCTGCCCAACTCCTGCTTCTTACCCAATTCATCTAGAAACCTTTGTAACCAAATCATTTCTTTACTAGCCACTGTAACAACAAAATACTATGCTTCTGTTGTTGAGAGTGCAACAACACTTTGCAGTTTTGAGACCCAACTGACAGTTGTTCCACCTACAGTAAACACATACCCTGTGGTGCTCCTCTTGTTATCTCTATCACCCACCATATCTGCATCAACATATCCCTGTAGAGTAATGTTTGAACCACCAAAGCATAATGCTTGATTTGTGGTACCTCTCAAATACCTGAGAATCCACTTTATTGCCATCCAATGTTCTTTTCCTGGATTGTTCATGTACCTGCTTACAACTCCCACTGCATGTGCAATATTAGACCTTGTGCAGACCATTGCATACATTAAGCTTCCAACTGCTGATGCATATGGAACTTTAGACATATCAACCATTTCTTCGTGAGTCTTGGGACACATTTCCTTACTTAGTTTGAAATGTCTAACCAAAGGTACACTAACTGGTTTTGCATTCTACATATTAAACCTTTTCAACACCTTTTGTATGTACTCACTCTGAGATAATGTTAATTTGTGATTCTTCTTGTCTCTAGTTATTCTCATGCCAAGGATTTGTTTTGTAGCACCCAAATCCTTCATTGCAAATGAGTTTTCCAATTTTCTTTTGAGCACATTTATTTCCTACATGTTAGAACCTGCAACAAGCATGTCATCTACATACAATAATAGTATAATATAGCTTCCATCATTTTGTCTTTTGAGATAAATACAATGATCAGAGTGACATCTAGTATAACCTTGTTCAGACGTAAACTTGTCAAATTTTAGATACCACTGCCTTGGAGCCTATTTTAAGCCATACAAGCTCTTCTTCAACCTGCACACTAGTTTCTCCTTCCCTTTTACCTCATATCCTTGTGGTTGCTGCATATATATCTCTTCCTCCAAATCCCCATGGAGAAAGGATGTCTTTACATCTAACTACTCAAGATGCAAATCTTCAGCGGTGACTTAAAATAGTTCTGATTGAAGTCATTTTAAGAACAAGAGAAAATATCTCATCAAAGTCTATACCCTTTTTCTGTGCAAACCCCTTCACCACAAGTCTAGCTTTATACCTTTGTTTACCTCCATCTTCTTCCTTCAACCTGTAAACCCATTTATTCTACAATGTTGTTTTACCTGTAGGCAACCTGACTATGTCCCAAGTTTGGTTATGTGCTAAGGAGTCCATCTCTTCTTTCATGGCTTGCTCCCACTTCTTCCTAGTTTCTACCTGCACTGCTTCTTCATAACATTCTGGTTCACCAAAACCAGTCAACAATACATAATATAATGAAGGAGAGTATCGTTCAGGGGGGTCTATGTATCCTGGTAGTTCTTCTAACACCACTTTCAGGTGTTTGAGGTGCTTGTTGTTGTTTTGGTTGTTGTTCTGGCTGTTGATCATTATGATTTTCAGGCACCATCACTTTTTCTGCGATCTCTTCAAGCACTGTGTATTCTCTATTTTCTTTTTCTTGTTTCTTTTCGTACAACTGATCCTTATACAAAACCTTTTCATTGAATATGACATCTATTCTCCTAATGATTTTGTGTTTTTCATAATCATAAAAGTGATAACCAAAATCATTAACACCATATCCAACAAAGGTACATTTATTTGATTTTTCCTCAAGATTTGTTCTATTTTCTTTATTAATGTGGACAAAGGCTTCACAACCAAAAGTCTTTAAAAAAGAGTAGTTTACCTTTTTACTTGTCCATGCCTCCTCTGGAATATCACCATCCAAGGAACTTGAAGGTCCTCTATTTAATAGATAAACAATAGTATCTACAAAATCTACCCAAAATTGTAAAGGCAATCCTGCATGCAATCTCATGCACCTTGCATGCTCCATGATTGTCCCATTCATCCTTTCTGACACACCATTTTGTTGTGGTGTTCCTAGAACTGTCTTCTCTCTGCAAATTCCATTTTCTGGACAATACCTATCAAACTCTTTGCTGCAATATTCACCTCCATTGTCTGATCCAAGACACTTCAACCTTTTTCCTGTCTGATTTTCAACCAAAGCTTTCCATTTCTTGAAAGTATCAAATACATCAGATTTATTTCGAATACAATAAATCCAGGTTTTTTTGGTTGCATCATTAATAAAAGTAACATAATAACAAGAGCCACCGAGAGATGATACTTGAGCAGGTCCCCATACATCTGTATGAAAAAGCTCTAATTTTTTGCTCTTCTTTTCTTTCCCAACTTTGAGAAATATAACTCTCTTCTGTTTTCCATAAACACATTTTTCACAGAATTTCAAATCAACATGCTTCAAACCTGGCAACAAATTTCTTGACTGAAGGATCTGCATCCCCTTCTCACTCATGTGTCCAAGCCTATGATGCCACAATGCCGTATCTTCTCCTGTAGAGGTTAAAGCATTAACAAAATTAGAAATACCATTGCATAAATACAATGTACCAACCTTTTCTCCTTTTGCTATTACCAGGGATCCTTTAGTGACCTTCTAGGTTTTATCTATGAAAGTAGTTACAAAGCCTTCACCTCCCAACTGCCCTATTGAAATCAGATTTCTTTTCAGATATGGAACATGCCTTACCTCCTTCAATACCCATTGATTTCCATTTTTCTGTTTTATGAAAATTGTACCCATTCCAATGATTTTACAGGGTTTATCATCACCCAATCAAACCTGTCCAAAATCTTCTTGAACATAATCTTGAAAATGTTTCCTATCAGGTGTGGCATGGAATGAGGCCCTTGAATCTACCACCCAGGCATCAATAATATTTTCTAATGAAAGAATCAAAGCATCTTGCAACACATCACCCGTCACATTTGCTTCATGATTGTTTTCTTGTTGCGCGTCTCCTTCTTTTCCCTTCCGAGACTTGCAGTCTTTCTTCAGGTGTCCTTTCTTCCTACATTTCTAGCACACTATCCCTGATCTAGACTTGGATCTACCTTTTCTTGACGTACTGCGATATCCAGGGCTCTTTCCTCTTTCCAATTTTCTTCCCCTAGTCTCTACAGTCAAAGCATTACCTGATGTCTCACTAGAGCTTTTCCGTCGCATTTCCTCACTAAGGATTGCACCGGCAACATCATCAAAATTTAAAGTACTAGATCTAGAGACAGAGTTACTAATGGCCATAACTAAACCATTCCAACTTTTTGGAAATGAGCACAGAAATAACAGAGCCCTAACTTCATCATCAAAAGTTACCCCTACAGAACTTAACTGACTGGTAACTGTATTAAATTCATTTAAATTATCAACAATAGTTCCACCTTATGACATCTTCATATTAAATAAACACTTCATAAGAAATACCTTATTTGAGGCCGAGGGTTTTCATATAGTTTGGCCAATGTCGACATTAAACCCTCTATTGTCGTTTCCTTTGAAATATTAAATGCTATTGACACCGCTAGGCACAACCGTATTGTTCCAAGTGCTTTTCTGTCGAGAATATTCCATTTTGTGTCTGTCATACTCATTGGCTTCTTTGCCTTTCCTCTTAATGGTTGGTATAGATCTCTTTGGTACAAATAATCTTCCATCTGCATCTTCCACAGCTGGTAGTTTTGGCTGTTAAATTTTTCGACCCTAAACCTACCATCTTCCGCCATTGCTCCCACTCGAACCAAAAACCCTTCTCTCCTGCAAGTTTATCAGCCAAATAGACCTACGGCTCTGATACCAGTTGTTAGAAAATTATATATTACAGAGAAATGGAACACATAAAATATTTCAGAAATATAAACACAAAAAATACATAAAACAAGAGAGACACAGATATACGTGGTTCACTGAGTTTGGGCTATGTCCATAGAGAAACAACCAGTCCTTCCTTTTATATTATCCAACAAACTAAAGAGATACAACCTACAACAGATCTGCTGTAATTCCCTCTTCGCTCTCAATCTCCTCTCTCTTCCTCACTCAGAATACAGATATACATAAACGCAATACAATTACTTCTAGGGAAAAAAACCCTAAATTAAACATAACTTCTACCTTCAGATCATCGCCTAATGAACGACCTAGATTGACTACGAAATTACAACATTTTAAAACGCCTTCGGTGGACCCGGCCCATGCCACAACGCATAACACATTACCATATATAAGCCGAGGGTGGTGGGGCTCAAACCCGCCCGGCCGGTGTGGCCAACCCGCCTCTCAGGCACCCTCACACATGCAACCATAACCAATGACCATGCTCATTAATGCGCCCTCCCATTTAATGCAACAAAACAACATGCCAACCTTAACAAGACATTTGTTCTGGGGGTTATGGGGCGAGCTGCCCAATGTGGACGTGACCCCCAACAAAAAAATATAATGCGGGTTTTTAAACAAGAAAATTTTTAATATGGAGGAGTCAGGGTTTGACCACCCAACCTCCTCCTTGTAACTTGGGCTTTATACCAATCTACCCAACTGACTTCATTGATATTTCCACCTAAGATGTTATATAAACCTTCAATTCATCAGTGCGCCCAGCATGGAGGAACAAGGAGCGCGCACAAAAACCGAGGATTTTTTAATTAATTTTTAATGCAGGGTGGAACCATGAACCTAAGAAAAGCACAGGCGGAACTGTGATTGGGCGAAATTCTCAAGAGGGTAAAATTTTTGTCGTGTCCAAATTGGACAAACTTTATGTCGATCTTAGACCTCTCAGTGACACGAACCTGATGGCGCAGTCAGAATTTCAATATGAGAAGCAAATTTGTAGAGGACCCAGAGGAGGGAATCTTTGAGGAATCTAGGGTGAATCTAAAAGATTCCTTAAGCCCCAAATTTCCACTTTCTCAGAATTCAGAAATTTGACAGTCGATTTTTCACTATTTAATGCCAAAAATCTGATGTTGCATTCAGATTTCCCATTTTATCATTTCATTTTTTGGCCACTATTCTAAGTGGAGTGTAGGTGTCAGCATTCAATGTGTGGGCAGTCATTCCATGAGATCTGACGCCGTGAGATTAATGGTACGGACAACTTTAGCAGTTTGGCATCCTTTTCTTTAGATGGCCTCAAGATGTGAGCTATATGCAGTGTGTTAATGTACTTCTTTTCACTATGAATTGTGCTGTACAGATCCCTGTTTGATGTTTGATGTGGGATCTTGTTTCTTACATGTCTCATGACTCTTACTTGATGTGATGCAGAATCATTTGTGGGATGTACTTATTGTCATGATTCGTCATGTTTTGTTTGAGATCCCTTTGTTGTCATGTTGATGGGATACTCATGTTGTCGCCATGTATGATTGCATTGAGATCCCTTTTATGCCATGTCAGCGGGATGCTCATTTTCATCATGCATGAGTTTATGTCATACTGATAGGAGTCTTTTTTTTTACTGAGATTTCTTGTAGCGGAACATCTCTTGGAGCCACTCCTGCATGAGGGAATTTTCCTTGTATGATATCGACATCACCTCTTATGTACATCATCACTATTGACATCACTTAATGCAGCAGCCTACACCATCTTGACACTGGGGCCCGGAGATGTAGTCCCTCCTGGACGAACTCCGTTATCAACGTCTTAAGTTTTAGGTTGCTGATGATTGTCATGTTCCTTCTTCGCTATAGCATGCATATATGTTCAATTACGCTATTTTAAATGCAATTCTAATCACATCACGAAAGTAAAAGATCTTGGTTAAGTCTGGGAGTTGAATCAAATCAGATCAAGTTTGGTATCAGAGCAGTCTTTGCGTGGATGTGAATTGCAAGCATGAATAATGGAAGGTGCATTAACAGAGGATGAAAAAGAGGTGTATGAGACCATGCTCAAAATTTCGCAAAGGGTGGAAATAATGTATGAAAATCTACAAAAGAGACAGAGGAAAAGGAGCGATTGCAACTTCATTTGCAAGCCACGTAAAAGGCCCTAGAAGAATTGAAGCACAACAACCATAATATTCAAATAGAGAATGCTGAATTAAAGATGCTTCTACATGAAGAGAAAGAGGAGAAACATAGTTTGCTACGACAGCTGCAAGCAAGGGATGAGGCCTTGGAAAATATACAGTGTGACCCACGTGAGGTAAAATGTAATTCTCTGAATTCATGTATGTGTCCTGATGGTGATTTTGTTGTTTATGAAAATCATACCACAGGAATTGGCTCCAAACTGTTGAAGAAAATGGGGTATGAAGGAAAAGGCTTTGGCGTTAATGGCCAAGGCATTGTCAACCCCATCAAAGTAGAGGAATTACCTCGTCAGATAGGACTTGGGTATGTCAAAAAGGAAGATGGGGAATGCGCCCAAACAACTAGTGAACCGCCAACAACAGAAGATGAGAAGCCCTCATTAGTTCTTTCCAAATCGACAGAGGAGGTAAAATATGTTGATTTTCTTTCGGTTTCGTCTTCACATAGTATGATTTCTGTTGGAGACGTAGAGATACCAATTACATGGAAAAACATGACGCTGCTTACCAGGATGAGGTGCAAGGAGGAAAAAGAACTTGGTGTTAATAACCAAGGCATAACTCAACCATTGGAGGTTGTGCAGAGACGTCAATTTGTAGGCTTGAGATACACTGAGGGAGAATGCTCGAAGGTGTCAAATTATTCTAGGACATCGTCGAAATCGTCGAGGAAAGAGAATGATGGGAACACATCCCCATCATCCTATGGCAGTTCCCATTGCAGGGAAGGAGCTAAGGCAAGCTCTCATCGCCATACCTACACTAGAGACGACAAGGAAAGGTATAACCAGTTTTGATATTCAAATGTTCATTTCGATTATAATCATGTTTTTAATGATGAATGTAAAACATGGCATCGAAAAACATGTACCTTTTGTGGATTACATAACCATACATTTTCTAAGTGTTGGAAAAGAATAGCAGCACACAACAGGATGAGGCGTGAGAGAACCTCTCAATAGCAGGCAAACAAACATGTTAAGCAGGTCTAGAGGAAGAAGATGTATTGCAGTCATTGCAACAGAATTGGCCATCAAATAGCCACATGTTGTAGGCTCCATCTATAGTAGCGCCTTAAAGACAAAGTGTTGATGCATGAACCAGGTGAAACGATTGTTCGACAAGAAAAACCACCACAAGGAGGCAACCCATTCACCTTGACAAGTGAAAAATGGTTTCTATATATGTTAGCTTGTCATGGTCATGCTTTTGTAAATCATTTGTTGCATTTTAAAATGTAAAAGTGATGATATGTTTTCCATCACTTGCTAGGCAACAATGATGTCTGGTCTTATTTTGTGTTGCATGATAAATTGTGAAAGTGATGTCGTGTTTCCATCACTTGTCAAAGAAAAATAGTGTTTGGCCTTATCTTTGTAAATCATGTGTTGCAGTGATGATGTGTTTTCCATCACTTGTTGGAGCAACAATGATATTTCGGCCTTGTTATCGTAGCTAGGGGGATTGTTTCCATATTGATGTAAACTTGACCACGGAGTATGTGTTATAAAGTCATGGCAAGTATGGGATGCTTAGGTCATTTGTTGGTCATGAAAGTTGAGCATGTAATTTGAAAAAACAATGTATTATAGGTTGCAGAGGTTCTAGGTATCGGCTCATCGCTTAAGGCTCCGAAGAACAAAGGTGAAGGAGATGGACACGAGACCTTTTAGGACACTTGTGATGTAGACAAGGTACAAAGAAGTTGTAGATTAATTTTCATGCTTTTGGAGGACCAAAAGATCCTCAGTGGGGAGGATTGATCCAAGTGGCTCCAGAGACACACATAGGGCAAAGAGGGCTTATGGAAGCTCGAAAACCAAAGTGATCAAAATGCCTTCGAACTAGGACCAGAGCGTAGATCTTGTCGTCCTGATCATAGCGGTGTGAATGGTTCGTCAATCCAAGCTCGTATGAGGGAGAACGAGCTAGTCAAAGTTTTGGTTGACTTTAGATGACTGGGCAGGCTTAATGGAGACACAATTTGGAAGTTTTCCAGTGGATGAAATCTAGCCAACTCCGGCCAGATTCTAGGCGAATTTGTGGCCTGTTTAATTTGTCTCCTTGGGTCATTTTTCAAATTTTTAAAAATGACTATTAATTTTTAAGAATAAAACTATATATATATCTATATATATATATATATATATATATATAATGGTGGCAGGCCATGACCCCTGCCACTGCCGTCAGACCCCAAAACTTTATTAACAAAATGTTATTATAATTGGCCAACGGGCTATGACCCCCGTCCCCCCCCACCCCCCCCCACCCCCCCGACCAACCACATTACAACATAAACGTTAATGGGCGGTGGGCGGGCCACTTCCGGTGGACCGACCCATGCCCCATCACATAACACATTACCTTATATAAGCCAAGGGTGGCGAGGCTCGAACCCGCCCGGCTGGTGTGGCTGACCCGCCTCCCGGGCACCCTCACACATGCAACCATAACCAACGACCGTGCTCATTAATGGGCCCTCCCATTTAATGCAACAAAACAACGCGCCAACCTTAACACGACATTTGTTGCGGGGGTTATGGGGCGGGCCGCCCAATGTGGACCTGACCCCCAACAAAAAAATATAATGCGGGTTTTTAAATAGGAAAATTTTTAATATGGAGGAGTCGGGGTTTGACCACCCGACCTCCTCCTTGTAACTTGGGCATTATACCAATCCGCCCAACTAACTTCATTGATATTTCCGCTCGAGATGTTATATAAACCTTCAGTTCATCAGTGCGCCCAGTGTGGAGGAACAAGGAGTGCACACAGAAATCGAAGATTTTTTAATTAACTTTTAATGCAAGGTGGAACCATAAACCTGAGAAAAACACAGGTGAAACCATGATTGTGCGAAATTCTCAAGAGGGTGAAATTTTTGCAGTGTCCAAATTGGACAAACTTTATGTTGATCTTACACCTCTTAGCGACATGAACCTAATGGCACAGTCAGAATTTAGATCTGAGCAGCTGATTTGTAGAGGACTCAGAGTAGGGAATCTTTGAGGAATCTAGGGGGAATCTAAAATATTCCTTAAGCCCCAGATTTCCACTTTCTCAGAATTCAGAAATTTTACAGTTGATTTTGCACTATTCGATGCCACAAATCTGATGGTGCATTCAGATTTTGCATTTTATCATTTCATTTTTTGGCTACTTTTCTAAGTGGAGTGCAAGTGTCAGCATTCAATGTGTGAGCAGTCATTCCATGAGATCCGACACCGCGAGATTGATGGTACGACCAGCTTTAGTAGTTTGACATCCTTTTCTTCAGATGGCCTTAGGATGTGAGGTATATGCAGTGCGTTCATGTACTTCTTTTCGCTATGCATTGTGCTGTAAAGATCCCTATTTGATATTTGATGTGGCATCTTGTTTCTTACGTGTCTCATGACTCCTGCTTGATGTGATACGAAATCATTTGTGGGATGTACCTGTTGTCATGATTCATCATGTTTTGTTTGAGATCCCTTTGTCGTCATGTTGAAGGGATACTCATGTTGTTTCCATGTATGATTGCATTGAGATCCCTTTTATGCCATGTCATAGGGATGCTCATTATCATCATGCATGAGTTTATATCATCCTAATAGGAGTCCTTTTTTTGACTGAGAATTCTTGTAGCGGAACATCTCTTGAAGCCACTCCTGCGTGAGGGAATTTTCCTTGTATGATATCGACATAACCTCTTATGTACATCATCACTATTGACATCACTTAATGCAACAGCCTACACCATCTTGACACGGGGGCTCGGTGATCCAGGTGGATGTTGGTGGCCACACACCTATCCCATTTGGACCCCCACAACTATCTCTTTCAGCTTTTTCAGTTTCCTAAATTGTAGCACGGTTTACTATTTTTAGCCATTTTTTGGATCCTGAACTTCCGGAGCTGTTTTGAGGCCCTAAACAACGTTTTCTTGGGAATTTGGGGCAACATGGGTCATGTTGCCTCCCAAAGTGGTAGTTCTCGGATAGATCTTTCTAACGAGCTATTGTACGCGTCAAACGGAGATCGTATGCCAAAGTTACGACCCCGGAAATTGATGTACCAACTTACCCAAACGGGGCCCACAATTTGGCGTTTCATCTTCTAGGGTTAGGTTTTGGGATGTGAATGGTTTTCTATTGTTTCTCAACAATAAATAGGCCTTCGAGCCTCATTGTAACACAGTTCAGAGGCATGTAGCCACCACATCTCTTCTCAGAGATAAGCTACCATCGCCCTAGCTGGTTTATTTCCATTACTGTTTGTAAGCATATTTCAGTAATTTCCATTAATGAAATGAAGTATTATTTCCGCTGCATCTTTGTGTATATGGTTATCTCTGTAATTGGCTGCGTTCTTGTTTAAATCCGAATCAGTAGTATCAGAGCAGTCTGCTTTTTCTCTGTTTTTCTTTGCATGTCCCCAACGAGATCGGGATATAAGGAGTTAGGGCTTGAACTGGTCGAACCTTTGCAAGACGAGCCTCGCAAATCCCGACGGCCTCCCATGGCGGATGAGAAGAAAGACGAGGGGACAGGAGATCCTATCAAAATCTTGCTCGAAGAAGCGCTCGAGTGGCAAAGGAACGCGATGATGGATAGCTTTGCGTAGATCCTTCAGCGACTACCCAGAGGCGACGCATCGGCTTCCAACAGTGACTCTGGAAACGCCATACCGTTTAAGGTACAAGTTAATTTTGAAATCCCCATCTTCGAGGGTCAAATAGACGCAGATGCCGTAGATAAATGGTTAAATATGCTAGATGGGTATTTTTCTGTTCACGAATTTTCAAGCCGGGAAAAGATTGTTTTCGCTCTTCTCAAAGCAGCCCCCCACGTCAAGGACTGGTGGGAAACCTACTGCGAGTAGAAGGATGAAAGTACAGGCTCACTATTTTCAGCCACACCCACTTGGAATGACTTTCGGGATGCCATCAAGGAGCAGTACTACCCTGTTGGAAGCTATGAGGAAAAATACATCAATTGGACCACACTGCGGCAGGGACGAGACCAAGATGTGCCAGAGTTCACAAACATTTTTCATGCCCTTCGCACACAGTTGGGTATCAAAGATTCTGAGCTACATCTGGTACTCAAATACCGCGGCTACCTACACAGATACATCCAAGAAGAGATGGGGTTCTTGAACATCTCCTCACTCGGCACAACATACCGATACGTTGTCAAAATCGAGCAAAATTTCAAACAGAAGAAGCGAGACTTTGGATCTGCAAATCCGAAGCCCAAAGGACAAAGCCAAGGCGGGGTGACCCAAGACAACCCGTCGAAGCCACAAGAAAAGAACAATACCATGAAGCCGAAGAAGGACACAGGAAAGTGGTGTGAGTTCCACAAGAGTCCCACTCATAACACAAGTGAGTGTTGGACCAAGTAGTTGCTGGTGGCCGAGTTGAAGGCTTCTGAATCAGATGCATGTTCTGACCCTGAGCCAGAACCTGACAAGGGGAATGGCAAAGGGAAGCAGATCATTGATGCGGAGCCCAGCGCCACTGTTGCCACTGCCAAGATCCAGAAGAATGAACCTACAGATCCATAAGAGGGGGAGCGTATTTTCCACTCACAGATGTGGGTGAAGGGTTCGCCGCTGCAATTCATTGTCGACAGTGGTAGCCAAAAGAACCTCATTTCAGCAGAGGTTGTGAAGCGGTTGGGCCTACCGACTACACCGCACCCACAGCCGTACAATATTGGGTGGCTTCACGAAGGACAAGATCTGAAAGTTCGCCAGTAGTGCCGCCTTTCCTACAGCATCAAACCCTTCACAGACGAGTTATTGTGTGATGTTACACCTTTGGATGTTTGTGATGTATTATTAGGCCAACCATACTTGTGGAGGCGACATGCTGTGTATGAGTCCAGGCCTCGTGCTGTCATTATTTCTTTGAATAATTCATTATACAGGATACCAGAGGTAGCCCCACCTACCGCCACATCTTTGATCACCGCTAAGAAAGGCAGCAAGCTCATCTCTCAGACCAGGAAATTCATCTGTCTGGTTCACTCCCAAAGTAAGGGGAAGATTGCCATCACATCCATGACCCCCGCGAAGGGTTCCTCCATGCAGCAGCAGCAGCAAAGGGATACAGTCATGACAAGACACAGGAACAACTTCTCCTTGCCCACAGGGGTACCACACAAGTTTTAGGTGGGCGACAAAGTTTGGTTACATCTGCAGACAAAACGCCTTACCAGAACCCATCAGAAACTCAAGCGACTCCGAAATGGTCCTTACACCAGTACCAAGGCTATGGGAAATAATTCTTTGAAGCACAAAATTCCTCCATTCCTTGGCTTGCGCCGAGTGTTCAATGTGGACCATCGTCGACCATGCTTCCCACCATCAGAGATTGCAGAACAACTCACCAGAGGCCCAGCTCACCAGAAGCTTCCTCATCTCAGGGAGGAACTCAATGCAATGGGGACCATTGCTTCCTAAGGGGGGAGGAATGATCCAGGTGGATGTTGGTGGCCACCCACCTATCCCATTTGGACCCCCACAACTGTCTCTTTCAGCTTTTTCAGTTTCCTAAATTGTAGCACAATTTACTATTTTTAGCAGTTTTTCGGATCCTGAACTTCCGGAGCCGTTTTGAGGCCCTAAACGACATTTTTTTGGGAATCTGGGGCAACATGGGTCCAAAGTGGTAGTGCTCGGATAGATCTTTCTAACGAGCTATTGTACGCGTCAAATGGAGATCGTATGCCAAAGTTACGACCCCGGGAAATTGATGTACCAATTTACCCAAACGGGGCCCACAATTTGGTGTTTCATCTTCTAGGGTTAGGTTTCAGGATGTGAAAGGTTTTATATTGCTTCTCAACAATAAATAGGCCTTCGAGCCTCATTGTAACACAGTTCAGAGGCATGTAGCCACCACATCTCTTCTCAGAGATAAGCTACCATCGCCCTAGCTGGTTTATTTCCATTACTGTTTGTAAGAATATTTCAGTATTTTCCATTAATGAAATGAAGTATTATTTCCGCTGCATCTTTGTGTATATGGTTATCTCTGTAATTGGTTGCATTCCTGTTTAAATCTGGATCACCCGGAGACGTAGTCCCTTATAGACGAAATCCATTATGAACGTCTCGAGTTTTAGGTTGCTGATGATTGTCATGTTCCTTCTTCACTACAACATGCATATATGTTCAATTATGCTATTTTAAATGCAATTCTAATCACATCATGAATGTAAAAGATCTTGGTTAAATATGGGAGTTGAATAAACTCGGATCAGTCTCTCCACACTATCTCCACTGGCTCACTTTCAAGAGTTGTTGTTGTCGATACATCCAATTTTCTTTTATTTCTTTGCCTTTTTACTACAGCCTTATGTGTAGGACTGTAGAATATATCCAAGGGCGGTATTTCTGCAACCTTCAAAACAATTTCAAAAGTTGGATGTGTCGGGATGACTTCAATGTCTTGAGTAGTTACACTTTCTTGTATTGTGGCTTCTGGATTTACAGCCTGTTGAGTGTGTTGTGGATTCTAGAATCCAGATGTTCCTTCAAGAACAGTCTCTGTTTGGTGCTTTTTATTACATTTCTCCCACTCCTGTTCTAGATTGATGATTGGGGTCTTTTCTATTTCAGCCTACGGGGGACTAGTCTCCATGTCTTGTTCAGTTGAGACCTTCTTGGTCGTTTCTTCACGATTTTCTTCTATATCCTGTTCAAGGTCTGCCTCGTGGCTTCCTTCTTTATTCTCAGATTCATGTTCAGAGTCTTCAGAACCCTAAGTTGACTTCTCTTGTGATTCTTCATCAGAATTGTGCTTGGAACTCTCCTCCAGGCTTACACTAGGAGTAGGTTCTCTTACTTCTTCAATTTGTAATAGGTCCAAAGGGACGTGTTCGAGCTTTTGATTTTCGTATATGTGGAATTATCTGAGGTCTTATAGGTCTAGATTTAGTGATGCTAAGTGCAAAACTTGTGAAAATCTCTTGGCTTGCTCAAATAAATCATCAAACGGATCTTCCTCATGACTGAATTGCCTGACTTTGACCATGGCAGTAAAATTCTTGGCAACCTGGTTGGGGTCATATTGTCTACCTAGCACGGTAGCTAGGTTTAGGTCCATGATGTTCTATATTTATTTAGATGCATGCTCGAGATCATGCAATGTGAAAGCGCCACATTGTAATGGGAAGGTTGGCCAAATGGCTTTCTTCTGCTCCTTAAGGGTTTTGGTTATTCCATCACCCACTGTCTGATAAGATATTTCTCGTGCCAATAGTTTATCTGGAACATAGTATGGGAGAACATGGGGAGAAATAATACTCCTGAAAACTCTGATATAAGTGAACCATTCCTCACCAAACCATCTCGCCACCAGCAAGATGTCTATCTTTTCTTCCTCTGAAAGCCTGGGGGATTTCTTATAAAAAATGGTCTGATAAATAGGTAACATGATGCCATGACAAATATTATAAAAATGGGAGCCAAACTGTGATTCCCACAGTATTTTATGATAAACATGGATGGGTGTAGGATCTTTTAAAGTCCATTTCCAGCCCATGTTTTGAAAATGTGAGAAAAAACCTATAAAATCCATGACATAAGCACTCATGTAAAAGGGAGGGATAACCCGAGTGGAGATAGTTCTATTATTCTTGTATTCTCTAATGGCCATGGCTAGATTATCCGATAGAATGGAATTCTAGTTCAAAATGGTAGCATTTACAATTGCATTAATCAAGGGAATGCATTCAATGGAAAATTTGGTGGTCTCAGCTTTTCCGAATAGCCTACACAACATTGCAGCTGTAAAATTGTATGGGGATGACAGAGGTGTGATGGGGTACATACCAGTTTTCTCTTGTCTAAACTTGTTGGAGCTAGACCTCCAATTCTGCATAACGTCCATTGGATCTTCATTCTCTTTGGAAAAATGCTCGATAAAATCTTTGTCATAGATCTTCTATTGCTATGACAGATGGTACATTTGGCTCAAATTGTTTATTTTGAATGATCCCATAATGTCTTGCTTGGATTTTTTGAACATTCTGTTCAAAACATCTACTTCACCAATACTCCATCTTACCATATCTATGTATGGTAATAATTTTGGTCTTGCAATGATCCTGTGTAGAAAAGAGCATGATGCTTCGAAGTAAGAAGCATCAGATGAAGTCGTGGCATCTGTTGTTGCCTTAATCTCCAGGGGCCTTGGGTTTTCTCCCTCTAGTAAATTGTACATTGCTTCCCAAGTCGTAGTTCTCCATCTTTGTTACAAGAGGTATCAAAGAATAGCGGTAGCATTTTTGATTGCTTAGGGGCAGTATCCTCTGCGATGTTTTTTCCTTTCTTGACCATTTATGTGAGTCATGTGTTCTTCGAAAACTTCCTGTAATTCAGGAAAATGGAGAAAACAAGATAAAAACGCAGAGCGGTAAATGCAAGCATAAGCACGATTAGCATTGTAAATTATGAAAGCACCTAAGGATGGAGATTTTATTTCAAACACGAATAAGAAATATATCTATCATCTCGAGCCGTTAAACGAATAAATGCCTTTAAATCTCATTAACTATACATTAAGGCTTACACAAGATTTTCTTTATGTCTTATCAAAATGTTGCATCGCATATTTCAAATTGATATTTTCGATTGGTTTGAATGTTTGTCTAATACCGAATTTTTGCAATTACGATGAATCACAAAATATTTCAAATCACAAATCGTTATTCTCGCAAAACGCAAATTGCAAACCTCATAAATCACAAATCGCAAATCGAAGATTTATGAATAGAGAAATTCAAAGTTGCTTTAATATTTTGCGATATGCGATAAGCGGGATTACGATATGTTGGACCCGAATGTAGTTCTATAATAGTTTTAATATTCCTTCGGGTCCAGATTACATTGCATTTCACATTTTCTTGTGGTTTGTATGTTTGCGTTCTTTTAAGAAATGCGATGCAATTGCGATAAAGACCTTTGAAGAATAGTTCAAGCCTTAAGTATTATATAAGCTAAGTGCTATTTATGGGTCTTTTATGGGGATTTCGCTTATCGCATCTCGTGGATTCTGCCTCATGACTAACCCTTATTATTATCATATCCTGCAATTTGCGATAAAGCAGGAATGTGTTATTATGAAACGACTTGGTTTGATATCTTACATTATCCAAAGTTTTATTCCAATTTTTTTTCAAAATGCAAGCTCTTATTCGCTGTTTTTTTTTTGGAGAATTTTTAAAAGGGTCCCCATTTATTAATACAATATTAATTATTAAATCAATAAATGGGGTAGTTGTTGAATAGTACAAAAATTGGCGATTCACTGGAAGAACCAGTTATCTCTAATAGTTTTTTGAAACTTCTAAAACTTCTAAAATAAATATAGTTCAGAAAATAGGAATGACATGAAATTTAAGAGAAGAAACATTTCTATAAATAAGAAAACAAACTCACCTAATCACTCTTTATTTGATATCCTCTTCAAAATGAAAATTCCTTTGTCTATATTAGTCTTTACTTGGTTTAAAGATAAAGTAGGGGGCTCTTACAGATTAGCTTTTAGATGTACTCATTTGTCACAGGTATAGACTTTGCTGCCAGTAGGCGTCCATAGCCTCGACAGGGTTACCTTTTAACCATCAATGATTCAATATCCCATCCAGATAAGAGTGCAATTTTTAGAGATAAATTCAGACTCATATACTTATTCTCTTCTCTTTCTTTTTTAAACAGTTTATTTTTCTTCTAATTTTTTTTCTTTTTTCTACTTAAAAGTCATTGTCTTGGTTTGGTGGCCAAAAAGTGACAATGCCATTCACTAGTTGTAATTCAATTGAACAAGATGGCTCGTGATGAGACCCCTTGTCTTTTGATTAAAATAATCTCAAGCCATTACCTTGTTTTGATATGCAGTATTGGTAATGTTAGTCTATTATTTCCCTATGAACATGATAATCCGACTCTTAGTGAGACCTCTTAAGTTTTAGTATATTTTAGAATTACACTCTAAAAAGAGAAAAGTTTACTAGATGGGGAGAATCATTGACTCCTTAAGAGTTTCCGGATGACAATTATAGAGTTAAAGGTGCTTATCTGCAGAGAGTCTTTGCTTTGTTAGAGATACTTTTATTGACTGATAATAGAACAAAGGTCTCTTTATAAAGTTGGGGTTTCACAAAGAATAAATAATTTTGGTGGAAACAAGCAGATTTCAGAGAGATAGAACTTAGCTTATTTTCAAATGTCATAATTATTTCCTTAACAATCTCTACTTATACAAGCGAAAAATCAAAATATTTAAAGAGATTTTTTATTGTAAGGCCAAAAGTAAATACTATTTAACTTTTATTTTCCTAGGAAAAGTAAAGGCGATAGTGTACAAGGGATAGAAGAGGTTATCTTCTATGAAAAATATTTCTTCAAAATCTGCCCATTCATGGGTAGAGAATCTCTCTTGCTTGATAAATCTTGCAATAGAAACGTTGATGGTGTTGGAAATAATACTAAGAGTGGGGGTGAATCAGTATTATCAGATCAATAATTTAATTTTCAAAGCAGATTTGTATACGCTACTTCAGCTAAGTGAACTAGCGTGTATACGCGACTGTACTTAAGGCAACCAATGTATATGCAAAGAACTTTTGATTTACCCAATTTATCATGCATTTAACTTTAACCAGTATATCAAGAATTCATTAGACAGTGCAGTAAAAGCAGAATTAAGCATCACACATGAACACCAAGATATAAGGTGGAAACCCAATGTGGGTGAAAACCACCTGCTGCTGTCGTCTCTGTCTTATTTTAATAATAAGAAAATCTTCTTACAATTTTTGTACTGGTGCAGACTTATACCAGTACGCAGGCTTCTACCTGCAGAAGGTTACAACCTTCTCTCGTTCTCCAGTTTCTCCTAGGAGCTACAATCTCCTAGCTCTTGTACTAGCTGGTGTGTTTGCTAGTATGTAGGCACCGAACTACAGAAGGTTACAACCTTCTCTCTTCCTCCAGGGACCACATTTCATAAATTTTCAGACTGGATCCATCAACAACATCATTCAATCATCAAATACATCTACATCAACCAATCACCTTTTGAACCAACCAAAACTGAATCAATCATTCACTTAGACAACCCATCAATCTGATCATTCAGAATACTGTCACCAGAATACAGTAACCAAAACCCAAACTAGAACCCAGAACTTAGCAACAGTAAACAAAAACAACAGAAACATATTTTATAAGGTATACGCTACTTCCATGTGTCAAATCTGTGTGTGTACACGCTTTTCTCAAATCCAACCAGTGAATACATCTGCAAATATAAATTCAGAGTTCTACAACTACTCCAGACTTTAGTTATACCCATATCATATCATTTACAGAATAATATATGCGTCAGTATTCAGATCTAGAATATACATGAGCAAAAACACATAATGATAGTTCATTTTACGCCTTAAGATCTCGATCCATCATTATATCTAATCCCTCATCATCCGCTAAGGTTCATCCTTGGTTCAGATCCAACAATGCACCATAACCCAATAACCTGCATACTAGATCTCACACTTCATGAGATATTCGATACTTGCACACCTTGGCCTAATGATCTTCTCCACCTTTTATAGTTTTTAGGCCTTTCTAAATACCCTGGACCAAAACCACTTAGGACCAATACCTTGGACCAAATACCTAGGGTCAATACCTCGGACCAGATTCCTTGGACCAATACCATGGATCAAATACCTCGGACCAGAAACTTAGTTTTCCAAGGTATACATGCTTTTCCTTCTGTGAAAGTGCTTGTGTACGTATACGTGACTTGTATACAGTGAAATTGCGAGTATACACAACTTCTTCAATGGTGAACCTACGTATACCTCTCTTTCTTCATTCTGTGAAGACTGATCGGTAATTCTTTGCTGTTTACCTGCTATACTGTGATCTTTCATTTGAGTGAGTTGCCATCAAGGACAATACCTGTATCATAATGCCAACAATCTGCCCCTTTGTACTTGATGGCAACAACCACACCAAGTCACTCTCCCCCTTTTACATCAAGGGCAAAGGGTCATGCTCCCCCTGAGTACATGCTGAATTCTATGATATGTTGAAGTGTGCTGATTGAGCTCCCATGATCGAGTCCATGCTCCCCTTGAGCACAAGAAAAGTCTGCAAAAAGATGTTCTTAAATAATAACATGACTCTATGCATACATCACCAATGACCTTCCTATCACCATTGACTCATACATACATCCATCTCCTAACCAAGTGGGGTTATACCAAATTTGACTCATCCACCCAACCAAGTGGGGATATACCAATTGTTTATACATGACAAAAAAAAAAAAATTACATCATTCATCCCATGCATAGTGGGGTTACAAATAATGTATTTTCATGACCTTTACACTAAATGATATACATGATATATGTAAGAGAGACCAGATATCTTAAACAAGACCATGATAGTCATCAACAACTATCATATGATCTGCACCATCAACAACATCTGTCAGTAACATCTAGACCAGCAACCTATATATGTCCATCATTAGTTCCCAAAATGTCATCAACCTGTGACAAAGTATGTCGGCATATATCAACTCATCCTCTTGATCTCATCAAGATCAACTTGCTTCGTTCCCTTATCATAACCTTCCATGAATCAACTAAGCATATGTCATATCTCCAAGCGGTAGCACAAAATCATATCATATGTATGTGAAAACACCATAGACATCTTTATTAAGAACTGCATGATATTTCCACAAGAACCTTCATTATATCATCACTAGGGAACATCCCACATCATTAACCATGATAATCAACATATGTGAGTATCAACCTATCATCATAAAGTAAGAACTCATTAGGTACCAAAGACTTCTAGACATAATGGCAACAATGCTTTATTAGAAGCATACCATGTTCTCCCCCTCAACCTGTTCCACCTGTTCACTGTCGGATTTGATGATTGCATATGTCAGTAAGAGATATCAAAGCATCATCATCATTCAGATATACATCAAGTTATCAACAACTTTATCAGGACAAATATATATTTCCACATGTTATCAACAGATTGTAACCATCATCAAACATAACAGATAATTGACAGAACCATATCAGACCCCTTTTCTCTGATTCTGGCCCACTGATTTTCTTCAAACCAACATATACACAATTGTGCCCACAGAAACTCGTGTATGTACGCAACTACGCTTCATGAAACTCACATATAACCACCTTTCTCTGGAAAAAATAGGATTTAACACAAGGATGATGCAACAAATACTCCCAGCTTTTGTTTGAGATATTCAAATGTCTCTCTGGGCAGTGGTTTAGTGAGTATATCAGCAACCTATTCTTTGGAGGGAACATACTCCAATTTGACCTTTCTTTCAAGCACTTGTTAACGTAGAAACTGATATTTTATGGGTATGTGCTTGGTCTTGGAGTGCATGACTGGATTCTTTGAAATACTGATGGCACTTGTATTATCACATAGAATGGAGATGGGTGGAGTACATGTGATCTGAATGTCTTGCAAGGTTTGCATCATCCAAAGTAGTTGTGTGTAGCACGATGCAACAACCATGTATTCTACTTCAGCTATAGATAATGCAATTGAAATTTGTTTCTTGCTGAACCAAGACACTAAACTGGAACCCATATAGAATGCACCACCACTAGTGCTTTTTCTGTCATCAACACTTCCTGCCCAATCTGCATTTGTATATGCATGAAGTGTAAGATCTGTATCTCTAGGATACAATAAACCAAAGTTTTGTGTTCCTTGAAGATATTTGAAAATACTTTTGACTGCCCGAAGGTGAGATTCCTTTGGATTTTCTTGGAATCTTCCAACTATTCCTACTGCATGCATGATGTCAAGTTGGGTACTTGTTAGATAAAGAAGACTACCAAACATGGTTTTTAAGTTGGTTGATGTACTGCTACTGATTCATCATTTGAGCTAAGACTGCATCCTGTTACCATTGGGGTACATACTGGTTTAGAATCTTCCATGCCGTACTTTTTCAAGATCTGTTTGAGGTATTTGGTTTGTGAAAGAAAAATACCATCTTTATTTTGTTGAACTTGTAGACCAAGAAAATAGGTAAGCTCACCAAGTAAGGACATTTCAAATTGTTGTTGCAATACTGAAGCAAAATTTTAACTCATGGATTCTTCATTGCTACCAAAAAAGATATCATCAACATAAACAACAATTATTAGCAAATTATCAGTGTTAATATTTGTATATAGATTGCTATCTGTTGACCCCTTTGAAAAACCCTATTGGTGGAGATATTTGTCAAGACGGTAATACCAAGCCCTTGGAGCCTGTTTTAGAACATAGAGAGCCTTTCTGACTCTGCATACAAGTTTTTCATCATTTCCAAGAATGAATCCTTATGGTTGTTCAATATAGACTTCTTCTTCTAAGTATCCATTAAGAAAGGCAGATTTTACATCCATTTGGTATACTTTGAATTTCTGAAAACTAGAAAGAGCAAGAAACATCCTTATGGCTTAAAGTCTAGCAACAGGTGCAAAATTTTCTTCAAAATCTATACCTTCTTGTTGAGCATATCCCTTACAAACAAGTTTGGCCTTGTTTCTAATAACTTCTCCATTTTCGTTCAGCTTGTTTTTGAATATCCATTTAGTTCCTATTATATTCTTATCATGAGCTCTAGCAACTAATTCCCAAGTATTATTCTTTTCAATTTTCTCAAGTTCTTCATTCATGGCCTTGACCCAACATTCATCTTTGCATGCTTCATTTACATTTTGAGGTTCGGTGGAAGATAGTAATGCTAGATAGCTTGAAGCTTCTATAATAGTTCTTCTTGTCTACACACTTGCCTCTTTCTCCCCTAAAATTTGAGTTTCTAGATGAATTTTCTGAACATACTTGGACAGAGCCTTTTCTTCTACCATTATCTCTTCTTCTGGTGCTTCATTGGTTTCTTCTTCAGAATTAGTGTGATTTGATGTGGGAAGATAATCCTCATCTTCTTCATTGTCATAATCTTTGGTTTTTATCTGTTTTGGATTTTTGCATGCTTCATCAACCACAACATCAATACTTTCAATAATTTTCCCAAGTATTTTTTTATAACATTTATATCCTTTACTTTGGGAAGAGTAACCAAGAAGAATACCTTCATTTGCTCTAGGTTCAAACTTACCAAGATTTTCATCAGTCCTTTTGATGTAACATTTGCTTCCAAAAACTTTGAAGTATTTTACAGTAGGAGTCTTACCATACCAAAGTTCATGCGGAGTTTGAGTGCTGTTTACCCGAACATTTGCTTGGTTGAGAATGGTTGTAGTGGCGAGTGCAGCTTCACCCTAGAAGGTTGCAGGAGTTCTAGATTCATCTAGCATAGCTCAAGCCATTTGTTGCACAGTTCTGTTCATTCTTTCTACCACTCAATTTTGCTGAGGAGTCCTTGCGGTGGAGAACTACCTTTTTATTCCATGTTGTTCATAAAAGTCAAAGAACCCATCCGAGGTAAATTCCCCTCCTCGATCAGATTTGAGGCATTTGATTTTGTGATCCAATTCATTTTCAACCAAAGATTTGAAGGTTTTGAATTTTTCAAATGCTTCATCTTTATGCTTTAGAAGACCTATCCAA
Organism: Pinus tabuliformis; assembly: GCA_031772625.1. Taxonomy (NCBI): domain Eukaryota; kingdom Viridiplantae; phylum Streptophyta; class Pinopsida; order Pinales; family Pinaceae; genus Pinus; species Pinus tabuliformis. Next base: position 120,196,627 of record CM062810.1, on the reverse strand, counting down.
CACATTCTGGGAAAATCATCAATTAACAATATAAAGTATTCTTCTCCATGAGGTGACTTTTTCCTTGATGGTCCACATAAATCAGTATGAACAAGTTCAAGAGGCTTACTAGCTGACCCTTTTTTTTCAATGAAGTGAAATCTGGGTTGCTTATCGAATTGACATGATTTGCATATTGTATTTTCAAGAATGCTGATATCAGGAAGATCACAAACAAACTGGAATCTGCATGCTTTTCTTATTTGAGAAAAGCTTAGATGCCTCGATCTTCTGTGCCATAGCCAATTTTCATCATTTTTGCTTAGATAGCACTGTTGTTGTCCTCGCTTGAGTATGTATAAGTTGTTTGGAGTTCTTATAACTTTGATCACGGTTTCTCCTGTATCAAGCTCATGAAGAACACATCCGTTTGATCAAAATACCACTTCATTTCCTTGATCACACATTTGACTAACACTCAACAGGTTATGCTTTAGACCATTAACACACATAACATTTCCAGCTTTAACCTTTTGTTTCAAGAAAATAGAGCCTTTACCTTTTATGACAACAGGAGTGTCATTTCCAAATGAGACATTCTTTTCCTTTTCTAAGGCATTATATGAGTGAAGCTTTTCTTTGTCACCTATCATTTGTTTTGAGCATCCAACGTCGATGTACCACTGAATTTCTTGTCCTTCTGCATACAACGCTATACCACATCTTTCTGTTTGCGGTTCTTTCTTTCTCCATATTTTAGGATTTAATGGAGTTTTCTCCTTTTGATATATTTGCCGAAATTTACTCCTGCATTCAGATTCTTCATGGCCGAAGTTGTTACAGATTGAGCATTCTATTTAATTTTCGAGAAGAGAAAAGTAATTGTAGGAACTTTTCTTGATCCCTGTCACATTCCTTTTATTTCGTGCTTCTCTAGTCATGATGGTCTTGTAAGCAACACATTGAGCAGCTTTGTGTCCAAAATTATGACATGAAAACATTGACCATTAAAGAAGTTCCTGCGATTATCGAATCTACTGATCTGGTGATTGTAGTTACTATTGATATTCATCTTTGAAGCAAATTGAGTATGATTTACTTGAGGTTGGTTGTGGCTTCTATTCATCCTTGAAGTAAATTGAGCCTGATTTACCTGGTGATCTTCTTTATGCCTTTGCTGACGATTGTCATACTGTTCACTGTTCTTTGCTGCATCAAGATAGCTTTTAGTGGAGGTTGACGGCTTCTGTGATTGAGATGCTTCTTCAGTATATCCAAGACCTATCTTTATCAGAGGAGAAAGATGCACTTTGATAATTTCATTTAAGGTTTCTGATCCTTTAGCAAATCTAAGATTGAGAGCTTTTGTTTTCTCAAGATCCTTTCTTAGACCCACAATTTCAAATTCTAGTTTTTCATTGTGTTTTTCTCTTTTAGCAAGTTGGTATGTCAAGGTATATATAATCATATTCTTTTCTTCGAAACATATTTTGAGTTTAGAGATTTCTTCATAAAGGTCATCTTCATCTAAAGCATCCCAAAAATTATCATCTTCATAAGCCATCAGAAGTCTATAGCCATTACTATTTTCATCTTCATCACTATTTGATAAACCATCGCTATCTTCATGAGTATAGTAGGTCTTTTTACTTACACTTTGTTTTCTATTCCATTTTGCAGATTCCTTCCCTTTATCATATTTATCTTTTTGAGGACATTTGGCAGCGTAATGACTGACTCTACCACAGGAAAAACATTTGAAAGGTAATTTACCTCTAAATCTTCTGGAACCCCATTGAAGCTTCTTGACAAAGTTTACTTCATCTTCTTCTTCTAAAATATGTCCTGATTCATTGAGTTCTTCTTTTCCTTTTGTTGAAGCTTTAAATGTGGCTTCTCTCATATCTCATGGGCCTCCTTTTATCATCTCAAAGGCAGTTAAGATTCCGTGAAGCTGTGTCATAGTAATAGTCTGCAGATCTTATTTTTCTTCTATGGCAGATACTTTTGATTCAAATTTAGCAGACAAGGATCTTAAAAATTTCTCAACTAAGGCAACTTCCTTTATCTCTTCACCCAGATTCTTCATGCAATTAAAAACCTCATCTATACGTAAGAAGTAACTAGCTATACTTTCATAATTGTGCATCTTAAGAGTTTCATATTGAATTATGAGAGTTTGCAGTTTAGCACATTTTACCTGAGAGTCTCCTTCATAGCTTAGAACGATTTTGTCCCATATTTCTTTGGCTGATTTGAGCTGCATAACTTTGACAAACTCTGATTGTGACAGACTTCCTAATAATGTATTGACAGCCTTGGCATTGGTTTCATATTGCTTTTTGCCTGCCGTATCTATAGGAAATACTGATGGAAATGTATATCCTCCTTCCACGATTTCCCAGACATCTGTTCCAAGTGATTGAAGATAGGTTGTGGTTCTTATCTTCCAATACAAAAAATTGCTCCCATCAAAGATTGGCGGTTTGATGGATCCCCCGCTTTCTTGATTACTCATGATGATGGATCTTTCTTCAAGCGATCAAGCTTCTTTTGAAGGACCTGCTTTGATACCAATTGTTGGAAATAATACTAAGAGGGGGGGGGGGGGGGGTGAATTAGTATTATCATATCAATAATTTAATTTTCAAAATAGATTTGTATACGCTACTTCAACTAAGTGAACTAGCGTGTATACGCGACTATACTTAAGGCAACCAACGTATATGCAGAGAACTTTTGATTTACCCAATTTATCATGCATTTAACTTTAACCAGTATATCAGGAATTCATTAGACAGTGCAGTAAAAGCAGAATAAAGCATCACACATAAGAAACACACATGAACACCAAGATATAAGGTGGAAACCCAATGTGGGTCGCAACCACTTGCTGCTGTCATCTCTGTCTTCTTTTAATAATAAGAAAATCTATTTACAATTTTTGTACTGGTGCAGAATTATTTCAGTACGTAGGCTTCTACCTGGAGAAGGTTACAACCTTCTGTTGTTCTCCAGCTTCTCCTAGAAGGGAGCTACAATCCCCTAGCTCTTTTACTAGCTGATATGTTTGCTAGTACATAGGTGCCGACCTACAGAAGGCTATGACCTTCTCTCTTCCTCCAGGGACCACGTTTCATAAATTTTCAGACTGGATCCATCAACAACATCATTCAATCATCAAATACATCTGCATCAACCAATCACCTTTTGAACCAACCACAACCGAATCAATCATTCACTTAGACAACCCATCAATCTGATCATTCAGAATACTGTCACCAGAATACAGTAACCAAAACCCAAACCAGAACCCATAACTCTGCAACAATAAACAGAAACAACTGAAACATATTTTATAAGGTATACGCTACTTCCATGTGTCGAACTTGCATGTATAGATGCTTTTCTCAAATCCAACCAGCGTACACATCTACAAATATAAATTCAGAGTTCTACAGCCACTCCAGACTTTAGTTATACCCAGATCATATCATTTACAGAATAATATAAGCATCAATATTCAGATCTAGAATATACATGAGCAAAAACACATAATGATAGTTCATTTTACGCCTTAATATCCTGACCCGTCATTAGATCTAATCCCTCATCATCCGCCAAGGTTCATCCTTGGTTTAGATCCAGAAATGCACCATAACCCAATAACCTGCATACTAGATCTCACACTTCATCAGATATTCGATACTTGCACACCTGGGCCTAATGATATTCTCCTCCATTTATAGTTTTTAGGCCTTTCACAATACCATGGACCAAAACCACTTAGGACCAATACCTTGGACCAAATACCTAGGGTCAATACCTCAGACCAGATACCTTGGACCAATACCATGGATCAAATACCTCGGACCAGAAATTTAGTTTTCCAAGGTATACACGCTTTTCCTTCTGTGAAAGTGTGTGTGTACGTATACGCGACTTGTATACAGTGAACCTACGTATACCTCTCTTTCTTCATTCTGTGAAGATTGATCAGTAATTCTTTGTTGTTTACCTGCTATACTATGATCTTTCATCTGAGTGAGTTTCCATCAAGGACAATACCTATATCATAATGCCAACAGATGGGCCGATTTGTTCTGTAATTTGAAATGGGCCAAGCCACATTCTTTGGAATTTGGTATGCTTACGTTTTTCCTCATGTGCTTTATCCCACTGTAGTACAAGGTCTCTGAGTTGAAAATATTTAGGACTTACAGAATTTGCATCAAAGGAAGATTTCACTAAGTGTTGATGATGTGCATGTATGATTTTGAATTTATCTCTTTCTTCTTCGAGTTTGAGGATTTGTGATTGCCTTAATTGCATAGAAGAGGAAGGATTTTCTTCAATAAATTGAACTAGGGCTAGAGAGCGAACAAGTACATTTCTAGGAAGAACAACTTCTTTCCCATAGACAAAATTAAAAGGAGAAGTGCCTATTGGGGCCTTATGTGTTATTTGATTTGCCCATAAAGAAAATGTTAAAGATTTATGCCAGTTTCTCTAACTCTGGTCAATAGTTCGTTTGATGATCCTTATGAGGTTTTTATTTGTTGATTTAGCTAAACCATTTCCCTTAGGATAATAGTTAGTAGAATATTTAAGTTCAAAACCTCTTTTAAGAGCAAATTCTATCATAACATTGCTTGTGAAATATGATGCATTGTCAAACATGAGGGTAGTTGGTAGACAAAATCTGGTAATAATAAATTGATCAATAAATTCAATAATGTTTTTAGAATTGGCTACCTTGAGTGGAATTTCTTTGACCCACTTAGTGAAGTAATCAATTGTTGTAAGGATATACCTATGTTGCTTTGAAGAGTGAGGAACGATCTCACCTATTATGTCCAGTTCCCATTGCTCAAATGGTTGTTCAATGTTGACCGAATGTAATGGCAATGCGGGTTTCCTTTGTGTTCCAGCAGTTGTTTGACAAAATTTTCACTTCCTTACACATTCGTGTGCATATTTGAATAAGGTTGGCCAATAATAGCCAGTGTGTAGGATTTTATGCGCTGTTGTGTCTCCTCCAAAATGTGCACCAGCTAGTCCATCATGGAGTTCCTGCAGAACCTTTTCTGCCTTATATTTTTCAAGGAACCTAAGTAAAACAAAATCATAATTCTTACTAAACAAAACATCATTGATGATTTCATATTGCTTAGCTTTTAATCTCAAAGCCCTTTTTCTTTTGTAACTGAGCTGCATAGGGGCATATCCATTTTTCAAATAAAAGATGATATCAGCATATTTAGATTCAGTATCGTTGAGGCTTACCTCACATATTTGTATATCATCACCTGAATCTTCTGGTGCTAGTAAGTTGGATGCTCCAGCTAACATTCTGCAAAAACCTTGACCTCTAACAATTTTAGCTGGTCTAATTTCAATGTCATATTCTTGTAGTGTTGTTACCCAATTTTCTCTTTTCTCACCTAATTCTCTTTGCATCAGTAAATTTCTCACCGATGAGAATGGAACTATTACTTTAGTGTGACTTTTAAGAAGAAAAGGCCTTAATTTTTTTATTGATTTGAAAATGTTGAAAACAGCAACAAGAAATGCTAAAAATAGCACTGCTATAAATAGAAGTTCAGGTACCAGTGTTGGATTGAGAAACAAGGAATGAAAATGGAAGTGCTAAAAATAAAATTTTTATTTTTAACAGTTCGAGGTGGATTCCAATTTTAGTTAGTCACTGGACTAAAATAGCAAGTAAAATTTGAACTTAATAGCTGTTTGAAAATAAATTAATTAATTCACCATGAGTTAATTAGTTGTGAAAAATGAAACATTAAGTCTATGTGAGGACATGCAACAGTTTCTCCATTAATTGAGGAATTTATCCATCAGTTAAAGAGATAAGGATGAGTTCTAATTTGAGTTGTAATTAATTGGCTCAGTTAACTGAGTTAAGTCCAGTTAGATTGATTTAAATAGTTTGTTTAAATTAATGTGAGTTCAATTAGTTAATGCATGCTTGCATATAACTACTGCACTTCAGATAACTAGATATTCTCTCATGAATAACTCATACATGTCAGTTCAGACAGAGACCCAATTGAGATCAAAGGAGGGACAATGTACTATCAGTTGGATGGATTTTTTCCTATAAAGGAAACTCATCCATGGAGAAGGATTTATCTTCTTCAGGATTGTGCAGTTAGATCAGAGGTTAGTGAGTGTGTGAAGAGGCCAATTCACACATGTGGCTTTACTGGACCCCAAGGAAAATTGTGCAAAGAAATAGGAGGCATGGAGGGCAGAGGAGAAGGTTTGAGAGAGGCCTTTGACTGTCTATGAGTACCAGAGGGATTGCAGAGAGAGCAGGATAGCTTGAGAGCTGATTCTTTTTGTAATACAGACTATATTTCCACTTGTATGATAATACAGAGATTGGGGTTTTAGGCTGAGGCTTTCCCCGGGTTATTTCTTCTGTGTTATGTGTGATTGATTTCTCATTATCAGTTATATGTGTTCAATTGATCTTGCTCAATTTGATTAAGCTTCAGAAAAGTGTTGTAAAAGTATATCTTTTATTGTGTTTTAGTATATTGCATAATCTGTTGATCTACAGTGGGAATTTCTACATGGTATCGAAGCAAAGGTGATCAAGGAGAAGAACAGTATACAAGAAGGAGAAGTTCGAAGTTTGTGGTTTCTGAATATAGAAATCGAGTTCTTATCACATCTCAATTTCGCCAATGGCGTTCAGTGGTATAAGACTCGAGTATGCCCTTGATGGCAACTCGAATTACATAGCCTACAAGGATCACATGGAGGTAGTGTTAGAGGATAATGGTCTAAAGGACTTGATTGATTAAGAAGTCCCCAAGCCGACTAATGCTACTCAACTGGTGGAATGGAAGAAATGTGTGGCTAGAGAAAGGAGAATCCTCCTGGAGGGAGTTCGAGACCACAATGTCTCGAACCTCCACGGGAAGGAGACACTGTTTTCAATGTGGAAAATATTGAAAGATCTATATCAGAATAGAAACAATCAGAGGAAGCTGGTGCTGAAGGACAAGCTTCGGAAGATGAAGTGTGAAAAGGGTGACATGATCTCTACATATCTGAACAAGCTCACCACATGTAGGGATGAGCTTGGAAGTGTAGGGATTGTTATAGCTGATGATGACATGGTGAGTCTTACACTCCTTGTTCTTCCTAAGAGCTGGCTAGCTACCAGGACTCGGTTAATGGAAGAGAGAAACTGCCAAATTGGGAATGACTTTGGTTGGATCTGAGGCAGGAGGAGATAAGAAGAAGCACCAAAGATGGTTCTTCATCCATGGAGGATGAAGAAAACCGTGCCTTAGCGAGTAAGGCGAAGAAGGGGAAGGAGAAGGATTCTCATTCCAATTCTATTTCTTCCCATGGTGGGAAGAAGTTTGACAAATCGAAAGTGCGATGCTTTAGTTGTCATGAGGTGGGCCATTTTGCTACAAATTGTCCACTGAGGAAATCCAAGAAGGGATCCATGGAAGGGTCAGAAGGTGAGGTATTGGCGTCACAATTTGAGTTGGATTTCACACTGTTCACATGCATGGTTTCATCCATGGTGGGAAGTGGTTGGTTTCTTGACAGTGGAGCTTCTTTCCACATGACTAGCGACAAGAGTTTGTTCAGTACTTTGGAGGAGAAATATCTCTAGATACTCATAGCGATGGGTAATGATGAAAAGTATAGTGTCTCAGGTGTAGGCACAATTATTTTTCAGAGGGAGCACAAAGCTCGCATTACCTTGACTGATGTCAAATATGTACCAGGACTGAAGAGAAATTTTGTGTTGATCGCAATGTTGGAAGACAGAGGCTATGATGTAGTCTTCAGTAAGGGAAAGGTTTTCCTTAGACACATAATCACTAGACAGGTGAAGCAGATCGGTTCACGGGTCAAGAACCTGTATGCTCTTGAGGTTCAAGATGCATGCAAAGCCTTGAGAAGCAAGGCAATTGATGGAGACTTGGTGGTTTAGAGGGAGATTACATTACCTCTCAACATGCAGTGCCAGACAAAGTCTCAAACAATTGTGGATGAGCCATGATTGGTGAAGCAGCTTCAGGAGGTTATGGAGAAGCCACAACTGGGGAAGTCGAGAGGAGACAGAGTGGAGGCATCCGCTCATGCAGAGACCTCTAGTAGGGGGAAATGTCGAGCCAGGTGGGCAGAGGGATCACATGAATCCATACCTCCAGGTAGGAGGTGGGGCGATGTGGAGTGATCATCCCAAGAAGGTTGGAATAGGGCAGGATCCTTGAGGTACCCAACCTCTTTGATTCGACTTTGCTATAGGAGCCCTGACGAGGAGTAGCAGGACTGGCTGATTGGGTAGAGACAGATGCTGATGGAGCAACAGAGAGAGCTATAGTGTAGGAGTCCTAGGACTATGTAGAGCTAGCAGGCTGTAGCAATGCGAGAGGCATAGGAGTGTTGCACCAGTGTAGGATAGCACAGAGAGGTGTGAAATGGTGCGAGATGCATGGAGTGTTGTAGCAGCTCAGAGGTTAGAGAGGGAGCACTTGTCAGTAGCAGGTAGAGCTTTAGCATCAGAGTATGTTTCTAGCCCAATAGAGATGTCAGTGGGGAGTTTTTTTTTGTTTCTAGGGTTGTTGGAGCAACCACACTTGGTAGAAGTGTTGCATGCAAAACATTCCAAAGGTACAGGATTGGGTTCGAGTTGAATGCCTTCCTTGTTGAGAGGGAGTGTTGAAAATAGAAACAAGAAATGCTAAAAATAGAAGTGCTAAAAATAGCAATTTGGCTACGAGTGCTGGATTGAGCAATAGTGAATGAAAAATGGAAGTGCTAAAAATAGAATTGCTATTTTTAACAGTTTGGGGTGGATTCCAATTTTAGTCAGTCCCTAGACTAAAATAGCAAGTAAAATTCAAATTTGAACTTAACAACTGTTTGAAAATAAATTAAATAATTCACCATGAGTTAATTAGTTGTGAAAAATCAAACATGAAGTCTATGTGAGGACATGCAATAGTTTCTCCATTAATTGAGGAATTTATCCATCAGTTAAAGAGATAAGGATGAGTTCTAATTTGAGTTGTAATTAGTTGGCTCAGTTAACTGAGTCAAATCCAGTGATATTGATTTAAATAGTTTTTCTAAATTAATGTGAGTTCAGTTAGTTAAGGCGTGCTTGCATATCACTGCTACACTTCAGATAACTGAATATTCTCTCATGAACAACTCATGCATGTGAGTTCAGATAGAGACCCAGTTGAGATCAGAGGAGGGACAATGTACTATCCGTTGGATGGTTTTTTTCCTATAAAGTAAACTCATCCATGAGAAGGATTTATCTCCTTCAAGATTGCGCAGTTAGATCAGAGGTTCGTGAGTGTGTGACGAGGCAAATTCACACATGTGGCTTCACTGGACCCCAAGGAAAATTGTGCAAAGAAATAGGAGGCTTGGAGGGTAGAGGAGAAGTTTTGAGAGAGGCCTTTGACTGTCTATGAGCAGCAGAGGGATTGTAGAGAGAGCAGGATAGCTTGAGAGCTGATTCTTTTTGTAATCCAGACTATATTTCCACTTGTATGATAATAGAGAGATTGGGGTTTTAGGCTGAGGCTTTCCCCGGGTTATTTCTTTTGTGTTATGTGTGATTGATTTCTCATTCTCAGTTATATGTGTTCAATTAATCTTGCTCAATTCGATCAAGCTTCCGCAAAGTGTTGTAGAAGTAGATCTTGCATTATGTTTTAGTATATTGCATAATCTATTGATCTATAGTGGGAATTTCTACGTGGTATCGAAGCAAAGGTGATCAAGGAGAAGAACAATATACAAGAAGGAGAAGTTCGAAGTTTATGGTTTCTGAATATAGAAATCAAGTTCTTATCACATCTCAATTTCACCAATGGCATTCAGTGGTTTAAGACTCGAGTATGCCCTTGATGGTAGCTCAAATTATATAACCTGGAAGGATCGCATGGAGGCAGTGTTAGAGGATAATGGTCTAAAGGACTTCATTGATTAAGAAGTCCCCAAGCCGACTGATGCTACTCAACTGGTGGCATGGAAGAAATGTGTAGCTAGAGCATGGAGAATCCTCCTGGAGGGAGTTCGAGACCACATTGTCTCGAGCCTCCATGGGAAGGAGACACCATTTTCAATGTGGATAACATTGAAAGATCTATATCATAATAGTAGCGATTAGAGGAAGCTGGTTGAAGGACAAGATTTAGGAGATCAAGTGTGAAAATGGCGACACGATCTCTATGTATCTGAACAAGCTCACCACATGTAGGGATGAGATTGGAAGTGTAGGGATTGCTACAGCTAATGATGAAATCGTGAGTCTTGCACTCCTTAGTCTTCCTAGGAGCTGGCATAGCTACCAGGACTCAGTTAATGGAAGAGACAAACTGCCAGATTAGGAACGACTTTGGTTGGATCTAATGCAAGAGGAGATAAGAAGAAGCACTAGAGATGGTTCTTCATCCATGGAGAATGAAGAAAACTGTGCCTTAGCGAGTAAAGAGAAGAAGGGGAAGGACAAGGATTCTCATTCCAATTCCAGTTCTTCCCATGGTGGGAAGAAGTTTCACAAATCGAAAGTGTGATGCTTTCATTGTCATGAGGTGGGCCATTTTGCTACAAATTGTCCACTGAGGAAATCCAAGAAGAGACTGTGGAAGGATCAGAAGGTGAGGCACTTTCCTCACAGTTTGAGTTGGATTTCACACTGTTCGCATGCATGGTTTCATCCATTGTGGGAAGTGGTTGGTTTCTTGGCAGTGGAGCTTCTTTCCACATGACCGACGACAAGAGTTTGTTCAGTACTTCAGAGGAGAAAGATCTCCAGATACTCATAGAAATGGGTAATGGTGAAAAGTATAGTGTCTCAGGTGTAGGCATGGTTATTTTTCAGAGGGATCATGGAGCTCGCACTACCTTGACCGATGTCAAGTATGTACCAGGACTGAAGAGAAATTTGGTGTCGATCGCGATGCTGGAAGATAGAGGTTATGATGCAGTCTTTAGTAAGGGAAAGGTTTTCCTTAGACACATAATCAATAGACAGGTGAAGCAGATCAGTTCACGTGTCAAAAACTTGTATGCTCTTGAGGTTCAAGATGCATGCAAAGCCTTGAGGAGCAAGGCAAATGATGGAGACTTGGTGGTTGAGAGGGAGAGTACATTACCTCTCAACATGCAGTGCCAGACGAAGTCTCAGATAATTGTGGAGGAACCACGATTGGTGAAGCAGCTTCAGGAGGTTGTGGAGAAGCCACAAATGGGGAAACTGAGAGGAGACAGAGTGGAGGAATCCACTCATGCAGAGACCTCCAGTAGGGGGAAATTTCGATCCAGGTGGGCAGAGGGATCACATGCATCCATACCTCTAGGTAAGAGGTGGGGCAATGTGGAGTGATCGTCCCAAGAAGGCTGGAATAGGGGCAGGATCCTTGAGGTACCCAATCTCTTTGATTCGACTTTGCTACAACAGCCCCGACGAGGAGTAGTAGGATTGGTTGATTGGGTAGAGATAGATGTGGATGGAGCAGCAAAGAGAGCTATAGTGCAGGAGTCCTAGGATTGTGTAGAGCTAGCAAGCTGCAGCAATGTGAGAGGTATAGGAGTGTTGCACCAGTGCAGGATGGCACAGAGAGGTGTGCAACGGTGCGAGATGCATGGAGTGCTGCAGCAGCTCAGAGGTCAGAGAGGGAGCACTTGTTAGCAGCAAGTAGAGCTTCAACATCAGAGTATGTTTCTAGCCCAACGGAGAGGTCAGTGGGGAGTTTTTTTTTGTTTCTAGAGTTGTTGGAGCAACCACACTTGGTAGAAGTGTTGCATGCAGAACATTCTAAAGGTACAGGATTGGGTTCGAGTTGAATGCCTTTCTTGTTGAGAGGGAGTGTTGAAAATAGCAACAAGAAATGCTAAAAATAGAAGTGCTAAAAATAGCACGGCTATAAATAGCAGTTTGGGTACCAGTGCTATATTGAGCAATAGGGAATGGAAAATGGAAGTGCTAAAATTAGAATTGTTATTTTTAACAATTTAGGGTGGATTCCAATTTTAGTCAGTCCCTGGACTAAAATAGAAAGTAAATTTAGAATTTGAACTTAACAGCTGTTTGAAAATAAATCAATTAATTCACCATGAGTTAATTAGTTGTGAAAAATCAAACATGAAGTCTATGTGAGGACATGCAACAGTTTCTCCATTAATTGAGGAATTTATCCATCAATTAAAGAGATAACAATGAGTTCTAATTTGAGTTGTAATTATTTGGCTTAGTTAACTGAGTCAAGTCCAGTTAGATTGATTTAAATAGTTTGTTTAAATTAATGTGAGTTCAGTTAGTTAACACATGATTGCATATAACTGCTTCACTTCAGATAACTGGATATTCTCTCATGAATAACTAATGCATGTCAGTTTAGACAGAGACCCAGTTGAGATCAAAGGAGGGATAGTGTACTATCAGTTGGATGGATTTTTTCCTATAAAGGAAACTCATCCATGGAGAAGGATTTATCTCCTTCAGGATTGCGGAGTTAGACCAAAGGTTAGTAAGTATGTGAAGAGGCCAATTCACACATGTGGCTTCACTGGACCCCAAGGAAAATTACACAAAGAAATAGGAGGCTTGGAGGGCAGAGGAGAAGGTTTGAGAGAGGCCTTTGACTATCTATGAGCAGCAGAGGGATTGTAGAGAGAGCAAGATAGCTTGAGAGCTGATTCTTTTTGTAATCTGGACTATATTTCTACTTGTATGATAATACAGAGATTGGGGTTTTAGGCTGAGGCTTTCCCCGTGTTATTTCTTCTATGTTATGTATGATTGATTCACTTAGATGTGTTCAATTGATCTTGCTCAATTCAATTAATCTTCCGCAAAGTGTTGTAGAAGTAGATCTTGTATTGTGTTTTATTATATTGCATAATCTATTCATCTACAGTGGGAATTTCTACAGAAAACAACAAAAGTCTACTTTTCAACATCTGAGTAATTCAATTTGACACCTTGCAAATTGGAGCTAAAGAAAGAAATTGGTGCTTCAACTTTCTCATCATTGACTTGAGTCAAAATAGCTGCATATGATGTTTCGGAAGCAAAAGTATATAAAATAAAATGATTAGAAAAGTTTGGAGTTGCTAAAGAGGGAGAATTTATAATTTCTTGTTTGATAAGATTGAAAGCTTCATGTTCAGTATGTCCCGATTTAAAAACAAATTTTTTCTTGATTATAGATTTGAGGGGTAAAAAAATTCGTGAAAAGTCAGGGACAAATCTTTTGAAAAAATGTATCTAACCTAGGAAAGATTGCATGGATTTTTTGCTATGAGGAAAAGAGATTTCAGAAATTTCTCTTATCCTATCAGGATCTATGTGAATGCCATCTTTAGATACAATAAATCCAAGAAGTTTACCTTCACTTAAAGCAAATAAACATTTCTTTTGATTTAGAGAAATTCCATATTTTTTACAACGTTCAAAGATTTGTCGTAAGTCCTTTAAATGATTTCTGTGCTTCTTTGAATATACAATTATATCATCTAAATAAATGACCATTGTTTTATTCACCAAACCTTTGAAAGCTATATCCATGGCTCTCTGAAATGTTGCACCAAAATTGATTAATCCAAATGGAATCTATTGATAAGCGTATGCTCCCCATTTGGTTCTAAATGTGGTCTTTAGCCCATCATCTGGATGTATGAGAATTTGATTGTAACTTGAAAATCCATCCAGAAAAGAAATTAACTCTAAGCTTGCAACTAACTGTAGTATTTGTTCGATAGGAGGTAGTGGAAAGTTGTCCTTCTGACAAGCTTTGTTGATATTGTGAAAGTCTATACAAATTTGAATATCACCATTCTTTTTCCTAACTAGAACTAGGTTAGAAACCCACCTTGAATGTCTAACAGGAAAAATCATTTTGGCTTCGAGAAGTTTATTTAATTCAGATTTGATTTGATTTTCTAAGTTTGGGTGAATCTTTCTCAACTTCTGCTGTGTGAGACCAAGACCTAGATTAATATTTTGTGGTTTAAGATCAGTTCCAAGATTTATTAATTCAAACCTAAAAGTTGAACTTTGAAGCTTTGAGTTAGTTGGTTTCTTGAATCCGTCCTTAAGATCATACATATCATCCAGCTTAACTACAAATTTAGGTATGGGATTTACACTTATTTTTTTGCTTAAGATGGCTATTGTGTTGGTCTTCATCTATTATCTGGTCATCATATGAGCCTTCAGATGTTAGAAAATTTATGATATTTAGATCATTATTAAAAACTCACCAATTAGTGATGTTATCGGGAATAGAAGGTCTAAAAATTAATTCTATAGAAAATCAACCAGGACTATAATCTCTTGGTGGTATGAGATTGGATGCAACATTATCCAAAAGATCAACACTTGTATTTTGAAGTCTTGGAATTGGGGAAATATTAAATTCTAGGAAATGTGAGGTGAGGTCCTGGACTAATGATTGATAATGCTTCAAATGTACAGAAAGACAATGAATAGTATTCCTCACCTGTTTGATTACAATTTCTGAATCTCCAAATACTTGAAGGTATTTGATATCAAGGCCTATGGCTTTATACAATCCTTGAACTAATGATTCATATTTAGCAATATTATTCGTGCATTCAAATTCAAGTCTGCATATAGTTTTTTCTCCTTTGGGGCTAACCAATATGCAACATGCCCCAGCTCCATCATTAGATTTAGATCCATTAAAAAATAATTTCCAAAATAAATAATTGACTACAAGTTTATCTACAAAATTGATACATTTAGAAAAATCTATTTGCGAATCATTTTCGATTTATGAGAGATTCTTCAACGTAAATCACATAGAATATCATTTGTCGACGCGTTTCGAACCAACTAGTGTGGTTCATCGTCAGGACAAGTTAAAGAAAAATATCTAAATAAAACTAAAACTTAGGAAAAAATCAGAAGGAGGTTAGTCAAGGTTAAAGTAAAATAATAATAATAATAAAATAAATAAATAAAAATAATAATAATAAAAAAAGAATAAAATAATAAAAATCAAAATATATAAAAGAGAAAAGAACTAAGGTAAAAGATAGTTGAAAAAGGAATAAAAATAATAAATAGATCATTATACTGAGAAAAAAAATAAAAATTAATTAATTAATTAATTAAAATAAAGTAAATTAAAAAATAGAGTAAAATAAAAATAAAATAAATAAACTAATTAATTAAAAATAAATAAATAAATAATAATAATAATAATAATAATAATAAGTATATATAAATAAGGCATATGAATAAGAAATAAAAATAAAACAGAGAGAACGACAAAAAATAAAAATGGGGAGGGACAGAGAAAAACGGATCAACCCTAGGAGGAAGGAAGGCTTCAGGGGGAACACAGAAAGCGAGCACAAAGCTATAAGGTGGGGGAAGGAGAAAGACTAAGACGACAGGGCAGGGATCCAACAGCTACTGATTTTCCAGCCGTCATCTCTATTGAGATTATTAGGCCTTCTTTCAATCTCAATAGCTTCCCTGAGTTTACGATGATGGAAATGAGCAACCTTAGCAAAAACCTTGGCCTCCTCAATACAAACATGATGCTCATACTATTTAAATTGCATAGCTAGATCTTTTTCTTCAACTTGTCCTGACGATGAACCACACTAGTTGGTTCGAAACGCGTCGACAAATGATATTCTATGTGATTTACGTTGAAGAATCTCTCATAAATTGATATGGATCACAGAAGCCTCAATTCGACAATTTTCGATTTGTGATGTAACAAAATTTTACAAAAAGGGTGAAGTATCGGCATTAAAATTGCGCAAAAATGATTTGACTGAATAATTTCCAATGATATTACTACTGTATGCGACAGACTCATTTTCTCCTTCCAGTTCTATGACGATATACTTTAAATGTTTCTCATGGTAGACCCTTATTTGATTTGGCTTACCATTATAAGGAAGCCACATATGGGACTAGTCTGTTGCAAAATAGCCATGAATATTTTTAGACCAATCTCTATTGAGGATCAAACAGTAGAATTCAAGAATATCGATCACAAGCACGTCAATCACTTCACATACTTTCGGGTTTGATGAGCATCTAATTATAACCTTATTGATTTCTTGTATGACTTCGACTTGAGATCAATCTAACTGTACAATGCAAACAACAGCTTTCTGGAGTTCGACATTCAATTTTGTATAAACCTTTTTTGGCAAAATGTTGGATGAGGTTCCAGAGTCAACTAAACAATTGTGCAAATTCTTATTAAAGACTTCAAAGGTCAAAAGAAAAGGAGGAGTATGGGATTTAGAACTACCACCAATGAAAGCAACATCAGTTAAACTAAGTTGGAAAACAAAGAGAAAACACCAAAGGAGCGGGGAAAATTGCAATTGGAGGTCTGGGGGAAAATCTCAATCCTGCATCCCATAGGTCCCACAATACCGTAGTCCTGCAGTCTAGTGATCCCACAGTCTGGTAGTCCTACAGTCCCATGATCCCGTAGTCTCGCAATATTGCTATATCGCAGTCCCGCGATCCCGCATCCCGCAACATCGCAGTCCGACACACTTTGAAACCTTGCATTATCGTTGATTTGCGATATAGCGGTACATCATTGGGGCAGCTGAAAAATCATTTACAAAGGAAAAGCATGAAAATAACAAGATTGAGTCGCTCCCTTCTCTCTCCTCCACGTGGTGGTACTACGGTACGACAATCGACAACTTTGTGTTATCGACTATCGACGATCAGTGGGGGTCACCGCTCCAAAACATTGTAAACCATTGATCTTACAATTTAGTGTTACATCGTCGTGGAGGGCCGAAATTTATTTACAAAGGAAATGAATGCGAAAACAGGATTGGGCATGCCTTTTTCTCTCTCCTCCAAGGGGCCATGTGGCAGCATATGGTTGGTCCTCAGAGTTGACATGGCAGCTGACATCATAAATGATGTGGAAGTATGGAGGACACGTGGAAATATAGATGTTGATGTGGCTAATGACATGTGTCCCTTAGTTTTAGCATTTTCAGTGGTGAAATTGGGCCATTTTCCGGGTGATATGTGTCACCACTCACAGGGTGAGGCATGGCAGTGATTACGCCACCTCGTAGATCGAAAATCAGTGATTGCACGAAGTAAAAGCTTATTCCTCCACCAATACTCCTCCCCGGCTGCGATTGTGATAAGGAGAAAGCTTGTAGATGCGATAAGTTATTGCGGTCTATTTCATAAATATTTTGCATCCAGGATATTGGCTAGTACAGTGTAAGGGGCAACCAAAGGTGATTCAAGTTATAAAGGAAAAGGCCCCCTAGACAGAAGTTGAGAGCCTTAGCACCTGAAAGACCAAGCTCTCAATCACAGCCCACACTTAGGTGATATGAATAAATAGAAAGGGCATGAAAGCATGGGGCCTAAAGGACAATCGAAACTCACCTACTTTCGTATTAGTGCAGTGTTAAAAGCCCGCACCTGAGAGTCTTCTCTGTTACACTACAATACGCAAGCCCAGGCAGATCAGGGCACCGATTGTGTTCAAAAAGATGTTTAAGGCTAAAATGATAGAGTCGGTCCTGACAACAGCTTTGACAGTAAATCATGAAGGATGGCGCATTCAAACTAGGTGTGGGCACATTCATGAGAAAACTATTCTGCAACACGCCTCTAGAGTCGGCACCGAAAGCATTTAAAGGAGAATAGACAATAAACAGACCAAGCAGCATGGGAAGAACACTGTGATAGAGACAAGGCCTGATCTGAAGTTTTAATAGGGACAACAAAGGGTTACTTCCTTCATTCTTCATCCTATTTCTTTTTTACTTTCTATAGTTTTCTATTTCCAGGAAGGGATTTGATCTCGATTGTAATCTTTAGGTGGCAGATCCTTACAAGGACCATGAAAGCTAGTCTACCGGATAGCTGGATCTCTGGCTCAGTGATATTTTTTATTATAACTTAAGCTCTCCCCCTCTTCTTATAAATAGGGGGATGAAATTCATAAGAAAGGGGTCCGGAATTTCTCACCCACTGGGTCTGAACTGTAAGAGGCCAATTTGGTTCTAATTTGTTTACTCATGGGGGCTTCACTCATATCATGTTGAATGTATGGAATGGTCATTTGGACCCTTTGAGATAGATGGAATTTCCTTATTGATTCCAAGCATGATTAATGTGCAGCATGTTCCTCTCGGTAATCTCATTTCATTTGTGTTTTTCCTCATTTGAAATAGTATAATGAATGCAGTTGGTTCCTCTTCAATCTATGGATTTATCTTAGCTGCTCATAGAAGACAGTACCTGTGCTTATCACAGACCTACATGTGTTTCTCACTAGCATTGCAAGAAGTGTAAAATTACAGATTTACTTGTGTATTTGATTAACTTGTAGGACCTATATTAGCCTAGATCTATGTTATCTTTGGCATAGAATGATACCCATGTCGTGTTTGATTTGAAACCTTATTTCACACGCCTCTATTTCTATCATTCCACTAGAAAACCGTTGTTTAGGATTCTGTGTTGTTTACAACCCTATTCATCGAATTCCACTTTCTGTTGGAACATTGCTTCTTATGATTTTGTTTGTTACAACCCTAAGCATTTTTTTCCCTCCTTCCTTTCCTCCTCTCCATCATTATTATGAATTCAGTTTTAAGCTGTCTCATTTTCGTGTGTCAGCCACCAGAGGAAGAAGTCATTTCTCTTTGATATTACCCCAATATATCATAAGCATTGGATCCATGAGTTGGCTTGAATCTACCTCAGTGAAGGCTTATTGAACCAAGCCCCTCCTATTACCTTTTTACGTGACAATTAGAGTGTTGATAACCCCTCACAGATAATCTCTTAAGCACTCCTATATTTAAGATGTTGTTTGGTCAATTTAGTGATGTCTAAATTGCAACTTTTAAATGTCAACCTGGGGCTCGTAAGCTGATGAAGTGATGTGTACTGTATGTACTTAGGCAACTGTTTCTTAAGTTTTTGTCGTTTTTAACTTTTTAAGTTGGTTTTCAAATCTATTCCTCCTACAGTGATGTGATGGAACTGAAATAAAGTGAGTGAAGTGTGTGTGATTGTGATGAGTTCTAGATGATTTCTTAAAACTTAAAAGTACTCTACAATAAAGCTTTGAACAACAACTGAAATGAAATTAACTCTTAAAGGAAAAATGAAGGCATCAAATAAAAGAGCAATGGCATTGGCCCAGTACCTCTACTGCTGATAAAAATGAGATTGAAAATGACATCTACATTAACTCAATTAAAAGTAAGAACAACTACTTTAACTCTTCAATTAAATCTTAAGCAATGTACAATCTAAATGACAAATCACACTACTTAATTTTCCCTTAACCTTTCTGCCTTCAGCTGGATTGATCATATAAGAAAGAGTTATGAGCAAGTTAGCAATGTGAGTCTTAAAACAAAATAAACCAAGCTGCACTAAGTGATGTTCTGGCTCCACTAAAAGTTAATTTATTATGATAAAAAGAGCCATTAAGAGATGAACAACTTGATAAGCTATGAGCAGAAAGTAAAGTGCAAACTAAAGCAATGATACTAATGAAAATAAAAAATAAAGATCAGCAGTCTAGATAAGACGATCACAAATGCCACTAGTTGTAAAAAGAGAAGAAAGAAAACTGTCCCGGACACCTAAGAAATATGCAAAAACACACTGATCAGTCATGGAAAAGTGCAGAAATATAAATGAGCAGAATTCAAAGTTATATACAGCTATTGTACATGATCAAAACATAGCAATCAAAAGCATTATGTACAACTATTATACATAAACTGATAATAAGAAATGCAAGAAATGAAAAGCACTGTACAGGCCTTAAGTAAACAGGGGCCCTTTGCCTACTCCAGCCAGCTTAAAAGATCAGTTACACGCTTAGAAACAGAACGGTCTTCTCATATATTATGTAGCAAAATAGAAAGTACAGTGGGAGATCAAAATTACATATCAGCAGCTAACTAATCAGCATTTAGAGACGCTTTATTTATAGCAGAGAAAACAAAACTAACTTAACACAAACTACGCTATTCTATCAGCTGTGTAAAAACACGTAATCTAGCACAGTCCTCGGATTTAGGCAACGGTCGTGGTGGGCATTAAATCTTATGTTGGATTCGTGTTTCCCATCATCTGCGTGGCTGAGGAAGAGGCCAGCTGTTCTTCACGTGCTCTAAACCGAACACGCAGAGCTGTGCCACCGCCAATGACCTCTGTTTGACCGTAGTTGCCCCCTCGTTGACCATGGGTTTTTATGACTGGTTTGGCTGAGCTGGAAGGACACACACCATGTCCTTGATTCCACGAACTTGCCCATGTGGCTCTTCTGCCCGAAGGACACCTGGAACATGCCGTTTAATAAAGCAGCTGCGGAATCCGGGGTTGGCTGCGGAAACCAGGATCAGCTGCAAAAACCTTGTGTGAGCTGCGGAAAGTGCAGCACTTGAACCAAAATTCTAAACCAACAACACAGTCATTAGCATAATTAACAAACCATGTAAAAAAGTCCTAAAATACAATGATTTGAGCAATTTGATGGAGGGAATGAGTGGCAAAAGAAGGAAATGAATAGGAAAAGGAGGCTGAGAGGATGTGTAAAGAAGTGCAGGTTTGAGGCTCAACATACCCCCACTGTGAAGGTGTTTCATGTCCTCATGCAACCAAAAATTTGTCATTGTTGTTCAGTCCATGTGTTCAGATGCTTCTGCTAAAACATATAGCCTTCTTTTCTTTCTTCTTGTTGCCAAAATTGTTCTCGGTTTCTTAACCAAACACTTGAATTTCAAATTGATCAAGGCCCTGCTCAGTTTCTTGCATTTTCTTTTCAATTTTCTGTTCTTCTTCTGCCAGAGTCCTAAGTGAAGCATGGTGTTGTCATGGACAATTTTGTCCACCTTGCTTTGTTCTTTCAATGCTTCGTTTTCTTGTTTTATATGCCGGTTCAGGACTTCTAGCTCAAACACCTCTTGTTTCAAAGATTGGACCTGTTCATTAAGAGGCAATATAGTTCTTGGACCTGCAACTGATTGCTCTAAGGTCTCCAAATAATTGTATACCTCCTGCTGGTCAGGGTCAATTTCAGGTGATCTCTTTGGGCTATGCTCAAAATCAAATTCTGTTTGAAGTTCTGGCTGAAAGGGGCTCTCTTCCCGTGGAGGAGTGGACTCAAGGTCAATCTGAGTTGGAGCCTTTTCAGGTGTACTTTCTCCCAAATCAATGAAATGTGACTGTTTTACTTTAGTCACACTCATTCTTTCTTTAATTCTACTGCTTCTTCTCACTTGTGCACTAGTGCTCTTTGGCTGGACACTCTGTTTTTCTTTTTGTTTCTTCTTTGAGAGGGCAGCAGCTTGAAGTTGTGAGAGTCTATTAGCCAAGGTTTGATAGTCTTCTTCTATTGAAGGTTCAGGTGATGGACATGATTCTTGAACAATTGCTTTCCCTTTCTCCTTTTTCTGTTTCTTAGCTTTATCTCTCTTTACCTCTTCTTCCTGAGTAGTCTCCTGAGTTTCTACAATAGGAGGATCTTGGGCTGCAACATCTCTTTTCATTCTCCTACTTCTTTTTGGGACTCTAGGAGAACTGCTAGCGGAAGCTTCAGTTACCTCTTGAAAATGATTCCTGACTAAAAACTTTTCCCATGTATCATTGTTGTTTTTCAATTTGTCTTCTATGAGCATTCTGATGAACCCGTGATGATACAAGTGAGGTTCAATATGGCCTATATTCTTTTGGACAATGGAACTCATTTTTGTTAGGCTTCTTAACAGAAAATAGGGTAAATTGATGGCATGGCCTTCCATGAAGTTCATCATAATTCTAGCATGGTACATATACATAGTGCCAAAGCGGCCCTCACATGTAACAAACTTTTGAACAAGTAATAACAATGCAGTCCATTCTTCCTTAATCACATGTACAGGAATCCCTTTGGTGAATATTGAAGTGTCCATACCTGGGTTCTTAAGCATATCTTTCCATCCCTGATCTTCCACTGTTCTGTTCTTAAACCATCGGTCTCCCACCTGAGGTAAGCTGGTTGCTGTTGCTATGGAGTTCTCTGTGATTGTGAATTTCAGGTCCCCTACTTCCACAGTGTGTCCATTGAATGATTGAGCAAACGCTTTCGTTACCTCCTTATCATATCCTCTGAATTTTTGGATGAACTTCAACCATTTTGCCTTCTTTAATGCTTCCTTTGTCTGTGGGTATCCTTCTAGATACTTTGAACCTTCAGGTTCAGCTCTAAGCAGTTTCCCCATCTTCGACTCTTAACTTCGGCTGAAGCTTTGACTGTGTATGGATGCTTAGATGCTTACGGGAAAAACAGATGGACTACGGCTGTAAGTGGAATAGCCGCAAGGTAATGCAAGGCAATACGGGTTTGAAACGGAACTGTGGAGTTTGAAACAGGGCTGCGGGGTTTGAAACAGAGTTGTGGAATTTACAGCGAAAATGAGAGTGGAAATGTTGTGAGTGCGAGGGAGTAGAAGACAACCACGAGAATGAGTTCAAATGCATGCGGAAATGGGGTGATAAGAGAATGGAATAACGGCCGAATCCCTTGAAGTTCGGGTGGCTTACGCACACATTTTAGTATTGGCTGCGGAGATCGTGGTTGAGAAGAGACGTAGTACGATAGGTCTCTTCTTCCTTGTACGGCTCATAAATGAAAGCGCAGTCTCAACTTGAGTTTGAACTAAGAGTGATTATGAGACCGTTAGGAGGGTATGAGGTGGATGAAGGATTATCGTGGAGGAGAAGTGGGATGATCTTGCCGAATCATTGCATTTAGTGGCTCTGTCCACGATTTAATAATTATGCATAAAATGACATTTAAATGGTTGTTTGGAAAAGATTTTGATCATACCTTCATGGGTTTGCCATTTGTTGATTAAGGTTGTTGATCCATGATTGCTTTTTGTTCCTGCAGGTGCCTCCTATCCTTGTTGCCTTTGGTGATGATGATGATGTTAATCTTTTTGAAACAAAGTGCTGCTAGCTGTAGAGACAGAGTGGTGCTGGCTGTGGAAATCGTTTCTGGCTACGGAAACTGGTGCGAGCTGCGGAAATGGTTTCCAGCTGCGGAAACTAAACATCTCCCTTTTAACTGCACAAAATTAGTTAGAAAAAGACTAACTGAATGGAAATAGTCCTGAAAGGGACTTTTATTAATGGAATGAGATGGAGTGAATGGAGTGAAGTGGAAAAATGAAATGGAGATGGAAAATGATGAAGGTGAAGTGAAATGGAATGAAAATGAAGTGAGGATGGAAAGAGAGAGAGATTTTTTTTTTTTTGGAAAATATAGAGTGTCAGGTTTCCCTGATTTTCACTTCATATTTTCTGTATAAGACCACCAATCTGAGATTGGTTTTCAGGCTTATACACATTTTTCTCTTTTTTTTTCTTTTTTTTTTCAATTCAGAAAGAAACAAAGATTAGGCTGATGGAGGAGAAGAATTCTTCTCCACTAGCCTCATTGCAGAATTTTCTTGGAATATTTTGACAAATTCCTCTTTTGAGAGTGGCTTACGATAAATTTTCAATCGGTGGCCATTCACAATGAGAGGAGTTTGAAACTCATCAATAGTCTTGATTCGAGCTGCTCCATTGCTAAAGACTTCATCAATCTCATATGGCCCAAGCCAATGAGTTTGAAATTTTCCTTTGAAGTCTTTAAACTTTGAATCAAACAGTAACGCCCAATCTCCCTTTTGAAAGTTCTTTTCTTTGAGGTATCGGTCATGCCATTTAGTTCTTTGGTGCTGAACTAGATCGGTCCTTAAAATTACATCTTGTCTTATTTCATCTAGCTCATTCAGCTGCTCCATTCTGTGCTTTTGGGCTTCTGATAGACTCATCCCCAACTGAACTGCCATCTTGAAGGTCTTGATTTGAAACTCAATGGGGAGCAAGACTTCTTTCCCATAAACAAGTTCATAGGGAGAATGTCCTGTTGTGTTCCTCCATGTAGTTCTATAGGCCCATAAGGCTTCAGGAAGCCTTTCTGCCCAATCTCTTCTGTGGAGATGAACAGTCTTGGTGATGATGCTTTCAAGAACTTTGTTTGTAGATTCCACTTGACCATTTGCTTGCGGATGGTATGGAGTAGATTTTCTATGCTTGATTTTGTATTCCTCCATCAGCTTCTCCATCAATTTAGATGTAAATTGACTTCCCTGATCTGTCACAATTTCTCTTGGGACACCAAAACGAGTAAAAATATCCTCAAAAAGAAATTGAACAACTGAATTTTCAGTGGCAGAAGGCAATGCCTTGGCTTCTACCCACTTAGTAACATAATCAGTGCAAACCAATATATACTTCTTTTGTTTAGATGGGGGATTAATAGGTCCAACGAAATCTAAAGCCCATTTCTCAAAGGGTTCGATGAGTACCTGTGGCTGTAGTGGAATTTCATTTGAAGGAGTTGGTCTCCCAACTCTTTGGCAGCTGTCACACCTTCTAACATATTGCTTTGCATCTTTGAAGAGAGAAGGCCAATAATATCCTAAAGAAAGGATTTTATAGGCCGTTCTCTTGTCAGCAAAGTGTCCGCGGCACGGTTCATCATGACATGCCTTAAGGATGTCCGGCATTTCATCTTCCCGAACACACCTTCTGATCACACAATCTATCCCTGTTTTGAACAATTCATTAGATATCCAAGAATACTTTGAGCTCTCCTGAATGATTTTCCTTTTCTCATTAGGAAATAAGTGTGGAGGTAGCTTCCCTGTAACCAAATAGTTAGCAATATCTGCATACCAAGGAGTTTTAGTAGTTACTGCAAACAGATATTCATCTGGAAACTTATCCTCTACGGGAGAATCTTTGTTAGTATTTTGGATTCTAGACAAGAAATCAGCTACTGTGTTTTGTTTTCCTGGTCTATCTAACACAGTAATATTGAATTCTTGTAGAAGTAAAAGCCATCTTGTAACTTTGCCATTAGTAACAGGTTTGTTCATGAGATATCTAATTGCAGAATGATCAGTATGGACAAAAGTTTCATAGCCTGTTATATAGTGTCTAAACTTGTTGATTGCATGAACAACGACTAAGAATTCTTTTTCAGTCATAGTATAATTTAACTCAGTGGGAGTCAAATTTTTATTGGTGTAATAAATGGCATAAGGAACTAAATCCTTTTGACCCAACACAGCTCCAAGAGTTGTATCTGAAGCATCTGTAGAAATGTGGAAAGGGAGTTTTCAATTTGGCCCTCTCAAAATGGGTGCTTCAGATATTCTAGTTTTTAAAGTTTCAAATGCAGATTGACAGCCAGGATCCCACTTGAATTCACAGTCTTTGTTAAGTAATTTGAAGAGTGGAGATGCTATCTTGGTGAAGTTTTCAATAAATCTTCTATAATACCCAGAAAACCCAAGAAAACTTCTAACATCCCTTTGACAATTGTTGGAAATAATACTGAGAGGGGGGGTGAATCAGTATTATCTAATTCTTTTAATAAATCTTCCTTATTTGTTCTTTGAATTAGTTTTGCATGTCAGTACCATAAAATAATGAGCATGAACAAAGAAAACAGATAGTCACACCAAAGAACACAAGATGTAAGGTGGAAACCCAATGTGGGTGAAAACCACCTGCTGCAATATGTCTCTATCTTCTTTCAAATTAGAAACTCCTTTTACAATGGTTTTGTACTGGTGCAGTCCTTTACCAGTACGCAGGCTGCAACCTGCAGAGAGCTACAACTCTCTCTCGTTTTCTAGTCTCTCCTGGAAGGGAGCTACAACCCCCTACTTCTTTTCTTACAAGGACCACTTTTCATAAATTTTCAAGCTGGATCCATAAGCATCAAATGATCATCAAGTATAAGAGAATCACCCAATCAAATGTAGTAACCAGATCAACAATAATAGGACCAAACCCAGAACACAGCAATGATAAACAAAGATTTTAAGAGAAGTAAGCACCCTGTTCAACTGCTCGCCTGCTTACGTAAGCACCCTGCTCAACTGCTTGCCTGCTTACAGTACGCACCCTGCTCAACTACTTGCCTGCTTACAGTACGCACCCTGCTCAACTGTTCACCTGCGTACCTCGCTCTGAGTCCATTGAACTGCCTGCGGACCTCCGCACCTGCAACCCTTCTGTGCCTGCGTACCGGCACACCTGAAACCCTTCTGTGCCTGCGTACCGGCGCACCTGAAACACTTCTGTGCCTGCGTACCGGCGCACCTAAAACCCTTCTGTGCCTGCGTACTGGTGCACCTGAAACCCTTCTGTGCCTACGTACCGGCGCACCTGAAATTCTTCGTTCCTGCGTATGCACGCACTTTTCTTTCACTGTACCTGCGTACCTTCGGGAATAGATGATTTCAAGACTTCAGAAATAACCCAGACAGTCAGATCTACAGATCTGAACATGCACCGAAGAGATCTCAGTCCATCAATAGATTCGCCTTATTTAGATCTAGACCAGATCTAGCCCTCATAAGATATTCAACCCAAAACATCCTCAAGCCAAATGATCTCCTTTGCTTTATATAGGAAAGCTCTTCCTTAAATCATGGATCAATACCACGGGCCGACACCATAATAACACAATACCGTTGGCTAAATACCAAGAGTAAAACATAAGAAAACCCCACATGTGAATTTCTTTGCCTTGAAATGTGTGCACTGGGGGTACGCACCTCCTGAACGGGATAACTGCGGGTATGTACGCACTTTATGTAACACTGACCTGCATGTACGCACCTTATGTAAGGTGTACCTGTGTACACCTTATTTTCTTCAATATTTGATAGCTGATCATCAATCTCTGCTACTGACTTGAAGTACTATGATCTATCACCTGAATGGGTTGCCATCAAGGACAACACTTTAGCCATAATGCCAACAATCTCCCCCTTTGGACTTGATGGCAACCTCAAAACTTCAGCTTCATTCTCCCCCTTTGACATCAAGGGCAAAGGGTTATGCTCCCCCTAAGAACATGCTCCCCCTGAATATGAACCAGATCTGCAATGAAGAACCATAATCCACCATGAAAGAGATAGAGACATATGGCAGCTACTTCCAAGATCTCCTTTTGCACATCCTCCATAATGCAAACAATGCATTATATGCTCCCCCTGAACCTGTACCATCAATCAGAAGAGGTTTAGCAATAAGATGATGCATCAACAACCCCCAGCTTTTGCCTGAGGTATTCAAAAGTGTCCCTGGGCAATGGTTTGGTGAGAATATCAGCAACTTGTTCCTTAGAAGGAACATACTCCAACTTGACCTTCTGTTCAAGCACTTGTTCCCGGAGAAAATGGTACTTGATTGGTATGTGCTTGGTTTTTAAATGCATAACAGGATTCTTTGAGATGTTGATTGCACTTGTGTTATCACATAAGATGGGGATTGGTGGTGTACAAGTGATTTGAAAATCCTGCAAAGTCTGCATCATCCAAAGGAGTTGGGTGCAACAAGATGTAGCAGCAACATATTCCGCTTCAGCTGTAGATAAGGCAATTGAACTCTGTTTCTTGCTGAACCAAGATACCAGTCTGGAACCCATAAAGAACGCACCACCACTTGTGCTTTTCTTGTCATCCATGCTTCCGGCCCAATCTGCATCTGTATAAGCATGAAGTGTAAGATCTGTATCTCTAGGATACCATAAGCCATAATTTTGAGTCCCTTGAAGATATTTGAAAATTCTCTTCACTGCGTGAAGATGAGTCTCCTTCGGATTTGCCTGAAATCTTCCAACTATTCCAACTGCATGCATGATGTCCGGTCGGGTACCTGTCAAATAAAGTAAACTTCCAATCATAGATCTGTAGGTTGGTTGATGTACTGCTGCAGATTCATCATTTGCACTGAGGCTACATCCTGTGACCATGGGTGTACATACTGGTTTTGCATCTTCCATACCATATTTCTTCAAAATCTGTTTGAGATACTTGGTTTGAGATAAAAAGATTCCTCCTTCTTTTTGTTGGATTTGCAAACCAAGGAAATATGTCAGTTCTCCTAGCAAGGACATTTCAAATTCTTTCTGCATGACCAAGGCAAAACTTTGACTCATAGCTTCTTCATTGCTCCCAAAAATAATGTCATCTACATACACAACAAGTATTAGCAATTTGTCATTTTCAACTTTTATATAAAGATTGCTATCTGTTGAGCCTTTTGAAAAGGCTTGTTGATGAAGATATTTGTCCAAATGGTAGTACCAAGCCCTTGGAGCTTGTTTGAGACCATAGAGAGCCTTCTTCAATCTGCATACAAGATTTGGATCATTTCCAAGAATGAACCCATCTGGCTCTTCAATGTACACTTCTTCTTCCAAGTCTCCATTCAGAAAGGCTGATTTCACGTCCATTTGAAATACTTTGAAGTTTTGAAAACTTGAGAGAGAAAGGAACATTCGGATGGCCTCAAGTCTTGCAACAGGAGCAAAGGTTTCTTCAAAGTCTATTCCTTCTTGCTGCGCATACCCTTTACAAACAAGTCTGGCTTTGTTTCTAATTACTTCTCCATTTTCATTCAATTTATTTTTGAAGACCCATTTTGTTCCGATAACATTCTTATCTTTTGGTCTAGGAACCAGCTCCCAAGTGTTGTTCTTTTCGATCTGCTCAAGTTCTTCATCCATTGCTTTCACCCAACATTCATCTTCGCATGCCTCTTTCACATTTTGTGGTTCAGTAGAGGAGAGTAATGCCAAATAGCTTGAAGCTTCTGCAACTGTTCTTCTTGTTTGTACACCTGCTTCTTTCTGCCCCATAATCTGAGATTCTGGATGATTCTTTTGAACATATCTGGATGGAGTCTTTTCTTCTATTCTTGTTTGCTCCTCTGGTTCTTCTTGAGGTTCTTCTTCTTCATCATTCTGTCGTTGGGGGTAGCCTTCATCTTCTTCGATGTCTTCATGATGTACTTGCCTAGGAATGTATCCCTTCTCATCAACCACTACATCAATGCTGTCAACAATTCTGCCAAGTCTTTTATTGTAGCATTTGTATGCTTTGCTATGTGGAGAGTAACCAAGAAGAATGCCTTCATCTGCTCTAGGTTCAAGTTTGCGAAGCTGCTCATCAGTATTCTTGATATAGCATTTTCTCCCAAAGATTTTGAAGTGCTTTACCGAAGGAGTCCTACCACTCCAGAGCTCATGAGGAGTTTGAGTGCTGTTCACCCGGACATTTGTTTTGTTAAGAATAACAACCGCAGCATGTGCAGCTTCACCCCAGAAAGTTGCGGGAGTTCCTGACTCATCAAGCATAGCACGAGCCATTTGTTGGACTGTTCTGTTCATTCTTTCCACAACTCCATTTTGCTGAGGGGTTCTTGCTGTAGAGAATTCTCTTCTTATCCCATGTTCTTCACAGAAATCGAAGAATTCATTTGAAGTAAATTCCCCACCTCTGTCGGATCTGAGGCACTTAATTTTGTGACCTGATTCATTTTCAACCAAGGCTTTGAAGGATTTGAATTTTTCGAATGCTTCATCTTTGTGCTTCATAAGTCCTAACCAGACAAACCTGGAGAAATCGTTAATGAATAATATCAAGTATTCTTCTCCTCGAGGTGTTCTTTTCCTGAAAGGACCGCATGTATCTGTATGTACTAGCTCAAGAGGCATGCTAGCTGAACCTTCTTTCTCTAGAAAGTTAGTTCTAGTTTGTTTTCCAAACTGACATGATTTGCATATGGTGTTGTCAGGAATTTTGATATCTGGAAGATCGTGAACTGCCTGATATTTGCATGCTTTCCTTATTTGTGAAAAGCTTAGAAGTCCCAACCTCCGATGCCATAACCAGTGCTCATCATCCTTGCTCAGATAGCATTGTTGTTGTCCTTCTTCAAATATGTATAGATTATTTGGAGTTCTTTTGCCTTTGATCACTGTTTTACCTGTATCAAGATCACGAACAAGACATCCATTTGATCTGAATATAACCTCAGTTCTTTGATCACACATCTGGCTGACACTTAGAAGATTATGCTTCAATCCATCAACATACAAAACATTTCCAGCCTTGACCTTTTCTTTTAACTGAGCAATGCCTTTTCCTTTTATAGTTGCAGGAGTATCATTTCCAAAAGAGACTTTCTTTCCTTTTTCTAGAGCAGAAAATGACTCAAGTTTTTCTTTATCACCTGTCATATGCTTCGAACATCCACTATCAATGTAAAATAGATTTTCCTCTCCCTCTGCATAAAATGCTATCCCACATCTTTCTGTTTGTGGTTCCTTTATTCTCCATGTTTTGGTGCTTGAGGCTTGTTCCTTTTTCTGCTGAAACTTGCTCCTGCATTCAGAGTCTTCATGACCAAAGTTATTGCAAATAGAACATTCAACTTCATTTTCAAGAACCGAAAAGTTGTTATAGGTCCTTTTTGTAATCCCGGTCATACTTCTTTGTTTTTGAGCTTCCCTAGTCATGATTGTTTTATATGCAACACATTGAGCTGCTTTGTGACCAAAGTTATGGCAAGAAAAGCATTGTCCATTGAAGAAACTTCTGCGATTATCGAATCTACCAGCCAATTGATTGTAATTTCTATTGTCATCTATTCTTGAACCAAATTGAGAAGATTTTACCTGTGGCTGGTTGTAGCTTTTGTTCACCCTTAAGATGGATTGCCCCTGATAGTTTCTGTTTGTAATTCGTCCCTGCTTTACCTGATGATCTTCATTGTGCTTTTGCTCATTTCTTCTTGCTGCATCAAGATAACTTTTTGAGGTGGATGCTTGAGAAGTTTCTCCATTATATCCCAGACCTGTCTTGTTTAGTGGAGACCGCTGCACATTGATAATCTCATTCAAAGTTTCAGATCCTTTGACAGACTTGAGATTCATAGCTTTTGTTTTCTCAATCTCTTTTCTAAGACCAACAATTTCACCTTCTAATTTTTCAAGATGTTTTTCCTTTTCATCAATTTGAAATTGTAGAGTATCAATGATCATGTTCTTTTCTTCTATACATCTCTTGAGTCTAGTAATTTCATCATAAAGGTTATCCACATCTATAGCATCCATATAATCATCATCTTCAAATGCCATCAACAACTTATATTCATTACCTTGTTCATCTTCATCACTGTTTGATAGACCATCACTATCTTCATGAGTATAGTAGCTTTTTTTATTTGCATTCTGTTTCTTGTTCCATCTAGCAGGTTCCTTTCCTTTATCCTTATAAGGACATTTTGCAGCATAATGACCTACTCTTCCACAAGCAAAGCATTTAAAAGGTAACTTACCTCTGAACCTTCCAGAACCCCTTTGAAGATTTCTGACAAAATTTGATTTTTCTTCCTCTTCTTCTGGGACGTGGCTTGCTTCATAATAATCTCCTTTGCCTGATGCCTTGAAAGCAGCTTCTCTTCTATCTGATGGACCTCCCTTTCTCATTTCATAAGCAGTTAGAATTCCATGTAGCTGAGACATAGTAAGAATTCGTAGATTTTCCTTTTCTTCTATTGCAGATACTTTAGATTCAAACTTGGGGGACAATGATCTTAGAACCTTTTCAACCACAATAGCCTCTTTTATTTCTTCACCCAAATTTTTCATACAATTAACAACCTCATCTACCCGAAGAAAATAGTTAGCCACACTTTCATCATTATACATTTTGAGAGTCTCATACTGAATTCTGAGAGTTTGAAGTTTAGCACGCTTTACCTGTTCATCTCCTTCATAGCTCATGACAATTTTGTCCCATATCTCTTTTGCGGATTTATAGTGCATTACCTTCATGAATTCTGATTGAGATATACATCCTAATAGAGTACTGACTGCTTTCGCATTTGTTTCATAATTCTTTTTCTCGGCTGCATCTGTAGGAGTAGCTGAAGGAAAAGCATAGCCTATCTCTATGATGTCCCAAACTTCTGTACCAAGAGATTGAAGATAGGCAGTAACTCTTACCTTCCAATAATTGAAGTTTGTCCCATCAAAAACTGGTGGCCTGATTGATGCTTCTCTCTCGTAGTTGCTCATGATGAACGATCTACCTTCAAGCGATCAAGCTTCTCTGAAGGACCTGCTCTCATACCAATTGTTGGAAATAATACTGAGAGGGGGGTGAATCAGTATTATCTAATTCTTTTAATAAATCTTCCTTATTTGTTCTTTGAATTAGTTTTGCATGTCAGTACCATAAAATAATGAGCATGAACAAAGAAAACAGATAGTCACACCAAAGAACACAAGATGTAAGGTGGAAACCCAATGTGGGTGAAAACCACCTGCTGCAATACGTCTCTATCTTCTTTCAAATTAGAAACTCCTTTTACAATGGTTTTGTACTGGTGCAGTCCTTTACCAGTACGCAGGCTGCAACCTTCAGAGAGCTACAACTCTCTCTCGTTTTCCAGTCTCTCCTGGAAGGGAGCTACAACCCCCTACTTCTTTTCTTACAAGGACCACTTTTCATAAATTTTCAAGCTGGATCCATAAGCATCAAATGATCATCAAGTATAAGAGAATCACCCAATCAAATGTAGTAACCAGATCAACAATAATAGGACCAAACCCAGAACACAGCAATGATAAACAAAGATTTTAAGAGAAGTAAGCACCCTGTTCAACTGCTCGCCTGCTTACGTAAGCACCCTGCTCAACTGCTTGCCTGCTTACAGTACGCACCCTGCTTAACTGCTTGCCTGCTTACAGTACGCACCCTGCTCAACTGTTCACCTGCGTACCTCGCTCTGAGTCCATTGAATTGCCTGCGGACCTCTGCACCTGCAACCCTTCTGTGCCTGCGTACCGGCGCACCTGAAACCCTTCTGTGCCTGCATACCGGCACACCTGAAACCCTTCTGTGCCTGCGTACCGGCGCACCTGAAACCCTTCTGTGCCTGCGTACCGGCGCACCTGAAACGCTTTGTTCCTGCGTATGCACGCACTTTTCTTTCACTGTACCTGCGTACCTTCGGGCATAGATGATTTCAAGACTTCAGAAATAACCCAGACAGTCAGATCTACAGATCTGAACATGCGCCGAAGAGATCTCAGTCCATCAATAGATTCGCCTTATTTAGATCTAGACCAGATCTAGCCCTCATAAGATATTCAACCCAAAACATGCTCAAGCCAAATGATCTCCTTTGCTTTATATAGGAAATCTCTTCCTTAAATCATGGATCAATACCACGAGGCGACACCATAATAACACAATACCGTTGGCTAAATACCAAGAGTAAAACATAAGAAAACCCCACATGTGAATTTCTTTGCCTTGAAATGTGTGCACTGGGGGTACGCACCTCCTGAACGGGATAACTGCGGGTATGTACGCACTTTATGTAACACTGACCTGCGTGTACGCACCTTATGTAAGGTGTACCTGCGTACCCCTTATTTTCTTCAATATTTGATAGCTGATCATCAATCTCTGTTGCTGACTTGAAGTACTGTGATCTATCACCTGAATGGGTTGCCATCAAGGACAACACTTTAGCCATAATGCCAACAATTTGGAATAGGTAACTTGGAGATGACTTCGACTTTTGATCTATCAACTTTGATTCCATCTCCTGAAATATGATGTCCTAAAATATCATATTCCATCTCTTTGCTTTGCATCTTTGAAGAGAGAAGGCCAATAATATCCTAAAGAAAGGATTTTATAGGCCGTTCTCTTGTCAGCAAAGTGTCCGCGGCACGGTTCATCATGACATGCCTTAAGGATGTCCGGCATTTCATCTTCCCGAACACACCTTCTGATCACACAATCTATCCCTGTTTTGAACAATTCATTAGATATCCAAGAATACTTTGAGCTCTCCTGAATGATTTTCCTTTTCTCATTAGGAAATAAGTGTGGAGGTAGCTTCCCTGTAGCCAAATAGTTAGCAATATCTGCATACCAAGGAGTTTTAGTAGTTACTGCAAATAGATATTCATCTGGAAACTTATCCTCTACGGGAGAATCTTTGTTAGTATTTTGGATTCTAGACAAGAAATCAGCTACTGTGTTTTGTTTTCCTGGTCTATCTAACACAGTAATATTGAATTCTTGTAGAAGTAAAAGCCATCTTGTAACTCTGCCATTAGTAACAGGTTTTTTCATGAGATATCTAATTGCAGAATGATCAGTATGGACAAAAGTTTCATAGCCTGTTATATAGTGTCTAAACTTGTTGATTGCATGAACAACGACTAAGAATTCTTTTTCAGTCATAGTATAATTTAACTCAGTGGGAGTCAAATTTTTACTGGTGTAATAAATGGCATAAGGAACTAAATCCTTTTGACCCAACACAGCTCCTAGAGTTGTATCTGAAGCATCTGTAGAAATGTGGAAAGGGAGTTTTCAATTTGGCCCTCTCAAAATGGGTGCTTCAGATATTCTAGTTTTTAAAGTTTCAAATGCAGATTGACAGTCAGGATCCCACTTGAATTCACAGTCTTTGTTAAGTAATTTGAAGAGTGGAGATGCTATCTTGGTGAAGTTTTCAATAAATCTTCTATAATACCCAGTAAACCCAAGAAAACTTCTAACATCCCTTTGACAATTGTTGGAAATAATACTGAGAGGGGGGGTGAATCAGTATTATCTAATTCTTTTAATAAATCTTCCTTATTTGTTCTTTGAATTAGTTTTGCATGTCAGTACCATAAAATAATGAGCATGAACAAAGAAAACAGATAGTCACACCAAAGAACACAAGATGTAAGGTGGAAACCCAATGTGGGTGAAAACCACCTGCTGCAATATGTCTCTATCTTCTTTCAAATTGGAAACTCCTTTTACAATGGTTTTGTACTGGTGCAGTCCTTTAACAGTACGTAGGCTGCAACCTGCAGAGAGCTACAACTCTCTCTCGTTTTCCAGTCTCTCCTGGAAGGGAGCTACAGCCCCCTACTTCTTTTCTTACAAGGACCACTTTTCATAAATTTTCAAACTGGATCCATAAGCATCAAATGATCATCAAGTATAAGAGAATCACCCAATCAACTGTAGTAACCAGATCAACAATAATAGGACCAAACCCAGAACACAGCAATGATAAACAAAGATTTTAAGAGAAGTAAGCACCCTATTCAACTGCTCGCCTGCTTACGTAAGCACCCTGCTCAACTGCTTGCCTGCTTATAATACGCACCCTGCTCAACTACTTGCTTGCTTACAGTACGCACCCTGCTCAACTGTTCACCTGCGTACCTCGCTCTGAGTCCATTGAACTGCCTGCAGACCTCCGCACCTGCAACCCTTCTGTGCCTGCGTACCGGCACACCTGAAACCCTTCTGTGCCTGCGTACCGGCGCACCTGAAACCCTTCTGTGCCTGCGTACCGGCGCACCTGAAATCCTTTTGTGCCTGCGTACTGGCGCACCTGAAACCCTTCTGTGCTTGCGTACCGGCGCACCTGAAATGCTTCATTCCTACGTATGCACGCACTTTTCTTTCACTGTACCTGCGTACCTTCGGGCATAGATGATTTCAAGACTTCAGAAATAACCCAGACAGTCAGAACTACAGATCTGAACGTGCACCGAAGAGATCTCAGTCCATCAATAGATTCGCCTTATTTAGATCTAGACCAGATCTAGCCCTCATAAGATATTCAACCCAAAACATGCTCAAGCCAAATGATCTCCTTTGCTTTATATAGGAAAGCTCTTCCTTAAATCATGGATCAATACCACGGGCCGACACCATAATAACACAATACCGTTGGCTAAATACCAAGAGTAAAACATAAGAAAACCCCACATGTGAATTTCTTTGCCTTGAAATGTGTGCACTGGGGGTACGCACCTCCTGAACGGGATAACTGCGGGTATGTACGCACTTTATGTAACACTGACCTGCGTGTACGCACCTTATGTAAGGTGTACCTGCGTACCCCTTATTTTCTTCAATATTTGATAGCTGATCATCAATCTCTGCTGCTGACTTGAAGTACTGTGATCTATCACCTGAATGGGTTGCCATCAAGGACAACACTTTAGCCATAATGCCAAAAATCTCCCCCTTTGGACTTGATGGCAACCTCAAAACTTCAGCTTCATTCTCCCCCTTTGACATCAAGGGCAAAGGGTTATGCTCCCCCTAAGAACATGCTCCCCCTGAATATGAACCAGATCTGCAATGAAGAACCATAATCCACCATGAAAGAGATAGAGACATATTGCAGCTACTTCCAAGATCTCCTTTTGCACATCCTCCATAATGCAAACAATGCATTATATGCTCCCCCTGAACCTGTACCATCAATCAGAAGAGGTTTAGCAATAAGATGATGCATCAACAACCCCCAGCTTTTGCCTGAGGTATTCAAAAGTGTCCCTGGGCAATGGTTTGGTGAGAATATCAGCAACTTGTTCCTTAGAAGGAACATACTCCAACTTGACCTTCTGTTCAAGCACTTGTTCCCGGAGAAAATGGTACTTGATTGGTATGTGCTTGGTTTTTGAATGCATAACAGGATTCTTTGAGATGCTGATTGCACTTGTGTTATCACATAAGATGGGGATTGGTGGTGTACAAGTGATTTGAAAATCCTGCAAAGTCTGCATTATCCAAAGGAGTTGGGTGCAACAAGATGTAGCAGCAACATATTCCGCTTCAGCTGTAGACAAGGCAATTGAACTCTGTTTCTTGCTGAACCAAGATACCAGTCTGGAACCCATAAAGAACGCACCACCACTTGTGCTTTTCCTGTCATCCACGCTTCCGGCCCAATCTGCATCTGTATAAGCATGAAGTGTAAGATCTGTATCTCTAGGATACCATAAGCCATAATTTTGAGTCCCTTGAAGATATTTTAAAATTCTCTTCACTGCCTGAAGATGAGTCTCCTTCGGATTTGCCTGAAATCTTCCAACTATTCCAACTGCATACATGATGTCCGGTCGGGTACCTGTCAAATAAAGTAAACTTCCAATCATAGATCTGTAGGTTGGTTGATGTACTGCTGCAGATTCATCATTTGCACTGGGGCTACATCCTGTGACCATGGGTGTACATACTGGTTTTGCATCTTCCATACCATATTTCTTCAAAATCTGTTTGAGATACTTGGTTTGAGATAAAAAGATTCCTCCTTCTTTTTGTTGGATTTGCAAACCAAGGAAATATGTCAGTTCTCCTAGCAAGGACATTTCAAATTCTTTCTGCATGACCAAGGCAAAACTTTGACTCATAGCTTCTTCATTGCTCCCAAAAATAATGTCATCTACATACACAACAAGTATTAGCAATTTGTCATTTTCAACTTTTATATAAAGATTGCTATCTGCTGATCCTTTTGAAAAGCCTTGTTGATGAAGATATTTGTCCAAACGGTAGTACCAAGCCCTTAGAGCTTGTTTGAGACCATAGAGAGCCTTCTTCAATCTGCATACAAGATTTGGATCATTTCCAAGAATGAACCCATCTGGCTGTTCAATTTACACTTCTTCTTCCAAGTCTCCATTCAGAAAGGCTGATTTCACGTCCATTTGAAATACTTTGAAGTTTTGAAAACTTGAGAGAGCAAGCAACATTCGGATGGCCTCAAGTCTTGCAACAGGAGCAAAGGTTTCTTCAAAGTCTATTCCTTCTTGCTGCGCATACCCTTTACAAACAAGTCTGGCTTTGTTTCTAATTACTTCTCCATTTTCATTCAATTTATTTTTGAAGACCCATTTTGTTCCGATAACATTCTTATCTGTTGGTCTAGGAACCAGCTCCCAAGTGTTGTTCTTTTCGATCTGCTCAAGTTCTTCATCCATTGCTTTCACCCAACATTCATCTTCGCATGCCTCTTTCACATTTTGTGGTTCAGTAGAGGAGAGTAATGCCAAATAGCTTGAAGCTTCTGCAACTGTTCTTCTTGTTTGTACACCTGCTTCTTTCTGCCCCATAATCTGAGATTCTGGATGATTCTTTTGAACATATCTGGATGGAGTCTTTTCTTCTATTCTTGTTTGCTCCTCTGGTTCTTCTTGAGGTTCTTCTTCTTCATCATTCTGTCGTTGGGGGTAGCCTTCATCTTCTTCGATGTCTTCATGATGTACTTGCCTAGGAATGTATCCCTTCTCATCAACCACTACATCAATGATGTCAACAATTCTGCCAAGTCTTTTATTGTAGCATTTGTATGCTTTGCTATGTGGAGAGTAACCAAGAAGAATGCCTTCATCTGCTCTAGGTTCAAGTTTGCGAAGCTGCTCATCAGTATTCTTGATATAGCATTTGCTCCCAAAGATTTTGAAGTGCTTTACCGAAGGAGTCCTACCACTCCAGACCTCATGAGGAGTTTGAGTGTTGTTCACCCGGACATTTGTTTTGTTAAGAATAACAACCGCAGCATGTGCAGCTTCACCCCAGAAAGTTGCGGGAGTTCTTGACTCATCAAGCATAGCACGAGCCATTTGTTGGACTGTTCTGTTCATTCTTTCCACAACTCCATTTTGCTGAGGGGTTCTTGCTGTAGAGAATTCTCTTCTTATCCCATGTTCTTCACAGAAATCGAAGAATTCATTTGAAGTAAATTCCCCACCTCTGTCGGATCTGAGGCACTTAATTTTGTGACCTGATTCATTTTCAACCAAGGCTTTGAAGGATTTGAATTTTTCGAATGCTTCATCTTTGTGCTTCATAAGTCCTAACCAGACAAACCTGGAGAAATCGTCAATGAATAATATCAAGTATTCTTCTCCTCGAGGTGTTCTTTTCCTGAAAGGACCGCATGTATCTGTATGTACTAGCTCAAGAGGCATGCTAGCTGAACCTTCTTTCTCTGGAAAGTTAGTTCTGGTTTGTTTTCCAAACTGACATGATTTGCATATGGTGTTGTCAGGAATTTTGATATCTGGAAGATCGCGAACTGCCTGATATTTGCATGCTTTCCTTATTTGTGAAAAGCTTAGATGTCCCAACCTCCGATGCCATAACCAGTGCTCATCATCCTTGCTCAGATAGCATTGTTGTTGTCCTTCTTCAAATATGTACAGATTATTTGGAGTTCTTTTGCCTTTGATCACTGTTTTACCTGTATCAAGATCACGAACAAGACATCCATTTGATCTGAATATAACCTCGGTTCTTTGATCACACATCTGGCTGACACTTAGAAGATTATGCTTCAATCCATCAACATACAAAACATTTCCAGCCTTGACCTTTTCTTTTAACTGAGCAATGCCTTTTCCTTTTATAGTTGCAGGAGTATCATTTCCAAAAGAGACTTTCTTTCCTTTTTCTAGAGCAGAAAATGACTCAAGTTTTTCTTTATCACCTGTCATATGCTTCGAACATCCACTGTCAATGTACCATAGATTTTCCTCTCCCTCTGCATAAAATGCTATCCCACATCTTTCTGTTTGTGGTTCCTTTATTCTCCATGTTTTGGTGCTTGAGGCTTGTTCCTTTTTCTGCTGAAACCTGCTCCTGCATTCAGAGTCTTCATGACCAAAGTTATTGCAAATAGAACATTCAACTTCATTTTCAAGAACCGAAAAGTTGTTATAGGTCCTTTTTGTAATCCCGGTCATACTTCTTTGTTTTTGAGCTTCCCTAGTCATGATTGTTTTATATGCAACACATTGAGATGCTTTGTGACCAAAGTTATGGCAAGAAAAGCATTGTCCATTGAAGAAACTTCTGCGATTATCGAATCTACCAGCCAATTGATTGTAATTTCTATTTTCATCTATTCTTGAACCAAATTGAGAAGATTTTACCTGTGGCTGGTCGTAGCTTTTGTTCACCCTTAAGATGGATTGCCCCTGATAGTTTCTGTTTGTAATTCGTCCCTGCTTTACCTGATGATCTTCATTGTGCTTTTGCTCATTTCTTCTTGCTGCATCAAGATAACTTTTTGAGGTGGATGCTTGAGAAGTTTCTCCATTATAGCCCAGACCTGTCTTGTTTAGTGGAGACCGCTGCACATTGATAATCTCATTCAAAGTTTCAGATCCTTTGACAAACTTGAGATTCATAGCTTTTTTTTTCTCAATCTCTTTTCTAAGACCAACAATTTCACCTTCTAATTTTTCAAGATGTTTTTCCTTTTCATCAATTTGAAATTGTAGAGTATCAATGATCATGTTATTTTCTTCTATACATCTCTTGAGTCTAGTAATTTCATCATAAAGGTTATCCACATCTATAGCATCCATATAATCATCATCTTCAAATGCCATCAACAACTTATATTCATTACCTTGTTCATCTTCATCACTGTTTGATAGACCATCACTATCTTCATGAGTATAGTAGCTTTTCTTATTTGCATTCTGTTTCTTGTTCCATCTAGCAGGTTCCTTTCCTTTATCCTTATAAGGACATTTTGCAGCATAATGACCTACTCTTCCACAAGCAAAGCATTTAAAAGGTGACTTACCTCTGAACCTTCCAGAACCCCTTTGAAGATTTCTGACAAAATTTGATTCTTCTTCCTCTTCTTCTGGGACGTGGCTTGCTTCATAATAATCTCCTTTTCCTGATGCCTTGAAAGCAGCTTCTCTTCTATCTGATGGACCTCCCTTTCTCATTTCATAAGCAGTTAGAATTCCATGTAGCTGAGACATAGTAAGAATTCGTAGATTTTCCTTTTCTTCTATTGCAGATACTTTAGATTCAAACTTGGGGGACAATGATCTTAGAACCTTTTCAACCACAATAGCCTCTTTTATTTCTTCACCCAATTTTTTCATACAATTAACAACCTCATCTACCCGAAGAAAATAGTTAGCCACACTTTCATCATTATACATTTTGAGAGTCTCATACTGAATTTTGAGAGTTTGAAGTTTAGCACGCTTTACATGTTCATCTCCTTCATAGCTCGTGACAATTTTGTCCCATATCTCTTTTGCGGATTTATAGTGCATTACCTTCATGAATTCTGATTGAGATATACATCCTAATAGAGTACTGACTGCTTTCGCATTTGTTTCATACTTCTTTTTCTCGGCTGCATCTGTAGGAGTAGCTGAAGGAAAAGCGTAGCCTGTCTCTACGATGTCCCAAACTTCTGTACCAAGAGATTGAAGATAGGCAGTAACTCTTACCTTCCAATAATTGAAGTTTGTCCCATCAAAAACTGGTGGCCTGATTGATGCTTCTCTCTCGTAGTTGCTCATGATGAACGATCTACCTTCAAGTGATCAAGCTTCTCTGAAGGACCTGCTCTAATACCAATTGTTGGAAATAATACTGAGAGGGGGGTTGAATCAGTATTATCTAATTCTTTTAATAAATCTTCCTTATTTGTTCTTTGAAATAGTTTTGCATGTCAGTACCATAAAATAATGAGCTTGAACAAAGAAAACAGATAGTCACACCAAAGAACACAAGATGTAAGGTGGAAACCCAATGTGGGTGAAAACCACCTGCTGCAATATGTCTCTATCTTCTTTCAAATTATAAACTCCTTTTACAATGGTTTTGTACTGGTGCAGTCCTTTACCAGTACGCAGGCTGCAACCTGCAGAGAGCTACAACTCTCTCTCGTTTTCCAGTCTCTCCTGGAAGGGAGCTACAACCCCCTACTTCTTTTCTTACAAGGACCACTTTTCATAAATTTTCAAGCTGGATCCATAAGCATCAAATGATCATCAAGTATAAGAGAATCACCCAATCAAATGTAGTAACCAGATCAACAATAATAGGACCAAACCCAGAACACAACAATGATAAACAAAGATTTTAAGAGAAGTAAGCACCCTGTTCAACTGCTCGCCTGCTTACGTAAGCACCCTGCTCAACTGCTTGCCTGCTTACAGTACGCACCCTGCTCAACTGCTTGCCTGCTTACAGTACGCACCCTGCTCAACTGTTCACCTGCGTACCTCGCTCTGAGTCCATTGAACTGCCTGCGGACCTCTGCACCTGCAACCCTTCTGTGCCTGCGTACCGGCACACCTGCAACCCTTCTGTGCCTGCGTACCGGCGCACCTGAAACCCTTCTGTGCCTGCGTACCGGCGCACCTGAAACCCTTCTGTGCCTGCGTACCGGCGCACCTGAAACCCTTCTGTGCCTGCGTACCGGCGCACCTGAAACCCTTCTGTGCCTGCGTACCGGCGCACCTGAAACGCTTCGTTCCTACGTATGCACGCACTTTTCTTTCACTGTACCTGCGTACCTTCGGGCATAGATGATTTCAAGACTTCAGAAATAACCCAGACAGTCAGATCTACAGATTTGAACATGCGCCGAAGAGATCTCAGTCCATCAATAGATTCGCCTTATTTAGATCTAGACCAGATCTAGCCCTCATAAGATATTCAACCCAAAACATGCTCAAGCCAAATGATCTCCTTTGCTTTATATAGGAAAGCTCTTCCTTAAATCATGGATCAATACCACGGGCCGACACCATAATAACACAATACCATTGGCTAAATACCAAGAGTAAAACATAAGAAAACCCCACATGTGAATTTCTTTGCCTTGAAATGTGTGCACTGGGGGTACGCACCTCCTGAACGGGATAACTGCGGGTATGTACGCACTTTATGTAACACTGACCTGCGTGTACGCACCTTATGTAAGGTGTACCTGCGTACCCCTTATTTTCTTCAATATTTGATAGCTGATCGTCAATCTCTGCTGCTGACTTGAAGTACTGTGATCTATCACCTGAATGGGTTGCCATCAAGGACAACACTTTAGCCATAATGCCAACAATTTGGAATAGGTAACTTGGAGATGACTTCGACTTTTGATCTATCAACTTTGATTCCATCTCCTGAAATATGATGTCCTAAAACAATCCCTTTAGTAAACATCATAAAACATTTTCCATGACTTAATGAAATATTTGTTTCTTTACATCTTACAAGGT
Organism: Pinus tabuliformis; assembly: GCA_031772625.1. Lineage (NCBI taxonomy): Eukaryota > Viridiplantae > Streptophyta > Pinopsida > Pinales > Pinaceae > Pinus > Pinus tabuliformis. The sequence goes on along the minus strand of CM062810.1, from coordinate 120,153,848 downwards.
CTTTTTCCAAATTTTCTAATGCCTCTTCAAATGAGTTACCATAAACTGTAAAGTCATCCATATAGACCTCTACACAATCATGAATTAGATCAGAAAAGATTCCTAATACTGCCCTTTGAAATGTTGCGGGTGCATTACATAACCCAAAAGGAAGTACTCGGTAAGCAAAAGTTCCCCATGGACAGGTAAATGTGGTCTTGTCCTGGTCTTCAGGTGCTACCTGAATTTGATTGTAACCACTAAAACCATCCAAAAATGAGAAATAATTTTTACCTGCTAGAGTATCTAATACTTGATCAATAAAGGGTAAAGGAAAGTGATCCTTCAAGGTTGCTTTGTTCAATTCTCTGTAATCAATGCAAACCCTCCATTTACCATTCTTTTTAGGTACTATAACCAAAGGGGAAACCCACCGACTATCTGAAATAGGATAAATGAAGTTTACATTAAGTAACTTTTGGAGCTCCTCTTTCACTATATCCCTAAGATTTGGATTCATCCTTCTTTGAGGTTGTATGATTGGTCTACTGTTTTCCTCAATGTAGATGTGATGAATGCAAGTCTTAGGATCAATACCTTTCATATCGGTATACTCCCATGCAAATGCAGTAGAATGTCTTTGCAAGATTTTGGTTAGCTCTTCCTGTTGTGATTTTTCCAAGTTTTTGTTGATGTTTAACGTTTTTCCTGGAAAGATCTCAATGGCAGAACTACCAAACTCTTCCATAGAGAAAAGAGACATTTGTCTAGATGATAGACACTCTATGTCAGAATCCAACTGAAATTGTGTGGAGTCATATTCTGAAGATGGTTCAAAATTTTCTAATGTGTTCAGAATTTGACTATCTTCACTAATCTCAGAAATGGTAAAGACAGGTTGTATAGTATCTTCATCATCAACCCACTCATTATCTCCTATTTCTGTGATTGCTTTTGCTGGAGGATACAGATTGAACTTCTTTGTCGAATTACCATCAGAAATGTACATATCCCCAGACCTACAACTTATGAAAGCATCAGCTGTGGCTAGCCAAGGTCTTCCTAAAATAAGAGGATGTCCTCCTAGATTACTCTTGGGAGTTAAAATCATGAAATCCACTGGATATTCCCAAGAATCTAAGGAGACAGGAATGTCTTCTAATACACCATCTGGTTTAATAATTGATCGATCTGCAAGTTGCAATAAAGTAGGTGTAAAAAGAAGATTAGGAAGTTTTAGCTGTTCCATAGTTTGCCTGCTCATAATGTTAATAGCAGCCCCTAAATCAATCAAAGTATTTGGTATTTCTACCCCATTGATATGTGTTTTGACAATTGGACTACCGAGATCTACATATTTCTGCATAGTAATCTTTCCCATCATGATGTCTGCAATTTTTCCTACCAGGTGGATCCTTCTGGTATCTCTTGGTTTCCTTCCTGGTCTTTTAAGGCTCAACTCCTTTATTGTTTTCGCTAGAATAGGAATTTCCTTAATGGCTTGTAACAAGGGAATCTTGATACAGACATTCTTCAATTCATCTAGGAAATTATAGTCAGGCAACCAAATTTGTTTTTCCACTCCTTTGTCAATTTGTAATCTTTCAGGAAAAGGAGGTGTGGATAGAGATGTAGGTTGCTCAACTATAGGAGTTGTGGGGGTTAATTCTTTTTCTTTTCCTTTTTGAGCATCTGGGTTTTGAAGAGATGCTTCAGAACCCTTATTGGCATCAAGAGATTCCTCCTCAAAAATGCTTTGCTCTTGAGTTTTTATAGAAGGTTTGTCTAGGACTCTACCTGATCTGAGTTGTACTTCATGGAGAGGAACAATCATATAGGTAGGAAAAGGTTGTCCTTCCATCACATAAGAATTTTGAGGATTTTTATTGTTGGGGTTTGGCAATGGCTGAGAAGGAAGTTGATTTGAATTTTGTTGGAATGGAAGCAAGAGTTGAGAATTGGGATTCTGTTGAGAAGGTTGTTGTTGTTGTGGAAATGGTAATGATAGTTGTGGATTTTGATTTGGAAGTTGCGGAGCTTGTTGGTTTTGGAAAGATGGAGGATATTGGTAGAATTGAGCAAATCTACCATAAGGATTCTGCATACCTTGTACCCATGCTTGAAAAGGATTTTGAGGTTGGGGCCAAGGTTGTTGCCAAGGGTTCCAATTTGGTGGAGGTTGAAAATTCATAGAGTTGTTAAACCCTTGATTTTGTTGCCCCTGCCAAGGTCTCCTTGCAACAAAACAGAGAGATTCAAGTGTACTTGGATCTTCTTGAAAGACAGCTTTGAGCCTAGGGATTGAAGAACAATCCTTGGTCTCATGATTCTCTGAGCAAATTACACATGTCTCTACAACTTTTGCTTCCAAGGGACATTCCCTTAGAGCATGTTTCTTTCTACACTTTGGGCAAAAGATGGCCAAAGCCTCAGTTTCTGCTTTCTGCTTATTATGAATCTTAAGAGTGTCTAGTTGTTCACTAAGACTCCCTAAGATGTCAGTTTTAAATTCATCAAGCATACTGCCGATTTCAGCCCTACTTACTGATCCAGTTGCAGATTTGTTTGCTCTGAGGAGAGAAGGATCTCTAGGCCCTTTTTGAGTTTTAGATTTCCCCCTTGAGAGATGGACACATAGTTCTGCTATATCATTGAGTGAAAGTTGAGATATATCTCCCTTCCCCATCATGTTCAAAATGTCTATCCATTCATCTCTAATGGATTTTAACAAAAGGGCTTTCAAGGTCTCCTCATCTAAGTTGTTCATTTTTGCTCTTTTCAAGTTGTATTGAAATCTTTCAAGCAAATCCTCCAAATTTTCATCTTCCTTTTGTACCATTTTGAATACCTCATCCTTGTGATTGGTGGGCATACAATAGTCCAGGTATCTATCCAAAAATGTTTGTTTCATATCATTCCAAGACCTAATGGATTGAGTGAGTAATCCCATGAACCACTTCAGAGCTGCTCCTTTCAGTGTTGAAGGAAACAGTTTGAGTTTTTGAGAGTCTTCCAGATAATCATAAGTTCGACAAACGACTTCAAACTCAAATAGAAATGTTTCAGGGTCCTCATTCCTCATCCCATGGAAATTTGGGAGGACAGATGGTGAGATGTTTTTCATGGTGGCTCGGGAGTCCTCATCGACTATAGGAAACCCGAATGAGTTATCTCCATCCCTATTTCCCCCAATGTTACCTCGACCTCCTCCATTGTTTCCTCCTCCTCCTCCTCTACCTCTACCCCTACCAAATCCAGTTGATCCTTCCTCTGTCATGATAGTTCCCTTGGAGACTTCAGAGTTTTCTGGTTCCTCTACTAAGGGTGAACGAGAAAGAATTTCTCCCTCTTCTTCAGATGTTTCTACTTCTTCAATTACAATTTGTCCTCCTATGGAAGAGAGAAAAGGGTCTCTTTCTTGTTCAGATTCAATGGATGGTGTGGGAGAGTCAACTATTGCCTCTTGAATTCCAGGAATCCTAGGGCTAGGAGTGTGAGTTGGAGATGATGGAGGTGTCTCTTGTCTATTCCTTGGAGTAGATGGACTTGTAAAAATCGAACTCTTAGCTCTAGCTAAAAACCTTCCCCTAGAATCTCTTGCTCTATGCATGTCATTTTTTTATTTTCCTTCAAGTCAGGGTAATAATTCTCTTTCTGATCTTCCAGGTCACTCTAGGTGCAAGAAGAGAGCATACTCAAGAAACTATTAAACCAATAACTTTCTCTTTTCTGATCCTCCAGATCACTCTAGGTGCAAGAGGAGAGCATACTTTGAGAGGTTATTAATTTTCCTTCCTTGAAATTTTCTTGTTTTTTTTTTTAAGAATTGGCTACCTAATTTTCACTTCCCCGGCAACGGCGCCAAAATGTTTGGTCAATTTAGTGATGTCTAAATTGCAACTTTTAAATGTCAACCCGGGGCTCGTAAGCTGATGAAGTGATGTGTACTGTATGTACTTAGGCAACTGTTTCTTAAGTTTTTGTCGTTTTTAACTTTTTAAGTTTGTTTTCAAATCTATTTCTCCTACAGTGATGTGATGGAAATGAAATAAAGTGAGTGAAGTGTGTGTGATTGTGATGAGTTCTAGATGATTTCTTAAAACTTAAAAGTAATCTACAAGAAAGCTTTGAACAACAACTGAAATGAAATTAACTCTTAAAGGAAAAATGAAGGCATCAAATAAAAGACCAATGGCATTGGCCCAGTACCTCTACTGCTGATAAAAATGAGATTGAAAATGACATCTACATTAACTCAATTAAAAACAAGAACAACTACTTTAACTCTTCAATTAAATCTTAAGCAATGTACAATCTAAATGACAAATCACACTACTTAATTTTCCCTTAACCTTTCTGCCTTCAGCTGGATTGATCATATAAGAAAGAGTTATGAGCAAGTTAGCAATGTGAGTCTTAAAACAAAATAAACCAAGCTGCACTAAGTGATGTTCTGGCTCCACTAAAAGTTAGTTGATTATGATAAAAAGAGCCATTAAAAGATGAACAACTTGATAAGCTATGAGCAGAAAGTAAAGTGCAAACTAAAGCAATGATACTAATGAAAATCAAAAATAAAGATCAGCAGTCTAGATAAGACGATCACAAATGCCACTAGTTGTAAAAAGAGAAGAAAGAAAACTGTCCCGGGCACCTAAGAAATCTGCAAAAACACACTGATCAGTCATGGAAAAGTGCAGAAATATAAATGAGCAGAATTCAAAGTTATATACAGCTATTGTACATGATCAAAACATAGCAATCAAAAGCATTCTGTACAACTATTATACATAAACTGATAAGAAGAAATGCAAGAAATGAAAAGCACTGTACAGGCCTTAAGTAAACAGGGGCCCTCTGCCTACTCCAGCCAGCTTAAAAGATCAGTTACACGCTTAGAAACAGAACGGTCTTCTCATATATTATGTAGCAAAATAGAAAGTACAGTGGGAGATCAAAATTACATATCAGCAGCTAACTAATCAGCGTTTAGAGACGCTTTATTTATAGCAGAGAAAACAAAACTAACTTAACACAAACTACGCTATTCTATCAGCTGTGTAAAAACACGTAATCTAGCACAGTCCTCGGATTTAGGCAACGGTCGTGGTGGGCATTAAATCTTCTGTTGGATTCGTGTTTCCCATCATCTGCGTGGCTGAGGAAGAGGCCAGCTGTTCTTCACGTGCTCTAAAACCGAACACGCAGAGCCGTGCCACCGCCAATGACCTCTGTTTGACCGTAGTTGCCCCCTCGTTGACCATGGGTTTTTATGACTGGTTTGGCTGAGCTGGAAGGACACACACCATGTCCTTGATTCCACAAACTTGCCCATGTGGCTCTTCTACCCGGAGGACACCTGGAACATGCCGTTTAATAAAGCAGCTGCGGAATCCGGGGTTGGCTGCGGAAACCGGGATCAGCTGCAGAAACCCTGTGTGAGCTACGGAAAGTGCAGCACTTGAACCAAAATTCTAAACCAACAACACAGTCATTAGCATAATTAACAAACCATGTAAAAAAATCCTAAAATACAATGATTTGAGCAATTTGATGGAGGGAATGAGTGGCAAAAGAAGGAAATGAATAGGAAAAGGAGGCTGAGAGGATGTGTAAAGAAGTGCAGGTTTGAGGCTCAACAGATGTCATAGGCACTGGTCTACAATAAACCCAGAGGCTGTCTCTAGGAGGATTTCTATCTACCCCACAACACTTGTGCCACAAGGTGCTAGATTTAGCTACAACATCTTTCTAGCATCATTGCTAGGGAAGGGATTAGAATATTTTTCCCTGGGCACAAAAAAGTTTTACATTGCCCCTGTTTGGTGAACAAGGGAAGTTTGGGTTGAAGATCTCTCACCTTGATGACTCCAATGTCAAATTTATGGTAAACATCTTGGCGACTCCACTATCCCTATCTCTATTTGATCATCCTGGCTTTCAAGCAGCCTGATACTCACTAAGATCCTACATCAGCAAAAAACTCTCTCTACTTTTGAAGCTAAAATCAATCACATAGGGAGGTTTTCAAGATGGCCCTTCCTGCATTCCTGGCCAACCAATTTTTCCCACTGTATTTCTCTTCTATTTTTTGGTTATCCCAATCATGTCCCTGCATGTCATGAGTGGAATTCCTAGTGTCCTAGATTCAGTGGGAACACAGAGAGAAGACCTTACCAACACCTCAAATACTTTCACGAATGCATGGAGAAACAAGGTATTTTTCTTGAATATGTACAAATGAAGTTGTTTAATTGGTCTTTAGATGAGGATATTAGAGTTTGGTTTAAAACGATACCTCGTGGAAGCATATCTTCCTTGAAATGTTTTCATACAACATTCTATCAATATTTCAAAAGATTTTATCCACCGAATGCTCTATTTGAAGATTGCTTCACACTGTGTAATGATGAAGGTATTCCCGAGGTAAATAATCCTGTTGAAGATGTATGTGAGAGCTCATTCCAAGAAGATATCTACTCACGTCAAGAAGCATGTACCCATGAGAAAGAAAGAGAAGAAGGAAACACCATTGAGATTCCAATAAACTCTTAGAGGGTGTATTCAGTTGATTCTGATGTTTCTCCTTCTTATGATGAATATAACTCTGATGGAGAATCAAGTGAGGCAAAGCTACCATACTCCCAATTATAGGAAACTGAACAAGAATAAGAGTCCCATTAGGAGGTCAGCAAAGAGGCTCCAGTCCATGATGCATATCTTTCACATGGAGAGCAGGATCAAGGATCTCCTCCAATCTATGATTCATATGATTCAGAGGAGGAGGAAATGGTCATGAAGGTGCAGAAGGAGTTGTTTACCAGTAAGTGGGGAGAAATCTCCCAACAACAAGTTTTTCAAGAAGAGCCCAAAGCTGAATTGCTGCAGAAATATTTCTGCCAAGAATTCTCAACAGACCCTCCAATCTATGACTCTTACAGTTCTGACAGTGAAGAGTCTATTATAGATTTCCAAGACAGTTGTCCCATTGAAAAATGGGCAGTAAAATATCAGCAACCAATTTTTCTTGAAAAGGCTGAAGTTGAGGAGCTGAAAGGTGTTTGTGGTTGCCCTGTCCAAGAGGATATTGGTTAGAAGACTGCTTATGAAATTAAGGTAGTTGCAAAATTTCCTTTCCTATTCCATGACCCTGTGGCTGAGTACATGAGCCTATTCTTAAGCCAGCAACAGACGTTATTTTAGCAGCATGTATTAGGTTCTTCATATGTTGACTTTTCATGGTGCATGCTTATTTGTATCTTTATTTTTCAATAGTATGAAGGCATATGGTCCAGTACTCTAATGTTGGCCTGTATCCATTGTAGGGTTGAACATACTTAGCTAAATTAAGCTCTGTGCATAAGTAGGAATGTACATAAATAAGCTCACCAGCTGAGCATTTACTTTTCAGTTGTTAGAATTTTTATTTCTGCATTTTAGATTGAGGAGGAAAGTCCCATGAAGATTTTATTTATTACAAAGATTCATTTATTACTGACTCCATGCCCAATGATGAAGAATATTGGTCTGCATATTCTCAGCATCGTGCCTGAAAGGCACTGTCCCCAGTAGGAGCCAATGTTGTCACTCACTGCTTTATCAGTCATGAGTTGCTTCAAATGCAAAATATCAGTGAATTTCGATAATAATATTTGAACCACAGAAGCTATCGGAAATTACTTAGACCCTATCCATTACCTAGTGCTTGGAAATAACTTTCCAACAGTATATGGAAGTCCAAAAGTGGACTCCTAGAGCAGAAGTTAGAGCATGTTGAAGTTACCCTTGGGAAAGTTGGAAAATAAAGAGAAAAAACCAAAGGAGCAACGCAAATCAAAATCAGATGTCCGAGGGAAAATAGAAATTCCACATCCCATAGGTCCTGCAGTACCACAGTCTCATAGTACCATAGTCCTACAGTCCCACATTCCCATAGTCCCGCAATCCTGCAGTCCCAAGATCCTGTAGTCCCGTAGTCCTGGAGTCCTATGATCCCACAATATCGCTATATCGTAGTCCTGCGATCCCGCATCCTACAACATCATAGTATTGCACACTCCAAAACCTTGCATTATTATCAATTTGCAATATAGCGGTACATCATCGGGGAGGCTGAAAAATTGTTTACAAAGGAAAAGTATGAAAACACCAAGGTTGGGCGGCCTCCTTCTCTCTCCTCCATGTGGCAATACAATAATTGGTGATTAGTAGCTTTGGGTTATCGACTATCGGCGATCAGTGGGGATCACCACGCCAAAACATTGTAAACTGTTGATCTTGTGATTTAGTGTTACATCATCGAAGAGGGCCGAAATTTATTTACAAAGGAAATGCATGCGAAAGCAGGGTCGGGCAGGCCTTTTTCTCTCTCCTCTAGGGGGCCATTTGGTGGCATATTATTGGTCCTCAGAGCTGACATGGAAGCTTATGTCATCAATGACATGGCAGTATGGAGGATACGTGGCAGTACGGATGCTGACACGGTAGATGACACGTGTCACTCAGTTTCAGTGTTTTCAGGGATGAAATGAGGCCATTTCTGGGTGACATGTGTCACCACTCACAGGGTGACACATTTCACTACTCACAGGGTGACACATTTCACCACTCATAGGGTGACACGTTTCACCACTCATAGGATGACACGTGGCAGTGATGATGTCACCCTAAAGATTGATGATCACATGAAGTAAAAGCTTATTCCTCTGCTGATACTCCTCCTCGGCTGCGATTGCGATAAGGAGAAAGCCCCTGAATGCGATAAGTTATTGACGTCTATTTCATAAATATTTCACATCTGGGATACTGGTTGGTGTGGTGTAAGGGGCAATCAAAGGTGATTCAAGTTATAAAGGAAAAGGCCCCCCAGACAGTAGTTGAGAGCCTTAGTGTCCGAATATGAATAAACAAAAAGGGGTTGAAAGCATGGGGGCTAAAGGGTAGTCGAAACTCGCCTGTTTTAGTATTAGTACAATGTTAAAAGTCCACACTTGAGAGTCTTCTCTGTTACACTATAATATGCAACCCCAGGCAGATCAGGGCACTGATTTTGTTCAGTAGGATGTTTAAGGCTGAAATGACAAAGTCGGTCTCGACAACATCTTTGACAATAAATCATGGGGGATGGCGCATTCAAACCAGGTGTGGACGCATTCATGAGAAAACTATTCTACAACATGCCTCCAGAGTTGACCCTAAAAGAATTTAAGGGAGAATAGACAGTAAACAGGCCAGGTAGCATGAGAAGCACACTATGACAGAGACAGGGCCTGATTGGAAGTTTTCACAAGGACAACAAAGGACTCCTTCCTCCATCCTTCCTCATGTTTCTTTTTTACTTTCTGTAGTTTTCTATTTCCGGGAAGGGATTCTGATGCAGGAAAAACTGCCTAAAGGCAATTTCCCTTCTTTTCATAATCACCTTACGTAAACCTGTGGGTTATGGGCCACACATACAAATTGGAAGCGTTTCTATTGGTGGATTTTAACAAAAACCCGACCAATCACCAAACAACATTTCTACACATAATCCGTTGACGAACGTCGGTCCCACCTGAATGCACATAAGACCAGACCTCAAATCACAATTGAACACTAATAAGGAATTGATCAGCAATCGCAATTGAACAATAATTGCAATTGAACAACGATTGCAATTGAACAACAATCGCAATTGAACAACAATCGTAATTGAACAACAATCACAATTGAACAACAATCACAATTGAACAACAATTGAACAAAAAATAGTCCCACATTGACTTTCCCTTTTTTCATAGGCACTTCACTCTACGCTGTTGATCTTAACATTCAATCTGACGGTCGATAGTCACCCGATCATCATACATCGCATATCGTAATTTCTCTTGGCCTAGGTTCATTCGCTCATGAATGATGCGATGCAATGTTAATCCAACAGTCAACATCAACAGTGATCCAATGGTCTGCGTCCCTTCAACTAACACACGGGTTAAAAATAGGCCTAATACCATAGTTGACTGTGACGTAAGCGTTGACCAGTGAGATCAATGACTATGATTTAGTGTGGGCCTTCAAACACAATCAGGGAATCCCGTACTCTCCTACTAGTGAGTTCAAATTTCCCCAATTACATATTGTGTGAAGCAGAGTTCTCCTATCTCAATTAGATCCAAATCTTTGATCCTCCCGATCCAAAGATCACTATAACAAATGGATTTAATGACTAAATATACACATAACTACTTTAACTTTGATCATATCATCATGATGATCCCGATCTCTCTCTCTCATTCCACTGGATTCTTGTATGGAGCTCTCGACTAATGATTCACACTAAACTTCACACAGACACAGATTCATCTAAAAACCTTACCCAATCAAAGAATCGACATGTCATACATATATGATACTTTATTTGATTGTCGAACTCATAACTTGATTTCACCTTCTTACTCTGCATAAAACAAAGTTCTCCTTCATGGATGTGACTCGATCTTCCTGGACAAACAAGATACCTTCTTCAATGCTATAAATAAATTACACATACGCACTCCAAATTCTTAAAACAATTTATGCTGCTCCAATCACTAAGAGATCTCAAATAACTGGTCTAGTTTCATGATCTCTACAAATACCTTCTGCGTTAATAACTTCAGCTCAGCATCACAGGCTTCTTCAATGCATATTTTTAGATCTAAAGATTTGACTTATTACAATGGTCTTTCAAAATGATAGAATTTCTTCAAAACATAACATTAAAGGAGCTAATCTCTTATCCAAGACTTCAACATGAATTCAATCAATCAATAATCATCCAAGATGAAATAACATAATGAAAACTTTCTTTCATTAATCAAACTATAACCATAAAATGCTTGGCCCAGTTTCTACATTTGAAATTGCCCTCACACATTTCCTCACACCCATCTCTGTCTTTTTCTCTATCGCTACTTATCCATATCCTCTCTATCCTATCTTCCTCATACGTAGGCTTACATTTATAAAATTAATTACATAGTTATGGATTATTCTAAATCCATGATTTCCTGCATAGATCACTCAATTAAATCCCTAAAATATCTTATCCCTCTTTTGACTCAACTAATTTCTATTCAAGGAGCTCATAATCCCTAACATATCTATACAACCTAACTCCTCTCATATTTTCAATTATAAGATAATATTTACAATAAACCACACACTCATATTTTCCTCTTAAAATGTACATAATTTGTAAAATAATTAAGAAAAACATCACCCCTAAATCAACCAAATAAACAATCACATTTGAGCAGGATGCTCCTGCATCAGACTCCCCATGTACAAAAGTTTCCATAGACTTCTGTCTATGAGGTCTGTCACTTTTCTGTAATAATGTGACAACCACAAGTCTTAGTGACTTGCTACCTCCAGGATTCCAAACTCTATTTTTCCACTGGTCCTTTAAAGTATCAACTCCATTTTGTAATTTTGCACAGAATTCCCAAAATAGTGTTTTCAGAAAATTTTTGAACATGATTCTCAACTTTCCATGCCACACCTTCTTTACCTCTAGAAATATAGGCTTGTGAACCGCAAGTGGAAACTCGAATGCCCACTTTTCTGGTCTCTGAATTTCGAATGGGTTTCGAACTGGCTCTACATCAACACTTATAGTTTTATCAGTTGACTTGGAAGTACTGAAATTAATAAGAGTTGAATCTGAAAGCTCACCATCACCAGCATCACTCACTCTATCAACCGGATTCCATCTGTTTTTACAACAATTACTTCCGCCAATTCCTCTGAGTAATTCCTCTTTGTCAATTACATCAAAATAATTGATGTTTTCTGTAGTGTCTTGTCCTCCTTCCGTTGCAATTTCTCTAGTCTTATCTTCTTCGGCCTTTGGCTCTTTGTCTGTTGCTTCCTTCTCCAATTGCGCTGGACACTCAACTTTCTGTAATGAAGAATAATCAAGAACTTCTTCTTGATCATAGCTATAGTCATTGACTGTCCCTATAGTAACAAATTTCTCATCCAATACTATACCTGCATTCATCAACAAATTATTAGTTTTAAAAATACAAGACCTTTCACCCTCTTGTGATGCTTCAAGCACCAATCTCCCATCATAGACCTCAGCAGATCCTCTTTGCTGTGACTCCATTCCCTTGAGTCTCTCCTTCTCTAACAAATCAATATGAATTTGTTAAAGTTCTCTGAACTCATTTATCAACTTGCCATTCCACTTTTGTTGCAATAGCTTCCACTTGACCTGTTTCTTTGTTCTCCATCTGTATCTTTAGTCTTCATTTGCCTTTCTTTGTAGCCACTCTATTAATATATATATACTTCTGCTCTCATTACTGTCAAACTAATCTCACGCTCTTCATTCTGCTGCCAATTTTTATACTCCCACAATCTAATGCCTTCCTCAAATTTACTCTTATGTTGTTGATCATCTCTTTTAAATTGCTGGTTTCTTCCATCTTTATCCTACTGGATTAATACTTCTGTTTCCTTCATGTCTCTAAGGACATAACTTTCTTGCTGCTCCTGATCTTTCATCTCATCTTCAAATAATCTCTATTCAGTTTCTCTGATTTCAGCATCATATTTATTAATTCTGTCTCCCGTACCTACAACCACATTATTAATTGAAGAGTCAAAACATTCACTTAACTCTATAAACGTTAGAGACATTTCATACATATCATGCATGGTAACTGCAATCTCTTCTTTATCAGGTTCTGAAAGCTTCATTTTTCCTTTAGGTTCCTTGAGAAATATTTCCAAGAACCCTATTTCCATGTGAAATCTTTCCAACATTTCATCACAACTTTCATTCTCAACTTCATTCTTCTTTCGGCAATCCTCTTGAGTTATCCTATTTTTTGTACCATCACAAATTTCATTAAACAAATTCATTTTTTTACCTCCTTGGAATACCACTACAACATTTTCATTATGCTTCTGGTCCATAACAACTTCAACTGACTGTCTTACACCAAACAGAAATTCATCTATGAATTCTTTCTGCTGCAATAAATCAGCACCTTCCTCCTCTAAAAGGCATTCTCCATCATACTTCACCTCAAGAGATTTTTTCATCTTTGTGATAGTTTCTCCAGACTGTCGATCATCTTCTAGATGTCCTGCAAACACACACAAACTATGAGATTTAAAAACACAAGGCTTCATAGCCTCATCTTCTCCCCTTGTCAACATATCTTTGAATTGTTATGAACTATACCAATAGTCAATGAGATCTTCAGCTGATCTCTCATTATCCTCTTCACCCAAAATTTCACCCTGTTTTGGTCCACAAATGGAAACTTCCATTTCTGACTCTGCTTCTCTGAGTTTTTTCACCAACTGCTTCACTTGTCTCTGTTGTAGCCTTCTTTGTAACTTATGCCACTTCACTAGCTTCTTCTTTAATACCCAACCTAGTCTTTGGTTTTCCTCTAGCAACATTGTTAACACATCGATTTATTCTCTTATCTTAGCCATCTCCTTGTCAAACTTCACTTGACTCATCCATTTCCTGTGGATTGTTTTAGCACCCTTTTCCTCCATCTTGTAGCCTTCTTCTAAACCTTCCATATGACTTTTCGTAGCCATGTTCTCTTCTGTGTGAGCTTCTACACCTGCAACCAACCAACTTCCTTTTGAGTTGATCTTCTCACCAAGCTTCTCCTCTGCCTAGTTTCCAAGACCTCTTTCCTAACTTGCACTGAGCAATCTTCCTCTCTCTCTGGTTGCTACACTTACTTCTCTTAAGGACTCCTTTGTCCCTATCTATTCCAAGCCTCAGCTGGAATGAGGTTCTGCTACAATCTCTAAGAACTTCCAAAAGTTCTTCCTACAGTCTTACTGCTATAGTCTTATGCCAAAATTTGCCATTCATTCAACTGCTGCGAAATTTCATACCTTTGTAATCATAAATCTTCATAAGCAAGAACATCCTTGCTCTGATACCACTTTGACGCAGGAAAAACCGCCTAAAGGCAATTTCCCTGCTTTTCATAATCACCTTACGTAAACCTGTGGGTTATGGGCCACCTATACAAATTGGAAGCATTTCTATTGGTGGATTTTAACAAAAACCTGACCAATCACCAAACAACATTTCTACACATACTCCGTCAACGAACACTGGTCCCACCTGAATGCACACAAGACCGGACCTCAAATCGCATTAAACACTAACCGGGAATTGAACAACAATCAAAATTGAACAATAATCACAATTGAACATCAATCACAATTAAACAACAATCGCAATTGAACAACAATTGAACAACAACTAAATAGCAATTGAACAGTAACCGGTCCCACTTTAACTTTCCCTTTTTGCACAGGTGCTTCACTCTACGCCATTGATCTTACCGTTGAATCTGATGGTCGATAGTCACTCGATCATCGCACATCGCATATCACAATTTCTCTCGGCTAGGGTTCATTCACTCATGAATGATGAGATGTGATATTAATCCAACGGTCAGCATCAATAGTGATCCAATGGTTTGCGTCCCTTCAGCTAACACACGGATTAAAAACATGCCTAATATTGTAGTTGACTGTGACATAAGCGTTGACCAGTGAGATCGACAACTATGATTTAGTGTGGGCCTTCAACCACAATCAGGGCATCCTATACTCTCCTACCCCTGCTGCAGTTGCTAAACAAACTTACTCTTGGTTTTGAATAGAGAATTAACATCTTGATTTCATTCTTGGAATGGTCAAATTCAGGTGTTAAATCTTCCTTTGTAGTTCCACTGAGTTGTCTTTGAAAAAGAAATGCACGGATTCCATTCTAGTTTGAATTTCCCCAATTACGTATTGTGTGAAGCAGAGTTCTCCTAGCTCAATCAGATCCAAATCTTTGATCCTCCCAATCCAAAGATCACTATAACAAATGGATTTAATGACTTAATATACACATAACTACTTTAACTTCGATCAGATCATCATGATGATCACAATTTCTCTCTCTCGTTCCACTGGATTCCTGTATGGAGCTCTCGACTAATGATTCACACTAAACTTCACATAGACACAGATTCATCTACCAACCTTACCCAATCAGAGAATTGACATGTCATACATATATGATACTTTATTTGATTGTCGAACTCCTAACTTGATTTCACCTTCTTACTCTGCATAAAACAAAGTTCTCCTTCATGGATGTGACTCGATCTTCGTGGACAAACAAGATACCTCCTTCAATGCTGTAAAGAAATTACACATACGCACTCCAAATTCTTAAAACACTTTACGCTGCTCCAATCACTAAGAGATCTCGTAATAGCTGGTCAAGTTTCATGACCTCTGCAAATACCTTTTGCGTTGATAACTTCAGCTCGGCATCACAGGCTTCTTCAATGCATACTTTCGTATCTAAAGATTCGACTTATTACAATGGTCTTTCAAAATTATAGAATTTCTTCAAAAGAGAACATTAAAGGAGCTAATATCTTATCCAAGACTTCAACAGGAATTCAATCAATCAACAATGATCCAAGATGAAATAACATAATGAAAACTTTCTTTCATTAATCAAACTATATACATAAAATGCTTGGCCTAGTTTCTACATTTGAAATGGCCCTCACACATTTCCTCACAGCCATCTCTGTCTTTTTCTCTATCGCTACTTCTCCATATCCTCTCTATCCTATCTTCCTCATATGCAGGCTTACATTTATAAAATTAATTACATAGTTATGGATTATTCTAAAGCCATGATTTCCTCCATAGATCACTCAACTAAATCCCTAAAATATCTTATCCCTCTTTTGACTCAACTAATTTATATTCAAGGAGCTCATAATCCCTAACATATCAATACAACCCAACTCCTCTCATATTTTCAATTATAAGATAATATTTACAACAAACCACACACTCAGATTTTCCTCTTAAAATGTACATAATTTATCAAATAATTAAGAAAAACATCACCCCCTAAATCAACCAAATAAACAATGACATTTGAGAAGGATGCTTCCGCATCAGATTCGATCCCGATTGTAATATTTAGGTAGCATAGCCTTACAAAGGCCGAGACAGCTAGTCTAGCAGACATCTGGAACTCTGGCTCAATGATATTTTTATTGTAACTCAAGCTCTCCCCCTCTTCTTATAAATAGGGGGATGAAATTCATAAGAAAGGGGTCCGAAATTTCTCACCCGCTAGGTATGAACTCTAAGAGGCCAATTTGGTTCCAATTTGTTTACTCATGGGGGCTTCACTGATATTGTTTTGAATGTATGTACTGGTTATTTGGACCCTTTGAGATAGATGGCATTTCCCTGTTGATTCCAAGCATGATTTATGTGTACCATGTTCCTCTCGGTAATCTCATTTGATTTGTATTTTTACTCCTTTGAAATAGTATAATGAATTCCATTGGTTCCTCTTCAATCTATGGATTTATCTTAGCTGCTCATAGAAGACAGTACCTGTACTTATACATACCTACATGTGCTACTCACTAGAATTGCAGTACCTATAAAACTACAGTTTTTCTTGTGTATTGGATTAACCTATAGGACCTGTATTAGCCCAGATCTATGTTAGCTTTGGTAGATAATGATACCCATGTCATGTTTGATCTGAAACCTTCTTTCACACACCTCTATTTCTATCATTCCACTGGAAAACCATGGTTTATGATTATGTGTTGTTTACAGCCCTATCCATCGAATTCCACTTTCTATTGGAACATTGCTTCTTAGGATTCTGTTTGTTACAACCCTATGCATCTTTTTCCCTCCTCCCTTTGCTCCTCTCCATCATTAATACAACTTTAGTTTTAAGCTGTCTCATTTTCGTGTGTCGGACACCATAGGAAGAATCCATTTCTCTTTGAGATTACCCCAATATACCTGCAGCATTTGGATCCATGAGTTGGCTTGAATCTACCTCAGTGAAGGCTTATTGAACCAAGACCCTCCTATTACCTTTTTACCTGACAATTGGAGTGTTGATAACCCCTCACAAATAATCTCTTAAGCACTCCTATATTTAAGATGTCCTAGGCACTGGTCTACAACAAACCCAAAGGCTGTCTCTAAGAGGCTTTCTATCTCCCCTGCAGCACTTGTGCCACAAGTTGCTATATTTAGCTACAACATGTGCATAAATTCAAAAACACACTTTTTCTTGTCCAAATTAGATGATATTGATATCCATTTTGTTCTTATCGCAAACAGGAATTTAATGAAATCATCATCTTCATCAAATGACCTGTCCCAACGTAGAATTTGGCCCTAGTTTCCAATTCTAACACTTAACTAGGGACTTGCCTGAGCTCCTTCTTAACTGGGGACTTGTTTCTAGCAACAACTCTCTATTCTTTAGTGGAGATCATGGGACCTATAGCTGCTTGTAGGGCTCATCATTTTGATGCCATGAATTTCTTCTTCATTATTATGGATCCTTCATCTTTTGTTTATATGGCATCAACCATCCATCACTTTCCTTCACGAATAAGGTTAGTCATGTCATTCGTTTTTTCATTGGAAAGTGATCTTATAGTCCACATCTATCTTTCCTTCATACAAATACCTTTTCCAGTCATGTTTATTTGAGGATCTTCTATCCCACCACATGAGTGCTAATTGTATGTGACATTAACCACTCATTTTCTGGTAACCCTGCATTAACCCATCTAGATTTTGTTCAAAGATTTTTTAAAATGAACATCAAATCAAAGTTACCTTTTTTGATGGCCCTTCATCATGAAATCAGTTTGTAGCACCATCAACATCCTGCATACATATTGACACACCTCCAAGATATTCAATGTCAAGGGTCTCCTTTATTTCTAGATTTCATCAGAGTCTTTATACATTTTCCATGGAGATGTCATGGTAAATTCTCCTAGTCATTGGATGTGGATTTCCTTTTTTACGTGCTCATAGTTCATATTTCATGATCTCTTATTTCTTTCTTCATGGATTTCTCCCCAAGAACTTTCATTCATAGTTTCTTCCTCTTTGTCAAACACCTTGTATTCCATATGAGGAAATATTTTTTTGATTTTATCTAGTTAATATGTGAACCATTCCCTCACGCATCTATAGGAGGAGATCCATTTTCTTTGATCATTCTCATGAGATAGAACATTTACCCATGCAACCATATGATGACATGACTCAATTAAAAACATGCATTCATGCCTCTTTCCTTATTTTGGTCACGTAGGATTCCTTTCCTTGATTGAGAGCACTTCAACCATATTGACATGATGAATTCATTTGTCATCATACCATCGTTCTTCCAAACAATGAACCATTTTCCTCAGTAGAGATAGGTAGAATGATTTGATCAAAGGCAGTTCCGAGCTAGACATCCAAGGTCCTACGCAAACACTGCGTAGAAGGCAACGTGAGGGGTCCATCAGGAAGCATTTCTGAAGCTAAGTTGTGTTGGAGTTGCTTGTGGAGGAAGGGAAATTCACTTGGACAATTTTGGAAAAAATTTCTTGTTGTTTGGAATTCCAGTTGGGCTTCCATATATTGTACTCAGAATTTCACTACTGCATAATAATAAAAACCCTCAGCTACTGCACCGGTTTTCCCAAGTTGGGTTTTTCCTGGGACATTTGTCCAAAAATAATTGTATTAATTTTTATGTCTATGCTAGCATATTTCTTAGCTTCCAGTTTATATTCCACATAATTTAATTTGGTGAAAATTGTATTAAAGAATTATTCGTTATTTGTGCGGGAAAATAAAGTGTTAATTAATTTAAAGTTAGAAGAATAATTTACAGTTGCTGCAATATAAGTTAAACATTTGACATGGTATCAGAGCATGATTGATCAGACGAGGAAGCTCAAAAGAGAAAGCATAAATTTGTTTTTCAAAGGGAGTAGTAGGATGAATATCTGGACATTGCGCATGGCCTAAGCCAAGAAGTTCGAAGTTTTTGGCAAATCGATTTTCAGTGTAGGTTGGAAGAAAAAATTGGCTTGTCAAATTCAGTGATTCCAATAGGTAGAGGGAGCAACAACTCAGTTATTTTTGCTGAGTAGATTTCCTTAGGCACAGAGGGTTTTTGCAGCAGTTTGCTAGAGAAGAATTTGTGTCGGGTGGAAGAGAAATAACACACGTAGAGGGAAATTTCTGTCAGAGCTCTATGACCAACACCACCCTGCCTACTTTGGGAATAAGACATCAACGCATAGTGCTGGCCAAATGTCCTCCTAGGCAATGTGTATCACACACAAAGCATCAATACTCGCGATTAATCGGTAGCAAATCCTTCCCAATCAAATAGATCGACAGCAGATGAGTAAAGGAAGCGCGATATTTTCAAATCAGATTCAAGATGGCCACAACTAGGCTTAGAGATTAGGATAGGTTAGAGGGAGCCTCCAACTATGTCATCTGGAAGGCTAGGATGTCATTATTTTTGGATGAATCTGGCCTGAAATCCTAAATGGAGAATGTAGTAGTAGTACCCTAGGATGTCGATCAAATCAAGGTGTTGGCTTGATGGGGCCTGACCCAAGTTCGGAGTTAATTAGCCAAACAAATCCCTACACTACTGGCCCTTTCAGCATTAGCTCGTGGTGCATGAACAGAAGTCTCACCTGAAGCAGTATGGGGGGATGCTGGAACAAATTTTTCGCACCCTGGAGATGTATGAGGGGTCGATTTAGTCCAACTATGCCTACCTTCACACAGGTTACTTCGTGCACTATTCTAACCTGCGAGACCTTTGCAATCTGTTATAATCGCCTGCTCACAGCCCTAACCAGGAGTTGAGAGTATTTCGTTTCCCCAAATTACACTGCATATATTACTTATCTTCTTACTAATGTTAGTTAACTTCACATAACAGATACTTTATCTCACATTTACTTAATCAACACAACCATATATCTTCACACATCATATAAACAACAGAAACATAATTTATACCCAATACATTCAATGCAGAAAACAGTAAATGAATACACAGGAACGATATAAAACTTCTTTTTATTAATGCTTCAACGGTTATAGACTCAACCTGCCCTATGCACTCAGCTGCAGGGGTCTGCGCACTCAGCTGCGGATTACTAGGCCTCTACGCACTCAGCTGCAGAGCCTTCTCCTACTCTACCACCCAAAGACTCGACTCTACACTTAGATCTCCCACTATCCTTCTACTCCATCATTAGATCCCATTGACTCTATTATTATTTCAAATACTTAGAGCCTCACTCTATTTATACAATCCCATGGTCCGCGGACCATGGCTAGATCTCTAACGCCGACATTACATTACAAAACTGAGGGCAGACAACCCTATGACTCATTTACAACTTCGCACTCCGCACCCACAAAATGTGGAGTCTTTATGTCGGATTCACACTTTTTAGCCAAAATCTGGGCTTTTAGCCCCAAAACTTCCCTTAGGGGATCCCGTGCCCAACACAAGGAGTAGAGGAGGGAAATGGCAAAGGCAAAGCATATGATTTTGGATGGAATCCAATATCATCTAGTCTCACATGTGGTAGAGAAAGGGACATACAAGGAGATGTGGGATGCTCTATCCAAGATATTTCAAAGTTCTTCCGAGAAGTAGAAGATGTTTCTCCAGGAGAAGTTGAGGAGCATAAGGATTCAAAAGGGTGAGAGCATAGATGGCTTCCTCACTAGGATTCAGGAAGTTCGAGATCAACTAGAAGCCATTAGGGAGGAACCCCAACCCACAAAGCTTGTACGTTTGGCACTTAATATTGTTTCAGATGACTATCAAGTATTTTTCTAAAGTATCTTAGGCAGAGAAAATTTGTCGAGATGGGAAAATATGTGGGCCAATTTGCAATAGGAGGAGTTGAGGCAGGATCTAGTAAAGAGTACCATCAATGACAATGACAACAAGGGTGTCAAGGGTGAGAAAGAAGAGGAAAATGTGGCCTTAGCATCTAAGGGTCCTAGTCAGGGGTAGGGGGGAAGAAGAAGAAGAAGGACCTATCTAAGGTCAAGTGCTTCAGGTGTGGTGAGTTTGGCCACTACAGTATTCAGTGTCCTCTCGGGAAGAAGGAAAAGTAGGAAAAGCAAGGCTAGGTGGCAACACATGCTGAGATAGATAGTGCATCTTCCAGATTGGAGGAATATTTTGCGATGTTTGCGAATATACTTCCAGGAGTGAGGTGGGGTGACATGGAGGTGTAGTCCTAGAGTAGCGCAAACATCGGGAGGGTCCATTGGGGTGTCCTCATGGATCATTACCTTGCTATAGGGGACCACAATATTTAGTAGCAAGATGGATCAGTGTCAGTGATACAGTAAGATTTTAGAGTGACATTTGTAGACTATTAGTAGTTAGATGCAGAGGAGCGCAGAGAAGTGCTGGAAGTAGTACAGAGTGGCACAATGCAGAGTCAGCAACAAAGTAAATTCTTTATTGGATAGTGCAATAGCTAGTAGTAGTTAGGACTCAGGAGACAAATGCATCATACTAGACATAATTGATTCAATATTTCAAATGATTCTCAGTTGCAGTAGTTTCAGTCGTAATACCAATGGATGAGAGGGAGTTGCAGTGCAGATGCAGAGTTGGCAAAAATACAATAGTGTCAGCAATAACACAATTTTAGCATCAAATTTTCACAATGGTTGGTTGGAAGTAGTAAGACATCAACATGACAGAGGGTGGTACATAGACAAGGTGTTGTGGTAGAGTGTTCAGCACTAGAGAGAACACCTTCCTCGTTAAGAGGGAGTGTTAGTTTCTGTATCATCAAAGGTGTTCTAGTATCCAAACTTTGTGGAGAGGCTTAGAAAAAGGTGTTCTCCATAACCTAGAATTCATTTCTGGAAATTTCACCTAGAAGTGTCTTAATCAAGTTAATTAGCATATTTTTAATTATTTCCTAAGTCTAACCTTAGGAAAAGTGGTTAATTAATCAGATTTAATTGAGATAAGGTGTGAATCATCTAGAAACTCGCACGGATCGACTAGGAAATGATCTTAGCCATCAATTAAGGTTTAATCTTGGTTGTTGGAGTCCCAACATAAGATTATAAGTATAAGTCGATGGGTAGATGGTGAACACACTTGTGGAGTTCGATTTCCTTAGCAATTCAATTTCCAGAGAGAAAAAACA
This sequence comes from Pinus tabuliformis, assembly GCA_031772625.1. Lineage (NCBI taxonomy): Eukaryota > Viridiplantae > Streptophyta > Pinopsida > Pinales > Pinaceae > Pinus > Pinus tabuliformis. The sequence continues at coordinate 120,131,784 of CM062810.1, read as the reverse complement.
GTTGTCAAAAGGCCAGAGAACGAAGAAAAGATAGTGAGGGGCAGGGGTAGTGATCTAGGGGAAGTTTTCTAGATCTAGAGAGAAAGCAGCAAGAGGTTGAGTTATTCCTAGTGAGGGAGCGCAAAGGACTGCGCAGTCAGCTTCAGAGGGAAATTTGATTTAACATGAGGAAATTGATTAAGCTTCTAGAGGCCTCGAAAGTCTTCCTAAAGGTTGAAGAATCATTTTCCTCAGCAGGGATAGGAAGAACGACTTGATAATATGCAGTTGGGGGCTTAACGTCTAAGGGCCTATGTAAGAACTATGGAGAAGCCCGTGTGAGGGGTCTAGGAGGATGAGTTTCTGAAGCTAAGTTGTGTCGGGGTCGCTTGTGGAGGAAGGGGAATTCCATTAGATAAACGTAGCCAAATTTTCGTGTTTTTTGGAATGCTAGATAGGATTCCATATATTATACTCAATTTCACTGCTACATAATAATGAAAACCCTCAATTGCTGAACTGGTTTTCACAAGTTGGGGTTTTTCTCAAGACATTTATCCAAAAATAATTGTGTTAATTTTTAAGTGTGTGTGCTAGCATATTTCTCAGTTTCCAATTTATCTTCTGCATAAATTAATTTGGTACAAATTGTAGTAGATAATTATTCGTTATTTGTGTGGGTAAATGAATTGTTAATTAATTTATAGTTAGAAGAATAATTTTCAGTTGCTCCAATAGAAGTTAAAAGTTTCACACAAGTTTCCTTCTTTAAGTTGCCTTTCCTTGTCTTGTGACCTTAGCTATGAAACTATGTTGAGAAATCTAGGGGCAACTAGAGTAGATGATTTCTCTTAACTTGATAACTGCTTGTGATGTATTTTTATGTAACTTTATTATCTTTCTTCTTTCTCTTGATTATTATTAGTATTCTCTTCATTAAATAACTACCAAACCATAAAGAACAATAAGATAAAGGACACAAGATATAGGTGATAAGACAAGGCCAAAACCTCTCCAACTGAGAGGAAAACCCACAAGAATTCTTCTCTTCTTATAGACCTTCAATTGATGAATTCCAAGACCTATGACCCTTGAACAAGACCATACAAGACCAAGTCAATGCTTTCCAACAACTTCTGAAATTTTGACTTCCCAAAAAATTCTTTTGCAACTTCGACTTGTCCAACAAACAACTTTGACTTGCCTAACAAATTCTTCTGCAACTTTGACCTACCTAGCAAATTCTTTTGCAACTTCGACCTGCCCAGTAAATTATTTTACAACTTTGACCTACCCAAAAAATTCTTCTAGAACTTCGACCCAACAATTTTCCTGCACTTTGACTTGCCCAACAAATGTAGAAACCCTAACAAAGAGAGAGAGAGAGGCCCAAAAATTCGATCTTTCTTTTCTTTTGCTTCTTCGTCCTTTTCTAGCTTCTATCTTGAGGAGATCGAAATTTCTTGTGAGTGTATCCAAATGAGGTCAAGTTCCTTCTTATTTATAGGTTTTTGAGGGGGATGGATTGCTATCTTTAGGCTGACTTGTCCCTTCATGTAGGTCGACTTGAACTTTGCACCATGACAAGGTCTTGGAAGGTCTTTTGACTCAACTTTGACTCAAATAATTTCCTTTTAAAATATTTAACATTTCCAAATGTGTCTTTCATATATGACAATGAATTTCTTTGACTTGTAGACTCAATGAAAATCCATAGAAGCTCTCAATGGGAACTTGAACTAAAAATAAATTTCCCTTGAGCATGAAACCCATGCCTCAAGAATAACAATAATAAATTTATTTTTCTCTTTTCATTAAATACATAAAATCATGATTACATATGTCATTATCAAGACCAAACCTAGTTACATATTTCAACACACAGGGGCATGCGAAAGGGTTTGGAGAACTTGTTTCTAAGGCTCAATTTGTTGCAGGATTGTTTGAGGAGGAGGCTAAATCCCCTCAGATATTTTTTTCAGTGTTTCTCTCAAATAGAAATGCCAGTTTGATCTCATTTTATTATATCATAGTTTCTATGTTGCATAATAAAAAAATCCTCAACTTCTACACCGGTTTTCCCACATAGGGTTTTTCTAGGCACAATTGCCCAAAAATAATTGTCATTTTTATGTGTGTGTGGTAGCATGTCTTAGTTCCTATATTTGATTCTGTAGTATTTATTTTTTATGGTGAAGAAATTTTAGTGTGAATTATTCGTTGTTTGTCGTAGCAAATAAACTGCATAATTAATTTATAGTTAGAAGAATAATTTCCAGTTGTTGCATTTCAAGAAATTTTCATAGTTCACCGGTCCTTAGAGGGAAAATTCCTGATTCTCGAGTGATTCCATGATTTTAATTCCTTAAACATCAGAGGCTTGAGGGTAGCCTTTAAAACAAGCTCTCTATGAGGACTTATCAGGTTGCACAACACCTCGGTGATCCTTTTGCAAGAGACCATGATCACTAAGGAAAAATATTAGGAGACCTTTTTTAACATATGTCCATAATGGTATGTTTGTGCCACAAATGTAGTGGGCCATTTTGGTGGACTAGCATCGATGTTGAATCATAGGGTCATGAGTTTAAAGGCCTTCACCTCTTGTGAAAGTATCGTTTTAAATGGCCATCTGAAGAGCTCACATTCTAGGATCTGTATTTTTAACACTTACACCCCTTATATAGGGATGTCTTTCTCAGATTGCATTGTTAAATGTGGTATCTTGGAGTTAAATTTTATGGTTTCTGCGAGGAACTTAAATCTTAATTTGGGTGAAAACAAGATATGGGGGGAGAATGAAAATGAAGATAACATGGAAGACTTCTTTGGGGACCTATTCAAATCTTTCGCTCTAAGATACACCACCCCTATTCCTATGGTTTCCACTTGGAGGAACGGTCGTATGGGTGTAGACGACATCTCCAAATGCCTGGACAGATTTTTTATTAGCGAAACTCTATTTATTGGCCATAAGAATTTTATGACAAAGGTCATTCCATATTTTTGTTCTAATCACTTGCTGATCATGCTCACATGGAAAGTCACTAGAGAACATAAGGTATTTCCCTTCAAATTCAACCCTTCATGGTTAAAAATGAAGGATTTTTAATCTATGGTATAGGAGGTTTGGTACAAGGATATGCCCTACAAGTCAAAGGATCATATGGATGCCATCTATGTTAAATTATGATCTCTTAAAAAGGACGTAAAGTTATGGATTATGACGAAGAAATTTGAGGAATTAAAGGATATATCATTCATTGAAGACAATCTCGGGTATTATAACGATCCATGTGATCCCCTATTTTTCTACAAGCAATACAGACTAAAAATTATTGAGTTGGAATCACAGAAGAGACAAATCCTCTCAACAGAAGGAAGTGTGGCATGTGAAAAGTAGAGCTACCTGGGTAGCTGCAGGTGACAAAAATACTAAGTTTTTTCATAAGCATGTGATTAAAATAAGAAAGGAGAATACAATTAGGGGCATTGTTGATGAACATGGGATATACTTCTCCTCTCAAAAAGGTATAGAAGCAACAACAGTGAGACATTTTAGTGGCCAATATAAAGAAAAAAAGCAGGACTTCATCGAACATATGGGGTTCAACAACCTCTTGCGTACAATGTTTAACGATGCAGGTAATGAATTGCTAAATATGTTGATTATGGAGGATGAGTTGAAATAAATATTGAAAGACTGTGCAAAAGAAAAAATTCCCAGTCCAGATGGAGGGGGGGCATAATTTTTTTTCCACTTCTAGGACTTGATGATGATAGACTTATTAGCTGTGGCGGAGGAATATAGAAATGAAGGATATATCACAGGGGCTATGAATGTCACTTTCATCACCTTGATTTCTAAGAAGTCAAAGCCTATTTCTTTTACAGACTATAGGCATATATCATTATGCAATTCCATTTATAAAATCATATCCAAATTGATTGCAATCAGGCTTAGAAAGACATTGTCTCAACACATTTCCCTAGAACAATTTGGCTTCCTAGAAGGGAGACAAATATAGGATGCAGTAGCTATTACATGGAATGTACTCACTCCATGAAGGTACAAAAGTTGAAGGCATGTATGCTTAAGGTGGATTTGGAAAGGGATTATGATTATATGGATTGGGAATTCTTGAGATTTATACTTCATAAGATTTGGCTTAACACGCAATTTTCCAAATGGATCATGGCATGTGCCTATTCAACTAACCATGTTGTCATTATCAATGGATATCCTTCCACATTTTGCAGAGCGCACAAGGGGTTGAGGTAAGGATGTGCTCTATCTCCACTCCTTGTTTCTGCTTGTCATGGACTCTTTGATCCATAAGGTAGAATGTTATAGGAACATGGGCTTGATTTCGGGGGTGTTGCTCACTAGGAACTTTGTTATTCCTCATTTAATGTTTGTTGTGACCTGTTATTCAGTGGAGAGATAAATATGATAGAATAGTCTTACTTCCATAGGATCCTCACATCCTTCGGAGAGGCTTTTGGGATTTTTATGAACAATTCCAAATCTATTTTGATAGAAGGAGATATTGAGGACTCAGAGATTAAGGAAATCTACAAACTGTTTGAGGTTACAACTATACAAGTAGAGGAAGGTTTTGTCTATTTGGGGTGAATGTTGAAACCCAACAAATACCTTAATAAAACTAGGATTGGTTGATCAACAAGATTGATAAGAGGCTATCAAGATGGTCACATAGATGGTTATTTATGGGGGGAAGACGGACCTTAATAGAAGTCAGTTCTTTAAAACAATTATGTGTACTGATTACATTTGTTCATGTTGCCGAAAGGGATCATACAGAAGATAGATTATATTATTGCACATTTTCTATGGGCTAACACAAGTCAACAGGAAAAAACACATTTGATTCGTTGGAAAGTTTTGGCTTGTTCAATAGATTTAGGGGGTTGGAGCATTCTAGACACCTGTAGATTCAATAGATCATTGATTATGAAGTTCACTTGGAGGGCCTTGACCGAGAACACCATTTGGGCATAGTTAGTTAAGGGGAAATACATGAACAAACAATATTAATCTAAATGGATTAGGGTGTTAGGGTCCTATATTATAGGGATCTTAGTCATTTTAGTCTTTCTATTCATTTGAGGTCAATTTGTAAATGTCAATCTTGATTTCATGAGTATTGTGGTTTAAAGGGGTCTTTTCTGAATAAGAGGTTTAGATTTGGATTGAGTGTCATGTAAAGTTTTTAAGTCAAAAGGGTCTATTTTCTAAAATCCAAAGTGTAATGTCATGAAGGATCATCATTAAAAGGGTAATCATAAGGGGTCATTGGTCACCATGAGTTAGGTCATCATCATTAAAAGGTAATTTCATGTAAAATTTTGGTCATCATGACTTAGTTATCTGAGTCATGTCATGTTTCCATTATTTCAAAAGCACCACTTATACATCATTTCACATCTAGAAGTGGGTCATCATTACTTCAAAAGAATCTTTGAAGTGTATGAAGGCTATAAAGTCCCTTTTCACTTTCATTTCATGCATTGAAAATTATCATATACTCTAAAACACCTTGGAGGATGATAAGAGGAACACTCTTATTTTCCATTGGGAGTAGCTGCGAAAATTGGGAGCTACTGTGAAAATGGGAAACTGCTGCTAAAGTTGGAGTGTGTTGTGTAATTGAGAATTGTTGTGCATTTAAAGAAATTATCGAGTGAGTCATGAGTAAGGGTGTCTCTTGTTTCTATGAGATTCTTTATGTTGTATATTCCCAAGTTCATCTTGTAAAAATGAGTAGAGGCCTTCAGATTCCATCCAACCATCTTAAGATATGACTATTGTGTGATTTGATGCGCAAGATGACACACAAAACTCTTGCTACCTCCCGCTGTGCATAAAACTTGTTTTTCTGCTGTGTACAATATTGTTGTGAACCATACATAATTTTTTCTTGAATTTTAGTGGAGTAACACTGATCAATTCCTTGTTTTTGTTTCCCAAAGAAACCCTCGTCACTGTTGTTGCACATTTCCTCTGTTCATTGTGCATTTACCTGTTTCCACTTTGCTGCAAAATTCATTGTTAAATAACACTATACATTGCTTTGAAGGAGTATTGTAAACCTACACATACAACCATGGATACTTCGGAGATGAAAAAGAACGTATAAGGAGGAGACATTGTAATATATGAACCCTAAGACCTCAGTCTAGTGAATCCTGACCCTACCATTAGGGTTTTATTTGAACAAGATATGTGTATTTCTTTTTATGAGAAGATTCAGAGCCAAGGCGACCACTTCCATCTCACCAAACAATTTGCACTGAATTTCAAGGGGAAAGAGGTAAAGGTTGGAAATTTGGAGTTTGCTATCTCTGAGAAATCAATAGTTGATGCCACTAATATCCCTTTACATGGTGAAGAGTGGTTTAAAGGCATGGAGTTGGATTTAGTTCATTTTAAAGACTTTTTGAATCCACAATACTAGGAGGGGTATGGGTCTATTATCCCAAGGAGTTATCTGTTGGACCACTATAGTAAGCTACTGAAAGCGATTCAAAGCTATTTTATATGTGAAGAGAGGTTCATCAAAATTTATCAGTACCACATTAGAATTCTGATGCATTTTACAAGAAAGAAAGCTTTGAATTTGCTTTATTATTTGCTTAGGAGTCTAGCAAAATGGCTAATAGAGTTCAAGAAAGGGGGAGTTAGATTGAGCCTAGCCTATTCCATTTTTCATTGATTAAATTGTTGGTGCTAAAATAAATTGACAAGATGGAGAAATCATGGCAAGAATTCTTGACATCTTTAGGGTGGACGACACAATTCTCTGACAACCAAAAGAGTAAGAGGGACACCCCATCAGTTGAAACCAAAGAAGCCTCATCTGCAACAATTGGCTCAGTGAATTTTTTTTTGATTGAGAAGAAATCAGTGGAAAAGAGAAGTTTCAAGAAACTTCACTTTTCACTCGAGGCAGAACCAGTGGCCAGGAGACCAAGAACAACAGCTTCAGCCAAGAGATTTCTTGTAGACCCTATGCCTGGTAAAAATATTGAGATAGCAGAGAGCGCACCTGAAGGAGTGAAAGTTGATGAAAAGGATAAAATAATTAGGAAGATGCAAGATCAACTTGGTAAGGCACATCTAATGATAGCACAGCTGCAACAACAAAGATCTCAAGAGGAAAGCCTTGCAAGAACCTACTAAGCCCAGTAAGGAAGAACCATCAAAGAGAGCCTTGGTACCTATTATTGAAGACAAAGGAAAACATATAAAAAACATAGAAGATGTATAGAATATGACAATTGAGTAGTCAAGGGGACCTAGAACTAGGTCTGTTGTTAGGAAAATGGAAATGCAGGTGAAATAAGTTGCTTAGCCAGAACAAAGGATAGTTGAAGTATATGATGAGAAAAATGAGTTCAATAGATTGATGGAACAATTAGAGGAGTTCAAAAGAAAGTAGTTTGGCTCACATAGAAAGATCAAAGGGATAAGATAAGGTTATTTAATCAATTGAAAATTATTGAACATGTCCTCCAAAAAGCCAAACACAAGTTGAAGTGGACCTTGCTTATGCATAGGCAAGTAAGAAATATTTATAGATAGAATTTGGTATTAAAAAGGAGACTCAGACAACTAAAACAAAAGTTGACAAAGGCCAGGAATTCTAGAAGAAAGAGGAAGTGGGGAAGTTTAGACATTCTTGCAGAAGTATCACATAGTTAGAGTTCATCAGGTGGATGCCCCAAAATGATCCAAAAACAACATAATTGACTATTTGCTCAATTTCTTCAAATATTAACTAAGGTTTCTTTTTAAGTGAATTAATAAGGAAAATTGATTTTTGTGTGCCTTAAACTCAAAAACTTGATATCTAAAAATCAACCATGAACAACAGAAACAAGAAACAAACAAAACAAATTTGCTGACGAAGTTCATCCCTCCTAGACTACATCTTTGGGTTTGTTTCCAGTGGTCGTTCACTGTTTTCAAAATTCTCATAAAGTCTCTTTACATCAAATTTCACCAATATGGAATGTGCTCGCAGGTATCAATGGCTACTTTCAACTAATAGGCCTCAGCCTTAGCTTCCCAACGCAACTTTCAAATTACAAAAAGGCCCAATATTGGCCAAGATATGCCTCAAAAGGCATTTTACAGGCACAAATAACACAATTTTGACAGACACACTTTACATCTCATCTCCAAGGGCGTAGTGGAAAATCCTTTTATAAGTTCGCTGGAAGGTCCCAAGGTCAAACCCATGGATCTCCCAAGATTTGAATGGCAATGACATGGTATAACGTAGCAAATTGTTATAACAAGATTACAATATAGGGTTGATTGATTTCTTGTGCCGCACCATATTAATCATATGGTTGAAACAATAGTATTAACATAGTATTTAATAATGCCCATACCATATATAATATATTGTTTCAACCAATGCCCGATGGTGATATAAAATGTCGACCCGTGGCATGTGACTGTTTTGACATTAAACTCAGCGGCTACCTAACTCCCCGACGGTGTGGCATACAGTTTATCATATAGTTATGACTTATGTTAACCTTTGGAGCAGAGGTTATAACCAACTTTGGGTTTTGTGGGGCCGCTGAATATGGAGGGCTCCACCTACCCTTTCCCCCATACCAAATACAAGAAACTTTAAATATCACATGTGCGCCTTTGATTAATAAATCATACTCGTGGGCTATTGGTAAGATTTTGTGATGTTGGATCGAAGGTCACGAGTTTGACCCCTAACCTTGCTAGTTTGACCTTTCTACTTGGTGTTTGACTTTGACTTCCACGTGCCCTACTGTGAAACTGCCAAGTGTCATGTTCTGAGACTGCCACTTGGCCTGCTCTGGCCCCTTTTTTTGCATGTTGGATAAAAACTTCATAACACGTTTTCTCCCTCATACGAAGGCCATTTTGCAAACCGAATATACCACCATAATCAACACGACAATCTCTTTGACTTGGCACTAGTTTCATGAGCATATGAGATTGTTGAATTTTTAAGCATTTCCAGGATCCTCCAAGATCATTCCTCTCCACTAGAAGCTTTTGGACCACAAAAAGTTTGGTTTTAAGCAGACATGAGGTGAGGGTACAACTCCCTCACCCTTCTGATCTCCATCCACCTTGCTTTACTTGGATTCATGCCTTTGAGTCCCACTCGAAGATACTCGACATCTCCTCGCGTGGAAGTGCGGACCTTCCTATCCAAGATGACATCTTCCTGTAACTCAGTCATACATTCAGGTGCAAAATCATCTGTGGTTTGAATTTGAGAATTTTCCTTTGGATCCATGATCATAGGAGGTTCATACAACTTCAAATTTTCAACATTTACAATTGAATATATGTGCATGTATGGAGGGAAATTTAACCGGAATGCATTGTGCCTGATATTTTCAACAATTATAAAAGGACCATACCTTATGGGTTTCAACTTTTTACCTTCACCTTTCATCATTTCTTTGTTGATGTATAACCATACTTGATCACCAACCTGGAAGTGATGATCCATCTGATGCTTGTCATGACACATTTCATACTTGGCCCTACTTTTCTCCAATTGATCCTGCACTGCTTCATGAATCTTTTGGATTCTTTGAATGAACTTGATTGCTTTGTTGGCATCTCCATGTCCATCCTACTTAGCTTCTTCACCAAACATAAATTCTATTGGTGATTTTTGCAGGTACCCATAACATGTTTCAAAAGGAGATCTACCAATATAAGAACCTAAACCAAAATGCCCTGAAACACGAGAAGAATGTGCTTCCCTGATCACATGCACTCTTTCTTCCTGTGGTATGCACAACTTGCCAAGATGGTACAATAACCTATCATGAACATGATAATTCACTTCTTCCACCTTAGCACCATGAGTTAGTGATTCATAAACATCTTTGAAATCAATATCTTCAACTTATTGTTCTATATAAATTTCATGTGCTAAAGAACTATTTTGTAGAATTACTAAAGCATTCAAAGTAGGCCTTGATAACATATGAGCTACTTTATTGGTGGTACCTTTCTTATATTTGATTACTAAATGGAATTGCTGCAAAAACCCCATCCATCTATAATGTCGAGACTGTTCAAACTTATCTTGAGATTGAAGGTACTAAAGTCGCTGATGATCTATATGAATCATTGTTTCTTTTCCCAATTAATAATGTTTCCATTTTTCAACACTTTCCACTAATGCATACAATTCTTTATCATAAGTTGGATAGTTAGAATTTTATTTAGAAAATGTTTATGAATGAAAGCAAATAGACTTTCCTTTTTGTAATAATACTTCACCCATTGCATACCCACTAGCATTAGTTATATTTCAAATGGCTATTCAAGATATGGTAAAGCCAATATTGGAGATATAACAATTTTATGCTTTAAAGTATCAAATTCTTTTTGTTGCTTTCCTCCCCATTGAAAGGATACTTTAGAAATTGTTAAAGGATGAAGTGGTGATTCAATAAAAGAGAAATGAGAAATAAACTTCCTCCAATACTGAACTGCACCCAAGAAACTTCTAACTTCTGTCACATTTTGAGGTCTTGGCCACTTAAGAATCACATAAATTTTAGTTGGATCTATTTTTAGCTATCCTCCTTCAAATATGTAACCAAGATATACTAAGGAACATTTTGCAAATTCACGAGCTTGAGATACAGTTTCTCTTTTTGCAACACATCAAAAAGTTGTTTAATATGATTTACATGTTCTTCCAAACTTGAACTGAAAATAGAAATATCATCGAGATAGACTATGACAAACTTATCAATAAAAGGACGAAAACCATCATTCATCACTCTCATAAATGTTGGTGGAGCATTGCATAACCCAAATGTCATAACCAACCATTCAAAAAGCCCCTATCTAGTCTTAAATGTAGTTTTCCATATATCATTCTCTGCAATACAAATATGATGATAACCACTTCTTAAATATAGTTTTGTAAAGTAAACATAATTCTTTAGAAAATCATCAATTCTAGGAAGAGGATGCATGTTCTTAATGGTGATTTTATTTAAGGCTCTAAAATCAACACACATTCTCCAAGTTTCATCTTTCTTTGGGACTAATATGATCGATGATCCACATGGAGAAGAACTAGGTTGAATGAAGCCTTTATCAACCAATTCCTAAATTATTTTCTTAATCTCTTCATTTTCAATGACTGACATACGATACATGCCAATGTTCAGGAGAGGGGCATCAAATTGTAACTGAATATCATATTGTATTTCTTGTTTTGGAGGTAAACTTTTTGGTTCTTGTTGATGGTGTTGGACTCGCCAACATTCAAGGGATATCCCCAGTATGAAGTCCCAACTAGACCTTACATTGTTTGGTGTAGGAGTTTAATCCGTTACGATGGCCTAGTCGCCATTATCTTAGATATTTTCCTTAGCTCTTGTTTTTCAGCACATGAGGGTGTAATGCTTGTAACTTCAAGAAAGGGAGGTGAGTGTGCCTGGTGAGTGCTTAATGTAACTTTGTGTATGGGTTCTCTTACTGTCAAAAGGGAGAGATAAAGTAAGCCTCTTGATGAGAGAGAATAGTCCCAGCCCTGGAAGAAAAGCATGTGAACAACAAGAAGGGTTTGTCCAGTATCTAGCGGAATAGTCCACAACGGATGCGATAGTCGTGAAAACCAAAGTTCGAGGGAAAACACATACATCGTTCAACAGAATAGTCCACACGGGGGTGACAGTCGTTAACACCAAGAAATACACAAATATGGGTTGTCTAATGTCCGACGGAGTAGTCCACACGGACGGGGCAATAATGATAATAATGATAAACAATACAACACATATTCAACAATATGAGTACTAAAATAACCTAAGAAATTAAACTATCATAGTACAAGTTAAGCAAACATGCATTACAAATGTTTAAATAATAGTCTTACAAATGGATACCAAACATGCGTGAAAACATGTTGGCCTAAGACAGGCTTTTGAATTAAGAAAAAGATCCAAGAAACATATGTACACCATACATCACTAGTCCCAGCAGTGGGACATTGGAGCCACGCCTTGCTCCTCAAAGAACATATTATAGACTCTCACGGCTATATGGGAGGAGCCAATGTGAAAAGTCCTTCACTTATACAATGAGGGGGTATATATAGCCAAGGGGAGTATAAATGAGCCTTATGGCTCTTTGACTTCCCTCAAGATTGTTTGAATTCCTATGAATTTTCGACTTTACATGACTCTTTGAATTCATATGAGGGTCTCTTGGACTTCCACTTTAAATTACATTGATTACAACAAGTGTGGCCCATAGTAGTGATGTGGCCGAGAAAACTAATGACACAACTCAACATGACACTGGTGACATGTACTGGCTGACTATAGTGTCCATGTCGAGTTTTTGTGCTGATGAGTGATGATGTGCTCTTGGTGTAACATGTCTTCACCTCCGTATGGAAAAGTGTGTGGGGTATTTGATGGTATTGGTATTTTCATGATGGTGCATGTGAATGTGTCCCTTTCTCTAGCTTGCTCGGTGTGCTTCATGTGTTCGTTTGACCGAAAGTAAATCTTCTAGCATGCACCTCTTTCTAATCACATTCTTTGTAATGCCATGTTTCATCAATGTAGTTGTTCCTGCAATCACTCATGATGAGATGACATCAAATCCAAAAATATCCTAGTCTATCATGATGCATTGTTTTCCATTTATGTGCAGGTGACTGAGAGAAGGACAAGGCATTTAGACTACGAAGAGCACAACACAAGCCGAGATGTGAGGCTCTAGAGCACTGTCATGGAAAAAGACGCAAATATCATTGGGAGACAAGTTTTAGTAATCCAAGGCAGTGGTGATAGCTACAGGGAAAAACCTAGTTGGGAGGCAGAATTGCACAGTTTCCGGGAGGAAGGCCAGGCGGGGTGTCTGGGAGTTGTTGGGCCAATCTACTCAATTTTCTAGGGGAGCACTAGTAGGTCATTCAGCTGGGATCTACACAATTTCTTTGGGGAAGACAATGTGTGGAGGTAATAGCACAAAAATATGCATAGTTTTCCAGAGGAGCACAAGGTCGGGCTGCAGGAGCTGCTAGTCAAAATTGTGTAATCCTGGGAGACAATCTGGGCCTGGACAACTTTGTGCAATTTCTGAGTTGGCTGCAGAATGGGGAAGAAGGGCAAGGAAGGACAAATCTACGAAATTCCTGAGCTGGTTGCAAAGCATTGAATAAGGGCTGAACAGGACAACTCTACGCAATTCCTAGGTTGGTTGTAGAGAGGGGAAGAAGGGTTGGAAAGGATAGCTCTATGAAATTACTGGGCTGGTTGCAGAGTGGGGAAGAATGGATGGACATGACAGCTCTAGGAAATTTCTGATATCAGTACAGTCCTCGGTCACAACTTAATTTCTTTCTCTAGTTGACCATCGAGAGGCTTGATGGAAGGTCTTGTGGGAAGCGTAGACTGGATCAGCTTTTGGGACAACTTTTTCATAGTTCTGGTGTGGAGCTATAAAAAGGGTCTCTTTCATCTCTAATTACCTCACATTAATATGTCAATCCGGGATCGTTTTGTTATTTCAAAGAGTGTCTCAGTCTGAGGCTATCATTTGTCAGAGTAATGCTAGTAGTATAGCGTTCAAAAATACAATAGTAAACGAATGCTTGTCTATAACTAAGTTACTTCAAAGGAATAAATCACACACTCAGAAAACTGGGCAACTTATCAGTCAAGGGTTCGGCAGCGATAGCACATCCCTTTGGAAACTGATGGAAAGGAAATTAGAGCATGGACCACGGGTCTGGGAGCTCGACAGTAAATGCCGAGGCTCATTACAGCCACAGATCATCTCTCACACCAAAACAACAAATGTGAGTAAATGAAACGACAGATAGAAAAATGGAACAACAAATAGGAAATCGAACAGAAAATATGGAATGGAACAACAATTCTAAAATGGAACAGCAATTTTGAAATGGAACAACAATTAAACAACTAAGTCTCGCGAGCAGTAATCAAACTTAATCTACTAACCCAAATGCACTCATCGCAATCAAATAGCAATCTTTCATTCTTAAGGCAAATCAAGCAGCACGCACCAATAGAATAACACTAATTATTGATAAGTTATGGAACAGCGCTTGGAAATCATATACAGGCACAACACGCTTGAAGAGTAATCTGATCTAGCATCAACCTTAATTAACAGGAATACAATTGCATTTCAAAATGGAACAACATTACTTCTGAATCCAACAATCATAAAGAACACAACTTTCGGATGAATTCTATAACATGAATGTTCAACACAAAAGCTCTGTAACAGAGCAGTAATAATATTCGGTCAAGACTAATAACATTCAATAAACTCTGAAAGGATCAGTAATATAATGCAGAGTCAATACAACAGTTCTGTCTATAAAAACCTTAATGAATTAATCTTAACAGAGCATGTGATGTCAACTTATAAAGCATATCAGATTACCAAATAATGACGATAAGCAAACCACGCAGAAATCAAATCGTAGTGATACAAAAGCAAGTGTCCTCCGGGGCCGGGCCCTTAGCCTCCAAGGGTACACCGCTTTAAGTTAATCCAGACGCAGAGATAAGATAATCACCAAGTTTGTATTAATGCATAAAACAAAAGTACAATGAACCAGTTCTCAACGAGACTCGATGATCAAAGTTTGATCTTTAACAGAGAATACATAAAAGCATAATCCCCCAAAGCTAACAGTGTTGTCCCTTTATATAAGGGTGACGGCGGAGATGTCTAAGTAACAAGATAGATAAAGCAGCGATCCCTCAGGATCAAAGATCCTAAGGGATTCACCAAACTGTTAATCCTTAATCATCTCTTTTCTCCTCCGCCGAGCTGGTGTCTTCTCCTCCTTTTCCGGGCTGGTTTGCTTTGATCTGCTTAGCCTTGTTTGCACTCGGTCCCCCGTCAAAGGGACAGCAGTTACCCTGTTCTTGTCTTTTTCTTTGGAACAACAACTCCTCATTTTCACCCTTTCCTGCACAGGAGAATGACAATTATCAGCGATTAAGTCTTGCATATTAATCTCACATGTTTTGTTATAATTCTTGATTGTTTTCCAAGTTCATGATGCAAAAAGGTTCACAATTTCTGCTGAAAAGCCACTGAAATGATCATCAAAAGAAAACCTTTTTAGTACTCCACACACCCCCCTGCTTACCCTGTTTCATGCCCTCATGAAAACGTTGTAGTTGACATGCAAGGCAGTGAGAGAATAGGCTGGAGAAGGAATCTCATGCGGAGGCCTACAGCCGTGATGAGTAACTAGGTAGTCAAAGAACTGGCCTGTTTGACCCTCAGGCATCTCATACAGGGCTTGATATCCGGGTGCAGGGTGCCAAATAATTGGACTGCGGAATCTATATCCTAACCAGGATGGCCCTGCTCTCAAAATGCTTTCGCCATAGAGGTTCAAACGGTTGGCAGCTAATTCAAAATTCTCATACTTAAACGGTTCCCTGAGCTGGATGTTTGGATTAGAGATTCGGTACCGAAATTTGGCTGCATCAATGGCGAGGTCTTTGATAGAAAGAAAATATTCTAAACTTTGTCGAATGAGTGCCTCATGCATGGGTCCTAATGTTTCAATGACACCCAAAGTCCTCATGAGGTTTCTATGTGCTTTCCACAACTACACTAGGTCCCTAGGCTCAGCCCTTACCCACAAATCTAGGCCATTTTCCTGCCTCTGGAAAGTATTATAGGCTTTGAGCCATTTAATCTGATTAACCCCGAATGAGATGAATGCTTGCAATTGGATGTCTCCAACAAAAGGGCCAGGGTTCAGCTTAGTCTCCTGATCAAGCACGAGGTTATGCAAATAGAATTCACACAACAATTTCTGGACCTTCACCCTGGAAGATTTCTATAATCTTATGTAGTCTTTCCTTTTTTAGTGTCCATACAGGTCCGGTGGCTGGTAGTCCCGAGACTTCTGCGATTATATCATCAGTGACTGCTATCTGTCTCCCCCTTACTATGGAGTAATCCTCCTGCAGATTCTGCAGGAATTCAATTGCCACTGTTTCATTAGACTCCTGCAAGCGGTTGAGATAAGTCAGCCACCCTGCTCTTTCCAGGATCTCCCGGGCAGCAGCGGAGACTGTCAACACCTGAGGTTCCCTTCGAATTGCCCTTCCTCCCATGGTTTCACTATGGATTCTCAATGGAACAACAACTGCTTGTGCTGTTTGAAACACAGAGAGGGTAATAATCGCAAGATTTTGAAAAAAACACAGAGTATGCAACAGAAATTACTTATGAACAGCAACTGTTGTAAAAAATAGAAATATCATGCCGTTAAGCCATGCCATACCCTAGTACACTATCTTTCCCGAATAGTGAGCTGACACATAATCTGGGGAATAATGAAGTTAACCTCCCCCCCCCACAATGTGATAGGCTGTCCCAGCACCCGATCTGCAACAGAGTCATAAAGGAATAGTGTATGAAAATATGCCATGTTTAGAAAAATAACGAATTACCGAAATCGAGGCATAAAGTTGGATCGCGTATTACGTAAGAGGTTGCTGTGATATGATGCGAGGCTGGGGGGATAGGATGTCTGTCGTACTTGCCAAATCTCATGTGGTCATTGTCACTTACTTTGCCATGATTGGTGGTAATAAATGTTCATGCGATATAAGAAACAAAAGAGTATTAGTATCTTACCTATTGGTGTAACCAATGTGACTTCAATACCATTAACAGTGCTCTGCTGCCGACAGGTGTCCATAACCTTGGCAGAGTTGTTTATTTCACCCCTGGAACCATGATCCTTTATGTGTATATTAAGGAGTGTAATGTCAAAGTTTAGGCCATTATGTTGGCTTGGTAACTAGTTAGCCATAATGCCATTCACGAGGAAGGAGCGAAAAGTGGGCAGGCCAGCTCGTGATGAGACCTCCTGTTCCAAGGTTTGTTTGTTTGATATACCTTTTGGACCATATCCCTGGTGTGGTGGCCATAGTGGGAATGCCACTTCACTTCCATCCTCATGATCATGGTAGGCTGGCTCTTGATGAGACCCCCTATCCTGCATTTGACAACTTATAATTCATCTTTACTTTTTTCTTTTTCATAAAGCACTTTTCCTTATTTATACACAAAGGGTGGTTCAACACTCCTTAAGAGTAGGAATGGTGGAAGAAGTCTTACCATCTCAATAGGAAGATATAAACCCTTTGCTCTTATTCCTAAATAATAATCAAAGAGGATTAAAGGGATTGTCATGATAAAGATAACCAATCAAAGCAAAATTAGTGAGGCAATGACAGCAAAAGATGATGAATAAGTGTGTTCTTCCTTTTTTCCTCTTACCAATGCAGAGCCTTATAAAGATAGCGATTTATAATTTGTGGATTTCAGTATGTTGTGATTTTGTGTTCATTGCATAAGTGCATAGTTGTATCGTAAAGAATTTGAAAGAACAGGAGCAAGAAGCATCCTCAATTTAGATCAGCAAAAGGAATGAGATGTTTCACAAGGAGAGAAAAAGTATGCTAGTGGTGTTCCAACAAAGGAGCATAGATATCAAAAGTGCAAATGTCGTTCCTTTTGAAAAAGGAACAGCAGAACACACCAGTGTCGTTCCTTTGAAAAAAGAATAGCAAAAATTAATTAAAAAATATATGCTATTCTCTTGGAAAAGGACAACAAAACACTCGAAATGACGTTCCTTTTGAAAAAGCAACAACAACCATGAAAAATGTTGTTCCTTTGAAAAGGAACAGCAAAAGACGCAAAAATGTCGTTCCTTTGAAAAAGGAACAGCAAAAATCAAAAATATGTTGTGCCTTTGGAAAATGGACAGCAAACACACCGCAGTGCCGTTCCTTTTGAAAAAGGATCAGCAGAAATCAAAATGTTGTTCCTTTTAGAAAAGGAACAGCAGAACAAGAAAATGTCATTCCTTTGAAAAAGGAACAGTAGAAAATCAAGAATGTTGTTCCTTTTGAAAATGAACAACAGAAAATCAAGAATGCTGTTCCTTTTGAAAAGGAACAGCAGAAAATCAAGAACGTTGTTCCTTTTGAAAAGGAACAACAGAAAATCAAGAATGTTGTTCCTTTTGAAAAGGAACAGCAGAAATCAAGAATGTTGTTCCTTTTGGGAAAGGAACAGCAGAAACACACAAATGCCATTCTTTTGCAAATGGAACGGCAAAGATCGAAAGGTTGTTCTTTTGAAAAAGAAAAGGAACAACAAAAATGATAGGAAAACATTAGTTCAAACATATGTACAAGAACAACTCAAAGAAAAGAACTTATGTACAAATTGTAAAAAGAAATGAATTCCTTAATGAATTACAGGTGAGGAAGACTTCTCTTCCTCTCCTAAAATATCCATATGAGCGTCTCGGCGTAGTTGATGGCAGAAGGATTCCCGAGTGAATGTTTTGCGATAGAGACGAACTCGGTGGCCATTTACTTTGAAGGAATATCCAGAACTGTCAATGGCGATTAGAGTAAGAGTTCCGTTGTCATGTACCTTCTGGATTTCGTATGGTCCCAACCAACAAGTCTGGAGTTTCCCAGGGAAGTCCTGAAACCGAGAGTCGTACAACAGAGCCCAGTCTCCCTCATGGAAGACTTTGTTTTTAATGAGCGCTTCATGCCATTTAGCTCATTGTTGTTGAATCAGTGCTGTATTTTGAAGTGCAGAGAGCCTAATTTCGTCCAACTCATTGATCTGTTGTAGTCGATTAATCTTTGCCTCGCTTAGATCTAAGCCAACTTCCATTGTTGTCCGTAATGTTTGGATTTCAAATTTTATGGGAAAAATGGGTTGTTTTCCAAACATTAATTGATAAGGTGAGTAACCAATGGTGCTCCTCCATGTTGTTCTATAGGCCCAGAGTGCTTCAGGTAGTCTGGCAGCCCAATCACGCCTATGTGACGCAATGGTTTTTGTTAGGATTGATTCTATTACCTTATTGCTGCTTTCTACTTGTCCATTCGCCTGTGGGTGGTATGGAGTAGTGATTTTATGCTGGACGTGATAATTATTGAGTGTTGCAGCTAATCTATTCCCAGCAAATTGTGGTCCTCCGTCTGTAATTTTTTCCCTTGGAAGGCCATAACATACAAATAGATGGAATAGGAACTGTATGACAGAGTCCTTTGTAGCTCTTGGCAATGCTTCTGCTTCAACCCATTTGGTGACATATTCTGTTGCGACCAAGATATATGTTTTCTTATTTGATGATGGGTTGATGGGTCCAACGAAATCAAGAGGCCATCGCTCGAATGGTTCAATGACTAACTATGTGTTGGCATTATGGCATTATGAACATATGTTGAACTTGATGGCAACCCTCTCTTAGATGGTCATTTCTCTTATATACACCATGATGGGGACAAGAAGAGCCAAGAGGAGAGAAGAAAGGCCTTATACTCATGTATTAGAGAAGAAAGGCCATATACGCATGTATTAATGTTATCGGAGGTATTTGGGCGCCTAAAACCCATATATGCATGCATTTATATTATCGGGAGTTGGTTGGGTGCGTAAAACCCATATATATGCATTATATCCCCTTTTCGGCGGTTACATGAATAATATCATTACGGCATCGAAATTTCGGCATATCGCATAACAATTGTATATATATATGTTTCGGCATATCGGCGCATTGGGGTTTCGGCTGTGTAACTCGGAAGCATATCGCAATGGACCCGATGGTGGCATTAACTCTGGCTTATAATAATATCGCATCCACAGTTCGGCATATATGTGCGTCGGACTTCGTTAAAACCTCTGATTGCGGTCGGACCCGATGGAGGCATCAAACACGGTTTATAATATATCGCGTCCGCAGTATATCAGAATACATAAACATTGCGAGCGGACCCGATGGTGGCATCAAACATGGCTTATAATAATATCGCATCCGGCTATGTGACTTTGGTGAAATCCTCCGATTGCGGTAAGAGGGGTCGGACCCGATGAAGGAATTAAAAGCATTTCATATTAAATCGCATCCGCGGTGTTCACCCATAAACCTCCCACTTCAAATCGCCGATAGCGATGAAAGGAGCGGACTCGATATATTATTAGTGTGGATGCATTATGTTAAAAGTCCACATTTGTGGTTTTGGGACCATTTTCATAGTTTTTCCCGCTTAAGCCCATTCTTAAGAGAATTGGTCAAAACAGTTGCGCCTCAGGGTTTCGGATCCTCTGGTTTCGATTCATGGTATTATCAAAAGCATGACTATATAAAGAAAAAGGGGATCCGGTGGCAAGTGATCAATTATGAATTGAAGATCTTAAGGAAACGATGCAGCCGCAAACACGAAAAAGACAGAAGTCTCTTCGGGTGTGGAGAATCGCTATTCAGGAGGTGATGTGGAGCGGTCACCCACAACAGTATGTAAATCCTCTGTTTGGGTCTTAATATCAGCCTCTGTTGACTAAATCGGGTGATAACTGTCATGTATATGGATCTGATGCTTGGGTAACTAGATCTGATTGCGATCATACATACTATCCTTGTAAAGTGTATTGATCTGGTGATTGGGTGATTCAAAAGAATTATGTGCTTCAATGATATTAAAGGGTCCAGTATGAAAATTGGATGAAACATGGCCTTTCAGATTATGTATTGTGCTTCAGGTGTATCCAATCTGAAAATGTATGAAACATGGTACCCGGAAGAGAGAAGATTGTAGGCTGGCGCTATGTACTAGTATCTTAGCTAGTACAAGAGCTAAGGGGGTGGTAGCTCCCTTCTAGTAGCAGTTGAGAACTTTGGAGCATTGTAGCAGGTAGCAGCCTGCGTACTAGTACATCGGCTAGTACAAGAGCAAAGGGGGTCGTAGCTCCCTTCCAGGAGAGTCTGGAGAACGAGAGGAGGGTTGTAGCTCTCTGCAGGTAGAAGCCTGCGTACTGGTATAAGACTGCACCAGTACATAAATATTGTAAAAGGATTTTCTTATTAAGAAGAAGATTGAGATGACTTGCAGCAGGTGGTTTTCTCCCACATTGGGTTTCCACCTTATATCATGGTGTTCATGTGTGTGACTTATGTGTGATGATCTGTTCTATTTTCTTGCACCAGTTTACTATTAATATGGTTGATAATGTTCTAATGCACTCATTAAGGATCAACTAACTGAATCATAAGAAGTTGTGGAAGTAGCATATATGAATCTGAATATGGAAATGAAAAAGTTTTATTAATGTGATAATACTGATTCACCCCCCCCCTCTCAGTATTATTTCCAACACTGTGGTTTCAGAGGCATCTCGTCAGATTGACCAGGACGTCCTGCTCGCTGGCAGCTGTCACAGGCTTGGACAAATTTCTTTGCATCTCTGAAAATCGTGGGCCAATAATATCGTGTCTGCAATACTTTATGTCCAGTTCTACGCTCAGCGAAGTTTCCACCACATGGTCCATCATGATAGGCTTTTAGGATGTCAAATATTTCATCTTCTCGAACACATCTCATGATATGCATGTCTGCCCCTGTGTGAAACAAATAGCCCCAAATCCACGAGAATCGAGTACTCTTCTAAACAATCTGTTTGCGTTCATTAGGGGTTAGGTGTTATGGTAGTTTACCTACTGCGAGGTAATTGGCAACATCTGCATACCAGGGTGTTTGAACGGCAACAACAAACAGATGTTCGTCCGGAAATTGATCTTCAACTGCTGCTGCATCGATTGGCTTTGGCATTCTTGAGAGAAAATCAGCCACAGGGTTTTCTTTGCCAGGCCGATCCTTGATTGTGATATCGAATTCCTGCAATAAAATCAACCATCTAGTTATTCTGGCATTTGTGACAGGCTTATTTGCTAAATATTTTATGGTAGAATGATCTGTATACAAGATAATAGGATAGCCTGTAATATAATGTCTAAACTTATTGACAGCATGTATTATAGTTAGGAATTCTTTTTTAGTAACAGTGTAATTTAATTCAACAGGGGATAAATTTTTGCTGATGTAATAGATAGCATATGGTTTTTTATCCTCTTCCCGCCCAAGGACTGCGCCAATGGTTGAATCTGAGGCATCAGATGATATCTGAAATGGAAAATCCCAGTTTGGTCCTCGAAGGACTGGGGATGTGGATACGAGCTTCTTTAAATCCTTGAAAGCACGCTCACATTTTTTTGTCCAAAGAAAATCAGCGTTACCAGTTAGTGCATATAAAGGTGCAGCAATGTGCGAATAATGTTCTATAGACCGTCTATAATAACCAGAAAATCCAAGAAAGCTGTGTACCTCTGTTTGAGTATTAGGAGTGGGGATAAGCAAAAGTATTTGGATTTTGGCCGGGTCTACCTGAATGTCGTCTGTTGAAACATAGTGTCCTAGGATAAGTCCTTCAGTCATCATCATATAACATTTTTCGTGACTTAAGCAAAGCCTGGTAGCTATGCAGCATTGTAGGACTTTTTATAGGGTGTCTAGTGCTGAATCAAAATCATCTCCATATGGTGTAAAGTCATCCATGTATACTTCAAGTCCATCATTTATTAAATCTTCAAAAATGCTAAGGATAGCCCTTTGGAATGTGACAGGAGCATTACATAAGCCAAAAGGTAGAACTCGATAGGCAAATGTTCCCCAAGGACAAGTAAAAGTAGTTTTGTCCTGGTCTTCAGGGGAAATCTGAATTTGATTGTATCCACTGAAGCCATCCAGGAAAGAAAATAATTTCTTTCCTGCTAAAGTATCTAATACTTGGTCTATGAATGGGAGAGGAAAGTGGCCTTTTTGTGTTGCTTTATTGAGTTCCCTGTAATCCACACAGATTCTCCATTTTCCATTCTTTTTTGGTACCACCACAAGCGGAGAGACCCATTTACTATCAGACATAGGATAGATAAAATTAACATCTAAAAGTTTCTGAAGTTCAGCTTTTACCACATCCTTTAGATGAGGATTAAGTCTCCTTTGCGGTTGACGAACAGGTTTGGCATCTTTTTTTATGTGGTGTGTACATAATTGGGGATCGATTCCTTTCATATCAGGGTAATCCCATGCGAATGCTTCTTGATATTTTCTTAACAAATGGATGAGCTTTGTTTCTTGTTCAGGTGTGAGATTGGCATTGATATTTAAAATTTTTCCTGGGTCAATTTCCACAATTTTACTATTTGCAACAGAAGTAACAGGTATTGTTTGGTCATGCGTATCTTTCAAAGGATCTTCTTCTAATTCATTATCAAATGTTGCTTCTATCATGTGACACTGTGTGTAGGATCTGGATTCAGTTTGACTAATGAAGTTGTTAATGGCATCATCTTCTGTTTGATCTTTAAAATCAAGTGCCTCTTGTATAGTTAATGGAGATCTAATGTTATCAGTAAGGTATGATACAGGGTGTTTGTTAGTTTTAATTATTGTGACACTTGGCTGCGCTGGAGGATATAGAACTAAATTTTTGATATTTGGTCCTTTGGTTATGGTCATATTTCCTTGACGGCAACCAATGTAAGCATCGGTAGTGGCAAGCCAAGGTCTACCTAGGATTAGCGTGTGTCCATCAAGTCGGGTTTTTGGATTAATTATCAGGAAATCGGTTGGATATTCCCAAGAATCTACATAGACCATGACATCATGTAGAGTACCTTCTGGTCTAACCACATATCGGTCAGCCAATTCTAACAAAGTAGAGGTGGGTTCTATAGATGTAATGCCGAGCTTTTGACAAGTAGTGGTTGTTAAAATATTAATTGCAGCTCCTAGATCAACTAAGGCATTAGACAGGGTCTGACCATAAATTTGAACAGTTACAATTGGATTTCCTGGGTCTTCATATTTAATGGGCGTCTCTTTCCCGGATAGTAAATCAGATAAAGTACCGACTACTTGGACTCTTGTATTAGTTTTTATATTCCTCCTTGGTTTCTTTATGCACAATTCTTTGATAGTTTTTGTGTATATAGGAATGTCTTGAATGGCTTGGAGGAATGGGATTTTTATGTACATATTTTGTAATTCTCCCAGAATATCGAAGTCAGGATACTGTAAAGGTCGAGGTATGACTAATCGTTCTGGGAACGGAGGAGAGGATGTGGTTGCTTGATTATGAGTCTGCTGCTTATTTACATCCTCTTGTTGCAACTGATGTTCTCTTGGTAACTGATCTTCAATATGAACTGTTTTATCTCCCTTAGTTTCAATAATATGTCCAGATCGTAACTGAAGATCATTACACTCCCTCAGGTCGGGTCCTATTTCTGGTGATTCTATAATTTGGAGAGATTGGACCAGTCTGTTATTTGGATTGGAGTTGGGTTGGGCTGGGAGTTGTGGTCTCAAATTAAACTGGGGATTTTGTTGTAAGGCTGGCAGAGTAGGTTGAGGGAGAGGAATGGTTCCTACTGGCTGGTGCATCGGTCTTTGCCAGTTTGTCTGCCAGGGTGAACTTTGTGAAGTAGGGGGAGTCCATTGTGGAGGATATGGGCTATTTTGCCAATATGGTGGAGTGTAAGGGAAATTCAGCCAACCAGATTGGCTTGCCTAATTCAGCCACGGATTTGAAGAAGGAAATGACTGTGGTGACCAGTTTGAAAATGGGGGTTAGGACTGACTTTGCCACATGCTATATTGTTGAGAATTATACTGTGGAGGCTGAAAAGAAGAAGTTGGGTCTGGAAACATACCAGATTGTCTCGGCTGCCACTAGCGGCGCTGGTTGATCAAGTACACCGATTCTGGTTCTTCTTCCGCTTCCTTATATACCGCTTTCAACCCAGGAAGTGAGGAGCAGCTTTCCGTAAGGTGATCTTTTGTACAGATAGCGCATGTTTGGACTGTATCCAGTGGACATTCCTTGTGACTATGCTTTTTCCTGCATCGGGGACAGAAGATCGCCAAATTCTGTTCTGCCTCCATCTGCTTCTGTTTAGCCTGCATAATATCAAGTTGTGTAGTTAGTGTCCCCAGAATATCAGTTTTAAAATTTTCCAATAAATTTCCAATCTCTACACGTGTTACTCCTTCTGTTGGTATTTTATTATCTCTTACAAACCGATCATATTCTGCCGGTTTTACTCTTGTGCTGCCTCTCGAACTCCTGATACATAAATCAATGATGTCAGCAAAATTATCTTGATACATATCCCCTCTTCCCATGATGTTTAATGTTTCAATCCATTGTTCCTTCATGCCCCTTATCAATGCAATTTTTAACACATTATCAGGTAAAGGTATTGATGCATAAGGAGATCTTTGTAGATTGTACTGAAAACGTTCCACATACTCCTCTAATGTTTCATTCAATTTGGCTGTCATTTGGAATATTTCGTCCTTTAATTCTCTAGACCTATAATAGTCCTGATATTTTTTGAAGAAAGATTCTTTCATTTGATCCCAATTGTTTATGACCCCACCACCTAGTCCCATAAACCATCTTAAAGCAGCCCCTTTTAATGTAGAGGGGAATAATTTCAATTTCTGGGGATTGGTGGTGTAATCATATCCCCTGCACAACACATCGAATTCAAATAAAAATGCATCCGGATCTTCTGATGTGAGACCGTGAAATGTAGGGATATGTTGAAGAGGGATAACTTTCATGGGCGCATTTGCTGCAGAATCCACTATAGGGTATTGTAATGTAGAGGTTTGAGTGTTTGGCTGGTTCTGAGCCATAAGATCGAATATATGCCAATAACCTTCTGGGATATCTAGGAGGGTATTCTTAGGTTGAGAGGGAATGGCTTTGACATGGATAGTTTTAATAGCACTTCCTTTATCTGGGATAATGAGAATACCTGATGTCTGAGGAGATTGGGTTCCTTCAACAATGATTTTTGCAGCGCTCCCCTTATCTGGGCTATTTAATGGCTGATTTGTTCCAATAGGAGATTTTGGTTCCTCGGTTTCCCCTGTTTCTCCTTCTTCCTCACAAAGGTTGCTGAAATTCCCTTCCTGCAATAGTTCTGGAGTAGAATTTTCAATTTCTTGAAATTCCTACTCTTCAGTTTGACTATGCACCTCAACAAAGGCTACAGATGGTGATCCTGTGGCCTGAAGGGAACTAGTAGGTTGTTTAGAAATGATTTTCCTGGGGCCTACTGATGGCTGAGATTCTGTTTTCTTATAGATTTCGTCTATGAATGTCGTTCAGCCAAGGGTCACCGGCCCCTTAGCTTTTTCAAGTTTGGATGGAGGTTTAATATTCTTTTCTGGTTTTTTCTGCTTAGTCATGCACTCAAATGAACTACTAAATTCTATTCAAACAAAGCAACATCAAATCTGTTAGGAAAGCGGACAGTGGAGCAGGGATTTTACATGCTCCGTACGTAGGTTCTTACCTTCCGTTTTTAAGATCCAACTCTTCCCTAGCAGGTCTGTACACTACTCTGAAAAAGACAAATGGCTACACTCTTTCCCCGGCAACGGCGCCAAAATGTGGAGCCATAAAAGGGGTCTCTTTCACCTCTAATTACCTCACATTAATATGTCAACCCGGGAGCGTTTTGTTATTTCAAAGAGTGTCTTAGTCTGAGGCTATAATTTGTCAGAGTAATGTTAGTAGTACAGCGTTCAAAAATACAAGAGTAAATGGATGCTTGTCTATAACTAAGTTACTTCAAAGGAATAAATCACACACTCAGAAAACTGGGCAACTTATCAGTCAAGGGTTCGGCAGCGATAGCCCATCCCTTTGGAAACTGATGGAAAGGAAATTAGAGCATGGATCACGGGTCTGGGAGCTAGACAGTAAATGTCGAGGCTCACTATAGCCACAGATCGTCTCTCACACCAAAACAACAAATGCGAGTAAATGAAACAGCAGATAGAAAAATGGAACAACAAATAGGAAATCGAACAACAAATCTGGAATGGAACAACAATTCTAAAATGGAATAGCAATTCTGAAATGGAACAGCAATTAAACAACTAAGTCTCGCGAGTAGTAATCAAACTTAATCTACTAACCCAAATGCACTCATCGTAATCAAATAGCAATCTTTCATTCTTAAGGCAAATCAAGAAGCACGCACCAATAGAACAACACTAATTACTGATAAGTTATGGAAGAGCGCTTGGAAATCATATACACGCACAACACGCTTGAAGAGTAATCTGATCTAGCATCAATCTTAATTAACACAAATACGATTGCGTTTCAAAATGGAACAACATTACTTCTGAATCCAACAATCGTAAAGAACACAACTTTCGGATGAATTCTATAACATGAATGTTCAGCACAAAAGCTCTGTAACAGAACAGTAATAATATTCGGTCAAGACTAATAACATTCAATCAACTTTGAAAGGATCAGTAATATAATGCAAAGTCAATACAATAGTTCTATCTGTAAAAACCTTAATGAATTAATCTTAACAGAGCATGTGATGTCAACTTATAAAGCATATCATATTACCAAATAACGACGATAAGCAAACCACACAGAAATCAAATCGTAGTGATACAGAAGCAAGTATCCTCTGGGGCCGGGCCCTTAGCCTCCAAGGGTACACCGCTTTAAGTTAATCCAGACGCAGAGATAAGATAATCACCAAGTTTGTATTAATGCATAAAACGAAAGTACAATGAACCAGTTCTCAACGAGACTCGATGATCAAAGTTTGATCTTTAACAGAGAATACATAAAAGCATAATCTCCCAAAGCTAACCGTGCTGTCCCTTTATATAAGGGTGACGGCGGAGATGTCTAAGTAACAAGATAGATAAAGCAGCGATCCCTCAGGATCAAAGATCCTGAGGGATTCGCCAAACTATTTATCCTTAATCATCTCTTTTCTCCTCCGCCGAGCTGGTGTCTTCTCCTCCTTTTCTGGGCCGGTTTGCTTTGATCTGCTTAGCCTGGTTTGCACTCGGTCCCCCGTCAAAGGGACAGCAATTACCCTGTTCTTGTCTTTTTCTTTGGAACAACAACTCCTCGTTTTCACCCTTTCCTGCACAGGAGAATGACAATTATCAGCGGTTAAGTCTTGCATATTAATCTCACATGTTTTGTTATAATTCTTCATTATTTTCCAAGTTCATGATGCAAAAAGGTTCACAAGTTCTGCTGAAAAGCCACTGAAATGATCATCAAAAACATACCTTTTTAGTACTCCACATCTAGGAGTCAGTAAGTTGACTCATTTCCAGAATTTCATAGAGCAGGCTATCCAGAGGACAACCTCAAGCTCTACGCAGTTCTTGGCAGTAGTGCAAGGTCACTGAGATCGGGTCCAGTTTGTTAGGGTCCTATAATTTATAGGATAAATTATCATTGAGTATTTGCTTTTAATATTTTAGATTGTAAGTAATATAGCTTTCTGCAAATGATTTCAAAAAAGAAAAGAGGTAGAAAATTGAAAATAAAAAAATGAAAAGAGGGTATAAATACAAAAGAAAAAGAAAAAGAAAAAATGATAAATGAACCCCATAAAAAATAAAATAAACCTAAAATTGATGCTAGTTTAAGTGCCATGACTAGCCTTCTAGCTTTATAAAAGAATAAATAGATGAAATTGTGTGCAGCTTGTTCAAAATGCCACAATCCCTTTCGACTTGAAACATATAGTTTAATCATGCTCAAGTTGTTTTCAATTTATGTCAAGTAGGTTATGTTGGAAATAATACTGAGGGGGGGGTGAATCAGTATTAGCAAATTAATAATTTTTTCATTTCCATAATCAAATTCATATACGTTACTTCATTTTAGGGAACTCGCGTGTACACGCAACTGTGTTTAATGAAACTAGCATATATCTAGCAAACTTATGATTATGTTAATTCATCATATGTTGATCTTTAATTAGTGCATCAGAACTTCATTAACCATATAAATAGTAACCAGGTGCAGTAAAAATAGAACAGATCATCACACACATGAACACCAAGATATAAGGTGGAAACCCAATGCGGGACAAAAGCCACTTGTTGTTGTCTTCCTTTAATACAAGAAAAAACCTGTTTACAATCTTGTACTAGCGCAGACTCATACTAGTACGCAGGCACCCACCTACAGAAGGCTACAACATTCTCTCATTCTCCAACTTGTACTGGAAGGGAGCTACAACCCCCTGGCTCTTGTACTAGCCGATATATTTACTAGTACGTAGGCGTTGGCCTACTGAAGGCTACAACCTTCACTCGTTTTCCAGCTACTACTGGAAGGGAGCTACAACCCCATGGATCTTGTACTGGCCGATATGTTTACCAGTACGTAGGCGCCGACCTATAGATGGCTACTGTTAGTGCCTAGATTTACCTTAGACTGAGGAAGGTAGGATCCAAGGCCAACATCAAACCACGCTTAACCTGATAGCTAGCCCTACCAGGTCGGGAGAGGGCTCTCTCCGGGTCAATCTCAACAAAATATGATCACTAAAGGCTTGAGATGACTGATTTAACTACTGATCTTAGGCTAGGTATGTGTGCAAAAGAGTTTGATTTGAAATAGAATGATGTTTTTGCTGGCTCAAATTGGAAAGCATATTTTTGGTGCGAGGAATGAGGCTTAGTCTTGCAGAGATCTCAATGGGGCAAGGTAGGCAATTGTTTTTGGCACTTAAAATTGAATGAGATTGAAGGATTAGATAGGTGAGGAGCTGAAGAGGGCAAGAAAGCTCATGGATCCTCTCCAAAGAGCTGAAAACATCAAAGACTAAAGCAAACCTCAAGTAGAGCACTTCAATTTCAATGGATTCTACTTACACTCTTGTCTGATTTAGCTGAGAAGAAATAAGAGAGATAATGGCATACAATGACATAAATAAATTCACAATTACAAAGGAAAGAATTGTACCAAGACAAATTTCCACAGGGATCCCAAAGAGTGTTGCAAATCCTGATCTCAATTCCTTAGCCAAAATGCTGATATGAGTGTAGAATGAAGCTCAAGGCTTTCTCAAAAGTCCAACCATGCTAATGACTGAAAGATCACAAGATATAGACAAAGCATAACTCATCCTAGCCTCTAGGGGTCGAGCTCACAAGTTTAGGAGTTGTTCCAACTAATTCTAAATTGGGAACTAGAAATCAGGCAGTGGAACAGCTTGCCTCTAGAAACTAGGGAACTGATTCATTCAGTTTCAAACAACATTTTAACAATTTATAAGACATATTTCGGCGTAAATCACATGCAGAAAATATATTTCGATGCATTTCAACCAACTAGTGTGTTTCATCGTCAGGACAAGTTGAAGAAATAGATCCAGCTTAGCATGTTAAATAGTCTGAGCAGAGCCTCCAACGGCTAACTTTGACTTTAGGACCAACATTTTAACCGATGAATCTACCTCCATAAGTGAAAATTTGACATATTTACATCATGATCCATCAATGTACCTTAAATTACATCACAAATTTTCCATTAAGAAAGTGAAAAAGTCAAAATGGTCAAAGCTGGGCGAAAAACTGAGCAATACTTGGTCAAACTGGGAATTTTTCCCCTATGCGTCGCGCGTGATTCTCTATGCATAGTGCCTGTTTGGACCCACTTTTGGAGGCCTTCCCAATGTTCAAATTCACTCCAAGTGTGCTTTTTGTAAAGGTCTATCTATCTACTTTCCAACCCAAGTGGAATTTTTCAATTTGACCTCCATTTTCCCCTTCACAACTCAGTTCTCCCAACACTGCTTCCTGTATGTCAAAATAGGGGCAGAAAGGCCATTTTAGGGTGTTTTTGATATTTTTGGGGGCTCAAAACCTGTCAAAATTTCTTGGCCATTTGTGAGCAAGCATATTTTTTCATTAAAAATCTAAATATGCTGATTTTTTCTAAAAATTATGCCTCCATCAAAAGCGAGTGCCGGGTGGCGCGGCGCATAGAGTAGAAATTTCTGTGTTTTAGTGCCAAAAATTCCAAAAATGCAAAAAGTGCCCCAAATTTTTCGAAATTTGGGCTAAGTTTCCTCCATCAAGCATTGTGTTGGGCCAAGGAAGCCTCAGCCAATATCTGAAGTCTATCATGCTCCTTTCGCCTCCCCGATGCCCTTTTCAACTTTGCTTTCAAGCTCCTGATTCTTGTCTTACAACTTTTGTTTTTCGCCAAGTAATGGTAGGCCATGTGCCTCAACAATGTATTATCTTTTTTGGCCTTCTCTAGTATCCTTTCCAAGTGAAATTTTGTCCTCTCAAGCCAAGATTCACGCTCAGCTTGAATTTCCCTTTCAAGTGTTGTCGAATTGGTTTTCCTTCTCTTAGCAACTTGTCGGTTGCTTGCATGTTTTTGAGTTCCATGGATGAGTGGGACTAATGAGGGGAGGATTTGAGGCTAGCTGTAGGGTTTTGGGGAATGAAAGGGTTTAGGGAATAGTATTTAGGCTTTGGGATAGCAATTAGGGTTTGGGGATATTTGAATAGGGTTTGGGAATAGTGGGATTAGGTATTAGGTTTTTAGTTTTAGGGATAAGGGGATAGGTGAGTGTGAATTGTTGGAAATAATACTGAGAGGGGGGGGTGAATCAGTATTATCACATCAATAAAACTTTTTCATTTCCATATTCAGATTCATATATGCTACTTCCACAACTTCTTATGATTCAATTAGTTGATCCTTAATGAGTGCATTAGAACATTATCAACCATATTAACATTAAACAGGTGCAGTAAAATAGAATAGATCATCACACATAAGTCACACGCATGAACACCATGATATAAGGTGGAAACCCAATGTGGGAGAAAACCACCTGTTGCAAGTCATCTCAATCTTCTTCTTGATAAGAAAATCCTTTTACAATATTTATGTACTGGTGCAGTCTTATACCAGTACGCAGGCTTCTACCTGTAGAGAGCTACAACTCTCTCTCGTTCTCCAGTCTCTCCTGGAAGGGAGCTACCACCCCCTTAGCTCTTGTACTAGCTAAGATACTAGTGTTAGGACTCCACTATGTATCATTTTTGCTATATATTTTGACACCATTCTACTCTTATAACCATGAACTTCATTGTCTTTTTCATCTACTTTATCCCAAGGTATATAGAAACCTCTTCTTTATTATATGTTTAATCTGTCTTACATTTAATTCCGCAATACTCTTATATTTGATCAATAATTGAAGTGTATTGTTGCTAACACAAGTCCAAAGATCGCAGATAAGTTATATGCCTTGTTGGGAACAAGCGGCCGTTGCTGAGACAGCTGACTCCGTTGCTGAAACAGCTGACTCCGTTGCTAAAACAACTGACTCCGTTGCTGAAACAGTTGACTCAGTTGCTGAAACAGCCGTCAAGCACGCAAATCCCGTTATGCGTAATTTGCGATTCTGGAAGAAGTTTTTGTGGAATAGTAGCAGCAGCACGAAGATATGGTTACCTGGATCATCCTGAAGATAGCACTTTTATTGTCTCGGTTGTAACAGCATTTTTTTTGAAAGAACAGAATAGTCCTGTTTTGGGAAAGAGAACAGAATCGAGATAATGTAGATTCGCTCTCATGTAAATTGTAAAAGATGTCTCCTCTTTAAAAAGAGGAGACATCATCATTAGAGGGGGGTTGAATTGTAAGTTACAGGAGAGTATTGTGAGAGAACTGGAGCTAGTCTCCTTCTGTAATGTATCAGTTACTTTGACAGATGAATAAAATCTTCTTTTGAGCGTTTCAATTTAATTCTTTCTCCTGGGGAATCTTGTGAGAAGGAAAGGGCCCGCCTTCCTCACAAGATTCACCCTGTTGGTTCCTGTAGTTTGTCTAATTCTTTGTGTGTTTGCACTTCCCTTAATTCTGTTGTTGGACACTAGTTACACAGTTTTGCAATA
This sequence comes from Pinus tabuliformis, assembly GCA_031772625.1. Taxonomy (NCBI): domain Eukaryota; kingdom Viridiplantae; phylum Streptophyta; class Pinopsida; order Pinales; family Pinaceae; genus Pinus; species Pinus tabuliformis. The sequence continues at coordinate 120,099,063 of CM062810.1, read as the reverse complement.
CTCTGTTTCTTTAGCGGTACACGTATTGAATGCATGAATGGGTGATATTGGGAAGCATGTGCTGAAGATTCCTGCATAAAGGAATAGGGTCTTGTTCCCATTGATTGCTTTCCTTTGCCTGCAGTGTGATTAGGAACAAGAGGACAAGTGCTGAAGGTTCCTGTTCATGGGAATAGGGTCTTGATCTCTTGAAGTTACTTTTCTTATAGTGTGATTAAGTGTCAGGCATCAGGTGCTGAAGTTCCTCACCAAGGAATAGGGTCCTGTTCCTGCTATGGTTGAATGATTTCTTTCCTTGTAGATTGATTTTCCTTTGCTGAATTGTAACTGTAACAGAGAAATCATTTCTGCTATAATTTAATTGACTTCAGCTTTGATTAAGTAGAGTGTGAATCAGTAGATTGATGAGATTAATAATCGTGTGTCCTTCTTTTACTACAACATTGATTCTGCTTTTGAAATTGAGCATATCCAGTGCGCGATTATCTTTGAAATAAAAAGACCTTCTCGGGTTGACAATTTATGTGGAGCTTGAATTGTGAAAACAATTAAAGCGACCAACATTTTGGCGCCGTTGCCGGGGAAGGTAATTATAGATTTCAAAAGCATTCATCTTTTCTTTTTAATTTGCAGATTGTATGAGAGGACGCGGAAACCAGAAGAAAAATAACCGCACAGGTGGCAAAGGTTGGGGAGGATGAAAAACTTTTATCGACGAGATTGTATCAAAGGCTGAATCATCACAAAGATTAAGTTCTCGAAAATCAAAATTTCAGCGTTCCCCTCAGTCAGATTACAGAACAGAGGAAGTTGTGGGTCCTGAAAATACAGAAGAACCAGCAGTCAGCGCTGAAGAGTCAGAGGAAAGTGTTAGCAGATCAGTAGAACACATTGAGGAAATAGTAGAAAGCGTTGGACGACCGGTAGAGAACATTGAAGAGCCAATAGAAGATCTTGACGATCGAGAAAGTGCAGTAGGAGGGCCAACAATGGAAGATAACAATGATGGTTTCTTTGGTGGAGGACGTGCAGGTCCTGAAGAAGAAAGAAGGGATGAAAATTCCCTCTCTACTTTGGGATTTCCTATCAGTGATCTCCCTGCAGGGACAATGAAAAATATTCCATTGTCTGCTCTACCTAACTTTCATGGTTTATCCACTGAGGATCCTGATGAGTTTCTTTTTGAATTTGATATATTATGCAGAAGTTATGATTATGTTACTAATGCTCAAAAGTTGAAACTGTTTCCAGCCACCTTAAAAGGGAATGCTTTAAGATGGTTCATGAGCCTTGGAAGTCAGGTAATCACAACATGGGAGCAGATGAAACAAAAATTTCTGCTTAAATATCAAGACTACTGCAGGACGAGAGAAAAGAAGGATGAACTATTCAATATGGCACAAAAGTCGGATGAGAGTCTGGAGGACTACATAGAAAGGTTGCAGTACAACATACAGAGATCTGATCATCCGGATATAAGTAAGGAAATTCGTAAAACAATATTACTTAGAGGTTTAAGGGATGATTGTTTAAATATGTTAAATATGCTTGCTAAGGGAGATATATCTAAGGAATCATATGATGAGATTTGTGAACTTGCTAAGAGGTGCTCTAGGGGAGCTGCAAGAAACAGAATAAGATATTCCACCTATTCAAGAGTGCAGAAATCAGCCAATGGAGGAGCAACAAGAGCTGAGATAGGTAATCTACTTGAAGAATTTAAAACTGAAATGTTAAGTTCTTTTGCTTCGCAGATTGACACTTTGCAGGTTGAAAAGAAGCAGGCCGAAGCAGAAGCAACTCTGGCTGTCTTTTGCCCGAAATGCAGAGACAAACATACACTAAGGGAATGCCCAAGAGACAAAATACCAATTTGCACCCTTTGTGAGAAAGATCATGAGACAGAACAATGTCCATCTCTACCAGGAATAAAGGCAGCATTGCAGCCAACGGAAGAAGAAGCTGAAGCAGTTTACCTGCTAACTCAAAGAAGAAAATGGCAACCAAAAGGACAAGGTATGAACTCTAGTATGCCATTTAATCGTTGGAACAATTATTCTGCTTTTGGCCAAACAAGTTACCCCCCCTTTAACCAAATGCAATACCCACCCTTCAATCAAATGAATTTCCCACCCATGCAAATGCAAAACCCTCCCTTTGTTGATCCTTCAATGTGGACTCCTTGGCCTCCACAGCAGCCACCTCCTTTCAATCCTTGGAATCCAAATTGGAATAGTCAATCACTCCCGTATCCAAATCAATTGCCTCAATTCCAACAACCACTCCCTCTGCCATCAAATGCTCCGCCAAGTAACCAAATTAGACCCAAACTACCTGTGCAACCAAATCCTAACCCCAATAATAAAGTTGTGCAAGTCATTGATATTCAGAATCAGTCTATATTTCCTACTATGCAATGTAATGATATTCATTTGAGATCTGGAAGAATAGTAGAGCCTATTATTGATGACATAACGTCTTCTGATTCAGATAAAAATGAAACCGAGAAACAAAAAGAAGCACAACCACCTCCTAACAAGAATGTTGAAATAACAGAACCACCATTCCCCGAACGTTTGGTTTTAACCAGAACAGCTGAAACACCTGCTTTTAATTTTATAGGGGAATTGCAAAATTTGTATATTAAAATTCCACTTTTACAAGCATTAAGAGATGTACCAATTTATGCCAGAACATTAAGGGATATTTGTGTTAAGAAACCTGGTAGGAAAACCAAGGACCCCCTTACAGTACATGTGATGGGAGACTTGTCTGCATTAATGTCTGGAAAAGCCCCTCCTGTAAAATATGGTGATCCCGGCCATCCTACAGTCACAGTTCAGATTGGTAAAACAATGATTCCCCGAGTTCTGGTAGATTTAGGTGCAGCAATTAATATAATGACTCTTGAAACTTCACAATTGTTACAGCTGAATAATACAATCAGAGATACACCCACCATTTTAGAGTTAGCTAACCGTTCCACAATTAAACCGGAAGGAATTGTTGAAGATCTACTTATTTCAGTTGAATCCTGGAAATAGCCAGCTGACTTTGTTGTATTGCAGACTAAAACAAAGCTGGGGGGACATCCCTTAATTCTAGGAAGGCCATGGCTGGCCACAGCTGATGCATTTATTAGTTGCAGATCTGGCTCAATGACAATTTCTAATGGTTATGAAACAAAACAGTTAACTCTTTATCCTCATGCTACACCGGTAGTTAATAATGAAGATTCTATATGGATGGATTATGATGATAATGCAGTTCAGCCTATTCTAACTATAGGACAAGCTTTAACTCTTAAAGACAATACAGAGGATGAGATAATCAATAATTTTATTTGTGAACCTTCTTCTGTTATTGCTGAAACACACAATCAATTAACTGCGATTTTTGAAACTGATGCACAAGAAAAGATTGAATCTGAAGATTCATCTCAGACTTTAACCACGATCTCATCTAAAAGCATAACAGTCGAAATTGAACCCGGCAAGACATTAAACATAAATCCTGATCTAACAGATGTGGAAACACAGCAATTAATGAAGTTATTGCATGAATATAAGGAGGCATTTGCCTGGGATTACACAGATATGAAAGGTATTTCTTCTGAATTATGTACTCATCGAATTTACATTAAAGAGGGATGTCGACCTGTTTGTCAACCCCAAAGACGAATGAATCCTAATTTACGAGAAATTGTTAAGGAAGAACTTCAAAAATTGCTTAATGCAGGATTTATATATCCCATATCTGACAGTGAATGGGTTTCCCCATTAGTAATTGTCCCTAAGAAAAATGGGAAATGGAGAGTATGTGTCGACTATAGAGCTTTAAACAAAGCTACTCAAAAGGATCACTTTCCCTTACCCTTCATTGATCAGGTGTTGGACAGTCTTGCAGGGAAGAAATTCTTTTCTTTTCTAGATGGATTCAGTGGGTATAATCAGATAAGAATTGCACCCCAAGACCAAGACAAGACCACTTTCACCAGCCCCTGGGGAACTTTTGCCTATAGAGTTCTTCCATTTGGGTTGTGCAATGCACCAGCAACTTTTCAAAGAGCTGTTATAGGAATTTTTTCCGATATGCTGAATGATTCTATGGAAATATTTATGGATGATTTTACCCCTTATGGTGTGTCTTTCGAAGAGGCATTACAAAACCTTGAGAAAGTACTTAAAAGATGTATACAAGCTCACCTCTCCTTAAGTACCGAAAAATGCCATAAGATGATGAGTGAAGGAATAGTGCTTGGACATTTTATTTCATCTCAAGGTATTCAGGTAGATCCATCTAAAATTTTGGTCATTCAGAATCTTTCTGTTCCTAAAACTCAAACTGATGTGAGAAGTTTTTTAGGACATGCTGGTTATTACAGGAGATTTATTAAAGATTTCTGTAAAATAGCTTCTCCATTATTTGTATTGCTTATGAAAAATGCTGAATTTAAGTGGACTAATTCTTGTCAGAAAGCTTTTGAAGAACTGAAGCATCAGTTGTCTACTGCTCCTATTTTGAGGGGGCCTGATTGGAATCTTCCTTTTCACATATCTTCTGATGCTTCAGACATTGCTATTGGAGCGGTTTTGGGACAAGAGGAAAATCATCTTCCTTATGCTATATACTTTATCAGTAAGAATATGACCCCTGCTGAGCTTAACTATACAGTTACCGAGAAAGAATTTCTTGCAGTAGTCTATGCCATTAATAAATTTCGACACTATATCACTGGTTATTCTACTTTTGTGCACACTGATCATTCAGCTATTAAATATTTAATGAACAAATCTGTCACGAATGCTAGAGTTACCAGATGGTTATTACTATTGCAGGAATTTGATATCACAATTGTAGATCGGCCCGGTAAAGAAAATGTGGTGGCTGACTTCCTTTCACGGTTAAAAACTGACAATGATATTCCAGTAGATGATAGTTTTCCTGACGAATATTTGTTTGCAGTTTCTGCTCACTCTCCATGGTATGCAGATATTGCTAATTATTTGGTTGCAGGAAAACTACCAGCACACCTGTCATATAGAGAAAAGAGAAGAATTGTTCAACAAAGTGCCAGGTACAGCTGGATAAGCGGGTGTCTTTTCTATACTGGGCTTGATCAGGAGATCCGAAGATGCATTAGAGAAGATGAAGTGTATGACATATTGAAAGCTTGTCATGATGGCCCTTGTGGAGGCCATTTCGCTGATAAGAGAATAGCACATAAAATTCTGAGGATGGGTTACTATTGGCCCTCATTATTCAAGGATGCAAAGAAATATGTAAGGGCTTGTGACAGCTGCCAGAGAATGGGTCAACCCAATCATAGAGACCAAATGCCATTAAACCCCCAGGTAGTTTCTGAACCATTTGAAAGATGGGCCTTGGACTTCATAGGACCCATTAACCCTCCATCCAATCAAAGAACCTATATATTAGTCTGTACAGACTATATGACTAAGTGGGTGGAGGCCAAAGCACTTATTAGAGCCAATGAGGAGGTTGTCCTAGCTTTCTTATTTGAAGAGATTTTCACTAGATTTGGAATTCCTAGAGAGCTAGTTACTGATGGAGGACCTCCATTCAATTCTCATGGTTTTAAATCTACCCTTCACAAATATCATATTCAACATAGAATGACTACACCATACCACCCCCAGGCCAATGGGCAGGTGGAAAGCACAAACAAAGTTTTAGAAGCCATTCTAACTAAAACAGTGAAGGACAACCGAAAGGATTGGTCCCAAAGGCTCCCTGAGGCATTATGGGCTTACATAACTACTTGGAGAAACACTACAGGTTTTTCTCCCTATGAATTGGTTTATGGTAAAAATGTTGTTTTTCCTGTGGAATTTGAAATTAAAACTTTAAGGACTGCTTTAGCTGTTAATCTTGATTTGACTGATGTGCAGACAGCTAGATTGCAGCAGCTTCTGGAGTTGGATGAAAAGAGATTAGATGCCATTCATCAAACAAACATGATACAACAACAAAGGATGAAGTGGCATGACAAAATTATCAAACACAAGCAGTTCCAAAAAGGTAATTGGGCCTTGTTGTATGACTCTCGGTTTGAAAATTTTCAGGGTAAGCTACGTACACGCTGGCTTGGACCATATGAAGTAGATGATGTTTTTCCAAACGGAACGGTAAGACTTGTAACAATTGATGATGCTAAAACACCTCTACTAGTCAATGGCCATAGGCTCCGTCTATATAAGCGCCCTGTTTCTAAAGAGGATTTCAAGACTGCTTGCATGACTGATATTCATTATCTTTTTCTAGGGGAGTCTTCTGCTCCTCACAGCATTTAATTTTCTGCACTATATTTTTAGTATTAGATTAGATTTAGCACTAATAATCCCTGTCAAGGATTGGCATATTACAATTGAATTTTGCAGATTCTGGAAAAAGCAATAAGGAGGACAGATTCATCATGAGAAGATCTGAAGCTTTAATCACAGAAGATTGTTCCCATCATTTTACCCTTTTTCCTAAGCAATATCCCTCCATATCCACATTATTTCCATTATTCCCACTCCCACCATCCCTGCAATATCCTCCTTCAGTCAGTATTTCCCACCCCTTACTGCTGAAATTATCCCCTATCAAATATTTCTCCATTTACAGACCTAAGTCATTTATCCCATTTCTCTGATTTTTCCCGTTGCTAAAACACCCGTTTCAGCAACGTATCTCTGATTTTTCCCGTTGCTGAAACACCTGTTTCAGCAACGTATCATTGATTTTTCCCGTTGCTGAAACACCTGTTTCAGCAACGTATCGTTCAATTTTCCGTTGCTAAAACACCAGTTTCAGCAACTTGTTATCATCAAAACAGTATTCCTCTTTGCTGTTATATGAGCTTTTTGGTTCTCCACGATTATACTTCAGATCCTTTTGGCGAAAAATTATTCAGCACGTACCAGATTCAATTACACTCCTGTTCTAAACTTCAGAGAAAATCTACAGATTCTTCCATGTACATTAAAGCTATTTTGAAGCAACCGACACTTCGAATTATTAAACCAAAGGTAAAAATGTAAGGTATGAGGTCTTAATGTAATTCAGTTAAATTATATTAAAGAGAGGATTTCATTTATAATGATTACATATCTTCACACGCCCAATCATTATTACACCATACGTAGGGGGGGGAATTCCAAAAATAGAACAATCATTTCGCATTAACCAAGCCTCCGTCCCTTGTCATATCTATTTCTGCCGTCATTTAGACCATGCAGCCTCTGTTGCAACAACTAGCGCGATCAGGGTCTGTGTTTACTGTGCCGGTGCCTCTGCGGATAACTCAAAGCTACAGCCATGGGAGGGTCGACCGTTAGACATGAGCCCGACTCCATAAGTCTTCTTCAATTGTTTCCCGAAGTCTATCAGATTTTCCAACAAGCGGGATGGATAGTATATTTTGAAAGGTTGGGGGAATTTAACCAGGAACAAGTCTTAGAATTTGCACAAAACCTTCAAGACGATTTTTCGGTGGTCCAAGGGGTTCGCATTTCAGTGACAGAGGATGACATAGTTCAGGTATCAGGGTTGCCAGCTGAGGGTACTCGCTGGTTCAGCAGGAAGCAGGTTGTTCTCAACGCGCAGCAAGAATTTCTGCACCCAGATGAGCAAGTGGAACCCAGAGGCCGCGGGGTTAGTCTGCACTCACTTCCTCAACCATGGCCATCAGTGGCAGAGTTCATCAAACACTACTTAACGTGTGAGGGGCATTATCAGGTAGTGTACAATCATGATTTTGTTTTGATGAATCATTTGAGGAATGGACGACTGATTAATATCCCCTATTATCTGCTTGGTTGTATTACAAACATGTCTTATTATTGTAAACGAGCTAAATTCCCAATGTTATCCCTTACCCATCACCGTTTATGAGAGCTATTGATACAGAGGGGTTTTGCTCAGCAAAATCCCCCTCTGCATGCCCCACTCCCTGTTCCCCAGCCGCCGGAAATTCCTCAGCAGGCCCAAACGCCCCAACCACCCGAAAGTTCTCATGATATTCCGGAAATTCCTCAGCAGGCCCAAATGCCCCAACCACCCGAAAGTTCTCATGATATTCCGGAAATTCCTCATGAAGAACAACAGGAAGAAATTCCACATTCCCCAGTTGACCCAACCCCGAGCTCGCCTCATTTAGCAGAGCCAACTGCCCCCACTATTTCTGTCCCTAGTGACGACTCTCTAACACCCCCTTCCTCACCCACTTATAAAAAGAAAAGAACCCCAACAGTCGCAGTCTCCAGACCACGAACAAGGTCTACATCTCAAATTCTTACTTCTTCGAAAAACCCTGTCCCCAGAAAGAAACCCTCCCCTTCAAAGAAAAGGAAAGGCAGTGATTTTGCTGCCTTCCTACCAAAAAGAAAAATGAAAATGACTGTTGAGACAAAACTCACCTCCATTTCCCCTGACCCTGCCACTATTCTATTAAAACCTTTATCCCCATCTCAAACCTTCCAACCCGTCTCGTTCGGAGGCACTGCCACACATGAACCAACGCCCCGGGATAATACGACATTGTTTATGGCTCAAGAAGTGACTGTCACACAAGAACCAGTCACTTGCCCAGTGGCTGAAACACAAGAACCAGTCACTGGGGCACAAGAATACACCAAGCAGGACGATAGTGGGAAATCAGCAGTGACTGTCACACAAGAACCAGTCACTTGCCCAGTGGCTGAAACACAAGAACCAGCCACTGTGGCACAAGAACCAGCTACGACTGTGCATCAACAAAATACCCCAACAGAGTCAACCAGTACACAAGGTTTACATACTATGACATCTCTATTGGAGGAGAATGAATTCCTGAAGTCTGAATTAGAAGCTTACAAGAAGGAACTAACCATGGCTCGAGAGGCTTTTGAAAGAGAACTGAATCTCCATACATTAGCACACGTAGCCTCAATGCAAAATAAGGAGCCATGCAAAGAATACATGTGCCAGGAGTGTGGCAACATTTACCAGAATGCAGGCTACAAACTAGTTCAATTATCTGAGGCATCTACATTAGCTGGAATAAGAGAGGGATGCCCTACTGCTCCACAAGAACCAGTAGGACCCTCTATAAAGCAAGAAGAAGAAATCAAACCTCAGATATCCCGTCCTTTGCAGGTTGATGCAGCCATCCAGACAGAGGAAACAACGTCCCAACCCACTACTTTTGATGCAGCCATCCAGACAGAGGAAACAACGTCCCAACCCACTACTTCTGATGCTAAGACACAGACTCTGCCATGGAATCAATTGGAACAGATGAACAAATGGAAGAAGCAATATGCTGAAGAACAAGATATAATATTACGACAGCATAAGTTACAATGGCAGAACCACGTATATGCCAACTGGGATAGTTGGGACCAAATAATGCAAGAGCACAGGGAGTATAAAAAGGAAGCCAGAGAATCTAAGGCAAAGATAGCCTTGATGTTTTCATTAGTCCAGAAGTTGATGGCTACGCGCAAACCCTCTGTAAACTACTCTCTCTTTCTTTCTGAACGATTAGTTTATTTCCAATTAAAAGCAATAGCAAATGGCAGACCATATGAACTAATGACTTCAGAGAAATTTGTTGAGACCTTTAAGGAGGCCCCTGAGAGTGACCAGCATTTGCTGTGCGAACTCTACCTGCATAATGAGGCCATTCCCGAAAATAGGAAAGTTAATATTATTCCAATTGCAGGAGATATACAAATCAGGGCATTTGCTTCATTTTTGTCTAACCAGCTCACTTGGCAGACTGCGTTCACTGCAAGCAGTCATAATGAGGAGAATAAACTCCTGTGGATTAGACCAGAGCCTTTAAGCCCAGCCATGTTCATCGCACAATATTATGAATTCTTGCAGAAGCCAGGAATGAACGAGTACATGTAGCAATTACAGGCTTCAATACTTTTTAAGTGTCAACAGCACATTAGAATGAAGGGTACTGCTGCATTGAAGGCCAATGATATGTTTTGGCAGCAGTCATGTAAGGAAAGACAGGATTATCACCCTTTTAACCCTCTCAATTTTCAAGCTGCATTATCCAGGGTCCCTAAGTACATTGATTGCATTCAACATTGTGGAGTAAACTGGATCGGATATCACTTCCGTTTTCCAATTTTATGGCTGCCCTCAAACAAATATCAATTTCATTACCAGTTGACTGACAGAGATGAAGCCTTGGCATGGCAACATTTTCAGAACAACAGCGGATTCCGAGCTCCTACAGATGCCACCTTCTCCAGCTACTGCTTGAGTAATTTGCATGCTCAGTCCCAGTACTCAGACTCTGATTCAGACTAGGGGTTGCCTGAGGACATGCAACATTTTTAGCTGGGGGGGATGTTAGGACTCCACTATGTATCATTTTTGCTATATATTTTGACACCATTCTACTCTTATAACCATGAACTTCATTGTCTTTTTCATCTACTTTATCCCAAGGTATATAGAAACCTCTTCTTTATTATATGTTTAATCTGTCTTACATTTAATTCCGCAATACTCTTATATTTTATCAATAATTGAAGTGTATTGTTGTTGACACAAGTCCAAAGATCGCAGATAAGTTATATGCCTTGTTGGGAACAAGCGACCGTTGCTGAGACAGCTGACTCCGTTGCTGAAACAGCTGACTCCGTTGCTAAAACAACTGACTCCGTTGCTAAAACAGTTGACTCAGTTGCTGAAACAGCCGTCAAGCACGCAAATCCCGTTATGCGTAATTTGCGATTCTGGAAGAACTTTTTGTGGAATAGTAGCAGCAGCACGAAGATATGGTTACCTGGATCATCCTGAAGATAGCACTTTTATTGTCTCGGTTGTAACAACATTTTTTTTGAAAGAACAGAATAGTCCTGTTTTGGGAAAGAGAACAGAATCGAGATAATGTAGATTCGCTCTCATGTAAATTGTAAAAGATGTCTCCTCTTTAAAAAGAGGAGACATCATCATTAGAGGGGGGTTGAATTGTAAGTTACAGGAGAGTATTGTGAGAGAACTGGAGCTAGTCTCCTTCTGTAATGTATCAGTTACTTTGACAGATGAATAAAATATTCTTTTGAGCGTTTCAATTTAATTCTTTCTCCTGGGGAATCTTGTGAGAAGGAAAGGGCCCGCCTTCCTCACAAGATTCACCCTTTTGGTTCCTGTAGTTTGTCTAATTCTTTGTGTGTTTGCACTTCCCTTAATTCTGTTGTTGGACACTAGTTACACAGTTTTGCAATACTCTGTTTCTTTAGCGGTACACGTAGTGAATGCATGAATGGGTGATATTGGGAAGCATGTGCTAAAGATTCCTGCATAAAGGAATAGGGTCTTGTTCCCATTGATTGCTTTCCTTTGCCTGCAGTGTGATTAGGAACAAGAGGACAAGTGCTGAAGGTTCCTGTTCATGGGAATAGGGTCTTGATCTCTTGAAGTTACTTTTCTTACAGTGTGATTAAGTGTCAGGCATCAGGTGCTGAAGTTCCTCACCAAGGAATAGGGTCCTATTCCTGCTATGGTTGAATGATTTCTTTCCTTGTAGATTGATTTTCCTTTGCTGAATTGTAACTGTAACAGAGAAATCATTTCTGCTATAATTTAATTGACTTCAGCTTTGATTAAGTAGAGTGTGAATCAGTAGATTGATGAGATTAATAATCGTGTGTCCTTCTTTTACTACAACATTGATTCTGCTTTTGAAATTGAGCATATCCAGTGCGCGATTATCTTTGAAATAAAAAGACCTTCTCGGGTTGACAATTTATGTGGAGCTCGAATTGTAAAACAATTAAAGCGACCAACATTTTGGCGCCGTTGCCGGGGAAGGTAATTATAGATTTCAAAAGCATTCATCTTTTCTTTTTAATGTGCAGATTGTATGAGAGGACGCGGAAACCAGAAGAAAAATAACCGCACAGGTGGCAAAGGCTGGGGAGGACGAAAAACTTTCATCGACGAGATTGTATCAAAGGCTGAATCATCACAAAGATTAAGTTCTCGAAAATCAAAATTTCAGCGTTCCCCTCAGTCAGATTACAGAACAGAGGAAGTTGTGGGTCCTGAAAATACAGGAGAACCAGCAGTCAGCGCTGAAGAGTCAGAGGAAAGTGTTAGCAGATCAGTAGAACACATTGAGGAAATAGTAGAAAGCGTTGGACGACCGGTAGAGAACATTGAAGAGCCAATAGAAGATCTTGACGATCGAGAAAGTGCAGTAGGAGGGCCAACAATGGAAGATAACAATGATGGTTTCTTTGGTGGAGGACGTGCAGGTCCTGAAGAAGAAAGAAGGGATGAAAATTCCCTCTCTACTTTGGGATTTCCTATCAGTGATCTCCCTGCAGGGACAATGAAAAATATTCCATTGTCTGCTCTACCTAACTTTCATGGTTTATCCACTGAGGATCCTGATGAGTTTCTTTTTGAATTTGATATATTATGCAGAAGTTATGATTATGTTACTAATGCTCAAAAGTTGAAACTGTTTCTAGCCACCTTAAAAGGGAATGCTTTAAGATGGTTCATGAGCCTTGGAAGTCAGGTAATCACAACATGGGAGCAGATGAAACAAAAATTTCTGCTTAAATATCAAGACTACTGCCGGACGAGAGAAAAGAAGGATGAACTATTCAATATGGCACAAAAGTCGGATGAGAGTCTGGAGGACTACATAGAAAGGTTGCAGTACAACATACAGAGATCTGATCATCCGGATATAAGTAAGGAAATTCGTAAAACAATATTACTTAGAGGTTTAAGGGATGATTGTTTAAATATGTTAAATATGCTTGCTAAGGGAGATATATCTAAGGAATCATATGATGAGATTTGTGAACTTGCTAAGAGGTGCTCTAGGGGAGCTGCAAGAAACAGAATAAGATATTCCACCTATTCAAGAGTGTAGAAATCAGCCAATGGAGGAGCAACAAGAGCTGAGATAGGTAATCTACTTGAAGAATTTAAAACTGAAATGTTAAGTTCTTTTGCTTCGCAGATTGACACTTTGCAGGTTGAAAAGAAGCAGGCCGAAGCAGAAGCAACTCTGGCTGTCTTTTGCCCGAAATGCAGAGACAAACATCCACTAAGGGAATGCCCAAGAGACAAAATACCAATTTGCACCCTTTGTGAGAAAGATCATGAGACAGAACAATGTCCATCTCTACCAGGAATAAAGGCAGCATTGCAGCCAACGGAAGAAGAAGCTGAAGCAGTTTACCTGCTAACTCAAAGAAGAAAATGGCAACCAAAAGGACAAGGTATGAACTCTAGTATGCCATTTAATCGTTGGAACAATTATTCTGCTTTTGGCCAAACAAGTTACCCCCCCTTTAACCAAATGCAATACCCACCCTTCAATCAAATGAATTTCCCACCCATGCAAATGCAAAACCCTCCCTTTGTTGATCCTTCAATGTGGACTCCTTGGCCTCCACAGCAGCCACCTCCTTTCAATCCTTGGAATCCAAATTGGAATAGTCAATCACTCCCGTATCCAAATCAATTGCCTCAATTCCAACAACCACTCCCTCTGCCATCAAATGCTCCGCCAAGTAACCAAATTAGACCCAAACTACCTGTGCAACCAAATCCTAACCCCAATAATAAAGTTGTGCAAGTCATTGATATTCAGAATCAGTCTATATTTCCTACTATGCAATGTAATGATATTCATTTGAGATCTGGAAGAATAGTAGAGCCTATTATTGATGACATAACGTCTTCTGATTCAGATAAAAATGAAACCGAGAAACAAAAAGAAGCACAACCACCTCCTAACAAGAATGTTGAAATAACAGAACCACCATTCCCCGAACGTTTGGTTTTAACCAGAACAGCTGAAACACCTGCTTTTAATTTTATAGGGGAATTGCAAAATTTGTATATTAAAATTCCACTTTTACAAGCATTAAGAGATGTACCAATTTATGCCAGAACATTAAGGGATATTTGTGTTAAGAAACCTGGTAGGAAAACCAAGGACCCCCTTACAGTACATGTGATGGGAGACTTGTCTGCATTAATGTCTGGAAAAGCCCCTCCTGTAAAATATGGTGATCCCGGCCATCCTACAGTCACAGTTCAGATTGGTAAAACAATGATTCCCCGAGTTCTGGTAGATTTAGGTGCAGCAATTAATATAATGACTCTTGAAACTTCACAATTGTTACAGCTGAATAATACAATCAGAGATACACCCACCATTTTAGAGTTAGCTGACCGTTCCACAATTAAACCGGAAGGAATTGTTGAAGATCTACTTATTTCAGTTGAATCCTGGAAATAGCCAGCTGACTTTGTTGTATTGCAGACTAAAACAAAGCTGGGGGGACATCCCTTAATTCTAGGAAGGCCATGGCTGGCCACAGCTGATGCATTTATTAGTTGCAGATCTGGCTCAATGACAATTTCTAATGGTTATGAAACAAAACAGTTAACTCTTTATCCTCATGCTACACCGGTAGTTAATAATGAAGATTCTATATGGATGGATTATGATGATAATGCAGTTCAGCCTATTCTAACTATAGGACAAGCTTTAACTCTTAAAGACAATACAGAGGATGAGATAATCAATAATTTTATTTGTGAACCTTCTTCTGTTATTGCTGAAACACACAATCAATTAACTGCGATTTTTGAAACTGATGCACAAGAAAAGATTGAATCTGAAGATTCATCTCAGACTTTAACCACGATCTCATCTAAAAGCATAACAGTCGAAATTGAACCCGGCAAGACATTAAACATAAATCCTGATCTAATAGATGTGGAAACACAGCAATTAATGAAGTTATTGCATGAATATAAGGAGGCATTTGCCTGGGATTACACAGATATGAAAGGTATTTCTTCTGAATTATGTACTCATCGAATTTACATTAAAGAGGGATGTCGACCTGTTTGTCAACCCCAAAGACGAATGAATCCTAATTTACGAGAAATTGTTAAGGAAGAACTTCAAAAATTGCTTAATGCAGGATTTATATATCCCATATCTGACAGTGAATGGGTTTCCCCATTAGTAATTGTCCCTAAGAAAAATGGGAAATGGAGAGTATGTGTCGACTATAGAGCTTTAAACAAAGCTACTCAAAAGGATCACTTTCCCTTACCCTTCATTGATCAGGTGTTGGACAGTCTTGCAGGGAAGAAATTCTTTTCTTTTCTAGATGGATTCAGTGGGTATAATCAGATAAGAATTGCACCCCAAGACCAAGACAAGACCACTTTCACCAGCCCCTGGGGAACTTTTGCCTATAGAGTTCTTCCATTTGGGTTGTGCAATGCACCAGCAACTTTTCAAAGAGCTGTTATAGGAATTTTTTCCGATATGCTGAATGATTCTATGGAAATATTTATGGATGATTTTACCCCTTATGGTGTGTCTTTCGAAGAGGCATTACAAAACCTTGAGAAAGTACTTAAAAGATGTATACAAGCTCACCTCTCCTTAAGTACCGAAAAATGCCATATGATGATGAGTGAAGGAATAGTGCTTGGACATTTTATTTCATCTCAAGGTATTCAGGTAGATCCATCTAAAATTTTGGTCATTCAGAATCTTTCTGTTCCTAAAACTCAAACTGATGTGAGAAGTTTTTTAGGACATGCTGGTTATTACAGGAGATTTATTAAAGATTTCTCTAAAATAGCTTCTCCATTATTTGTATTGCTTATGAAAAATGCTGAATTCAAGTGGACTAATTCTTGTCAGAAAGCTTTTGAAGAACTGAAGCATCAATTGTCTACTGCTCCTATTTTGAGGGGGCCTGATTGGAATCTTCCTTTTGACATATCTTCTGATGCTTCAGACATTGCTATTGGAGCGGTTTTGGGACAAGAGGAAAATCATCTTCCTTATGCTATATACTTTATCAGTAAGAATATGACCCCTGCTGAGCTTAACTATACAGTTACCGAGAAAGAATTTCTTGCAGTAGTCTATGCCATTAATAAATTTCGACACTATATCACTGGTTATTCTACTTTTGTGCACACTGATCATTCAGCTATTAAATATTTAATGAACAAATCTGTCACGAATGCTAGAGTTACCAGATGGCTATTACTATTGCAGGAATTTGATATCACAATTGTAGATCGGCCCGGTAAAGAAAATGTGGTGGCTGACTTCCTTTCACGGTTAAAAACTGACAATGATATTCCAGTAGATGATAGTTTTCCTGGCGAATATTTGTTTGCAGTTTCTGCTCACTCTCCATGGTATGCAGATATTGCTAATTATTTGGTTGCAGGAAAACTACCAGCACACCTGTCATATAGAGAAAAGAGAAGAATTGTTCAACAAAGTGCCAGGTACAGCTGGATAAGCGGGTGTCTTTTCTATACTGGGCTTGATCAGGAGATCCGAAGATGCATTAGAGAAGATGAAGTGTATGACATATTGAAAGCTTGTCATGATGGCCCTTGTGGAGGCCATTTCGCTGATAAGAGAACAACACATAAAATTATGAGGATGGGTTACTATTGGCCCTCATTATTCAAGGATGCAAAGAAATATGTAAGGGCTTGTGACAGCTGCCAGAGAATGGGTCAACCCAATCATAGAGACCAAATGCCATTAAACCCCCAGGTAGTTTCTGAACCATTTGAAAGATGGGCCTTGGACTTCATAGGACCCATTAACCCTCCATCCAATCAAAGAACCTATATATTAGTCTGTACAGACTATATGACTAAGTGGGTGGAGGCCAAAGCACTTATTAGAGCCAATGAGGAGGCTGTCCTAGCTTTCTTATTTGAAGAGATTTTCACTAGATTTGGAATTCCTAGAGAGCTAGTTACTGATGGAGGACCTCCATTCAATTCTCATGGTTTTAAATCTACCCTTCACAAATATCATATTCAACATAGAATGACTACACCATACCACCCCCAGGCCAATGGGCAGGTGGAAAGCACAAACAAAGTTTTAGAAGCCATTCTAACTAAAACAGTGAAGGACAACCGAAAGGATTGGTCCCAAAGGCTCCCTGAGGCATTATGGGGTTACAGAACTACTTGGAGAAACACTACAGGTTTTTCTCCCTATGAATTGGTTTATGGTAAAAATGTTGTTTTTCCTGTGGAATTTGAAATTAAAACTTTAAGGACTGCTTTAGCTGTTAATCTTGATTTGACTGATGTGCAGACAGCTAGATTGCAGCAGCTTTTGGAGTTGGATGAAAAGCAATTAGATGCCATTCATCAAACAAACATGATACAACAACAAAGGATGAAGTGGCATGACAAAATTATCAAACACAAGCAGTTCCAAAAAGGTAATTGGGCCTTGTTGTATGACTCTCGGTTTGAAAATTTTCAGGGTAAGCTACGTACACGCTGGCTTGGACCATATGAAGTAGATGATGTTTTTCCAAACGGAACGGTAAGACTTGTAACAATTGATGATGCTAAAACACCTCTACTAGTCAATGGCCATAGGCTCCGTCTATATAAGCGCCCTGTTTCTAAAGAGGATTTCAAGACTGCTTGCATGACTGATATTCATTATCTTTTTCTAGGGGAGTCTTCTGCTCCTCACAGCATTTAATTTTCTGCACTATATTTTTAGTATTAGATTAGATTTAGCACTAATAATCCCTGTCAAGGATTGGCATATTACAATTGAATTTTGCAGATTCTGGAAAAAGCAATAAGGAGGACAGATTCATCATGAGAAGATCTGAAGCTTTAATCACAGAAGATTGTTCCCATCATTTTACCCTTTTTCCTAAGCAATATCCCTCCATATCCACATTATTTCCATTATTCCCACTCCCACCATCCCTGCAATATCCTCCTTCAGTCAGTATTTCCCACCCCTTACTGCTGAAATTATCCCCTATCAAATATTTCTCCATTTACAGACCTAAGTCATTTATCCCATTTCTCTGATTTTTCCCGTTGCTGAAACACCTGTTTCAGCAACGTATCACTGATTTTTCCCGTTGCTGAAACACCTGTTTCAGCAACGTATCATTGATTTTTCCCGTTGCTGAAACACCTGTTTCAGCGACGTATCGTTCAATTTTTCGTTGCTAAAACACCAGTTTCAGCAACTTGTTATCATCAAAACAGTATTCCTCTTTGCTGTTATATGAGCTTTTTGGTTCTCCATGATTATACTTCAGATCCTTTTGGCGAAAAATTATTCAGCACGTACCAGATTCAATTACACTCCTGTTCTAAACTTCAGAGAAAATCTACAGATTCTTCCATGTACATTAAAGCTATTTTGAAGCAACCGACACTTCGAATTATTAAACCAAAGGTAAAAATGTAAGGTATGAGGTCTTAATGTAATTCAGTTAAATTATATTAAAGAGAGGATTTCATTTATAATGATTACATATCTTCACACGCCCAATCATTATTACACCATACGTAGGGGGGGAATTCCAAAAATAGAACAATCATTTCGCATTAACCAAGCCTCCGTCCCTTGTCATATCTATTTCTGCCGTCATTTAGACCATGCAGCCTCTGTTGCAACAACTAGCACGATCAGGGTCTGTGTTTACTGTGCCGGTGCCTCTGCGGATAACTCAAAGCTACAGCCATGGGAGGGTCGACCGTTAGACATGAGCCCGACTCCATAAGTCTTCTTCAATTGTTTCCCGAAGTCTATCAGATTTTCCAACAAGCGGGATGGATAGTATATTTTGAAAGGTTGGGGGAATTTAACCAGGAACAAGTCTTAGAATTTGCACAAAACCTTCAAGACGATTTTTCGGTGGTCCAAGGGGTTCGCATTTCAGTGACAGAGGATGACATAGTTCAGGTATCAGGGTTGCCAGCTGAGGGTACTCGCTGGTTCAGCAGGAAGCAAGTTGTTCTCAACACGCAACAAGAATTTCTGCACCCAGATGAGCAAGTGGAACCCAGAGGCCGCGGGGTTAGTCTGCACTCACTTCCTCAACCATGGCCATCAGTGGCAGAGTTCATCAAACACTACTTAACGTGTGAGGGGCGTTATCAGGTAGTGTACAATCATGATTTTGTTTTGATGAATCATTTGAGGAATGGACGATTGATTAATATCCCCTATTATCTGCTTGGTTGTATTAAAAACATGTCTTATTATTGTAAACGAGCTAAATTCCCAATGTTATCCCTTACCCATCACCGTTTATGCCAGCTATTGATACAGAGGGGTTTTGCTCAGCAAAATCCCCCTCTGCATGCCCCACTCCCTGTTCCCCAGCCGCCGGAAATTCCTCAGCAGGCCCAAACGCCCCAACCACCCGAAAGTTCTCATGATATTCCGGAAATTCCTTATGAAGAACAACAGGAAGAAATTCCACATTCCCCAGTTGACCCAACCCCGAGCTCGCCTCATTTAGCAGAGCCAACTGCCCCCACTATTTCTGTCCCTAGTGACGACTCTCTAACACCCCCTTCCTCACCCACTTATAAAAAGAAAAGAACCCCAACAGTCGCAGTCTCCAGACCACGGACAAGGTCTACATCTCAAATTCTTACTTCTTCGAAAAACCCTGTCCCCAGAAAGAAACCCTCCCCTTCAAAGAAAAGGAAAGGCAGTGATTTTGCTGCCTTCCTACCAAAAAGAAAAATGAAAATGACTGTTGAGACAAAACTCACCTCCATTTCCCCTGACCCTGCCACTATTCTATTAAAACCTTTATCCCCATCTCAAACCTTCCAACCCGTCTCGTCCGGAGGCACTGCCACACAAGAACCAGCGCCCCGGGATAATACGACATTGTTTATGGCTCAAGAAGTGACTGTCACACAAGAACCAGTCACTTGCCCTGTGGCTGAAACACAAGAACTAGTCACTGGGGCACAAGAATACACCAAGCAGGACGATAGTGGGAAATCAGCAGTGACTGTCACACAAGAACCAGTCACTTGCCCAGTGGCTGAAACACAAGAACCAGCCACTGTGGCACAAGAACCAGCTACGACTGTGCATCAACAAAATACCCCAACAGAGTCAACCAGTACACAAGGTTTACATACTATGACATCTCTATTGGAGGAGAATGAATTCCTGAAGTCTGAATTAGAAGCTTACAAGAAGGAACTAACCATGGCTCGAGAGGCTTTTGAAAGAGAACTGAATCTCCATACATTAGCACACGTAGCCTCAATGCAAAATAAGGAGCCATGCAAAGAATACATGTGCCAGGAGTGTGGCAACATTTACCAGAATGCAGGCTACAAACTAGTTCAATTATCTGAGGCATCTACATCAGCTGGAATAAGAGAGGGATGCCCTACTGCTCCACAAGAACCAGTAGGACCCTCTATAAAGCAAGAAGAAGAAATCAAACCTCAGATATCCCGTCCTTTGCAGGTTGATGCAGCCATCCAGACAGAGGAAACAACGTCCCAACCCACTACTTCTGATGCTAAGACACAGACTCTGCCATGGAATCAATTGGAACAGATGAACAAATGGAAGAAGCAATATGCTGAAGAACAAGATATAATATTACGACAGCATAAGTTACAATGGCAGAACCATGTATATGCCAACTGGGATAGTTGGGACCAAATAATGCAAGAGCACAGGGAGTATAAAAAGGAAGCCAGAGAATCTAAGGCAAAGATAGCCTTGATGTTTTCATTAGTCCAGAAGTTGATGGCTACGCGCAAACCCTCTGTAAACTACTCTCTCTTTCTTTCTGAACGATTAGTTTATTTCCAATTAAAAGCAATAGCAAATGGCAGACCATATGAACTAATGACTTCAGAGAAATTTGTTGAGACCTTTAAGGAGGCCCCTGAGAGTGACCAGCATTTGCTGTGCGAACTCTACCTGCATAATGAGGCCATTCCCGAAAATAGGAAAGTTAATATTATTCCAATTGCAGGAGATATACAAATCAGGGCATTTGCTTCATTTTTGTCTAACCAGCTCACTTGGCAGACTGCGTTCACTGCAAGCAGTCATAATGAGGAGAATAAACTCCTGTGGATTAGACCAGAGCCTTTAAGCCCAGCCATGTTCATCGCACAATATTATGAATTCTTGCAGAAGCCCGGAATGAATGAGTACATGCAGCAATTACAGGCTTCAATACTTTTTAAGTGTCAACAGCACATTAGAATGAAGGGTACTGCTGCATTGAAGGCCAATGATATGTTTTGGCAGCAGTCATGTAAGGAAAGACAGGATTATCACCCTTTTAACCCTCTCAATTTTCAAGCTGCATTATCCAGGGTCCCTAAGTACATTGATTGCATTCAACATTGTGGAGTAAACTGGATCGGATATCACTTCCGTTTTCCAATTTTATGGCTGCCTTCAGACAAATATCAATGTCATTACCAGTTGACTAACAGAGATGAAGCCTTGGCATGGCAACATTTTCAGAACAACAGCGGATTCCGAGCTCCTACAGATGCCACCTTCTCCAGCTACTGCTTGAGTAATTTGCATGCTCAGTCCCAGTACTCAGACTCTGATTCAGACTAGGGGTTGCCTGAGGACATGCAACATTTTTAGCTAGGGGGGATGTTAGGACTCCACTATGTATCATTTTTGCTATATATTTTGACACCATTCTACTCTTATAACCATGAACTTCATTGTCTTTTTCATCTACTTTATCCCAAGGTATATAGAAACCTCTTCTTTATTATATGTTTAATCTGTCTTACATTTAATTCCGCAATACTCTTATATTTTATCAATAATTGAAGTGTATTGTTGCTGACACAAGTCCAAAGATCGCAGATAAGTTATATGCCTTGTTGGGAACAAGCGACCGTTGCTGAGACAGCTGACTCCGTTGTTGAAACAGCTGACTCCGTTGCTAAAACAACTGACTCCGTTGCTGAAACAGTTGACTCAGTTGCTGAAACAGCCGTCAAGCACGCAAATCCCGTTATGCGTAATTTGCGATTCTGGAAGAAGTTTTTGTGGAATAGTAGCAGCAGCACGAAGATATGGTTACCTGGATCATCCTAAAGATAGCACTTTTATTGTCTCGGTTGTAACAGCATTTTTTTTGAAAGAACAGAATAGTCCTGTTTTGGGAAAGAGAACAGAATCGAGATAATGTAGATTCGCTCTCATGTAAATTGTAAAAGATGTCTCCTCTTTAAAAAGAGGAGACATCATCATTAGAGGGGGGTTGAATTGTAAGTTACAGGAGAGTATTGTGAGAGAACTGGAGCTAGTCTCCTTCTGTAATGTATCAGTTACTTTGACAGATGAATAAAATCTTCTTTTGAGCGTTTCAATTTAATTCTTTCTCCTGGGGAATCTTGTGAGAAGGAAAGGGCCCGCCTTCCTCACAAGATTCACCCTTTTGGTTCCTGTAGTTTGTCTAATTCTTTGTGTGTTTGCACTTCCCTTAATTCTGTTGTTGGACACTAGTTACACAGTTTTGCAATACTCTGTTTCTTTAGCGGTACACGTATTGAATGCATGAATGGGTGATATTGGGAAGCATGTGCTGAAGATTCCTGCATAAAGGAATAGGGTCTTGTTCCCATTGATTGCTTTCCTTTGCCTACAGTGTGATTAGGAACAAGAGGACAAGTGCTGAAGGTTCCTGTTCATGGGAATAGGGTCTTGATCTCTTGAAGTTACTTTTCTTACAGTGTGATTAAGTGTCAGGCATCAGGTGCTGAAGTTCCTCACCAAGGAATAGGGTCCTGTTCCTGCTATGGTTGAATGATTTCTTTCCTTGTAGATTGATTTTCCTTTGCTGAATTGTAACTGTAACAGAGAAATCATTTCTGCTATAATTTAATTGACTTCAGCTTTGATTAAGTAGAGTGTGAATTAGTAGATTGATGAGATTAATAATTGTGTGTCCTTCTTTTACTACAACATTGATTCTGCTTTTGAAATTGAGCATATCCAGTGCGTTATTATCTTTGAAATAAAAAGACCTTCTCGGGTTGACAATTTATGTGGAGCTTGAATTGTGAAAACAATTAAAGCGACCAACAACTAGTACGTAGGCACCGGCCTACAATCTTATCTCCTCCAGGTACCACGTTTCATGCATTTTCAGACTAGATACTCCTGAAGCACAACGCATAATCTGAAAGGCCACGTTTCATCCAATTTTCATACTGGTCCCATTAATATCATTGAAGCACATACTCAATCAATCTTCTGAATCACCCAAACACCAGATCAATACATATACAAGGATAATATATGTGTTAGCACCCAGATCTAGTCCATCAGATCACATAAATATGAGTCATTATGATCCTGATCCAATATTAGTTCTCATCCATCAATACTGAAGCTAAACACAATCAACCAAACAGGATATGCAGAATGCTGATACCTTTAAACTGTCATCAGAACCCATCAACAACCAAAACTACCTGTGACTTCAAATATCATAGCTCAAATTGTATACGCTACTACAATGAACCAAACCTGCATATATACACGCTTACACCAAAGCCAACCCACGTACAGATCTATAAATATTCAAACATGACTTGCAGCGATTTCAAACTTAAGTTATACCCAGTTCAGATCATTCAATATACAGATCTAGAATAAGCATAATCAAATATAGAGATAGTTCATTTCAAACCATCTGATCCCGATCTATCCTTAGATCTTGTTCTCCATCAACCGGTGAGATCCCTCTTTAGCTCAGATCCAGATCTGCACCATAACCCAATCACAATATTCCAGATCTAGCACTTTATCAGATATTCAGATAATTCAGATGATGCCTTGCCAAATGATCTCCTTCCTCTTTTATAGCCTTAGTCCTTTCTCAATACCATGGTCCAAAACCATAGGATCAAAAAATTGTTGGACTAATACCATGAACCAACCATGAAGGTGCGTGATATCAACACTTTTGGATGCAATACCACGGGCCAAAACCATAGGATCAAAAACTGTCGGACTAATACCATGAACCAACCATGAAAGTGTGTGAGATCAACACTTTTGGATGCAATACCATGGACCAAAACCAATACCACGAACCCAATACTTGGGATCAACACTTCTGACAAGGTACCATGGTCCAAAACCATAGGTTCAAATACCAAGGACTAACTACCATGGACCAAAGGTAAGTTCTCCAACATATATGCGCTTTTCCTTGCATGAACAACCCAATACTTGGGATCAACACTTCTGACGAGGTACCATGGTCCAAAACCATAAGTTCAAATACCAAGGACTAACTACCATGGACCAAAGGTAAGTTCTCCAACATATACGTGCTTTTCCTTGCATGAACAACCCAATACTTGGGATCAACACTTCTGACGAGGTACCATGGTCCAAAACCATAGGTTCAAATACCAAGGACTAACTACCATGGACCAAAGGTAAGTTCTCCAACATATACGTGCTTTTCCTTGCATGAAAGTGCGTGAACTTTTTCTCTACATGAAATAAACTTTTCTCTGCATAAAAGTGCGTGAACTTTTCTCTACATGAAATAAACTTTTCTCTACATAAAAGTGCGTGAACGTTTCTCTACACGAGATAAATTTTTCTCTGCATAAAAGTGCGTGAACTTTTCTGCACTATAATTTATCATCTGAGATGAGTGGGTTGCCATCAAGTACAACATATGTATCATAATGCCAACAATCTCCCCTTTGGACTTGATGGCAACAAAAACCAATCACTCTCCCCCTTTGACATCAAGGGCAAAGGGTTAACCAAAATATTCTCTTTCCTAAATAAACATTCCGCTGTCCATACTCCCCGTGAGTACCTGCTGAAATCTTTGAATGAGCTCCCCCTTTGTATATGCCAAGGTGTACCAATCTGTTCATGCTACATGCTAAAAGCTCTGCTCTTTCTGAATTGTGATGTTCATGCTCCCCCTGACTGTAGGAAAGATCTGCAAAAGATGTTCTGCAAGAAGAACCAAGACTTATACATCATGAAAGAGATACAGATGTATTGCAGCAATATTCAGACCAGCATCCATGATCTCCTTCTGTACTTCCTCCATAATGCCAATAATGCATGATATGCTCCCCCTGTCTGTAAGCAAAGTCTGCAAAAAGGTGTTCTACAAGAACATGACTCTATACATCATACTTGACCTTCCTAGCACCAAATACTCATACATACATCCATCTCCCAACCAAGTGGGGATATACCAGAAAATGACAACCAAGTACATTACATCATTCATCCCAGACATAGTGGGGAAACCAGCATAGGCCGTTACATGACCTGAAGAGATCTCATCAAATGACTACAATAAATAGAGACACACTATTACATCATGAGTCTTGATATGACCTTTACATCGAATGATATACATGACATTTATAACAAAGACCAAACACCTAAATAAGATCATGATAAACATCAGCAACAACATTGTATGATCTGCTCCATAGCATCTGTCATCAGCAACTAGACCAACAACTTGTATTAGTGCATGAATCATCAAGGTATGTCCGTATCAACTCATCCTTTTGAACAGAATTCTGTATATACAGAATCATTCACATTCTATCATATGTGAGAAACACCATAGCCATCCAGATCTGCATGAACCAAGTATCATCAATTGGGAATATCTGCATCAATCAACATATGAAACAACCTATCATCATATAGGTAAGAACTCATCATCATCATGTCTCCAACAATGTAACTTTGAATAATCATCCATGTATCCAGCCAACAATCCTCATCCATATATGTGCTAAGAACAATAGGAATCCTGCATCATAACTGTAGTATATGATCTTTATGCATATGACGACAATAGCATATGAGTGACTCATCATCAAGTAAAGAAGATGTGAATTATGTACTGCTCCTTATCCTTATGAAGATCACCATGTAAGCACCATTAGAGAATCAACCACAAATCTGATCTAAATATCAACTATGTAACCCCAAGAATCATCTGAACAACTCATAACCATATCATAGCAAGATGAATCATTTATCCATATAAGCATCATCACCAAGGACTATTAACCATAATGCCAACAATGCATTAAGAGCATATGCTCCCCCTAAACCTGTGCCATCTGTCAGATCTGATCATGCATATTAAGAAGTATCAAGACATCAGCAATATCAAGTTAGAACCAAAATACTTCTAACCATCATATGCAACCATTATCAATTAGAGCAAAACTGATCCTTTTCTTGAATCTGTCCCTACTTCCTTTCTTCAAACAATCATATACGCGACTGTGCAGTAACAAATTCGTGTATATATATGCAACTTCCCTTTATCAAGCTTGCGTAGGAGATTGAAGTTTTACACTTCCGGCTCCCTCTGTTATGTCTGTATAATGTGTTGTGCCACCACTTTCTGACTGAACTTCCTTTTTCTTCCATATCTTCAAGTATGATGATGTTTTCTTCTTTTGGTGTGATGTCCGTGCTTTGTTCTTGCATTCCTTTGCTATATGTGCAAGCTTTTTACATGCATAACATCTTACATGTTTCATATTCCTTTTGTAGCAATCAGCAGCTTTGTGACCAAACATATTGCAAGCAAAGCAATATCCATTAAAGTACCTTGACTGAGATGATCTGTTTGCTTGATGATCTTGAACCCTTCTTCTTCTACATCTAGCTGCAACATGTCCAAGGTTATGACATACATAACATTCATCATTATTCATAGGAGGAGTAAAAGATTTTCTTTGAATAATTTCTTTCCTTGGTTGATGATGAGATTGACCTTTCATCTCTCTTATCTCCTTGTTGATCATTTTAGATTTCTCTTTAGAGTTCCTTGCCTCACCTTGTGAACTAGATTCACCTTCAATAGATTCATGAAAGCCAAGACCAGTTTTGATAGAAGGAGATCTTTGACTATTAAGAATATCATCCAAGACTTTAGTACTACCTTGAAAACGTAAGAGGTTATCCTTTTCTTCTAATTTACTTTTCAAGATATTTACCTTAACCTGAAGTTGTTCTTCTTTTTCTAGATATTGCTTCTTCATGTCTTCTTCAGCTTTCCTTTCTTCTTCCAACTGATGCTTTAGCTTGAGAATCTCCTTTTCTTGTTCTTCATTCAGATCCTGTTGCATTTGACGAATTCTGAAGGCACATTCTAGCTGAGATTTTAAGCTGATAACTTCGTTTCCCTGTTTTTCAATATCTTGGACTAGATCTTTATTCTGCTTCTTTGATTCTTCAAGATCTTCCTTTAGAGAGCGGATCGTGGCTTCAAGACTTTCATAGTAACTGGATCTATCTCTGAGTTTCTTGATGGTTGTGTTCTTTTCCTTGACTTCATTTCTTAGAGATGTTGCTTCAACCTGCAACTTTTGATATTTCTCCTTGAATAACTCTCGTTGAGCCTTTTGTCTAGTAACAGCTTCTTTGAGGGCACCACTCTTTATGTTCAGAAGTCTTTCTTGTTCACTAATTTTGTTTGTCAGCCTGTTAAATTCTGCTTCTATTTGATATCCTTCTTCCTCACCCATAAGAGCACATTCAGTTGTTTTGTTATCACTTCCATCTTTTCCAAATGGATAGATAGCTGGAACATCAGAGGATAGTAAATTCATACCTGATAGTTCATCTTCATTCTGAAATGATTCCGAATCTGAATCTGAATCTGAAGAGCTTCTTATACCTAATCCCCAATCGATTCTCCCACTGTCATAGTTCTTCTGAGATGTCTTCTTCTTCTTATGAGATTTCTTCTTAATCTTCTTTCCCATTGTTCCATGGATCTCCTTCAAGCGATCAAGCTTCTACCAAAGGACCTGCTCTGATACCAATTGTTGGAAATAATACTGAGAGGGGGGGGGGGGGGGTGAATCAGTATTATCACATCAATAAAACTTTTTCATTTCCATATTCAGATTCATATATGCTACTTCCACAACTTCTTATGATTCAATTAGTTTATCCTTAATGAGTGCATTAGAACATTATCAACCATATTAACAGTAAAGAGGTGCAGTAAAATAGAATAGATCATCACACATAAGTCACACACATGAACACCATGATATAAGGTGGAAACCCAATGTGGGAGAAAACCACCTGTTGCAAGTCATCTCAATCTTCTTCTTAATAAGAAAATCCTTTTACAATATTTATGTACTGGTGCAGTCTTATACCAGTATGCAGGCTTCTACTTGCGGAGAGCTACAACTCTCTCTCGTTCTCCAGTCTCTCCTGGAAGGGAGCTACCACCCCCTTAGCTCTTGTACTAGCTAAGATACTAGTACGTAGGCGCCGACCTACAATCTTCTCTCCTCCAGGTACCACGTTTCATGCATTTTCAGACTGGATACTCCTGAAGCACAACACATAATCTAAAAGGCCACGTTTCATCCAATTTTCATACTGGTCCCATTAATATCATTGAAGCACATAATCAATCAATCTTCTGAATCACCCAAACACCAGATCAATACATATACAAGGATAATATATGTGTTAGCACCCAGATCTAGTCCATCAGATCACATAAATATGAGTCATTATGATCCTGATCCAATATTAGTTCTCATCCATCAATATTGAAGCTAAACACAATCAACCAAACAGGATATGCAGAACGCTGACACCTTTAAACTGTCATCAGAACCCATAAACAACCAGAACCACCTGTGACTTCAAATATCATAGATCAAATTGTATACGCTACTACAATGAACCAAACATGCATATATACACGCTTACACCAAAGCCAACCCACGTACAGATCTATAAATATTCAAACATGACTTGCAGCAATTTCAAACTTAAGTTATACCTAGTTCAGATCATTCAATATACAGATCTAGAATAAGCATAATCAAATATAGAGATAGTTAATTTCAAACCATTTGATCCCAATCTATCCTTAGATCTTGTTCTCCATCAACCGGTGAGATCCCTCTTTAGCTCAGATCTAGATCTGCACCATAACCCAATCACAATATTCCAGATCTAGCACTTTATCAGATATTCAGATAATTCAGATGATGCCTTGCCAAATGATCTCCTTCCTCTTTTATAGCCTTAGTCCTTTCTCAATACCACGGTCCAAAACCATAGGATCAAAAAACTGTTGGACTAATACCATGAACCAACCATGAAAGTGCGTGAGATCAACACTTTTGGATGCAATACCACGGGCCAAAACCATAGGATCAAAAACTGTCGGACTAATACCATGAACCAACCATGAAAGTGCGTGAGATCAACACTTTTGGATGCAATACCACGGACCAAAACCAATACCACGAACCCAATACTTGGGATCAACACTTCTGACGAGGTACCATGGTCCAAAACCATAGGTTCAAATACCAAGGACTAACTACCATGGACCAAAGGTAAGTTCTCCAACATATACGCGCTTTTCCTTGCATGAACAACCCAATACTTGGGATCAACACTTCTGACGAGGTACCATGGTCCAAAACCATAGGTTCAAATACCAAGGACTAACTACCATGGACCAAAGTTAAGTTCTCCAACATATACGCGCTTTTCCTTGCATGAACAACCCAATACTTGGGATCAACACTTCTGACGAGGTACCATGGTCCAAAACCATAGGTTCAAATACCAAGGACTAACTACCATGGACCAAAGGTAAGTTCTCCAACATATACGCGCTTTTCCTTGCATGAAAGTGCGTGAACTTTTTCTCTACATGAAATAAACTTTTCTCTGCATAAAATTGCGTGAACTTTTCTCTACATGAAATAAACTTTTCTCTGCATAAAAGTGCGTGAACTTTTCTCTACATGAGATAAACTTTTCTCTGCATAAAAGTGCGTGAACTTTTCTGCACTATAATTTATCATCTGAGATGAGTGGGTTGCCATCAAGTACAACATATGTATCATAATGCCAACATGAATGAAAGGGGAGAGGGAAAGTAATATGAGTGAAGTGTAGTGAAAGAAAAATGAAAATTGGGATACAACAGCAAAAATACAATTTTGCAAACCCTAAGCAATTTTCTCAACACAACTTTGCAATGAACTAGGGTTTTGTTTTTAACCAATTGAAACACCATAAACACTGATGGAAACTCATACATTGGGAATATGGAGGTGTCAAATTACTTGAACACAAGAATATTCAGCAAATTTTTCAATTTGGGAGAGTTTGTGAGTGAAATTAGGCTTCCAGCTCTATGCGTCGCGCCACAAACCCAATGCGCCGCGCCACCAAACCCTATGTGTAGCGCGTTTTGCAGGAGACTTTTGGAGGCCTTCCCGGTGTCTGATTTGGGCACAGGATAACTCGTTGGAAAGGTTTTTGAGTATAATTTCCAACCCAACTAGAATTTTTCAATTTATAGTTATTTTACCTATCAAAAATCAAATCTCCCAAGACTGGTCAAAATGTGCAGAATGAGGTTGCCTAAAGGGAGAGTGCTGCTGCAGTCAACTTTTGAAGGTCTTCCTCAACTCCAAATTGAGCTCATGATAGCTAATTGGAAATATCGTTGTGTCTAGTTATCATTTGACTCATCAAGAAAGTCATTTGGCCAACCAAGCTAGGAGAAAACTTGATTTTCCCAAGGTCACTTCAGAGGTGCATCAATTCTCCCGAGGCAACTGTATTTTTGACATTTCTCTGAAACCATGACACCTGTGTAAAAAGTGAAGGAGGTTTTTCTTCATTGGCCTATTATGGACAAAAAATTCTCTCATTTTTCCCAAATTCATCTTTTATTTCTCAGAAACATCATTGGAGTAAAACCTATCCTGATGTGTGGAATAGGGGATTTGTCGAAATGAAGTGAAATGAAGGGGATAAGTGGCTTCTAAATTCTTGAGAAAATTTTGTGAAGTAGGGAGGGATTTTAGGAAGTAGGGGAAAGTTGGATTTCAAATATTGAGTGAGGGGAAGGGCTCCAAAAGGGAAAAACACAAGCCTAGTCTAGAAAATTGTCAAGTTGTAGCAACTAGGGTTTGTGCAAAAATGAGGAATTCGGGGGATCTTAGTGATGGGAAGTGTTTAATAAGGTACATTAAGGATAGGGGAAGGTGTATGAACATCCAAATACAAGTTTTGCTAATGATTTGATCATCCAAGAGAAATTACCTTCAAAACCCTATGAGAGGGAAATGAACTTTACCTAGGCGCAACTGAAGCATGAACAAGGTGTAAAATGACCCATTGGACCTTGACATGATGATGACAACCCTCTGAATGATGGTGCACTCAGCTGAATGGTGACATGGACCGAAATTTGGACAAATTTGAAAGGAGTAAAAGCAAACCCTAGACCTAATGCCTAGTGACCAAATTTTGCTTGAAGACTCACTGAAATGACAAAATTTGACCTTGAAACCTTAAAATCACTTTGTAAGAGAATGTTTTATCACTGGTGGAAGGCTGCAAAAACTGACACTAACAACTACGACCTTCTCTTTTCTTCCAGGGACCACATTTCATAAATTTTCAGACTGGATACACCTAGAACACAACACCACAATCTGAAGGGCACATTTCATCCAATTTTCATATTGGACCCATCAACAACATTGAAGCTCAAAATCAATCACCACTACAATACAACCATTGCATTAACCAATCATTAAATACTCAATCATTAATCTCTGAATCACCCACAACTGAATCACACAGTCACCAGAACACAGAGCAGAACCCATAACTCTGCAACAACCACTAGAACCATCTGCAAATTCAGATATCATATTTCATAATGTATACGCTACTATGATGATCCAAACTAGCGTGTATACGTGCTTTTTCCAAAGAAAACCCGTGTACAGATCTGCAAATACTAACTTAAAAACCTTCATAGCTATTTTAGAATTCAGTCATACCCAGATCATAACATTTGTAGAATAAAACATGCGTTAGTATTCAGATCTAGACTATCCATGATCAAACACATAACGATAATACATTCCAAGCCTTAAGATCCCAATCCATCATCCATCATCATACACATAGGTGCATCCTTAGTTCAGATCAAGTAAAGCATCACAAACCCATAACCTGCATACTGGATCTCACACTTCATTAGATATTCAATACTTGCACACCTTGGCCAAATGATCTTCTCCTCCTTATATAGTTTTAGGCCTTTCTCAATACCATGGATCAAAACCACTTAGGACCAATACCTTGGACCAAATACCTAGGGCCAATACTTCGGACCAGATATCTTGGATCAATACCATGGGCCAAATACCACAGACCAAAAACTTAGTTTTCCAACATGTACGCGCTTTCCCTCTTGTGAAAGTGCGTGTGTATGTTATATGCTCCTTTTGTTCTGTTAACCCACGTGTATACGCTCCTTTGTCAACGTGAACCTGCGTATACCTCTCTTTCTTCATTCTTTGTAGTCTGATCATTAATTCTTTGCTATTGACCTGCTGCACTGTGATCTGTCATTTGAGTGAGTTGCCATCAAAGACAACACCTGTATCATAATGCCAACAATCTCCCCCTTTGGACTTGATGGAAACAACAACCACACCAAGTCACTCTCCCCCTTTGACATCAAGGGCAAAGGGTCATTCTCCCCCTTAGTGCATGCTAAATTCTCTGATATGCTGAAGTGTGCTGATTGAGCTCCCATGATCGAGTTCATGCTCCCCCTAAGCATAAGAAAAGTCTGCAAAAAGATGTTCTAAAAGAAGAACATGACTCTACACATACATCACAAATGACATTCCTATCACCAATGACTCATACATACATCTACCTCCCAACCAAGTGGCAATATACCAAATTTGACTCATCCACTTAACCAAGTGGGGATATACCAATTGTTTATACATGTCAAAAACAAGAAATATTACATCATCCATCCCATGCATAGTGGGGTTACAATTTAGGTCTTTGCATGACCTTTACATCAAATGATATACATGACTCTTATAACAAAGGCCAACAATCTAAACAAGAACATGATAGTCATTAGCAACTATCATACACCATATGTGATCTGCACCATAAGCATCTGTCCACAACATCCAGACCTGTAACCTGCAATACCATTCTCTTGGCCAACCAACAATAATATGCCACTTAAGTGATCATCCATGAATCTGATCTGAATACCAACAATTTGACCCCACTTAATATGCCACATAAGCATCATCACCAAAAAAATTTAATCATAATGCCAACAATGCATTATTCGAAGCATATGCTCCCCCCGAACCTATTCCATCTGTTCACTGTCAGATCTGATCACGCATATATCAGCAAGAAGTATCAAGGCATCATCATCAGTCATATATACATCAAGTTAACTTGTGAGGATCAAAAGTAATTATAAATAACATCTTATGAGTACCAACACATTTCCAAACATCATTAGTAGATTGTAACCATCATCAAATAGAGCAGATAATTGACTAAACCATATCAGACCCCTTTTCCGAAGTCTGTCCCACTGCTTTTCCTCAAACTAACATATACGCGACTATGCAGCTTCGAACTCACATATATACGTGACTTGTCTTCATGAAACTTGGGTATGAGATTTAGAACACTGAAGTTCCACACTTTCAACTCCCTCTGAGTCTGTCATGTCTATATACTTTGCTATGCCACATCTTTCTGACTGTACTTCCTTCTTCTTCCATATCTTTGAGTGATATGATGTTTTCTCCTTTTGGTATGGTGCCCGTACTTTGTTCCTGCATTCCTTTGCTATATGTCCAAACTTGTTACATGCATAACATCTTACATGTTTCATATTTCTTCTGTAGCAGTCAATGGCTTCGTGACCAAACATATTGCAAGAAAAGCAATATCCCTTAAAGTACATGGAACGTGATGATCTTTCTGTACGACAATCTTGAACCATTCTACTTCTGAATCTCACTGCAACATGTCCAATATTATGACATACATAACACTCAACATTATTCATCTGAGAAAATAACCGACTATCACTTCCATAGGTTGGAGTAAAAGATTTTCTTTGAAGGATTTCTTTCCTTGGTTGTTGATGGGGTTGACCTCTTATCTCCTTGTTGAGCATTTCAGGTTTTGCATTAGAGTTCCTTGCCTAACCCTGTGAACTAGATTCACCTTCAATAGGTTCATAAGAACCAAGACCAGTTTTGATAGCAGGGGATCTTTAACTACTAGAATATCATCCAAAATCTTAGTACTATCTTGAAACCGCAACAGTTTATCTTTTTCTTCTAATTTACTTTTTAAGATATTTACCTCAACCTGATGTTGTTCTTCCTTTTCCAGATGTTGCTTCTTTAAAATTTCTTCAGCCTTTCTTCCTTCTTCCACTTGCTGCCTTAATTTGAGAATTTCATTTTCTTGTTCTTTATCTGCTTGAGGTAGTTCTTCATTCTGCTTATTTTTTAATGATATCACTTCATCCTGCAGCATTTGACGTACTTTGAAGGCACATTTTAGCTGAGATTTTAATTTGGTAACTTCTCCTCTGAGGGCACACCCCCTTTTGTTAAATAGATCTTGTTGATCTATGATTTTATCTGATGCTTCATTTTCTTGTTCATCATGAGGTGATTTGAAATCTGAATCCTTTCTTCCATCTAATGGCCAATTGTCTCTCCTGATGTCACCGTTCCTTTGAGTTGCGTTCTTCTTCTGAGTTGCTTTCTTCTTTAGCTTCTTTCCCATTGTTTCTATGGATATCCTTCAAGAGATCAAGCTTCTATAAAAGGACTTGCTCCGATACCAATTGTTGGAAATAATACTGAGAGGGGGGGGGGAGGGGGGTGAATCAGTATTAGCAAATCAATAACTTTTTCATTTCCATAATCAGATTCATATATGCTACTTCAATTAAGGGAACTCGCGTGTACACGCAACTGTGTTTAATGCAAATAGCGTATATCCAACGAACTTATGATTCAGTTAATTCATCATATGTTGATATTTAATTAGTGCATCAGAACTTCATTAACCATATAAACAGTAACCAGGTGCAGCAAAAATAGAACAGATCATCACACATATGAACACCAAGATATAAGGTGGAAACCCAATGCGGGACAAAAACCACATGTTGCTGTCTTCCTTTAATATAAGAAAAAACTTGTTTACAATCTTGTAATGCACAAACTCATACCAGTACACAGGTACCCACCTACAAAATGCCACAACCTTCTCTCATTCTCCAGCTTCTACTGGAAGGAAGCTACAACCACCTGGCTCTTGTACTAGCAGATATATTTACTAGTACATAGGCGCCGACCTACTGAAGGCTATAACCTTCACTCGTTTTCCAGTTGCTACTGGAAGGGAGCTACAACCCCCTGGCTCTTGTACTAGCCAATATGTTTACCAATACGTAGGCACCGGCCTACAGAAGGCTATGATTTTCTCTTTTCTTCCAGGGACCACGTTTCATAAACTTTCAGACTTGATACACCTGGAACACAACACCACAATCTGAAGGCCACGTTTCATCCAATTTTCATATTGGAGCCATCAACAACATTGAAGCTCAAAATCGATCACCAATGCAATGCAACCGTTGCATTAACCAATCATTAAATACTCAATCATCAATCTCTGAATCACCCACAACTGAATCACATAGTCACCAAAACACAGAGCAGAACCCAGAACTCTGCAACAGCCATTAGAACCATCTGCAAATTCAGATATCATATTTCATAATGTATACGCTACTCTGATGAGCCGAACCAACATGTATACGTGCTTTTGCTAAAGAGAACCCGCGTACAGATCTGAAAATACTAACTTAAAAACCTTCACAGCTATTTCAGAATTTAGTTGTACCTAGATCATAACATTTGCAGAATAAAACATGCATCAGTATTCAGATCTAGACTACCATGATCAAACCACATAATGATAATATATTCCAAGCCTTAATATCCCGATCTATCATCCATCATCATACACATAGGTGCATCCTTAGTTCAAATCAAGCAAAGCATCACAAACCCATAACCTGCATACTGGATCTCACACTTGATCATATATTCAATATTTGCACACCTTGGCCTAATGATCTTCTCCTCATATAGTTTTAGGCCTTTATCAATACCATGGATCAAAACCACTTAGGACTAATACCTTGGATCAATACCATGGATCAAAATACCATGGACCAAATACCACGGACCAAAAACTTAGTTTTCCAACATGTACTTGCTTTCCCTCTTGTGAAAGTGTGTGTGTACGTTAGACGCTCCTTTTGGTCTGTTAACCGACGTGTATATGCTCCTTTGTCAAGGTGAACTTGCGTATACCTCTCTTTCTTCATTCTTTGTAGTCTGATCATTAATTCTTTGCTATTGACCTGTTGCACTGTGATCTTTCATTTGAGTGAGTTGCCATCAAGGACAACACTTGTATCATAATGCGAATAGGTTAGAAGGAATAACTTAACTAAACAGTTTAATATTGGTTAATATTAGATAGGTAGAAATAGGTGAATAAAGTTAATCCAACTGTATAATCTATATTATTGTAGTTGAGTAGATTAGTTTAGTGTCAAAATAAATATTTTAAAATCTCCCTACAATGAAAAACTGATAAGATTTGCATGTTTAAATGCACCCTCATTTGTTGAAATAACATTAGGATAGGAAAAATGAAGATATTTGATGTAATAAGTATGAAGTGCCTTGCTATCCAAAGTTTGGACTTTGGTCTATTAATCATGTGCCTGAAACATATGGCGGGCCCCTCCTATGTTAACTCCCCCGAATTTCACCACCACCCGATCATCTCCCACCTGCATCTGATGACCCATAAAGGAGTTCAGAGCCCCCCCTGAAGTAGCAACGTTTAACGAAGAGGGTGGGGGGGGGGGGTCCGAAAAGCAGTTTACCATTCCCTGACGTGGTACCATTAGGTGAGTTCATACCACCTCCCTCCATAAACTTGATACCGCCACACCCCCCCCCTCCAAAAGTAGTATTTCCTTCCTGCCTATCATTCATTCCCACTAATGGTAGCCTCCACGTCCTATCAAAGATGTCGCTCCCATCATGCCACCTCACCCCATGTCCCGCCACTCTTGTCAATGGTCCTGCTCCATTTTTTCCCAAATCCCCAGCTTGCCACATCTAACTCCATTTCAGCCTCCATTAATATCTTAATCATTTACCTGCACCATTACAGGAGGTTCAATGCTTAAAGAGACTGTTAAGACCAATTTCACTGCTGATAAATACAGGATTTCATACTCTGATCACACTTTCTTTCCATCACTTGTTCAATTGAATTCCCTCCTCTTTGTACTGAAATTATTTCTGCAGCATTCCTACTACCCATCATTCACTTATCGCCAGTGGTCTGCCACTCTTAATTTCCCAAATTACTGGATGCATAGCTATATTTACTATTGCAGTCTTTGATCCTCATCCTGTAAACCACCATGGCACCTAAAACTTCCCCTGTGATCAATCTGATGCTTAATCCCCTTATTGATCTAGACCATATTCCACTTGCAGACCGAGATTATAAAATCACTGAAACTCAGTGCGAATTCGACTTGTTCGAATTGCACTATTGGTTCAAGGACAACTTCCTTGACCAATCCGATGAAATACTTCTATGGAAATCCAGACTCCCTCTGTTTGCTATTCCTCAATCCTATCATTTTCCTGAGTTTTTCTTGAGATGCCAAGCCTCTTACCTTGCAAGCAAGAGGGCCATAATTTCCCCAAATGGTGAAATTCTCTTCACCATCACAACTGACAACATTAATCAAATGCTGTAGGTTCCCCACTGTGATTCCATATCCCCTTTATCTATTGAATCTCTCATAGAAATCTACCAAAAATTAACCTTTCCCCAGAGAGCATCCATCTTTGAAATTTTCCTCCCTCAAGATTCCCAACTCCCTAAAAAAAATCCCCCATATCCCTCTTCTATGTTCCCTCAAAGAACAAGACAATTTATTTTTGTTTTGTCTTCCATTCTTGGTTGCAACTCAGATGAGTGGGTAGATGAGCATATTCTAGGATTTTTGTCCACTCTTTCTTCAGAAGAAATACCATCAGTCACCTTTGACTATGGTCACTTCTTATAAAATATAATTCATGAACAATTCCTTTAGTTTCTATCTGAAGGAATGTTCAGGAACTCATCCATTCTTATGTACATGTTTATATTTTTCCAAGAAGATAAGTTTCCATTCTCAGTGCAAAAACTGGATCAACAAAGAGAGCCACAGTGAATTGTTTTGTGGACTTCTTTAGTCAAAAAACAATCAGAAGAGTAGAACCTTTCAGAGTTTATAGATCAATTTGTTTTTCCAGCCACTTGTGTGTTGAGTGGCCAACAGGTTCCAAGGACCAGTGAAGAAATTCAAAAGGTTCTGCAGCTTAGTGAACAGGTCAAAACAGGGGATTGGTACCTTTACCAATCATTTATAGAGATTACAGTGTATGGTTTAGATCTGCCACCATACAAAATGCCCAAATACTTACCCATAAGGATATTTTCCTAGAATATATCAGGCAGATAATTCATTCTAATCATATTCACTTTGTGGCAGCCAAGAAAAAATCCCAGTTTAGGATTAAGACACAAGTTGGACCATTCATCTGCAACACTAGAGGAGCAGGAGAGGAAGCAAACCTCCTACTGAAACAAATGAACTTTCCTCTCAGTTTCACTTGGTCTTATGACCCCTTTGGGGTAATTTCCAAATTGAGAGTAGAACAAAAAACTACACCATATGTGCAGACATAGAGGCCTGAAATTGAAAAATATATGAACCAGCACACTTGGGTGGAAAATATGTTGCAGGAGGCCGAGGAGTAGGTGCTTTCAAGGATAGCTTTAGAGACTCCACTACCAAAAGAGAAATCAGAAAAGAGAGCAAGGGAGGATGATTCCCTAGTCACCAAAGTATCAGCTAAGGAATTTAAAATATATACTAAGAAGATTAAAGATGGCTCTGGTTCTAAAATAGAATTTCCATCACTAGATGACACACAAGGCACTATTGTGCTCTCAGGTTTGAAGAATTCCAAGCTGGATAGTGATACTATTGAATCTCCATCATCTTCCTCACTTACAAAGGATACTCCAGCCACTATCCCTCAGACACCTAAGACATCTACAGAGTAGAGACAGTTGTATATTTTTCAGAGATACAAAGAAATCAAGTAGAGGAATGAGGCCATTCATGACAACACATCAACTCAGTTTAGAAAGCAATCTTTTTCCATTCAACACATAATCATATCAACATATGATACATAGAAGGGGAGAATGCATTTGGAATTTTTACGGGCCCAGGTCCCTCAATCAAAGTCAACAATAGAATTCAAAGAGACCACCTTTGAATTTGAGGCAAAGGATGTCCATCCTTTGGATCAAATAGATATGCATAGATAGATAGGTGGGATGGCATATTCGACTTTCACACAGACTACTATCACTACCTCAAAATTACAACTCTAAATAATGTGCAGTCTCAACTCAAATTGAAGAAAATATACTCATTGTCCAAGGATACCATAATCAAATACTTGGAAGAGATGATAGTCAAAGCAAGCGTTGAGCCATAAAATGCAAAAGCTATAGAAGAAATAATCAGAAATAAGAATGGTGATATTGTAACATTTAAGAAGCAATTGAAGCTACCAATAACCGAAGACCCCCAGGCTAAAGAACTTGGAGAGATAGAGTTACAAAAGGAAGAAATGATAAAGATGCTAGTGGAGCAAGCTACCTAGATTAAAGAAATGGAAGCAAAAATGGACATGCTTATAAAGGAAAAGGAGAATAATTCACAGCTTGTTGTGGTTCCTCTTGATGCAGTTCCTATTGCATGTTTGCAACAGACAGGTGTCCCTACAACAACTACTACAGCCGAAACATCATCCTCTATGGTGCTTCCCACCGTAGTGGTGGATGACTCAATTAAATTGGCTCAATCTATGGAAAATATGACTATACAAGGAGAAGAGCTAAAGAAACTGAACTAGGAGATAAAAGTTTTGCAGGAGCATAGTACAAGGTATGAAAATGCCTACTTGATAGAAACACAGAAAACTCACACCTTGTCCCAAAGATTACAAAAAATGGAAGAACATTGTGCCATGGGCAAAACATTGGCACACGTGAAGGAAAGCATCTTTAAAACAATTAATGAAGACATGGGAGAAATTTGGCCTTCTATCCAAATCATTTTTGAACAGAAGGAACTTTTTGAAAGGTCAACTGAAGCCATTGAGCAGGTTAGAAAGCAGCTAGGAGACAAACCAAATGAAGCTACTGAGCTGATAAAATTTTTAAATTCCAAGAACAGTCAAGAGCTAGAAGAATTAGAAATTGAAGACAAAAATGAGACAATTTTGGAAGTCAGGAAAGTGCTAACTAAAAGGAACCTGATGAGACAGCTAGAGGAGAGAGGGAAAAACATGAACATAGGC
Organism: Pinus tabuliformis; assembly: GCA_031772625.1. NCBI lineage: Eukaryota > Viridiplantae > Streptophyta > Pinopsida > Pinales > Pinaceae > Pinus > Pinus tabuliformis. The sequence continues at coordinate 120,058,785 of CM062810.1, read as the reverse complement.
ATACAAAGATTCTTTGCCAAGCTAGAGCCTATCCACAATAAGGGACTTCCAGACCTATTAGTTATAAATGACAAACTCAGTACATGGCTAGATTACAGTGCACAGATTATGAATAAAGCGAGAGATAAATTGAAAGTGATAGCCGAAAGACTTAGCATGACAAGAAGGGAATTTTCGGAAGAACTATCGTTTGATCTTGACATCCAGTATGCAATTCTGAATTTGTTCATTACCCGGCCAACATTTTCTAGATACACTGTGGTTGATGAATTGTACAGGAAATTAGTGAAGATGAATATCACAAGCGATTAGCGCTGACATAAACTTGTGAATTACTAGATTAAATGGTAAATTTAGCAACACAACTCTGGCATCCAGTTTTTCAGCACTAGACAGCCAGTTGTTTCTTCATTTCGATGCCACCACTTCAGACAGTTTGATTTTCCTCATTCTATTGTAATAATTTAGCTTAATTCAGTCCTATCATTTTGTAGATGCATCCTTGTCATCTTGACAGGATATTTTTGTAATTTAGTTATAAATACTTCAATTGTTGAAATAATACAGGTTGGTTTTTGTACGAAGAAACACTATTGTATACTTTTTGTTGAACCATCTGTTAGTGTCAGTCTTTCCAGCCTTCCTCCAGTGATCAAACATACTCTTACAAAGTGATTTTAAGGTGTTAAGGTCAAATTTTGTCATTTCAGTGAGTCTTCAAGCAAAATTTGGTCACTAGGTATTAGGTCTAGGGTTTATTTTCACTCTTTCCAAAGTTGTCCAAATGTCGGTCCATGTCACCATTCAGCTGAGTGTACCATCATTCAGAGGGTTTTCATCGTCATTTCAAGTTACAATGGGTCATTTTACACCTTTCTCATGCTTCAATTGCACCTAGGTAAGGTTCATTTCCCTCTCCTAGGGTTTTGAAGGCAATTTCTCTTGGATGGTCAAATCATTAGCAAAATTTGTATCCAGATGTTCATACACCTTCCCCTATCCTTAATGTACATTATTAAACACTTTCCATCACAGAGATCCCTCGAACTCCTCATTTTTGCACAAACCCTAGTTTCTTGCTACAACTTGGCAATTTTCTAGGTTAGGCCTGTGCTTTGCCATTTTGGACCCCTTCCCCTTAATCAATTTTTGAGATTCCACCTTCCCCTACTTCTTAACATCCCTCCCTACTTCCCAAAATTTTCTCAAGAATTTAGAAGCCCCTTATCCCCTTCATTTCGCTTCATTTCGACAAATCCCCTGCTCCACACATTGGGATAGGTTTCACTCAAATGATGTTTCTGAGCAATAAAAGATGAATTTTTGAAACCTGAGAGATTTTTTTGTCCCCAACAGGCCAAGGAAGAAAACAATCCTTCACTTTTTATATAGGTGTCATGGTTTTATAGAAATCTCAAAAATAAAATCGCCTTAGGAGAATTGATGCACCTTTGAAGTGACCTTGGGAAAATCAATTTTTATCCTAGATTGGTTGGCCAAATGACTTGTTTGATTAGTCAAATGATAACTATACACAAAGAGCTTTCCAATGAGCTATCATGAGCTCAATTTGGAGTTGAGGAGGGCATCCAAAAGTTGATTGCAACAACACTCTGCCTTTAGGAAACCTCATTTGGCACATTTTGACCAGTCTTGGAAGATTTGATTTTTGATAGGGAAAATGAACTCCAAATTGAAAAATTTTAATTGGGTTGGAAAGTGGACTTAAAGACCTTTCCAACGAGCTATCCTGTGCCCAATTTAAAAACCGGGAAGGCCTCCAAAAGGCTCCTGAAAAAAGGCATGGCGCACTGGGAGAAATTTTCCAGTGTAAATTTACACTAGCGCGACGCACTGGGGAGGCGCGATGCATTGGGCTAAAAGGCCGGAAATTCATTGAAATCTTCCTTCAAATTGAAAATTATTCATTCCAAAAGTAGGTAGAGCCTCCATTTTTGTGTTTCATCCAAGTTTGTGCTAGGGTATGGTGGTTGATGGATGCTAATGATTGAAACAAAAATTCAAACCCTATCATTTTGAATTCCTCACATGTAAACTGTTGCCTAGTGTTTCAAAACTTGTTTGTCACCAAGGTTACTCTTTTGCATTATTTCTCTTGTCCTTAATTCCCTTTGTTCCTTGACTCCATTTTTCCCCATCCCCTAAAGTTACTAAACCCCTATCCTAAATTCCATTTCCCAAAACTTTCAAAGGTGAAACCCTAAACCCTATCCCACACATAAAACCCCTCAAACCCTCCTACATTTCCCTAATAAAATTTGTCCCAATAGTCCCTAATACCTCACTATTTTTCCCTCCCCTTATTGTCCCTCATGTCATTGTTTTCTCTTGGTGACAAAGGTCAAGCATGTAATCAAAGGCATTACAAGACAGTATGACATATCAACACCTATTTGTCCAAGACAGTTTGTCCACCAGTAGACATGACATCTGATCCTTCATATGATCATGAAGAAGAGACACACAATGATTTTCCAACAGAGGTACATGCACCCAGGAGGCCTCATAGAGGTGGAAAAACATCCGTGAAGACCAGCTGCCCAGCGAAGCCTAAATGAGAGGACACCCATTCAGTAGGAGATAGAGGCTGATCGAGAGATTTGGCTCCATAGGATAAACATCCAATTAGAGAAGCTATTGGCGAAATTAAACAAGGACAAATACATGCTCAGGCACATGAAAAACCATTATTGGGCACGAAATCATGTTTGCAAGGCACGAATCAGGAATTTAAAAGCAAAACTAAAGAAGGTAATAAGGAGGCAAAAGAGGCAAAGGGAGCTTGATCGTCTTCAGATATTGGCTGAAGCCTCTTTCGCCCAACATAACACTTAATGAAGAAGCTCCAATCCAAATTTCAAGAAATTTGGGGTATTTTTGACATTTTGGCAAATTTTTGTACAAAAAACAGGGTTTTTCTCCCTGTGCGCCGTGCCACATGGTGCACGCTTATGATAGGGAGCTCCAAATGGCAAAAAATTTATATTTTTGGATTTTTCATGAAAAATCATGACTTCTAGTGCATGGGCAAGACGTTTGGGCAAGTTTTGAGTCCTTAGGAGGTCAAAAACACTCAAAAAATGACCTCTCAGCCCCTAATTTCACACACAGGAAGCAATCTTGGGAGATTGAAGTTTTGGAGGCGCAAATGCGCACCAAATTTAGAAATTCCACTTGGGTTGGAAATTAGATAGGCATGGTTTTCCAAAAAGCACACTTGAGCTCAATTTGGACTTCATGAAGTGCCTCAAACTCAGCCTCAAATTGGCGCGACGCATACATATTTTGGCGCGGCGCACAGAGGATTTTTGATCAATTTTTCACCTTCCAGCTCAGAAATTCGGCCAGTTTGACTAGTTTTGCTTGGTGATGTAATTTTTTGATCTATCTTGATGTAATTGGATAAACATGATGTAATTTTGGCACTTATTTACTTGTTCTAGAGGATTCATTCATTAAAAAGTGAAAATTTAATGAATGAATCAATTTCCTACCTTATAGAGGCAAGTTGTTTTGATTGCCTAGATTTTAGTGCTTTGTTTAGAATTGGTTGAAACAGCTCCTAGAATGATGAGCTCGACCCCTAGAGGCAAGGGAATGGGTTGGGCTAGTCTATATCATGTAATTCCTAAGTCATTTTCAGGGTTGGACACTTGGGATTGCTTTGGCATATCATTGTACATTCTATCTCTCCATTTTTTGCTAAGGAAAGACCAGGGTTTTGCAGCACTGTTTGGGATCCATGTGACTTTATGTTTTGATGGTGTGCTTCTCTAAGAAATTGTAAGTTCATTAGAGTTATGTGTATCATTTTCCTCTCTTTTCTTCTGAATTTGAACAAATGAGTGATTAAGGTGGAATCCATTAACTGTTATGCTCTGCCTTTGAATTTGTTTAAATTTCCATGTTTTCATCTGTTTAAGGAGAATTATTGAGACTCTCTTGCTCTCCTTAGCTCCTCACCAGTCTGATCTATCCATTCACTCACTTTAAAGCATCAAAACGATTGCCTCCCTTTCCCCAATCAGAACTCTGTAGAAACAATGCCTCATCCCCGAGCCCAATTTGCCTTCCCTTTTTTCCATCAAAACACCCAAAAACTCAACTCAAAACTTTGCACTTCATACCTAGCCTAAGATTAGCTTTTATTACAGTCATCTCGAGCCCCATTGATTATCTTTTGCTGAGATCGACCCGAAGAGAGCCCTCTCTTGTCCTCGTAGGGCTAGCTACGAGGCTGAGCGTGGTTTGATGTGGACCTAGAACCTTGTCTTTTCATCCTGAGACAAATCTAGGATCTAACATAGTGGAGACCATACTGGGGAAGAAAATGGTTTTCTTGTTGATGTCATTGGTTTTATAAGCTACGGACGGAGCCTGAAGTTGTGCCAGGTAGCCTTCGAAACTCTTTTCCTTTGCATTAGCGGAAGTAGATAAATGCTGCTTCAGTCAATCTCCGGTCTAGCTTGTAAACGTGACATCTAAATTGTTAATTGCCCCAGTACATGTATCACGTTCAGATCTGATTGTTGATGGTGGACAATGATCAGGCATAAGAAGGCTAAAATCATTCACGTGGCGACTCCATTCACTGCAAAGTCCAGAAATCGATGCTTCATGGTGACTCCACTGTAGAGAGATCAGTAGCTTTGAGATTTTCAGGATGGATCGGCTTGCTCGACGATATGCTCCCATGAGCCGAGACCACATTCCAGTTTTTCCAAATAAAATTCCGAAGGTAGATTGGTCAAGGAATCTGCCTACGTTTAAAGATGATGGTAGGAAGGACGCTGCTTTACATCTAGTTCAATTTCACATGCATATTCGCAAGTTGAAGGTTGATTTTCCTGAAGATTGCTTGATGAAGATATTCCTGGCCACCCTGGAAGGTGAAGCGCAATCTTGGTATGACAATTTTCCATCTGCTTCTATTTATTTTTTAAACAATTTTCATGCAATATTCTTTGAAAGGTATAAAGAATTTTATCCATCATTAAATTTAGTTCATAACTGTTGCAAACATGATTCTACTTTTATTGAAAGCCTTGAGAAATATTATGAAGATGATAATTTCATGGAAGCCCTGTATGAAAATCCATTTCAACAGCATAAAGAGAGTGATACTTATCAAGATGATCAGGAAAATTTGTAGCAGGATCAAAATTTTAGTACGGTGGAAGATGAAGGAATTTTGCATCTTGACAGTCAACAGGAATTACATGAAATGGATCAGCAGTATGAGGAAAATTTGTACACTCCTTCACTTGAAATTAATGAAGACAATCACTGTTTGAGCAAGAGAAAACAAAAAGTATTATCTCCTCTGTCCGAAGACGAGATAGATCAACTCTTGAACGGTCATGTTCCAGCTCAAGTTAACGCAGATCTGCAGTGTGCACATGGTCAAGAAGGTGATGGTGGAACTTCTTCCTCTTCTGAAAAGGATGACAGTCCTGTAAGAAACTTTATAGATCAGCAGGTTGAAGATTTCCATATGGCTGGAAATGATGAAAGAAGAAGTTTTATTTCAGATCTGGTTGAAATAAAGGATGATATGCAGGAAAATGATGTTCCAATCTCAGATAGTGATGACGATAAATCAGATCGAGAGTCAGATTGTGATGAGGAAAAACATGTTGTTCCGGATCTCATAAAAGAGAGTTGCATGGTTGAGGCTGCCTCAAATGGAGAAAACAGAGTTACAGACCTAACTGCCCCCATCTCACCAGAACTAGATCTTCATGAGGAGGTAGCTCATTCCCTCTATGACAAACAAGACGAGATCTTCGTTCAAGTAAGTGAAAAAGTTCCTCTGGATGAATTTATGGTAGATGATAGAAATCATAGTGTTGGGTTTCAAGAAACATCTGAAGTCTCTTTTCCCTTGATTGATAAATGTAATGAGGAACATGACAATCTGGCTGTTATATCATATGAAGATGCTCAAAATAATATTCAGACTACAGAAGATCAGCACATTCAAGACTGTCTTTCAGATTCTTCTTCATATGCCTCATGTTTTGAAATGTTTTTCCAGGAGGAGATCTACTCATCTACCTGTTCAGAATTCTTTGAGAACCAGGAACATACTTTTACTGAAGTACATTATGAAGGAAGATCAGAATCAAAAGAAAAAGACACTTTGTTTCTTCAGCAGGAGGTAAATCTTCATGTTTTTCAGGATCCAATGGAAAATCTGTTGCAGTCAGCAGTGAAGGTGATTATTGCAGTATTCAATGATGAAGGAGATCATGGTCAACTATGTTTTTGGATGCCCAGTTACAAGTATCTATTGTTGACCAGGAGATCTGATCAGGAGAATCAATCAAGAAGGCATTTGCTTGATTGGTTACATTGGCATTTTGATATAGTTTGATCGTGTATTGCCTTGTAAGAAACACAGGTGGTCATGTACTACCACCAAGCTTTAAGTTTTAAGTTCAGGTCTTAGTCATTTTGAGTTAGTTTGTTAAAGTCAAGTTTTTTCAGTCATTTCAGCAGTCATTTCAGTTTAAAGTTGAGTTAGTTTGAGTCAAATTTTCAGTCAATAAATCAGTTAACAGTCTGGTTTTGATTTGGACTCCATAGCCCAATGGACGAAGGCACTGTCTGCTCACCCAAAGATCTGCAGTTCTTGGCACCTCCAAGGAGCTACCATCCCCATTGGAGCCAATGTTAGTGTCAGTCTTTCCAGCCTTCCTCCAGTGATCAAACATGCTCTTACAAAGTGATTTTAAGGTGTTAAGGTCAAATTTTGTCATTTCAGTGAGTCTTCAAGCAAAATTTGGTCACTAGGTATTAGGTCTAGGGTTTGTTTTCACTCTTTCCAAAGTTGTCCAAATGTCAGTCCATGTCACCATTCAGCTGATTGTACCATCATTCAGAGGGTTTTCATCATCATGTCAAGTTCCAATGGGTCATTTTACACCTTGCTCATGATTCAGTTGCGCCTAGGTAAGGTTCATTTCCCTCTCCTAGGATTTTGAAGGCAATTTCTCTTGGATGGTCAAATCATTAGAAAAATTTGTATTCGGATGTTCATACACCTTCCCCTATCCTTAATGTACCTTATTAAACACTTCCCATCACTGAGCTCCCCAGAATTCCTCATTTTTTGCACAAACCCTAGTTTCTTGGTACAACTTGGCAATTTTCTAGGTTAGGCCTGTGTTTCTCCCTTTTGGACCCTTTCCCCTCACTCAATTTCTGAGATTCCACTTTCCCCTACTTCTTAACATCCCTCGCTACTTCCCAAAATTTTCTCAAGAATTTAGAAGCCCCTTATCCCCTTCATTTCGCTTCATTTTGAGAAATCCCCTGCTCCACACATCGGGATAGGTTTCACTCAAATGATGTTTATAAGCAATAAAAGATGAATTTTTGAAAACTGAGAGAGGTGTTTGTCCACAATAGGCCAAGGAAGAAAAACCTCCTTAACATTTTACACAAGTTTCATGGTTTTAGAGAAATGTCAAAAATACAATCGCCTCGGGAGAATTGATGCACCTCTGAAGTGACCTTGGGAAAATCAATTTTTCTCCTAGATTGGTTGGCCAAATTACTTGCTTGATGAGTCAAATGATAAATAGACACAAATATCTTTCCAATTAGCTATCATGAGCTCAATTTTTAGTTGAGGAAGGCATTCACAAGTTGACTGCAACAGCACTCTGCCTTTAGGCAATCTCATTTGGAACATTTTGACCAGTCTTGGGAGATTTGATTTTTGATAGGGAAAATGAACTCCAAATTAAAACATTCTGATTGGGTTGTAGACTCAAATACCTTTCCAACGCACTATTATGCACCCAATTTTATTACCGGGAAGGCCTCCAAAAGGCTCCTGCAAAAAGGCACGACGCACTGGGAGAAATTTTCCAGTGTAAATTTACACTGGCGCGACGCATTGGGCTAAAAGGCTTGAAATTCATTGAAATCTTCCTTCAAATTGCAAATTATTCATTCCAAAAGTAGGTAGAGCCTCCATTTTTGTGTTTCATCCAAGTTTGTGCTAGGGTATGGTGGTTGATGGATGCTAATGATTGAAACAAAAATTCAAACCCTATCATTTTGAATTCCTCACATGTAAACTGTTGCCTAGGGTTTCAAAACTTGTTTGCCACCAAGGTTACTCTTTTCCATTATTTCTCTTGTCCTTAATTCCCTTTGTTCCTTGACTCCACTGTTCCCCATCCCCTAAAGTTACTAAACCCCTATCCTAAATTCCCTTTCCCAAAAATTTCGAAGGTGAAACCCTAAACCCTATCCCACACATAAAACCCCTCAAACCCTCCTAAATTTCCCTAATAAAATTTGTCCCAATAGTCCCTAATCCCTCACTATTTTTCCCTCCCCTTACTGTCCCTCATGTCATTGTTTTCTCTTGGTGACAAAGGTCAAGCACATCAATAAAGGCATTACAAGACAGTGTGACATATCAACACCTATTTGTCCAAGACAGTTTGTCCACCAACAGACATGACATCTGATCCGTTATATGATCATGAAGAAGAGACACACATTGATTTGCCAACAGAGGTACATGCACCCAGGAGGCCTCATAGAGGTGGAAAAACATCCGTGAAGACCAGCAGGCTGCCCAACGAAGCCTAAATGAGAGGACACCCATTCAGCAGGAGATAGAGGCTGATCAAGAGATTTGGCTCAAGAGGATCAACATCCACTTAGAGAAGCTATTGGTGAAAGAAAAAAAGGATAAGCACATGCTCAGGCACATGAAAAACCATTATTGGGCACGAAATCATGTTTGCAAGGCACGAATCAGGAATTTAAAGGCAAAACTAAAGAAGGTAATAAGGAAGCAAAAGAGGCAAAGGGAGCTTGATCGTCTTCAGATATTGGCCGAAGCCTCTTTAGCCCAGCATAACACTTAATGAAGAATCTCCAGCCCAAATTTCAAGAAATTTGGGGCATTTTTGACATTTTGGCAAATTTTTGTACAAAAAACAAGGTTTTTCTCCCTGTGCACCGCGCCACGTGGCACGCGCTTATGATAGGGAGCTCCAAATGGAAAAAAATTTATATTTTTGGATTTTTCATGAAAAATCATGACTGCTGGTGCATGGCCAAGAAGTTTGGGCAAGTTTTGTGTCCTCGGGAGGTCAAAAACACTCAAAAAATGACCTCTCTGCCCCTAATTTCACACACAAGAAGCAGTCTTGGGAGATTGAAGTTTTGGAGGGAAAATGGGCACCAAATTCAGAAATTCCACTTGGGTTGGAAAGTAGACAGTCAGGGCTTTCCAAAAAGCACACTTGAGCTCAATTTGAACTTCAGGAAGTTCCTCAAACTCAGCCTCAAAGTGGCACGATGCATACAAATTTTGGAGATGATTTTTGCTCAATTTTTCACCTTCCAGCTCAGAAATTCGGCCAGTTTGACTAGTTTTGCTTGGTGATGTAATTTTTTGATCTATCTTGATGTAATTGGATAAACATGATGTAATTTTGGCACTTATTTACTTGTTCTAGAGGATTCATTCATTAAAAAGTGAAAATTTAATGAATGAATTAGTTTCCTACCTTATAGAGGCAAGTTGCTTTGATTGCCTAGATGTTAGTGCTTTGTTTAGAATTGGTTGAAACAGCTCCTAGAATGATGAGCTCAACCCCTAGAGGCAAGGGAATGGGTTGGGATAGTCTATATCATGTAATTCCTAAGCCATTTTCAGGGTTGGACACTTGGGATTGCTTTGGCATATCATTGTACATTCTATCTCTCCATTTTTGGCTAAGGAAAGACCAGGGTTTTGCAGCATTGTTTGGGATCCATGTGGCTTTATGTTTTGATGGTGTTCTTCTCTAGTAATTTTAAGTTCATTAGTGTTATGTGTATCATTTTCCTCTCTTTTCTTCTGAATTTGAACAAATGAGTGATTAAGGTGGAATCCAATAACTGTTATGCTCTGCCTTTGAATTTGTTTAAATTTCCATGTTTTCATCTGTTTAAGGAGAATTCTTGAGACTCTCTTGCTCTCCTTAGCTCCTGACCAGTCTGATCTATCCATTCACTCACTTTAAAGCATCAAAATGATTTCCTTCCTTGCCCTAATCAGAACTCTGTAGAAATTGTGCCTTATCACCAAGCCCAATTTGCCTTCCCTTTTTTCCAACAAAACCCCCAAAAACTCAACTCAAAACTTTGCACTTCATACCTAGCCTAAGATTAGCTTTTATTACAATCATCTTGAGCCCCATCGATTATCTTTTGCCGAGATCGACCCGGAGAGAGCCCTCTCCTGTCCTCGTAGGGCTAGCTACGAGGCTGAGCGTGGTTTGATGTGGACCTAGAACCTTGTCTTTTCAGCCTGAGACAAATCTAGGCTCTAACACCATCAACTGATTTTCCAAAGTAATACAGAGGCTCTTTCACAGGATTCATGTGTCAAATTGGTGGTGAAGTACATCTATCTATTATATTTGTTTATATACCTCTGTTTATAGAACGTGATTGTTTTCTAAAATATGAATTATTCAATAGATAAATAAAGGGCAGAATTTGTTTAAATCTACACTCTGCACCTGGCTACGAATAATTTCTATGTTTTCTTCTGATCTTTGAATATAGAATTCAAGTAACAATGCTCTATATTTTAAAGTGAACCTTATTATGTTCTTCTTCTCCATTTCACAGAATTTAAAGAATCCAGTCTGTTTGGCTACCTTGCCTTATGAGATTTATCTGTAGATACTCAAGTTGATCAGTATTTTATGTATCAGACTCCATAGCCGAATGGAAATCTAAGTTATCAACCAACCACTCAAATACAAATCAAACCCCCAAACTTCATAACTAGCCTAATATTCAATCAAACAAAGTTAAATATTACAGAGAGAGCCCTCTTTGAAGTTGGCAGGGTTAGATCCCAGCTTCCAAAGTTGGTTTTTGGTTACCTTGGTGATTTTATTCTATAACCTCAGAAAATTACTGAGTACTAACATTCTGGCGACCATACTGGGGAATTAAAATAATCCTTTATTCCATCATCATAAGATTATTTCCCTAGTTTCTATATCTTTATTTCAAGAAATCTAATGATTAACTAATTCGAAATAAAGGATTAAAAGAGTTTAAACTCGAGCCAATCCTGATCGAGACCCACATGAAATTCTAGACAATCCTGAAACAATACTTAGAAGGATAAGTTTAGTTGAAATCTAGGGAAGCAATAGCCCCCTTTCGAGGGCCAATTCTCTTCCTGAGAACCTTGATACTATTCACGATATTTAGTTTGACCTTCCTTTCGAGCATAGTCTTTTCAGGACTAAGTCTAAATCTTTTGTTGATCAGACTGTAGTTGATGAAGCCATTCTTCAACCATATAAACCAATAAGACCATCTGTTGAACCTGATTTGGATCAGCAAGCCCTTCAAGAGTTTGAAAAACTGCAAGATCTTGTTTCAGCCCTTGATCAAGTTGTACATAGAGCTTACATATAATAATCTATTGAGCTCTCTGCCATTAATATTGTTGCATCTGCTTCATCCTCTCAATCAGTTCATCCAACATCAGTTGGCCCTTCCTCTTCTATAATTTCAACTACTCATCCAGTAGTATCTCAAGTAGTCACCCAATTAATTCCCACAAATCCTATATCTTCTCCTCCCTTAAGACCAAATATCATGGCTACTTGCTATGCACCTCTGGTTCTACCTACACAGTTGCATAATATGCCCCAATACTATCAGACTAGGATAACATATTTTGATGGTACTATTCATGTGACTTCACAGCAACACATTGACAAGATGAATGACTTCTTTGACCTTCACGAAGTAGATGAGAATGATGTAAAACTAAGGGTTTTTTCTCAGAGCTTAGGTGGGGAAGTCAGAAAGTGGTTCAAAGACTTAGCAGCTGGTAGTATAACTGACCTTGCTACTTTTCACCACTCTTTCTTAACTAGGTGGGAAATAAAAAAGAGTCCTCTGCAGATCCTTAATGATTATAAAAACCTTAAGGGAGGTCCCAATGAAACTGTAGAGGAGTATTGTGATAGATTCAATAGGGTTTATAATGCAATTCCCATTGCCATTAAACCAACCCTAGGCTTGGCTCTGATACATTTCCCAGAACGATTCGATGTTGATATGGCCTATCAACTGAGAGAAAGAGGCCCCTCCACCTTAGAGGAGATGCAAGAAAACACACTTAAAGTAGAGGCTAATTTATTAGCCAAGAAAGTGTTGTGGCCAACAACAACCCCCCTTATTATTTAGTGTTATTACCAATACTAAATAAGTGGGGACCCTTAGCAAAAAATTTAAAAATCAAAGTAGTGTTTAAATTTTCTTTTTCAAATAAAATTACCATCATAAACTTATGAAGCCCCCCTTGAAAATCCAAAAAATCTAAGTTTTATGATAAGGCAAGACACAAATCTTTCCTTAGGAATATCACATCGCAAAAAGATAGCGGGATGCCTCCTTACAAGCCAAAGTTCCAATATTGCGATATCGCGATACGCGATAATATCACATCGCATCCAACAAACAAAACTTACATGAAACACTTTAAAATTTGCCGATATGCGATATCACTGATTGCAAATCGCGTTTCGCAGAAAACAAGTTAACAAGGATTGTCATTCATAACATTCCTGCGATATTGCGATATCATGAGCAACCAATTTTGTGATGTTACGATTTTTCGATATTATCATTTCACAATGCTGCCATCTGTGATATTGCGAAGCAAATCGCAAAATCACTCCATGGCAGATCTTTCAGGCACGTTATTCAAGAAAAGTATTTTCCCTAAGCTGACACCTGGTTATGCGCTTTAATGTTAATAAATGAATTAGTTGCCAGTTATTAATGGAATGTGGGTGCGTGCTTATCGAAAAAATCATCTCACGTAAGGTGGTATACTTGATGTGTCTGTGGCATTTAAAACTTTCCCATCACCCTTCCTTGTCATTCATTTTCACTTCACTTGTGAATTGCAGGAACGGAGAACAGAAGCCGATACAAAGCAATATGCAGAGTAAAATGGGAAAGAAAAGAAAAGCCTCAAGCTCAGAAGAAAAGGAAATGGCGCCTTTGTATACAGACACGGCCTGTAATAGAGATGCAGGAATTGCTACGTGGGAAGGCATGGATAATCTGCTCGAAGAGGAGAATCCTAGAGTTATGGAAGTAGTTGCTACTGCAGGCTCAAATGGTTCTTCTGAAGCATCCCTCACAGAGCTAGCTTGCTCATTCTTGCACCGGATAGTAACAAGGCCTAAAATTCTCCCATACACGGACATGGTAAAGTGGATACTGGACAACGCAGAAATCAGAAACAGATAGTTTAAAACTCAGGGTCAGGGACTTATCGGCTCATTCGCTACACAGGATTTAAGGCTCATGTATCATTTATCGGAGCCACAGGCAACTTATAACAAGCAGTTTATGGAGAAATTTGCAAAAGAAAATCAGGACCTGGCAGAAACCACCAAAGACTGGTCTAGGAGGGATGAACCGCTGAAGAAAGATAAACATAGTATGTACAAATATAAAAAAAAATTCATGATCTGTAGATTGTTTGGAATGCCAGATATCAAAAAAATTTCATCTGAATGGCTACCATTATTTGATGCCGCCACAAATGCCACTATTGTAGATTGGGCCAAAATCTTGTCTGATAACCTAGTCACGGCCATTGTAAGTTACTGATCCAAAAGAACTGCAGCTCAGAGAATTTATCCTCCTTTTTACTTATCGAAATATGTAATGGATGCGATATGTTATGTGTCTAAATTTCCTGTTATGGGTTGGAAGTGGACAACTCAAGATCCCTTACCTATTCATCTCTATCATAAAGAATTGTGGGATTCTAAGTTCACTCCATACTTTTACCAGATTTATCACGGAATTATGCTGCCCTTGTACAGAATGTTGTATAATAAAGATGCTCCGAGATGCTCTCTTGAAGTAGAGGTAGACATCCTCCCTGTCGCAAAATGGTTAGGGGAGGAACTGTTTACTTATGTCAAGGTATTTGGAAGTTCTACTTCCCCTCATGTCCTACCTTTGTATATCCCTGATAAACTGTTAGCTCGAGAGATTGCCTATCAAACCTGTGGGGAAGGCGGTCTAACTAAATATTTGAAAGACAAAAAGAAGGCTATATGGCCACAGTTTCCTGTAGCCTATGGGGCCTTTTCGCTTTTTGATGTAGGCCACGCATTCACAGAAGTAAATAATATAATGTGTCTACATTTATTCAAATTTTCAGGAAGACCATTTGACCCTAATGATGTTGCTAAGAATTTCACTACTGCAGTCAAGATAAAGGTGTTTTCTGGAGAAAAGGATTTATTCGATGATATATTCCAACAGAAAAGCACACTTGAAGAAATTTTGCATGCAGCCCAATTGCAATTTTCTCCAGGAGAATTTCAAAAGTTCAAAATATACAGGGAAAGAAGGTTAGCCAGTATTCCTTTAGAGAAACTACGCCTAAAAACCACAAGGGAACCAACTCCAAGTGTTAGTCTCAGCGGGAGTTCAAGCACAAACGGATCTAAATCCAAGTCAGGAAAATAAATGTCTGAACATTCTAAAAGAGCCGGAAATGAACAGGATAAGAGTGAAGGGTCAGTAAAGGATACTGCCCGGTCAACGGAACTTCTACAGCAACAGGTTATTGCCTCCCCGCAAAGAGATCCTCCCCCTCTCGTCATTCAAACACTGCCAGTCACAACTGAACTAGATAAAGAATGGGAAACCTTCAATGACTTGATCAATCTTGAAGGACAAACCATAAAAACACCTGTGAGTAATGCACAAGTAACAAAAGAAGTAGTCACAAGAACAGTCAGCAATGACTCAGATATGGAGCATATCCCTATTGCCCCATCCTCTGAGCTTATGCTCAAAATAGACGAAATTCCTCCTCTTGATGTATTTTATAGCCCATAGCACAAAGTAGTAGTAAGAAGGAAAAGGAAGAAAATGAAATTGGAAAATGTGCTCCCTCAAGACGCAGAACAATTAGATGTCCTGTGGCAAGATCCCACTAGCAATCCTACTGAGAATCTCACCAAACTATCTCAGATCGCAGGAGCATATGCCTCTGCAACTATTGATAAAGCATCTGAGGTACAGCAATTGCTAAAAGAAATGGAAGACCATATACAAGTATTGCAACAACAGTTGCAACAATCTAACGCCAACAATGAAGCACAGAAAAAACTTGAGAGGTTGCAGCAGGACTTCCAGCAAATGCAGATAGGATATCAGAAAAGTTTGGATGAGAAAGAAAAGCAGTTACAAGATTTAAAGGAGATGCACAAGGACAATCCTAAACTTATAGAATTTATCACGGAGTCCATTTCCTTGAATGAACAATTACTACAGCAGCAAGAAGCATTGGGCCAAAAGATATCACACTGGAGCTATTATTGTGAAATTAGTGATAAAACCACTAATCAAGTGGTAGATTTATGAAGTGACTATGATCTAATTGATAAACGGGTGACTGAATATTTGACTTGGCAAGAAACAGACGAGGGAAAAAGAGTAGGTGCACCAAGGATCAATGAAAATCACAAAGAAATGCTCTTTAACAAATGGGACGAGCAAATCATGGAGGTAGAGCAAGCAACAGAAGGAGCAGCCACGGCAGCAAGCAGTATTATTGATTGTGTAAATGAAAATTTGCACAGGGAAAATTTGATCGCAGAGACCACTCCAGGATATTTACCTAACGTACAGCAACTACAGACAGATTGGAAGCAGAGAGCTCAAGAAAAGGCAAAAGCAATCCAAGGGTTAACCAAGTTGAACTGGGATTATTATTGGGCTTACTTGGTAAAGCCACATAGCCAGTGGATGACTGTTAAGTGTATCATCAATTCGGCTGAAAAGATGGTGCCAGCTCTCGTTGATTCTGTTTTCTCAGCTCAGCTAAAAGCGGAAGTCGGCCAGCCCACTCTTCTCAAACAGATGCTGCATGCATGCGATTTCAAGGACCAAATACAGAAGTAGTTTAAGTTTAGATTCAATTTTAGCTTTAATTTTGTTTTATTTTCCTAAAAGGAGGACGGTCATTTAAACCGCATCCTATATTTTTGTAATAATTTATTTTTAGATTTAGTTAGTAGTATTTAAACCCTTCTCATGCATTTAGAGAAGGGTCTTGAAATTTATAAAAAACTTATCCCCAGAACATGCACTTCTGTACCCTCTGAGGAGGTTTTGATGAATGAATGGAATAGGATTTATTGATGTTTGCATTTGATATTTGCTACTGATGCTGCACTTTTGTACTCTTAGTGGATATTTGATCAAGGAGAGATAAATCGTTATCGCTTGAAGCTCATGAGTAGGACTAGTTATAAATGGTATTTCTATCTCTTAACTATTTCTGCCTTGTGTTAGAGTGATGTTCAGTTCAGTTATTTATATATTAATGTATGAATGCCTGAGTTATCATTTGGCACTTTCGTACGGTGATAGCTATTTATTTATGCTTAGTGTATAAATAACTTTTTATGCAATAAGTTTTTCACAACTGTTTCGTCTAACTTTTTATACGAAGTGGTTCATCTTTATTGAATTATTTTCTCACAGTAGCTGAATGATCTTTATTACCAGTTGTTGTTTGAAATCATTTTAGATCGCATAGAAGAAAGATTACACCTCGGGTTAGTGTAGATTTACATATTTCTGTTTATTAGAATATAATTTCATTATTATTAGATTAGAATTAAAGTAGAAGTATTCCATTTAGAAACTGTTAGAAACAGAAATATCCATCTTTCTCACACACACACATAAATTGGGAAACTGGTCCCATATCCCCAGTCAAACCCGCTATACCAAACGGAAAAGGAGCTGCCAACCAAGGTCCGGACCGAGCGGGTATCCCCCATGTTGTAGACCCGATTTTCGGGGCTTCAACAGAAAGATAAGTTAAAGGCTGAAAGAGAGTAAAAATAAAATAGGAACCTTCATCTTATGTTTTTGTTGATTATAAATTAGATAGTATACTAAGAAAAATAGAGAAAATCATGGACATAATCAATATAGCTGATAGGAATCCTCAAAGAGAAAATCAAACTAGGAAAATAAGAAATCCAAACTATCAAAGAAATCAACCCTTGAATAAACAAAGAGACCAAAAGGGTCCAGATCAGCAGGTAATACCTCCTTTTCAGGAAAATTATACATATGAGGAGGCTAAAGTAGTTGATGATACAGAGAATACTCAAATAAATCTATTAGGAGTAAATGATAATGACTATATTTTTCTTACTGAGGAAGATCAAGACCTTTTCCTGTTATCCCAAAATGAAATATAACCTGAAGAAATAGAGGATTACAAGAAAGGCTTTGAGAATGCTATTATGGAAGTTCATAAACAATATAACCTCAGGAGTAGAAAAGTAACTGATACTCCTCCAAAGAAACCAATTGAAACACCTACCAAAAATAATGTTGAGATCCTTACTCTAAAGAATCCTGATGTTATAACCCCGAAAAAACTTCACACCATGTCCAAAACAATTCAAAAAAATGATCCCTCTACTAGCCAACTGAGAGATATACTCCAAAGAGATGTGGTTGATAAACTAGAAGCTGTCAATTCAAATAAAACACAAACATCATTTAATATATAAAACAAATTGGAAAAACTAAAAATCCCTATTCCTTTGATAGAATTGATGAGTAAAACTCCTTATAGATCCCAGGTAATGAAAGAATTGAGCATAGGAGAAGGCATTGATAAAGTTAATGTATCAAATGATCAACCTGAATTACTATTTGGCCCTGATGTTGATGGAAAACTTCAAGAGGGAGACATTCCTCCCTTTTATATTAGTCTAACTATTCATGACAAAATCCTACACAATGCTATGCTTGACTCAGGGGCCTCCCACAATCTTACGCCGAAAATAATTATGGAGACGTTGGGGTTAGACATTACCAGAAGGTATAAATACCTATATTCATTTGATTCTAGTCAAATTAAGTGCCTTGGACTTATAAAAGACTTAGGTGTAAATTTAGTTCAAATCCCTGCCAAAAGTGTACTTACGGATATAGTTGTTTCCGATATTCCACCCAAATATTGAATGCTACTTTCCTGTTCATGGGGAGCCAAAATCCAAGGAACTTTATAGATGGATATGTCTTAGGAAACTATCCCTATCTTTGGTTAGAATAGAAGACTCTATAGAGAGAAACTCATGAAGTTCATGGTCACTACTCAGGATAGGCCCAACAATTATCCTATATATTCTATTTGTTCTAATTTAGACTCGTTTATTCTTCACAATGATGTAAGCACACAAGAACAAATTCGAAACCATAGTACTGATTTTTGTCTCAATGTTGATGGTCAAAAATTAATCATTGACCAGGATAATTCAGATGAAGTTTTGTGGAATTTGGGTTTTGATGGATCAGTGAGTAAAGAAGGAGCTAGTGCTAGTATATGGGTTTCTAATTCATATATTCATCACTCAAAAGGTCACTCTTACAAATTAAATTTTTAGTGTTCTAATAATGTTGTAGAGTATGAAGCCTTACTCTTAGGATTACAACTCTTAAAGAAACTTGGTGCAAAATGAATTTCCATTCATGGAGATTTTGAGTTAGTGATAAAACAAATCAAAGGAGAATACTCTGCAAAACATCCTAGGATGTGAGCCTACAGAAATGCTATGTTAGACTTCTTGATTCTTTCACTGAATATAGTTTGTCTACAGTTTCAAGAGATCAAAATATACTGCCTGATGGTCTTGCTACTTCGAAAAGTACTTGTAAATTACCATTTCGTCCCACTCGTCCATATACAGTCGAAGTAAAGAATATACCTGAGGTACCTGATAACATTAGATACTGGCAGATTTTTGGAGATGATGCTAAAATTCAAAGCTTTTTGTAGTCTAAAGATGAATTTGAAGATACTAATATAGATGAAGAGTTTGATGCAAAAAATAGTGTACATACTAGTGTGAATAAATTAGAATTGCATGAAATAAATGAAGAAAAACAAGAAACAAATATTTTACAACTAAAAGACAACATCCTGCCTAGAGGACTTGTTCCTTTAGAAGATCTATTTGATTTCAATGATGTAGCTAAGAAGCCCAAAATTGAACCCACTGGAGCTGGGGTTGAGGAACATAACATTGGGACTAAACTTCAACCCAAAATGATTAGACTATCTAAATCCTTACCTCCAATCGAAAAGTTGAACTACATTAAATTGTTCAAAGAATACATTGATTTTTTTGTTGGCATTATGATACAAGTGTTGTACTTGATGGCAACTCACTCAGATGAAAGATCACAGTACAACAGGTTAACAATAAAGAATTACAGATCAGACTACAAAGAATGAAGAAAGAGAGGTATACGCAGGTTCACCTTAACCAAGGTGCGTATACACGCAGGTTCACTGAACACAAGTTGCGTATACGTACACACACACTTTCATAGAAGGAAAAGCGTGTATATCTTAGAAAACTAAGTTTTTGGTACATGGTATTTTGATCCATGGTATTGGTCCATGGTATCTGGTCCGAGGTATTGATCCTAGGTATTTGGTCCAAGGTATTGGTCCTAAGTGGTTTTGGACCATGGTATTAAGAAAGGCATAAAACTATAAAAGGAGGAGAAGATCATTAGGCCAAGTGTGCAGGTATCGAATATCTGATGAAGTGTGAGATCTAGTATGTAGGTTATTGGCTTATGGTGTTGTGCTTGATCTAAACCAGGGATGAACCTTAGCAGTTGATGGAGGATAAGATCTAATGATGGATCAGGATCATAAGGCTTGAAATGAATGATATTTATATGGTTTTATCATGTTTATTCTAGATATGAATAGTGACGCATATGTTGTTCTGTAAATATTATGATTTGGGTATAACTGAAGTCTGGAATAACTACAGAATTATGAATTAATATTTGCAGATGTATATGTTGATTGGCCTTGAGAAAAGTGCGTATACATGTAGGTTCGACACATGGAAGTAGAGTATACCTTATAAAGTATGTTTCAGTTGTTTCTTTTTGTTGTTGCAGAGTTCTGAGTTTTGGTTACTATATTTTGGTGACAATATTCTGAATGATCAGATTGATGGGTTGTCAAAGTGATTGATTGATTTGGTTGTAGTTGGTTCAGAAAGTGATTGGTTGATGTAGATGTACTTTATGATTGAATTACAGTTATGATGTTGTTAATGGATCCAGTGTGAAAATTTATGAAACATGGTCCTTGGAGGAAGAAATAAGTTCATAGCCTTCTATAGGTCACAACCTATGTACTAGTAAACATATCAGCTAGTACAAGAGTTAGGGGGTTGTAGCTCCCTTCCAATAGAAGCTAGAGAATGAGAGAAGGTTGTAACCTTTTTCAGGTAGAAGCCTGCGTACTAGTATAAGTCTGCACCAGTACAAAATTGTAAACAAATTTTCTTATTATTAAAAGAAGACAGAGACGACAACAGTAGGTGGTTTTCACCCACATTGGGTTTCCACCTTATATCTTGGTGTTCATGTGTTTTTCTTATGTGTGATGCTTTATTCTGCTTTTACTGCACTACCTAATAAATCTCTGATATACTGGATAAAGTTTAATGCATGAAAAATTGGGTAAATCAAAAGTTCTCTGCATATACGCTGGTTGCTTTAAGTACATTTGATGAGCCCCAATTTTTGGTACAATTTGGGCTCATATTGGCCTACTTACCTTGTTCAACCATTCATCTTTTACCACTTATGCATTCATTTCTTAGTATATTCGTGTTGTTTGTAGGAAGAAGGGCGGGCATTATATCTATGTGACTAATACATGATGATTTCAGGTTCTTGGCATTAAATAGAGCAAAAGACCACGCAAAAGGAGACAAGGAGACAGCAAAGGTGGCATTGCATGTTTATAGGGAGGTTGTCTACAGCTTTAAATGACTTCCCTCGTGCTTTTCACCTTAACTCCGAGCTCTAACAGCTCTCCCCACCGAGCTCAAAGGCAGCCAACACGTTCTACAGGATCAGCAGTTTTACAGCAGTTTGACTTTCAGTTAGACAGCCAAGCTCCACTAATGAAGGCAGCCAGCTTGATCCTCATTTTGTATAAATATGGAGGCCATAGCCTTTGTTAGAGGCTTTTTGACTTTTGGAATTACTATTGTAATCTCTGAGCACGAGTTACAGCTCGGTTTTTGTTATTTTGTAAGCCAGTTTTGGCATGACATTAGACTTTTGATTATGAATAAAGGCAAGCAGATTTGGATCTAATTCTGAGTTTTTAAGGGAGCTATAGCTCTCAGGTTAGGGCCCAACCTGAGAGCAATAGACCTCCTCTATTTTGTAGTGTTATTTGCCTTTCGTTCCAGCACTTTGTTTCTTTACTTTGACATGCAATTCGAATTTACAGTCTGCTGATTTAGTTTTCGTGTGATTGAGTAGGATTAGCTTATGGTTACTTTGCTTTCAGCTACTTAGATTCGATAGGAGGTTTGTAATACACAGGAGCTCCAAGAAAAAGGTTGTTAGAGATCACTGCCATCTCTGTTTAGGGATTGGGGTGCAGTCCATATCAACCACCAAAAAGAAACGCAGTCTTTTACTTCCATGCAAGCTGCAACATAGTCATTTTCGTTGAAGATCCATCCATGCACTTTTGATATTGAACCATACTTCTACATTTTTCATTCCATGCACAGCTTCTTTTCTTGGTTTTACATTGCTGTTCATAGGTTTAATGGCACAGGTATCATAGGTTAATGAATTCTCGTTTTTGGTGCAAGACATAAGTCATTTGTTTCATTTACACTGCTCCATATCATTCCACTTCCTTCTTCTTCTTCTTGACCTCTCCTCAAGCCACCTACTCGGCCTCTGTCCAGCTCGTTTACCCTCCAACTCATCCATTGCCACGTAGCTTCATCTTTTTGACCTTTCGTTGCTGCCATCCTTCTACCCACCAACCAACTTCGTGCACTCATTCTCTGTCCTATTTCTCTGCCCCTGAGTCATCACAAGTTCCATCTCCACCTCACCTATCCACCCAAACCATTCCATCCCTTCACCATCACCCAAAACTTCCACTTACAGCACATCCTGTAGAAGTTAGCAGACTTCCTGTAGAATTCCTTAGTTTCCTGTAGGATCCCCTGCAGACATCCTGTAGAAGCCTGCAAACTTGGTTGCCGAGCATCCGAATGTTGTAGACCTCTGTGGACTAATGCTAGGGACCCTCTGGGACCTCTCCTAGCCATCCTGACCTTTCCCAAGATTTCTCTCCCTTCGCACCACCTCTGCACAACCAAACCCTAATAAGAGACAAATTCATAATCACTCCATCCACTTAAGCAAAAATACAAAAACAATGTTCTTTTCAATGGAAGTAGTTTGAGTTCATGCATTTCACATCACTAGAAGTAACGGCATCCTTTTTAGATATTTTCACTTTCACCATTGCATCATAGAGGTTAAACTAGTCAGATTAGGGTTTACTAGGGTTTCCATGCTTTGGTTGGCTTTCAGTTCATTGTTGCAAAGTAGATCAATTCCCTTGAGATAGCCTTCGTCCATCATTTAGAAAGCTTCTTCTGAGAGCATATAGAAGTTGGCTTGAGCCCTAGCGAACTTGTGCCAGCTGACCAAGTGACAGCTGCGACAAGAGCTAGTACTTGTGCATACAGCACCGTCGCTTCCAAGTTTGTACGAACTACCGGGTTGATAAAATTAGAGATAGGGAGCCCCAGGAGTTGTAGCATTATTGCTACAATACTGGAGCCCACCATCTTTTTGGCGCCGTTGCCGGGGAAGCGTCAGAGTATTGGTGATTGTCGATTTTCTTCTATTTTCCACTACAATCTTCTGCTAAGTAGTTTATTTCATTTCCATTCTGCAAAAGTAGCATAGACATTTCTTGCTTTCATAGATTAACATTTCTTGCTTTCATAGATTAGCATTTCCTGCTTTCATAGATTAGCATTTCCTGCTTTCATAGATTAGCATTTCCTGCTTTCATAGATTAGCCTTTCATTTCTGCAAGCGTAGACTAGTGTTTCATTTCCGCAATTTCATTTGAGCAGAGTAGATTAGTTCTTTCCTGCTTTCAGTTTAATTCTGCATCTTTATAGTTATCTGTAGATCAATCTGTTTCATTTTTGCAGGTACAAAAGAAAAAGCAAAAACAATCAAAAAGAAAGTCTTTTCCCTTTCATGCCTCGTAGGAACCGAGATAGATCAGGCAAATTCCTACCAAACACCCCCACCACATCACTGAGTCACCCTTCTCTCTTCTTTGGTGACAGTGACCCAGAAGAACCTATAGGTGAACATCCAGAGATATACAAAGATCCTATAGTAGAAGAAGAGTTAGAGACCACTCCATCTGAAGCTATGGCTGACAATAGAAGAGAAGATGAGAGAATAGAAGGTGCCTTCCCCATCCGAGAGACCAATGGAGAAATGAAAATGAAGAACATTAGCCCCTCCGCCTTACCTCACTTCCATGGACTGACTACTGAAGATCCTGATACCTTCCTGTTTGAGTTTGCTGTCCTTTGTAGAACCTATGACTATACTGAAGATGAGAAAAAGCTGAAACTCTTCCCTTCAACTCTTAAGGATGCAGCATTACACTGGTTCATGGGCTTACCTGGGAATAGTATCACCACTTGGGCTCAAATGCAGCAAGCTTTCAATACCAAGTACAGGGATTACTGTAGGTCTAAGGAAACCAAGGGAGAAATCTTTAGGATGACCATGGGAAATGATGAGTCCTTAGAGGATTATGAGTAGAGGTTCCAACTAAGCTATAAGCGGGCTAGGTGCACACTTGACCCTGAATCCCTCAAGTTGGTCCTGCTCCGAGGAATCCCTGAAGACCTCTTAGATACCCTTCACATGTTAGCTGGGGGGGACATTTACCAACTGCCTTATGAGGACATCAAAATTGTGTTTAGAAACCACTCCAGGGCAGCTCGGAAACGAGGTAGAGGAAACCTCCCCTCAACTAGTGTCCCTTTCTCCAAACATGAGCTTGCAAATCAATTAGAAGATCTCAAGAGTGAGGTGAGACAGACCATTGCCATGCAGCTGGACACATTCAGAATCCAGCAGAAGAAAGAAGAAGCTGAGAGAGCCTTGGCTGTCTTTTGCCCTAGGTGCACAAGGAGACACCCTAAGAACGAATGCCCATTGCATTCGGTTGAAGTATGTTTCGTTTGTGAGGAGGACCATCCCACAAATCAGTGTCCAACCTTACCTGGGTTTAAAGCCATGTACCAAGGGACAGAAGCTCCCACTGAACCTCTCTATTACCTCAACCAAAGGAGGCCACAAGGATCTAGACCTTATCAGCAGGGGATGCAAGGGGCACCTCAAGCTTATTACAGCCACAACCAATCAACTCCTATGCCTTCCTAGGGTCCCCCTGCTCATCCTTCATGGTCCATGCCTCCTCCATGGTCTTATCCACCTCAGTACCCCACTCAACCTACTTCTCATTCATATCATTCACATGCCCAGCCACAGCCTCAATGGAATGCACCTCAGTCGGGGTGGAGGCCCCAATACAACACTCCTCCTGCCATCTTGCCTCCACCACCAGTTCAACCTTAGCCATTGCCTCCTGCTCCTCCAAGGCAACCTCAAATGCCTGCTCAACCGAACCCGAACCCCAACAATAGACAGGCCCAGCAGGTATACACTGGGGAAACCTCATGCCCTACCTATGCTGTGGAGATCCAGGAGATCAATCTTCGATCTGGAAAGACTCTACCAGATCGCCAACCTCCTCCCCCAGAGGATGAGGAAGATAAACAGGAAAGTGAACCAAAGGCTATTCCACCCTTTCCTGAGAGACTAACAGCCACCACACAACCCAACCCAGAGGAGGATGAGCTTCTGGGTGAGCTCAAGCAGTTGTGTGTAAAAATACCACTTCTCCAAGCCATCAAGGATGTGCCAATATACAACAAATTGGTTAAGGAAAAGTGCTTCAAACACCCAGGCAGGCGGAAGAAAGATGCTTCAACCATTAATGTCATAGGACAACTGTCTGACCTGATGCTAGGACAAGTCATCTGCCCAAAGTACCTAGATCCTGGAAGTCCTGTAGTAGATGTCCACATCAATGGCACCATCATACCTCACACCTTGATTGATCTGGGGGCTGCCATTAATGTGATGACCAGGGATACCATGCTCAAACTCAATCTTCAGGGTTCCTTGAGGAAGACCTCGACAGTACTGCAATTAGCAGATCGCCCCACCGTGACTCCCGAAGGGATTGTGGAGGATGTCTTGGTCTCTATTGACTCTTGGGAATACCCTGCAGACTTCCTGGTTCTGCAACCAAAGGCAAAGCTTACTGGATATCCTCTCATTTTGGGAAGGCCTTGGTTAGCTACTGCAGATGCTTACATAAGTTGTCGTGCAGGAAACATGACCATCAAAAATGGTCCCATGTCCAAGCAGCTAGTCCTATACCCTCCTGCCTAACCCTCCTTAGAGCATGACTTACCACTCTGGTTGGAAGAAGGAGAGCAAGACAAGGTGTACTCAGCACCTCTGTGCACCTTAGATACCACTAGAAGAGACCCCCCAACCGAGGATGACTTGATCGAGACCTTGATCCAGAATCCACCTTCCAGTGCACTACCCTTAGAGAAATTGGTGGAGGATGCCCAAGCTAGCACCTTAGTGGATCTTTGTACAACCAACCCTGTTACTTCCAGAATCAAGAATGTGGAGTTTGGCCCTGAGAAAGCATTGAAGATCAGCTCCTCCCTATCTCCTTCCAAGGAAAAGGAGCTGTGTAGTTTGTTGGCCAACCACCTAGATGCTTTTGCTTGGAGCTATAAGGAAATGAAAGGAGTCCATCCTTCAGTCTATACCCATCATATATACATCAAAGAGGATTGTAAACTGGTTAGGCAACCCCAGAGGAGAATGAATCCAGCTCTTAAGGACATTGTCAAGGAAGAATTGCAAAAACTGTTGGATGCAGGATTCATCTACCCCATCTCAGATAGTGAATGGGTGTCCCCTCTGGTGTTGGTTCCCAAGAAAAATGGGAAATGGAGAATCTGTGTGGACTACCGATAACTGAACAAAGCTACCAAGAAAGACCATTTCCCTCTACCTTTCATAGATCAAGTGTTGGATGGACTGGCAGGAAAGAAGTTCTTCTCTTTCCTGGATGGGTTTAGCGGGTACAACCAAATCCAAATAAGCCCAGAAGACCAAGATAAGAGCACCTTCACTTGTCCTTGGGGTACCTTTGCCTACCGAGTTCTTCCCTTTGGGCTATGCAATGCTCCTGCTACCTTCCAGAGAGCTGTCTTGAGCATCTTCTCGGAGCTGGTCCATGATGCAGTGGAAATCTATATGGATGACTTTACTCCTTATGGGGCCAACTTCCAGGAAGCATTGTCCAATCTGGGAAAAGTCCTAACCAAATGCATTGAGATGAACTTGCCCCTTAGTCCTGAAAAATGTGAATTCCTAATGACTGAAGGGACCGTGCTAGGCCATACCATTTCTTGCCAAGGGTTACAAGTGGATCCTAACAAAATTTCTCTCATTAAGAAGGTTCCACCTCCTCAAAAGGTAAGGGATGTCCGGAGTTTCTTGGGATTAGCAGGATATTACCGGAGATTCATTAAAGATTTCAGCAAGCTAGCCTCGCCATTGTTTGGCCTGTTGGCAAAAGATATGGAGTTTAAATGGACTGATGATTGTCAGAGGGCTTTAAATGAATTGAAGGACAAGTTGGTGTCAGCCCCAATCCTGAGAGGTCCAAACTGGGCCCTACCTTTCCACATCCACAATGATGCCTCGAACAAAGCCATAGGTGCAGCTTTAGGACAGGTTGAGCAAAAACTTCCATATGCCATTTACTTTGTTAGCAAAAACTTGTCCAAAGCTGAGCTGAATTACACTGTAACCGAGAAAGAATTCTTGGCTGTGGTCCATGCACTGAACAAGTTCCGACATTATATTACTGGTTACCAGACCTTTGTACATACAGGCCATGCTGCAATTAGATATTTAATGAATAAACCAGATGTGAATGCTCGTATTATTAGATGGTTACTTTTATTGCAGTAGTTTGATTTGACCATTGTTGACAAACCAGGTAGAGAAAATGTTGTTGCTGAATTTTTATCTAGATTGGATTTGTCTGCAGATGAGGATGGAATAGTGGATGACCAGATGCCCGATGAACATCTGTTTGCTATTTCAGTACTCTCTCCATGGTTTGCTGATATAGCAAACTACCTTGTTTCAGCACAGTTCCCTCCGCACCTATCTTCTAGAGAGAAGAGCATAATCATCAGAAAAAGTTCCTCATTTACTTGGATCGGGGGCAATCTGTTCAAGCTTGGCCCCGATCAGATCTTAAGGCATTGTGTAAGGGAGGAGGAAGTCTTTGATATCCTCCTCATTGATATCCTCCTCACTTGTCATGATGGGCCTTGTGGAGGACATTTTGCAGCAAAGAGAACTGCCTTCAAAATCCTGCAGGCAGGCTACTATTGGCCCACACTTCATCAAGATGTCAGAAGATATGTCAGCCAATGTGACCAATGCCAAAGAATGGGGAAACCGACCCAAAGGGATGAGATGCCTCTCCAACCTCAAGTGACTCTTGAGCCATTTGAGAAGTGGGGCATGGACTTTGTGGGCCCAATCAACCCTTCTTCGAGGCAAAGGTCTTACATCATTGTGTGTACTGACTATTTGACAAAGTGGGCAGAGACTAAAGCAATCAAAGCAGCAACAGAAGAAAAGGTGGCCGAGTTCCTAAGATAAAACATCTTCTATAAGTTTGGCTATCCAAGAGAGCTGGTCACCGATCAAGGGAGCCAGTTCACATCCAACCTGGTTGAAGATCTACTAGCTCATCACAAGATCAAGCATAGGACTTCCACCCCCTATCACCCTCAAGCAAATGGGCAGGTGGAAGTCACCAATAGAGCATTAGAAGGGATCTTGACTAAGGTGGTGAGCAGCAGCAGAAAGGACTGGGCAGATCGCCTGGTTGAAGCCACATGGGCTTACAACACCACTTGGAAGACCACCACCGGCTTCACACCTTATGAGCTGGTCTATGGGAAGAAAGCTTTGCTGTCCATTGAGTTTGAATACAACACTTTGAGGATGGCAGCTCAGCTAGACCTAGATCTCAGCCATGCACAACAAGAAAGGCTATTGCAGCTGAATGGCCTGGATGAGCACCGAATGCAGGCCCTCCTTCACTCAGAAGTGGTTCAACTTCAGAGAAAGGTGTGGCATGACCAACATCTCCATGACAAGAAATTTCAACCGGGAGATTGGGCTTTGTTGTATGACTCCAGATACAAAGATTTCAAAGGGAAGCTGAGAACCAGATGGCTAGGGCCATATTCAGTGGAAAAATGTCATGACAATGGATCTGTGCTTATTAGGACCATTGATGAGGAAGCCATCCCCATGCTTGTCAATGGGCATCGATTGAAGATCTACAGGAAGCCTCCCTCAAGACAAGAGTTCATCAAAACTTTGGAGAAGGCAGTGTTGGTCATAGAGAAGGGTTCTGCCTCTGCTTTGGGCATACCCTGAAGAATCTAAAAATAAAAATAAAAAAAATAATAAAGATCCTTGGGTGAAAACCTTTCTGAGGCGCCCAAGGCAGGTAATAGGGGTGAAAACCTCATTGAGGCGCCCCTATTGTCTTTTCAAAAAAAAAAAAAAAGAGGAGATTGGAAAAAGATCCTTGAGTGAAAACCTCTTTGAGGCGCTCAGGCAGATGGCAAGGGTGAAAACCTCAATAAGGCGCCCCTGGTATCTTTCAAAAAAAAAGAGAAAAAACAAAAAAACAAAATAAAAACAAAGTTAGCAGATTCATTATGTAAAATTGCATGCAGGTGTTCTATGGAGGAGAGGAAGCCTCTCAACTCAAAGCCAAGCGTCCTCATCATGCAGCAAGGACACCTTACCAGCACCTCCTCCAAGAATCCTCATTTTCTCCAAGGTATGTGCAATTTTATTCCAGCTTGAGTCTTCTACAGGAAGACGCAGATTTTCTACAGGAAAATGCAGAGTTTCTACAGGAAGATGCAGATCTTCTACAGGAAGGTGCAGACTCTCTACAGGAATGCATCCTTTCTACAGGAAACGCTGTATTTCTACAGGAAGCTTCCTGTAGAAGCTCAAAACAGGCTAGAATTCATTTCATGAGGCGATCTAATGGCTAAGGATCGGTTTGGACGCATGCATGCCACGGTTGTCAACCATGCACGTTGCTGTTATCTTGCTCCACCGTCCTTGTTGACATGCAACCAAGTACCTGCACCAGCAAAGCAGATCGATGAGTCTCGAGGAAAGAAAGCAACCTGTAAATGGAAAAAGCGCTAGAGATCTCACACCATATTCATCACAGTCAGCCCGAGGCTCCGAGAGCATGATCGTGAGGCCATCCATAGTCGTGCAGCATGCACCCAAGGAGGAAGAACTGTTCCAAGACATCCCGCGGGAGTCCTGTAACAGTTAAACCTGCTAGAGTGGATACCATTCACCGCGCAGGCCATCTGAAGGGAAACGTGGGCACATGCAACTGAAGCATCCCATCCATCGACGGCAGCTCGTGAACATAGACCTCCGGGCCTGTGTAAGTTCGCCAGCAGCAGGTAAATCGACTCATCAGCGTCCAAAGAGCCGAAACAACGTGTACAGCCATGCAGGTAAGTGTCTCGACCCTTCCTTCCATCAGACTGCATGAATGTTACTTTGATTGATTGCTGTGTAAAGGTGAATTGGTTGAGCGACTGTGTGGCCATTTGGCCGGCCACGTCGGCCAGTTAATGGTCTAGTTGGATGTGTGGGTGGCGGCCATGACAAAGAGAATGGGCAGCATGCACGTGAGAACGATCCCGTCGAGGAAACGAGTTCAACGGGAGAGGCGGCGGCAATTGATGTGGCAGCAAGTGAACGCACAGTTGAATGATGGGGTGACGTCACCCAACGGTCCGGCGGGGACAGCTCACCCCCCGCGCCACGGATTCCACCGAATTTGAAATCTAATCGGCTCGATCGCATTCATGCATTTATCACCCACCGGTTTGAACTCGAGCGGCTATCCTTCTCCTTCTGCAGTGTGATACGCCGAGCCTTCGGCTATCAGAGCGATTGAGAAGCACGCCGAAGGCGCAGACCAACTGCAATCTCTCCGGAAATCTGCTCGCTGCATTCTACAGGAACGTTGTCATTCTACAGGAACGTTGTCATCCTACAGGAACGTAGTTTTCTACAGGAAAGCGGGTGCCTCACGTAAAAAGGTGGCCAATTAAAGAGGTAACCCTGAACTCTTCATAAAACTGGTTATTAAAGGTGGCAAGATTGTCGTCCACAGTCTGGTCATAGAAAAACGGTGAAATTGTTGTCTGCTGTGCCTATACTGTCATTCTACAGGATGTCGAGTAATTAAATTGTGTCAAAGTTCCTCAGGGATAAGTTTGTGGGTTATGTGCATGATATCCTACGCTCTGTCTCAGTAAACCAAAACCTCTTCCACAATCACCACCTCTGGTTAACAAAACTGTGTTATCATGCCGGGTGGGTTTATTAGACGAGAACCCACTGATTCAGCCAAATTAAGGGAAAACCAGGAAGTGGTAGAGCTCTTCACACGAGCACAATGGATGTCTTTTTGTGATAAGCTGCAAGGTTACGATGATGAAGTGGCCGAAGAATTCTTGCAGGCTCTGAGGCCGAAATCCAAGACACTGGCCACAGTGAATTTCAGGGGCCTAAGCCTCAAGCTCACCCCGCAATATATCAGTCGAATCACTGAACTTCCAATGGGTCTGCCGTGGGATAAGGAAGAACGGAAGTTGAGCCAGTAGGCCAAGAAAGAATTCTTTCCACCTGAGGAGGAATTCTCGGAGGACAAAAATGGGGTGCGAAGAACGAGTCTGTTGCCACCATGGAATGAAGTCAGTTTGCAAATCATGAAATATATAACTTGTGAAGGCCGTTTTAGCATCGTGTATGCATATCACTTTCGGTTGCTCACTGAATTGAGGCACCGGATTGATCTTCCTGTAGAACAAAAACTGAGCATCCCTTATTTCCTGTTGCAGTCTCTAATTGAGTGTGCCACAAAGCTAAAAGAGGGCATACCAGATCAGATAGCCCACCATGGGTTGATCAAGCTTCTTGTGGAGGATGCGCTGCATTCATATAAGGTTCCCCTCTCATGGGAATCCTTCCGGAATTTGACAAGAGATGGAGACATTAAAATGTTGATTGAAGAAACGGGTTCTTCCAGCAGTGAGGAACAAGAAGCAGTGGCGGAGGGAAAGAGAGAAAAAGGCCAGAAGACCCCGACCACAGTGCAGAAGAAGGAACAAAAGAAGAAGCATGAAGAAAAGGATGACAAAGAAAAAGGTGGCACACCCATCTTGTCAGCAAGAGAAAAGAGGTTGAAGAGCAGAATGGACAAAGCTGAGGTAGTCCACGTCAGCCCAAGTACCTCATCAGCACCTGCAACCAAAGCAAAAAGAAAAACCCATGCGGCTAAGCAAGAAAATGTGGTGACACCCGTGTCTACAGGAAAGCAGAAACAGGCTTCTACAGGAAGCCCGAAAACAGAGACAAGGGCTTCTACAGGAAGCCCGAAATTGGAAAAAGGGGCTTCTACAGGAAGCTCGAAAATCATTGAGAAACAAGCTTCTACAGGAAGCCTGAAGACAGAGAAAGGGTCTTCTACAGGAAGCCCGAAAATTACCAAAGCAGGGGCTTCTACAGGAAGCCCGAGAGTGGCTAAAACCGGGTCTTCTACAGGAAGCCCAAAATTGGTAAAGAAAGGATCTTCTACAGAAGGCCCGGAAGTGAGCAAAGCAGGGTCTTCTGCAGGAAGCCCGAAATCTGAAAAGAAGGGGCCCTCTACAAGGAGCTCTGAGAAAGCAAAATGCAAGAAAGAGAAGGCTAGTATTCTTGAAAAGGAGGCAGCAGCTGCGCTGGCCGCCCTCAATACACCTCCAAAGCCGAAGGAGAAGAGAGAGAAGGAGACCCCTCTACCATCTGAAGCCAGGAGAAGTAAGAGGATAAACACGGGCAAGCCGCAACCTCCACCCAGCAGCCAAACCATTTTAGGGGATGTCCCTACTTCACCCAGTGCAAGAACCCCCTCTAAAACATCAGCCACCCCCAAGAGGGGAAGCCCAAAAATAACTTCCTGGACACGAAAAATAGGCCAATCGCCTTCCGAAGCCCAGCTCAAGGAAATGGAAAAGGGGGAAGAAGCGCCACCCTCGTCACCACCAGGGGCAGAAAAGGCAAAGCCACCAAAAACAGGAAAGGAAGAGCATGCTCCGGGCTCTAGTTCTTGGCCAAAGACGAGGAGCCAGAGCAAAGTTGCTCAAGGATGAGCAAATAGTTTAGCTGGGGGGTGATGATGAGCCCCAATTTTTGGTACAATTTGGGCTCATATTGGCCTACTTACCTTGTTCAACCATTCATCTTTTACCACTTATGCATTCATTTCTTAGTATATTCGTGTTGTTTGTAGGAAGAAGGGCAGGCATTATATCTATGTGACTAATACATGATGATTTCAGGTTCTTGGCATTAAAGAGAGCAAAAGACCACGCAAAAGGAGACAAGGAGACAGCAAAGGTGGCATTGCATGTTTATAGGGAGGTTGTCTACAGCTTTAAATGACTTCCCTCGTGCTTTTCACCTTAACTCCGAGCTCTAACAGCTCTCCCCACCGAGCTCAAAGGCAGCCAACACGTTCTACAGGATCAGCAGTTTTACAGCAGTTTGACTTTCAGTTAGACAGCCAAGCTCCACGAATGAAGGCAGCCAGCTTGATCCTCATTTTGTATAAATATGGAGGCTGTAGCCTTTGTTAGAGGCTTTTTGACTTTTGGAATTACTATTGTAATCTCTGAGCACGAGTTACAGCTCAGTTTTTGTTATTTTGTAAGCCAGTTTTGGCATGACATTAGACTTTTGATTATGAATAAAGGCAAGCAGATTTGGATCTAATTCTGAGTTTTTAAGGGAGCTATAGCTCTTAGGTTAGGGCCCAACCTGAGAGCAATAGACCTCCTCTATTTTGTAGTGTTATTTGCCTTTCGTTCCAGCACTTTGTTTCTTTACTTTGACATGCAATTCGAATTTACAGTCTGCTGATTTAGTTTTCGTGTGATTGAGTAGGATTAGCTTATGGTTACTTTGCTTTCAGCTGCTTAGATTCGATAGGAGGTTTGTAATACACAGGAGCTCCAAGAAAAAGGTTGTTAGAGATCACTGCCATCTCTGTTTAGGGATTGGGGTGCAGTCCATATCAACCACCAAAAAGAAACGTAGTCTTTTACTTCCATGCAAGCTGCAACATAGTCATTTTCGTTGAAGATCCATCCATGCACTTTTG
Source organism: Pinus tabuliformis (assembly GCA_031772625.1). Taxonomy (NCBI): domain Eukaryota; kingdom Viridiplantae; phylum Streptophyta; class Pinopsida; order Pinales; family Pinaceae; genus Pinus; species Pinus tabuliformis. The sequence goes on along the minus strand of CM062810.1, from coordinate 120,025,358 downwards.
ATATTGAACCATACTTCTACATTTTTCATTCCATGCACAGCTTCTTTTCTTGGTTTTACATTGCTGTTCATAGGTTTAATGGCATAGGTATCATAGGTTAATGAATTCTCATTTTTGGTACAAGACATAAGTCATTTGTTTCATTTACACTGCTCCATATCATTCCACTTCCTTCTTCTTCTTCTTGACCTCTCCTCAAGCCACCTACTCGGCCTCTGTCCAGCTCGTTTACCCTCCAACTCATCCATTGCCACGTAGCTTCATCTTTTTGACCTTTCGTTGCTGCCATCCTTCTACCTACCAACCAACTTCGTGCACTCATTCTCTGTCCTATTTCTCTACCCCTGAGTCATCACAAGTTCCATCTCCACCTCACCTATCCACCCAAACCATTCCATCCCTTCACCATCACCCAAAACTTCCACTTACAGCACATCCTGTAGAAGTTAGCAGACTTCCTGTAGAATTCCTTAGTTTCCTGTAGGATCCCCTGCAGACATCCTGTAGAAGCCTGCAAACTTGGTTTCCGAGCATCCGAATGTTGTAGACCTCTGTGGACTAATGCTAGGGACCCTCTGGGACCTCTCCTAGCCATCCTGACCTTTCCCAAGCTTTCTCTCCCTTCGCACCACCTCTGCACAGCCAAACCCTAATAAGAGACAAATTCATAATCACTCCATCCACTTAAGCAAAAATACAAAAACAATGTTCTTTTCAATGGAAGTAGTTTGAGTTCATGCATTTCACATCACTAGAAGTAATGGCATCCTTTTTAGAAATTTGCACTTTCACCATTGCATCATAGAGGTTAAACTAGTCAGATTAGGGTTTACTAGGGTTTCCATGCTTTGGTTGGCTTTCAGTTCATTTTTGCAAAGTAGATCAATTTCCCTTGAGATAGCCTTCGTCCATCATTTAGAAAGCTTCTTCTGAGAGCATATAGAAGTTGGCTTGAGCCCTAGCGGACTTGTGCCAGCTGACCAAGTGACATCTGCGACAAGAGCTAGTACTTGTGCATACAACACCGTCGCTTCCAAGTTTGTACGAACTACCAGGTTGATAAAATTAGAGATAGGGAGCCCCAGGAGTTGTAGCATTATTGCTACAATACTGGAGCCCACCAACATTCACATATATATGCTAGTTCACTTAGTTGCAGTAGAATATACAAATCTGTTTGGAAAATTAAATTATTGATCTGATAATACTGATTCACCCCACCTCTCAATATTGTTTCCAATAATTGGTATCGGAGTAGGTCCTTCAGAAGAAGCTTGATCGCTTGAAGGAAGATCCATCATCATGAGTAATCAATAAAGCGTGGGATCCATCAGACCGCCAATCTTTGATGGGAGAAACTTTTTTTATTGGAAGATAAGAACCACAGTCTATCTACAATCACTTGGAGCAGATGTCTGGGAAATCTTTCAAGGAGGATATACATTTCCATCATCAATTCCTACAGATACGGTAGGTAAAAAGCAATATGAAACCAATGTCAGGGTTGTCAATACATTATTGGGAAGTCTGTCACAATCACAGTTTGTCAAAGATATGCAACTCAAATCAGCTAAAGAAATATGGGATAAAATCGTTCTAAGTTACGAAGGAGACTCTCAGGTAAAACATGCTAAACTGCAAACTCTCTGGATTCAATATGAAACTCTTAAGATGCACAATGATGAAAGTATAGCTATTTACTTCTTATGTATAGATGAGGTTGTTAATTGCATGAATAATTTGGGTGAAGAGATAAAGGAATTTACCTTAGTTGAGAAAGTTTTAAGATCCTTTTCTGCTAAATTTGAATCAAAAGTATCTACCATAGAAGAAAAACAGGATCTACAGGCTATCACTATGACACAGATTCACGGAATCTTAACTACCTTTGAGATTGGAAAAGGAGGCCCATTAGATATGAGAGAAGCCACATTTAAAGCTTCAACAAAGGGAAAGGAAGAACTCAATGAATCAGGACATATTTTAGAAGAAGAAGATGAAGTAAACTTTGTCAAGACGCTTCAACAGGGTTCCAGAAGATTTAGAGGTAAACTACCTTTCAAATGTTTTTCATGTGGTAGAGTCGATAATTATGCTGCCAAATGTCCTCATAAAGATAAATATGATAAAGGGAAGGAATCTGCAAAATGGAATAGAAAACAAAGTGTAAGTAAAAAGAGTTACTATACTCATGAAGATAGTGATGGTTTATCAAATAGTGATGAGGATGAAAATTGTAATGACTATAGACTTCTAATGGCTTATGAATATGACAACTTCTGGGATGCTTTAGAAGAAGATGACCTTCATGAAGAAATCTCTAAACTGAAAATCTATTTAGAAGAAAAGAATATGATTATAGATACCTTGACATATCAACTTGCTGAAAGAGAAAAACGCAATGAAAAACTAGAATGTGAAATTGTGGGTCTAAGAAAGGATCTTGAGAAAACAAAATCTCTCAATCTTAGATTTGCTAAAGCATTAGAAACCTTAAATGAAATTATCAAAGTGCAGTGTTATCCTATGATAAAGATAGGTCTTGGATATACTGAAGAAGCATCTCAATCACAAAAGCCGTCAACCTCCACTAAAATCTATCTTGATGCAGCAAAGAACAGTGAACAGTATGAAAATTGTCAGGAAAGGCATAAAGCATATCACCAGGTAAATCAGGCTCAATTTACTTCAAGGATGAACATAAGCCACAACCAACCTTAGGTAAATCATACTCAATTTGCTTCAAAGATCAATATCAATACAAACTACAATCACTAGGTCAATAGATTCGATAATCGCAGTAACTTCTTTAATGCTCAATCTTTCTCATGTCATAATTTTGGACACAAAGCTGCTCAATTTGTTGCTTACAAAGCTATCAAGACTAGAGAAGCACGAAATCAAAGGAATGTGACAGGGATCAAGAAAAGCTCCTATAATAACTTTTCTCTTCTTGAAAATGAAATAGAATTCTCAACCTGTAACAACTTTGACCATGAAGAATCTGGATGCATGAGAAAATTTCAGCAAATATCTCAAAAGGAGAAAAATCCATTAAATCCCAAAATATGGAGAAGGAAAGAACCTCAAATATAAAGATGTGGTATAGCCTTGTATGCAGAAGGATAGGAAAATCAGTGGTACATCGACAGTGGATGCTTAAAACACATGACAGGTGACAAAGAAAAACTTCACTCATATAATGCCTTAGAAAAGTAAAAGAATGTCTCGGGAAAAATTGGTTTATTTGGAGGAGCTGGAGTGGGTAAAACAGTACTCATTATGGAGTTGATCAACAACATTGCTAAGGCTCATGGAGGGGTATCTGTATTTGGAGGAGTAGGAGAACATACCCGTGAAGGGAATGATATTTACATGGAAATGAAAGAATCGGGAATAATTGATGAACAAAACATATCAGAATCAAAAGTGGCTCTAGTCTATGGTCAGATGAATGAACCACCGAGAGCTCACATGAGAGTCAGTTTAACTGCTCTAACCATGGCCGAATATTTCCGAGATGTCAATGAGCAAGATGTACTATTATTTATTGATAACATCTTCCATTTTGTCCAAGTGGAAATGACACTCCTGCTGTCATAAAAGGTAAAGGCTCCGTTTTCTTGAAAGAAAAGGTTAAAGCTGGGAATGTTATGTATGTAGATGGTCTAAAGCATAACCTGTTGAGTGTCAGTCAAATGTGTGATCAAGGAAATGAAGTGGTGTTTCGATCAAACAGATGTGTTGTTTGTGAGCTTGATACAGGAGAAACCATGATCAAAGGTACAAGAACTCCAAACAATTTATACATACTCAAGGGAGGATAACAACAGTGCTATTTAAGCAAAAATGATGAAAACTGGCTATGGCACAGAATATTGGGACATCTAAGCTTTTCTCAAATAAGAAAAGCATGCAAATTCCAGGTTGTTCGTGATCTTCCAGATATCAACATTCCTGAAAATACAATATGCAAACCATGTCAATTCGGTAAGCAAACTAGCTCTCACTTCATTGAAAAAGAAGTGCCAGCTAGTAAGCCTCTTGAACTTGTTCATATTGATTTATGTGGACCATCAAGAAAAAAGTCACCTTGTGGAGAAGAATACTTTATGTTGTTCATTGATGATTGTTCCAGAATGTGTTGGATAGGTCTTCTAAAGCATAAAGATGAAGCATTTGAAAAGTTCAAATCCTTCAAAGCTTTGGTTGAAAATGAATCAGATTGCAAAATCAAATGCCTCAGATCTGATCGAGGAGGGGAATTTACCTCGGATGAATTCTTTGACTTTTGTGAACAACATGGAATAAAAAGGTAGTTCTCCACCGCAAGGACTCCTCAGCAAAATGGAGTGGTAGAAAGAATGAACAGAACTATTCAACAAATGGCTCGAGCTATGCTAGATGAATCTGGAACTCCTGCAACCTTCTGGGGTGAAGCTACATTCGTCACCGTAACTATTCTCAACCAAGAAAATGTTCGGGTAAACAACACTCAAACTCCACATGAACTTTGGTATGGTAAGACTCCTACGGTAAAATACTTTAAAGTTTTTGGAAGCAAATTCTATATCAAAAGGACTGATGAAAAACTTGGTAAGTTTGAGCCCAGAGCAGATGAAGGTATTCTTCTTGGTTACTCTTCCTGAAGTAAAGGATATAAATGTTATAATAAAAGACTTGGGAAAATTATTGAAAGTATTGATGTTGTAGTTAATGAAACATGCAAAATCCAAAATAGATAAAAACCAAAGATTATGACAATGAAGAAGATGGGGATTATTTTCCCACATCAAATCACAATGATTCTGAAGAAGAAACCAATGAAGCACCAGAATAAGAGATAATGGTAGAAGAAAAGACTTTGTCCAGGTATGTTCAGAAAAATCATCCAGAAACTCAAATTTTAGGGGGAAAAGAGGTAGGTGTACAGACAAGAAGAACTATTACAGAAACCTCAAGCTAGCTAGCATTACTCTCCTCAACCAACCTCAAAATGTAAATGAATTATGCAAAGATGAATGTTGGGTCAAGGCCATGAATGAAGAACTTGAGCAAATTGAAAAGAATAATACTTGGGAATTAGTTCCTAGACCTCATGATAAGAATATCATAGAAACTAAATGGATATTCAAAAACAAGCTTAACGAAAATGGAGAAGTTATTAGAAACAAGAAGGTATATATTTTGAAGAAACTTTTGTGCCTGTTGCTAGAATTGAAGCCATAAGGATGTTTCTTTCTCTTTCTAGTTTTCAGAAATTCAAAGTACACCAAATGGATGTAAAATCTTCCTTCATTAATGGATACTTAGAAGAAGAAGTCTATATTGAACAACCAGAAGGATTATTTCTTGGAAATGATGCAAAACTTGTATGCAGGCTTAGAAAGGCTCTCTATGGTCTAAAACAAGCTCCAAGGGCCTGGTATTACCGTCTTGACAAATATCTCCACCAACAGGGTTTTTCAAAGGGGTCAGCAGATAGCAATCTATATAAAAAGATTGACACTAATAAATTGCTAATAATTGTTGTTTATGTTGATGATATCATTTTTGGTAGAAATGAAGAATCCACGAGTCAGAATTTTGCTTCAGTAATGCAACAAGAATTTGAAATGTCCTTGCTTGGTGAGCTTACCTATTTTCTTGGTCTACAAGTTCAACAAAATAAAGATGGTATTTTTCTTCCACAAACCAAATATATCAAACAGATCTTGAAAAAGTACGGCATGGAAGATTCTAAACCAGTATGTACCCCAACAGTAATAGGATGCAGTCTCAGCTCAAATGATGAATCAACAACAGTACATCAACCAACTTATAGATCTATGATTGGCAGTCTGCTTTATCTAACAGGTACCCAACCTGACATCATGCATGCAGTAGGAATATTTGGAAGATTCTAAGAAAATCCAAAGGAGGCAGTCAAAAAGATTTTCAAATATCTTCAAGGAACTCAGAACTTTGGTTTATGGTATCCTAGAGATACAGATCTTACTCTTCATGCATATACAGATACAGATTGTGCAGGAAGTGTTGATGACAGAAAAAACACTAGTGGTGGTGCATTCTATGGGTTCCAGGTTAATGTCTTGTTTTAGCAAGAAACAAAGTTAAATTGCATTATCTACAACTGAAGCAGAATATGTGGCTGCCGCATCTTGCTGCACACAACTACTTTGGATGATGCAAACCTTGCAAGACATTTAGATCACATGTACTCCACCCATCTCCATTCTATGTGATAATACAAGTGTCATCAGTGTTTCAAAAAATCCAGTCATGCACTCCAAGACCAAGCACATACCCGTCAAATATCATTTTCCACATGAACAAGTGCTTGAACAAAAGGTCAAATTGGAGTATGTTCCCTCCAAAGAACAAGTTGCTAATATATTCACTAAACCACTGCTGAGAGAGGCATTTGATTATCTCAGACAAAAGTTGGGAGTAGTTGTTGCATCATCTTGCTGTTAAATCCTATTTTTTTTTTCAGAGAAAGGTTGTTATACACGAGTTTCATGAAGCGTAGTCATGTACATACACGGGTTTCTATGGCCATAGTCACGTATATGTTGGTTTGAGGAAAAAAAATGAGATAGACTCAGGAAAAATGGGTCTGATATGGTTTTGTCAATTATCTGCTTTGTTTGATGATGGTTACAATCTGTTGATAACATGTGGAAATATGTTGTTCCTTATAAGTTGTTAATAACTTGATGTATATCTGATTGATGGTGATGCCTTGATATTTCTTACTGATATATGCAATAATCAAATCTGACAGTGAACATTTGGCATAGGTTCAGGGGGAGCATATGCTTCTAATAATGCATTGTTGGCATTATCTTAGAAGATCTTGGTACAAATCCGCATAATTGTTTTGATTCAGGTGACTCTTTTGATGATGGAAATATACAGGCTGTTGATCCTGATGTTGCTGATGGTGCAGATCATATATGGTGTATGATAGTTGCTGATGACTATCATGGTCTTGTTTAGATCGGTTGTCCTTATTATAAATGTCATGTATATCATTTAATGTAAAGGTCATGAAAAGACCTAATTTGTAACCCCACTATGCATGGGATGGATGATGTAATATTTCTTGGTTTTGTCATGTATAAACAATTGGTATATCCCCACTTGGTTGGGTGGATGAGTCAAATTTGGTATATCCCCACTTGTTTGGGAGATGGATGTATGAGTCATTGGTGATAGGAAGGTCATCCTCACATATTTGATTTATAGAGTCATGGTATTCTTTTATAAAATCTTCTTGAAGACTTTGCTAGTGCTCAGGGGGAGCATGACCCTTTGCCCTTGATGTCAAAGGGGGAGAGTGACTTGGTGTTATTGTTGCCATCAAGTCCAAAGGGGGAGATTGTTGGCATTATGATACAGGTGTTGTCTTTGATGGCAACTCACTCAAATGAAAGATCATAGTATAGCAGGTTAACAGCAAATAATTACAGATCAGACTACAAAGAATGAAGAAAGAGAGGTATACGCAGGTTCACTTTGACCAAGGTGCGTATACGTAGCTTCACTGAACACAAGTTGCGTATACGTACACATGCACTTTCATAGAAGGAAAAGCATGTATATCTTGGAAAACTAATTTTTTGGTCCAAGGTATTTGGCCCATGGTATTTTGATCCATGGTATTGGTCCAAGGCATCTGGTCCGAGGTATTGATGAGACCCAGAAATGGGTAACTATATGGGCTCATTCTGCCTATTATTTTCATTGAATCCACCATTCTCAATAGTTTTGTGCATGTTTTTGAATATATTTATGTCAATATAGTGAATGGGGATAATCACTTTGCCATGTAGTCTAATGAGTGTTTATTGCAGATTTTTTGGACAATTTTGGACAAGGACCAGGAATTTATGAGCAAAATGGCAACCAAACTTGAGGAAACAGGGATAAGGACTTATAAGAGGGGTGCCTCCTTCATTAATGACCCATTCCTTGAGTTCTCCATCAGAAGCTCGGAGTACAAAGGCTCACATTGATGATTCCAAGGGGCAGCTGAGCAAGTCAAGTAGGGTTGCTGTTATCTTCAGTTCTAGGAAGCCGAGTTCCTTAAGTTTAGGAGGACTGTTGGGAGTCCCCACTTGTATAAATAAGAAGGCTTCAAGCCTCATGATTCGGATTTAAACAGGAATGCAACAAATTACAGAGATAACCATAAACACAGATATGCAGCGGAAATAATACTTCATTTCATTACTGTAAAATATCGAAATATGCTTACAACCAGAAATGGAAATAAACAAGCTAGGGCGATGGTAGCTTATCTTTGAGAAGAGATGTGGCGGCTACATGCCTCTGAACTATGTTACAATGAGGCTCGAAGGCCTATTTATTGTTGAGAAACAATGGAAAACCTTTCACATCCCGAAACCTAACCCTAGAAGATGAAACGCCAAATTGTGGGCCCCGTTTGGGTAAATTGGTACATCAATTTCCCGGGGTCGTAACTTTGGCATACAATCTCCATTTGACGCGTACAATAGCTCGTTAAAAAGATCTATCCGAGCACTACCACTTTGGGAGGCAACATGGGTCCATGGAACCCAAAAAATGTCGTTTAGGGCCTCAAAACGGCTCCGGAAGTTCAGGACCCGAAAAAATGCTAAAAATAGCAAATTGTGCTACAATTTAGGAAACTGAAAAAGCTGAAAGAGACAGTTGTGGGGGTCCAAATGGGATAGGTGGGTGGCCACCAACATCCACCTGGATCATTCCTCCCCCCTTAGGAAGCAATGGTCCCCATTGCGTTGAGTTCCTCCCTAAGATGAGGAAGCTTCTGTTGAGCTGGGTCTCTGGTGAGCTGTTTTGTAATCTCCAATGTGACCAGAAATGGTGGGAAGCATGTGCCCGTAGCCTTGGTACTGGTGTAAGGACCATGTCGGAGTGGTCAGAGCTTCTGATGGGCTCTTGTAAGGCGTTCTTTCTATAGATGTAACCAAACTTTGTCGCCCGCCTGAAACTTGTGTGGTACCCCTGTGGGTGAGGAGAAGTTGTTCATGTGTTCTATCATGACCATATCCCGTTGCTGCTGCTGTGTGGAGGAACCCTTTGCGGGGGTCATGGATGTAGCAACAATCTTCCCCTTACTTTGGGAATGAGCCAGACAGATGAATTTCCTGGTCTGGGAGATGAGCTTGCTGCCTTTCTTAGGAGTGATCAAAGAGGTGGTGGTAGGTGGGGCTACCTCCGGTATCTTTTATAATGAATCACCCAAAGAAATAATGACAGCGCGAGGCCTTGACTCATACATAGCATGTCGCCTCCACAAGTTTGGCTGGCCTAATAGTACATCGCAAACATCCAGAAGTGTAACATCACACAATACCTCATCTGTGAAGGGTTTGATGCTGTAGGGAAGGCGGCACTGCTGGCGAACTTTCAGATCTCGTCCTTCATGAAGCCACCTGATACTGTACGGCTGGGGGTGTGGTGTAGTCAGTAGGCCGAACCGCTTCACAACCTCTACTGAAATAAGGTTCTTTTGGCTCCCACTATCAACAATGAACTGTAGCGGGGAGCCCTTTACCCACATCTGGGAGTGGAAGAGACGCTCCTCCTCCTCTGGATCTTCGGGTTCATTTTTCTGGATCTTGGCGGTAGCAACAGTGGCATTGGGATTCGCGTCAATGATCTGCTTCCCTTTTTCATTCCCTTTGTGGAGTTCTGACTCAGAGTTGGAACATGCATCTGATTCTGGAACCTTTAGCTCAGCCACCAATGACTGCTTGGCCCGACACTCACTGGTGTTGTGAGTGGAGCTCTTATGGAACTCACACTATTTTCCCGTGTCCTTTTTTGTCTTCACGGCACTGTTCTTTGCCTACAGCTTTGGCGGGTTGTCTTGGGCTGCCCCGCCTTGGCTTTGTCATTTGTTTTGTGTTTTAGGGGCACCTTTCCCTTGCTTCAGATTCGCAGATCCAAAGTCTCGCTTCTTTTGTTTAAAATTCTGCTCAACCTTGACGGCATATCGGTACGTTGTGCCGAGTGAGGAGATGTTCAGGAATTGTATTTCTTCCTGGATGTACTTGTGCAGGTAGCCGCGGTATTTGAGTATCAAATGCTACTCTGTATCCTTGATACCCAACTTTGTGCGAAGGGTATGGAAAATATTGGTGAACTTCGGCACGTCTTGGTCCCTTCCCTGCCACAGCGTGGTCCATTTTGTGTATTCATCCTCATAGCTTCCGACAGGGTAGTACTGCTCCTTGATGGCATCCCAAAATGAATTCCAGGTGGGTGCGGTTGAAAATAGTGAGCCTGTATTTTCATTCTTCTGCTCGCAGTAGGTTTCCCACCAGTCCTTGACGTGGGGGGCTGCTTTGAGAAGAGCGAAAACAATCTTTTCCCAACTTGAAAATTCATGAACAGAAAAATAACCCTCTAGCAGATTTAACCATTTATCTACGACATCTGCGTCTATTTGACCCTCAAATATGGGCATTTCAAAATTAACTTGTACCTTAAACGGTGTGGCGTTTCCAGAGTAGCTATCGGAAGTCGATGTGTCGCCTCTGGGTAGCCGTTGAAGAATCTGGGCAAAGTTGTCCATCATCGTGTTCCGTTGTCGCTCGAGGGCTTCTTCGAGCAAGATTGTGATAGGATCTCCTGCCCCCTCGTCTTTCTTCTCATCCGCCATGGGAGGCCGTCGGGATTTGCGAGGTTGGTCTTTCAAAGGTTTGACCAGTTCAAGCCCTAACTCCTTATATCCTGACCTCGTTGGGGACATGCAAAGAAAAACAGAGAAAAAGCAAACTGCTCTGATACCACTGATTCGGATTTAAACAGGAACGCAACAAATTACAGAGATAACCATAAACATAGATATGCAGCGGAAATAATACTTCATTTCATTACTGTAAAATACCGAAATATGCTTACAACCAGAAATGGAAATAAACCAGCTAGGGCGATGGTAGCTTATCTCTGAGAAGAGATGTGGCAGCTACATGCCTCTGAACTGTGTTACAATGAGGCTCGAAGGCCTATTTATTGTTGAGAAACAATGGAAAACTTTTCACATCCCGAAACCTAACCCTAGAAGATGAAATGCCAAATTGTGGGCCCCGTTTGGGTAAATTGGTACATCAATTCCCGGGGTCGTAACTTTGGCATACAATCTTCGTTTGACACATACAATAGCTCGTTAGAAAGATCTATCCGAGCACTACTACTTTGGGAGGAAGCAAGGCCCCAGATTTCCCAAAAAACGTCGTTTAGGGCCTCAAAACGGCTCTGGAAGTTTAGGACCCGAAAAACTGCTAAAAATCGTACACTGTGCTACAATTTAGGAAACTAAAAAAGCTGAAAGAGACAGTTGTGGGGGTCCAAATGGGATAGGTGGGTGGCCACCAACATCCACCTGGATCACCTCAGTAGGTTAGCCATTTCTTAGTCTATTTTCTCACTTTGTTGCAGCCTTGTACTCAGCTCATTTTCGAGCTCTTTTTGAAGGCAGTTTTGTGATGTAACTACTATATTTTTGATAATGAAGATGAATGAAGTTTTGAGCCAGCACTGATTTTTTTTCCAGAGGGCTAAAGCTCTTGGGTTAGGGCCCAACCCAAGCTGCCCAGCACCTCCTTTGTGTATTTATATGTTTTTTTTCCTTTCATGAGTTAATTTCTGCTGCATATACTCATTTTGCTTCATTAGATTAGGTTGCTTTTGATGGTTAGAATAGTTGTTTTTGCTTCAAGTTGCTTAAGTAAGTTGCTACAGTGACAGAAAAAGATCCAAAAATGGCAACAACAGGTCTTGATCTCCTTTATCCCTCCTTGGGACCATGATTTTAGGTCAAGGCACTACTACTGCCACCAAAAACACAGTTTTTGCTCTTCTAATGCAACTGCTAGTGTGATATTTCGAGTTGGAGAAGTTGATATTAGTTTGGATTCACATGCTTAGATCATTTCCTATTCCTTTTCCATAGTTTTCTTGCATGATTTCCGTTCATAAAGTATCGTTCAACATTTTTTCTAGTTTTAGGTCAGAATTTAGGTTAAAATAGACAAAACTTTGTTTCTCGATTCTTGCTTTGGTTAGTTTTGAGAAGTAAGTGTGCAGCTCTCTTGTAGAACATTCCAGTTCATCATTCTTCCATTGAACAACCAACACCAACTCACTTCTCCAAGGTTTCCCCACTCATTCGCCACATTTTTCCAATCTGCCCTAATTTCTGCGTTTTTCCATAAAGTTTCTTTTTTTCCCTTTGAACAAATCCAACCATCTCCTTCATTCCTGATCTTCCTTGACAAGTTCTAGACCCCTCAACACCTTCATAAAGACTTCATTTCCATTTTCCCATCACTTTTCCATGTCCAAACCCCCCAAAAACCACTTTCGGCCTCCTCCTGTAGATCCCCTGCAGCCTCCTGTAGAACTTCCTGTGAGTGATTTTTCGAAGTCCGATCGTTATGGAAGTCTTCAGAAGGGTACTAGGGGCTTCTTAGGACCTCTCCACACCTTCCTCACCTGATGCAAAAGCCAAATCCGTCTTCCCTTGACACCAAACCTCTACACAATCACAACCAGATAAATCACAAGCATAATAATTCCACATAAAAACACTCAAAAGTACAAAAAGATGATTTCTTCTCATTTATTTTCAGAAGTAGATTGAATAAATGAAATTTACCTTTTTAGTAGTCAATGGCACTCATTTCATTAGTTTCCATCTCTTTTCTTGCAAAAGTAGGGTTAGTAGGTAAACTAGGGTTTTCTTTTCATTTCAATTTTCCTTCTCTTTCTGCAAGTAGAATAGCCCCTGTAGAGTTATTTTCCTTTCATCATAGTTAAAATCTTCTTCTGAGAACTCATAGAAGTTGGCTTAAGCTCCTAGAAAACTTGCGCCAACTGATCAAGTGACAGCCTGCAGTAAGAGCTAATACTTGTGCATACAGCACCGTCACTTCCAAGTTTGTTACGAACTACCGAGTTGATAAAAGTAAAGAAGGAAGCCCCAGGAGTTGCAGCATTATTACTGCAATACTAGAGCTCACCACTCTTTTTGGCGTCGTTGCCGGGGAAGTGTCAGAGTATTTTGTGATTACTACTTTTCTTCTATTTTCTACTGCAACATTCTGCTAAGTAGTCGATTTCAACAAAAGTAGAATAGTTGTTTCATTTCAATTCTGCAATTTCAATTTTGCAAAAGTAGATTAGACATTTCCTGCTTTCATTTCAATTCTGCAATTTCATTTCAGCAAGCGTAGATTAGACATTTCCTGCTTTCATTTCAATTTTGCAATTTCATTTCAACAAGCGTAGATTAGAAATTTCCTGCTTTCATTTCAATTCTACAATTTCATTTCAGCAAGCGTAGATTAGGCATTTCCTGCTTTCATTTCAATTATGCAATTTCATTTCAGCAAAGAAGATTCATTTCAGTTAGTTGCAATTTTTTGTTCAATCCATTTCAGTTTTGCAGGTACAAGCAGAGAAAAAAACAAAAATCACCCAAAAAAGAGATTTCCTTTCATGCCTCGTAGGAATAGAGACAATTCAGGAAAATTCCTACCCAACACCCCCACCACATCACTGAGTCACCCTTCTCTCTTCTTTGGTGGTAGTGATCCAGAAGAACCTATAGGTGAACCTCCAAAGATATACGAATATCCTATAATAGAAGAAGAGCAAGAAACCATTCCTCCTGAGACCATGGCTAAAAATAGAAACGTTAGAGGAAATGGGGAAAGAATAGAAGGTGCCTTTCCTATCTGAGAGACCAATGGGGACACAAAAATGAAAAACATAAGCCCTTCAGCCTTACCTCACTTCCATGGACTGACTACCGAAGATCCTGATACCTTCTTGTTTGAATTTGTTGCTCTCTGCCAGACCTATGACTATGCAGAAGATGAGCAGAAGTTGAAACTGTTTCCTTCTACCCTCAAGGATGTAGCATTGCGTTGGTTCATGGGATTACCTGGAAACAGTATCACAACTTGGGCTTAGATGTAGCAAGCCTTTAACAACAAATACCGGGACTACTGTAGGTCAAAGGATACCAAGGAAGAAATCTTTCGAATGACCATGGGGAGTGATGAATCTTTAGAAGACTATGAAGAGAGGCTTCAACTCAGTTATAAAAGGGCCAGGTGCACACTTGACCCTAAATCTCTGAAGTTGGTTCTGCTCAGAGGAGTCCTTGAAGGCCTTCTAGATACCCTCCATTTGCTGGCTGGGGGAGACATCTACCAACTACCTTATGATGACATAAAGACTATGTTTAGAAACCATTCTAGGTCAGCTAGAAAGAGAGGTAGGGGAATTCAACCTTTAGCCAATACATCCTCATCTAGTTCATCCCTTAGAAACAAACTTGAGAATCGGCTGGAAGATTTTAAGAGCGAGGTGAGGCAGACTCTTGCCATGCAAATGGATACCTTGCATATCAAAAGGAAACAAGAGGAAGCCGAGATGACTTTGGCCATCTTTTGTCCTAGGCGCACCAGAAAGCATCGTAGGAACGAATGTCCATTGCCCTCTATAGAAGTGTGCTTAGTCTGTGAAGAAGACCATCCTATGAATCAGTGCCCTTCCTTGCCTGTAATTAAAGCTACATATCAAGGGGCCGAAGGAGCCACTAAACCACTCTATTTCATGAACCAAAGGAGTCCACATGGACCCAAACCTTGCCAGTAAGGAATGCAAGGGACATCCTAGACTTATTACAACCCCAATCAAGCCACTTCCATGCCTTCTTGGGGTCCCCCTGCTCATCCTTCCTAGTCCACACCCCCTCCTTGGTCATATCCTCCTCAATACCAAGCTCCGCCAGTTGCTCACTCGTTTCACTCTTATGCTCAGCCACAGCCTCAGTGGAATGCACCTCATCAGGGGTGGAGGCCCTAGTACAACTCTCCTCCTACTCTTTTGCCTCCACCACCTTCTCAACCACAACCATTACCTCCTGCTCCTCTAAGACAACCCCAAATACCTGCTCAACCGAACCCGAACCCCAACAACAGACAGGCCCAGCAGGTATATAGTGGAGAAACATCATGCCCGACCTATGCTGTGGAGATTCAGGAGATTAACCTATGATCTGGGAAGGTTCTCCCAGATAGCCAACCTCCTCTTAAGGAGGACAAGGAAGAGAAACAGGAAAGTGAACCAAAATTCATTCCACCCTTTCCTGAGAAACTAACTGGAACCACACAACCAACCCCAGAAGAAACTAAACTTCTTGGGGAGTTGAAACAGTTATGTGTAAAAACACCACTTCTCCAAGCCATAAAGGATGTGCCTATATACAACAAGATGATCAAGGAGAAGTGCTTCAGGCACCCAGGCAGGCGCAAGAGAGATGCTCCAACTATCAATGTCATAGGGCAACTGTCCGACCTGATGTTGGGGCAGGTGATCTGTCCGAAATATCTAGACCCTGGGAGTCCTATAGTCGATGTCCACATCAATGGCACTGTAATCCCCCATACCTTGATTGATCTAGGGGCTACCATTAATGTGATGACCAGGGACACTATGCTCAAACTCAACCTTCAGGGTTCCCTGAGAAAGACCTCAACAGTACTGCAGTTAGTAGACCGCTCCACCATGACCCCTGAGGGGATTGTGGAAGATGTAATGGTCTCTATTGATTCCTGGGAGTGCCCTGCTAATTTCCTGGTTCTTCAACCAAAGGCAAAGCTCACTAGGTATCCTCTCATCTTGGGAAGACCTTGGTTGGCTATTACAGATGCCTACATTAGTTGTCGAGTTGGGAACATGACAGTAAAAAACGGGCATATGTCCAAGCAGCTAGTCCTATATCCTCCTACCCAACCTTTGTTTGAACATGATTCACCTCTCTAGTTGGAGGAGGAAGATCAGGATGAAGTTTATTCTGCACCATTGTGTAGAGTAGAGGCTACCATGGAGGGTCCACAAACTGAGGATGATCTTATTGAGAACTTGATTTAGAATCCACCCCCCAGTGTGTTGCCATTGGAAGAGCTGGTGGAAAAAACCAAAGCCAACCCTTTAGCTAATCTCTGTGTGGCTGATCTGACCTCTCTCTAAATTAAGAATGTGGAATTCGGCCCAGAAAGAACCTTGAAGATCAACTCATCCCTATCCACCTCTCAGGAGAAATAACTGTGTGGCTTATTGAAAAATCACTTGGATGCTTTTACTTGGAGCTATAAGGAGATGAAGGGAGTCCACCTTTCAATATGTACTCATCACATTTACATTAAAGAAGATTGTAAACCAGTCAGGCAGCCTCAAAGGAGGATGAATCCAACCCTTAAGGACATTGTCAAAGAAGAACTGCAAAAGTTGTTGGATGCAAGATTCATCTACCCCATCTCTGACAGCAAATGGGTTTCTCCTTTGGTGCTAGTGCTAAAGAAAAATGGGAAGTGGAGAATCTGTGTAGACTATCAGAAACTAAACAAGGCCACCAAGAAAGACCATTTCCCTTTTCCTTTCATTCATCAACTGTTAGATGGCATGGTAGGGAAGAAGTTCTTCTCCTTCCTAGATGGGTTTAGCAGGTACAACCAGATCCAAATCAGCCCGGAAGACCAATATAAGACCAATTTCACTTGTCCTTGGGGTACTTTTGCATACCAAGTCCTTCCTTTTGGGTTGTGTAATGCTCCCGCCACTTTCCAGAGAGCAGTACTGAGCATATTTGCTGAACTAGTTCATGAATCAGTGGAGATCTATATGGATGACTTTACCCCTTATGGTTTTAACTTCTAGGAAGCTTTGACTAACCTGGGAAAAGTTTTAGCCAAGTGTATTGAAATGAACCTGTCCCTCAGTCCTGAAAAATGTGAATTCCTGATGACTGAAGGGACCGTGCTAGGTCATACAATTTCTCAGCAAGGATTACAG
The DNA here is from genome assembly GCA_031772625.1 of Pinus tabuliformis. Taxonomy (NCBI): domain Eukaryota; kingdom Viridiplantae; phylum Streptophyta; class Pinopsida; order Pinales; family Pinaceae; genus Pinus; species Pinus tabuliformis. The sequence continues at coordinate 120,008,474 of CM062810.1, read as the reverse complement.
GTGGATCCCAACAAGATTGCTATCATCCAAAGGGTCCCACCTCCTCAAAAGGTAAGAGATTTTCAGAGTTTTCTAGGCTTAGTAGGGTATTATAGAAGATTCATTAAGGATTTTAGTAAGCTAGCCTCTCCATTGTTTGGTCTTTTGGGAAAAGATGCTGAGTTCATATGGACTGACAACTGTCAAGAGGCTCTGGATGCCTTGAAAGGTAAGCTGGTAACTCCCCCAATTTTGAGAGGTCCAAATTGGGCCCTACCTTTCCACATTCACACAAATGCCTCGAACAAAGCAATAGGAGCAGCCTTAGGGCAATTTGATGAGAAACTGTCTTATGCCATATATTTTGTGAGTAAAAATTTGTCCAAGGCAGAATTAAACTACACTGTAACCGAAAAGGAGCTCCTAGTTGTAGTCCATTCCCTAAATAAGTTCAGACACTACATCACCAGCTATCAAACATTCGTACACACCGATCATGCTGCAATTAGGTATTTGATGAATAAACCAGATGTAAATGCTCGTATTATTAGATGGTTACTTTTATTGCAGCAATTTGATTTGACCATTATTGATAAGCCGGGTAAGGAAAATGTTGTTGCTGATTTTCTGTCTAGATTAGATCTGTCTACAGGTGAAGAAGGAATGGTGGATGATCAAATACTAGATGAACACATATTTGCTATTTTAGTACTCTCTCCATGGTTTGCTGATAAAGCAAATTACTTGGTTTCAACACAGTTTCCGCCACACCTGTCCTCAAAAGAGAAAAGAAAGATCGTGAATAAAAGCACCCCATTCACTTGGATTAGGGGCAATCTTTTTAAACTTGGCCTAGATTAGATTTTGAGGTGATGTGTTAGGGAGGAGGAAGTTTTTGACATTCTCCTAACCTATCATGATGGGCCCTATGGGGGCCACTTTGCAGTAAAGAGGAGTGCCTTCAAAATTCTGCAAGCAGGTTACTATTGGCCCACTCTTCATCAAGATGGCAGGAGGTATATCAGCCAATGTGACCAATGTCAAAGGATGGGGAAACCTACTCCAAGGGATGAGATGCCCCTGCAACCTCAAGTGACTTTCGAGCCATTTGAAAAGTGAGGCATGGACTTTGTGGGTCCTATCAACCCTCATTCAAAATAGAAATCTTACATCATTGTGTGTACTGATTATCTGACAAAATGGGCAGAAACCAAGGTGATTAAGGCAGCAACAGAAGAAAAAGTAGCTGAGTTTTTGAGGGAAAATATCTTTTACAAGTTTGGCTATCCAAGAGAGTTAGTCACATTTCAAGGGAGAAAGTTTACCTCCAATCTGGTTGAAGACCTCCTCACACATCACAAGATTAAGCATACGACTTCCACCCCTTATCATCTGCAAGCAAATGGACAAGTGGAAGTCACTAACAGAGCTTTGGAAGGGATTTTGACTAAGGTAGTGAGAAGCAGTAGAAAAGATTGGGCAGATCAATTGGTTGAGGCCACCTGGGCCTATAACACCACCTGGAAAACCACCACAGGGTTCACACCCTATGAGCTAGTCTATGGGAAGAAGGCTCTGCTGTCAATAGAATTTGAATATAACACATTAAGGATGGCAGCTCAGCTGGACCTAGATCTCAGCCATGCACAAAAGGAAAGATTGCTTCAGCTAAATGGATTGGATGAACAGAGATTGCAAGCCCTTCTCCACTCAGAGGTAGTCCAACTTCAAAGAAAAATATGGCATGACAAACACCTCAAAGAAAAACAATTCTAGCAAGGAGATTGGGTGCTGCTATATGATTCAAGATATAAAGATTTCAAGGGAAAACTAAGGACAAGATGACTAGGACCATACACAGTTGAAAAATGCAATGATAATGGTTCAGTCCTGATCCGGACCGTTGATGAAGAAGCCATCCCCATACTCGTCAATTGGCATAGGTTGAAAATCTACAGGAAGCCCCTTTCCAAGTAGGAGTTCATTGAGAATCTGGGTAAAACAATGTTGGTAGTGGAGCAGGTCCCTGTCTCCACTCCACCCACACCCTAAGCCAAAAAAAAATAAAAAAAACAGAGAGAAAAAAATAGAAAAAAAAAAAAAGAATAAAAGATCTCTGGGTGAAAACCTCTAGGAGGTTCCCAGGGTAGGTAGTGAGGGTGAAAACCTCCTGGAGGTACCCCAGTTGTCTCATAAAAAAAAATGAAAAAAAAAGAGAAAAAAAGGAGGGTCACACAAGGAAGAAGGACATGACCAGGCTGCATACACCCTTCATAGTCCATTCCTCCATCGCCATTATCTTTTCTCAGGCCTTGGTCTCACTAGTCCTGAAGATTTCGCATCTTACAAGAAACTCTATGCATTCTACAGGAGGCAACTGTAGAAATCACAAGGAGATCAAAATCGAGTTTAGAAAAGAATCCGAGGCCTAGAAATTTGTTCAGAAGGCCTGTGGACCTCCCTGCCACCATCCGTCCTCCTAATCCTCCATTCCATCCCTACACACCCACATTTCCACTCACTTTTTCTTCCCTACACATAAAAAAAACACAGAATTTCGTTTCTTTTGTTTTTTTTTCAAAAAATATATATAATGAATAAAACAGCAACATTCTTCACTTGTTCTTACCTGATGCCTTCCAGTTGTTATTCCTTTCATTCAAAACCTTCTTTAGCTGTCTCTTCAGCCCCTGCTCAAGCATCAACCTGAAATTTCAGAGGGAGAAGTAGCTACAAGAAATCCTGCAGGATTCCTATAGTAGATGATCCCTTTAAAAAATAAGCTCCAGCGACAGGGTCAGTGCAACCAAGATGTATGCAACATGCAAGGAGTAGAGCCTGATCGAAAAATCACCAGCATAAGCCACCAGTCCGAGCATGCAGAGCACCAGCAGCAGCAGCAATGAGAAAATGAGGTGCCAAAGTCCGAGCATGCAGAGCATAGCAACTAAATAGGTAAGTGGCTAAAACCCGTTCCTTTATTGAATGAATATTATTTAGGAACTGCATGAACTATTGGGATGGTCACGATTAAATGGAATCGGTGGCCAACTAACTGGCCACCCTCGTTCAGTTCAAATCACCCTCGTTGAGATCAAACAAGCTTCATCCCATTCAAACCGCAGTTTAGATACGCAGTCACCACATGTGGCCCGTCAACTCAGGAAGAAAAAAACTCAGAACCGGTAGTGATGGCGGCATATAACCGGAATAATGGAGGTGATGGCAGTCAGTCGACATGAAAAACCATAATGACATTGGCGTAGGACCAACGGTTTGGATGGGGATAACGTACTCATCCTGCCACGTCACCTCGTCACCGCAGATTATGCCACCATCTTAAGTACAGTGCGATCTAAGCCTCCACCACCCTTTTTTTCATTTGCATCGATGAGTTCTCGACTGCAGCACTCACTTACCACCTTTAGAACAACGAACCAATTGTTTTCTGCCAGTTTTTCAAAACCCTCCTGCCTAGCGAGCTCTACAAGAGCACTATCGCATTCTACAGGAGCAGGAACACCGTCTACAAGATCCTTTCTACAGGAAGGCCAGAGAGCAGCACTGCAGAGGAAAAAATTCAGAATTAGGTAGGCTCAGAAACCCACTCTACATGTGATATATCTATACAAGGTGGTGGTTTAGAAGCAAAGTATTGGGTTGAAAGAGGAAAGGAAAGAGAGCTCAAAATTCTGCTTGTGTTTTCCTAAATTCCATACAGTCTCCCCATTTTCTTCTCTGCACTCAAAAATTTGTCTTTTTTTCCTTTCCCGTATTCTCCTATAAAAAAGGGATGCAGCCATAGAAACCAAGCCTATGAAAAAATGAATTTGCAAGTCTGTCTATTCTGTGAAAAAAAACTATTTTATATATTCTCTGTTCTGTCAAAATATCGATTTCTTCCAAAAACCAAGTAAATTCAGGTTGAAAACCAGGTTGAAGGGAGGGAAAATTTGCAAATTGATGTTGTGAAAAAAGAAGAACATGAGAAATTCCCTCTCTAGTTTCAGAAAGATAAACCTCAGTTATTCCTCTGATTTCAGTTTTGAAAGTTGTTGCCTTCTTCCTCACCTGAGCATTTTCAGAAGTCACTAAACACCATGCCAAGAGGTTTTATGAGAAAGGAGCCTTTGAACTCCAACAAATTGCATGAGCACCCAGAAGTGGTGGCCCTCTTCACCAGGGAAAACTGGATGTCTTTCTTTGAGAGAATTCATGGATATGATGAGGAGGTGACCGAGGAATTTTTAATGTCCTTAAGACCCCATTCGAAAACACATGCTACAGTCAGTTTCAGGGGTTTGACCCTAGAGATTACACCAGAATTTATCAGCAGAATCACAGGTCTTCCACTTGGGCTCCCTTGGAGCAAAGAGGAAAAACCACTAGGACAGGTTGCTAAAAAGACATTTTTTTAGCCTGATGAACATCCTGTAGAAGATAAGAATGGGGTCAGAAGGACAAGTTTACCTCATCCATGGGGTGAGGTCAGCTACCAGATCATGAAATATATCTCTTGTGAAGGAAGATTCAGTATAGTCTATGGTTATCACTTCAGGTTATTGCATGAATTGAGATATGGGATGGACCTACCTGCAGCTAGAAAACTCAGTCTCCCATATTTCCTCCTCCAATCTTTGATAGAATGTGGCACCAAGTTGAATGCAGGGGTTCCAGACCAACTGGCCCACCATGGGCTCATCAAATTGTTGGTAGAAGATGCCCTACACACATACACCATCCTTATAACCTGGGAAATTTTCAGGAACATGTCTAGAGAAGATGAAATCAAAACTCTTACTGATGACCTTAGCCCATCTGGCAGTGAAGAGGAGGAGCAGAAAGAGGAACTTGAGAAGGAAATTCATGAGGAGGCACAAAATATTCAAATAGAAGGAGAAAAAGAGGAGAAATAGAAAGAAGAGGAGAAGCCAGAAAAAACCACAGTTGAACCTAAGGCAGAAAGAAAACAACATCAAAAGTAGAGAAGAGGAAGAGAACAAAATCTGAGAAGAAGAAACCCAAGAAAGCTCAGAAAAAGAGTGCCACAGGAAAGGTAGAGACTCAACAAGAAAAGGAGAAAACACCACCAGAGACAACAGAGACAAAAGCAAAAACAACAGACACAGGAAAAACTGCAGAGGATGAAGGAGAAGAACAGCAAGAAGAAGTGTCCCTTGAGACACTAGCAAGGGAAGCAGCAACTATCCTTGCTGCATTGAGCACTCCAACTAAGAAAAAGGGGAAAAGAAAAAGACAGACATCTATGTATTTCAAAGCCTAGGAGGAGCACCAGGATTAAGGTGGGCAAGCCCCAGCCACCATCAAAAGAACCCATTATCATTGAGGATGCACCTACTGTGAAAAAGGAGGAATCTCCCTCCAAAATCTCCATCACCTATGAGAGAGGGAGTTCGAAGACCTCCACCTAGAAGGAAAGGATCAAATTGATGGACTCCAAACCAGTCCTACAAGCGGCACAAACCTCTCTATAGGAGACACTGGCCAAGCTCAAAGAAACCGAAAAACTAGAAAGGAAGGCAAAGGAACAATCACAAGAGGAAATTAAGGCAAAAGAAATACTTGAGCCAAGCCCTCAACCTAATTTAGGCTCCTATTGCAATCTTCTAGAAGGTGGGAAGATCATCCCACAAAAATTCGTTGTGCCTCTTTTCTTTGAACTAGAAAAAGAAAGAGTCAGGACCCACACCTGGATGCATATTGCTAAATCTAAAGGAGTCGAAGATATAGGGCACATGGAAAACAAGTTGAGAGAGATGAGCAGGGAGATGAGCATGGTAGGGCACACAGAGAGCATTAGAAGAGCTCAACTACAGGAAGAAAATGAACTATTGAAAAAGCAGCTGCAAGAGAGGGAACCTCAAGGAGGAAATAAGCTACCAATCTTGGAAGGACAACAACAAAAAGAGGGACCTCGGGAAGATAGTGAGGCAGTAGAGAAACAACAACAAGAAAAAGAACCACAGACAGATAGTGAAACACTAATGAAACAACAGCAAGAAAGAGAATCTCAGGCAACAACTGAAGTGCTGATTTTGAAAAATAAGTTGTAGGAAAAGGAAGCCCAGCTAGCCTACATGGCCAGCTGGGCAATGGAGGCCTTGCAATGCAGACAACCAGCTAAATCCTATGCATTGTATCTTAAAGACCAGTGGCTCCAATTCTAGATTAAGACATTGGCCCAGAGGGGCACAATCCCATTCCAAAATTATGGTCAGTTTATGCATTTATGTGATCATAGTTCAGCTGAAGATAAAGCAAAACTAGCCGAATTTTACCTACACAAAATGGCACTTCCTGACATGAATTTATGGAATCCAAATGCTGCATTGGGAGACTTACAACTAATGGCTATGGCTTCTTGGATGAGCCATGAGGAAAAGAGAGCTGTGGAAATTCAAAAGATAATGGCAAAAGAGCTAAGTGAGCCCCTGATGATAAGGGTTGAACCAGAATACCCCTTAGCTCTCATCTATGCCCATCAACACCTTGCAACCAATCCTCAAGTTCTCCCTAATTATGTTGACAGGTAAGCACAAGCCATTGCTCATTTTGAATATATAGAGAGATTATCTGGTGATGACTGCCTTCATGCATGCATGATAAGGTGGAATACATTGTCACATAGCCTAAGGATCAGGGAATATCACTCCCCAACCAAAATGAGGGAAGCTATGAGGAGAGTGCCCCTATATAAATAGTCAATGCAAAACTTGAAAGCCAACTAGATTGGTCTTAAATTCAGTCCTCCATTGCTGCTAGGACTGTTGGAAGGAGTTAAGGAGGAGGAAGAACAGAAACAATGGGAGGAATTAGACAGGAAAGAAGGTTTCCATGATAGAGAGGAATACATCACATCAGAGGCTTGGGATGTCAGGGAATCTGTTAGAGCTATTAAAGATGAAGAACTAGATTAGTTACTCAGAGGATGAGCAACCCATTCAACAGGGGGGTGATGATGAGCCCCAGAAATGGGTAACTATATGGGATCATTCTGCCTATTATTTCCATTTAATCCACCATTCTCAATAGTTTTGTGCATGTTTTTGAATATGTTTATGTCAATAGAGTGAATGGGGATAGCCACTTTGCCATGTAGTCTAATGAGTGTTTATCACAGATTTTTTGGACAATTTTGGACAAGGACCAGGAATTTATGAGAAAAATGGTAGCCAAACTCGAGGAAACAATGATGAGGACTTATAGGAGGGGTGTCTCCTTCATTAATAACCTCTTCCTCAAGTTCTCCATCAGTAGCTCGGAGTACAAAGACCCACATTGATGATTCAAAGGGGCAGCTGAGCAAGTCAAGTAGGGTTGTTGTTATCTTAAGTTCTAGGCAGCCGAGTTCCTTAAGTTTAGGAGGATTGTTGGGAATCCCCACTTGTATAAATAAGAAGGCTTCAAGCCTCAGTAGGTTAGCCATTTATTAGTCTATTTTTTCACTTTGGTGCAGCCTTGTACTCAGCTCATTTTCGAGCTCTTTTTGAAGATAGTTTTGTGATGTAACTGCTATTTTTCTGATAATGAAGATGAATGAAGTTTTGAGCCAGCACTGATTTTTTTCCAGAGGGCTAAAGCTCTTGGGTTAGGGCCCAACCCAAGTTTCCTAGCACCACCTTTGTGTATTTATATGTTTTGTTTCCTTTCATGAGTTAATTTCTACTGCATATACTCATTTTGCTTCATTAGATTAGGTTGCTTTTGATGGTTAGAATAGTTGTTTTTGCTTCAAGTTGCTTAAGTAAGTTGCTGCAATGACAGAAAAAGATCCAAAAAGGCCAACAGTAGGTCTTGATCTCCTTTCTCCCTCCTTGGGACCATGATTTGAGGTCAAGGCACTACTGTTGTCACCAAAAACACAGTTTTTTCTCTTCCAATGCAACTGCTAGTGTGATATTTCGAGTTGGAGAACTTGATATTAGTTTGGATTCACATGCTTAAATCATTTCCTATTCTTTTTGCATAGTTTTCTCACATGATTTCTGTTCATAAAGTATTGTTCAACATTTTTTCTGGTTTTAGGTCAAAATTTAGGTTAAAATAGACAAAACTCTATTTTTCGGTTCTTGCTTTGGTCAATTTTGAGAAGTAAGTGTGCAGCTCTCTTGTAGAAAATTCCAAATCATCATTCCTCCATTGAACAACCAACACCAACTCACTTCTCCAATATTTCCCCACTCATTCGCCACATTTCGCCAATCTGCCCTAATTTCTGTGTTTTTCCATAAAGTTGCTCTTTTTCCCTTTGAACAAATCCAACCATCTCCTTCGTTCTTGATCTTCCTTGACAAGTTCTAGACCCATCAACACCTTCATTCAGACTTAATTTCCATTTTCCCATCATTTTTCCACGTCCAAACCCCAAAAAACCACTTTCGGCCTCCTCCTATAGATCCTCCTGTAAATCCCCTGCAGCCTCCTGTAGAACTTCCTGTGTGTGATTTTTCAAAGTCCGATCACTGTGGAAGTCTTCAAAAGGGTACTAGGAGCTTCTTAGGACCTCTCCACACCTTCCTCACCTTCTGCAAAAGCCAACTCCATCTTCCTTTGCCACCAAACCTCTGCATAGTCACAACCAGATAAATCACAAGCATAATAATTCCACATAAAAACACTCAAAAGTACAAAAAGATGATTTCTTCTCATTTCTTTTTAGAAGTAGCTTGAATAAATGCAATTTACCTTTTTAGTAGTCAATGGCACCCATTTCATTAGTTTCCATCTCTTTTCTTGCAAAAGTAGGGTTAGTAGGTAAACTAGGGTTTGCTAGGGTTTGCGTTTCATTTCAGTTTTCCTTCTCTTTCTGCAAGTAGAATAGCCCCTATAGAGTTAGTTTCCTTTCATCACAGTTAAAAGCTTCTTCTGAGAACTCATAGAAGTTGGCTTAAGCTCCTAGTGAACTTGCGCCAGCTGATCAAGTGACAGCCTGTAGTAAGAGCTAGTACTTGTGCATACAGCACCATCGCTTCCAAGTTTGTTATGAACTACCGGGTTGATAAAAGTAGAGGAAGCCCTAGGAGTTGTAGCATTATTGCTGCAATACTGGAGCTCACCAGGTATTGACCCTAGTATTTGGTCCAAGGTATCTGGTCCGAGGTATTGACCCTAGGTATTTGGTCCAAGGTATTGGTCCTAAGTGGTTTTGGACCAGGGTATTGAGAAAGGCCTAAAACTATAAAAGGAGGAGAAGATCATTAGGCCAAGTGTGCAAGTATCGAATATCTGATGAAGTGTGAGATCTAGTATGCAGGTTATTGGGTGTTATGCTTGATCTAAACTAGGGATGAACCTTAGCGGTTGATGGAGGATAACATCTAATGATGGATCGAGATCTTAAGGCTTGAAATGAATTATCTTTATATGGCTTGATCATGTTTATTCTAGAGCTGAATACTAACACATATGTTGTTCTTTAAATATTATGATCTGGGTATAACTGAAGTCTGGAATAGTTGCAGAATTATGAATTAATATTTGCATATGTATACGTTGGTTGGCCTTGAGAAAAGCATGTATACATGCAGGTTAGATACATGGAAGTAGTGCATACCTTATAAAGTATGTTTCAGTTGTTTTTGTTTGCTGTTATAGAGTTTTGGGTTCTGGTTTGGGTTCTGGTTACCATATTCTGGTGACAATATTCTGAATGATCAGATTGATGGGTTGTCAAAATGATTGATTGATTCGATTGTAGTTGGTTCAAAAAGTGATTGGTTGATGCAGATGTACTTGATGATTGAATTACAGTTATGATGTTGTTAATGGATCCAGTCTGAAAATTTATGAAATGTGGTCCTTGGAGGAAGAAAGAAGGTTGTAACCTTCTGTAGGTCACAGCCTACGTACTAGTAAACATATCGGCTAGTGCAAGAGTTAGGGGGTTGTAGCCCCCTTCCAGTAGAAGCTAGAGAACGAGAGAAGGTTGTAACCTTCTGCAGGTAGAAGCCTACATACTGGTATACGTCTGCACTAGTACAAAATTGTAAACATATTTTCTTATTATTAAAAGAAGATAGAGATGAAAGCAACAGATGGTTTTCACCCACATTGGGTTTCCACCTTATATCTTGGTGTTCATGTCTGTTGCTTATGTGTGATGCTTTATTCTACTTTTATTGCACTGTCTAATAAATCTCTGATATACTGGTTAAAGTTCAATGCATGAAAAATTGGGTAAATCAAAAGTTCTTTGTATATAAGCTAGTTGCTTTAAGTACAGTCGTGTATACACGCTAGTTCACTTAGTTGAAGTAGCGTATACAAATCTCTTTGGAAAATTAAATTATTGATCTGATAATACTCATTCACCCCCCCTCTCAGTATTATTTCCAACATTTTTTGCCTGGAGTTATGAGGACCTAAAATCCTATGACACCAGTATCATACAACACAAAATTCCACTGTAAGAAGATCACAAACCCTTTAAACAAAAATTAAGGAGGATTAATCCCATGCTTATGCCTTTGGTTGAAAAAGAGGTAAAGAGAATAAATGATGCAAAAATCATAATACCTTTGAGATATTCCAAATGGGTGTCCAAATTGGGGCCCACTCGAAAGAGGACTAGTGAAATCAGACTTTACATTGATTTCTGGAATTTAAATAAAGCCTCTCTAAAATAAAATTACCCTCTGCCTAAGATGGACCACATCCTACATAAGTTAGTTGGATCTAGTAGGATTTCCTTGTTAGATGGCTTCTCTAGTTATAACCAGGTCTTAGTACACCCAGATGATCAAGAGAAAACAATTTTACTACACCTTGGGGCACTTTCATGTATGTGAGAATGCCTTTTGGTCTAATGAATGTTGGATCAACATTTTAGAGGGCCATGGATTTTTATTTTGCTGATGAAATGGGTCATTTCATAGTTATATATCTAGACGACACTACTATTTTTTCGAAAACAAATGAGGAACACTTAAATCACTTGAGGAGTTTTTGAAAAATGTCGAAGATTTGGCATTTCACTCAATCCTACGAAAATTTTCTTCGGTTTGCAAGAAGGAAAACCCTTGGGACACATTATTTCGAAAGAAGGAATCAAGATAGATCCTAGTAGAATAGAAACTATATTGAAAATTAATCCCCCCAGGAATTTAAAAGAAGTTCAATCTTTTATTGGACATATAATTTTTTTAAGGAGATTCATTCTCAATTTCGTTGAACTCTTAAAGAATATCACCAATATGCTAAAAAGGGATACTGAGGTGAAATGGAACATGGAAGCTAGACAATCATTTAACAGTGTAAAGCAAGTTTTAACTCAAGCACCTATGTTAATTAGTCTAGATTTTACTAAAGATTTTCTCATTTTTTCATTTGCTTCAGAACACACCATTGTTGCAGTCCTCCTACAAAAGAATGGTGAGGGCCATGAACAACCCATTTCGTTTTTCAGAAAGCTTTAAGAGATGTAGCCTTGAAGTATGACATTATGGAAAAAGAAGCCTTTGCCTTCGTAAAGGCCATAAAAGACTTTAGAGTGTATATTCTCCATTCACACATCATTGATTTTGTTCCAAGTGCAGTAGTTAAGGATATACTAACTCAAAATCATACATATGGGAAAAGGGGTAAGTGGATTGTTGTTATACTAGAATATGATATTGAAATCCAACCCACTAAACTCATCAAAGGTCAAGGGTTAGCAAAATTAATGGAAGAATCTAACTTACATGCTTTAAATATCAATTTTTTGGAAATATTTAATGAACTAGATGAGTTGGCAACTCCAATGGTAGCAGAAGCTTTTGCTACCTCTCCCTGGTATGCAAACATTATTTATGTGCTACATAATTTACAAGCTCCTCCTGGTTTAACTAAAACAAAGGCTAGATTTATTAAACTTAAAGTTGTTAAGTTTTGTATTTTGAATGAAAATATGTTCTAGAAAGATGCTAGTGGTGTTTTACTAAATTGTTTATTGGAAAATGAAGCAGATAAAGTCATGCAAGATTTCCATGAAGGAGACTACGGTGGACACCTATATTGGAAAACTATTGCAAATAAGATTTTAAGGGTAGGTTTTTACTGGCCCACCCTACTTTATGATATCCAAAAGACGGTTGTTTCATGCCAAAAGTGTCAAATCTTTGAAGGTAAAAGAAATTGTTGCCTTTACCCTTGAGGCCTATATCTGCTAAAACTCCTTTCCAACAATGGGGCCTTGACTTTATAGGAGAAATCCACCCTGCCTCATTTGCCCAACATAAGTGGATTCTGACAACCACTGATTACTTTACCTGTTGACACCTAATCCTCTGCAATTGGGTGAATGTGGAATGTGAACAGTCATCAAGAAGATGAACTGATCAATCACATTCATGTATATAACAATAGCTACCTAATGAAATAAATGAATCAGTTTTTCTGCCAAGTCTGGAGTTACTCCTGGCCTGACATGGTATCAGAGCCAGCCCTTTTTTTAGCCTTTGTGCCCCTTGTAACTCCTCTGCCTGCCTCTGTCCTGACATGGTATACGTTTTTCGATATTGTATCTGAGTCTGCGCACTCTATCTAGAGACCTGGTGCGAATGTTGAATGCTAGTGTGTGAATGCTGTCATATGCATTTCCTGTCTATATTCTGTCTGGTTACCTGTCCTGACATGCGTTTTTCAAATCTACGTTTTATCAGACCTTCGATTTAACGCTGACTCCTATTTGTTATAGTTTCTGCACATTTTCACTCTTTGTTGTCTGTTAGGTTCATGTGAATCTTGGGATCGACGAGGTTAATGGATCTAAGAACTGCGTGCTTTCCTACCGGAACAAATCTCTAGGCTAGTCTATCTGGACCATGCTCAAGTCCACCTGCCCGATAGATGTTTGGTTTCCATGTCACTGCTCCTGAGTGCATTTTTGCACTTCCAACAAAGAGGTCGTTGCATTTCTCAGCTGGGGCCGAGTCCTGGAGCTACTCAATGGCGATGCTAGTCCAGCTCCCGAGAGAGTTTCCCGTCAATAGCTCCACATTGATGGCTCCCAGTCTTTGAATTTGGCTGCATGGTCGATACTAGCGGCGAGAGAATTGAAGAAACTCGGCATTCTGTCATCTCCACTATCAGCGAAAGCTCTGAGAGTACACAAGCGAGGGGGAAACACAACTTTTCCGTCTGCTAATGACAGATAGAAGTCACTCCAACAAGTTACTTTGTCTCAAATTGGATGAATATATTCCAACCTGAATATGCGACTTACGGAGCAGCTATTGCAATGATCGAGAAGGCAACATCGTTTTTAAACTAGTAGTGTTCTAGATATGCCCATGGACCTTTCAATTTGGTATCAATTGTGAATTATTTTGTGAAGTGATCATTGTAAAAACCTCAGATACCAAGGCCGATCCTTATTGTCGTCTGCTAATGACTGCTACTTGCCATATGATGCGACAGAGAAGACATTGTACCGAAAGAAAACTGAACCCGGAGCTTGGCCGTCCAGCACTTTAGTAACATTGTTGTGCTGAAGTTTTTAATGTTGTGCAGAAGTATTTTTTTTTAAAGTCGTCCAACACTTTAGTAACATTGTTGTGCTGAAGTTTTTAATGTTGTGCTGAAGTTTTTTTTTTTTTTTTTTTAAAAAGTTGTCCAACACTTTAGTAACATTGCCATATTTTTTATTACTGGCTTCAAGGTCTAGAGAATCAAAGGGATTTATGGTGATTTTTTAGTCTCTTCACTGAACTTTAAAATTGATACCGTTGCTGCTCCAACTTTGTAGAGCTCGCGGTGAATGATTGATTATTTCCCACAAAGATTTTTTTGAATACAATTTCATTGTATATCAGCAGAAGTAATTTTTTTACAGAATGCATTCAATCATCTCTATGGTAGGAATAGTTCTCACTGGCAAGGAGAACTATCCTGAATGGTCCCGGATGATAAAACACACCCTCATCTTCAATGAGTTGTGGAAGGGAGTGTGTGTCGGAGAAGGAGACAATGACCCAGTACAGCCTACATTAGACAAAGAGCTCGTCATTTGGGATAACAAGAACAACAAAGCATATGCATTAATCGCAGCATCTGTAAATGAAGAAGTAAGTCACCATATTTCATCATATTCAACTGCCTTTGAAGCTTTACAAAAGCTCAAAGAACTCTATGACTCACATTCTGCACTTGAAGTTGTTCAGCTCATGATTAAACTCTTCACTCTTGAACTGAAAAATAATGATCCTCTTGCTCTTGCATCTGAAGTAAAATCCATAATGCATGATATCAAATCCACTAAGGTTGAGCTGGACATCCCTCTTATTGCTTTTCTCAAGGCACTCTATCCTACTTACTCCAATTATCTTGAGTCTTTACAAGCAAATGGAAATCTTAAAGATATAACGTTTGACTCTCTTGTGAAAAAGTTTGCTAAAAGAGAGAAAGCCTTTGGAAAGAAGACAGTCCCTGAATCTTCTGAAGAGACTGTTTGCCTTGCTCATAAAGAAAAGCATCCTGCTCAAGATTCTACAAGAGGAAGAGGTGGACGAAGAGGAAGAGGAAGATACTTCAGAGGCAGGGGGGCAGACATTCTCAACCGGAAAAAGCAGATCTGCATTGCATTCGCTGCAAATGAAATGGATCACATGATGCTTCTACATGCAAGCTACCATGGGACAAAATTGAGCAGAAAAGAAACCAACAGAAAGGTAAAACTGATGATACAGACAAAGGTAAAGCACCTGAATCCGCTCACTATATAGAGGCACAATGTAACATTGGAGTTACTGAAGATTTTTTTAATGCTTCACTTGCTTCTTCGAAAAATGATTGGTTGCTTGATTCAGGAGCAACCTGTCATATGACTCATAAGAAAGATTTTTTTGAAGATTTCACTGACAATGTTGATGGAGCAGTATACTTTGCAGATCAGTCAAAAATCAAGCCATCAGGGCTTGGCACAATCAGGCTTAAACTGCCTGGTCTTCCAGACTTTCTTCTGGATCATGTTCTATATCTCCCACAACTCAAGAGAAACTTGTTGTCCTTGGTCCACATCCGCCAGCAAGGTCACTCCATTCATATGTTTGATGGCAAGCTTGAGGTAAGAAAAGCATCTGACCACTCACTTGTCATGAGGGGAATAGAAGAAGAAAGGCTTCTCAAACTGCAAGGAACCTCTGCTCATGCACAACATTTCTCATATATTTCTCATCATGAAGAAGGTACACTTCCATCAAGTTTATTATGGCATGCTAGATTTGGACATTTAAACTATGACAGTCTCCGCTTATTGAAGAAAAATGGTGTTGTTGGTTTGCCTACAATTCCTAGGAAACATAAGCAATGTGATGCTTGCATTCTAGGAAAGCATAGCAAATAGTCTTTTCATGATTCACATTCAAGAGCACATAGGAAGCTTGAACTCATTCATTCAGATTTATGTGGTCCAATGCCTGTTCCTTCTGCAAATGGAAATAAATATATCATGACATTTATTGATGATTACACCAGAATGTGTTGGGTTTATTTATTGAAGAACAAATCTGATGCTTTTCAAACATTCAAGAATTTTCATAAATGGATTGAAAATGATGCACAATCTCATATTGGGTCTATTCGCACTGATAATGGAAAAGAATACACATCAAATGAATTTGAACACTATCTTTGCCAACATGGGATTAAACATCAAACAATTGTACCTTATAATCCCCAACAGAATGGTGTAGCAGAAAGAATGAATAGAACAATTTTGAATATGGTACGATCCATGCTTTTCTTCAAAAATGTAAAGATAATGTTTTGGGCTGATGCTATTCTATGTGCTGCATATATAAAGAATAGATGTCCATCTAATGCTATAAGAAACAAGACTCCTTATGAATTGTGGTATGGACATGTTCCTTCGGTAACACATCTCAGGATCTTTGGTTCCACCTGTTATGCTTTGATACCAAAGGTACATAGAAACAAACTTGGTGCTAGAAGTCGTAAGTGTATCTTCCTGGGGTATTCAAACACCTCTAAAGCATACTGCCTCTATGATGAAGTAAATAAAAAGTTTGTTGTATCTAGAGATGTCATTTTTCTTGAATCATCCAAATCTGACAATTTTGTTGAGCGGCAACTTGATCGCTTGGATAGATTCGCAAAAACGAAATCATTTCAAGAATTTGATAATCAGATTCCACATCTTGAAGGGGGGATTCCTATACTAGAACAACATGTGGAATCTTCTTCTGAAGAACAATCTCCCCTGCATGAAACTCCAACAACGGATGATGCTTTAAGTGATGTAATTGATAGAATTGGGAGACTCAATCTTGATTCAGTCCCAACTCAATCAACAAAGCAGCCTGGACCATCTCAGAAATGTCCCCCAAAGTGGTTGACAAAGACACTTGAAAGTGTTCATCCTAATGAAATTGGAAAAATAGGAACCAGAAATTCAAACCGACAAAATGGAGGTGATGTAGATGACTCTAATTCACCTGTTGATATGGATGTTACTGATGATTGTGAATTGAACTTGTCTACAGATTTTGAACCAAATTCCTTCAAAGAAGCTGCTTCTCATGATGAATGGAAAGAAGCGATGAAAAGGGAGTATGATGCCCTCATAAAGAATGGCACTTGGAAGCTGGTTGATCCTCCATTTGGAACCAAACCAATTGGCTGCAAGTGGGTCTACAAGAACAAATACAAATCTAATGGCTCACTTGACAAGCACAAAGCTAGGCTTGTGGCAAAAGGCTTTGCACAGAAGGAAGGGGTTGATTATGAGGAAACTTTTGCCCCCACAGCAAAATGGGCCACCATCCGGACACTCTTTGCACTAGCTGCTCAGAACGGTTGGAAAATCCATCAAATGGATGTAAAAATTGCATTATTGAATGGAGATCTAGAAGAGAATGTTTTTATGTCCCAGCCTGAAGGATTTGTTGTGAAAGGACATGAACATAAAGTATGCAAACTTGTGAAGTCCTTGTATGGCCTCAAACAAGCACCATGAGCCTGGTATGAAAAACTAACTGAGCATCTTCTGAAACTCAACTTCAATCATTTTGATCTTGATGATGCAACTTTATTTGTCAAGAAAGTTGGAAAAACAGTTGTATATCTTGTGGTATATGTAGATGATATTTTAATGACAGGGAACAATGAAAGCTATATTGCATCCATAAAGAAAGAATTAGGAAAAAGTTTTGAAATGACTGATTTGGGCTATGTTCATTACTATCTTGGCATTGAAGTAACCCAACATCAAAAATCCATATTTCTTTCTCAAAAGAAATACATTGGAGATTTGTTAAACAGATTTGGCATGACAGAGTGCAATCCGCTTTCTACTCCAATGGAACAAAACTTGAAGCTCACATCTATTGAAGGAAAGGAATTTGAGGATGCAACAAAGTATAGACAACTTGTAGGAAGTCTCATCTACCTCACTACTACCAGACCAGGCATTTCATTTACTGTTGGAATCCTCTCCAGATTCATGCAAAAGCCTTGTGAGGGACATTGGTCTGCTGCAAAAAGAGTTCTAAGGTACTTGAAGGGAACTCAAGACCTTGGAATCAAGTATACACAGGTGGACGACTTCAGCTTGATTGGATACTCTGATTCAGACTTCGATGGAGACAAAGAAACTGGAGTATCTACTTCAGGATATGCTATGAGTCTTGGATCAGGAGCTGTCTCTTGGAGATCACGCAAACAATCAGTTCCAGTAGATTCCACAACAGAAGCAAAATACGTGGCAGTAGCTGAAGCAACGAAAGAAATTGTGTGGCTCAGGAAAATTCTTGAAGATTTGCAGGTAAAACAAGTACAATCAACTCCACTCATGATTGACAACACCTCTGCAATAAAGTTGGCCAAGAACCCAAAGTTCCATGATCGTACAAAGCACATAAATACTAAATATCATCTGATCCGACATCATGTTGAGGCCAAAACAATCCATCTTCGTCATTGTTCCACAAATGAGCAAATTGCAGACATCTTCACCAAAGCGCTTGGAAGAGAAAAGCTTGAAAGATTCAGAACGATGCTTCGACTCACCAACATCCCTTCAGATTAAGGGGGTGAATGTTGACACCTAATCCTCTGTGATTGGGTGAATGTGGAATGTGAACAGTCATCAAGAAGATGAAATGATCAGTCACATTCATGTATATAACAATAGCTACCTAATGAAATAAATGAATCAGTTTTTCTGCCAAGTCTGGAGTTACTCCTGGCCTGACATTACCAAATGGATAGAAGCCATACCTACTAGACAAGAATTAGATGCAGTCATCATAAAGTTCCTAGAAAACAACATCCTTGCTAGATTTGGTTTCCCTAGGAAGATTATTACTAACAATGCTGCAACTTTCAGGTAAAAAAAGATGATAGATTTCTGCAATAAATATCAGATAAAATTGGGTCATTCTACAACCTATTACCCTCAGGGAAATGGACTGGCAGAATCCTCCAATAAAATCTTGGTTAACATCATAAAAAATTTGTTGTAGGACAATAAAAAATCATGGCACATCAAGCTAGTTAATGCATTGTGGGCAGACAAGCTTACTACCAAAAAGTCAATAGGCATGTCTCCATATCAGCTAGTGTATGGGATAGATGTTGTTTTTCCAACTTCATTGGGAATTCCTGTTTTAAAAATGATGCAAGAGTTGGAGGTGGAACCAAATGATTTACAAAGGAGGATAAACCAGACCATCCATTTGCATCAAACCAGAGAAGAAGTTCATAACAGAACTCAGGTGATCCAAGACAACATCAAGAAAACATTTGACCGAAGAACAAAAGTTGATGATTTTCAGATTAGTGATCATGTTCTGAAATGGGATTCTAGAAGGGAAGAAAAAGGAAAGCATGGTAAGTTTGAAAACTTATGGATGGGACCTTACATCATTGATTCTTACTAAGGTAATAGTTCCTTTTTCTGAAGAACACAGATGGCACATAAATACTTGGAGGACCTGTCAATGACAGGATGCTCAAACATTATGTCTTTCAAGACTAACAGATTGTTTTTTATCACCATCATTGTTGATACCATTTACTTTGTACTTCCATGAGTGGGTGGCTTATATCTCAAAGTTGAAGCCCGTGGAGAAGACCCTAAGCTTGCAGACTTTTGCCATCATATTTAATGAAAACGGAAAATCAGATGCAGTAAATATTGAAGATAAGAACTCAAGGCACTGGTCTACGGTTTTATTGACACTTCACCAGGAAGTTTCATCCCCAGCTGGAGCCATTGTTAGGGTCCTATAATTTATAGGATCAATGATCATTGAGTATTTTCTTTCAGTATTTCAGATTGTAAATAATATAGCTTTCTGCAAATGATTTCCAAAAAAAAAAGAGATAGAAAAGTGAAAATAAAAAATGAAAATAGGGTATAACAACAAAAGCAAAAGAAAAATAAAAGAAATGATAAATGAACCCCATAAAAAATAAAATAAACCTGAAAGTGATGCTATTTTAAGTGCCACTACTAGCCTTCTAGCTTTGTAAAAGAATAAATAGATGAAATTGTGTGCAGCTTGTTAAAAATGCCAAAATCCCTTTTGAATTGAAACATATAGTTTAATCATGCTCAAGTTGTTTTCAATTTATGTCAAGTAGGTTAGAAGGAATAACTTAACCAAACAGTTTAATCTTGGATAAGATTAGATAGGTAGAAATAGTTTACTAAAATTAATCCAACTATATAATCTGGATTACTATAGTTGAGTAGATTAGTTTAGTGTCAAAATAAATATTGTTAAATCTGTCTACAATGAAAAACTGATAAGGTTTTCATGTTTAAGTGCACCCTAATTTTCTTAAATAACATTAGGATAGAAAAAGTGAAGATTTTTGATGTAATAAGTATGAAGTGCCTTGTTATCCAAAGTTTGGACTTTGGCCTATTATTCATGTGCCTGAAACATATGGCAGGGCCCTCCTGTGTTAACTCCCCCACATTTCACCACCACCTGATCATCCCCCCCTTGCATCCAACGACACATAAAGAAGTTCAGAACCCACCAAAGCAGCAATGTTTAACGAGAGGGTAGGGGTGGGGTCCGAAAAGTAGTTTAATGCTCCCCGACGTGGTGCCATCAGGTGAGTTCAGACCCCCCGCTCCATAAACCTGATACCGTCGCACCCCCCCTCCAAAAGCAGTATTGCCTCCCCTCCTATCAGGCATTCCCGCCAACGGTAGTCGCCACGTCCTATCATAGCTGCCACTCTCGTTGCACCACCTCACCCCATGTCCCATCACTCCCGCCAATGGTCCCACTCCATTTTTTCCCCAATTCCTAGCTACCATGTCTAAGACCGTTTCAACCTCCATTAATATCCTAACCATTTACCCGCGCCATTACAGGGAGTTTAATGCTTAAAGAGACCGTTTATCTAACGGTTAAGACCAATTTCACTGCTGATAAATATAGGATTTCACACTTCGATCACACTTTATTTCTGTCACTTGTTCATTTGAATTCCCTCCTCTTTGTACTAAAATTATTTCTACAACATCCCTACAACCCATCATTTTCTTATCACCAGTGGTATGCCACTCTTAATTTCTTAAGTTACTAGATGCATAGCGATCTTTACTATTGTAGCCTTTGATCCTCATCTTGTAAAACAACATGGCACCTAAAACTACCCATGTGATCAATCCGATGCTTATTGATATAGACCATATTCCACTTGCAGACCGAGATTATAAAATAACTGAAACTCAGTGCGAATTTGACTTGTTTGAACTACGATTTTGGTTCAGAGAAAACTTCCTTGACCAATCCGATGAAATACATCTCTAGCAATTCATACTCCCTTTGTTTGAAATTCCTCAATCCTATCATTTTCCTAAGTTTTTCTTGAGATTCCAAGCCTCTTACCTTACGAGAAAGAGGGACATAATTTCCCCAAATGGTGAAATTTTCTTCACCATCACAACTGACAGCATTAATCAAATGCTGCAACTGTGATTCCCTAGCCCCTTTCTCCATTGAAGCTCTCAGAGAAATCTACCAAAAATTAACCTTTCCTGAGAGAGCAACCATCTTTGAAATTTTCCTCACTAAAGATTCCCAACTCCCTAAGAAAAATCCCCCATATCCCTCTCCTATGTTCCCTCAAAGAACAAGATAGATTATGTCTATTTTGTCTTCCATTCTTGGTTACTACTCAAATGAGTGGGTAGATGAGCCTATTCTAGGATTTCTGTCCACTCTTTCTTCAGAAGAAGAACCATCAATCACCTTTGAATATGGTCACTTCTTAGTAAATATAATTGATGAAAAATTCCTTTAGTTTCTAACTGAAGGAATGTTCAGGTACTCATCCATTCTTATGTACATGTTTATATTTTAAGTAGATAAGTTTCCATTCTCAGTGGAAAAACTGGATCAGCAAGGAGAGCCACAATCAGTTGTTTTCTAGACTTCTTTAGTCATAAAACAATCACAGGAGTACAAATTTTTAGAGTTTATAGATCAATTTGTTTTTCTAGCCACTTGTGTTTTGAGTGGCCAGCAGGTCCCAAGGATCAATGAAGAAATTAATAAGGTTCTGCATCTCAGTGAATAGGTCAAAAAAAGGGGATTGGTACCTTTACCAAACATTTACAAAGATTACAGTGTATGGTTCAGAGTTGCCACCATACAAACTGCCCAGATACTTACCTATGAGGATATTTGCCTTGGAATATATCAGACAAATAATTCATTCTGATAATATTCACTTTGTGGCAGCTAAGAAAAAATCCTAGTTTAGGATTAAGACACAAGTTGGACCATTCATCTACAACACTAGAGTAGCAGGAGAGGAAGCAGACCTCCTACTGAAACAAATGAACTTTCCTCTCAGTTTCACTTAGTCTTATGACCCCTTTGGGGTAATTTCCAATTTGAGAGTAGAAAAAAAAACTACACCATATGCGCACACATAGAGGCCTGAAATTGAAAAATATATGAACCAACACACTTGGGTGGAAAATACGTTGTAGGAGGCTGAGGAGTAGGTACTTTCAAGGAAACCTTCAAAGACTCCACTACCCAAAGAGAAATCAGAAAAGAGAGTAAGGGAGGATGATTCCCCAGTCACCAAAGTATCAACTAAGGAATTTAAAATATATACTAAGAATATTAAAGTTGGCCCCGATTCTAAAATAGCATTTCCATCACTAGATTACACATAAGGCACTATTGCGCTCTCAGGTTTGAAGACTTTCAAGATGGATAGTGATAATACAAAATCTCCATCATCTTTCTCAGTTACAAAGGATATTACAACCACTATCCCTCAAACACTTGAGACATCTACAAAGTAGAGACAATTGGATATTTTTTAGAGATACAAAGAAATCAAGCAGAGGAATGCGGCCATTCATGAAAACATATCAGCTTAGTTTAGAAAGCAATTTTCTTCCGTTCAACACAGACGCATATCAACATATGATACGAGAGAAGGGGAGAATGCATATGGCATTCTTACGGCCCAGGTCCCTCAACCAAAGTTAGCAGCAGACTTCAAACATACCACCTTTGAATTTGAGGCAAAGGATGTCCATCCTTTGGATCAAATAGATATGCATAGATAGGCAGGTGAGATGGTATATTCGACTTTCACACAGACTGCTATCACTGCCTCAAAATTACAGCTTACTCTAAATAATGTGCAATCTCAACTCAAATTGGAGAAAATATCCTCATTGGCCAAGGATACTAGAATCAAATACTTGGAGGAGATGATAGTCAAAGCAGACCTTGACCCAGAAAATGAAAAATCTACAAAAGAAATAATCATAATGAATAATGTTGATACTGCAGCATTGAAGAAGTAATTGAAGCTTCTAGCAACCAAAGACCCCTAGGCTAAAGAACTTGGAGAGACAAAGTTACAAAAGGAATAATTTCTAAAGCTGCTAGTGGAGCAAGCTGCCTAGATTAAAGAAATGGAAGAAGAAATGGACAAGCTTATAAAGGAAAAGGAGCAGAATTCACAACTTGTTGTGGTTCCTCTTGATGCAGTTCCTATTGCATCTTTGCTACAGACAGGTGTCCCTACAACAACTACTACAACTAGAACATCATCCTCAATATTTCTTCCCACCTCAGTGGTGGATGACTCAGTTAAATTGGCTCAATCTATGGAAAATATGACTATATAGGGAGAAGAGCTGAAGAAACTGAACCAGGAGATAAAAGTTTTGCAGGAGCAGAGTACAAGGTATGAAAATGCCTACTTGACATAAACATAAAAAATTCACACATTGTCCCAAAGATTACAGAAAATGGAAGAAGTCTGTGCCATGGGAAAAAAATTGGCATAGGTGAAGGAAAACATCTGGAAAATAATTAATGAAGACATGGGAGAAATTTGGCTTTCTATCCAAATCATTTTTGAAAGGGAAATTTTTGAAAGGTCAACTGAAGCCATTGAGAAAGCTAGAAAGAAACTAGGAGAAAAACCAAATGAAGCTACTGAGTTGATAAAATTTTTAAATTCCAAGAAGAGTCAAGAGATAGAAGAATTAGAAATTGAAGATAGAATTGAGACAATTTTGGAAGTCAGGAAGGTGTTGAATAAAAGGAACCTGATGAGACAGCTAGAGGAGAAAGGGAAAAACATGAACACAAGCATATAAAGATTCTCTGCCAAGTTGGAGCCTCTCTACAAGAAGGGACTTCCAAACCTATTAGTTATAAATGAAAAACTGAGTACATTGTTAGATTACAGTGCAAGGATTATGAATAAAGCTAGAGACATCTTGAAAGTGACATCTGAAAGACTCAGCATGACATTAAGGAAATTTCTAGAAGCACTATTGTTTGATCTTGACATCTAGTATGAAATTTTGAATTTGTTCATTACCCAACCAAGATTTTCCAGGTACACTAAGGTTGATGAAGTTTACAGGAAATTAATGAAGATTAATATCCCAAGTGAGCAGTGCTCGGATAAACTTTGTGAATTACTAGAGTAAATGGTAAATTTAGCAGCACAGCTTAGCATCACAACGCATCCAATTTTTCAGCATCAGACAACCAGTTGTTCCTTCATTTTGGTGCCACCACTTCAGACAGTTTTATTTTCCTCATTCTATTGTAATAAGTTAGCTTAATTAAATCCTATCATTTTGTAGGTGCATCCTTTTCATCTTGACAAGATATTTTTGTAATTTATTTATAAATACTTCAATTGTAGAAATAATACAAGTTGGTTTTTGTACGAAGAAACACTATTGTATATCTTTTGCTGAAGCATCAGCTGATTTTCCAAA
The DNA here is from genome assembly GCA_031772625.1 of Pinus tabuliformis. NCBI lineage: Eukaryota > Viridiplantae > Streptophyta > Pinopsida > Pinales > Pinaceae > Pinus > Pinus tabuliformis. Next base: position 119,984,236 of record CM062810.1, on the reverse strand, counting down.
GTAATACAGAGGCTCTTTCACAGGATTCATGTGTCAAATTGGTGGTGAAGTACATCTATCTGTTATATGTGTTTATATCTCTATGTTTATAACATATGATTGTTTTCTAAAATCTGAATTATTCAATAGATAAATAAAGGGAAGAATTTGTTTAAATCTACACTCTACACCTGGCTACGAATAATTTCTATGTTTTCTTCTGATCTTTGAATATATAATTCAAGTAACAATGCTCTATATTTTAAAGTTAACCTTATTCTATTCTTCTTCTCTATTTCATAGAATTTAAAGAATCTGTTTTGTTTGGCTGCCTTGCCTTGTGAGATCTATCTGTAGATACTCAAGTTGATCAGTATTTTATGTATCAGACTTCATATCCCAATGGAATCTAAGTTATCAACCAACCAATCAAATACAAATCAAACCCCCAAACTTCATAACTAGCCTAATATTCAATTAAACAAAGTTAAATCTTACAGAGAGGATCCTCTCTGAAGCTGGCAGGGCTAGATCCCAACATCCAAAGTTGGTTTGTGGTTATGTTGGTGATTTTCTTCTGCAACCCCAAAAAATTAATGAGTGTTAACACGAATGACAGAGGGTTGTCTGGTCGAAAGGTTTTTAGGAAAATTGACTAAGTGTGAAAGCAAGTGTACTTGTGCATACATAACAATGTGATAATACACTTAGCATGAATCAACGACAAGACACCTCAAACCGACAAGACAACATGTGCTTAGTGAGACTGACTCGAAGGTTGAGAGCGACAAGTGGGATAGTTGAAATATGTCTTTGAATGACCATGGCGATATTTACGCGAAAATGTTTAGAAATTTGTGTGTGAGTGTGACCGATGTTGACAGAGTGAGAACAACTCATACACATAAAGATAAAACTTCAAAATTTCCAGAACAAACTCACAAGCATGACATGGAAATCAACATGCCAAAAGACGATCGGTGATCGATCAATCGAAGAGGGTGTGAAAAATCGATAAGATCTCATGGGATGAGCCTGAGTGTTTGCAACCATCAAGGGAAAAACCAAGGAAGGCTCCGAAATTTGGATGTAGGCCAAAATTTTGGAGGGTGTTGCAGCCGCTACAACACTTGGTGCACACTGGTTGAATACCAGATTCTCTGTTTTAGTTCATTTGCAGCACAGGGCCTTGGCCTTTCAGGAAGTATTGATTCATTGTGTAGGTTACTTTGGATTCCCCACTTACCCTATGGAAAAACATGGTTCACCTTGTACCAACTCAGTTAAACACAAAAAAAAATCAGCGAGATCACAATGTTTCAAAATCGAGAAGAGTAGTTTGGTTTGTGAGATTAATATTTGCAGAGTATAAGTTTTCATATCTGGTGTTGATCCGGTGCCAGTAGGCCTATACAGTACCCTGACGGAGTCACGTAGGAACAAAAGAATTGCTCCACTACCAGTGAGCCTAGTGAGTACCCTAGTGGAGTTTCCTACTTCACCTCTTTGCGCAGGAAGCCTTTCTCTTCTTTCACCTTTGTATTTTTTTGAAAAGAGGACTGTGCATATGCACTTATTTATTTTTGGGGTGGAAGAGGGATCCCGACTTATTGAGAGCAGAAGAGTCTATTCCTTCAGAGAAGCATGTAAGACCTATTATTTAGGTTTGCTCGTTTAGCTTTTTCACCTTCTTCGTAGCTACTAGTTGGATTAAGCTCGAACACAGAGAGCAGAAGATTGAGAAAATGCATGGGGCTTCCCTGTTTGGACACAGGTTCATGGTTTGACCAAAGCTTCCCTTACAAATGATTTGTATTTTCCATCAAATCTTCATTGGCCAAATGTTAGAACGAGGCATAGAGAATATAAATAGAAGACTGACCAAGTGCTGCAATGTCACAAGAATCTTTAAAATCGGCCACATACTTATTCAAAAACCAGAACACAAGATAGGAGAACACTTATTTACAAAACAAAATGAGAAGACAACCAAAAAAAAGAAAAGCAAAACACATGAAAAATAGTAAAGTAAAACAACAAAGAAAAAGTAGTAAAGCAATAGAGCAACAATAAGCATGTTATGTACATGGGTGGGGAATGACCCCAGATTACTGAAAATAGCATTTTAAATCTTGGCCATTGACATGAAGGTTTTCAATCCTCCCGTCAAGTGATTGCAAGAGATACGTTTGTTGGCCAAATTTTTTTTGAACCGTGTACAGACCAATCCACACAGACTAGAACTTCATGTGTTTTCCTTTGTCCTCATGGGGTTTATCCCATTTCAAGACTAAATTCACCCACAACGAAGCTAGTGTTCGATGCAGACTTACGATCGAACCATCTCTTGATACGGTTTTGGTGGAGTGTAAATTTTTCTTTTGCTTTCATTTACTGTAACTTGTGCAATGTGTCCATCCTATGCTGAATCAATAGACACAAGTTGCCTCAAGATTCTTGGGATAACTGAAGAGCAGGCAAGTAAATATTGGGTAGCAGGATGGTTTCTTTACCATATGCATGGAATTATGGAGATGTGTTCAGAGAGGGCTTGGGTGTAACTTGGTCAGCCCAAAGTTCATTCACCACGGTGGAATGCCAGTTTCATTCTTCAGAGTAAATGGTATTTTTGATGATGCGAATAAGATTCTTGTTTATTGATTCAGCGAGACCATTTCCTTGCAGGTAGTAGTTAGATGAATGTTTAAGCATAATACCATATTGCAATGAAAAATAATACAGTTTCAACGAAGAGAAGTAAGTTGAATCGTCAAAAAAAAGTGATACAGGAACACCAAACCTCGAGATGATGTTCTGATGAAGGAAGTTGGTGACTTCCTGTTTGGTCACTTGTTTGAGCGGAACTGCTTCAGTCCACTGTGTGAAGTAATCTGTAGCAGTTAGAATGTAGCAGTGTGTTGTGTTGTGCAACAACCACCCATTTATTTCTCTTAAAACTTAGGTGATTATTGTAGAAATAAATGGGGACCCTTAAAAATTAAAAAGCATAAGAATATAAGTTTAATTTACAGATTTTCTTAGGAATAAATTTGATTTTCCTTTTAAAAATAAAACCTCGTTAAAGCTTGATTGACCAAAGAAGGCCACTTTAAAGGAAAACCCGAAAATATCACATATCACAAAATCTCAAGAGTATAATAGTTCATCTACCAAGTCGAGACTTGCAATTGCGATAAAGGATAGCCCCCAGGGAACCCAAACATATTCATTCTTTATAAAAGCTTAAAAGAATTAATGAGAATTCCTTACGACAGAAGCTCCTCACATCACAATCCCATGACAAACAGGAAATATATCCAAAAGGTCACCGTCTTGTGAAATGCGATAAGTCATCGAACCCAACGAAACAATAAACTATACCATTAAAGAAGCACATTGCATTCGACTATATTGCAAGAATGCCAATAAGCTTCGCTTGAATCATTCCAAATGGTTCTTATTGCGATAAAGTTATTCATTAAAGAAAAGTTACCAAGGAAATAATAAAGCTTAAACAAAAGCTCCGCTTAAATATAAACCTAAGGCCCTGCTACACTACCATGTCACTTATCGTAATCACAACTGCTAAAATATTTAGCCAATATCGATTCTCTGCTATCCCAAAATTGCCAATTGCAATACTGCGATAATGTGATTATCGCAACCACACATCTCCCATGCTTAACACACCGATATAGTGATATCTCTATCACATATTGGCATGATACTTGAAGAATGAACTTGTTTACCATCCAAGAATTTTTGCAATGTGATATATTAATGAATAATAAATAAACCACGCAGAGTCATGATTTCAGTTAATTAATGGGTTTTAACAATATTTATGGTTTCAAGGCCCAAGGAGATTTGGTGACTTTTTCAGATTGATTTGCATTAAAAGCTCCCTTTTCGTCATTTCAAAATGTTTATGTGTCTGCATGCTTTTACGTTTAACTCCTATTTGCTCTTCATTTGCTCTATATTCTTTGTATTGTAGGATTTCTCTTGAGAAAGAATTATGCAGCAAAATGACTAAGTCTAAGAAAGGAAAGAAGTCTGCTGAATCCACTCAATCCTCTATGTCTGATGTAACATAAATGCCTCCATTATTCTCATATACAACATGCACTATTGATGAGATAGTGGGAATTTTTCATGGTAAACTATGTACATTCTACTAGAAAACGAGGGTCCAAGAATAATTCAAAGAAAAGCAACAACAAATGCTACCACTTCTTCTGAAGCTTCTCACTTTGAAGTTGCAAGTTATTTCCTTCACAGAATTGCTGCTAGACCGAAGATTTTACCATACACTAATATGGTAAAATGGATAATAGACAACATTAACATTTTAGATCGTGCATTCCAGACTTCAAGACAAGAGGTTATTGGTTCCTTCACAATAGAAGACCTAAAGAGAATGTATCATATACTAGACCCATAGAAGGTATATGATAAAGCCTTCCTCAATCATTTTGTGAAGGAGAATGAGGAACCATTAGAGCCAATTTAAAAATGGAGGTCCAATTGAAACAATTTCAAACAAGAGAAATCAGGTATGTATCCTATAGCATCTCTCGCTGCTCCCTACTCTTATGTCCCCACTATGATGTGTAGATTATTTGGGCATGTCGATACAACCAATTTTTTTGTTCAGTGGGTTCCCCTAATAGATGCAACAATGAACTATTTTATAATGGACCGGGGTACCATTTTTTCTAACAACCTTTCCTTGCAAATTTGGGAATATAGGAAAAAGCGATTTGTCACCACGAGAACAATTCCGCCTTTTTTATGAGTGCATACATTATGGATGTAGTATGTTTCACCACTAGTTTCCAAACTATGGGGTGGAAATGGACTATTCAATACCCTACTCCCATTCACATATATCACAAAATGTTGTGGGAATCCAATTACCAAACTCATTTCTACAAAATCTGCCAAGGAATTATGTTACCCATCCACCAAGCAGTTTTTGACAAGAAGGCCCCAAGGTTATCCGATGAGGCCAATATTGAAATTTTACCAATAGGTAGGTGGTTTAGATAAGAATTGTTTACTTATGTCCAATTATTTGGAAGCATGTCACCTCCCTTGGTATGTACCTGATAAGCTTCTTTCTAGGTAGATTGCTTATCAGACTGTAGGGGATGGGATAACCAAAACCTTAAAAGAATCCAAAAAATCTCTTTGGCCTTCTTTTCCCCTCCAATGTGGTGTCTATGCATTGCACGATTTCAAGCATGCTACGCTTGAAATTGAACACATTTTATGTTTGAAGCTCTCTACCATTCCTGGCAGGCAATATGACCCCAATAAGGTCACACACAACTTCACTGTTTTAGTTAAAATAAGGCAGTTCAACCACGAGAAAGATCATTTGATGATTTGTTTGAGTTAGCTGAGCTATTTTCACAAGTCCAACATATCGATACTCTGAGATTCAATCCACCAGATTTGGCCCGTTTCCACCAGTATAGGAGTATAAGGTTACTAAAGGTTCCTTTGGACCTATTATAAATACCTAAGCCAAATACTCAAAAGGAACAAAGCTCAAGCCAAATCTTGGAAAAGGTCTCAGAACATGATTATGAGAATGATTCAGAATAGGTCTCAGAACATGATTCTGAGCATAATTCAGAAGAAAAATCAGAACAAGGTTCTGAACAAAATTCAGAGCAGAGATCAGCCCAGAGTTTAGAACAAGGCTCACAACGTGAATCAGAGCATGATTCATAGAAGAGCCAAGAAAAGAGTCTTGAAAAGGACATTGAGAAGGAATATGAAAAACCCTCAACATAGAAATAAGTGGAAGATATTTCCACTAAAGTGCACATAGAGGAGACCTCCTTGAAAAACCAACTAGATGAGGCATGGAAACAGTTTGATCGACAACTCAAAGGATAGCAAGGGGAAGAAAATGTTGAAATAGAAAAAATACTCAACACACCCCAGAATATTGAACAGAGATCACTCACTGACAGAGCTACTAACAAAGTTGTTGCCACAGAAGAGATTGAAATCATCTTGACCTTCCCCTCAATAGAAATTGTTCTCAAAGTAGAGGAAATTCCTCCTCTTGATGTCTTTTACAGTCCAAAACATCGGGCTATGGTAAAACAACAGAGGAAGAAAAGGAAAATAGAACAGTCCTCGGCGATAATTCCTGACAATGAGCCAATGGATGTAGTTTGGAAGGATACCCCCATGGATCCTTCAAATAATTTGACCAAATTATCACAGTTTGCAGGTGCTTATGTATTTTCCACTATTGATAAGGCAATGGAAATCAAACAACTAGTAAGGGAGAAAGATGAGAGGATACAACAATTAGAAAAACAGTTAGCCGAATAAAAACAGAATATGTACCATTAAATGTAAGCACAAATGGCACAACTATAACAGAGCTTTGATCAGTTAAAGCTCCAGTATCAAGCAAAGACAAGTGCTAAAGATGCTCAAATACAACAATTGCATTTTTTTGTGGAACGAATGAAAGATAATCCTAAATTAAGGATTTTGTAAAAGAAGCACTAGAACTCAATTCTTTGTTGTCAATGCAACATGCTACATTTTGTCAGAGGCTATCGGTCATCAATCCAATGTGCAAGGAAAGTGATTCACTGATGAATTGAGTATGAGAAGCTTGGGGTTCCTCCATTTGAATTTCCTATTCCTTATTTCCAAAAGAAAACTAAGAAATATGAGTCACAGACATCAACTAGTGAGGTTTTATCAACTTCCCCACCGCAAACACCTTCATTCCCTCCATTCATTCCTCTTAATATCCATTCTTCTCAAGGTACCAGTACTAGTTCATCCAGCTCAAGTACACAACCTGCCTCTTCTTCCACTCAAACTCCCTCAATATCCACTTCCCCTCAAACTCCAATAATGGTAGGACAACAACCACCACCACAAGTCAGACCATGGGCCAATACTAGTGCTCTACAAATGGAACCTCCATGACCTACCTAAGCATCCTAAAAGATGGCTGCCAAAATTTAATCCTGATGATGGATTACCTGTTGAGGAACATGTCCATAACTATATATTAGCTATCAATTTTATTGGAGTAGCCGAAGAATATTGTGTAGTAAGATTATTTCCCTACACTCTCCAAGGATCAGTAGGCTCATGTTATTTTTCATTACCACCAGGATCTATTACTAATTTGTTAATCTAGGTTGTCATTGATGTCAATATAGTAGTGTTTGTGATGGAAAAATCTTTAATACAAATGTTGCCTATTGATGCCCATTGATCACAATGCTCATAGTGATGAAAGTTTGATATATCATGATATGATGAGATGGAGGAGCCAAGTGGATTGAATATATATATATATATATATATATATATATATATATATATATATACAGACATAATAGAAGCAATAGACCCAAAAAGGAAAGTCATTGAAAGTCAAGAACAAGAGCAGTCAAAAAAGAGCTATTGGAAGAGCAGAAGAGTGAAGAGAAGTCACAAGAGCAAGAACCCAAGAATAAAACCATGTAATAACACTGCATCAAAGAATTTATATCAGAGGAACTTTATCGGCGGTTCCATTATATTAAGTTATGTAACATTGCTCAAAACCCCCGGATCGCTCAAATACAACACACCTCAATACAATATCGCATCCGTTGCGTCACAAGTATTGAAGCCTTGTTACATTGAAATACCTGATTGCTCCATTATAACACACCCTATTGTAATATCACATCCACTGTATCAGAACCTTCACATTTCAATTCTTAATGGAATGTCACACTAAAACTGTGATTGCGAAATATGCGGACCCAACAACTCCATTAGAATACACCTTTATGTAGTATCGCGTTCTTGTCACCCCAAACCGCCGGTTGCGATAAACCCCTGAACCACTGATTGCGATTGCATTGTGGACCCACTGCACCATTATAGCATGGCTTAATTAAATATTGCATCCACAGTAATTGCAAAGTTCAAAGGAATGTCAAATTGCCGATTGTGATAGAGCTGTGGACCCGACAGACTTATTAAAATAGTTTATTAAATATCTCATCCACAATGGGGTGATATGTGAATATCGGTGTTATTGAAATTGCGGGATTCTCGTGAAGTTGCGATTGCAGGATTAAGCCATGACATGATATGTGCGGACCTCTATTAATGTGGATTTTCATAAAGTTGCAATTGTGGGAGTCTTATGAAATTACGATTGCAATAAAGTGTTGGAGCCAACAGGTTTATCAAAACAATTTATCCAATAGGGGCAATTGGCCATCGGCTATGTTATGGGCACAACTTGTAAAATACCTCCGAAAGTTGCGTTTGTGATTGATGACGTGGATGTGGGACCTCATTGGGTACGGTCTCTCCTATGAAATTTTCCGTAAATAAAACAAGTTTATGAGTAATTGGATGGATATCCATAAGTCAGCCTCTCCTTCCAAATGAACGTGTCTTTTGGGTATTGGGGAAACCCATATAAATAAAAATTATAATACCTCACCTTAAGCATCGATCTCGGCATCGGGCACACAGAAGAATCGACAGTTCACAACTCGTGAACTTGAAGAAACAGAGAGAGCCGAAGGTCAAAGATGGAAGTCGAAAGTCCAGTGGAAGAAGAAGAAAGTCAAAGGTCTAGTGGAAGAAGACTAGGTTATTCATTAAAAGGATCGGACCTATGATGAATCTGTTAAAGCACAACCCACGATCTATTACAAGGACTGCATAGACAGGATTGTTTCTAATTGAACGCACAATGTGAAGCCGTGACGTTCACACCTCTGAAGTACTCCTGAAGCAGTTACCACGACAGTTAGAACAGAGGGTTGAAACAGAGAATTGTTTGTGTACAGAACTTAGTACAGTTCATTGTAGACACATTGAAGTTGTGTGAAGACTATTGTAGATCATGATGGCTATTTGAAATCATCATGAGGTAACTTTGCAGACTCTGTTTGGGAAATATGAAGAATTGTGAAGACTCCTTCATATGAAGATAGGTTGTCATTGATGTAGCAGTGAAGCTGTAGATTGACAGAACACAGTGAAGAAGATTTTGAGAGCAGTGTAATACAATAAAAACATTTCTTGACAAAGAAAAACTATAGGGTCAGAGCCCTTGGGGTTGGTGCCTCAGAATTAGAAGGATTGGTTTCCTTGGAGTTGGTGCTCCTAAATCCAATGTTGGAGCCTTGACAAGATAGGGTCGAAGCCCTTGGGGTTGGTGCCTCAGAATTGGAAGGATTGGTGTCCTTGGAGTTGGTGCTCCTAAATCCAAGGTTGGAGCCTTGACAAGATAGGGTCGGAGCCCTTGGGGTTGGTGCCTCAGAATTGGAAGGATTGGTGTCCTTGGAGTTGGTGCTCCTAAATCCAAGGTTGGTGCCTTGACAAGACAGGGTTGGTGCCCTAGAGGTTGGAGCCTCACAAAAAGTCCAAGTTGGTGCTTGGCAATAGGTTGGAGACTATGAGATTGAAGATCAGTGTCTTCATCAAGGGTTGGAGCCTTATATATATTATACCTGATTTATTGTAAAGATTATATTAATAAAAGCATTTATTCCTATTGTTCATTTTGTGTTCTAAATATAAATGATTTAACTAGTAAAAATAACAATTGAAAAGGAATATTGATTCACCCCCCCCAAGTATTTCCAACATAATTGGGATATGTTTGAAGAGCAATTTCTAGCCAAATTTGGTGATGACCGTACAATCACATCCCTTATCAATGATATTTCTAATTTAAAAGCTAAATTAGGTGAAAAGATCAAAGACTTCAATTCCATATTCAATAAACTGCTAAACAAAATCCCAGCCACATCAAGCCCTGGTGTTGATGTCCAAATCGAGTGGTATATTTCTTCTCTTCCTTCCAATATAGAAATTTTTGTAGATAGAGCTAATAAGGCTACTTTGGTAGAAAACATGAAAGAAGCCCTGTCTGTAGAAAAGAGAATAGTTGCATTAGAAAATAAAATAGCCCAGGAAGATAGAAAAATGAAAAAGGTTACATTTAAGGATGAACCAAAGAAGAAAGCCCCTAAGGATCCTTTTGATCTTGAAGGTCTGCAAAAAGTCCTAAAAACCATGTCAAATGAAATGGTAGAGATTAAGAAACAAGTAGCTGAATCCTCTTCTAAAAAACCTTTCAAATCCTTCAAGAGGAATCAAACTTCTAATCCTTAGCCACCAAATACAATATCCAATGTTGAATCTGACTTAGAAGAAGAGGAAGAAGAAACTACATTGATTGATGAAGAGACTAAAGATGAAGAATTGGTTGAAGTACATGGAATGTGGGATTTCATCCTCCCTATTTCTGATAATGAAGAAGAGCAAGAAGCTCTACCTATTAGCACTGTGAGTAAGGACCCTACCGATTTAACACAATCAAATCAAAAGAAAAATCCCTCAACCCTTGCTACTAAAGAAAAGGTGACCAATAAAAAGTCTTCTCCCAAAAATCCTCAAACAACTCCATCCTCATATAATCCTTGATCTTCATCTAAAACATTAGTAGTTACTCATACCATGGAATAAAACATAGTGAAGGACATGAAGAAAACCAGAACCTATATCTCTCTTCATGAGCTCAATAAGCTTAAACATCAACATAAATTATTGTTGAAAGAATTGAACGTAGTTCTTGCTTCTCCTCTTCCTGATGCTGTGATATCCCAAGCTACCAGAGGAATGGGTAAACCCCCCAATGATTCTATTAGGATTCCAAGAAACTCTCCTAGGTTGTAGATTGGAGATGCCTGATAACATATAAATTCAACTATTGTTACAGGTTTAATGGAAGGAATAATGGTTTGGTTCAAGCCAGATAACCACTTCTACCTTGTTTCACTCTAGACATGCATGAACACCCTTAGACGACAAGGCTTTAGACCACCAATGCTCATAGTTTAGATATAAGGTGAATATGGAGAATACTAACCACACTAGCAGATGCACAAGACCATGTGATGGCCGGCTATGACCAGTAAAGAAACCTGTAAATCTAATCTATTAATGCAAAGACATGATGACAGCTCTCTTGCATTAGATAGAAAGAAACCTGAACAACCTATTTCGTGATGCAATCAATACTTTAACACAGAGATAAGATGACAATTATCTAGTGATAAAGACCAAGAGCTCAAGAATACAGTGTATTAGGCATAAGCTTAGAATAAGAAGAATATGGATAGTGAGCAGTTAACAGCAAAAGAAGCTTGTATTAGCTTAAAATGAAGATGAAACGCTGCAAGTGACAAAATGTCTACAGTCTCCAGAAGTTGAACCTTACATCAAATGCCAACCCTGATTACATCTTGTTTCTGGATATTTATAAGTTTACAATACTATGGCACTTAGCCGTTTAGGTATGGAGGGTCATAATTGACCACCAACCGCATTTAACTGCCTGATGGAGTCTCTGAACGTGTTTTCTTGCTTTAGTGGGTGAATCCGATCTGTTTTAGTGCAATGTTGTCCTCTTAGGCGGTTGGAGTGCTCGTACAAGTAGAGTCCATGACTGATAAATTCAGTTACAAAGTCATGTTATGTCCTTTTCTCCCTTGGCCATGCTTTCTTTTAAATGTGGTTGTTGGGGGTCTAACTATGACTGATGATGGTGGAGTTGGTCATCTCCTTCTTCAAGCAACCGAATGATCAAAGGACGTGGAATGCATGGGCGGGGGGATGATTTGGGTGAACGGGAAAAATGGTCGTCGGATTGAGGAAATGGACGGCGGAGATGGCTCGGTAGAGGCTATTGGCCGAGGTGAGAGTGGGGTGAATTAGGGTCATTGGATCTTCAATGGATAGATCGGACGGTCGTCGAGAAATGAAGTTGCACATTTGTTTATCGGGCAGGGTGGATTGGTCAGGCGGTAATGGTTTTCATCGCCCCGCTTTCGGGCCTAAAGTGGTAAAAGCCCGGGGCCTAGCGATTCCATTCAATGATCGACACGTAGCAGTGGAGGAGAGAGAAAAATTGCTCTCATCGCACGTTATCACCCGATAACGTTGCTGGCGCGATGAAAGCGAAGACTGTCAGATCTTGGCGGGGATGATCTGACAGTGGGGAGTTGCAGAGCGGGTCGCCTTTATCAGGTGCGAAGGGAGCCATTGGATCGGTGGGATGATCAACGGTGGGGATGCGACGTGATGAGTTATGAACGCGCGAAGACATATGGTAGGGTTTTATGGTAGGTTTGGGGTTTGTGCTGGGGAGGAGAGTAAGTGGGGTAGAGGAAAGAAAAGAAGAGTGACTAATGTGAAACCCCTTCTTTGGATGTAACAATCAGGCCATGATCCTTTCTGATCTTAGAATATCAACGTTGCATAGCAGAGATAACAATGGCTCCTTTTGGGGATGAAATCCTCCCTGTGAGGTTTCAAGAACCGTAGACCACTGCCTTTCACACAAAAACAAAATCAACAATATTTCCTAGTGTTCCATTGGGCATGGAGTCTAATTAAGCCTACACTAACGCTTGTAAAAAGAACATATTTACAATGTTGAGGTCTAAAGGCCTCAAACAACATAAATCTTCAAAAATTGCCCATTGACTGGGCCATCAAAAACTATTTCTCTTTCCATACTTTGCAGCATGAAAGTGTTGTTCCCCTGGATCTAAGCAATGACAAAAGGTCCAGTCCACAGAGCATCGAACTTCCCATGATTTCCTTTCTTTTCCTTCAGTGCATCCCATTTGAGCACCAAGTCTCCAACTTGAAAATTTTCCATCTTTGCCTTTCTGTCAAAGGCCTCCTTGATTCTCTTTTGATGTGCTGCAGACTTTTCAATCAGTTGATCTCTAATCTGATGTACTTCAGCCAAGTCACTAATCCTCTTTGCCATATCATTTTCCTCATTTTTCTCTTCCTGCAAGAACTTGGCCACAGGGAGGGTCAACTGGATGGGGAATACAGCCTCAGTGCCATATACCATCTTGAATGGAGAATTCCCTATGGATTTCTTGGTGGTCACCCTGTCAGCCCACAATGCAAACTTCAGTTTGGAATCCCAATTCCTTTTGTTGTCTTCCAGCAACTCTTTGATTATCCTTATCAAGCTCTTGTTGGATGATTATGCTAGACCATTAACTTGAGGGTAATATGAGGTGGAATGAACTAGCTTAATGCCCATTGAGACACACATGTCCACCAACTCTTTTTCCCTGAACGTTGCTACATTGTCTCTAACCAACTTGTGTGGACAACCAAACCTGGTGAAGATGTTTTCTGTCAAGAACTTCATGAACACATGGTGATAAGCTTTCCTAGTAGGGATGGTCTCAATCCATTTAGTGAAGTAGTCAGTGGCTACTAAGATCCATCTGTGCTGGCCGCTAGAATGTGGATTAATTTCTCTTATGAAATCCAAACCCCACTGCTAGAAAGGGCCATTGGCATGTATTGGCTTCAAGGGTAAAGACTTTAACCACTGTTTTCCTTCAAACCTCTGGCACCTGTCACAAGATTTTACAAATGAAAAGACATCAGAAAACAAAGTGGGCCAATAATACCCAGCTCTGAGGATTTTGTGGGTTGTGGTTTTCCAATAGTGATGTCCTCCACAAATTCTGGAATGAAACTAATGCATGACCTCCACAAATTATTCTTTTTCCAGACATCTTAAAAGGATTCCAGATGGATCCTTCCAATACAGTGAGTTTTCATGAATACAGAACTTGGCTACCCTGAGCTCAATAGTCCTAGCTTGGCTTGAACTAAATCCTGGAGAAACTTCTAGCCCCAGCAAAAATTGAGCTATTGTAGAATACCATTCACAAGAAGCTAGATTTTCAGCCAACGACTGGTCATGTCCTACTGTTGCTTCTTCTATCTGTCTGTCGTCTGAATTTGTACTTATCCAATTCATGTCTAGCATCCTGCAATTTCCTTCAGCCATCAGCTTGGCAAGGTCTGACCTCTAACAAGCTTGGTGGGCTTTAATTCTATGTTGAATTCAATAAGCTTTGCAATCCATTTAGCCCTTCTTCCATCAACATCTGGCTGCGTTAGGACATCTTTTACTAAAGCAGAGGGCACATACGCAATTACCTTGGAGTGCAGAATGTATATTCTAAAAGCTTTCAAAGATTTGATAAGGGCATAGGCCTGTTTTTCGATAATATCATACCTTAGTTCAGAATCCATAAACGTTTTGTTGAAGAATGCCACTGGATGCTCTGAACCTTCATCATCTTCCTGCAATAATACTGCTGCAAGGGTGTCACCGGAAGCAAAGGAGAAAATATGGAACTCCTTGCTATAATCTGGGCTGATCAAAGTGGGAGCTTCCATAATGGCTCTTTTGATGTCTTCAAAATACCTTCTTGCTGCATCAGTCCATTTGATATCTGATCCCTTTTTCAGCATGGAGGTGATGTGTTTCACCAATTCTACAAAATTAGGAATAAACTTCCTTACAAAATTTATTTTTCCTAGAAAGGATTGGATGTCCTTTTTTGATCTTGGGACAGACAAGGCCTCTATTTCTTTCACTCTCTCTGGGTCAATCTTGACACCTATAGCAGAAACAACGTGCCCTAAAAGCTTGCCCTTTTCTAAAGCAAATTGTGAATTCTTAGGATTCACTGATATCCCAAACCTTCTGGACTTCAGAAACACTTTCTTCAAATGTTGCATATGGTCTTGATGGCTGCTGGAGTATACTGTTATATCATCTAGGTAGACAAGGACAAACTTATCCTTCTCTCCCACAAACGCTATATCCATAACTCTCTGAATGGTAGCTCCAACATTCATCAGCCCAACGGGCATCTTAGAGTACATGAATGTGCCCCAAGGAGTGGTGAAAGTAGTCTTTTCTTGATCATATGGATGTACAACAACCTGGTTATATCCTGAAAATCCATCTAGGAAAGACATCACTTTTGCTCCTGAGACTTTCTGCAACAAATGCTCCATCTTGGGTAGAGGATAATTGTCTTTCTTAGAGCGTTTGTTCAGGTTCCTGAAATCAACACACAGCCTGATTTCTCCACTTTTCTTCCTCACCACTACCAAATTGGCTACCCATTTTGAATATCTTAGAGGAACTATGATTTTGGCAGCCAACAACTTCTTGGTTTCTTTTTCAATTAGGGGAAGGAGCAGCAGATTTATGGGTCTCAGCTTATGTTTGAAAGGAATGGTGTCATTCTCCAATGGGATCTTATGATGGATGATCCTTTTTTCATAAGTTTTAAGGTCACTGTATTCATAGGCAAAGACATCAGCAAATTTCTTCATTAAGGTGCAGTACTTAGAACTTTGGGTAGCAGACAAATGGGTGGACAAATTTATATACTTTGGATGATCTGGACTCCCTATGTTATGCCTATGGACTGCAGACTAATTTTCTTTTTGGGCAATCTTATGAGGCACATCATTATGGTCAAACAACTTCTCTAGAGGCACTAGCCCTTTTGGTATATGATTTCTAGGCAGTTGAACAATACTGTCTTGGCCAATTTTGTTCTTTAGCTGGGGTTGGGGACTTTCCTCCAAGGTTTCATTCTCTTGATGAATTTGCATTTCATAGAATTCATCAATGAACTGCAGAAACCTATTTACTTCATCATCATCCTCAAAGACTTTCCATTGCTGGACATTATCAGGCAAGGATGTTCTATATTTCATCTGGACTTCATAAGCCAATCTAGGATGCATGGGAGGGATGAACATGCTAGCAGACACGGTAAGGGAATCAACAAGCTAATTTTTAACTCTAGGAATATATGAGATACAAAAAATATCAAAAGAATCTTTGAGTCTCCATACCTCATCTCTGTATGCTTTCATCCTCGAGTGCCTTGCTTGGAATGTTTTTTTCACTTGTTGAATGATGAGATCAGCATCTCCAAACACCTTTATGTCTCTGATTCCCATGTCTTTGGCAACGTTTAAGCCCAATATCAGAGCCTCATACTCTGTTATATTGTTGGTGACCTGAAAAGTCAATTTGAAAGACAGATGTGTGCATTCTTGTTTTGGAGACACTAGCACCACTCTTGCTCCTGTGGTTTCCTTTGAAAAAGCTCCATCAAAGAACATCTACCAAGCCTGTGTCCCTTCTTCTTCCATGGCCCGGCCTACCGGTTTCTTGAGCTGCACCGAGGCCCTTTGGGATTCTTCAATTTGGAGAATACATGCTCCAAAATCAGTGTCCATAGCGTAAATGGGATGATTAGGGGGATTCTTCTCATCACTGATGATATAGGTCAGTTGGGTTTCCCTATATAGTCTTCTTCTCTCCCCCCCAAAAACTGGGACAGTGGCATAAGATAAGTCATTTTGTAATGTCCCACCCAACCTCTTAATCCACCCTCTGGAAAGTAGCATACCAAATTTGGAGGGTACATTTTCTACCACAATATCCATCATCATGCTCTTCATGGGCAGCTGAGTTAGGGTGATAGCTAATCTTTGATTAACCCCAAACATTTCACCTTCCTTGAATCAAAGGAGAATAAATCATGATAAGGTCTGGTAATGTCAAGGCCTAACTCTTCCATGACAGCTTTGGGCATAAGATTATGGTTGGCACCTATGTCCAACAGACAATTGTGGAGGACTTCGTCATGAATGGTCAAGGAGACATAAAATGATGAGGAATTGTTATCAGTAGGTTCAGTCATCAGGCTAAGCACAATTGTATGTTTGTCATCTTGTAGCTTCACATAGTCATTGGATGCTTGTGTGGCCTTTAGCTCAAGGGCATCAAGGATGGGTTTCCTAAAGACCTCACTCTTTGCAAGCTCAGTCATAGGTACAGATGTTTTTAACTTCTGGACTTCTGATTCAAACTGAAAGGGGAAGGGGACTTGTTAGGGCCTCTTACCTCTTGACCTAGTGTTTTGGGAATGATAGGATCAGCTGCTGGTTTTTTTTGTTTGCTGATCTGCTGCTCTGTGGGGACAACAACTCTTTGGGCAGGATTATTTTTGACATTACTCATCCCTGGCCTCAAGTTATATCTTTGTTGGTCTTCAGCCTATAGAATAGCTTCTCTGTCCCATTCTTGACTGGTCTGGTCCTAGAGTAATGATTCTTCGTAGGCAGCCAATGTCAAAAAGGTAGCACTACCCTTGTCTTCCATGCAGTGAATCTCATCCTCTTCATCAAACTGTACCTCCTCCATGACTACGTTATGGAAAGGAGTCTTAACCCTTTGCTCTTCACTGGCCTCTTTGCCCCTTTGAATGATCTGTAATTGTTCATTTTCTCTTCTGAATGGATTTGGATTTATAGGAGCAAATGTATTAGGAAGCCTTGCTTTCCCAGAACTCTGATCAATCTTCAACTTGGATATTTTAGCAACCAATGACTCTATCATTTTAGTCATTTTGTCTATCTTGGGCTCTGAAGATGAAGAAGAAGAAGAAGCCTCACCTCTCTACCTCCTTCTATTAGCATGACCATTGAGTTTCTCTGCAGCCATGATATTGGATTCCACTTCCAAGGCTGCATCTTGCATTTCAGCTAGAGTGGCACGTCTTATTTCTCTTAATAGCAGGCAGAAATCAGAATCAAAGGCATTGGCATAGGTGAGTTTTGCAAAGTTGGGGTAGGCTTTACTTTAGTTGGTATCTTGCTATACATACGATTGAATAATTTATTAAAGTCAGACAATGATTCCCCATTTTCCCTTTTTAGGTTGCCAAACTCAGTATGGTAATATAGCAAGTCTTTCTTATCCCCCCAATGCTTTAAAAACACATCATCTAATGCCTCAATGTCTATTATAGACCTAGGGGTCAGTTCTTTGAACCACTTTCTAGCTTCTCCATCTAGGCTTTGGACAAATACTCTCATCCACACATCATCTTCACTGATATCTAGGTTATCAACATAGCTATGAAAAGACTCAAGGTATTCTTCAGCTGTTACTCCCTCTGTACCAGTGAACTTGGGAATGTATTTCTGATACTCTCCTATAGGCATGGCATTCAAAAGGACAGGCGAGACCAGGGGTCCATACCTAGTAGCTATGATTCCTTCCATTTTCGTAGGTACTTATGGGCCTGCCATCACTGGGGTATATGGAAGGATACTGGCAGTTTGAAAGGTAGGGAGTTGAGAAATGACTGACAGGGCTAAAGGAGTATGATGGACTATAAGGGAGGCTTTCTTTGGACTAAGATCCAAAGGGGAACATATTGAACAAGGAGCTTTATAAATCTCTGAGAGTATTTCTTCACTGATAGTGCTAGGCTCTATATTTCCAACATGCACATGCTCGGTCACAAGAATTTCTTGCAGAGATATATAAGATTGTTTAGGCTTACCTGATCCTGATGCTCCTTTTCATGACATCTTGTTTTGCTTGACAATCTTCTCAGGGTCAGGCATTGGGTCAACTAGTGATTTCTGAGGATTTCTACGAGTATGCCTCACAAACTAAGCTAGAACTGAGATATGGAGTCGCCAAAAGGTTTGTCCTCCAATAGAGTCGCCAGATAGATGATTACAACCAAAAATATGTCCAAACTTTGTCTATCATCAAAGTTGGATCTGTGTCGTTCTCCCAGGGAAGCTGAGCTTCAATCTCCTCTCCCCGGTAACGGCGCCGATTATGTTAGGATTCCAATAAACTCTCCTAGGTTGTAGCTCGGAGATGCCTGGTAACATATAAATTCAACTATTGTTGCAGGTTTAATGGAAGGAATGATGGTTTGGTTCAAGCCAGATAACCACTTCTACTTTTTTTCACTCCAAACATGCATGAACACCCTCAAACTACAAGGCTTTAGACCACCAATGCTCAAAATTGTTAGAAAATTATATATTACGAAGCAATGGAACACATAAAATATTGCATAAATATGAACACAAAAAACGCATAAAACAAGAGAGACATAGATATACGTGGTTCACCCAGTTTGGGCTACGTCCACCCCAAACAACTAGTCCTTCCTTTCTATTATCTAGCAAAATGAAGAGACACAACTTACAGCAAATCCGCTGTAATATCCTCTGTTTTCTCTCATAGTCTCACCTCTCTGCTTCTCGCTCGAAGAATACACATTTATTACACAGCCTCAATACAATGCCCTCATATGAATAGAGGGGTTTCCTTCTAGAGAAAAAAACCCTAAACTAAACATAACTTCTACCGTCAAATCATCTGCCTAATGAACGGCCCAGATTGACTAGAAATTACTATACTTTTACAAGGAAATTTTACATCTGTTTTGAGCTTCGGGGGTGCTTCCCCCGAACCCCAGACCTTCCAGCTAGGGGGGATCGGCCCCCCCGCACCCCCCCATGTGGAGGGGTGTACAAACTTCCTGGGGTATACATTCGGCTGAAACAAAAACCTTTGAACAATCATGCTCCACATCCAACAATCTCCCACTTGGAGAATGATTATAGCATCTCCATCGCTGTTTCATTTGTTGGACAATGACTCCTCTTTGGACCTGGCTGTTTCTCATCTTCATCATCATCCTTCAAGGCCAATTGAAACTGAGCATATTCTTAGTTTCTCCTTGGTTACAACTTTTGCTAGCATATCTGCAGGATTCTGGCTAGTGTGTATCTTTTCAAGCTTCAACTCTCCATATTCCAACACTAATTGTATGAAATGGTACTTGAGCTGTACGTGTTTAGTCCTGGAATGAAATGCTGAGTTCTTTACAAGATGAATTGAACTTTGGCTATCACTGTATAACATGCCCATATCATGCTCCTTACCCAATTCACCCATAAACCTTTGTAACCAAATAATTTCTTTACTAGCCTCTGTAGCAGCAACATACTCTGCTTCTGTTGTTGAAAGTGCAACAACACTTTGGATTTTTGAAACCCAACTGACAGTTGTTCCACCAACAGTAAATACATATCCTGTAGTTCTCCTCATGTTATCTCTATCACCTGCCATATCTGCATCAACATATCCACGTAGAGAAATGTTTGAACCACCAAAGTATAATTCTTGATTTGTGGTACCTTTCAAATATCTGAGAATCCATTTCACTGCCATCCAATGTTCCTTTCCTGGATTGTTCATGTGCCTACTTACAACTCCCACTGCATGTGCAATATCAGGCCTTGTGTAGATCATTGCATACATTAAGCTTCCAACTGTTGATGCATATGGAACTTTAGACATATAATCCATGTCTTCTTGGGTCTTTGAGAAAATTTCCTTACTAAGTTTGAAATGGCTAGCAAAAGCTGTACTAACTGGTTTTGCATTGTGCATATTAAATATTTTCAACACCTTTTGTATGTACTCATTCTGAGACAATGTTAATTTGCGATTTTTCCTGTCTCTAGTGATTCTCATACCAAGGATTTGTTTTGCAGCTCCCAAATCCTTCATTGCAAATGAATTTTCCAATTTTCTTTTGAGCACATTTATTTCCTACATGTTAGACTCTGCAACAAGCATGTCATCTACATAAAAGAACATTCTAATATAGCTGCCATCATTTTGCTTTTTCATATAAACACAATGATCAGAGTGACATCTAGTATAACTTTTTTCAGACATGAACTTGTCAAATTTTAGATACCACTGCCTTGGAGCCTGTTTTAAGCCATACAAGCTCTTCTTCAACCTGCACACTAGTTTCTCCTTCCCTTTCACCTCATATCTTTCTGGCTGCTGCATATATATCTCTTCCTCTAATCCCCATGGAGAAAGGTTGTCTTTACATGTAACTGCTCAAGATGCAAATCTTCAACTGCTATTAGACTTAAAATAGTTCTGATTGAAGTCATTTTAACAACAGGAGAAAATATTTCATCAAAATCAATACCTTTCTTCTGTGAAAACCCCTTCACCACAAGTCTAGCTTTGTACCTCTATTTTCCTCCATCTTCTTCCTTCAACCTGTAAACCCATTTATTCTTCAATGTAGTTTTTTCTACAGGCAACCTGACTAAGTCCCAAGTTTGGTTATGCATTAAGGAGTCCATCTCTTCTTCCATGGCTACCTCCCACTTCTTCCTGCTTTCAATGTTGGCATTATGTTTCTGGTATGGCTATATGTTACAGATGTTGTACTTGATGGCAACTCCCGTGGCAAGGCTCTCAATTTGTTGAAAATTAAGAAGGACGCAGGAAAGCAGTTCAGAAGGTGCATACCCGCAGGTACCCCATGCAGGGACCGCATCCAGATACGCAGGGCGGCCGTTCAGGAGGTGCGTCCCCCCAGTGCACACATTTCAAGGCAGAGAAAAGCACACATGGGGTTTCTTATGTTTTACTCTTGGTATTTAGCCAACGGTATTGGGTTATTATGGTGTCGGCTCGTGGTATTGATCCATGTTTTAAGGAAGAGCTTTCCTATATAAAGCAAAGGAGATCATTTGGTTTGAGCATGTTTTGGGTTGAATATCTTATGAGGGCTAGATCTGGTCTAGATCTAAACAAGGCGAATCTACTGATGGACCAAGATCTCTTCGGCGCATGTTCAGATCTGTAGATCTGACTGTCTGGGTTACTTCTGAAGTCTTGAAATCATCTATGCCCGAAGGTACGCAGGTGCAGTAAGGGTTCAGGTGCATCGGTACGTAGGCGCAAAAGGGTTCAGGTGCGCCGGGATGCAGGTGCAGTAAGGGTTCAGGTGCGTCCAGGACGCAGTGCAGTAACAGGAGATCTGCGTGGGGACGCAGAGCGACTAAGGTTCAGGTGCGTCCCTGGAGCAAAAGGACGCGGCGCGATAGCATTTCTGGGTGCGTCCCTGCAGCAAAGTACGCGGCGCGATAGTGTTTCTGGGTGCATCCCTGCAGCAACAGGACGCAGTGCAGTTCAAGGAACAGTGCGTGGGCACGCAGTGCAGCAGAAGGATACCTGCGGGTGTACGCAGGAAAGCAGAAGGTGAATTGCGTCGCGACGCAGGCCACAGAAGGGAAAACTGCGTCTCTGTCTTAAGATGTTCTGTTGATTGAATTTCTCTATTGATAAGGTGTTCTGGGTTAGTTCTGTTATTGCTGATCTGATAACTGTAGTGGACTGTAACTGTTATATTCTTGATGATCATTTGATGCTTTATGAAAAGAAGTAGGGGGTTGTAGCTCCCTTCCAGGAGAGACTGGAAAATGAGAGAGAGTTGTAGCTCTCTGCAGGTTGCAGCCTACGTACTGGTAAAGGACTGCACCAGTACAAAACCATTGTAAAAGGAGTTTCTAATTTGAAAGAAGATAGAGACATATTGCAGCAGGTGGTTTTCACCCACATTGGGTTTCCACCTTACATCTTGTGTTCTTTGGTGTGACTATCAGTTTTCTTTTGTTCATGCTCATTATTTTATGGTACTGACATGCAAAAATAATTCAAAGAACAAATAAAGAAGATTTATTAAAAGAATTATGTAATACTGATTCACCCCCCCTCTCAGTATTATTTCCAACAATTGGTATCAGAGCAGGTCCTTCAGAGAAGCTTGATCGCTTGAAGGTAGATCGTTCATCATGAGCAACTACGAGAGAGAAGCATCAATCAAGCCACCGGTTTTTGATGGGACAAACTTCAATTATTGGAAGGTAAGAGTTACTGCCTATCTTCAATCTCTTGGTACAGAAGTTTGGGACATCGTAGAGACAGGCTACGCTTTTCCTTCAGCTACTCCTACAGATGCAGCCGAGAAAAAGAAGTATGAAACAAATGCGAAAGCAGTCAGTACTCTATTAGGATGTATATCTCAATCAGAATTCATGAAGGTAATGCACTATAAATCCGCAAAAGAAATATGGGACAAAATTGTCACGAGCTATGAAGGAGATGAACAGGTAAAACGTGCTAAACTTCAAACTCTCAGAATTCAGTATGAGACTCTCAAAATGTATAATGATGAAAGTGTGGCTAACTATTTTCTTCGGGTAGATGAGGTTGTTAACTGTATGAAAAATTTGGGTGAAGAAATAAAAGAGGCTGTTGTGGTTGAAAAGGTTCTAAGATCATTGTCCCCCAAGTTTGAATCTAAAGTATCTGCAATAGAAGAAAAGGAAAATCTACGAATTCTTACTATGTCTCAGCT
The DNA here is from genome assembly GCA_031772625.1 of Pinus tabuliformis. Taxonomy (NCBI): domain Eukaryota; kingdom Viridiplantae; phylum Streptophyta; class Pinopsida; order Pinales; family Pinaceae; genus Pinus; species Pinus tabuliformis. The sequence goes on along the minus strand of CM062810.1, from coordinate 119,961,266 downwards.
ACATGGAATTCTAACTGCTTATGAAATGAGAAAGGGAGGTCCATCAGACAGAAGAGAAGCTGCTTTCAAGGCATCAGGCAAAGGAGATTATTATGAAACGAGCCACGTCCCAGAAGAAGAGGAAGAAGAATCAAATTTTGTCAAAAATCTTCAAAGGGGTTCTGGAAGGTTCAGAGGTAAGTTACCTTTTAAATGCTTTGCTTGTGGAAGAGTAGGTCATTATGCTACAAAATGTCCTTATAAGGATAAAGGAAAGGAACCTGCTAGATGGAACAAGAAACAGAATGCAAATAAGAAAAGCTACTACACTCATGAAGATAGTGATGGTCTATCAAACAGTGATGAAGATGAACAAGGTAATGAATATAAGTTGTTAATGGCATTTGAAGATGATTATTATATGGATGCTATAGATGTGGATAACCTTTATGATGAAATTACTAGACTCAAGAGATGTATAGAAGAAAAGAACATGATCATTGATACTCTACAATTTCAAATTGATGAAAAGGAAAAACATCTTGAAAAATTAGAAGGTGAAATTGTTGGTCTTAGAAAAGAGATTGAGAAAACAAAAGCTATTAATCTCAAGTTTGTCAAAGGATCTGAAACTTTGGATGAGATTATCAATGTGCAGCGGTCTCCTCTAAACAAGACAGGTCTGGGCTATAATGGAGAAACCTCTCAAGCATCCACCTCAAAAAGTTATCTTGATGCAGCAAGAAGAAATGAGCAAAAGCACAATGAAGATCATCAGGTAAAGCAGGGACAAATTACAAACAGAAACTATCAGGGGCAATCCATCTTAAGGGTGAACAAAAGCTACAACCAGCCACAGGTAAAATCTTCTCAATTTGGTTCAAGAATAGATGACAATAGAAATTACAATCAATTGGCTGGTAGATTCAGAAGTTTCTTCAATGGACAATGCTTTTCTTGCCATAACTTTGGTCACAAAGCAGCTCAATGTGTTGCATATAAAACGATCATGACTAGGGAAGCTCAAAAACAAAGAAGTATGACGGGGATTACAAAAAGGACCTATAACAACTTTTCGGTTCTTGAAAATGAAGTTGAATGTTCTATTTGCAATAACTTTGGTCATGAAGACTCTGAATGCAGGAGCAGGTTTCAGCAGAAAAAGGAACAAGCCTCAAGCACCAAAACATGGAGAATAAAGGAACCTCAAACAGAAAGATGTGGGATAGCATTTTATGCAGAGGGACAGGAAAATCTATGGTACATTGACAGTGGATGTTCGAAGCATATGACGGTGATAAAGAAAAACTTGAGTCTTATTCTACTCTAGAAAAGGGAAAGAAAGTCTCTTTTGGAAATGATACTCCTGCAACTATAAAAGGAAAAGGCATTGCTCAGTTAAAAGAAAAGGTCAAGGCTGGAAATGTTTTGTATGTTGATGGATTGAAGCATAATCTTCTAAGTGTCAGCCAGATGTGTGATCAAAGAACCGAGGTTATATTCAGATCAAATGGATGTCTTGTTCGTGATCTTGATACAGGTAAAACAGTGATCAAAGGCAAAAGAACTCCAAATAATCTGTACATATTTGAAGAAGGACAACAACAATGCTATCTGAGCAAGGATGATGAGCACTGGTTATGGCATCGGAGATTGGGACATCTAAGCTTTTCACAAATAAGGAAAGCATGCAAATATCAGGCAGTTCGTGATCTTCCAGATATCAAAATTCCTGACAACACCATATGCAAATCATGTCAGTTTGGAAAACAAACCAGAACTAACTTTCCAGAGAAAGAAGGATCAGCTAGCATGCCTCTTGAGCTAGTACATACAGATACATGCGGTCCTTTCAGGAAAAGAACACCTCGAGGAGAAGAATACTTGATATGATTCATTGACGATTTCTCCAGGTTTGTCTGGTTAGGACTTATGAAGCACAAAGATGAAGCATTCGAAAAATTCAAATCCTTCAAAGCCTTGGTTGAAAATGAATCAGGTCACAAAATTAAGTGCCTCAGATCTGATAGAGGTGGGGAATTTACTTCAAATGAATTTTTCGATTTCTGTGAAGAACATGGGATAAGAAGAGAATTCTCTACAGCAAGAACTCCTCAGCAAAATGGAGTTGTGGAAAGGATGAACAGAACAATCCAACAAATGGCTCGTGCTATGCTTGATGAGTCAGGAACTCCCGCAACCTTCTGGGGTGAAGCTGCACATGCTGCGGTTGTTATTCTCAACAAAACAAATGTCCGGGTAAACAACACTCAAACTCCTCATGAGCTCTGGAGTGGTAGGACTCCTTCGGTAAAGCACTTCAAAATCTTTGGGAGCAAATGCTATATCAAGAATACTGATGAGCAGCTTGGCAAACTTGAACCTAGAGCAGATGAAGGCATTCTTCTTGGTTACTCTCCACATAGCAAAGCATACAAATGCTACAATAAAAGACTTGGCAGAATTGTTGACAGCATTGATGTAGTGGTTGATGAAAAGGGATACATTCCTAGGCAAGTACATCATGAAGACATCGAAGAAGATGAAGGCTACCCCCAACGACAGAATGATGAAGAAGAAGAACCTCAAGAAGAACCTCAAGAAGAAGAACCAGAGGAGCAAACAAGAATAGAAGAAAAGACTCCATCCAGATATGTTCAGAAGAATCATCCAGAATCTCAGATTATGGGGCAGAAAGAAGCAGGTGTACAAACAAGAAGAACAGTTGCAGAAGCTTCAAGCTATTTGGCATTACTCTCCTCTACTGAACCACAAAATGTGAAAGAGGCATGCAAAGATGAATGTTGGGTGAAAGCAATGGATGAAGAACTTGAGCAGATCGAAAAGAACAACACTTGGGAGCTGGTTCCTAGACCAAAAGATAAGAATGTTATCGGAACAAAATGGGTCTTCAAAAATAAATTGAATGAAAATGGAGAAGTAATTAGAAACAAAGCCAGACTTGTTTGTAAAGGGTATGCGCAGCAAGAAGGAATAGACTTTGAAGAAACCTTTGCTCCTGTTGCAAGACTTGAGGCCATCCGAATGTTCCTTGCTCTCTCAAGTTTTCAAAACTTCAAAGTATTTCAAATGGACGTGAAATCAGCGTTTCTGAATGGAGACTTGGAAGAAGAAGTGTACATTGAACAGCCAGATGGGTTCATTCTTGGAAATGATCCAAATCTTGTATGCAGATTGAAAAAGGCTCTCTATGGTCTCAAACAAGCTCCAAGGGCTTGGTACTACCGTTTGGACAAATATCTTCATCAACAAGGCTTTTCAAAAGGATCAGCAGATAGCAATCTTTATATAAAAGTTGAAAATGACAAATTGCTAATACTTGTTGTATATGTAGATGACATTATTTTTGGGAGCAATGAAGAAGCTATGAGTCAAAACGTTTCCTCGGTCATGCAGAAAGAATTTGAAATGTCCTTGCTAGGAGAACTGACATATTTCCTTGGTTTGCAAATCCAACAAAAAGAAGGAGGAATCTTTTTATCTCAAACCAAGTATCTCAAACAGATTTTGAAGAAATATGGTATGGAAGATGCAAAACCAGTATGTACACCCATGGTCACAGGATGTAGCCTTAGTGCAAATGATGAATCTGCAGCAGTACATCAACCAACCTACAGATCTATGATTGGAAGTTTACTTTATTTGACAGGTACCCGACCGGACATCATGCATGCAGTTGGAATAGTTGGAAGATTTCAGGCAAATCCGAAGGAGACTCATCTTCAGGCAGTGAAGAGAATTTTCAAATATCTTCAAGGGACTCAAAATTATGGCTTATGGTATCCTAGAGATACAGATCTTACACTTCATGCTTATACAGATGCAGATTGGGCCGGAAGCGTGGATGACAGGAAAAGCACAAGTGGTGGTGCATTCTTTATGGGTTCCAGGCTGGTATCTTGGTTCAGCAAGAAACAGAGTTCAATTGCCTTGTCTACAGCTGAAGCGGAATATGTTGCTGCTCCATCTTGTTGCACCCAACTCCTTTGGATGATGCAGACTTTGCAGGATTTTCAAATCACTTGTACACCACCAATCCCCATCTTATGTGACAACACAAGTGCAATCAGCATCTCAAAGAATCCTGTTATGCATTCAAAAACCAAGCACATACCAATCAAGTACCATTTTCTCCGGGAACAAGTACTTGAACAGAAGGTCAAGTTGGAGTATGTTCCTTCTAAGGAACAAGTTGCTGATATTCTCACCAAACCATTGCCCAGGGACACTTTTGAATACCTCAGGCAAAAGCTGGGGGTTGTTGATGCATCATCTTATTGTTGAACCTTTTCTGATTGATGGCACAGGTTCAGGGGGAGCATATAATGCATTGTTGGCATTATGGAGGATGGTCAGAAGGAGATCTTGGAAATAGCTGCAATATGTATCTATCTCTTTCATTGTGGATTATGGTTCTTTGTTGCAGATCTGGTTCATTTTCAGGAGGAGCATGATCTTAGGGGGAGCATACCCCTTTGCCCTTGATGTCAAAGGGGGAGAATGAAGCTGAAGTTTGTGAGGTTGCCATCAAGTCCAAAGGGGGAGATTGTTGGCATTATGTTTTTGGTATGGCTATATGTTACAGATGTTGTATTTGATGGCAACTCCCGTGGCAAGGCTCTCAATTTGTTGAAAATTAAGAAGGACGCAGGAAAGCAGTTCAAAAGGTGCGTACCCGTAGGTACACCATGCAGGGACCGCGTCCAGATACGCAGGGCAGCCGTTCAGGAGGTGCGTCCCCCCAGTGCACACATTTCAAGGCAGAGAAAAGCACACATGGGGTTTCTTATGTTTTACTCTTGGTATTTAGCCAACGGTATTGGGTTATTATGGTGTCGGCTCGTGGTATTGATCCATGTTTTAAGGAAGAGCTTTCCTATATAAAGCAAAGGAGATCATTTGGCTTGAGCATGTTTTGGGTTGAATATCTTATGAGGGCTAGATCTGGTCTAGATCTAAACAAGGCGAATCTACTGATGGACCAAGATCTCTTCGGCGCATGTTCAGATCTGTAGATCTGACTGTCTGGGTTACTTCTGAAGTCTTGAAATCATCTATGCCCGGAGGTACGCAGGTGCAGTAAGGGTTCAGGTGCGTCGGTACGCAGGCGCAGAAGGGTTCAGGTGCGCCGGGACGCAGGTGCAGAAGGGTTCAGGTGCGTCCAGGACGCAGTGCAGTAACAGGAGATCTGCGTGGGGATGCAGAGCGACTAAGGTTCAGGTGTGTCATTGGAGCAAAAGGACGTGGCGCGATAGCATTTCTGGGTGCGTCCCTGCAGCAAAGTACGCAGCGCGATAGTGTTTCTGGGTGCGTCCCTGTAGCAACAGGACGCAGTGCAGTTCAAGGAACAGTGCGTGGGCACGTAGTGCAGCAGAAGGATACCTGCGGGTGTACGCAGGAAAGCAGAAGGTGAATTGCGTCGCGACGCAGGCCACAGAAGGGAAAACTGCGTCTCTGTCTTAAGATGTTCTGTTGATTGAATTTCTCTGTTGATAAGGTGTTCTGGGTTAGTTCTGTTATTGCTGATCTGATAACTGTAGTGGACTGTAACTGTTATATTCTTGATGATCATTTGATGCTTTATGAAAAGAAGTAGGGGGTTGTAGCTCCCTTCCAGGAGAGACTGGAAAACGAGAGAGAGTTGTAGCTCTCTGCAGGTTGCATCCTGCGTACTGGTAAAGGACTGCACCAGTACGAAACCATTGTAAAAGGAGTTTCTAATTTGAAAGAAGATAGAGACATATTGCAGCAGGTGGTTTTCACCCACATTGGGTTTCCACCTTACATCTTGTGTTCTTTGGTGTGACTATCAGTTTTCTTTTGTTCATGCTCATTATTTTATGGTACTGACATGCAAAAATAATTCAAAGAACAAATAAAGAAGATTTATTAAAAGAATTATATAATACTTATTCACCCCCCCTCTCAGTATTATTTCCAACATTCAACCTGCATTGCTTCTTCATAACATTTGGGTTCACCAAAATCAGTCAACAATAAATAATATAATGAAGGAGAGTATCCTTCAAGGGGTCTACTTATCCTGGTAGATCTTATAACACCACTTTCAGGTGTTTGGGGTTCCTGTTGCTATTGTGGTGATTGTTGTTGTTGTGGTTGTTGATTATTATTATTTTCAGACACTTTTACTTTTTCAATGATTTCATCAAGAACTGCGTATTCCTTGTTTTCTTTTTCCTGTTTCTTTTCCTGCAATTGATTCTTATACAAGACCTTTTCATTGAATATTACATCTTTGCTCCTAATGATTTTGTGATTTTCATAATCATATAAGCGATAACCAAAATCATTAACACCATATCCAATAAAGGTACATTTTTTTTACTTTGCCTCAAGCTTTGTTCTATTTTCTTTATCAATATGGACAAAGGCCTCACAACCAAAAGGCTTTAAAAACGAGTAGTTTACCCTTTTACCTGTCCATGCTTCCTCTGGAACACCACCATCCAAGGAACTTGAAGGCCCTCTGTTTATTAAATAAATAGCAGTATCTACAGCATCTTCCCAAAACTGTAAAGGCAATCCTGCATGCAATCTCATGCACCTTGCATGCTCCATGATTGCTCTGTTCATCCTTTCTGACACACCATTTTCTCGTGGTGTTCTTGGAACTATCTTCTCTCTGCGAATTCTATGCTCTGAACAATACCTATCAAACTCTTTGCTACAATATTCACCTCCATTGTCTGATCTAAGACACTTCAATTTCTTTCCTGTCTCAATCTCAACCAAAGCTTTCCATTTCTTGAAAGTATCAAATACATCAGATTTATTCTTAATACAATAAATCCAAGTTTTTCTAGTTTCATCATCAATAAAAGTAACATAATAACGAGAGCCACCGAGAGATGATACCTGAGCAGGTCCCCATACATCTGTATGCACAAGCTCTAATTTTTCACTCTTTTTTTCTTTCCCAACTCAGAGAAATCTTACTCTCTTCTGTTTTCCATAAATGCAATTCTCACAGAAGTCCAAATCAACATTCTTCAAACCCAGCAACAAATTCCTTGAGTGACGAATCTTCATCCCCTTTTCACTCATGTGTCCGAGCCTATGATGCCATAATGCTGCATCTGCTCCTTTGGAAGTTAAAGCATTAACAGAGTTAGAAATACCATTTCATAAATACAATGTACCAACTTGTTCGCCTTTTGCTATTACCAAGGCTCCTTTGGTGACCTTCCAAGCTTTATCTGTGAAAGTTGTCACACAACCTTCACCACCTAACTGCCCCGTTGAAACCAGATTTTTCTTTAGATCTGGAACATGCCTTACCTCCTTTAGTAGCCATTGGTTTCCATTTTTCTATTTTAAAAGAACCTTACCCATTCCAACAATTTTACAGGGTTTATCATCACCCAAACGAACTTGTCCAAAATATCCTTGAGCATAGTCATGAAAGTATTTATTATCAGGTGTGGCATGGAATGAGGGCCCTGAATCTACCACCCAGGAATTAGTAATATTTTCGAAAGAAAGAATCAAAGCATCTTGTAACACCTCACTTGTCACATTTTCTTCATGATTGTTTTCTTGCTGTGCATCTCCTTCTTTTCCCTTCCAAGATCTACAGTCTTTCTTTAGGTGTCCTTTATTTCTACATTTCTAGCACACTATCCTTGATCTGGACTTGGATCAACCTTTCCTTGATTTACTGCGATATCCTGAGCTCTTTCATCTTTCCATTTTTCTTCTCCTAAACTCTGCACTCAAAGCATTACCTGATGTCTCATCGGGGCTTTTCCATCACATTTCCTCACTAAGGATAGCACCGAAAACATCATCAAACTTTAAAGTACTAGATCCAGAAACAGAGTTACTAATGGCCATTACTAAACCATCCCAACTTTCTGGTAATGAGCACAAGAATAACAGAGCTCTAACTTCATAATCAAAGTTTACCCCTACGAAACATAACTGACTTGTAACAATATTAAAATCATTGAAATGGTCTACAACAGATCCACCTTCCGACATCTTCATATTAAATAACCGTTTCATAAGAAATACCTTGTTTGAGGTTGAGGGTTTTTCATATAGTTTCTCCAATGCCTTAATCAAACCCTCTGTCGTTGTTTCCTTCGAAATGTTGAAGGCGACCGATGGTGCGAGGCAGAACCGTACTATTCTGAGTGCCTTTCTATCGAGAAGGTTCCATTCTTCATCTGTCATACCTGTTGGCATCTTTGTTTTTCCACCCAATGGTAGGTATAGATATTTCTGATACAGATAATCTTCCATCTACATCTTCCAGAGCGAGAAGTTTTGGTTGTTAAATTTCTTGACCCTAAACTTACCATCTTCCGCCATTGCTCCCACTCGAACAAGGAACCCTTCTTTCCAGCGAGTTTATCAGCCAAATAGACCTTCGGCTCTGATACTAGTTGTTATAAAATTATATATTACAGAGCAATGGAACACATAAAATATTGCAAAAACATAAACACAGAAAACGCATAAAACAAGAGAGACACAGATATACGTGATTCACCCAGTTCGGGCTATGTCCACCCTGACAGTCAGTCCTTCCTTTCTATTATCCAGCAAAATCATGAGACACAACCTACAACAAATCCGCTGTAATATCCTCTGTTTTCTCTCACAGTCTCACCTCTCTGCTTCTTGCCCAAAGAATACACATTTATTACACAGCCTCAATACAATGCCCTCATATGAAAAGAGGGGTTGCCTTCTAGGGCAAAAAACCCTAAACTAAACATAAGTTCTACCGTTAGATCATCCACCTAATGAACAGTCCAGATTGACTAGAAATTACTATACTTTTACAAGGCAATTTTACATTTGTTTTTAGCTTTGGGGGCGTTGCCCCCGAATCCTCGTCGGGGGACCACTGGCCCCCGGACCCCCCAGCCAGGGGGGATCGGCCCCCGTGGACCCCCGCGGGCGGGACAGGTCCCCCCCGCACCCCCCCGCATGGAGGGGTGTACAAACTTCCTAGGGTATACATCTGGCTAAAACAAAAACCTCTGAACAATCATGCTCGACATCCAACAACAGTTTAGATATAAGGTGAATATGGAGAATACTAACCACACCAGCAGATGCACAAGACCATGTGATGGCCGGCTACAACCAGTAAAGAAACCTATAAATCTAATCTATTAATCTAATTAGATAGAAAGAAAACTGAACAACCTATTCCATGATGCAATCAATACTTTAACACAGAGATAAGATGACAGTTATCTAGTGCTAAAGACCAGGAGCTCAAGAATACAACATATCAGGCACAAGCTTAGAATAAGAAGAAAATGGACAGTGAGCAGTTAACAACAAAAGAAGCTTGTATTAGCTAAAAATGAAGATGAGACACTGCAAGTGACAAAATGTCTACATTCTCCAGAAGTTGAACCTTACATCAAATGCCAACCCTGATTACATCTTGCTTCTGGATATTTATAAGTTTACAATACTATGGCACTTAGCCGTTTAGGTATGGAGGGGTCATAATTGACCACCAACCGCATTTAACTGCCTGATGGAGTCTCTGAACGTGTTTGCTTGCTTTAGTGGGTGAATCCAATCTGTTCCAGTGCAGTACTGTCCTCTTAGGAGGTTGGAGTGCTCGTACCAATGGAGTCCATGATTGATAAATTTAGTTACAGAGTCGTGCTATGTCCTTTTCTCTCTTGGCCATGCTTTCTGTTAAATGTGGTTGTTGGGGGTCTGACTGTGACTGATGATGGTGGAGCTGGTCATATCCTTCTTCGAGCAACTGAATGATCAAAGGACGTGGAATGCATGGGCAGGGGGATGATTTGGGTGAACGGGAAAAATGGTCGTCGGATCGAGGAAATGGACGGCGGAGATGGCTCGGCAGAGGCTATCCGCCAAGGTGAGAGCGGGGTGAGCTAGGGATGTGGATCTTCATTGGACAGAGTAGAAAATTCGTCAGGAAATAAAGTTGCACGGTTGTTTATCCAGTGGGGCGGATTGGTCAGGCGGTAATGGTTTTCATCGCCCCGCTTTCGGGCCTAAAGTGGTAAAATCCTGGAGCTGAGCGATTCCATTCAACGATCGACTTGTAGCAACGGAGGAGAGAGAAAAACCACTCTCAGCGCGTGCTATCTCTCAATTACGTTGCTGGCACGATGAAAGCGAATACCGTCAGATCTTGGTAGGGATGATCTAACGATGGGGAGTTGCGAAGCGGGTCGCCTTTATCGGGTGCGAAGGGAGCCGTTGGATCAGCGGGATGATCAACGATGGGGATGCAGCGTGACGAGTTATGAATACGTGAAGACATATGGTAGGTTTGGGGTTTGCGCTCGGGGGTAAAGTCAAAGGGGGTTACTTTGTCGAGTTTAGGAGGCAAATATGGAAACGGAGATGGAGGAGAGTAAGCGGGGTAGAAGGAAAGAAAAGAAGAGTGACCAATGTGAAACCCCTTCTTTGGACGTAACAATCAGGCCATGATCCTTTCTGATCTTAGAATATCAGCGTTGCATAACAGAGCTAACAGATTCATAAAATAAGGTCGATTCTACTGATGTTATCTTGATTTGTGATAGACCCAATTCACATACTCCCCCTTTCCTCTTGACTTATAAAATCTTCAATAAAAATTTTCACAATTGCTTAATAGATTCAAGGGCCTCTTCAAACATAATGTTGGGAAAAATCTGTACTAAATTAAACGTTTCACCCCAAAAGTGTGTTGTTCACATTGTGCAACTTGACAAAACAAAAGTTGAAGTCTTAGGGGAAATGAATTCAGTCACCATTAGACTCTCTTCTAACCCAAAAGTTTCCAAGTAATTGACATACTAGCTGTTGATATACCCGAGGTCTATGGTTTAATTCTGAGCAAAGATTGGTCTAAAAAGCTCCATGGATATTTTGCAACAGATTGGTCTCACATGTGGCTCCCTTACAATGGAGAACCAAATCAAATTAGAATTGATTGATAAAATAATTTGAATCACACATTGACTAATTTTGAAGGTGAGAATGAGCCAATAGATTTGAACAATAATATCATTGGAAATTACTCCGCTGAGTCATTTTTAGGAAATTTCAATGCACAAAAGTCTCCTTTTTTGGACAACTCTGTTACTTCCCAGATTGAGAACTTTTCTCAAACAGATTCTTCCATATGTATAAATCTTGTATATAAACCCTTAGTTAAAACTGTTTTTGGACATTGTATTTTGATGGATCTAAATCCAAGGATGGTGCAAGAGCCAGTTGTATATTAATCAGTCCAGAAGGAGAAAAAACCATGCTAGCATGTAGGTTATAATTTGAATGCACAAATAATATCGCTGAATATGAGGCACTGATTCAAGGTTTGTATAAAGCAATATGCCTCGATATCAAATATCTTCAAGTCTTTGGAGATTCGGAAATTATTATCAAGCAAGTAAGAAACACCATTCATTGTCTCCCTGGACATTTAAAACACACCAATCATTAGTCCAAGATCTTACTTCACATTTTTTATCATTCAGCATCTTGCCTATACCTAGACTTCAAAACGCAAGTGTTGACCTTCTCGCTAATATAGCATCCAAGCTTATACCATCAGAGGATTACAGTCTAGATAGGTTTTCCATAGAATTAATTTTTAGACCATCCATTCCTAATAATGTCACCAATTGGAGAGTCTTTAATGATGATGAGGATATCATAAAAAATTTAACATCAAAAGGGTCATATGATGACTAGATAATAGATGAAAATGAACATGATAATCAGTTGAAACAAAAGTCTTAAGGACAGATTCAAAAAGGTTACTAATTCTAAAATCCAAATTTCAACCATAAGGTTTGAACTAGTAAACCTTGGAATTGATGTCAAACCTAAAAACATCAATCTAGGGCCTGGTCTCTCTCCTGATGAGAGATAAACTTTTATTCATTTTTTAAGAATGTACAAAGTTATATTTTCTTGGAACTATGATGATATTAAAACATATGATACCTCTCTCATACAACACACCATTCCCATGATATCCAATGACAAACTTGTACAACAGAAATTAAGGAAAATTCATCCCAATCAAGAAATTCAAATCAAATCTGAGTTGAGTAAACTCCTTAAAGCCAAGATTATCTTTCCTGTTAGGCATTCAAAATGGGTTTCAAACTTAGTACCTTTCAGGAAGAAGAATGGTGACATTCACATTTGTATATACTTTAGAAATCTCAACAAATCTTGTCAGAAGGATAATTTCCCATTACCAACCATGGAACAAATACTGCAATCAGTAGCTCATTTAGAACTAATGTATTTTCTTAATGAATTTTCAAGATATAACCAAATTCTTGTTCATTGAGATGACAGATTAAAGACTACATTCAGGAATAAATGGGGAACCTATGCCTACTAGAAAATGCCTTTTGGTTTAATTAATGCAGGGGCAACTTTCCAAAGAGCTATGGATATAGCCTTTAAAGGTCTGATAAAAAAAATTGTTGTCATCTATTTGGATGATATCACTGTTTATTCCAAGAACAAAAGCAACCATTTACATGACTTAAAATAGATCTTTGAACGTTGTAAGAAATATGGAATTTCATTAAATCCAAAGAAGTCTTATTTTTCTCTAAGTGAAGGTAAACTTCTAGGGTTTATTGTATCCAAAAAGGGCATTTGTATTGATCCAGACAGAATAAAAGAAATTTTTGAAATTTCTTTACCCCATAATAAAAAAATCTATGCAGTCTTTTCTAGGTCAAATAAATTTTGTTAAAAGATTTGTCCCTAACTTTTCCCAAATTGTTTTACCATTACAAACCATGATTAAGAAAAATTCAATATTTAAGTGGGGACATAATGAAAGAGAAGCTTTTGATCTTATCAAACAAGCCATTATGAATGCTCCCTCTTTAACAACTCCAATTTTTTCTAATCATTTCATTTTGTATACATTTGCTTCTAAAACATCATATGTTGTTGTTTTAACACAACTCAATGATAAAAAATTTGAAGCACCCATATCTTTCTTTAGTTCTAATTTTCAAGGTACTGATTTTAATTATTCATAGGTGGAAAAACAAGATTTTGCTGTTTTCAAATCTATAAAGCACTTTAGGCCTTTTCTCCTCAAAACCCATACTAAAATAATAGTCCCATTCTCAGCAGTGAGACAATTACTTATGCAAAGGGAAGTAGGAGAAAAAAAGGGAAAATTGGGTAACAACTCTACAAGAATATGATATTGACATTAGACAAGCCAAAATTGTCAGAGGACAAGGTTTTTGCATATTTCTTACATGAGCTTCCAACCTACCAACAGATGAGGAATCAAGTAACACTCTACATATATCAGAGGTTAGCCTAAATGATTTAGAGTCCCAATATCTTGATCTTATTTTCTATTTGAAAAATGGATACGCTCCTCTTGAACTCAATCATAAAAGGAAAAGGGCTTTAATATTGAAATCAAATCAATATGAAATCATTGATGATGTGTTATTCAAAAGAAATTATGATTCTGTATTATTAAGATGCCTTGAAAAATATGAAGCACATAATGATCCGGATTTTAAACAGGAACGCAATAGATTACAGAGATAACCATAAATACAGAGATGCAATAACCATAAACACATAGATGCAGCGGAAATAATGCTTCATTTCATTAATGGAAAATACTGAAATATGCTTACAACCAGAAATGGAAATAAACCAGCTAGGGCGATGGTAGCTTATCTCTGAGAAGAGATGTGCGGCTACATGCCTCTGAACTGTTCCGAACTGAGTTACAATGAGGCTCGAAGGCCTATTTATTATTGAGAAACAATGGAAAACCCTTCACATCCCGAAACCTAACCCTTAGAAGATGAAATGCCAAATTGTGGGCCCCGTTTGGGTAAATTGGTACATCAATTTCCTGGGGTCGTAACTTTGGCATACGATCTCCGTTTGACGCGTACGATAGCTCGTTAGAAAGATCTATCCGAGTACTACCACTTTGGGAGGCAACATGGGTCCATGGACCCATGTTGCCCCAGATTCCCAAAAAAACGTCGTTTAGGGCCTCAAAAGGGCTCCGGAAGTTCAGGACCCGAAAAACTGCTGAAAATAGTAAACTGTGCTACAATTTAGGAAACTAAAAAGACTGAAACAGACAGTTGTGGGGGTCCAAATGGGTTGGTGGGTGGCCACCAACATCCACCTGGATCATTCCTCCCCCCTTAGGAAGCAATGGTCCCCATTGCGTTGAGTTCCTCCATCTGCTGAACTTGTCCTGCAATCTCTGATGTGTCCAGTGATGGTGGGAAGCATGGTCGACGATGGTCCACATTGAACATTTGGTGTAGGCGAAGGAATGGAGGAATGTTGTGCTCCAAAGCATTGTTTCCCATAGCCTTGGTACCGCTGTAAGGACCATGTCGGTGTGGTCTGAGCTTCTGATGGGTTATGGTAAGGCTTTCTTTCTGTCGATGCAACCAGACTTTGTTGCCCACCTGAAACTTGTGTGGTACCCATGTGGGTGAGGAGAAGTTGTTCCTGTGTTTTGTCATGACCGTATCCCTTTGCTGCTCCTGTTGCGTGGAGGAACCCTTTGCAGGGGTCATGGATGTAGCAACGATCTTCCCCTTACTTTGGGAGTGAACCAGACAAATGAATTTCCTGGTTTGGGAGATGAGCTTGCTGCCTTTCTTGGTAGTGATCAAGGATGTGGCAGTAGGTGGGGCTACCTCTGGTATCCTGTATAATGAATTATTCAAAGAAATAATGACAGCACGAGGCCTAGACTCATACATAGCATGTCGCCTCCACAAGTATGGCTGGCCTAATAATACATCACAAACATCTAGAGGTGTAACATCACACAATACCTCGTCTGTGAAGGGCTTGATGCTGTAGGGAAGGCGGCACTGCTGGCGAACTTTTAGATCTCGTCCTTCATGAAGCCACCCGATACTGTACGGCTGTGGGTGCAGTGTAGTCGGTAGGCCCAACCGCTTCACGACCTCTGCTGAAATGAGGTTCTTTTGGCTGCCACTGTCGACAATGAATTGCAGCGGCGAACCCTTCACCCACATCTGTGAGTGGAAAAGAAGCTCCCCCTCTTCTGGATCTGCAGGTTCATTCTTCTGGATCTTGGCGGTGGCAACAGTGGCACTGGGATCCGCATCAATGATCTGCTTCCCTTTGTCATTCCTCTTATCGGGTTCTGGTTCAGGGTCGGAACATGCATCTGATTCAGAAGCCTTCAACTTGGCCACCAGCGACTGCTTGGTCCGACACTCACTTGTGTTATGAGTGGGACTCTTGTGGAACTCACACCACTTTCCTGTGTCCTTCTTCGGCTTCTTGGTGTTGTTCTTTTCTTGCAGCTTCGACGGGTTGTCTTGGGTCACCCCGCCTTGGCTTTGTCCTTTGGGCTTCGGATTTGCAAATCCAAAGTCTCGCTTCTTCTGTTTGAACTTTTGTTCGATTTTGACAGCGTATCGGTATGCTGTGCCGAGTGAGGAGATGTTCAAGAACCCCATCTCTTCCTGGATGTATCTGTGTAGGCAGCCACGATATTTGAGTACCAGATGCAGCTCAAAATCTTTGATACCCAACTGTGTGCCAAGGGTATGAAAAATGTTTGTGAACTCCGGCACATCTTGGTCTCGTCCCTGCCACAGTGTGGTCCATTTGATGTATTTGTCCTCATAGCTTCCGACAGGGTAGTACTGCTCCTTGATGGCATCCCGGAAGTCATTCCAAGTGGGTGCGGCTGAAAATAGGGAGCCTGTACTTTCATCCTTCTGCTCGCAGTAGGTTTCCCACCAGTCCTTGACGTGGGGGGCTGCTTTGAGAAGAGCAAAAACAATCTTTTCCCGACTTGAAAATTCGTGAACAGAAAAATACCCATCTAGCAGATTTAACCATTTATCTACGGCATCTGCGTCTATTTTACCCTCGAAGATGGGGATTTAAAAATTAACTTGTACCTTAAACGGCGTGACGTTTCCAGAGTCGTTGTTGGAAGCCGATGCGTCACCTCTGGGTAGCCGCTGAAGGATCTGCGCAAAGCTATCCATCATCGCGTTCCTTTGCCGCTCGAGCGCTTCTTCGAGCAAGATTTTGATAGGATCTCCTGCCCCCTCGTCTTTCTTCTCATCCGCCATGGGAGGCCGTCGGGATTTGCGAGGCTGGTCTTGCAAAGGTTCGACCAGTTCAAGCCCTAACTCCTTATATCCCGACCTCGTTGGGGACATGCAAAGAAAAACAGAGAAAAAGCAGACCGCTCTGATACCACTGATCCGGATTTTAAACAGGAACGCAATAGATTACAGAGATAACCATAAATACAGAGATGCAATAACCATAAACACATAGATGCAGCGGAAATAATGCTTCATTTCATTAATGGAAAATACTGAAATATGCTTACAACCAGAAATGGAAATAAACCAGCTAGGGCGATGGTAGCTTATCTCTGAGAAGAGATGTGCGGCTACATGCCTCTGAACTATTCCGAACTGAGTTACAATGAGGCTCGAAGGCCTATTTATTATTGAGAAACAATGGAAAACCCTTCACATCCCGAAACCTAACCCTTAGAAGATGAAACGCCAAATTGTGGGCCCCGTTTGGGTAAATTGGTACATCAATTTCCCGGGGTCGTAACTTTGGCATACGATCTCCGTTTGACGCGTACGATAGCTCGTTAGAAAGATCTATCCGAGTACTACCACTTTGGGAGGCAACATGGGTCCATGGAACCATGTTGCCCCATATTCCCAAAAAAACGTCGTTTAGGGCCTCAAAACGGCTCCGGAAGTTCAGGACCCGAAAAACTGCTGAAAATAGTAAACTGTGCTACAATTTAGGAAACTGAAAAGACTGAAAGAGACAGTTGTGGGGGTCCAAATGGGTTGGTGGGTGGCCACCAACATCCACCTGGATCACATAAGGCTTTGCTGGAACTCCACGATGGATCAGATGTTGGACATTTTGGAGGAGATACTACTGCACATAAAATTCTGCATGCTGGTTACTATTGGCCAACCTTGTTCAAGTATACCCATGAATACGAAGGAAATGAAAAATATGTCAGACTACTGCTAGAAGACAACGGAAACCTACCTTATCTCTACAACCAATCAACATTGATCAACCTTTTGAACAATGAGGATTGGATATCATAGGTGAGATTGTTCCTCAATCCTCAAAGCAACATAATTATATCCTTACAACTACAAACTATTTTACTAAGTGGGTGGAAGCAATTCCACTAAAGGTATCCAATTCTGATGCTATCATTGAATTCATTAATCAATTCATTATTACTAGATTTGGCTTACCAACTGCACTTATGTTTGATAATGCATCTTATTTTTTAGGAAATAATATGACTGAATTTTCTCTTAAGAGGGGTTTTAAACTTAAATACTCTGCTAACTACTACCCTCAAGGAAATGGTTTAGCAGAATCAACCAACAAGAACCTCATAAGGATTATTAAAAGAACTGTTGATCAAAGCCAAAAGAATTGGCATAAATCTTTGACATTTGCTCTATGGGCAGATCAGATAACTCAGAAGGCCTCAATAGGCACTTCTCCATTCAATCTAGTATATGGAAAAGAAGCTATCATCCCTTCAAATCTAGCTATTCCCTCTTTAGCCCTAGTCTAATTTATTAGAGAAATGCCTTCATCTTCTCTGCAACTAAGACAGTCACAAATTCTTAAATTAGAAGAAGAAAGGGAGAAAGACAAACTTACACATACTCGCCATCAATAGTTAGTTAAATCTTCTTTTGATGTAAATTATGTTTCCACGAAATCGTTTCAAATTGGAGATCTCATCTTGAAATGGGATAAGGCACATGAGGAAAAAGGAAAGCATACCAAATTCCATAAAATGCGGCTTTGACCATTTCAAATTATTGAACAAGTAGGCCCATCAACATTCATATTGCAAGATTTATTAGGAAAGAGAAATTCTCTTCCTGTCAATGGGCTTATTTTGAAAAAATTATTTTCTTAGAAGATTACATCTTCTACTGTAACATTATTGCATTTAATTTTTGTGTTTTCTTAGGAAAATAATGTTAAATAGCATCACTTTTGGCTTTACAATAAAATCTCTTGAAATATTTTGATATTTCGCTTTCAAAGTAGAAATTCTTAAGGAAATGATCACAACATTTGAAAATTAGCTAAGTATCATAAAACTCTAAAATTTTATTTTCCATTGAAGTTATAAATTCTTCGAAAACCTCAACTTTATAAAATCCTTTTATTATGTTATCAGACAAGAAAGGTTATCTTTAACAAAGTAAAGACTAATTATAGCTAAGCATCTCTAACTCTAAAATTGTCATCCAAAACTCTTAAGGAGTCAATGATTCTCCCCATCCATTAACTTTACTATTTTTAGAGTGTAATTCAAAAATATATTAACCTTAAAAGATAAGGGGTCTCATCACGAGCCTGCTTACAAGTTTCATAGGGAAATAATAGACTGACTGTAGGAATTTATAGGGTAAGTTCCTCAGACAAAACACCAAAGGACAACGCTCACACACAGATCACAGATCAATACACCAGTATTTTGACGTGGTTAAAAACCTCAATGAGGGAAGCAATCCATGGCCTGAGCCAACGCGACCACTTCAGGCAATTTATTAATAAAAGAATGAAAATTTACATAAGCTTCTCTCATGGACAGTTAACCTACAAATGACCCTCCATGCTCTTTATATAGAGATCATGGACCAATCAGGTGTTAGGCCATGGATAAAGTGTCGGTAATACCGAGGAGAGAATGAACCGTCGGATCACTACATATCGTGACCGTCAGATTGTAAGTTACAAAATGTACATAGTAAAGAAACACACTTTACCTAACTCTATACTAGACCAAGTTATACTTAACTATTTCCTATGTGTCAGAATATCCTAACATCCCCCCTTAAGAACAACTTGGGATAGGATTGAAGGATTTACAAATATGACACAATAGGAGAAGGAAGGAGGCACTAGATCCTATCCCCCCTTAGTGACAACTTCCTAAACTCCAACTATAAATCGAAGTTTAGTGAACTTCACCTCTGTGAGAGCCTTTGTAAAGATGTCTGCAACTTGATCATCTGTTGAACAATATTTCACTTCAAGAACATGGTCGTGAATGAGCTTTATGATGAAGTGCATGTGCAGTTCAATGTGTTTGCTGTGCTGATGTTGGACTGGATCTTTGCATAGTTGAATGGCACTTTGATTATCACACCAAAGTGTAGTCGGATGTTGTTGCTGAAAGCCAAACTCTGATAGGACCTGACGAAGCCACAAGGCTTCCTTACTAGCTTCTACGACACCACGATACTCTGCTTCTGCTGAAGAAAGAGAAATGGCACCTTGTTTCTTGCAAGCCCATGTAATAGGTCCTGAACCAAGAGTGAACACATAACCTGCAGTAGACTTCTGATCATCAGGGTCACCAGCCCAATCAGAATCAGTGAAACCAACCAATAGAGGAGCTGCTTCGGCACTGTAATGAATCCCAAACTGAACTGTACCTCGAACATAACGAAGCATTCTTTTAGCTACTTTCCAATGACGTTCATGTGGTTTTTGCATAAACCGAGCAACAAGGCCAACGGCAAAGGAAAGGTCAGGACAAGTATGGGTTGGATACAAAAAGTTTCCTACAAGTTGATGGTATAAGGTAGCATCAACTTCAGGAGAAGTACAAGTGACTGAAAGTTTGACTCCAGACTGAAAGGGAGAAGGGGCTGGCTTACAGTCTTCCATGTGAAAATGGCGTAGAATATCATAGGCATACGTGGACTAGGAAAGGGAAATACCTTCCTTGGATTGCAAGACTTGAAGACCAAGAAAATAATGTAAGTGTCCTAAGCCTGTCATTTCAAATTTCCTTTTAAGGCTAGTCTTCACATGGTTTATAAGGTTGGGATCACTACCAGTCAGGATAAGATCATCAACATAAAGAACAAGAATGATAAGAAACTTGCCCACTTTCTTGGTGTAGACAGTATTGTCAGAATGACACCTAGAAAAGCCATTTTCTAAAAGAAAGTTATCCATTTTGGCATACCAAGCTCGAGGAGATTGCTTGAGACCATAAAGGGATTTCTTAAGCCGACATACAAGGCTAGAGTCTGTTTGTATAAAGCCAATAGGTTGTTCCATATAGATTTCTTCATGCAAGTCCCCATGCAAGAAGGTGGATTTAACATCCATCTGATGGACTTCCCATTTCAAAGAGGCAGCAAGGGAAAGAACAAGGCGGATAGAGTTCATTTTGGCAATAAGGGAGAAGGTTTCAGTATAGTCAATGCCTTCAACTTGTGAAAAACCCTTAGCAACAAGACGAGCTTTATGTTTATCAACATTCCCATCTGGTCCATACTTGGTTCTCTAAACCCATTTGCATCTAACTAGTTTTCGTCCCTTTGGTAGAGGAACAAGATCCCATGTATCATTTGCAAATAATGAATGATATTCTTCATTCATAGCTTCTTCCCAATCTGGATGGCCTGAAGCTTCTGCAAAGGTGTCAAGATCATAATTCACTGAAGCTTGAGCCAATAAAGAAGAGGCTCTATCAAACTGAGAACGTGTACGTCACTGATCTATAGGATCACCGACAAGATCACCTGCTACATCCCGAGTAGCACGAACCCATTTTGGAAGCTGAGGAGCTGAAGGAGGATCCTAAGAAGGTGGGGGAGGATTGTCATCCTCACTTTCATCATCTGAAGAAGAAATATTTTCAATAGTAGAAGAGATAGGAAGAGGTGGCACATCCGCCGAACTAGGCTCGTAGGCCGATATATTTTCAGCAAAATTTACATCTCTTCTAATGATAACATTCTTGGACTTAAGTGGAATAAGTCTATATCCTTTGACATCTTCAGAATATCCAACAAAAATACATTTTTCACTCTTAGGTTCTAAAGCTTTATGTTTCTCATCTGGAATATGGGCCCATGCTTCACTTCCAAAAACACGAAAGTGACTTACATCTGGTTTAATTGAGCTCCATGCTTCTTCTGGAGTGATATTCTTTAAAACCTTAGTAGGAATGCGATTTATTATGTAATTTGCACAGTTAATTGCTTCTGCCCAATAATTAAGACTAAGTCCTTTAGATTGAAGCATACACTTAGCCATTTCCTTTAAGGTCCGATTCTTCCTTTCAGCTACACCATTTTGTTGTGGAGTATATGGAACAATATGTTGCATTTGAATTCCATTCTCAGTGCAAAAGTTGATGAATTTGTTGTTAACATATTCTCCGCCATTATCAGATCTTAGCTTAAGAATTTGATGTCCAGATTGTTTTTCAACAAAGGCCTTAAAGACCAAGAACATGTTAAATACTTCACTCTTGAGTTTTAAGAAGTATACCCAAGTGCGTCTGGAGAAATCATCAATGAAAGTTAAGAAATACTTGTAGCCAGAAAATGAAACAACTGGAAGTGGGCCACATAAATCACTATGCATGAGCTGTAACGGGGTTGAGGCGTGCCAAGAGGAACATTTTTCAAAACTGTCCCGATGATGTTTTCTGAGTACACATCCGGAAAAAACACCATCTCTGCAAGATACCATTGGAAGACCTGTCACCATATTTTCTTTACATAGATTATGAAGAGAGCGATAGTTTAAGTGACCAAATCGCTCTTGCCAAAGTTTGCTCACTTCATCATTATGAGCAACAAATACCGAGGGAAGATTTGATGACCCAAAGTTGTGAAACTTATACAACCTTGTAGAATCATCAGCAATGTCAGTAGCTAAAATTTGTCTAGGATCTCTTAGGTCCTTAATTACAACATCCTGAGGTGAAAATTCAATGATTTTACCTTCACCTGAATGAGTTATCTGATATATAGATAGAAGGTTGCAGGATAAGGTTGGAACACATAATACATCATTAAATTGACCATTGTCTATATGAACAGTTCCAGTCCCTACAACACTAAGAGATCTATCATCACCAACATATATATTTTTGGTGTTACAATCATTTAAAGAAGAAAACATGGCTTTGTTTTTGGCCATGTGAAAGAAGCTCCAGAATCAATGAGCCACTCATGAGAATGAGAAGAAGAAGATACATTTAGTGCATAGCCAGACCAAGATGCTTGACAACCACATGCAGAAAGTGCCATTCCTGAAGATGAAGTTGAAGTTGAAGAGTGCTCCAAATGGATATTATGCTTCTTCATTGCTGCTTCCAAGGCTTCCATCTTCTTAAAGCATTTGGATTCTAAGTGGCCATCTCGATTACAAAAGTTGCAATGTCTATCAGTCTTCTTCCCTTTGTTTTTATTTGTCTTATCATTTTGTTGAAATGATTTTTCATTTTGAGGTTGAAATTGCTTAGGACCCTTGTTTGGTTTGGGACCATTCCTTTTAGGATACAAATTCTTAGGATTCTTTGAAATTGGTTGCTACTGGGCGGGTAACGCTTTCTTAGAAGAGTTTCCAAGATGAAGAAGACCAAGGTGTAAGAGTTTTTCTTGTTCTCTTATTAAAGAATCACAAAAGGAATCAAAGGAAGGGGACTTGTAGGCTTGCCCTTGAGAAATGAAGGCTTCTCTTGTAGAATGGAAGGTGGAAAAAAACACAGAATACGCTGGTCCCAACTTAGTAAGAATGGAGTAGATAAGGCTACTATCTTCTTTCTTAACCTTAACACCTTCCAAGAGAAGTCTAAGGGTCTTGAACTTGGACAAAAAATCTTCAATGCAAGAAAAATTATTGGGGTGCAATGTAAGCAACTCATTTTCAAGTTGATGGGCTTTAAGTTCATTTTTAATTCCAAAAACTTTAGTGATCTGTTTCATTGCTTCTTCAGGAGTATCAAGTTCTGAAATATGGAATCTAAGATCTGGAGAAATAGACATCCCTATCAACCCACGTGCTTGGTCTTGCCTATTTTCCCATTTAGCTGCCTTATCTTCATCTTTCGGTTTTGTTTCTTGGCCTGAGGCTATTTTGTAGAGACCTTTACTTCTAATTAAATCCACAATGTAGGATCACCATTGGAAGTAGTTGGTGCTGTCAAGAATAACTTGGCAAGGAATTTCCATTTTGATAGAAACTGAAGCTATAGATGCTGAAACTACGTGTTCCAATGGAAAGATCTTAAAAAATTAGGCTGGTTAAAAAAAAACGGCTCTGAAAACGGCTTCTGGATGAAGAAGTTATGGATTTTTGAAGAAAAGTTGATGAAGATGTTGACGAAGTGCAGGAATGTGCGGAAATGAAAAATCCGCCCCCACAAAAAGGAGACTTGAACTCAAGACCTCTACTCTCATAAATTAGCTTTGGACCAAGTGAGCTATACAAAAAGTTTGGAAGTAGTTGGTGCTGTCAAGAATAACTTGGCAAGGACTTTCCATTTTAATAGAAACTGAAGCTATAGATGCTGAAACTAAGTGTTCCAATGGAAAGATCTCAAAAAATTAGGCTGGTTCAAAAAAAATGGCTCTGAAAACGGCTTCCGGATGAAGAAGTTATGGCTTTTTGAAGAAAAGTTGATGAAGATGTCGACGAAGTGCGGGAATGTGCGGAAATGAAAAATCCGCCCCCACAAAAAGGAGACTTGAACTCAAGACCTCTACTCTCATAAATTAGCTTTGGACCAAGTGAGCTATACAAAAAGTTTGAGAGAGAGAGAGAGAGCTTTGGACCAAGTGAGCTATACAAAAAGTTTGAGAGAGAGAGAGAGGGGGGGTTGAAGCTTTGGGTTGCGTGCTTGCTTTGAGAAAGCTCTTTTTCCCTACAAAACAAAAAACACAAAACCCAACACAGACATACAAAAAAAAACGAACCTTGCGGCTCGAAGTTAGCTTTAGCCGGAAACTAAATATTTTCCTCAATGTTTCTAATTTTCCGAGATCACACTAAGGCACAACGGAAAAGAGCATACGCATGAGAAAAATCCTTCCTTTCTGTTTCTTATTCGCCCAGATCACATAGAGTCGTGGGGCAAAGAGCATACGCAGAAATGAAAGGTACAGATCCGGTAATTAAAAAACAAAAGGCTAAATAAGCCAAAACCGAAATAAACAGAGAGAAAATAACTGTAAACTGCAAATAAGCACTATATACCTCAAGATCTTAAAAATGACGTAGCTAGGGCTACCGGAAACCTTTTCGCGTGTAACGAAAGGGGTACCTCACTAGAACAGATGCTCCCAACACAATAAAGCAGTCCTCTCGGGCCAAAAGTAGTTAGAAACAATAGATCTAGGAAACAACAGTCGGATGCAGTTCTACTGGCTTCAGATTTGGATCACCAACGGACGCAGCCCTCAAATAGCTCTGAGTTTGGCTTTCAACAGCAGCATCCGACTACACTTTGGTGTGATAATCAAAGTGCCATTCAACTATGCAAAGATCCAGTCCAACATCAGCGCAACAAACACATTGAACTGCACATGCACTTCATCAGAAAGCTCATTCACGACCATGTTCTTGAAGTGCAATATTGTTCAATAGATGATCAAGTTGCAGACATCTTTACAAAGGCTCTCACAGAGGCGAAGTTTTTATGGTTGGAGTTCAGGAAGTTGTCACTAAGGGGGGATAGGATCTAGTGCCTCCTTCCTTCTCCTATTGTGTCATATTTGTAAATCCTTCAATCCTATCCCAAGTTGTTATTAAGGGGGGATGTTAGGATATTCTGACACATAGGAAATAGTTAAGTATAACTTGGTCTAGTATAGAGTTAGGTAAAGTGTAGTAATTTACAGGGTAAGTTCCTCAGACAGAACACCAAAGGACATTGCTCACAAACAGATCATAGATCAATACACCAGTACTTTTGACGTGGTTAAAATCCTCAAAGAGGGAAACAGTCCACGGCCTGAGCCAACGCGGCCACTTCAGGAAATTTATTAATAAAAGAATGAAAATTTACATAAGCTTCTCTCATGGACGGTTAACCTACAAATGACCCTCCATGCTCTTTAAATAGAGATCATGGACCAATCGGGTGCTAAGCCACGGATCAAGTGTCGGTAATACCGAAGAGAGAATGAACCGTCAGATCACTACATATTGTGACCGTCGGATTTTAAGTTACAAAATGTACATAGTAAAGAAACACACTTTACCTAACTCTATACTAGACCAAGTTATACTTAACTATTTCCTATGTGTCGGAATATCCTAACATCCCCCCTTAAGAACAACTTGGGATAGGATTGAAGGATTTACAAATATGACACAATAGGAGAAGGAAGGAGGCACTAGAGCCTATCCCCCCTTAGTGACAACTTCCTGAACTCCAACCATAAAAACTTCGCCTCTGTGAGAGCCTTTGTAAAGATGTCTGCAACTTGATCATCTGTTGAACAATATTGCACTTCAAGAACATGGTCGTGAATGAGCTTTCCGATGAAGTGCATGTGCAATTCAATGTGTTTGCTGCGCTGATGTTGGACTGGATCTTTTCATAGTTGAATGGCACTTTGATTATCACACCAAAGTGTAGTCGGATGCTGCTGCTGAAAGCCAAACTCTGATAGGATCTGAAGAAGCCACAAGGCTTCGTTACTGGCTTCTACGACACCACGATACTCTGCTTCTGCTGAAGAAAGAGAAATGGCACCTTGTTTCTTGCAAGCCCATGTAATAGGTCCCGAACCAAGAGTGAACACATAACCTGCTGTAGACTTCCAATCATCAGGGTCACCAACCCAATCGGAATCAGTGAAACCAACCAATAGAGGAGCTACTTCAGCACTGTAATGAATCCCAAACTGAACTGTACCTCAAACATAACGAAGTATTCTTTTAGCTACTTTCCAATGACTTTCACGTGGGTTTTGCATAAACCGAGCAATAAGGCGAACAGCAAAGGAAAGGTCAGGATGAGTATGGGTTAGATACAAAAGTTTTCCTACAAGTTGATGGTATAAGGTAGCATCAACTTCAGGAGAAGTACAAGTGACTGAAATTTTGACTCCAGACTGAAAGGGAGAAGGGGCTGGATTACAGTCTTCCATGTAAAAATGGCATAGAATATCACAGGCATACTTGGACTGGGAAAGGGAAATACCTTCCTTGGATTGCAAGACTTGAAGACCAAGAAAATAATGTAAGTGTCCTAAGTCTGTCATTTCAAACTTCCTTTTAAGGCTAGACTTCACATGGTTTATAAGGTTGGGATCACTACCAGTCAGGATAAGATCATCAACCTAAAGAACAAGAATGAGAAGAGACTTGCCCACTTTCTTAGTGTAGACAGTATTGTCAGAATGACACCTAGAAAAACCATTTTCTAAAAGAAAGTTATCCATTTTGGCATACCAAGCTCGAGGAGCTTGCTTGAGACCATAAAGGGATTTCTTAAGCCGACATACAAGGCTAGAGTTTGTTTGTATAAAGCTAATAGGTTGTTCCATATATATTTCTTCATGCAAGTCCCCATGCAAGAAGGCGGATTTAACATCCATCTGATGGACTTCCCATTTGAAAGAGGCAGCAAGGGAAAGAACAAGGCGGATAGAGTTCATTTTGGAAACAGGGGAGAAGGTTTCAGTATAGTCAATGCCTTCAACTTGTGAAAAACCCTTAGCAACAAGACGAGCTTTATGTTTATAACCTTTCCCATCTTGTCCATACTTGGTTCTCTAAACCCATTTGCATCTAACAAGTTTTCGTCCCTTTGGTAGAGGAACAAGATCCCATGTATCATTTGCAAATAATGAATGATATTCTTCATTCATAGCTGCTTCCCAATTTGGATGTCCTGAAGCTTCTGCAAAGGTGTCAGGATCATAATTCACTGAAGCTTAAGCCAATAAAGAAGAGGCTCTATCAAACTGAGAACGTGTATGTAACTAATCTGTAGGATCACCTGCAAGATCACCTGCTGCATCCCGAGTAGCACGGACCCATTTTGGAAGCTGAGGAGTTGAAGGAGGATCCTGAGAAGGTGGGGGAGGATTTTCATCCTCGCTTTCATCATTTGAAGAAGAAATATTTTCAAAAGTAGAAGAGATAGGGAGAGGTGGCACATCCGCCAAACTAGGCTCGTAGGCCAATAAATTTCAGCAAACTTTACATCTCTTCTAATGATAACATTTTTGGACTTAAGTGGAATAAGTCTATATCCTTTGACATCTTCAGAATATCCAACAAAAATACATTTTTCACTCTTAGGTTCTAAAGCTTTATGTTTCTCATCTGGAATATGGGCCCATGATTCACTTCCAAAAACACGAAAGTGACTTACATCTGGTTTAATTGAGCTCCATGCTTCTTCTGGAGTGATATTCTTTAAAACCTTAGTAGGAGTGCGATTTATTATGTAATTTGCATAGTTAATTGCTTTTGCCCAACAATTAAGACTAAGTCCTTTAGATTGAAGCATACAATTAGCCATTTCCTTTACGGTGTGATTCTTCCTTTCAGCTACACCATTTTTTTGTGGAGTATATGGAACAATATGTTGCATTTGAATTCCATTCTCAGTGCAAAAGTTGATGAATTTGTTGTTAACATATTCTCCGCCATTATCAGATCTTAGCTTAAGAATTTGATGTCCAGATTGTTTTTCAACAAAGGCCTTAAAGGCCAAGAACATGTTAAATATTTCACTCTTGAGTTTTAAGAAGTATACCCAAGTGCATCTGGAGAAATCATCAATGAAAGTTAAGAAATACTTGTATCCAGAGAATGAAACAACTGGAAGTGGACCACATAAATCACTATGCATGAGCTGTAAAGGGGATGAGGCATGCCAAGAGGCATGTTTTTCAAAACTGTCCCGATGATGTTTTCCGAGTACACATACGGAACAAACACCATCTCTACAAGATACCATTGGAAGACCTGTCACCATATTTTCTTTACATAGATTCTGAAGAGAGCGATAATTTAAGTGACCAAATTGCTCATGCCAAAGTTTGCTCACTTCATCATTATGAGCAACAAATACCGAGGGAAGATTTGATGACCCAAAGTTGTGAAACTTATACAACCTTGTAGAATCATCAGCAATGCCAGTAGCTAAAATCTGTCTAGGATCTCTTAGGTCCTTAATTACAACATCGTGAGGTGAAAATTCAACGATTTTACCTTCACCTGAATGAGTTATCTGATATACAGATAGAAGGTTGCAGGATAAGGTTGGAACACATAATACATCATTAAATTGACCATTGTCTATATGAACAGTTCCGGTCCCTACAACACTAAGATATCTATCATCACCAACATATAATAATAGGGAAATAATAGACTAACATTACCAACATTGAATACCAAACCAAGGTAATGGCTTGTGATTATTTTAATCTTACGACAAGGGGTCTCATCACGAGCCAACTTGTTCAGTTCAATTACAACCAGTGAATGGCATTGTCACTTTCTGGTCACCAAACCAGGACAATGGCTTTTAGGTAATAAAAAGTTGTTAAAAGAAAAGTAAATCAATAAGAAAGGAAAAATGAAATATATATATATATATATATATATATATACTTTTGAAATTATCTCCAAAGATTGCAATCTTATATGGATGGGATTCTAAATCATCGATGGTTAAAAGGTAACCCTGTTGAGGCTATGGATGCCTGCTAGTAGTAGTGGCTCTACCTGTGACAAATGAGTATATTAAAACGCTAAGTGGTAAAATCCCCCTACTTTATCTTTACAACTAATTAATGAGAGATATAAACCAAAAATTGTTTTCATCTATAAGAGGATATAAAAAAAATTATAATTAAGTGAGTTTTTTATGTTCAAAGTAATGTTACTTATCCAAATATTTCGAAAATATTTTTCTTTCCTAAATTAGTTTTACCTAGAGAAGTTTCAGAAATTTCATTATTATCAAAGATAACTTGTTCTTCTAATGAATCGCCAATTGTTGTGCTGTGCAACAACCCCCCATTTATTTCTCTTAAAACTTAAGTGATTATTATAGAAATAAATGGGGACCCTTAAAAAACATAAGTATATAAGTTTAATTTAAAGGTTTTCTTAGGAATAAATTTGATTTTCCTTTTTTTGAAAACCTCGTTAAAGCTTGAATGACAAAACAAGGCCACTTTAAAGGAAAATCCAACAATATCGCATATCACAAAGTCTCAAGAGTATAATAGTTCATCTACCAAATCGAGACTTGCAATTGTGATAAAGGATAGCCCCCGGGGAACCCAAACATATTCATTCTTTATAAAAGATTAAAAGAATTAATTAGAATTCCTTACAATGGAAGCTCCTTGCATAACAATCCCACGAAAAATAGGCAATATATCCAAAAGGCTTCCGTCTTGCAAAATGCGATAAGTCATTGAACCCAACGAAATAATAAACTATACCATTAAAGAAGCACATCGCATCCAACTATATTGCAAGAATTCCAATAAGCTTCGTTCATATCATTCCAAATGGTTTTGATTGCGATAAAGCTATGCATTAAAGAAAAGTGCCTAAGGAAATCATAAAGATTAAACAAAAGCTCCGCTTAAATATAAACCTAAGGTCCCACTAAACTACCACGTCACTTATCACAATCGCAACCGCTAAAAGCTTTTACCAATATATATTCTCTGTTGTGCCGAAATTGCTGATTGTTATATTGTGATAATGCAATTATCACAATCGCACATCTCCCATGCTTAACACACCGATACAGTGATATCACTATTGCATATTGGCGCGACACTTAAATAATGAACTTGTTTACCATCCGAATAATTTTTGCGATGCAATATATTAATGAATAATAAATAAACCACGTGAAGCCATGATTTCAGTTAATTAAAGAGTTCTAATGGTATTTATGGTTTCAAGGCCCAAGGAGATTTAGTGACCTGTTCAGATTAATTTGCATTAAAACCTCCTTTTCTATCATTTCAAAAGATTTATGTGTTCACATGCTTTTACGTTTAACTCCTATTTGCTCTGTATTCTCTGTATTATAGGATTTCTCCCGAGAAAGAATTGTGCAGCAAAATGACTAAGTCTAAGAAAGGAAAGAAGTCTAGTGAAGCCACTCAATCCTCTATGTCTGATGTAACAGAAATGCCTCCATTATTCTCAGATACAACATGCACTATTGATAGTGGGACTTCCTCATGGGAAACTATGTACAATCTACTGGAAAACGAGGGTCCAAGAATAATTCAAAGCAAAGCAACAATAGATGCTACCACTTCTTTTGAAGCTTCTTACTTTGAAGTTGCAAGTTCTTTCCTGCACAGAATTGCTGCTAGACCGAATATTTTACCATACACCGATATGGTAAAATGGATAATAGACAACATTAACATTTCATACCATGCACTCCAAACTTCAAGCCAAGAGGTTGTTGGCTCCTTCACAACAGAAGACCTGAAGATAATGCATCATATCCCAAACCCACAAAAGGTATATGATAAATAATTCCTCGAGCATTTCGCGAAGGAGAATGAGGAACCATTAGACCCAATTTAGTAATGGAGGTCCAATTCAAACAAGTTCAAACAAGAGAAATTGGGTATGTATCCTATAGCATCTCTCATTGCTTCCTATTCTTATGTTGCCACTATGATGAGTAGATTATTTGGGCATGGCAATACAACCAAGTTTTCTGTTGAGTGGGTTACCCTAATAGATGCAGCAGTGAACTCTTTTATAATGGATTGGGGTACCATTTTGTCTAACGACCTTTCCTTACAAATTCGAGAATATAGGCAAAATGGATTTGTCACCACTAGAACAGTGCCACCATTTTTATGAGTGCCTACATTATGGATGCAGTCTATTTCACCACTATTTTCCCAAATATGGGGTGGAAATGGACTATTCAAGACCCTACCCCCATTCACATATATCACAAAATCATGTGGGAATCAAATTACCAAACCCATTTCTACAAAATTTGCCAAGGAATTATGTTACCCATCCACCAAGCGGTTTTTGACAAGAAGGCCCCAAGGTTATCCAATGAGGCCAAGATTGATATTTTACCATAGGTAGGTGGTTCGAAGAAGAATTATTTACTTATGTATGGGTCTTTGGAAGCATAGCACCCCCTCATGTCCTCCCTTGGTATGTACCTGATAAGCTTCTTGTCAGGGAGATTGCTTATTAAATTGTAAGATGGGATAACCAAAACCTTAAAAGAATCAAAAAAATCCCTTTGGCCTTGTTTCCCCTAAAATGTGGTGTCTATGCATTGCATGATTTTAGGCATGATGTGCTTGAAATCGAACACATTTAAGGTTTAAAGCTTGCTACCATTCCTCGTAGGCAATATGACCCCAATAAGGTCGCACACAACTTCAATGCTTCAGTTAAAATAAGGCAATTCAACCACAAGGAAGATGATTTTGATGATTTGTTTGAGTCAGCCGAGATGTTTTCACAAGTCGAAGATCTGGCTACTCTGAGATTCAATCCACCAGATTTGGCATGTTTCCACCAGTATAGGAGGAAAAGGTTAATAAAGGTTCCTTTGGACCTATTAGAAATACCTAAGCCAAATAATCAAAAGGAACAAAGCTCAAGCCAAAGCTCAAAAAAGGTCTCAGAACACGATTCTGAGCATGATTCAAAAACATTCTTAGAACACGATTCTGAGAATAATTCAGAAGAAAAATAAAAACAGGGTTTTGAACAGACTTCAGAGTAGAGATCAGCCTAGAGTTCAGAACAAGGATCACAACATGACTCATAGCATGATTCACAGAAGAGCCCAAAAAAGAGTCTTGAAAAGGACACTGAGAAGGAATACGAAAATCCCTCAACAGAGAAATAAGTGGAAGATGTTTCCACTAAAGTATACACAAAGGAGACCCCCTTAAAAAACCAACTAGATGAGGCATGGCAACAGTTTGATCGACAACTCAAAGGACAACAAGGGGAGGAAAATGTTGAAACAAAAAAAATACTCAACACACCCCAGAATACTGAACAAAGCTCGCTCACTGACAGAGATACTGACAAATTTGTTTCCACATAAGAGATTGAAATCATCCTGGACTTCCCCTCAACAGAAATTTTTCTCAGAGTAGAGGAAATTCCTCCTCTTGATGTCTTTTACAGTCAAAAACATTGGGATGTGGTAAAATGATAGAGGAAGAAAAGGAAAATATAACAATCCTCGGCGATAATTCATGACAATGAGCCAATGGATGTCGTTTGGAAGGATACCCCCATGGATCCTTCAGATAATTTGACCAAACTATCACAATTTGCAGGTGCTTATGCATCTTCCACTATTGATAAGGCAGTGGAAGTCAAACAACTAGTAAGGGAGAAAGATGAGAGGATACAACAATTAGAACAACAGTTGGCCGAAGAAAAGCAGAATGTAGACCATCAAATGAAAGCACAAATGGCACAACTACAACAGATATTTGATCAGTTAAAGCTCCAGTATCAAGCAGAGACAAGTGCTAAAGATGCTCAAATACAACAACTGCAATTTTTTGTGGAACAACTGAAAGATAATCCTAAAATTGAGGATTTTGTAAAAGAAGCACTAGAACTCAATTCTTTGTTGTCAATGCAACATGAAACATTTTGTCAGAGGCTATCAGTCATCAATCCGATGTGCAAGGAAAGTGATTCGCTGATGAATCGAGTATCTGATATGAGGATCACTTTCAACGAGATTGATGAGAATATTTCACGATACATTACATGGAAAGATACTCCAGAAGGAAGGGAAGCAGATCTCCCTAGGATAGAAGAATCTCACAAAGATATCCTCTTCACTGATTGGGATATTCAACTAAAATAGGTAGAAAGGGAAGTCGCAAGATCAACTAATGCTGCAAGCAACATCATTAAGACCATCAATGACAATTTACATAATGCCAATATGATATAGGAATGCCACCTAGGAGTCTCCCCAATATCAAAGCCCTAGAAGCAAAATGGCAAGAAACTTCCACAACAAAAGAAGAAGTGATTAAACAACTTACAAAACTAAACTGGGAAGTGTATTGGAGGTAGCTTGTAAAGCCACACATTCAATGGATAGTACTACGCTGCTTAGCTGACTCAGCCATGCACATGATGCCTTCCCTTTCAGATGCAGTGTATACCGGCCAAATGCGCACAAGGATGAAACAACCTCCTGAACTCAAGCCAATGATGGATATATATGAGCTCAGACAACAAATGAAAGAGTAGATATCATTGCATGTTGGAACTAGTCATTTCAATAAATTTTCTTTTATGTAATTATGTCACTTATTTTAAGGAGAGTTGTTTAAACCTCCTCAGAACTTCATGCAATGCCTATTTTTGTACTTTTATTTTATTATATAAACCCTTTCATGTCTTTTAAGAAGGGGTCCAGAATTTTATAAAGAAACTCTTTATAAGCTTGCACTTTTGTACTTTTGAAAACCATCTTAATAAGAAAGACTGGACTGAAGCTACTTACTTTATGAGCATACTGATATGCATCAGGTACTTCTATATTTGTGTATTTATTTTTTCATGAATTAACAACCATTTTTATTATATTGTTTATCATATGTATCTTTTTCCATACAGTGTTGTATCCATTCACTTTTGAATATACTAGGACTGTCATTTCTAATACATTGATGAGAAAGTGTTTAAACGATATTTGATGCGATATATGTTTATAAATTATTTTGATTAACTATTTAATCAAAATAATTATTTCAAAAGATTTTTCATTTATGTTAGTATTTGGTTAATCTTCATTATCATGTACTAAAGATCATCATTGTAGATCGCACAAGTATAAGTAAATTCCTAGGTAATATATAGATAGGTTATATATGTATATGTATATGTATATGTATATATATATGTATGTATATATATATATATGTATGTATATATATATATGTATGTATATATATATATGTATGTATGTATATATATGTATGTATGTATATATATGTATGTATGTATATATATATATATGTATGTATATATATATATGTATGTATATATATATATATGTATGTATATATATATATGTATATATATATATATATGTATATATATATATATATATGTATATATATATATATATGTATATATATATATATATATCTATATATATATATATATATATATATATATATATATATATATATATATATATATATATATATATATATATATATATATATATATATATGCATTTTAGTTGAAAACCACCCCATATATCACTTACTTTTGGTCATCAAACACCCTATCCATCCTATCACATTTTTATTGGGAAACTGGTCCCATTATATCCAGTCAAATCCATTAATTCAAACGGAAAAGGGACAGTATTCAAGTCCCTGACCGGGTGGTTTTCCCCCATGTTGTTGCAGTGATTTTCGAGGCTTCAACATGGCCCTGCCTTGATGAATGAGGGAATATTTCCCTAATAATGTATAATCCCCAATTTTGGAATGGTTCATCCACTGTAACAAGCTGCAGCAGGGTTGTTGATCTTCGAGTCCTGCCAGCACATTTCTGACAAACCGGGCACTTGCGGGCATAATCATGTGCATCCTTAAACAATGTGGGCCAATAGAAACCAGTTCTCATGACTTTATGTGCAGCTGTGTAACCCGCGAAGTGACCTCCTGCTGGTTCATCATGCATATCACGTAACACTCTCTCTGAATCGTGTGCCTCCAGGCACCTAAGCATAATTTTGTTGTTGTGCTTTCTGTAAAGCAATGCGTTCACCAACTAGTAAGATAAGGCTTTGACGCGAAGTGACCTCTTCTGTCACATGTAAAAGTGAGAGGGAATGGTGTCATTCTCAAGACACTGGTGCCCTTCTTCGTACAAAGCGTTGTCGTGCGAAGTGGGTGGTACTCACTCTATATTGTACATATCGATTTCTTGCTCCCAACTGACGAGCTCTTCTTCTTCCTCTTGCACGTGTACTATTTATGCTGCGAGTCTGTAGAGACCATGACCCTTGACAGTGTGAATTGGCTCAATATCGAGATCATACTCTTGTAGTCCTATCATCTAGTTCACACGTCTTTCACCCAACTCTTGTTGAACTAACAGTGCTCTGACAGTTGGGTGTCACACGAAGACTATGCAGTGATTTTTTAGCAAGTAGAGTCTGAAATGTTTCATCGCCTTGTATACAACATATGCCTATTTATCCACATCGGGATAGTTGAGCTCAGTTCCCTGCATGTGCACGCTCATGAAGGAGATGAGACTTTCATTGTTCATCTCATCCTTTTGTGTGAGCACTGCAACGAGTGAGTTGTCAGAAGCAAATGTGTATAACAAGAAATATTTGTTAAATTTGGGTTGTACAATGTAGGTTCATCTGCTATTTCCTGCTTGATATGGGTGAATGTGTCCTTTTCCTTCTTCCCCTGCTATAGAATTCATCCTTCTTGATCATGTCTTGAATAGCTTTGACAATCTGCGCATAATCTGAGATGAATTTCCGGAGGAAGTTGATCCTTTCCAAGAAGGATTGTATAGCTTTATTGTTGACTGGGTGAGGAATCTACGTGATATTCCAAACTCAGTCTGAATCAACCTTCATCCCACTCTTTGCGATGATATGCCCAAGGAGGTTTCCCTCAGACACTACAAATATGCTCTTCTTGGGATTCAAGGATATCCCGTACTTTCAACATCGCTCAAAAATATTTTTGAGATGGCACAGGTGGTCTGACCGCTTTCTTGAAAAGATCATCATGTCGTCAAGGTAGACCACCATGCTATGTCCAATGAGCCCACAGAAGGCGATGTCCATAGCGCACTGAAAGGTTGCACCTATGTTTACAAGCCCAAATGGAATTCTTCTGTAAGCGAACATACCCTACATGGTAGGGAAGGTAGTTTGAAGTCTATCAGGTTCTTCTACCAAAACCTGGTTATATCCAAAAAATCCGTCAAGGAGAGAGAACATTTCAGCTCTTGATACTATCTACAAGATATGCTCCATAGACTGCACAGGGTAGTTGTCTTTATCCGAGGCCCTATTAAGATTTCAAAAATCTACACACAGGTGGATCTCCCCAGACTTAGAATGACGAACCTTATATATGATCTAAGAATCCAACAACTTAGTCAATTCTTTTTGTATGAGGGGTTCAAGTGATAGTTGGAATTTTTTGAGTTTCTGCTGAAACGGCTTGACCCCTTCTTTTGTTGGAATGAAGTGCTGGATTAGTCGCATGTCATATGTTTTCAAATCATCGTATGTACACATGAACATATCACAGTACTGTCTGAATATGCGGACAAAGGCTTGCTGCTCCTCTGGTGTGCAACATCTACCGATATTTACAAACTTCGGATCTCTTTTTGTTCCCAAGTTGATATATTCATGAAAAAGTCTGGAACTATGGGTTTTGGTTTTCCTGGGCCCTTTGAAATGGTTCTACAAGTCATATAGCTTCTCAAGTGAAACCACACCCTTGGGAATAGGGTTTCCTTTGTTGTCCTCGGGTGTGTCTTGTAGAGACTGCTTGTGCATTTCTTCATCTATGGTTGTGTCTTTTAAAATGTCAGCATTGGCCATACAATGTAGTATCTGTTCATCATCATCAAAAACATGCAAATTAGTTATGTTTTCAGGAATAGATGGCTTATACAAAATTTCAATAGTAAATCTATCCCTAAGGGGTGTCATCCTAGCAGCTGCATTTTCTAGAGCATCCATAGCTACATTGTGCGTTCTTGGTACAAATATGATATTAAAAGCCTGAAAATTAGAAATAAGTCACCATACCTCTTGCTAGTAACCTTTAAGAAGGGGTGAGACATAGTGTATGGTGTTTTTGTACCTTCCATACCACAATCTCTGAATCACCTACCACTTTAAGCATAGAGACATTGAGGCTGAGGGATTTCTGCAAACCCAAGACGAGTGCTTCATATTCAGCAATGTTGTTTGTGCACTCGAACTCCAAGCATCTTGAGACTAAATGTTTTATTTTCCTTGGGTTGGTCAAAACACATCTGGCTCCAGAGCCATCATGTGTTTTGGATCAGTCAAAATACAAGGTCCACAAGTCATCTGTACAAGGACCTCTTTCCACGCTAGTATTGCTAACACTACTACTACTATTGTTACAAAGTATTGTACAAGTTTCATCTTCACTAGCTGGGCAAGGAAGGAGACCCAACTATGTATATGGTGGGGGTGGGCTCAGCTATGCAAGATAGCACCCCAGTTGCATTTCCAGAAAAAATTGTTGAACAAAAGTTTTGTGAAAGGCAGCAGTTCATTTTGACCGTCCAAGGGAGTAACACTGTGCTTCATATACCTCTCAAACAACACTCGAATCTAGTTGTTTCTGCCATGATACAGAAGCCATAAGTGTGACCAGTTTGTGGAAAAATATCCTTGCAACTTATTGTACTAGTCTCTCCTGAGAAGTAAGCCATATGCTTCTGGGATGTCACTATCACAATGTTGATGCACTAGTAAACTCGTCTTTCAGACGATAACTGGATGATCACATCCCGAAGTTCACCAATGGCTGGTACACATGTTCGATCAAGTCGGATGATTTGTGTGGCTATACTACTATATTGCACATTGATATGTTTAGCAATGGAGAGTGGCATGACGTTGACTAATGCGCCAGAGTCAACCAAATAGTTGTGGACATCGAAGTTAAATATTTAGAAAGATAACAAAAGTGGTGGGCAGAGCGAGTTCGCTTCTTCCTTGTGAAGCGCATTGAGTACAGATGTGAGTGATCTAGGAGACTTACTTGATCCCTCGCTGGAAGAGGCAACATTGTCTGTGGAGGTTTGCCCCATTGCACACAACAAAATATCCCGCCGACCCATGAGTTTGCGAGTTCGTATAGAGAGATGTTTGAACGGGTCTTCTTCATGTCTTCAACAATATTGTAGTCCAAAGCAGGAAGTGTTTAGTCAATTTAATATTCTTAAATTGCAAGCATAAATTATCGACTGGCATTGGTAAACTTATGAAGTGAAAGTGCACTTTATATGCTAGAAGCCTTTCTTTTAATTTGTAATATGATGGTTATATTTATTTTGGGGATTTTCATTGTTATATAGGTCCCTATTTTTAAGCATTAGATTAGAGTTAGATTTCTACAAATTAATGAGCGGAAGCAGAGCTATTGTTAGACTAATCTACCAGGTCATATCTATATTGAGTATCGTTCTAAAACATCTTATGTTAATCATTCTAAAATTATGAACCTATCCTAAACACCTTGCTGCAATAAAACATAGTATTGAGATTCAAATGATTCTAAGAGCAAGAAAATGATCCTTTAAACGTTGTCTGCAAAGTATATACAAATTCTGATTCTAAAAATCATGAAGACAATATTTTAACGTTGACTACAGAGTATATACAAGTTTTGATTCTAAAAGCATGAAAACAATCTTTTAACATTGACTGTAATTAAGCGAAAAACATTGAAGAAACTAAACCATTAAACGACTGCAAAGAAATTCAAATGCAAACAAAATAATGAGATTTAACTAAGTTATAACAAAATGATAAAATAGTGAATTAAGGAAACTAAGCTAGAATGAAATGACAATGCAATAACGGAAAGTGATAAAATGAAATAAACTTAACCTCGACTGTCTGCAGGGGCCCTCCACATACATAGGTGTAAATTACGCTCAAATATGCATCGAATAACAGAAATGTAACTTTAATTCAATATGAGAACAAAAGGTCTTTTTCACACAATTTCTTCAGAGATTAACTATTACTTTATTCTTATCCTTTACAAAGCACACATATTTATATATAAAAATGTTCTCAATAGTTTGAGACTTCTATGCCTACAAGTCTTTTAATCAATCCTTATTCAAATTTGAAACTTAAACAGTAAAATCGTTATCTCGATGATTTTCTATTTGGAAAGAAAATCAGAGAAACATGATGCATTCAGACTTCTGCTACTATGTGTTTGAACCATACCTTTGACCACACAACTATGTGATTCCTTAGGTGAATTGGCTTGAGAGAATAGGAGGAGATCCATGAGGGAATCAATCCTCAACTTCCCATGTGCTTCCTTTCTTCGTTGGTGCACCAAAACCCCGCAAACCATGGAGATAACTGCAGATTTGTAAAATAGCTGCAGAATCATGTTAATTCTGTAGTTAATGCAATATTTATCATAATAATAAGGCACATTAATGAATATGAAAAATAAGACATATGAGAATTTTTACCTTATCAATATCTATGGTTTTACTACTTTAATTGAGTTGATAGCGATGATGAAAGAGGAAAATGGAGAAAAAAGGGTGTCAAAACAAAACAATTATGGAACTCTACATTCCCCCATGCTGAATATTTTGTATGTTCTCATACAAAACACAAAATTGATATCTTTGTTTAACTACTGCATTTTCTTGGACACTTCTAGCAGTGCATCTAACTTCATCCTTTTCAATTTCTTACCAGTGATTTCCATCCTTGGTTTTCTCATGAGGATCTTGTATTTCAAGTTTATAACATGTCTCTGTAAAGCCCTGTTTTTATTCTTCAGTTCTCTATTCTTCTTAAACCACAGACTTAGATGTAAAAGGGGGTTGTCACTCTTAGCTATTTGGATTTCATTTTGTGCTTTCAAGGTTTGATTTTCATTTTTAATGTACTTGTTTAATGTCTCCAGTTCGAAGATTTCTTTTTCTAATACATTGATTACTGGAGGTTCTTGTGGTTCATTAAAATGGACTTCTTCTTCCTCTTGAATTGTAACTGATTTTCTTGTTGCATCCCTTTTCTCCAAGGATTCAATATAATCATAAATCTCTTGCTGCACAGGATCAATTTCTGGCGATCTTCGACTTGGACTCTGAGGATGCAAGGTGAAAGTTGGTGATGAAACTCTTGGATATATTTTCGGAGAAATTCCTTAATCTTCTTCTTCCTTTGAGTTTTCTTCTGTCTCTTAATCGATATGCTCTATGCTTTTTTAGGGTAATTCTTTTGCTGAGTTGAGTCTGGTACTCCTTCTTAGACCTGTGACAGGGGTCTTTTGATTTTTCTTCCTTTCTATTTTAGGCTTCTCTATTTGAGGTGAAATCTTTGTCTCTTTACTAGCTTTCTTTCTTTTAACATCTCTTTTGTTTATTTTCTCTAAAATTTCTGCAAGAGGGATGTCATCCTCTAGAAGTTCATGTGACTATTGTGGTTCTTGTTCCAATGTTCTATCAATTTTTCTTTTCCTTCCTCTCTTAGTTCTGCTACTATTTGGCTGCTCATGAGTGTCCTCCTAAAAGTGATTCCTTACTAAAAAGCCTTCCCTATTATCACCTATGCTTTGGAGATGAAATTCAACAAGTATTTTGACTAGACCATGGTGATAAATTGTATTATCTATGGACTAAATTCTCCTTTGAACATTCCCTGACATCTTTTTTAGACTATTCAGTAAGAAATATGGAAGGTTTATCTCATTTTCTTCAGGAAAATTCATTACCAACTATGATCCAGGTGGCTCTAGACACATGCAGAAGTCCAGGAGGACTCAGGAAGGGTAAAAAATCAAAGCTTTTGGATTATGCTTGAAACAAGTTCATGTTAAAGATCTCGTTGTCGTGATCACGGTGGTGCAAATAGTTTGTCAAATTGAGCTCGTATGCGAAAGATAGAGCTCTTCAAAGTTTGACATGACAGGGGAAAATGGGGCGCCCACACTGTGCCACATGGCATCCCAGTAAGCATGTGGGGCCCACATGGAATCTCATCAAGCATTGAAACTTGGCGTTCTTTCGTTAACTCCTTATTCCTGCAAAAAGACACAAGAATTTTTTTTAAATACCAAATAAAACAAAAATCATTAAAAAATACAATATATATTAGAATATGGTTATTATTATAACCATATAACAAAAATCCTATAAAATATTAAAATGGTTAGAAAATCATATACAAATAAACATATATGGTTATATTACACAAATTTCAAACCAACGTGAATATATTTCAAAGGTGAAAATGTGTTTGAACAAATATACAAGGTATGGGAAAGTGCACTTGTGGTATGGTGTATGGTATATAACACCAAATTTTAAATATAAACGAAACCATTAAATGAACCATCAATGACCCATGCACCATATGATGTACCAGCCAACAATTAATGCGCCAGCACTCCGAGGATTACGGCGGGTATGGGGTGGGCCGCCCAATGCGGACCCGACCCCCAGCCAAAAAAAATATATGCGGTTTTTAAAAGCCATAATGCATTAAAAAAAAGGAGGGGCAGGGTTTGACCACCGACCCCTCCTCAAAAAATGCTTATTTTTAACCATTTCACCAACCAACCCTACATGGGTTAATCCACCAGGGAAATAATATAAACCCAACATTTGCTCAGTGCGCAGAGGAGGCAAATGGAAGAACTAGGGGTGGGCACAGAAATTGAGACGACATTATTTTAATTAATTGTTAATGCAGATGGAACCATGAAGGAGTAAAATTTCCAGGAAGGTGAAATTTTTGCAGTCTAAATTGGACAAATTTTATGTTGATCTTACACCTCTTAGGGACACGAACCCAATGCCATAGTCAGTTTCTTGATCTGAGCAGCCGATTTTCAGAGGACCCAGAGGAGGGAATATTTGACGAATCTAGGGGGAATCTAGAAGATTCCTTAAGCTCTAGAGTTTCATTTTCTCAGAATTCAGAAATTTGACAGTGGATTTTGCACTATTGGATACCACAAATTTGATGGTGTGTATGGATTTTCTATTTTCTCATTTCATTTTTCAGCCACTATTCTAAGTGGAGTGCAGGTGTTAGCATTCATGTGCGAGCAACCATTTCCATGAGAATTGATGTAGCGAGATTGATGGTACGACCATCTTTAGCATTTTGACATCCGCTTCTTTAGATGGCCCCTGGATGTGAGGTATATGCAGTGCGTTCATGTACTTCTTTTCATATGCATTGTGCTACACAGATCCCTGCTTGATGCTTGATGTGGGATCTTGTTTCTTACTCGTTTTCATGATTCCTACTTGATGTGATGCAGAATCATTTGTTGGATGTACTTGTTGTCATGATTCGTCATGTTGTGTTTTGAGATCCCTTTGTTGTATGTTGATGGGATACTCATGTTGTCATCATGCATGTTTGCATTGAGATCCCTTTTATGCCATGTTGGTGGGATGCTCTTGATCATCATGCATGAGTTTGTGTCATACTGATAGGAGTCCTTTTGACTGAGAGTTCCTGTAGCAGAACATCTCTTGGAGCCACTCCTGCATGAGGGCATTTTCCTTGTATGATAGCGACATCATCTCTTATGTACATCATCACTATTGACAACACTTAATGTAGCAACCTAAACCATCTTGACACCGGGGCCCGGAGACATAGTCCCTCCTGGATGAACTTCGTTATCAATGGCTTATGTTTTCATGTGTTGATGATTGTCATGTTCCTCTTCTTTACAACATGCATATGTATTCATTTATGTTATTTTAAAAATGAAATTTAACACATCATGAAAGTAAAAGGTCTTAGAAGGGTCCTCTATCACACCCAAACCTGGATCAAGTGGTATCAGAGCGGTCTTTGCATGGATGTGAATTGCAAGCGTGAACAAAGGAACGTGCAGCGACAGAGGATGAAAAGCGATGTATGAGACCATGCTCAAAATTTCTAAAAGGGTGGAAATAATGTATGAAACTCTACAAAAAGAGATAGAGGAAAAGGAGCGATTGCAGCTTAAGTTGCAAGCCACGGAAGAGGCCTGGGAAGAACTGAAGCAAAACAACCAAAGTCTTCAAACAAATAGCGTTGAATTGAATATGCGTCTACATGAAGAGAAAGAGGAAAAACAAAGTTTGCTACAATAGTTGATCCAGGTCCGGGTGTGATGAAGGACCCTTCCAAGACCTTTTACTTTCATGATGTGTTAAATTGCATTTTTAAAAGAACATAACTGAATACATGTGCATGTTGTAAAGAAGAAGAACAAGACAATCATCAGCAACATAAAAACATAAGCCATTGATAACGAAGTTCGTTCAGGAGGGACTTTGTCTCCGGGCCCCAGTGTCAAGATGGTGTAGGCCACTGCATTAAGTGCTGTCAATAGTGATGATGTACATAGAGGTGATGTCGCTATCATACAAGGAAAATGCCCTCACGCAGGAGTGGCTCCAAGAGATGTTCCACTACAGGAACTCTCAGTCAAAAGTACTCCTATCAGTATGACACAAACTCATGCATGATGAGCATCCCGCCAACATGGCCTAAAATGGATCTCAATGCAAACATACATGACGACAACATGAGTATTCCATCAACATACAACAAAGGGATCTTGAAACATAACATGATGAATCATGACAACAAGTACATAACATAGATGATTCCGCATCACATCAAGTAGGAATCATGAGACAAGTAAGAAATAGGATCCCACATCAAACATCAAAGATGGATTTGTGCAACACCATCCATTGCAAAAGAAGTACATGAACACACTGCATATACCTCACAATTAAGGTCCATCTGAAGAAGCGGATGTCAAATTGCTGAAGTTGTTTGTGCCATCGATATCACAACATCAATAGCATGGAAATGACTGCTCGCACATGAATGCTGACACCTGCATTCCACTTAGAAAAGTGGTTGAAGAATAGAATGATAAAATGAAAAATATGAACACACCATCAGATTTGTGGCATCGAATAGTGCAAAATCGACTGTCCAATTTTTGAATTTTGAGAAATTGAGAATCTGGGGCTCAAGGAATCTTTTAGATTCCCCTAGATTCCTCAAAGATTCTGCTCCATGGGTGGACTGGAAATCTGCAACTCAAAAGGTGAATCTGACCTCGCCATTGCGATCCCTGCGGAAAACCGTGAAAAACAACTATAAACTTGACTATATTCCGACATGGAGAAAAATTACCTCCTCGGGAAAATTTCAAGGATCATGGTTCTACTCCCTATTTTTGCAGCAATCATGGTTCCACCTACATACTGAAAAATGGCTGAAAAATGCAGAACTCTGATGGAG
Organism: Pinus tabuliformis; assembly: GCA_031772625.1. Lineage (NCBI taxonomy): Eukaryota > Viridiplantae > Streptophyta > Pinopsida > Pinales > Pinaceae > Pinus > Pinus tabuliformis. The sequence continues at coordinate 119,917,327 of CM062810.1, read as the reverse complement.
AAATGGACAGTGCCATTGCGTTCGTGGCATCGAGAAGTGCTGAAACCATATAAAATTTGTCAAAATCTGACAAAGTGAAAATTCGGCCCTCCTGCAAAATTCTGCCTCGAACGGCATGTACTGCCTCCTCCTGTCTCGAAATCCATGCCTGCTCCTAGTTCTTCCATCTGCCCCACACTCAAAAAATTGGGTTTATATATGTTTCTCCAGGCGGATATTCCAATGCAGGTAGTTGTGGCACATTGGTAAGATTAGGCATTAGTTGAGGAGGGGTCGGGTGGTCAAACCCTGCCCCTCCCTTTTTTACACATTATAATTTTTTTAACAAAATGAATTTTTAAAAAGGGGGGTCGGGTCCGCATTGGGCGGCCCACCCCATGCCTCTTGCACCAACTGAAAACACATTAATTATTGTGTTGTGTTACGACGCATTATTATATGGTATACGGTTGTAACATTAATGGGGGTGTACTATTTATGGGTTCAATGTGGGGCCGCCGCGTGGGCGGGGCCGGCCCTCCCGCCGGCCGTGGGTTCAACTCCCACTAACCCCTTTAATGTGTCGTATGATATATATGAGGTGTGGGTGGTGGGGGTGGTGGTCCACCACCTCCCATATATATATATTTTAATTTTCATTAGTTATAAGGACTTTTCAAACTTTTTAAAATTTGATTGAAGGAGTCAAACTAACCATGCCACAAATTCACGAGGAATCTGACACAGGTTGGCTGGAATCCGGTGGCTGGATTTTGTCCAAATTGCAGCCTCCTTAAGCCTGCTCAGTCAGCATAAAGTCAACCGAACTTTGACTTCTTCTAACTTTTGCATACGGACTCGGTTTGACGAACGGTTCACGCTGCCACAATCAGGACGACAAGATCTACGCTCTGGTTCTAGTTTAAGCATAATCAAAACACTTTGATTTTTGAGATTTCTCGAGTCCTCTTTGTCCTGTGTGTGTCTCTGGAGCCACCTAGATCAATCCTCCCCACTGAGGAGCTTTTGGTCCTCCAAAAGCATGGAAAATAATCTGCAACTTCTATGTACCTTGTCCGCATCTCCTTCACCTTTGTTCTTCGGAGCCTTAAGTGATGAACTGACACCTATAACTTCTACGACCTGTAGTACATTGTTTCGCAAATTACATGCTTGACTTTCATGACCAACTCATGACCCAAACATCCCACACTTGCCACGAGTTTATAACACATACTCGGTGGTCAAGTTTAAATCAAAATGGAAACAATACCCTAGCTACAAAACAAGGCCAACATATCATTGTTGCTTCAACAAGTGATGGAAAACACATCATCACTGCAAAAAATGATTTACAGTCATAAGGCCAACACTATTGTTTTGACAAGTGATGGAAACACAACATCACTTTCACAGTTTATCATGCAACACAAAATAAGATCAGACATCATTGTTGCTGAACAAGTGATAGAAAACACATCATCACTTTTACATTTTAAAATGCAACAAATGATTTACAAAAGCACGACCATGACAAGCTAATATATCTAGAAACCATTTTTCACTTATCAAGGTGAATGGGTCACCTCCTTGTGGAACATTTGCTTGTTGAATAACTGCTTCACTTGGTTCACGCACCAACGCTTTGTCATTAAGGCACTGCTCTCGATGGAGCCTCCAACAAGTGTCTCTTTGATGGCCATTTCTATTGCAATGACTGCAATAGATCTTCTTCCTCCAGATTTGGTTTCCCTGTTGTTGAGAGGGTCTTTCACGCCTCATCCTTTTGTGTGCTACCATCCTTTTCCAACACTTATAAAATGTATGGTTATGTAATCCACAAAAGGTACATGTTTTATGTTCATCATTAAAAACATGATTATAATCGAAATGGCCATTCGAATATCGAAACTGGTTATACCTTTCCTTGCCATCTCTGGTGTAAGTATGGCGATGAGAGCTTGTCTCAGCTCTTTCCCTGCAATGGAAACTATCAAGAAATGACGTGGATGTTTTCCCATCATTCTCTTTCCTCGACAATTTCGATGATGTCTCGGAAGAATCTGACACCTTCGAGCATTCTCCTTTAGTGTATCTTAAGCCTGCAAATTGATGTCTCTACTCAACCTCCGATGGTTGAGTTATGCCATAGTTATTAACACCAGGTTTTTCTTTCTCCTTGTGCCTTGTCCTTGTAAGGAGCCTCATGTTTGTCCCTATAATTGGGATCTCCAAATCTCCAACAGAAATCATACTATGTGACGACGAAACTGAAAGGAAATCAACATCTTTTACCTCCTCTGTCGATTTGGAAAGAACTGATGAGGGATGCTCATCATTTGTTGTTGGTGGTTCGCTAACTATCGTGGTGCATTCCCCAACTTCTTTTCTGACATACCCAAGTCCTGTTCAACATGGTAATTCCTCTACTTTGATGGGGTTGACAATGCCTTGGCCATTAACGCCCAAGCCTTTTCCTTCATACCCCATTCTCTTCAACAGTTTGGAGCCAATTCCTGTGGTATGATTTTCAAAAACAACGAAATCATCATCAGGAAACATGCATGAAGATGGAGAACTACTTTTTACCTCGCATGGGTCACGTAGCTTTTCCAAGGCCTCGTCCTTTGCTTGCAACTGTCATAGCAAACTCTGTTTTTCCACTTTATCTTCATATAGACGCATCTTCAATTCAACATTCTTTGTTTGAAGGTTATGTTTGTTTTCCTCTGTCTCTTTTTGTAGAGTTTCATACATTATCTCTACCCTTTTGGAAATTTTGAGCATGGTCTCGTACATCGCTTTTTCATCCTCTATCGTTGCACATTCCATTGTTCACACCGCAATTCGCATCAACGCAAAGACTGCTCTGATACCATTTGATCCAACGCCGGGTGTGATGAAGGACCCTTCCAAGACCTTTTACTTTCGTGATGTGTTAAATTGAATTTTTAAAAGAAAATAACTAAATACATGTGCATGCTGTAAAGAAGAAGAACAAGACAATCATCAACAACATAAAAACATAAGTCGTTGATAACAAAGTTCATCCAGGAGGGACTATGTCTCCAGGCGCCAGTGTCAAGATGGTGTAGGTCGTTGCATTAAGTGTTGTCAATAGTGATGATGTACATAGAGGTGATGTCGTTATCATACAAGGAAAATTCCCTCACACAGGAGTGGCTCCAAGAGATGTTCCACTACAGGAAATCTCAGTCAAAAGGACTCCTATCAGTATGACACAAACTCATGCATGATGAGCATCTCGCCAACATGGCCTAATAGAGATCTCAATGCAAACATACATGACGACAACATGAGTATCCCATCAACATACAACAAAGGGATCTCGAAACATAACATGATGAATCATGACAAGAAGTACATGACATAGACGATTCCGCGTCACATCAAGCAGGAATCGTGAGACAAGTAAGAAACAGGATCCCACATCAAACATCAAACAAGGATCTATGCAGCACCATGCATCAAAAAATAAGTACTTGAACACACTACATATACCTCACAACCAAGGGCCATCTAAAGAAGAGGATGTCAAATTGTTGAAGATGTTTGTGCCATCGATCTCACGACATCAATCGCATGGAAATGACTGCTCGCACATGACAGCTGACACTTGCGTTCCACTTTAAAAAGTGGCTGAAGAATAGAATGAGAAAATGAAAAATCTAAATGCACCATCAGATTTGTGGCATCGTATAGTGCAAAATCGACTGTCCAATTTTTAAATTCTGAGAAATTGAGAATCTGGGGCTCAAGGAATCTTTTAGATTCCCCCTAGATTCCTCAAAGATTTTGCTCCATGGGTGGACTGGAAATCTGCAACTCAAAAGGTGAATTTGACCTTGCCATTGTGATCCCTGTGGGAAACTGTGAAAAAAAACTATAAACTTGACTATATTATGACATGGAAAAAAATTACCTCCTCAGGAAATTTTCAAGGATCATGGTTCCGCTCCTTGTTTCTGCAACAGTCATGGTTCCACCTACATACTGAAAAATGGCCAAAAAATGTAAAACTCTAATGGAGAAACGGATAGTGCCATTACATCCGTGGCGTCGAGAAGTGTTGAAACCATATAAAATTTGTCAAAATTTGACAAAGTGAAAATTCGGCCCTCCTGCAAAATTCTACCTCAAACAGCGTGCACTGCCTCCTCCTATCTCGAAATCCGTTCCCACTCCTGGTTCCTCCATTTTCCCCATACTTATAAAATTGGGTTTATATACGTTTCTCCGAGCAAATATTCCAATGTAGGTAGTTGTGGTACATTGGTAAGATTAGGCATTAGTTGAGGAGGGGTTGGATGGTCAAACCCTGCCCCTCCCTTTTTAACACATTATAGTTTTTTTAACGAAATGAATTTTTAAAAAGGGGGGTCGGGTCCGCATTGGGCAGCCCACCCCATTCGTCCCGCACCAACTGAAAACACATTAATTATTGCGTTGTGTTACGAAGCATTGTTATATGGTATACGGTTGTAACATTAATGGGGGCGTACTATTTATGGGTTCAATGTGGGGCCAGCCCTCCCCCCGGCCCCTTTAATGTGTCGTATGATATATATGAGGTGTGGGGGTGGGGGTGGTGGTACACCACCTCCCATATATGTATTTTTTAATTTTCATTAGTTATAAGGCCTTTTCGAAAATTTTAAAATTTGATCGCGAGAGTCAAACTAAACAGGCCACAAATTCACCCAAAATATGGCCCAGGTTGGCTGGAATCCGGTGGCCAGATTTTGTCCAAATTGCGGCCTCCTTAAGCCTGCCCAATCAGCGTAAAATCAACCGAACTTTTACTGCTTCTAACTTTCGCATACGGACTCGGTTTGACGAACTGTTCGCACTGTCATGATCAGGACGACAAGATCTATGCTCGGGTCCTAGTTCAAGCATATTAATCCAAACACTTTGATTTTCGAGCTTTCTTGAGTCCTCTTTTGTCATGTGTGTGTCTCTGGAGCCACCTGGATCAACAGTTGCAAGCTAAGAACGAGGCCTTGGAAAAGCTGCAGTGTGACCCATGTGAGGTAAAAAGTAGTTCTCTAAATTCAGGTATGTTTCCTAATGATGATTTCACTGTTTTTGAAAACCACACCACAGGAATTGGCTCCAAACTGTTGAAGAGAATGGGGTATGAAGGGAAAGGCTTGGGCGTTAATGGCCAAGGAATTGCCAATCCCATCAAAGTAGAGGAATTACCGTGTCGAACAAGACTTGGGTATGTGAGAAAAGAAGTTGGGGAATGCGCCACGACAGTTAGCGAAACACCAACAACAAATGATGAGCAGCCCTCATCAGTTCTTTCCAAATCGACAGAGACGGTAAAATATGTTGATTTGCTTTCAGTTTCATCTTCACATAGTATGCTTTACGTTGGAGATTTGGAGATCCTAATTACAGGAACAAACATGAGGCTCCTTACCAGGACGAGGCACGAGGAGGAAAAAGAACTTGGTGTTAATAACCAAGGCATAACTCAACCATTGGAGGTTGTGTAGAGACCTCAATTTGTAGGCTCGAGATACACCAAAGGAGAATTCTCGAAGGTGTCAGATTCTTCCGAGACATTGTCAAAATCATCGAGGAAAGAGAATGATGGGAACACATCCCCATCATCCCATGACAGTTTCCATTGCAAGGAAATAGCTAAGGCAAACTCTCATCGCCATACTTACACTAGGAATAACAAGGAAAGGTATAACCAGTTTCGATATTTGAATGTTCATTTCAATTGTAATCATGTTGTTAATGATGAAAGTAAAACATGGCATCAAAAAAATGTACCTTTTGTGGATTACATAACCATACATTTTCCAAGTGTTGGAAAAGAATCGAAGCACACAAAAGGATGAGGCGTGAAAGATCCTCCCAATAGCAGGTAAAGAAACATGTTAAGCAGATCTTGAGGAAGAAAACCTATTGCAGTCATTGCAACATAAATGGCCATCAAAGAGCCACATGTTGGAGGCTCCATATAGAGCAACGCCTTAAAGACAAAGCATCAGTGCATGAACCAGGTGAAACAATTGTTCGACAAGTAAAGCCACCACAAGGAGGCGATCCATTCACATTGATAAGAGAAAAATGGTTTCTAGATATGTTAGCGTTTCATGGTCATACTTTTGTAAATCATTTGTTGCATTTTAAAATGTAAAAGTGATGATGTGTTTTCCATCACTTGTTAAGCAACAATGATGTCTGGTCTTATTTTGAGTTGCATTTTAAACTTTGAAAGTGATGTCATCTTTCCATCACTTGTCAAAGCAAATAGTGTTTGGCCTTATCTTTGTAAATCATGTGTTGCAGTGATGATGTGTTTTCCATAACTTGTTGAAGCACAATGATATGTTGGCCTTGTTTTCGTAGTTGGGGTATTGCGTCCATCTTGTTGTAAACTTGTCCACCGAGTATGTGTTATAAAATCGTGACAAGTGTGGGACGCTTGGGTCATTAGTTGGTCATGCAAGTCAAGCATGTAACATGCAAAACAATGTACTACGGGTTGCAGAGGTTGCAGGTGTCATCTCATCGCTTAAGGCTCTGAAGAACAAAGGTGAAGGAGATGGAAGCGAGGCCTTTCGGGACGCTTGCGATGCAGACAAGGTACAAAGAAGTTGCAGGTTATTTTTCATTCTTTTGGAGGACCAAAAGCTCCTCAGTGGGGAGGATTGATCTAGGTAGATCTAGACACATGCAAAAGTCCAGGAGGACTCAAGAAGGGTAAAAAATCAAAGGTTTGGATTATGCTCGAAATAGGTTCATGTTAAAGATCTTGTCGTCGTGATCACAGTGGTGTGAACAGTTCATCAAACTGAGCTCGTATGCAAAAGATAGAGCTCTTCAAAGTTTGACATGACAAGGGAAAAGGAGAGGCCCACAGTGTGCCACATGGCATCCTAGTAAGCATGTGGGACCCATATGGCAGCTCATCAAACATTGACACTTGGCATTCTTTCATTAACTCCTTATTCCTAAAAAAACAAAAGAAATATTTTTAAATACCAAATAAAACAAAAATCATTAAAAATACAATATATATTAAAATATGGTTATTATTATAGCCATATAACAAAAATCCTATAAAATATTAAAATGGTTAGAAAATCATATACAAATAACCATATATGGTTATATTACACAAATTTCAAACCAACGTGAATATATTTTCAAAGGTGAAAATGTGTTTGAACAAATATATTACAATGTATGGGAAAGTGGACTTGTGCTATGGTGTATGGTATATAACACCAAATTTTAAATATAAAACAAACCAACGTCACACACCCAACCACCATTAAATGAGACATCAATGACCGATGCACCATATGATGTAACAACCAACAATTAATGCGCCAACACTGCGAGGGTTACGGGTATGGGGCAGGGCGCACAATGCAGACCCGACTCCTCCTCAACAAACGCTTATTTTTAACCATTTCGCCAACCAACCCCTCATGGGTTAATCCGTCAAGGAAATAATATAAACCTAGAATTTACTTAGTTTGTAGAAGAGGCAGATGGAGGAACCAGGAGCAGGCATGGAAATCGAGAGAACATTATTTTAATTAATTTTTAATGCAAGGGGAACCATCAAGGAGCAAAATTTCCAGAGGGTGAAATTTTTGTTGTGTCCAAATTGGACAAATTTCATGTCGATCTTACACCTTTCAACGACACGAACCCAATGGTGCAGTCAGTTTCTTGATCTGAATAGCCGATTTGCAAAGGACTCGGAGGAGGTAATCTTTGAGGAATCTAGGGGGAATCTAAAAGATTCTTTAAGCCCCAGATTTTCATTTTCTTAGAATTCAGAAATTTGACAGTTGATTTTGCACTATTCGATGCCACAAATCTGATGGTGTGTTCAGATTTTCCATTTTCTCATTTCATTTTTCAGCCACTTTTCTAAGTGGAGTGCAAGTGTCAGCATTCATGTGCGAGCAACCGTTTCCATGAAATTTGATGCAGCGAGGTTGATGGTTCGACCATCTTTAGCATTTTGACATCTGCTTCTTTAGATGGCCCCTGGATGTGAGGTATATGCAGTGTGTTCATGTACTTCTTTTGCTATGCATTGTGCTGCACAAATCCCTGTTTAATGCTTGATGTGGGATCTTGTTTATTACTCGTTTTCATGGTTCTTGCTTGATGTGATGCGGAATCATTTGTTGGATGTACTTGTTGTCATAATTCATCATGTTGTGTTTTGAGATCCCTTTGTTGTATATTGATGGGATACTCATGTTGTCGTCATGCATGTTTGCATTGAGATCCCTTTTATTCCATGTTGGCGGGATGCTCTTGATCATCATGCATGAGTTTGTGTCATATTGATAGGATTCCTTTTGATTGAGAGTTCCTGTAGTGGAACATCTCGTGGAGCCTCTCCTGCATGAGAGAATTTTCCTTGTATGATAGCAACATCATCTCTTATGTACATCATCACTATTAACAGCACTTAATGCAATGGCCTACACCATCTTGACACCGGGGCCCGGAGATGTAGTCCCTCATGGACGAACTCCGTTATCAATGGCTTAAGTTTTCATGTGTTGATGATTGTCATGTTCCTCTTCTTTACAACATGTAGATGTATTCATTTACGTTCTTTTAAAAATGCAATTTAACACATCACGAAAGTAAAAGGTCTTAGAAGGGTCCTTTGTCACACCTGGACCTAGATCAAGCTAAATATGATAGAAAAACATACATCCAAAACTTCCTTCGCAGGTAACAAATTTTTGGATTATTAAAAGTAAATTCCTCTGCTTACTTTTCAATGTCGTGCTTAGGATGCCCTTCTTGAAAATTGTGGTGTCTGTTAGGTTCCTATACCAATAGGAGTCATAATTTTGAATGACTAAGGTTAAGCCTTGTAATATTGTACATACCTTTTCTTTCTGCAAATGTTTTCCATATTAAAAAATTAAAAAATGTAAAGAGGGTATGTCCTAAAAGAAATATCAAGGGACAAAAAGAAAAAGAGAAGGTCAAAAAATGAAAATATATGAACCCCAAAAAACAAAAAGAGACCATGAAAGTGAGCAAGGCTAAATGCCACTACTATTTACTTTTATGCATAATAATGATTGTGTGCAGCTTGTTATTCATGCCACAATCCATGGTAATCAAACTGTTTAATCTTGATTATATCATGCTTTGAATTTTATGTTTATAGTTAGAGAATAAAATATGACCAAACAGTTTAATCTTGGCAAATCATTAGATAGGTAGAGAAAATAAAATGACCTCATAAGTTTAATCTGAGCCCTTAGATGATATAAGGTTAGAAATAGATAGTTTGTTTTATTAAAGAAAAGATAGAATAAGGGTTTGCTAGCCTAAATGCACCCAAAGAAATGAAGAAAACATGTTAGGGTAAGAAATGGGTAAGTAGAAGAAAGGTTGTTGAACTACAAAGTTGATTGGATCAAAACACATGCATCAGGCTTAGACACATATTTCAATATGTATGATCAACTGTGAAAGCAAAAACAAAGGTTTTCAAGTTAATGTGATTAACTCCCCGTCATTCATTTTTCCCCTTACTAATTTCCTATCCACAAGTATGCTCTAGCACTTTAAATCCTTCAAGTCAAAGAGGCTCAGAGCATTTCTCTGACTTTTGGTGGGACCGGACCCTCGGCTTAATGACTTAAGGACATCAAGTGATAGAATCCCCTTCATGAAATTCATCTCCCCCTCATTACCCTAATAAAACCCCTTTTCCTAAGGTTAAAACTCTTTTGCCTAGGAAAAGTAAAAACAACTCCATGTTAAAGCCCTTTTCATTCAAAAAACCCACAAAAACATCTTATCCTAAGTATTGAGTATATGTAAATAAGCACACAAATATTACATTTGCATTTATACTTAAAGATATACCCACTCCGCTAATCACATTGCGTATTAATTTTTGATTTAATTATATAAATTCTTGATATACCTATCCTCATATATTAAATAAATCCCTTGAATAAATATCCCAACCCTTAGTTTTGATAAAAACTATATAATTTACCCCTTATCCCAACAAAATAAATAAAACCCGTCATTAAACCCCGCCCGATCAACTAAGCCCATGATTAAGTCTTAAATTAATCACAAACCGTTGAGGATTAAAGCCTTGGCCCCCCCGAAACCCATGCTCTTATCACTCGCACACCTCCCTCGCCTGACTGTCATCTAATCATCTTCCCCTTCATCCAATAGTCCACAGCCATATCGGCCGCACCCGATGGCCGACCGTTACCCGCCCGATAAAGCGGTTTTCTCCAGCCCCCCGACTGCTACGTGTCGTGCTCTGGAGTAGATCGGGTGACCCCTCCAAAATACCGTCCAACCTCCATAAGTGGTGCGATGGCCTGGGAAACCGCCTCCCCACTCAACCCACCAAACCGCCTACTGTTCATTCATAAAATTTGCCGCCAAAAAGTAATTGTTGCTCCATAAAAAGGCCGAGAGCCCTTTTTCACCCTTTTTCACTCATTTTCTCTACGAACCTCTACGAAACCAATGTGATTCCTGCAAACGCTGAATTCATCATTTGAATTCCGAATTCACTCCTGAAGAAAGTTGCAGAGACCCCAGTCAACCTCTCAGTCCGTACCAGATCCATTCGAATCTCTGCAGCTGCCATGAACTCCAAATTTGCAAATAATTCACCCAATTCCAGGTATTTCACGGTAAATTACCACTCACCCTTTCAAATTTGGAAAATGTTCAGCCTCTGAATTTTAATTAAGTAAAATTAATTGAAAAATACTTTAAATTTGAAAACCCATGGCCAAACCCTCTGAAAAATCCCAGTTGTTGTGAAAAACCTCTGAATTAAACCTTTAAAGCCAAATTTAAATCCACAAGGACTAACTTATGGCTACCCTTGTTTCCATGGATATTAGACCTATCACAACTCCACATTTGGATATGGACCACCTTCCCCTGGCTGATAGGGATGTCCAAATTAAGGATACATCTACCCAGACCCTCCGGCTTAAAATCCATTGTTTAAGTAGGGACATATACCTCAACCATGCTAATGATATTGGCCTTTGGGAGTCAAATTTGCCCAAATACTAGTTCCCAGAGGTACATGTTTTCCCTGAAATTGTCCACTAGTGCCATGCATGTTACATTCCCAGCCTGAGAGCTATTATGTCGCCTAACCAAAAGTTTTTGTTCACCATTACAGCTGATTCCATTAATGAAATATTGCAAATCCAACCAGGTCAAAACCTAACCCCACTCTCCATTAGATATTTGCTAGACCAGTACTCCAAGTTGAGTCTGTCCAGGTTAAACCAAATATTCCAGAAATTCATTGTAGAAGAGCAGTATATTCCCAAAGATCCCCTCCATATGTTTCTGCCATGTTCTCCGAAAGGGGCAAACAAATCATCACCATGATATCATGTGTTCTTGGCTGCACCACTGATGAATTTTTTGATGAACTTGTCCTGGCCTTCATGTCAATTTATACCCCATGACAACCTCCTGTTGTTTTGTACAATTATGCTGAGTTCATAGCTGAGAGAATGCATGAACAGTTCACCAGGATGCACAATGAGAGAGTGTTTAAATACTCATCTGTCCTCTACCATATGTTCCTATACTATCAACTAGACAGATTTCCTTTTGCCCTTCAGAAGCTGGATACCAAAGGCTAGCCCAGGTCTGTCATTTTTTGGACCCCATTGTTCCATAAGTTTCAGTCACCATATACCTATTCAGATTTCATAGATTATTTTGTTCATCTAATCATGACTATGTTGACAGGAAGCCCTCCACCCAGGATAAGTCCAAAGATCAAAAGGATCCTTCAGTTGTCTAAACAAAACAAAGTGGGAGATTGATACCTTTACCAAAACCACATAGAGATAAGAATTTATGGTTGTCATCTTGCACCTCATGAGGTTATTTTCTATAGAGTACTATAGAAAAATAATGAACTATGATGAGATAAATTTTGTCTCGGCCAAGAAAAGATCACAATTCAAAGTAAAAAACCAATTAGGCCCCTTCATCTGCAATTCTAGAGAGGTAGGGGAGGAGGCAGACCAAATTTTGCAGCAAATGAAGTTCCAAAAGAGTTTCATGTGGAGGTATGACCCTCAAGAATTTATGACCAGATTGAGAAAGAAGATCAAGTTGGGACCTTATATTCACCACCCCATACCAGAGATAGAAAGATATGCCAATCAATCTGAGTGGGTGGAAAATACTCTTGTAGACAGAGATAGTACAAAGGTATATGTAGAGAATACCTTATGTGACTTAGAAAGACAGTTTGATGAGAACTTGTTTCTGCAGGTACCTAAACAGCAAGAAGTAGCCATGAGCACCCCTCCTATCATGCAGACTCCTCAGAATGAGGAAAAGAACCCCAAAAGGACCAGGGAGGAACCCTCAAGTTCAAGAATGGGCACATCAAATATACAATATGAGACCAATCAGAGCAAAAGACCTAGGCTAAATCTTGTTTCAGAGCAGGAAGACATAGAAGGTGATCCGAACTTAAATAGGAACGCAATCAAATATAGAGATAACCATAAAGACAGATATGCAACAGAAACAATACTTCATTTCATTACTGTAAAATACTGAAATATGCTTACAAACAGAAATGGAAATAAACCAGCTAGGGCGATGGTAGCTTATCTCTGAGAAGAGATGTGGCGGGTACATGCCTCTGAACTGTTTTGAACTGTGTTACAATGAGGCTCGAAGGCCTATTTATTGTTGAGAAACAATGGAAAACCCTTCACATTCCAAAACCTAACCCTAGAAGATGAAACACCAAATTCTGGGCCCCGTTTTGGGGTGAGTTGGGCAGCCAACTTCCCGGGTCGCGAATTGGTCATATTATCTCCGTTTGACGCGCATGATAGCCCATTGGAAAGATCTCTCCGAGGACTACGACGAAAAAGATGATTTTTTGAAAAAAAAATCACTGGCGGTAGATTTCGCAAAAAACGTCGTTTAGGGCCTCAAAACAGCTCTGGAAGTTTAGGACCCGAAAAACTGCTAAAAATAGTAAACTGCACTATAATTAAGGAAACTGAAAAGATGAAAGAGATAGTTGTGGGGGTCCAAATGGGATAGGTGGGTGGCCACCAACATGAACTTGGATCATTCCTCCCCCCTTAGGAAGCAATGGTCCCCATTGCGTTGAGTTCCTCCCTGAGATGAGGAAGCTTCTGCTGAGCTGGGTCTCTGGTGAGTTGTTCTGTAATCTCTGATGTGTCCAGAAATGGTGGGAAGCATGGTCAGCGACGGTCCACATTGAAAACTCAGTGCAAGCAAAGGAATGGAGGAATGTTGTGATTCAAAGCATTGTTGCCCGTAGCCTTGTTACTGGTGTAAGGACCATGTCGAAGTGGTCTGAGTTTCTGATGGGTTCTAGTAAGGCGTTCTCTCTGCAAATGCAACCAAACTTTGTCACCCACCTAAAACTTGTGTGGTACCCCTGTGGGTGAGGAGAAGTTATTCCTGTGTTCTGTCATGACCGTATCCCTTTGCTATTGTTGCTGCGTGTAGGAACCCTTTGCGGGGGTCATGGATGTAGCAACGATCTTCCTCTTACTTTGGGAGTGAACCAGACAGAAAATGAATTTCCTAGTCTGGGAGATGAGATTGTTGCATTTCTTAGCAGTGATCAAAGAGGTGGCAGTAGGTGGGGCTACCTCTGGTATCCTGTATAATGAATCACCCAAAGAAATAATGACAGCATGAGGCCTTGACTAATACATAGCATGTCGCCTCCACAAGTATGGCTGGCCTAATAGTACATCACAAACATCTAAAGGTGTAACATCACACAATACCTCGTCTACGAAGGCTTGATGTTGTAGGGAAGGCGGCACTGCTGGAGAACTTTGAGATCTTGTCCTTCATGAAGTCACCCGATACTGTACGGCTGTGGGTGTGGTGTAGTCGGTAGACCCAACCGCTTCACGACTTCAGCTGAAATGAGATTCTTTTGGCTGCCACTGTCAACAATGAATTGCAGAAGCGAACCCTTCACCCACATCTATGAGTGGAAAAGATGCTCCCCTTCCTCTGGATTTTCGGGCTCATTTTTCTGGATCTTGGCAGTGGCAACAGTGGCGCTGGGATCCACATCAATGATCTGCTTCCCTTTTCCATTCACCTTGTCGGGTTCTGGCTCAGGGTCAGAACATGCATCTGATACAGAAGCCTTCAACTCTGCCACCAGCGACTGCTTGGTTCGACACTCACTTGTGTTATGAGTGGGACTCTTGTGGAACTCACACCACTTTCCTGTGTCCTTCTTCAGCTTCGTGGTGTTGTTCTTTTCTTGCGGCTTTAAGGGGTTGTCTTGGGTCACCGTGCCTTGGCTTTGTCCTTTGGGCTTTGGATTTGCAAATCCAAAGTCTCGCTTCTTCTGTTTGAAATTTTGCTCAATTTTGACAGCATATCGGTATGCTGTGCCGAGTGAGGAGGTGTTCAAGAACTCCATCTCTTCCTGGATGTATCTGTGCAGGCAGCTGCAGTATTTGAGTACCAGATGTAGCTCAGAATCTTTGATACCCAATTGTGTGCGAAGGGTATGAAAAATGTTTGTGAACTCCGACACATCTTGGTCTCGTCCCTGTCGCAATGTGGTCCATTTGATGTATTTGTCCTCATAGCTTTTGACAGGGTAGTACTGCTCCTTGATCGCATCCCGGAATTCATTCCAAGTGGGTGTGGCTGAAAATAGTGAGCTTGTACTTTCATCCTTCTGCTCGCAGTAGGTTTCCCACCAGTCCTTGACATGGGGGGCTGCTTTGAGAAGAGCGAAAACAATCTTTTCCCGACTTGAAAATTCATGAACAGAAAAATAACCCTTTAGCAGATTTAACCATTTATCTACGAAATCTGCGTCTATTTGACCCTCGAAGATGGGGATTTCAAAATTAACTTGTACCTTGAAGGGCGTGGCATTTCCAGAGTAGCTGCCGGAAGCCGATGCATCGCCTCTGGGTAGCCACTGAAGGATCTGCACAAAGCTGTCCATCATCGCGTTCCTTTGTCGCGCAAGGGATTCTTCGAGAAAGATTTTGATAGGATCTCCTGCGCTCTCGTCTTTCTTCTCATCTGCCATGGGAGGCCATCGGGATTTGTGAGGCTGGTCTTGCAAAGGTTCAACCAGTTCAAGCCCTAACTCCTTATATCCCGACCTCGTTGGGGACATGCAAAGAAAAATAGAGAAAAAGCATATCGCTCTGATACCACTGATCCGAACTTAAACAGGAACGTAATAAAATACAAAGATAACCATAAAGACAGATATGCAGCAGAACTTCATTTCATTACTGTAAAGTACTAAAATATGCTTACAAACAGAAACGGAAATAAACCAACTAGGGCGATGGTAGCTTATCTCTGAGAAGAGATGTGGCGACTACATGCCTCTTAACTATTCTGAAATGTGTTACAATGAGGCTCGAAGGCCTATTTATTGTTGAGAAACAATGGAAAACCCTTCACATTCCAAAACCTAACCCTAGAAGATGAAACGCCAAATTGTGGACCCCGTTTTGGGGTGAGTTGGACAACCAACTTCCCGGGGTCGCGAATTGGTCATATTATCTCCGTTTGACGCGCATGATAGCCCGTTGGAAAGATCTCTCTGAGGACTATGACGGAAAAGACGATTTTTTAACAAAAAATACGCTGGCGGTAGATTTCCCAAAAAACGTCGTTGAGGGCCTCAAAATGGCTCTGGAAGTTTAGGACCCCAAAAACTGCTAAAAATAGTAAACTGCGCTATAATTAAGGAAACTGAAAAATTGAAAGAGATAGTTGTGGGGGTCCAAATGGGATAGGTGGGTGGCCACCAACATCCACCTGGATCAAAAGGCTCAGTAGAAATAACTGATATTGAGATGGACAGAAGTAAAAGCACAACTCCATCTGAGGAAACACAAGGGCCATCCACATCACAGACCCAGATCTTGGAAAGGTAGCTAAGTGTAGAAGTATCCTCATTCATTAGGCCTGTTGATAAGGATAAGGATATAAAAGATAGATATAAAGAGATCAAAATGAGAAATGAGAAACTAAAGGCCCAAACTTATGCCCAGTATCTCAAACTCACACCTACTAATCAGACTAGGTTGATGTCTACTTTCGACATCAAAGAAGGAAAACTGCAAATGCCCTTCATAAAACCAACTGCACAATAGCCAAGGACATCAACATATTATAAGAGAATTGATTTTGAAGTGATGGCAATGGATATTCATCCCATAGACCAAATTGAGTTTCATAAATAGGCTGGAGAAATGATTTACTCCAACCTTACAGGTAAAGCCATAGCTGCCCATCAACTGCAAAATTCATTAACCAACATCTCAGCTCAATATCAGTTAGACAAGGCCTCCTCACAGGCCAAGGATACTAGAATCAAGTCTTTGGAAGACTTAGTGATTGAATTGGGACATGATCCCAAAGACATTAAAGCCACTAAGCAGTTGATTAAGAAAAAGAACGATGACATTGCAACACTGAAAAAATAATTGAAGATACCTCAACTATAGCATCCCAAAACACTGGAAGTTTTGGAGAACTAGACTAGACATGAAGAATTAATGGACCTAGTCCTGAAATTGAATGATCAATTAAGGGAGACAGAGAAGGAATTAGACACTTTAATTCAATTGAAGCAAAGTGATATTTCCACTACGTCTGCAAATGTCATCCCAACAGTCTCAACAACAGTCCCTTCCACGTTGGCAGCCTCATTGGCTCCCATAGCTCCTATGCCTACAACACAACCAGTTTCAACGGAGTCTACATCAGCAGAAGGTGCATCAAGTGAAGAAGCAGCAAAGTTGGTCAGAGCCATGGAGGAAATGTCCATACAGGCTACAAAGATGAATAAGCTGAAGGAAAAGATGTCAAGCTTGGAAACAGATTGCAAGCTTACCAAGATCATGCATATGGAAGAAGAGCAGAAATTTTCCAGAATGAATGAAAGGTTAAAGGCCATGGAGAAAGATCTAACACTAATGGAACCCCTTGGGCAAGCCAAGGAACTATTATGGGCCAATATGGGCCAATATCATTGACTCTGTCAATGATATTTGGCCATCCATTCAAGTGATTTTTGAATAGATAGATATGATAAAGATAGCTACAGAAGCTATCCAAAAAGTCAAGGAAGAACTAGGAGACATGCTTGAAGATGCTACCAGACTTATCCACTTCCTCAATAGTAAAAACAAGTATGAACTTCAGGAATTGGATATAGAGGATAGGACAGAAACAATTTTGGAGGTAAGAAAGGTCCTTTCCAAGAGAAACTTAATGTTAAACTTGGAGGACAAGTGTCAAAATATGCAGGTAGCAGTTGATAGATTTATGGCCAAGTTTCAAATTTTGAGAGAGAAAGGGTTACCCAATCCCTTGGTCATAAATGACAAGCTCATGACACAACAAGATTATGACAACAAAATCAGAGAGCTAGCTAAAGAACAGGCCAGTACATCATCGATAAAGGCATTGCCAACAGGAAAAGTTCTTTACCAGACATTTGAAAACCTATTTTTCCTCTAGCATGAGGTGAAACACCTATTCATCACTAGGCCTACTTTTGCTAAGTACACCGAGGTAGATGAGATATATAGGAGGATGTTGAAAATCAAGTTACCTGACGCTGAATTATGGGAAAAATTGGCTGATTTACTATAGTAAAATGTAGTAAAAAGATTAATGTATAGTCAGCAGGGTAAAAGGTAAAGGCAGGTCAGCATGATTAAAGAGTATCAGTGTCAAAGTGTATTAGATGAAAGCGAAAAGTGAATGTAGCTTCCAGCGTAAAAAACCAAACAGCAAGGCAACATAAAAGGCTAGAAACCCAACTATAAAGGCCAGCAACACCAAAATACTAGGGATGGCATGAAGCAGTTCAATAGCTGTCTCTACCTTCTAGCAAGAAGATGTTTTTATTTCCTAGATTAAATCTCATGTTAGTTTGGGATATTTTGTAATAAAATTTTGTATAAATAATTCACAATTTGAAGTATGTGGGTGGATCCTTAGACATTTATATAGAATTCTTGATCAAAAAGACTGTAAACCTATTGTATCACTGATTGGGCCAGCAAGCTAGATTGATGAATAAAGACAAGATATTTCACAGGATTCTTGTGTTAAGCAAAGTGCAGACAAGTATTTTCTCATGTTGTTGTTATCTTTCTTAAATTTTTTCCACAATCTTTAATGTATTTCTGAATCTGAATGCTATAACTAGAACAATATCTCAGAATTTGTTTAATTACACTATGTTTTAACAATTAGGCATTTAAATGTTTTCAACTGATATCTAAGTTAAGGAATTATTAGTTGCTCCTTAGTTTAGGTTGTTTCTTGCTAATCCATATCAAAGGATTCTTAGTTGCCCTTTTTTTCGATTACCCCTATTCCTACTTTATATCTTAGTCTTAGAATTCTTAATTGCTCTATCTTCTTGATTAAAATTATTTCACCCTCCTGTTCCAAAGACATAGAATTTACTTTGCTAGCTTGCCCTCTGAACATTCCCTTTAGTGAGTTGATCCAGTCCAACTTCCCTTCTGTTGACTCCATAGCCCAATGGTCTAAAGACATCATTCTATCCATCTGTTTTAAGGATCCCACCATCCAATCTTCAATACAAATCAAAAAACCCCCTGAACATTCATAACTAGCCTTAAATCCCAGCAAACAAAGCTAAATCACATAGAGAGAGCCCTCTCTGAGCCTAGGTTGGCTAGAGCCTATGCCCAAAAGTTGGTTTGTGGTTACCTCGGTCATTTTCTTTCTTCTAATAACTTCTAGAGAAAATTCTGAGTTTTAACAATGTCCATGCTTGGTTTCTTTAGGAAAACCTTCTAGTCTTCTATTTCAATGCCTCTATTTTTGAACCATTTTTATCCAATCTGTGGTAGTCCAGTAGCTTCAGCTATAAACGACTATGTCACTATGAATTTGATGTCTCCTATCTCCACTTCGACCCCATCAAAATCCCCAACGAAGGATTTGGTCACTTATTTATGGAAGCGATCGAATTTCTCTATAAATTCTAGCCACTGTGCTCTCTGCAACAATTATTTTGTCTGTGTATACCCCTCCAAAAATTTATTCCCTGTTGGCTCTGTTATAACTATCACTCCCATCGCTGAGAAGGTTTGTTTCAAAAATTGTTTTGTTTGGCAGGGTAGGACAACTTGATAGGGTTTTTAGAGTAGAAAGGTTGAGGGTGTGAGTGATGGAATGATGAGAATGTAGGTAGTGAGGGTATAAGGGAATATGGTAGAATCTAACCATTAAGAGAATTTATATTTATGATTTTAGTGATCAGATCAATGGATCAAGATGTGAGTTGAGATATGAATTATGATGACAGGGAGTGAATGGCATATTATACTTGATTTGACATGATACTATCAACTCTTAGCAATAATGATTTTGATTTTCGGTAGTACCATGTCTATATAATTCATATATGTAATGTTTTGATCCTTATTATTAAATTAAAGAGTTGCATATCTTTGAATTGTTTTCTTGCTAACCTTTGGTTGCCCTTTTTATGTTGTCTTCAGGTGCTTTGCAGTGGAGGGAGTCAATCATTCCTTCAATTGTATCATCAGAAGTTTCTGCCAAATTGGTTGCAGAAATTTGTCAGAGCTGTAGAAAATCAACAATTTTGTAGCCATTTTATTTTTTAAAAATAAAGGGATGCAAGAAAAATGGAATTCTAAAAAATGGGATACAAAGAAAATTTAAGATGCCAAGAATTCTTGGTTTTCACCTTGAATTTTTGTATAAACATGGCAACAATCATTGGTTTTCATGTTTATACATATTTTTTTATTTTTATTTTATTATTATTATTATTGTTGTTGTTGTTGTTATTTATTTACTTTTTAGATTTTTTACATGAAAAATAAAGTTTTTAATATGGAGAAGAAGAAGAAGAATTCTTTACCAACTTCAAATCAAAGTTGTTCTAGAAAATATTTACAAATTCCTCCTTTGTCATTAGCTTATGATAGATCCTGAGTTGATGTCCATTCACTAAGAGAGGAACTTTTTCTTCATCATTATTCTTAATTCTAAATGCTCCATTATCGCAAACGTTTTCAATCTCATAAGGCCCAAGCCAGTGAGTTTGAAACTTTCCTTGGAAATATTTGAACTTTGAATCAAAAAGTAATGCCCAGTCTCCTGGCTGAAATTTTCTTTCTTTGATGTATTTATCATGCCATCTGGATCTCTGTTGCCAGACTAAACTAATCTTCCGTATAGCATCTTGCCTTATTTCATCAAGCCCATTGAGTTGTCCCATTCTTTCCTTTTGTGCTTCTGATAAGTCAAGTCCCAACTTGACTCTTGTCTTATAGGTCTAAATCTAGAACTCAATTGGAAATAGGACTTGCTTCCCATAAACAAGTTCATAGGGAGTATGTCTTGTAGTGCTTCTCCAAGTGGTATGGTGGGCCCATAAAGCTTCTGGAAGCTTTTCTGCCCAAACCCTTCTGTGCAAGTGAACTGTCTTGGTGAAGATTGCTTCAATCACTTTGTTGGTAGATTCTACTTGTCCATTTGCTTGTGGATGGTATGGAGTAGATTTCTGATATTTGATTTTATATTCTTCCATTATCTTTTGCACTACTCTAGATGTAAATTACTTTCCCTGATCTATTACAATTTCTCTTGGGACACCAAAACGAGCAAAAATATCCTCAAAAATAAATGAAACTACAGCATTTTCAGTAGCAAAATAAAGTGTTTTAGCTTCTACCCATTTAGTAATATAATCAACACATACAAGAATATATATTTTTTTTGTTTTTAAGATGGATTAATTGGTCCAACAAAATCCAAAGCCAATTTTTCAAAAGGTTCAATGAGTACCTGAGGTTGTAGTGGCATTTCATTTGAAGGAATAGGTTTCCATGTTCTTTGACAACTATCACACCTCTTAACATATTCCTTGGCATCCTTAGAAAGGGAAGGCCAATAATATCCTAAGAGAAGGACTTTATAAGAATTTATTTTGGCAGAAAAATGACCTCCACATGGTTCATCATGGCATGCTTTAAGTATCTCAGGTATTTCATCTTCTCTTACACACCTTCAGATGATGAGATCTGGTCCTGTTTTGTATAATTTTTCATTTATCTATGAATAAGATGCACTTGTTTGGATTATTCTTCTCTTTTCTCTAGGAAACAAATAGGAGGGTAACTTCCTTGTAACCAAATAATTAGCAATATCTGCAAACCAAAGTGATTTAGTAAATACTGAAAAACGATACTCATCAAGGAATTTATCCTCTACTGGTGTATCATTATTATCATTTTGAATTCTAGATAAAAAGTCAGCAAATGTGTTTTGTTTTCCAGGTCGGTCGAGAAATGTGATATTAAATTCTTGTAACAGTAATAGCCATCTTGTTAGTCTACCATTAGTAACTAGTTTGTTCATTAAATATCTAATGGCAGAATGGTTCGTATGAATGAAAGTTTTATAGCCAGTGATGTAATATTTGAATTTATTAATGGCATGAATGACAGCTAAAAGCTCCTTTTCAGTTACAGTATAATTTAGCTCTGCAGGAGTTAAATTTTTACTGGTATAATAAATGGCATAAGGAGTGAGATCGTTTTTTCCTAACACAACTGTGAAAAGGAAATTTCCAATTAGATCATTTTAAGATAGGTGCTTCAAAGATCTTCTTTTTCAAAGTTTCAAAGGCCTTTTGAAAATCAGAGTTCCAACTGAATTCACAGTCTTTGGTAAGTAATTTGAAGAGTGGATATGCAATATTTGTGAAGTTTTCTATAAATATTCTATAATATCCAGTAAAACCAAGAAAACTCCTAACATATCGTTGATAACTTGGAACTAATAATTTGGAAATAATTTCTACCTTAATTCCGTTTCCTGAAATATGGTGACCTAAAACAATTCCCTCATTAAACATCATAAAACATTTCTCATGAATTAATGAAAGATTTACTTCTTTGCGTCTTATGAGAAATTTTTCTAAATTTTCAAGTGCTTCTACAAAATAATTTCCATAAACTATAAAATCATACATATATGCTTCCACACAATCATGAATAAGATCAGAGAAAATTCTTAGTACCGCTCTTTGGAATGTTGCTATGCACAATCCAAAACGAAGTACTCGATAAGCATAAGTCCTCCATGGACATGTAAATTTGGTTTTGTCTTGATATTCAGGTGCTACCTGAATTTGATTATACCCACTAAAACCATCCAAGAATGAAAAATATTTTTTTCCTTCTAATGTATCTAAAACTTGATCTATGAAAGGAAATGGAAAATGATCTTTCAAAGTAACTTTATTCAATTCCCTGTAATCAATGCATACTCTCCATTTTCCCTTTTTTTTAGGAACGATTACTACATGTGAAACCCATTGACTATCTGATATTGGATAAATGAAATTTACATTTAACAGTTTCTACAATTCCTCTTTAACAATTTCATTTAAGTTTGGATTCATTCTTCTTTGTGGTTGTTGAACTAGTCTGGAATTTTCTTCGATATAAATATGATGCATGCAATTTTTAGGATTAATTCCCTTCACATCAGTGTATTCCCCTTGCATATGTAAAAGAGTGGTTTTGCAATATTTCTACCAGTTTATTTTTCTGTAATTCTTCTAGGTTTTCATCGATGTTCAAAATTTTCCCTCGAAAAAATTCTATTAAAGAGATTCCAAAATTTTCCATAGAATGTAAATATAGTTGTCTAGATGACAGATATTCAATATTACATTCTTATTGAAAATCCTGACTATTGTCACAATACAAAGAGGGTTCATTATTTTCTATTGAATTTAAAATTTGATCCTCTTCATTTATTTGTGCAATAGTGAAAACCGGTCGTATATCATTATCATCATCTATCCATTCTTTATTTTCTACTTCTATCATTGTTTTTGCAGGTGGGTACAATGTAAATTTCTTTGTCGAGCTTCCATTTGAGATAAACATGTCTCCTGATCTACAACTGATAAAAG
Organism: Pinus tabuliformis; assembly: GCA_031772625.1. Lineage (NCBI taxonomy): Eukaryota > Viridiplantae > Streptophyta > Pinopsida > Pinales > Pinaceae > Pinus > Pinus tabuliformis. The sequence goes on along the minus strand of CM062810.1, from coordinate 119,894,277 downwards.
CATCAGCTGTAGCTAACCATGGTCTTCCTAAAATTAATGGATGTCCTCCTAAATTATTCTTGGGTGTTAAAATCATGAAATCAACAGGATATTCCCAAGAATCTAAGGATACATATATATCCTCTAACACACCATCAAGTTTAATTACAAACCTATCTGCTAATTGTAACAATGTTCGTGTGTATTGAAGATTAGGAAGCTTCAATATATCCATAGTTTGTTTTCTCATTATGTTTATCGCCGCTCCTAGATCAATCAGTGTGTTTGGTATTTTAGTTGCATTGATGTGTGTTTTCACAATGGGGCTTCCTGTATCTAAATATTTCTTGAATTATTGTCTTCCCCATCATGATATCTACAATTCTCCCGACTAATTGAATCCTTTTTATTTCTATTATTTTTCTTTCTGATCCTTGAGTACTCAATTCCTTAATTGTTTTTGCAAAAATCGGTATTTCTTTTATTGCTTGTAATAAAGGAATTTTTATACATACATTTGTTTCTCTACTCCTTTATCGATTTTCTACCTTTCAGGAAAAGGTGGTCTTGAGACAAATACTGAAGGTTGTTCTATAATAGGAGTATTATTAGAATGTAAAGGAATTTTTTTTTTTTTAGGAACGGAAATCTCTCCTTCAGAGTCATTATTATCTTTTTGGGAATTCTTTTCTGTTTCCTGAATAACAACAAATGGTTTCTTCCTTTCTAATACTCTACTAGACCTTAATTGAACATTATTTAGATCTAATGGAGTTATCATATAAGTTTGAGGATTTTGTCCTTCTTAGTTGTAAACAGGTTGTGACTTTTATGTTTGGATTTGGCAGTGGTTGAACGGGTAATTGATTTCGTCTTTGTGGAAATGGCAAAGAAAGTTGTGGATTTCCATTTTGAGCTTGAGTTTGAGGTAACTGGTTGGGTTGATGGAAGTATTGTGGTTGAAATTTTGGATAAGGTGGCGGACATTGTTGATATTGAAAATATCTTCCATAAGGATTTTTCCATCCTTTATTCCAAGATTGTGGTTGAGCCCAAGGCTACCATGGCATAGGTGGATTCCAATTATTTTGTGAAGATTGTGCAAATTGTTGAGGATTAAAGCCTTGAGTTTGATTTGTTTGAGAATTTTTCCATGGTATTTTGGCAATAAGGTAAAGAGGGTCTACTTGATTTGGTATTCCTTCTTCACTGAACACAACCTTAAGACCTGGTATAGAGAGACATTATTTCGTATCATGATTTCCGCACATATAACACATGTTTCTATGATTTTTAAATCTAAAGGACATTCTCTCAGAGCATGTTTCTTTCTACACCTAGGACAAAAGATGGATAATGCTGTTGGAAATAATACCGAGAGGGGGGCGAATCAGTATTATCTGATCAATAATTTTTCTTTTCTCAAACAGATTTATATACACTACTTCTGTAAAGTGAACTAGCATGTACACACAACTATGATTAGAGAAACCAGCATACACCCAGAAAACTTGTGATTTAGACAATTTATCATGTGTTGATCTTTAACCAGTGCATCAGTAACTTATTAAATAGAGCAGTAAAAACATAATAAACCATCACACATAAGCAACACACATGAACACCAAGATTTAAGGTGGAAACCAAATGTGGGTGAAAACCACTTGCTTTTGTTGTCTCTGTCTTCTTTTAATAATAAGAAAATATGTTTACAATCTTGTACTAGTGCAGACTCATACCAGTACGCAGGCACCCACCTGCAGAAGGCTACAACCTTCTCTCATTTTCCAGCTTCTACTAGAAGGGAGCTGCAACCCCCTAGCTCTTGTACTAGCCAATGTGATTACTAGTACGTAGGCGCCGGCCTACAGAAGGCTACAACCTTCTCTCTCCCTCAAGGACCATGTTTCATAAATTTTCAAACTGGATGCTCCTAGTAAACAACAATACACATGAAGGCCTTGTTTCATCAAATTTTCATACTGGACCCATCAGACTTTGAAACTTAATCTGCATCAACCAACATTCATTTAATATGAACAATCAAATCATTGTCACCAGAACACTATGCTGAACCCAGAAACATGCATCATCATTCAGAACCAACTGTAATCTCAAAAATCATGCATCAGAATGTACACACTACTTTACTGAACCCAACCTGCATGTATATGCTACTTCCTGTAATCAAACATGCGTGTACCTTAAAAATTACTAAAACATTAACTTCTGAATCAAGTCTGTACCAACTAGCAATATATTGACATCTACTGTCTATTTACAGAGCTTTACATAAGCAACAACAGAGATCACCCTTCTCACTTATACAATCAGTTAATCAGATACCAAACTCCTTATGCATTCAATTTTACATTCAGATATAAGAAGACTTCATTGGCAGACAACAATAAAATAACAAAATTGATTATATAAGAGGATTTTCTTTTGTATATGCTATTTTGAAGAGTAGAAGCTGCGTGTACACGTGCTTTTGTAGAGATGAACCAGTGCATAGATCTGCAAATATTAACTCACAACTTCATTGCACTTCCGGACTTCAAACAAACCCAGATCATGATATTTAAAGAATAAAACAGGTGAACATAATCAAATCTAGCCCAACCAATATTAGATCATTCAATAATAAGTCATTTCAGGTATCATGATCCTGATCCAACATTGAATTCAAGGTACACAAAGTATTTCATATCAAATCACAAACATAGCCCCTGCAACATAAAATATACTTAAGATAGAAGTATTCCTTACAAACCCATACACTTCCACCATTGGCCTTAGGATCTTCTCCTCCTTATATAGCTTTAGGTTCTTTGTCAATACCTTGGACCAAAACCACTTAAGACCAATACCTTGGACCAAATACCTAGGGTCAATACCTCAGACCAAATACCTTGGACAAAATACCTCAGACCAAAACCTTGGTTTTCCAGCATGTACGCTCTTTTCCTCCTGTGGGAGTGCATGTACATATACGATTTTTTTGTTCTGTGGACCAGTGTGTATACGCTTTTTTGACTAAGTGGACCTACGTATACTTCTTAAATTGCTTTGTCATCAACCCTTTCCTTTACCTTCTTTGTTCTGATCAGTAGACCTTAGTTCCATCTTCCTGTTCTTCTGTGCCACTACCCTGTTACCTCTGAATATACCTGTTGTAATGTGAGTTGCCTTTTACCAAAACTGAATTGACCTGTGAGTAATTTTCCATCAAGAACAACACTTGTATCATAATGCCAACAATCTCCCCCTTTGGACTTGATGGCAACCATGAAGGTGTTGATTACTGCAAGTTGTAGAAACTATTAGAGATAACATGCAACACACATGCAACACCAAAATACTCTCCCCCTTTGACATCAAGGGAAAAGGGCAGACCAAGAAACTTTCCTCCCTTAATATATATTATGTTGTCCGTGCTCCCTCTGAGTACATGTCGAGTTTGCAGAGATATGATCCAAAGGAATAACATGACTCTATAACTCAACTAAGTGAGTATGATCTCCTTATGACCAATGACTCATACATATATTAATCACCCAACCAAGTTGGGATATATCAAATGTTTATACATGACAGAAATACAACAAATATTACATCATCCATCCCATGCAAAGTGGGGATATAAATTACATCATTTGTCCAATAGGGCTCATTCAAATATATAAGAAGTCATATCACACCCTATACCTTTACATGATTTAAACAAAAAATGATATAAATATCTGAAGCCATAGTTGGACTCAGAAACCATAATGCCAACAATGCAAAATGTGTGTGAAGGCTAATGCACCCCCTAAACTTGTGCTACCTGTGTATTGTCAACAAGTCATTCATCAAGGCATCTTTGTCAGTTAGATAAAAATCAATGAACAAAGCATATCGTCAAACTGTAATCATCAACATCAAACAGAGCACCCATATTAGAGTCTGACCCACTAATTTTCTATCAAAAAAACATATACACTCCTTCAGCCACAGAAACTCGTGTGTATACGTGACTATACATCATGAAACCCGTGTATAATAACCTTTCTCTGAAAAACTAGATTTAACAACAAGATGATGCAAATCAACAACCTGTTCTTTGGAGGGAACATACTCCAATTTGACCTTTTGTTCTCGTAAAATATGGTACTTGATAGGTATGTGCTTGGTATTGGAGTGCATGACTGGATTTTTTGAAATACTGATGGCACTTGTATTATCACATAGAATGGAGATGGGTGGAGTACATGTGATCTGAATGTCTTACAAAGTTTTCATCATCCAAAGTAGTTGTTTGCAGCAAGATGCGGCAGCCACATATTCTGCTTCAACTGTAGATAAAGTAATCAAACTTTGTTTCTTGCTGAACCAAGACACTAACAGATAACCCATATAGAATGCACCTCCACTAGTGCTCTTTCAATCATCAACACTTCCTGCCCAATCTGCATCTGTATATGCATGAAGAGTAAGGTATGTATCTTTAGGATACCATAGTCTAAAGTCCTGAGCTCCTTGAAGATATTTGAAGATTCTTTTGACTACCTGGAGATGTGATTATTTTGGATTTTCTTGGAACCTTCCAACAATTCCTACTGCATTGTTGTGGGGAAAAATGCCTATGCAGGACGATCCTATCCACCTAAGGTGTGACAGTGCCTTAGCAACAAACAGATATAGCTATTCTGGTTTCTTCCTTTATGAAATGTGAAAGAGGGGAGATCGATAGACTTACCATTGTCTTCCGTTTGTCCCTCGATCTAGATCCTCTTCTCTTTGGGTGTTCACAACTACTTGCCTCCTCGCTTGCTCAAGAGAACAGCTACTTGATTCCCACGAGATCACAAGAGAACAGCTACCTGTGACAAGAGAACAGCTACTTGCGACAAGAGAAGAACACAACACAAAGGCAGATATTCATATTCACAAATGATTTAGGATTAGAAGTAAATCAAATACACTAATGCAATCATACAAATACACCAGTATATAGGAGAAAACCAAGATAGCTTTATTGATTGATAACAAGGTTCAGGAAGAGATACAACCCAGAGGGCTCCAATCCAGCATCTCCTTCCCGGCAGAATGGAATTCCTTCTTCAGCTCCCTTCAAAGCATTAAGCACCCAATGTTTCCAGTCTCAAACCAACAGCAATTCTTTGCAATAACAAAATTCCAGCCTCTAGATCTCATGGAGGAGAGATCTATATATAGTTATTTTGGAGAGAGGATGAGTCAGCTTGAGATCTGACTAGTGTCCTCTCCCTCTCTCAGTTCTTGAGTCCACTTGGAGGTTCTTGCTTCCACTTGGAGATTTGGAACCTCTTACTCATCACCAGTCGAATTCCCTGAGGCAAGTGTCATTTTGGAAGCTTCCTGAGCATTGACACATTGAGGAATGAGCCTGCCACTTGTCCAAACTCGCTCAACGCAAGTAGCTAGTGTTGGAGCTGACATTCAACGCAGGTAGCCAGTGTAGCAGTTGACATTCAGCGCAGATGCTCAGTGGAGCAGTTGACATGATCCTGAATTGACTTGTTTTTTAGTGGTTTCAGGTGGAGAACTTCTGTGAATTGCTGTGGTTAGTTAGCCTTGTTCCTCTAGGGGTAGGAACAACATGTTTAGGGACTTTGGATCCCTCAGATTATGGACATTTCATGCTCAATGCTGTAAGGCACAAAAATTTCTATAACAGTTGCCCCCTAAAGTATGAGGCCGTTTATCGGGTGAAATGCTTTATCCAGGAGGGTCCGAAGTTCATCCATTTGTTGGGAGGAGACATGTAATAAGATACAATACAATACATTATGATTCATACTGCTTTCATGATCTAGCTGAGGCGGGCATTCCCATGCTCATCTTTATAAATTCATTTTTGTACATAGAATAGACGATCGTCTGATGGTAGACTGATAATTTTGGCGAAATTATCATCCTTTGAGTAGGATGATCATCTGCTACAATGATGTACATGTCAAATGTCTTTATCTTTCCTGAATATATATCGCAGCCCGGATGGATGAAACTAGATCCGGGGTCTTCTAACTCGTTCGATCTTCACTCTAAGTACAAGTCGATCCATGTGAGAATTGCGCTGAAGTCGAACATGGAAAGACATCGCTTGATTACCGGTCAATGAAGTAAACCGTTAACAAGCGCGAGAGGAATCACCGATAATGATAATGACCCTCAAGGTACTGCAGTACAATTCACGTGGTGTGAATAAAGGACTTGGCGTCGAACACCACGCAAAATCTTCTGGTCGAAGTTCATTGATGTATACCTGTCGCCGGAAGTGAGAAACTTGCCATTGAGGCATGCAAGCTTCAAAGTACTGAAGGGGTTGTTCCTAGATCAACTTCTTGGATAATGAGCTGATGTCGACAAGAAGCGATCCGTCAAAGGAGGCCCTTGATGAATCCCACATCAGTGACATGGAACGGAGCTAATGATTTTAATGGAGGTGAAAACGATCTGTGACATATGATTCAGGGTGGCGGTCATGAATGGATGAAGGATAATGTATGGCAGTGGATGGGACCCGGTTGACTCTTTCTGAACGACTTCTCTTGAACATATGGCGACACTGATGCGATGGATCGGTAGCATTACCCCAAATATGGATGGTATGGCGAGACCATGGTGATGTGACCGGTGAATGAGACAACCCAACCCGATTGTGGTACGGAGGAAAAGTGTCATGTTCAAGAGCGACCTGCTACCATCAAAGTTTTCTCGATTTTCTCCCAATTTTTCCCCAGTCATTGCTGACCAGTACCTCTTTATTTTTGTCAAGCTTGAGGAGGATAACATATGCTTGTTCTATAACCTGCCCTTCGGGCAAGCCCATCGCTATGTTTTAACGAGTCTAGCGATAGTGAAACTCGTTCTCGTCTAAAGACAAGTTTGTCGTTATTTAACAATTTTAACGAGTCTAACGACAAGGATAACTCGGTCCTTTTCATTTTTAGAGAGTCTGAAAAGGTACATAAAGTCAACTCCAAAATTCCTTTTTCGTCATCTAATCCCTTAAGTTCGAAAAAGTATAAAACAATACAGAAGGGATGAGTTTTCGATAATTTTAACGAGCCGAATAAAGCAAGCGCTCGACCTTTTTGTGCAATAATCCCTCAGGTCCAAAAAGATTAAAATCTAGAGGAGGGATAGCTCTTCCTGTCCTTTAACGAGCTGGAAGGCCAAAACTTGGCAATCTTTTCATATTTTACGAGTCAATTGAAAAGAGCTTAAAGAAGACTCGTCTCTTGAGGAACGAGTGATAAACAGGGATAGCAGCTGATTCCAGGTACAGGTTGGAATTTTCCAATCACGGCAGTGTCACAAGGATGGCTAGGTGAAATCACTCTTCACAGCTGTTCCTCAAAACGGGTAAACAATCATATGGAGGTGAACGATCGGCCAAATGAAAAGTGGAGGTGACAGGTGCAAACACGACCAAGGCTTTAATGGCTGATGACATTACATTCACGGTGGTTATTTACCGGGATAGTTCATTTTTTAATGAGCTCAAACGCGGGTGGAAACATTTGCTCGATCTTATGTTTATTTTTTAACAAGCATGAACTATGTGCTAAAACTGCTCGGATCTTGCGTTTATTTTTTAACGAGCATGAACTTTATGCTAAAACTGCTCGATTACCCAGTCATTTTATAAGAGTGTCTCATCAAGATTCTATTTTTTATGGAGCTTCATCTCACTAAGCTTTGCTCCGCATCCTCTCTTTATGCAAGTTAGGAAACGGCTAACCCAAAAAACAGATAAATAACCGCTCTTTTCTTGCACTCCAAAAGGTTTGCATGCCCCCAGGTATAAAGTATGATTTCAAAGTTACCTCTACTTCAATTCCATCGAAACTTTCGTTTCACCGGGAGAGGCCTACCTCTTTCAGGTTACCCAAAGATTGTCTCGTTGATCTTTCAAACAAAACACTTCCTCGGCAATGTCTACTGAAATAAACAAAGGTGAGTGACGACCCCCGCCCTCTCACATAACTTTGACAAGAGAATCTTATTCCAGAACAACCCCTCTTCCAACCACGGACGGGGTACGGACTAGTCATATTCTCCCGCGGAAACCTACCCTATACCCAAAGTTTTCCTGCCGAAGCAGGCCAGGACGCATGCCCCCTGGGTTCCAGTCATATCCTCCCGGATTACTCGCGCTCATCAGGAGGATGGACCATGGGTTGAGACACTTCTTGCATGAATAGACCATTTAGGGATGGTACATGACTATTTGCAATGCGTGATCCGGGAAATGAAAGTTGGTCTACGAGCTTGACCATTCTTCCTTCATGCGGAAAACACATTACTCTAAAGAGTGAGGAGACTATAGCTCTCATGCAATATATATAGTCTCATCCAAGGAGTAGGTTATAATCCAAGGGTCCTTGAACGACCATCATGTTCATTTGAACGGTCTTCCCTTTCAATGTTATAGGCACATTGGGGAGGATCCCTAAGGGTCGACTGGTTCCTTTATCAAAACCTGATAGATTTCTCATTTCAGGTAAAAGCATTGGCGAACCAAGCGCTTTCCAAGCAATAGAGGAAAGGATACTCACAGATGCCCCCTCATCAATGATAGTGCCAGCCATTACCATTCTGTATATTTGAACGATAATTCTGAATGGTATACTGGCTGGCAACCGGGGTCTGCCTAGTTGGTTCCAATCAAAGGACACAACCAGGTTGCTTGGTGGTGGGACCGAATATACAGCCTGATATCACTCTGACAAACTTCCTTCCTGCGATAAAGGAATGGTGGCATTCCCCCCTTGTTCATCAGAGTCAGTGTTAATGAAGAGAATTTGGACGGTGTCGTCTTTATTCTCCTTTGTGATGGTATCATTCGAAGATAGAGCCTCTGAAGGCAAAACCGGGTCAACTGCCGTATCAACCTTTTTACTTTCGTCAAGCATGGATCCAGACGGTTCATCTTCAATGATAGGTGCTTCGGCTGACCACCTGGGCGGGTCAGTCGGGTTCTCAACTAGTGAGGGACTTGGCAGGAGTCTTTGATATCCAGGAGGGAGATGCGCTCGTAAAATCGGGCGATCTTCCAGAACTCTTTTTGCCTCGTCTAAGAAGGGACAACGGTGGATGGCATGATCGCCTTCACACAGTCTGCAGGGAAATTTAGCTCTCCCGCTCTGTCCTGGGGCTTCACTCCCACTAGTTGATGGTGAGCAGTCGACATGGCTATCAGAGGTCGATGCTACCGAATTGTGCAAACGGGGGGACCAGTCCCTTAGTATCCGGGGGATACAGGGACAATCTCTATGGAAGTGGTCTCCCTTGCATATTACGCATGGCGATTTAGGCCTTACGAGTGTTGTGTGTGGATTTTTGTTAGATGACACTTGTTTGCCCCCAGTCGCCTTAGGCTCCTTCTTCTTCTTTTCTTTCTTCTTCTTCTCCTTCTTCTCCTTAGGAACCCGGTTTTTTGTTCGACCAGTTCCGTCAAGCGAAGAGGAAGGAGGGGAGGAAGATGAAGTGGAAGGATGGGAGGCAACTCTTGTCTGATCTAACTGTTGACTCGACTGTTCAGGAATGGTGGTATTCTGAACGACATTGGTTGAAAAGAGCCAGACTGGTAGGCCAATTGTCAGTCCTAGAAGCGACAATGTGGCCATGTGGGGCGCACCAACATCTCCCCAAGAGGAGAAGGGACTAGGATTTCCACCAAGAGGAATTCCTTGGTTGGTGTGCTCCATCTTTTCAACCTAAAGATCAATGCAGGATTAAAGGGTGATTGTTCCGTTTTAAATAAATTATTAACGACGCTTTTAGACACAACTTGCCTTTTCACTTTTAAAGAGTCGAGAAAAAGCTAAAGATGACTCTAGTCTCCTTCGATGTTTTAACGAGCCCGAAGTGACAAATGCTTGGCTGGACTTTTTCTGTTATAGAGTCTGAAAAAGGCCAAAAGAAACTGCTCTGAAGTTCTAGGCAGAGGGTGTGCCAAACTTTTCGCAAAACCACAGAATACTTTTTAAGGTACGGGCGGTCGATCTTCGTGAATGCTGTGTTCACTGCATTGCAATCAGTAGGGCGGCCGACACGGCTTCCTAAGGATAAAAGATATATGCCTATAGGGGTCTCCCAATATATACGCAACGGTACGTGGGAGCACAATCCGTACTAGCGCTATCGTCCCTCAGGAGGAATCACCCACCTTCCATGAGATCGAAAGTCACTAGGTTTAACGACGCCGGAACACGTCTCTAGCCTAGACCTCTATGTTGTGCGTTATGTTACAAAGCGTTGTTAGGTTCATTCAGTTTATTTTAAGTTGATCTTTTTAAAGTTTGCCTTTCAAGGTTCACCACGAGATGTACGATACAATTCCTAAATGCAGTCTAAGATGATAAGCAAGCTTTATTATCTTTTCAACTTTGAAAATCCTAGCTACTAAGGGAAAAGAAAGACACTATCTTTTCTCAAAGAGCAATCAGCACACTCTAATGCACTTTTCCTAAATCCAACATGCAAACTATCAAATGCAAAATGCACAATGCAGGTGTTTGTTTTCCACTTTCTTAGTATTAATGCCTACAAAGAAAGCTTTTTGTACAACTTTGAATTTGCTTTTAAATGATCAATACAAACAAGTTCACTTTTTGGAAATCAGAGAAGATAGAAGAGATTACACTACTTAACGATTTTCGAAATAAAGACTTGTTTTGACACTTAAAAGAGACAGATTCAAACCAATAAGCAAAATTAAATCTATAATCAATCTGCAAACAGCCAATGAACTCTCCTCTAAGATCACAATTAATCAGATCTGAATCAAAGGCTACAGGATGACTACTTTACTCATGCAAAGGAAAACTGTAAATGACGCCACAAACACATAAAAAAATTCACAGTCATTTTGTACAAAAGGAGGTGGAATCTAAGCAAAGAAAAGGAGTTATCATACTGGTACCTTTGCTGGTTAAAGGCTGCAAAAACAGAGATCAAAACAGGGCAACAGACAGCAGAGAACCCCAGCTGCACAAGGCTAAACTGGTTCAGCGCAAGTCCAACATTGTGGGTTTTACATTCAGCGCAGGTAGCCTTCACGAGACCTGCGTTGAAATGCAAACTGCCTTCACAGTGTCTGCGCTGAAGGAGAAACTCTCGTTTCCCCTGGGTTCTGGGTCATAAAATGCTCAAAAATCAACTGTTTCAGGCCAAATCAGAAACACAAGCAAGGTATAATCAAAGGGATGCTTTGAAAGGGTACTAAAGACTATCACAAAGGATCATCAAGTCATTTGTGAGTCCATTGTTCAGATCATAGACAAGTCCAGCAACTGGATCAAAGCAGCAACTTTCTACTTTGCATCCGGGAAAGATGCAGTTCGATTGTTGCTGTCAAGTCTATGAAGTAAACAAATGACAAAAACACAAATGAAATGAATAAACAAATTCTCCCCAGCGGAGTCACCAATTTGTTGTGGGGAAAAATGCCTATGCAGGACGATCCTATCCACCTAATGTGTGACAGTGCCTTAGCAACAAACAGATATAGCTATTCTGGTTTCTTCCTTTATGAAATGTGAAAGAGGGGAGATCGATAGACTTACCGTTGTCTTCCGTTTGTCCCTCGATCTAGATCCTCTTCTCTTTGGGTGTTCACAGCTACTTGTCTCCTCGCTTGCTCAAGAGAACAGCTACTTGATTCCCACGAGATCACAAGAGAACAGCTACCTGTGACAAGAGAACAGCTACTTGTGACAAGAGAAGAACACAACACAAAGGCAGATATTCATATTCACAAATGATTCAGGATTAGAAGTAAATCAAATACACTAATGCAATCATACAAATACACCAATATATAGGAGAAAACCAAGATAGCTTTATTGATTGATAACAAGGTTCAGAAAGAGATACAAACCAGAGGGCTCCAATCCAGCATCTCCTTCCCGGCAGAATGGAATTCCTTCTTCAGCTCCCTTCAAAGCATTAAGCACCCAATGTTTCCAGTCTCAAACCAACAACAATTCTTTGCAATAACAAAATTCCAGCCTCTAGATCTCATGGAGGAGAGATCTATATATAGTTATTTTGGAGAGAGGATGAGTCAGCTTGAGATCTGACTAGTGTCCTCTCCCTCTCTCAGTTCTTGAGTCCACTTGGAGGTTCTTGCTTCCACTTGGAGATTTGGAACCTCTTACTCATCACCAGTCGAATTCCCTGAGGCAAGTGTCATTTTGGAAGCTTCCTGAGCATTGACACATTGAGGAATGAGCCTGCCACTTGTCCAAACTCGCTCAGCGCAGGTAACTAGTGTTGGAGTTGACATTCAACGTAGGTAGCCAGTGTAGCAGTTGACATTCAGCGCAGATGCTCAGTGGAGTAGTTGACATGATCCTGAATTGACTTGTTTTTGAGTGGTTTCAGGTGAAGAACTTCTGTGAATTGTTGTGGTTAGTTAGCCTTGTTCCTCTAGGGGTAGGAACAACATGTTTAGGGACTTTGGATCCCTCAGATTATGGACATTTCATGCTCAATGCTGTAAGGCACAAAAATGTCTATAACATGCATGCATGATGTCAGGTCTGGTACCTATTAGATAAAGAAAAATTCCAATCATAGATTTGTAAGTTGGCTAGTTTACTACTGGAAATTCATCGTTAAATATGAGACTGCATCATGTTATCATTGGAGTACTTACTGGTTTAGAATCTTCCATTACGTACTTCTTCAAGATCTACTTGAGATATTTGGTTTGTGAAAGAAAGATACCATCTTTTGTTTGTTGAACTTGTAGACCAAGAAAATAAGTAAGTTCACCAAGTAAGGACATTTCAAATTCTTGCCCCATTACTGAAGTAAAACTTCTGACTCATGGATTCTTCATTTCTACCAAAGATGATATCATCAACATAAACAACAATAATTAGCAGTGTATCATTTTCAATCTTTGTGTATAAATTGTTATATGCGGCACCTTTTGTAAAACCTTGTTGTTGTAGATATTTGTCAAGTCAATAATACCAAGCCCTTGGAGCCTGTTTCAGACCATAGAGAACGTTTTTGAGCTTGCATGCGAGTTTTGCATAATTTCCAAGAATGAATTCCCCTGGTTGTCCAATATACACTTCTTCTTCTAAATATCCATTAAGGAAAGTTGATTTTACATCCATTTGATATACTTTGAATTTTCGAAAACCAGAAAGGGCAAGAAACATCCTTATAGCTTCAAGTCTGGCAACAGGTGCAAAGGTTTCTTCAAAATATATACCTTCTTGTTGAGCATATCCTTTACAAACAAGTCTTGCCTTGTTTCTAATAACTTCTCCATTTTCATTCAGCTTATTCTTAAATATCCATTCTGTTCCTATAACATTTTTATCATGAGGTCTAGGAACTAATTCTCAAGTATCATTCTTTTCAATTTGTTCTAATTCTTCATCCATGGCCTTGACCCAACATTCATCTTTGCATGCTTCATGTACATTCTGAGGTTCTGTGGAGGATAGTAATGTGAGATAAATTGAGGTCCCTGTAAGAGTTCTTCTTGTCTATACTCTAGACCCTTTTTCTCCTAGAATTTGAGATTCTTGATGATTCTTCTAAACATACCTGGATGGAGTATTTTCCCTGTCTGTTGTATCTTATTTTGATGCTTCATTGGTTTCTTCTTCAATATCATTTTAATTTGATGCGGGAAAGCATTCCCCATCTTCCTCATTGTCATGTTCCTCTGTTGATTTCATCTATTTTGGATTTCTGCATGCTTCATCAACTACAACATCAATGCTTTCAACAATTTTCTGAAGTCTTTTATTATAACATTTGTATCATTTACTTCTGGAAGAATAACCAAGAAGAATACCTTCATCTAATCTAGGTTCAAACTTACCAAGTTTTTCATCAGTACTTTTGATAAAAAAAATTCTTCCAAAAACTCTAAAGTGTTTTACAGTAGGAGGCTTACCATACCAAAGTTCATGTGGAGTTTGATTGCTATTTGCCCGAACATTTTCTTTGTTGAGAATAGTCACGGCAGCAAAAGCAGCTTCACCCCATAAGGTTGCAGGAGTTCCAAATTCATCTCACATAGCTCGAGCCATTTTTTTAACTATTCTATTCGTCCTTTCTACCACACCATTTTGTTGAGGATTTCTTGCAGTGGAGAATTGCCTTTTTATTCCATGTTGTTCACAAAAGTCAAAGAATTCATCTGATATGAATTCTCCCCCTCGATCAGATCTGAGACATTTTCTTTTTCAATCTAATTCATTTTCAACTAAAGCTTTGAAAGCTTTAAACTTTTCAAATGCTTCATCTTTATGTTTTAGAAGACCTATCCAACACATCCTAGAAAAATCATCAATAAACAAAATAAAGTATTCTTCTCCACGAGGTGACTTTTTCCTTGTTGGTCCACATAAATTAGTATGGATGAGTTCAAGAGGCTTACTTGCTAACCCTTCTTTTTCAATGAAGTGAACTCTGGTTTGCTTACCGATTTGACATGGTTTGCATATGGTCTTTTCTAGGATGTTGATATCTGGAAGATCACGAACTGCCTTGAGCTTGCATGCTTTTCTTATTTGAGAAAAGCTTAGATGTCCCAATCTTCTATGCCACGGTCAGTTTTCATCTGTTTTTCTTAGATATCATTTTTGTTTTCCTCCTTTGAGTATGTATAAGTTGTTTGGAGTTCTTCTACCTTTGATCACGGTCTTTCCTGTATCAAGTTCACGAACGACACATCCTTTTGATCGAAACACCACTTCATTTCCTTGATCACACATTTTACTGACACTCAACAGGTTATGCTTTAAACCATCTACATACATGACATTTCCAGCTTTAACCTTTTCTTTCAAGAAAACATAACCTTTACCTTTAATGACCGCTAGAGTGTCATTTCCAAATGAGACATTCTTTTCTTTTTCTAAAGCATTATATGAATGGAGTTTCTCTTTATCACCTATCATGTGTTTGGAGCATCCACTGTAGATGTACCACTAATTTTCTTGTCCTTCTGCATACAAATCTATACCACATATTTCTGGTTGAGATTCCTTCCTTCTCCATATCTTGGGATTTAATGGTGTTTACTCCTTTTGAAATGTTGGCCGAAATTTTCTCTTTCATTCAGATTCTTCATGACCAAAATTGTTACAAATCGAGCATTTTGTTTCATTTTCAAGAGGAGAAAAGTTATTATAGGAACTTTTCTTGATTCCTATTACACTTCTTTGATTTCGTGCTTCTCTAATCATGATGGTTTTGTAAGCAACACATTGAGCAACCTTGTGTCCAAAGTTATGACATGAAAAACATTGCCCATTAAAGAAGTTTCTACAATCATAGAATCTTTTGACATTGTTTACTTGTTGGTTGCGGCTTCTAATGGTATTCATCCTTGGAGTAAACTGAGTATGATTTACCTGATGAGTGATTTTAGGCCTTTGCTGACAATTGACATACTTTTCACTCGTCTTTGCTGCATCAAGATAACTTCTGGTGGAGGTTGACGGCTTCTGTGATTGAGATGATTCTTCAGTATATCCAAGACTTGACTTTATTAGAGGAGAACGCTGAACTTTGATAATTTCATTCAAATTTTTTGATCCTTTAGCAAATCTAATATTGAGAGATTTTGTCTTCTCAATATCTTTTCTTAGACCCACAATTTCACATTCTAGTTTTTCATTGTGATTTTCTCTTTTAGCAAGTTGGTGTGTCAAAGTATCTATGATCATATTCTTTTCCTCTAAACAAATTCTGAGTTTAGTGGTTTCTTCAAGAAAATCTTCCTCTTTTAATGCATCCAAAAATCATCATTGTCATAGGCCATGAGAAGTCTCTAATCATGTTCAGTTTCATCTTCATCACTATTAGATAAACCATCACTATCTTCATGCGTATAGTAACTCCTTCTATTCAAAACTTGTTTTGTATCTCCTTTCGCATATTCCTTCCCTTTTTCATATTTATCTTTATGAGGACATTTGGCAGCATAGTGACCAACTCTACCACAAGCAAAGCATTTGAAAGGTAGCTTACTCTGAATCTTTTGGAACCCTGTTGAAGCTTCTTGAAAAAATTTACCTCATCTTCTTCTTATGAAATGTGTCTTGATTCATGGTGCTCTTCCTTTTATTTTCCTTTTGTTGATGCTTTAAATGCGGTTCTCTCATGGACCTCCTTTTCTCATTTCAAAGGCAGATAGGATTCCATGGAGTTGAGTCATTGTAATAGTTTGAAGATCCTAGTTTTCTTCTATGGCAGACACTTTTGACTCAACCTTAGAAGACAAAGATCTCAAAATTTTCTCCACTAATGTAACTTCCTTTATCTCTTCACCCAGATTCTTCATATACTTAACAATCTCATATATACATAATAAGTAACTAGCAATACTGTCATCACTATGCATCTTAAGAGTTTCATACTAAATTATAAGAGTTTCAAGCTTAGCACGTTTTACTCGAGAGTCTCCTTCAAAGCTTTGAATGATTTTGTCCTATATTTCTTTCGTTTTCTTGAGTTGCATGACTTTGACAAATTTTGATTCTGACAGACTTCCCAATAATGTATTGACAACTTTGGCATTAGTTTCATATAACTTCTTACCTGCAGACTCTGTAGGAATTGCTGCTGGAAATTGATATCTTCCTACAATTTCCCAAACATATGCTCCAAACGATTGTAGATAAGCTCTGGTTCTTATTTTCCAATATACTAAGTTGCTCCCATTAAAGATTGGTGATCTTCTTTTCTCAAACAGATTTATATACTCTACTTCTGTAAATTGAACTAGCGTGTACATGCAACTATGATTAGAAAAACCAATGTACACCCAGAAAACTTGTGATTTAGAAAATTTATCATGTTGATCTTTAACCAGTGCATCAGTAACTTATTAAACAGAGCAGTAAAAACAGAATAAACCATCACACATAAGCAACACACATGAACAACAAGATTTAAGGTGGAAACCCAATGTGGGTGAAAACCACCTGCTACTATCGTCTCTGTCTGCTTTTAATAATAAGAAAATCTATTTACAATATTGTACTGATGCAGACTCATACCAGTACACAGGCACCCACCTGCAGAAGGCTACAACCTTCTCTCGTTTTCCATCTTCTACTAGAAGGGAGTTGCAACCCCCTATCTCTTGTACTAGCCAATGTGATTACTAGTACGTAGGCGCCGGCCTACAAAATGCTACAACCTTCTCTCCTCCTACAGGGACCACGTTTCATAAATTTTCAGACTGGATGCTCCTGGTACACAACTATACACATGAAGACCTTGTTTCATCAAATTTTCATACTGGACCCATCAGACTTTGAAACTTAATCTGCATCAACCAACATTCAGTTAATCTGAACAATCATATCATTGTCACCAGAACACTATGTTGAACCCAGAAACCTGCATCATCATTCAGAACCAACTATAATCTCAAAAATCATGCATCAGAATGTACACGCTATTTTACTGAACCCAACTTGCGTGTATACACTACTTCCTGTAATCAAACATGCGTATACCTTCAAAACTAATGAAACATTAAACTTCTGAATCAAGTCTTACAACCAGTAATATACTGGCCATCTATTGTATATTTACAGAGCTTTACATAGGCAGCAACAGAGTGTTGAAAAATGGAAACAAGAAATGCTAAAAATAGAAGTGCTAAAATAGTAGTTTGGGTACTAGTGCTGGATTGAGCAACAGGGAATGAAAAATGGAAGTGCTAAAAATAGCATTCTATTTTTAGCAGTTCAGGATGGATTCCCATTTTAGTCAGTCCCTATATTAAAAATAGGAAGTAAAATTTTAATTTGAACTTAACAGTTGTTTGAAAATAAATTAATTAATTCTCCATGAGTTAATTAGTTGTGAAAAATCAAACATGAAGTCTATGTGAGGACATGCAACAGTTTCTCTATTAATTGAGGAATTTATCCATTAGTTAAAGAGATAAGGATGAGTTCTAATTTGAGATGTAATTAATTGGCTCAGTTAACAGAGTCAAGTCTAGTTATAATTGATTTAAACAGTTTGTTTAAATTAATGTGAGTTCAGTTAGTTAATGCATGCTTGCATATAACTGCTGCACTTCAGATAACTGAAGATTCTCTCATGAATAACTCATGCATGTCAGTTCAGATAGAGACCCAGTTGAGATCAAAGAAGGGACAATGTACTATCAGTTGGATGAATATTTTTCCTATAAAGGAAGCTCATCCATGATGAGGATTTATCTCCTTCAGGACTACGTAGTTGGATCAGAGGTTAGTGAGTGTGTGAAGAGGCCAATTCACACAAGTGGCTGCACTGGACCCCAATCAGAATTGCACAAAGAAATAGGAGGCTTGGAGGGTAGACCAGAGGTTAGATAGAGGCCTTTGACTGTCTATGAGCAGCAGAGGTATTGCAGAGAGAGCAGGATAGCTTTTGAGCTGATTCTTTTTGTAACACTATCTATATTTCCACTTGTATGACAATACAGAGTTGGGGTTTTAGGCTGAGGCTTTCCCTAGGTTATATCTTCTGTGTTATGTGTGATTGATTCCTTCTTAGCAGTTATATGTGTTTTTATTGATGTTGCTCATGTTCAATTAAGCTTCCACTAAATTGGTTATAGAAGTAGATCTTGTATTTTGCTTTAGTATATTGCATTATTAGGTGATCTACGGTGGGAATTTCTACATGGTATCAAAGCTAGTTGATTTGTAGAAAAATTCTACATTGTATCGGAGCACAAGTGATCAAGGAAGAATAGTATAAAAGAAGGGAGAAGTTGAAGTTTGTGATTCCTGAATATAGAAATCGAGTTTTTATCACATTTCTATTTCACCTATGGCGTTCAATGGTTTGAGACTCGAATATTCCCTTGATGGCAGTTTAAATTATATAGCTTGGAAGGATCACATGGAAGCAGTACTAGAGGATAACGGTCTAAAGGACTTCATTGATCAAGAAGTCCCCAAGCCGACTGGTGCTGTTGAGTTGGCTGAATGGAAGAAATGTGTGGCTAGAGCAAGGAGAATCCTTCTGGAGTGAGTTTGAGATCACACAGTCTTGAGTCTCCATGGGAAGGAGACATCATTTTCAATGTGGAAAACATTGAAATATCTATATCAGAATAGCAGTGATCAGAGGAAGCTAGCACTGAAAGACAAGCTTTAGAAGATCAAGTGTGAAAAGGGCGACACGATCTCTACGTATCTGAACAAGCTCACCACATGCAGGGATGAGGTTGGAAGTGTAGGGATTGTGATAGCTGATGATGACATGGTGAGTCTTGCACTCCTCGGTCTTCCTGAGAGCTAGCATAGCTACCAGGACTCGGTTAATGGAAGAGAGAAACTGCCAAATTGGGAACGACTTTGGTCGAATTTGATGCAGGAGGAGATTCGAAGAAGCACCAGAGATGGTTTTTCATCCATGGAGGATGAAGAAAATTGTACCTTAGCAAGTAAGGCGAAGAAGGGGAAGGAGAAGGTTTCTCATTTTGAATCCAGTTCTTCACATGGTGGGAAGAAGTTTGACAAATTGAAAGTGCGATGCTTTCGTTGTCATGAGGTGGGCCATTTTGCTACAAATAGTCCACAGAGGAAATCCAAGAAGGGATCTGGGGAAGGATTTGAAGGTGAGGCACTTGCTTCACAGTTTGAGTTGGATTTCATACTCTTCGCATGCATGGTTTCATCCATGGTGGGAAGTGGTTGGTTTCTTGATAGTGGAGCTTCTTTCCACATGACCGACGACAAGAGTTTGTTCAATACTTTGGAGGAGAAAGATCTCCAGATACTCATAGCAATGGGTAATGATGAAAAGTATAGTGTCTCATGTTTAGGCATGATTATTTTTCAGAGGGAGCATGGAGCTCGCCTTACCTTGACCGATGTCAAGTACGTACCAAGACTGAAGAGAAACTTGGTGTCGATCACGATGCTGGAAGACAGAGGCTATGATGTAGTCTTCAGTAAGGGAAAGATTTTCCTCAGACACATCATCACTAGACAGGTGAATCAGATCGGTTCACGGGTCAAGAACCTGTATGCTCTTGAGGTTCAAGATGCATGCAGAGCCTTAAGGAGCAAGGCAATTGATGGAGACATGGTGGTTGAGAGGGAGATTATATTACTTCTCAACATGCAGTG
The DNA here is from genome assembly GCA_031772625.1 of Pinus tabuliformis. Classification (NCBI taxonomy): domain Eukaryota; kingdom Viridiplantae; phylum Streptophyta; class Pinopsida; order Pinales; family Pinaceae; genus Pinus; species Pinus tabuliformis. The sequence goes on along the minus strand of CM062810.1, from coordinate 119,874,136 downwards.
CCAGAAGAAGTCTCAGACGATTGTGGAGGAGCCACGATTGGTGAAGAAGCTTGAGGAGGTTGTGGAGCAGCCACAACTAGGGAAGCTGAGAGGAGACATAGTGGAGGAATCCACTCATGCAGAGACCTCCAGTAGGGGGAAACTTTGAGCCAAGTGGGCAGAGGGATCACATGCAGCTATACCTCCAGGTAGGAGGTGGGGCGATGTGGAGGAGCCCCGATGAGGAGTAACAGGACTGACTGATTGGGTAGAGATAGATGCATATGGAGTGGCAGAGAGAGCTACAGTGTAGGAGTCCCAGGACAGTGTAGAGCTAGTAGACTGCAACAATGCAAGAGGCACAGGAGTGTTGCACTAGTGCAGGATGGCACAAAGAGGTGTGCAATGGTGCGAGATGCATGGAGTGATGCAATAGCTCAGAGGTAAAAGAGGGAGCACTTGTCAGCAGCAGGTAGAGCTTCAGCATCAGAGTATGTTTCTAGCCCAATAGAGAGGTCAGTGGGGAGTTTTTTGTGTTCCGAGAGTTGCTGGAGCAACCACACTTGGTAGAAGTGTTGCATGAAGAACAGTATACAAGAAGGGAGAAGTTGAAGTTTGTGGTTTCTTAACATTGAATTGAGTTCTTATCACATCTATTTCACCGATGGCGTTCGATGGTTTGAGACTCGAATATGCCCTTGCTGGCAATTCAAATTATATAGCCTAGAAGGATAGCATGGAGGCAGTATTAGAAGATAACAGTCTAAAGGACTTCATTGATCAAGAAGTCCAGAAGCCGACTGATGCTACTCAACTGGCGAAATGGAAAATGTGTGTGGCTAGAGTAAGGAGAATCCTCCTGGAGGGAGTTTGAGATCACATTGTCTCAAGCCTCCGTGGGAAGGAGACTCCGTTTTCAATGTGGAAAACATTGAAAGATATTTATCAGAATAGAAGTGAACAGAGGAAGCTAGCACTGAAGGACAAACTTCAAAAGATCAAGTGTGAAAAGGGTGACACAATCTCTATGTATCTTAACAAGCTCACCTCATGCAGGGATGAGCTTGGAAGGGTAGGGATCGTGACAGCTGATAATGACATGGTGAGTCTTGCACTCCTCGGTCTTCCTAAGAGCTGGCATAGCTACCAAGACTCAGTTAATGGAAGAGAGAAACTGCCAGATTGGGAACGAATTTGGTCGGATTTGATGCAGGAGGAGATAAGAAGAAGCACCAGAGATGGTTTTTCATCCATGGAGGATGAAGAAAACTGTGTCTTAGAGAGTAAGGCGGAGAAGGGGAAGGAGAAGGTTTCTCATTTTGAATCCAGTTCTTCCCATGGTGGGAAGAAGCTTGATAAATCGAACGTGCGATGCTTTCGTTGTCATGAGGTGGGCCATTTTGCTACAAATTGTCCACTAAGGAAATCCAAGAAGGGATCCGTGGAAGGATCAGAAGGTGAGGCACTAGCCTCACAGTTCAAGTTGGATTTGACACTGTTTGCATGCATGGTTTCATCCATGGTGGGAAGTGGTTGGTTTCTTGACATTGGAGCTTCTTTCCACATGACCGACGACAAGAGTTTGCTGAGTACTTTGGAGGAGAAATATCTCTAGATACTCATACCGATGGGTAATGATGAAAAGTCTAGTGTCTTAGGTGTAGGCACAATTATTTTTCAAAGGAAGCATGGAGCTCGCCTTAGCTTGACCGATGTCAAGTATGTACCAGGATCGAAGAGAAACTTGGTGTCGATCGCGATGCTGGAAGACAGAGGCTATGATGTAGTTTTTAGTAAGGGAAAGGTTTTCCTTAGACACATCATCACTAGACAGGTGAAGCAGATCGGTTCACGGGTCAAGAACTTGTATGCTCTTGAGGTTCAAGATGCATGCAAAAGCTTGAGGATCAAGGCAACTGATGGAGACTTGGTGGTTGAGAGGGACAGTACATTACCTCTCAACATGCAGCACCAGAAGAAATCTCAGACGATTGTGGAGGAGCCACGATTGGTGAAGCAGCTTGAGGAGGTTGTGGAGCAGCCACAACTGGAGAAGCTGAGAGGAGATCGAGTAGAGACATCTACTCTTGCAGAGACCTCCAGTAGGGGGAACTTCAAGCTAGGTGGGCAGAGGGATCACATGCAGCCATACCTCCAGGTAGGAGGTGGGGCGATGTGGAGTGATCGTCCCAAGGAGGAGGGGCAGGATCCTTGAGGTACCCAACCTCTTTGATTTGACTTTTCTACAGGAGCCTCGATGAGGAGTAGCAGGACTGACTGATTGGGTAGAGACAGATGCAGATGGAGCGGCAGAGAGAGCCATAGTGTAGGAGTCCCAAGACAGTGTAGAGCTAATAGGCTACAACAATGAGAGAGGCACAAGAGTGTTGCACCAGTGCAAGATGGCACAGAGAGGTGTGCAATGGTGCGAGATGCATGGAGTGTTGCAGCAGCTCAAAGGTCAGAGAGGGAGCACTTGTCAGCAGCAGGTAGAGCTTCAGCATCAGAGTATGTTTCTAGCCCAACAGAGAGGTCAGTTGGGAGTTTTTTTTGTTCCGAGAGTTGCTGGAGCAACCACACTTGGTAGAAGTGTTGCATGTAGAACATTCCAGAGGTACAAGATTAGGTTCGAGTTGAAGCCTTTCTTGTTGAGAGGGAGTGTTGAAAATAGCAACAAGAAATGCTAAAAATAGTAGTGCTAAAAATAGCACTATTATAAATAGCACTGCTATAAATAGCAGTTTGGGTATCAGTGTTGGATTGAGCAATAGGGAATGAAAAATGGAAGTGCTAAAAATAACATTCTATTTTTAGCAGTTCGGAATGGATTCCAATTTTAGTCAGCCCCTGGACTAAAATAGGAAGTAAAATTCGAATTTGAACTTAACAACTGTTTGAAAAGAAATAAATTAATTCTCCATGAGTTAATTAGTTTTGAAAAATCAAACATGAAGTCTATGTGAGGACATGCAACAATTTCTCTATTAATTGAGGAATTTATCCATCAGTTAAAGAGATAAGGATGAGTTCTAATTTGAGATGTAATTATTTGGCTCAGTTAATAAAGTCAAGTCCAGTTAGATTGATTTAAACAGTTTGTTTAAATTAATGTGAGTTCAGTTAGTTAATGCATGCTTGCATATAACTGATGCACTTCAGATAATTGAAGATTCTCTCATGAATAACTCATGCATGTCAGTTCAGACAAAGACCTAGTTAAGATCAAAGAAGGGACATTGTACTATCAATGGGATGAATTTTTTTTCCTATAAAGGAAGCTCATCCATGGAGAAGGATTTATCTCCTTCAGGACTGCGTAGTTGGATCAGAGGTTAGTGAGTGTGTGAAGAGGCCAATTCACACAAGTTGCTGCACTGGACCCCAATCACCTGTGCTTTTTGTAATACTGTCTATATTTCCACTTGTATGATAATATAGAGTTGGGGTTTTAGGCTGAGGCTTTCCCCGGGTTATATCTTCTGTGTTATGTGTGATTGATTCCTTCTTATCAGTTATATGTGTTCGTATTGATGTTGCTCACATTTGATTAAGCTTCCGCTAAATTGGTTGTAGAAGTAGATCTTGTATTTTGATTTAGTATATTGCATTATCAGGTGATCTACAGTGGGAATTTCTACATGGTATCAGAGTTAGCTGATTTGTAGAAAAAATCTACACAGAGATCACCCTTCTCACTTATACAATTAGTCAATCAAATACCAAACTCCTTATGCATTCAATTTTACATTCAGATCTAAGAAGACTTCATTGACAAACAAAAGTAGAACCTGCGTGTACACTAGCTTTTGTAGAGACAAACCAACATACATATCTGCAAATATTAACTCACAACTTTGCTGCACTTCCAAACTTCAGACAAACCCAAAATCATGATATTTAAAGAATAAAACAGGTGTACATAATCAGATCTAGCCCAACCAATATCAAATCATTCAGTAATAAGTAATTTCAGGTCTCATGATCCTGATCCAACATTGAATTCAAGGTGCACAAAGTATTTCAGATCAAATCAAAAACATAGCCCCTACAACATAAAATATACTTCAAATAGAAGTATTCCTTAGAAACCCATACACTTCCACCCTTGGCCTTATGATCTTCTCCTCCTTATATAGCTTTAGGCTCTTTGTCAATACCTTGGAACAAAACCACTTAGGACCAATACCTTGGACCAAATACCTAGGGTCAATACCTTGGACCCAAAATACCTTGGACAAAATACCTTAGACCAAAACCTTGGTTTTCCAACATGTATGCTCTTTTCCTCCTGTGGGAGTGCGTGTATACATATACTCTCCTTTTGTTCTGTGGACCAGTGTGTATATGATGTTTTGACTAAGTGGACATGCGTATACTTCTTAAACGGCTTTTCATCAGCCTTTTCTTTTACCTTCTTTATTTTGATCAGTAGACCTTAGTTCCATATTCTTGTTCTTCTGTACCACTGCCCTGTTACAGTGGGAATTTCTACATGGTATCAGAGCTAGCTGATTTGTAGAAAAATTCTACACAGAGATCACCCTTCTCACTTATACAATCAGTCAATCAGATACCAAACTCCTTATGCATTCAGTTTTACATTCAGATCTAAGAAGACTTCATTGACAAACAACAGTAAAACAACAAAATTGATCAGATAGATCAGTCAGATCTAAAGAAAAGGCGTTTCTTTTGTATACATTATTTTGAAGAGTAGAACCTGCGTGTACACTCGCTTTTGTAGAGACGAACCAACATACATATCTGCAAATATTAACTCACAACTTTGCTGCACTTCCAGACTTCAGACAAACCCAAAATCACGATATTTAAAGAATAAAACAGGTGTACATAATTAGACCTAGCCCAACCAATATCAGATCATTCAGTAATAAGTAATTTCAGGTCTCATGATCCTGATCCAACATTGAATTCAAGGTGCACAAAGTATTTCAGATCAAATCACAAACATAGCCCCTGCAACATAAAATATACTTCAAATAGAAGTATTCCTTAGAAACCCATACACTTCCACCCTTGGCCTTATGATCTTCTCCTCCTTATATAGCTTTAGGCTCTTTGTCAATACCTTGGAACAAAACCACTTAGGACCAATACCTTGGACCAAATACCTAGGGTCAATACCTTAGACCAAATACCTTAGACCCAAAATACCTTGGACAAAATACCTCGGACCAAAACCTTGGTTTTCCAACATGTACGCTCTTTTCCTCCTGTGGGAGTGTGTGTATACATATATGCTCTTTTTGTTCTGTGGACCAGTGTGTATATGATTTTTTGACTAAGTGGACATGCGTATACTTCTTAAACGGCTTTTCATCAGCCTTTTCTTTTACCTTCTTTATTTTGATCAGTAGACCTTAGTTCCATATTCGTGTTCTTCTGTACCATTGCCCTGTTACCTATGAATATACCTGTTGTACTATGAGTTGCCTTTTACCAAAACTAAATTGACCTATGAGTGAGCTTCCATCAAGAACAACACTTGTATCATAATGCCAACAAATTCAGCATTTTCGTCTTTTTGCTTGTTTTGTATTTTAAGGGTATCAATTTGCTCACTGAGACTCTCTAAAATATCTGTCTTAAAATTATCAAGCAAACTACCTAATTATGGCCTACTTATTGTCCCGGCTGTAGATTTATTTACTCTTGATAAAAGAGGATCCCTTGGAATTTTCCCTGTTCTTGCTTTACCTCTTGAAATATGTACACATAGATCACAAATATCTGCAAATGGTAACTGAGAAATATCACCTTTTCCCATTAGATTGAGAAGATCAATCCACTCATCTTTAATGGATTTTAGTAAGAGAGATTTCAAAGTTTCCTCATCCAGATTATTCATTTTTTCCCTTTTGATATTATAAACAAATCTTTCGACAAAATCTTCAATATTTTCATCTTCTTTTTGTACCATTTTAAAGACTACATCTTTAATGCTATGAGGCATACAATAATCCTTGTATTTATCCAAGAATGCTTCTTTCATTTGTCCCCATGTTCTTATAGAATTCGTTCCTAAACTCATAAACCATTTTAATGTTGAATCCTTTAAGGTGGCAAGGAACAATTTTAGTTTTTGAGCATCATGCAGATAATCATATGATCTACATAATACTTCAAATTCAAAGAGAAATGTCTTTGGGTCTTCACTTCTTATTCCATGAAAATTAGGGAGGATAGAAGGTGAGATGTTTTTCATTGTTAATGTTGTATCCTCATCAAGGATAGGGAATCCAAAAGGTTTTGGATCTCCTCTTCCTCTACCTCTACCACCACCTCTTCCACCTCCTCTATTTCCTCCTCCTCCTCCAATCCTATGTTGTTCACCATTGACATTGTGTACTTCTCCTTCTCCCTCTTCAGCCATGATGGATTCCTTAAAATAAATATCTGGTTCTACAACAGGATTATCTAGCTTTTCTTCTAGTTCTTCTGGTTCCTTTATCAAAGGTTTGAAGTATGTTTCTTTTTCCTCTTATTCAATAGGAACTTCCAACTCTTGAGCTAGAAGTTGTTCTCCAGTTGAAGATAGGAAAATTATTCCTGTTGTTGGGGATGTAGGATCTACTTTGATTACAACTTCTGTTGATGAAGTTGGTGAATCTTTAGGTTGGATTTCAGATCTCAAGACTTCAGGAAGTCTATATTGGCCTACTATGGATGGAATTCGAGTTTGTGTGGGTGGTGTGGCACTACATGGTCGTGGTGGAGTGAGTGATGATGTGGGAATTAGACTTCTTCCTCGACCTATAAACCTACCTCTAGAGTCTCTTTCCCTATGCATATCATGTTTTTATTTGATTCTTTTTTTAAGACTTCTATTTACACTTCCCGGACAATGGCACCAAAATGTTTGGTCAATTTAATGTTCTTAAATTGCAAGCATAAATTATCGACCATAGTTGGTAAACTTATGAAGTGCAAGTGCACTATATATGCTAGAAACCTTTATTTTAATTTGTAAGATGATGGTTATATTTATTTTGGGGATTTTCGTTGTTATCTAGGTTCCTATTTGTAAGCATTAAATTAGATTTAGATTTCTACAAATTAATGAGTGGAAATAGAGCTATTGTTAGACTAATCTACCAGGTCATATCTATATTGAGTATCATTCTAAGACATCTTATGTTAATCATTCTAAAATTATGAACCTAACCTAAACACCTTGCTGCAATAAAATAGAGTATTGAGATTAAAATGATTCTAAGAGCAAGAAAACAATACTTTAAAAGTTATCCGCAAAGTATATAAAAATTATAATTCTAAAAGCATGAAAAAAATCTTTTAACACTGACTGTAATTAAGTGAAAACCATTGAAGAAACTAAACCATTAAACGACTACAAAGAAATTCAAATGAAAACGAAATAACGAGATTTAACTGAGTTATAACAAAATGATAAAATAGTGAATTAAGGAAACTAAGTTAGAATGAAATGACAATGCGATAGCAGAGAGTGATAAAATGAAACAAAATTAACCTCGACTGTTTGCAGGGGCCCTCCGCATACAGTAGGTGTAAATTACGCTCAAATATGCATCAAATAGCATAAATGTAACTTTAATTCAATATGAGAACAAGAGGTTTGTTTCACATAACTTCTTCAAAGATTAACTATTACTTTCTTCTTATCCTTACAGAGGATACACATTTATATATAAAATGTGTGCTCAACAGTTTGAGGCTTCTACGCCTATAGGTCTTTTAATAAATCCTTATTCAAATTTGAAACTTAAACAATAAACGCATTAACTTGACGATTTTCTATTTGGAAAGCAAATCGAAGAAATGTGATGCATTAAGACTTCTATTGCTACGTGTTTGACCCGTGCCTTTGACCGTGCCACTATGTGATTCCTTCAGTGAATTGGCTCAAGCGAATAGGAGGAGATCCATGAGGAATCGTTCCTCAACTGCCCATGTGCTTCCTTGCTTCGTTGGTGCACCAGAACCCCGCAAATCATGGAGATAGCTGCATAATCATGTTAATTCCGTAGCTAATGCAATCTTTAACATAATAATAAGGCACATTAACGAATATGAAAAATAAGACATATGAGAGTTTTTACCTTATCAAAATCTATTTTTTTACTTCTTTTATTGAGTTGATATCGATGATGAAAGAGGAAAATGGAGAAAAAAGGGTGTCCAAACAAAACAGTTATGGAACTCTACAGGAAGACTCACCGAGTTGTCCAGGGGAAGACTTGTGTTTGTATTGTTCGGTGGAGTGTTTTGATGTGAGCTTCTCATGGACGTATCTTTCGTTGGAGTTGTCTTCTCGGACTTGCTTTATTTTTTCTCTGTTGAGGGTACCAGTGGATCAACTTTTTTGAACAGTTGCTTGAATTTCTCTTTTGGTATCTCAATCACAGTAGGAGCTCCTTGACTTCTTAAGTTGTATCGACCGTTTTGTTTTGGGGGTTCCTTCTCGGTTGTTGTTTTCTTTTGAGTAGTGTTTAGACACTGATACATGTTAACAACATGCCCAAAACTTGGAGCTCCATCAGATGCAACATCCTCTTCGTCATCTTCGTCTTCTGGCTGAACCTGCTCACTAGCATTAAAATGATATTTCATCCTTGAAGCCACGGAGTCCATGATTCGGTTCCAGTCTTCACAGGTCTTCTTTGAGTGCCCCGATTGGTGGAAATCACAGAACTTATCCTTACCAAGCAGTTTCGTTTTGAACACAACATCTGAACTCTGTGCAAATTTTTTCGGGTGACTACTGATGCTACCTGATGTCATGTTCTTTCTGCATGCAAAATCGAAAGGTTTGCTACTTACAGTTGTCTCGCTTGTTCGTTGCTCGAGTTATGCGACTTTAATTGTCAAGGAATTAAGGAGACGAGTAAGGGTCTCAATTTCACTTATTTCTTTTTCCTTCACCTTACTCACAGTAGCCTAGGACCTCTTGCCCGCGTCTTTGGAGTCCTTCGTTGTTTAATCATTTACAATGAGTCCAATCGTGCGCAAGTCCTTCTTTGCATCAATTACTACTTGGAAATGTTCGGATAGTGTTGGTTTCATAGATCGCTTGACAAACTACGTAATGCTGGTCGGAAATGCAGATGTATAGTAGTCAACTGATGGAGTGATGAGGTTTAGAGTCTGCATTGAACTTTTTCAGGATATGGTTAAACCTCTGGTTAAATTCTTTCACTTTCTCTTTCAGCATCATCTTAAGACTACCCAATTCTTTCAACAACATGGCGGGGGATTTTTCATCTGTAAAATTTTCAAGGAAAATTGTCTTGAACATCCCCCAGTTCTGAATGGAGTTGACAGGAAGGTTGTGGTACCATATAGTTTCTCTTCCATCCAAGGTACATGGAAATAGTCTACATGCAACATCATCGTAACGTACCTTGAGTCTTTGTAGATGTAGGTAGAATGTGTCTAGATGATCATTTTCCTTCACTGCTCTGTTAGGGTCATATTTCGTTAACAACTTCTCTGCATGTCTTGGCATCTTGTGCAAGACACTATGGAGTGCTAATGGGCCCTGTGTCATCCATTCCAAATTCTGATCAACCATGCCTTCTTCTTCTCCGTACTCCTCCTCTTCTTTTGAATCAGATGGTTCAACCTCCGAATCTATTAGTTTGTCTCTACCTCCACCTCCTCCGTTGCCTTCCCCTCCGCTACCTCTGTTAGAACCTGAGCCCAAGAGTGTGTTGTTAACTTTTGATCCTTGTATGAAATTAGGAGGTTCCTCTTCATTCTCAACAGCTTCAATCATCTCTTCAAGAGTGGCGAGGATTACTTCTTCAAAAGACAAGACTACAACTTCTATGGGTGTAGTCTCTTGCTTCCTCTACGAAGAGGGAAGGTTGTGTACTCCTGGGATCAGTCCAACAAATTTGGAAAATTCACGGGTAATGGGACGGACTGAGTGAAGGTGATGATAAAAGATTTCTGGTTCAAGTCTGGGAGGTTAGGAGTAACCAACTTCAGAGTTGCACATGGGAGAGAGGGAGTTCATGTTATTTCCTTGACCAAATGATAGATATATGGGGTTGAGAGGACATTCAACCATAAACAACTAGCGGCCCTCCTTCTAGTGCCAGAAATGTTGACGGTGTTGGACCCACCAACATTCAGGGGATCTCCCCGGTATGAAGTCCCAACTAGACCTCACACTGTTTGGTGTAGGAGTCCCATCCGATACGATGGCCCGGTTTCCATTATCTTAGATATTTTCCTTATCTCTTGTTGTTCAGCACATGAGAGTGTTATGCTTGTAACTTCAAGAAAGTGAGGTGAGTGTGCTTGGTGAGTGCTTAATGTAACTCTGTGTCCAGGTTCTCTTACTGTCAAAAGGGAGAGGTAAAGTGAGCCTCTTGATGAGAGGGAATAGTCCCAACCCAGGAAGAAACACACACAAACAATAAGAAGGGTCTGTCCAACATCCAGTGGAATAGTCCACAACGGATGCGGTAGTCGTGAAAACCAAAGTTCAAGGGAAAACACGTACACCATCCAACGGAATAGTCCACACTGTGGTGACGGTCGTTAACACTAAGAAATACACAAATATGGTATGTCTAATGTTCGACGGAGTAGTTCACACAGATGGGACAACAGTGATAAACAATACAACACATCTTCAATAATATGAGTACTAAAATAACCAAAGTAGTTCAACTATCTTATTACAGGTTAAGAAAACATGCATTACAAATATTTAAAGAATATTATTACAAACGGATACAAAACATGCGTGAAAACGTGCTGGCCTGAGACAAGCTTCTAAATTAAGCAAAATATCCAAGACACATCTATACACCATACATCACTAGTCCCAGTAGTGGGACATTGGAGCCACTCCTTGCTCCTCAAAGAACAAATTACAGACTTTCAAGGCTATGTAGGATGAGCCAAGGTGAAAAGTCCTTTTCTCATACAATGAGGGGATATATATTGCCAAGGGGAGTATAACAAACCCTTCTGACTCTTCGACTTCTCTCATGACTATTTTACTTCCTATGACTCTTCGACTTCATATGTGGGTCTCTTGGACTTCCACTTTGCATTACATTGATTACAACAAGTATGGCCCATAGTAGTGATGTGGCAGAGATAACTCATGACACAACTTGACATGACACTACTGACATGTACTAGCTGACTGTGGTGTCTATGTTGAGTTGTTGTGTTGCTGAGTGATGATATGCTCTTCGTGTAACATGTCTTCACCTCTGCATGGAAAAGTGTGTGGGGTATTCAATGGTCTTGGTCTTTGCTTGATGGTGCATTTGAATGTGTCCCTTTCGCTCGCTTGCTTTATGTGATTCATGTGTTCATTCGACCGTGAGAAAATCTTATAGCATGCGCCTCTTTTCCATCTCGTTCATCGTCACGCCATGTTTCATCAATGTACCTATTCCTGCAATCACTCATGACGATACGACATCAAATCCAAAAATCTCCTAGTCTATCATGATGCATTGTTTTCCATTTCGGTGCAGGTGACCAGGAGAGGGACAAGGCACTGAGACTGCAGAGAGCACAACACAGGTCGGGATGCGAGGCTCCAGAGCACTGTCAGGAAAAATTGTGCATATTTAACTGGGAGATAGGTATTCACATCCAAGACAATAGTGATAGCTATGGGGCAAAACCCACCTGGGAGGTAGAACTACTCAGTTTCCGAGAGGAAGGCCAAGCGGGGTGTTGGGGAGTTGCTCGTTCAATCTGCACAATTTTCAAGGGGAGCACTAGCAGGTCATTCCGTTGGGATCTACGCAATTTCTCTGAGGAAGACATTGCAGACAGCAAGAGGCGCTGACAAAAAAATATACGCAGTTTTCGAGAGGAACAAAAGGTTGGGTTGTGGGAGTTGCTGGTCAAAATTGCACAATCCTGGAAGATAGCCTGGGCCTAGACATCTCTACGCAATTTGTGAGCTGGTTGCATAGCGGGGAAGAAGGGAAGGGCAAGACAACTCTGTGCAATTCCTAAGCTGGTTCCAGAGAGGGGAAGAAGGGTTGGACATGACAGCTCTACACAATTCCTGGGTTGGTTGTAGACTGGGGAAGAATGGTTGGACCGACAGCTCCCCGTAATTCTGAGATCAGTACAACCCTAGGTCACAACTCAAGTTCTTTCTCCAGTTGACCAACGGGAGGCTTGATGGAAGGTATTGTGGGAAGTGCAGACTGGATCAGCTTCTAGGGAAACTTCTACATAGTTCTTAGAGTCAGTCAGCTGGCTCATTTCCAGAATTATGCAGAGCAGGCTGCCTGGAGGAAAACCTAAATCTCTACACAGTTCTGGGTAGTAGTACAAGGTCACTAAGATCAGGTCTAGTTGACGGAGGGTTGTCCGGTCGACAAATTTTCAGGAAAATTGACTAAGTGTGAAAGTAAGTGTACTTGTGCATACATGACAATGTGATCGCACACTTAGCACGACTCAATGACAAGACACCTCAAACCAACAAGACAACATGTGCAGATTGACTTAAAGGTTGAGAGCGACAAGTGCAACAGTTGAAATATGTCTTCGAACGACTGTGACGACACTTGCGTGATAGTGTTTACAACTTTTTGTGTGAGTTCAATCGATGTCGATAGAGCGAGAAAAACTCATAGAAACAAAGACAAACATTCAAAATCGCTAGAACAAACTCACAAGCATGACATAGCGATCAACATGCAAAAAGGCGATCGGTGATCGATCAAGCAAAGAGGGTGTGAAAAGTCAACAAGAGCTCATGGGATGAGCCTGAGTGTTTGCGACCATCAAGGGAAAAACCAAGGAAGGCTTCGAAATTTGGATGCAGGCCAAAATTTTGGAGGGTGTTGCAACCACTACAACAGTTCTTCAAACAATTTTTTATAAGAATCTACTATTTCAACCAATTTGTCCTTAAATTGAGAATCACACCCTTGAAAAGCATCATACTTATCTTTAGGTTGTTCTTTAACAATCATGAGAATATACTTTTTACTTGAATTTATTAGCCTTTTCATTTGACTAACATTGATTAAATCCAAGTTTGTCTTGATTCTATGTGCCCTGACAATGTATTCAATTCCATCTTTAAAGAGATGATACTTATTCTCCTTTCTATGAAATACGACATCTCAATCATAAAGATAAGGACTGCCCAACACAACTCCACATATATCCAAGGGAATCACATCTAGCTCAACTTCATCAACAAAATTAGTTGTGATTGCAAAACTTAAGCGAAACTATTTTGTGACATGCATCTGAGTATTTTCTTTCAACCATCCTAAAGGGTATGGTTTTGGATGATTTTTAGTTTCCAATCCCAATTTCCTTACTAGTTCCTCAGAAATTAGATTTTCTTGTGATCCACTATCGAATAATGTGTCTATCTTAGTGTGCTTGGATATGATCCTTATGTGAAAAAATTCAAATCTCTTCTTTTCTTCAGTCACACTATTAGATTTTGAAGAAGATGCAGAACAAGTAGAACTAGATCTAGTTTCAGAAGGATTACTTGTCAGAACCATAGTGGTAATCTTCTTTTCATCACCGGAGTCAGATCCCAAATCTTGTTGGACTACAAAATTAACTTTCATTTCACCCTTCTTCTTAAGGAGCTTCTTTGGTTTAAGTTTGGGACGAAGTTTCCAACATTTGGAATCATCATGTCCAACTCTCTGACAATGAGTACAAGTAGGCCTTTCTCCTTCCTTCTTAGTTGTTGTCGATTTCTTCCCTTTCAACTTATTCTTTCCCTTGCCTTCTTTGGAATCTTTGTTCTCTAAATGCTTGAATGGTTTCTTTGAAAAGTTTGACTGAAAAGGTTTGCCACCTGATTCAATATGAATGGCTTGTACACACACTTCATCAAAGTCAATTGGATTAAACATAAGCAATGTATGTCGCAAATAAGAATGCAAACTTCCAATATACTTCAACAAAGTTTCCCGTGTGTTTTGTTAGATACCTATACCAATAGGTTTCATATTTCATGATTGGCAAAGAAAGTTCCAAATATGCTCTGCTTTGATGATGCAAAGATCCCATATTTTCAAGAGAAGGTAATATGTGTACATAGCCTGATATTGACTCAATTTTGGATGGGTGATCCAACAGCTTAATCTGGATCATGCCATGTTTCAATTTCTTGTTGTAGAATAGAGAAAGAAGTCTGTCCAAACTGTTCAATCTTGGCAGACCAGTAGTTAGGTAGAGAATTAAGGTTCCCAACTGTTTAATCTGGGACCTTGGAAGCAATAAGGGTAGTTCTAGATAGAAAATCAAAAGAAAAAGCCAAAAGAAAAGAAAAGGCACATGAGGGTCTGCAAGTCTAAGTGCACCCTCCATGAAGAAACAAAAAATGCTAGGCAAGTTAATGGGTAGGTAGAAGGGGTTGCAGAAATGTCATTCCTTCCAGTTGAATTTTGCTGGTCTAACATCAAGGAAACATCAATGGATAGGGAAGCTCCTCTTCTCCATCATCTTGCAACAATACAAAGGAGCATGTCTAACTTCCTGTTTTCCCCCCCTCACATTTATTGCTAACATCCCATTACCAGTCACATTCATAAAAGAATTCAATGTCTTATGCTGGTTCTTATTTCTTTAAAAGCCACATTTCTTGTGTAAAATTCTTTTCATTTTGATCTACTTCCTAAACTAAGTTGATTTCATATAAAACTTAGTGTTTTACCCCCTCATTCACCTTCTCCACTCATATTAACTCCTAACTTCTTATTATCTAAATCCCCTATGTTCCCCTTTCCCCTACTATGATGAACACTATGGTGTATAAACCCCAAACAATGTATAGATATTTCCCCCCCTGGCATTATAGCCATATGTCCAAGGTCAGGGATTGAATTGACCTCTGGTCAGTTTAACAACCTAAGCCCTACCCCTCTTTTCCCTTCAGAAACCTTTGAAACCATTTACCCTCTTCATTTGCAAAAAACCTTGTAAAATAACCCACTATTACTCCTAACCCGCGCAATTTGCAATATAAACCAAAAACCCATTTTTCCGCCCTATCCTAAGTTTGTTGCCATGCGCATTTTTCCACAAAAATACTTTGAAATAACCCAAATTGTCGTTATATACCAAAGTCCGTCGGGCGCATATTTCAAAACAAATAATAATATTTTATTGGTCCCGCCTGACCGTATCGTCCGGCCACCTCTGCCTCCCGCCAGCCGTCGGATCTGGGCTTTCCCATCCGACGACCCTTATCAATTTCGGAGCGGCCCCGATGTACTGCTGTTAGCTTCCGAAATTTGTCAGAGGGTGACGTCAGGCCTCTGCCATGCGTCACCCCCAAATTGTATCGGGTCGCCCTCTGACAATCTCGCTTCCGTATAAAGAGCGGTGCGATATCATACCGCTTACCACTTCCGGTTTTCCGCTGACCGGTCATGCCAGCGTCACGCCACCTCACCACCGCGTCAGCACCCCCGCCCGCCATCGCTCTGACATGTCCTCCACCTATGCAGTCCCCGTGGACCACTCACAGGCCGCCACGTCAGCCAATGACGTCATGCTGACGTCACCCGACCTTGACCCCACCTGATGACGTCATGCTGACGTCATCCAAAAAAAGCGCCAATAACCCGAAAAGTCCATATTTTAGCCAAATTTCGTGTTTTTTGTCACTTTTGCTAAATAGACTGTTGCTCACCTCTGCATGCAAATTACGACCGTTCGTCGCCAACCTGCAGAAATCAACCCGAGGACCGTTGGCACCTTCAAGCCCACCTGCATTTGTGACCATTTTCCGGCATTACACCAGGTATTTATCCGAATCATTCCCTTCCCGCTTGGTTGTGTCCATAATTGTCCGAAACTAAGTTAAAAAGAGTAAGGAAGCCTACATTTACCAGCAAATCCCCGGTAGCCAGCCTTCATTTCCAAGGGTTGAGTCGAAATTCACCTGCAGAGCCTCGTTTAGCCAAATTTTCACAAAATCTACAGTCAGTCCGCGCATTCGTGGACTTAAAACCTGAGCTGCACTAATTCACCGCGAAAATAGTGCTACTGGTCCCTGCATTTGCTCAATTAACTCTCATTGGAGCATTCGAACTATTCTTACCACAGTTTACTCCATTTTCCTTGGCAATTTGCCTCACTGCTGCAAAAATACCCCTCTGTATTGTTCTGCCCACTGTAACCAGTTCTAATACAAATCATAGTACTACTTAACCATGGATGCACCAGTAGCACCTGTGGCCCTGAATATTGCTCCATTGAATGCCCCTCAGAGAGAGTTGGAGTGGAAAGCATTAGCAGATCTAGATTATCAAATATCAGAGGAAATGCTAATGCATAGCAAGTACCACATTCACTTGCTAAATGAATTGAAGATTAAGCATGAGAGTGGAATGGATGTATTGGGCATTTGGGACTCTTTCCTCCCTATCTTCAAGCTCCCTCAGGTCAACCAGTTTCCTGACCTAATCCACCGATGTGCTGACTGCTATGACCCCACTCAGAGGGCTGTGCTTGACCCTTCAGGCTCAGTTGTTTTTTATATCACCCCTGAAGCCATCAGAGAGATGCTACACTTCAATACTGATAAGAAATTAGTTCCTTTATCACTGATAGATCTGATAAAGCAAGGAGCTAAGCTGACAGATGCTCAGGTCACCAAGATGAATCAATTGTACATTGACTCTGACACCGTGCAGTACCCTCCCATTTCTCATGTATACCTCAACCAATTGGGCAGAGACCTTGTAGACATGATTAGTCCCATATTGGGCTATAATTCAATAGAATTTGTTGATGAAACTGTGCTGGTGATGATGCTCATGTTTTCCCCTGGCAAGTCCCCAATCTGTTATGACTATGCCACTTACATATCCGATAAAATACATGAGCAATTGATGAACTTGGCAAGAGAAAGGGTGTTCAGATACACCTCCTATATCTACCACTTAATCTTATATTATCAGCATGAGAAATTTCCTTTTGTTGTGAAAAGAGTGGATGCACAAGGCAATCCAAGGTCAGTGGTTTATTGGTCCTCTGCCTTCCACTGCAGATCTTGTTCTCCATACACTTATTGTGAGTTTATAGACCTCTTCATCCACCCAGCCATGTCTCTGCTTCTGAGCTCACCTCCTCCAAGACTAACTGATGAGATGCAGAGGATTCTTCAGTTGTCTAAGGTATACAACATTGGGGATTGGTACTATTACCAAAACCACACAATTATCAGAATATATGGGTGTGAGTTGCCCCCATACAGATTACCCAAATATGTGCCTATGAGATTGTTTGCCCTCGAGTACTTCAGGCAATTTGGGAATGTTGATGTACTCCATTTTTCAGGCAAGGGCAAGAAAGCACAGCTCAAAGTCAGAAACCAATTAGGCCACTTCATTTACAATAAAAGGGAGGAAGGTTGGCAAGAGGCAGATAGAATGCTAGAAGCCCTTGGCTTACAGACCAGCTTCCTTGGGAAACCATACGACCCCAATCATTTCATAAGTTTAAGAAGGGTCAGATATAGGCTGGCCAGTTATGACCACTTAAGGTTGCCTCACATAGAAAAATATGCAAATCAACTAAAGTGGAGGGAAGGCACCTTAGAGGAGGCTACCACACAAGAAGAACTAGGTCAAAGAGCAGTAAAAAATCTCCAAAAGTTGGCTTACTTAGAGCTTTGTTCACAGGTATTTTCTCTTCCAGGCACTCAAGTGGGAGCAGCTGCCTCATCTTCTACAACACATCAGCAAGCAGCCAAAGCTACTGATCAGGCTTCCAGCAAAGGCAAAGAGAAAGAGATGCAGCCAGAACAGCCACCTCATGAAGAAGTACACCAGCAAAAAGTACAGCAAAAAGAGGGGCAGTTAATACAGCAGCAACAACAAACAGCTGAAGCCCCAATACCCACTGAGCAACAGGCTCAAGAGAATGTGCCTCCTAGGCAAGAAAAGACAGTGGAGGCCTCAGTGCTACAAACTCCACAAAAATAAGAAAAGGGAAAAAAGAGGGATAGAGAGCAGGAGACTCCCCTCACCACCTCCACAACTCACGGGGAGAAAAGACACAGAATGAATCCCTCTCTGAGGAAGAAATGCCTATTGGGCAATCTTTGGGCATGGGCCCACCAAGTATGGGGGCATCTGCAAGTTCCTTTCAGCAGGAATAGGAAAGAACAGTTGGAGGAGAAGTCAGCTCCTCAAGCCAGCAAAGGGGAGCTGAAATAGGCATCAAACAACAGTTTATTGATATTAAAAAGAGGAATGAGCCAATAAGGATACAGCTGTACAACCACTTATTGAAAATGGCTCCTACAAATCAGCAGAGGTTGATGTCTGCATACGATGTGCAAGAGGGCAAAATGATAATGAGCCACTTCATGCCAACCATGTTGCAGCCACAGTCTGCAGCTGATTACATAAGGACCAACCTTGAGGTCCTTGCAAAGGACATCCACCCTATGGATCAAATAGAATTGCACAAGCAAACGGGTGAGATGGTATATGCTACCCTTGCAGACAAAAAATTGGTGAATTGTAGGCTGGAAAATAGCCTAAACAACACAGCTGCCCAACTTGAGTTGGAGAAAGCATCCTCCCAGGCAAAGGACAACAGAATCAAAGCATTGGAGGATATCATTATAGAGCTTGGGCATGATCCCAAGGACACCAAAGCTATACAAGCGCTGTTGAAATTAAGAGATGCAGATATGGCAGCGTTAAGAAAAATGGTTAAGATCCCAGCAACTCTTCATCCTCAAACAGGAGAAGTGGCCCAGCTAAGGCATGACCAAGATGCAGCAAGCATGCTGATATCATTATACAAGCAGCTGATCCAGACAGAAGAGAAATTGGGAGAATCAGAGGCTGCACTACAGGCAGCCCTACAACAGAAGGAAGGAGGCCAAACATCTCAGCCCCCTCCACAAATAATCAACCTTGAGGAACCTCCTCAAACTACTGCTCCTCCTATAGAACAGACAGCTCAGACAACGCCATCTACATCAGCACCAACACCAACAACAGAGCAGGCTCCAAGCCTTGACATGCAGAAGCTAAAGAATGAAATTCAGGCCTTAGAAGCCCAAATGGCAGAGCTAAATGCAGCCAGGGAGAATTTAGCTAAGCTGAATGAAAAATATGACAAATCAAAGCAAAGCATAGCTGAAAAGGGAAGAGAAGTGAAGGCTCTCAAAGAGAAGATAAAGGAGCTGGAGAAAGAGCTCACCCTTGACAAAGTGGTGGCTGAGCTCAAGACAGTTTTATGGGCCAAGATTGGCCAATCAATAACAGATCAATGGCAGTACATTGAGACTATTCATGAGCAAACAGAACTCATAGCAAAAGCACACAAGGAAGTGCAAAGATCAAGGGCATCTCTAGGCAATATGCCTGAGATAGCCAACAGAATGATCAATGTGCTCAATAACCGCACAGGTCCTCAGCTGGCAGCAATGGGAATCTCCAATAGAACTGAAACCATCCAGCTGATAAAGAGGGTCCTCACATTGAAAAGCCTGGTACAAACATTAGACAGAAGAAGCCAGGACATGCAAACAGAAGTCAACAGGTTCATGGACAAGTTTGCAGCATTACAGGGCAGAGGTCTTCCTGGCTTGCTGAACAGTGCAGGGAGACTACTATCACATGAGAACTATGCAAAAAGGGTGAACACATTTTCCACCAATCAGATCACTCAAGGATCAAGTACCTCAGAGGTAACAGGGCCAGCAACTGGGCAAAGTCTCTACGACAGAGTAGAGAACTTATTTTTCATTATGAATGAGATTAGACATTTATTTGAAGTGCCTCCAAACTTCTACAAATACACAGAGGCAGATGAAACCTTAGATGCAATTTTGAGGCATCAATTGCCTACACAGGAGTGGTGGACCAGAATGATACAGTTGTTGCTGTAAACAGGAAGGTTTTTTCATCAAAAGACATAAGTCATCACCTTCAGAAAAAGTGATGCACACAGTATGATTAGAGAAGAGTGGACTGAGCCAACTCAGCAGAAAGATTCGGCCACTAAAGCAACACTGACAGCTGCAAATAACAGGGCCGAGAAAGCTACAACATGACAAAGCATAAAGACACATCATTCAGCATTAATGCAGAACGCTCAACCGACTCAGTGGCCTCCAAAGGTCAAGAAGACTCCTGACAGAATTAAAGACTATTCATTTTGTATTTATAGCAGCAGTAACTTCTTTATCTGATATTTGTAAAGTTGGTGAGCATATTTAATTACCAAGTGACTCAGCGGTTCAGATATTTTTTGAAACCGATTGTATATATTCCCCCTCGCATAAGCTTGCAGGGGTTGTTGATTTTCTCTTCTAGAGATCTTATGCTGTAAATTTTCAGAGGATTAATACAAAGGCTGATGGAATTTCCGAAGTTCTGTGTTGTCTGAGGTGTTGTAATGTGTTTGCTGAATGCTATAGGATTCCTGCGTATTTCATGGCTCAATAAGTTTCCTTTAAACTCTTTGTTATGTGTTTTTATTACTTCTTCATAACCCAATCATATGCTATGTTTCATAGTTAATAGCAAAGAAAAAGAATAGTTCTAGGATTTATTCATAGAATACCCTGAACTCAATCTACGCTGTTATAAATGTTTTCTTCAGTTATAGTTATAAAGGTGTAATTCTTAATTGTTGCATCTTCAAACTATATCTTTCACATGGTCTATTCTTCAGGAATTCAAATCTGCTCCCGAGCAATAGATCTCTTTCTCACTCCCAGCTTAGTGGAAAATTCTTAATTGCTTTTCACTGGTTAAACATGTTTCACCATCACAATTTCAAGTTTGTTTCATGAAATATTTGAATGGCCCTGCAGTTTCAACATCCCCACTCAATATTTCAAACAACCTGCAGCCACAGACTCCATTGCCCAATGAACTAATACTATCTAAAGGTTTCCACCCTAGGTGCTGAAAGACATCATTCAACCAAAACCTTGAACAAAAAACTGAACTCACAACTAGCCTAAAATCTTTCACAAAACAGAGCTAAAACTTAAAGAGAGAGCCCTCTCTGATTATAGGTAGGCTAGGACCTATAATCCAAAGCTTGGTTAGTGGTTACCCCGGCCGTATTCCGTTGGGTGTCAAAGGGAACAACCTGGGTGTTAACATGTTTAATGGAACATTAAGTGCTAATGCCCTTTTCCTGAATTCCTTTGTAAACTCTTGCACACTTTTTCCTTTACCTTGCCTTAAATGTTGCCAATCCATTGTAGCTTGTTGCATATATCCTAAAGGATAGAATTGCTTTCTAAGAGCTTTAACAAACTTAGACCATGAAGAGATAATTTTACCTTTTTTATTCAAATCCGATTGAGTTTTACTTTCCCACCAAATCAAAGTTGTTCCTCCCATTGTAAGTGTAGCTAATTGAATTTTTGCAGAATCATTAACAACATTTTGAATTCTACAATTCACCTCAAGTTACTTTATCCAGTTATCTAACTTTTCAGGATTCATTTCACCATCATATATTGGCAACTCAAACTTAACATCAAGCTTCAAAAAAGGAGATTTCTTTTGCTTCTTTTGTGAGTCTGAATCTAAACTTGAATGATAAGAGAATAAAGAAGAAGAAGACGAAGATGGAGGAGAAGGAGGTTCATTACGATCAACTTTTTCCTTGCCCTTTTTTCTCTTACATGCATTTAGAAGATGAAGTTTCATCTCTAGTCTTCTTGTCTTCATAAAGTTTTGCAATCATCCTTTGCATATTAAGGAACATTTGCTTAAATTGCTCCTCTTCAAGGACCTTTTTTTTCAGGAGCTAATCCTTCATTTGATTCTCTCATCTTCAACTTTTAAGAGACTTTCCTCTTTCCAATCTCTGTATTTATCTTCTCAAGTTTCCCTTCTCCACGTCGCAACCTGGATCTTGTCAATATTCACATTGGAAAATATCCTGCTTATACATGATAAACCTCGCTCTGATACCAAAATATGATCCAAAAACAACAGAATTGATTATTTTCTCAATTTCTTCAAACATTAACTAAGATTTTTTTAAGTGAATTAATAAGGAAAATTGATTTTTGTGTGCCTTAAACTCAAAAACTTGATATTTGAAATCAACCATGAACAACATAAATAAGAAGCAAACACAACAAATTTGATGACTGAGTTCATCCCTCCTAGACTAATCTCTGAGTTCACTTCCAATGGGAGTCCACAGTATTCAAAATGTTCATAAAGTATCTTTACATCAAATTTCACCATTCTCGAATGTGCTCACAGCTATCAATGGCTACTGTCAACTGATAGGCCTCAGCCTCAGTTTCCCAACACAACTTTCATATTACAAAAAGGCCCAATATTGGCCGAGATATGCCTCGAAAGGTATTTTACAGGCACAAATAACACAGGTTCGACACACACACTTTACAACTCCTCTCCAAGGGCACAATGGCAAATCCTTTTATAAGTTCGTAGGCAGGTCGCAGGGTCAAACCCGCGGAGCTCCCGGGATTTGAATGGAAATGACATGGTATAATGTAGAAAATTGTTATAACAACATTACAATATATGGCTTCTTGATTTATTATGTCGCGCCATATTAATCATATGGTTGAAACAATAGTATTAACATAGTATTTAATAATTCCACACATACCATATCTAATATATGGTTTCAACTAATGCCCGACAGTTATATAAAATGTCAACCCATGGCATGTGACTGTTTTGACATTAAACTTGGAGGCTACCTAACTCCCCGGCGGTGTGGCATACAATTTATCATATAGTTATGACTAATGTCAATCTTTAGAGCGGAGGTTATAACCAACTTTGAGTTTGGCGGGGCAATCGGATATGGCGGGCTCCGCCAACCCTTCCCCCCATACCAAATACAATAAACTTTAAATATCACATGTGTGTCTTTGATTAATAAAGCATAACCATGGGCTATTGGTAAGATTTTGTGATGTTGGATCAGAGGTCACGAGTTTGACCCTTGACCTTTCTAGTCTAACCTTTATGCTTGATGTTTGACTTTGACTCCCACATGCCCTGTTGTGAAACTTGCCATGGGTCCTATTCTAAGACTACCACTTGGTTTGCTATGGCCCCTTTTTTTGCCTGTTGGAGAAAAACTTCAGAACGCGTTTTCTCCCTCATACAGAGGCCATTTTGCAAACCGAATATACCACCAGAATCAACGCGTCGAGCTCTTCGACTTGGCTCTAGTTTCACGAGCATCTAAGTCTATTGAATTTTTTTAACATTTCAAGGATCCTCCTCAATCGCAAAGCTTTGAATTTTGTCTTTTTTCCTATAAAACTTACATAAGTTAGCTTTATTATTTTTTGTAGCATCGGATGTGTTCTAGCCACGAAATTTTGTGGAGAGGCTAGAATACATGAGATCTCCAAAACCTAGAAATCGTTTACAGAAATTCCACCTAGAAGTGTCTCAATTAGATTATTAACCAAATTTTAAATATGTCCTAAGTCTAAACTTAGGGAATATGATTAATTAATCAATATTAATTGAGATAAGGCGCGAATAATTTAGAAACTCACACATATCGACCCAGAAATGATCCTAGCCATTGATTAAGTTTTAATATTGGTCATTGGTGCTCCAACAGTGGATTATAAAAGAAGGTCGATGTGGTGATGGAGATCATCCGATGCAGATACTCAGTTGCCTAGGCAATTCAATTTTCTGAGTAGCAGTAGCTCAACAGAGAAGAGAGAGCCAAAGGGTGAGTAGAAGGTGGAGCATGAGAGCAACAACATTCTGAGAGAAAGCTTTCAGTTCTCGGAAGAGTCAAAGGAAGGAAGGCCAAAATCTTCAGAGGGACAACATAGGGACTGCACAGAGGCTATCACAAGCATCTCATGCAGAGGTTGGGGAATCTATTTCAGAGGCAGAGAATAATTGTGGGGTAAGAGAAAATTCTCACAATATTTTTGTCAGTGTTTTCTTCGGATTAGATTTCCAATTGGGCATCTAAATTATGGTACTCAGATTTGTTGTTGAACATAAATAATAAAACCCTCATTTGCTCCACCGGTTTTCCCAAGTTGGGTTTTTTTGGAGACAATTGTCCAAAAATAACTATCAATTTTATTTTGAGTGTGCTAGAATTTCTCAATTTCTAGTATTTTATTTTCCGTAGTATTTATATGGTTAAAGTTGTAGCTGTGATTTTATTCGATATTTCCCATAGTAAATAAACTACAAAATTAAATTCTGAGTTAGAAGAATAATCTCCAATAGCTGCAATAAATAGAATTTTCACATGGTATCAGAGCTTAATTGATCAGCTAGGAAGCTTAGAAGCAGAAAAAGGAATTTCGATGTTCAAAGGGAGCAGCAGATCAAAATTCCCAGAGAGACTGCACAGAGCCCAGATCAGGCAGTTCGAGTTGCTAGGGCAGCAAGCCGATTTTCTTAGTTGAGAGGAGGCAGGAAAATCGAATTGCCCAGTTAGTAAATCCAACAATCAGAGGGAGTAATTGCAGCTTGGTGTTTTTTTTCTTGAGCAGAATACTGGTTGGATGCAGAAAATTTTTGCTGCAGGTTGCAGAATTTGTGTAGGGAGGAAAAGAGAAATAACGCACTAGCCATGGACAAAAGTAACATTCAGGAGACTTCAAATTTGTATTCCAGATTGGAAGACGAATTTGATTTCTTAGCAGGATCAACTTCACAGGGAGTCTGGTACATAGAAAGTGGAGCTTCAGCTCACATGACAAGGGTTAGAGAATATTTCTCTAGCTACAAAGAGGAGTAGATGGATTTCCATATTACTATGGAAAACAAAACAAAATGTACTCCAGCAGGGAGAGGTACCATATATTTTCAGGGGGAGTCAAGAGAAAGCACCAGTGCTTCAGATGTATTACATGTGCCAGGATTGGGTATGAACCTGATTTCAGTATCCCAGTTACAGGATAAAGGGTACGATGTTCACTTCGTTGGGAGGAAAGTGTATGTCAAGCACTCGAGCTGGAAGAATGTAAGACATATTGGAGTTTGAAGTAATAGGTTATACTGATTATAAATCGATTCTCCAATGGCACTAATAGGAAGCAACAGTAGCAGTGGGAAGGCGCTGAATGAATTATGGCAAAGAAGAATGGGACATCTACATCATGGAACACTCAGGATGTTCAAGGAAACCGTAACAAGGGTTCCTGAACTAGGTACTGAACACGATGATGTGTGCAGAGTGCGCATACTTAGGAAGTATGCTAAGGCGACATTTCCAAGGAGTGACAACAGCGCTGATGGTGTGATAGGAATTATACACTC
This sequence comes from Pinus tabuliformis, assembly GCA_031772625.1. NCBI lineage: Eukaryota > Viridiplantae > Streptophyta > Pinopsida > Pinales > Pinaceae > Pinus > Pinus tabuliformis. The sequence continues at coordinate 119,848,889 of CM062810.1, read as the reverse complement.
AGATATTTGTGGCTCGATGTCCACTAGAGCTCTCAGCAGTTTCAAGTATTTCGTCACCTTTATTGATGATCATTCTAGGAAAACTTGGATCTACTTTTTGAAGACCAAGGATGAGGTCTTCGATCATTTCAGAGAGTTTAAAGCTCTCATGGAGAATGCGATAGGGAACAAGATCAAGGTACTTCACTTAGATAACGAAGGAGAGTATATCAATAAATAATTCACATATTTCTATGCAAAGGAAGGCATCAAGAGAGAATGGACAACTCCATATAATCCATAATAGAATGGTGTAGTGGAACGGAAAAAATAACCATTGTCGGAGCTGCAAAGACTATGTTATATGACTAGGATCTACCCAGATATACGCAATAGTGTATATTCAAAACATGACTCCTCATAGAGCATTGGGTAAGAAAACACCAGAAGGAGTCTTCACGGGGAAGAAGCATGAAGTTAGCCACCTCAGAATTTTTGGTAGCATTACTTATTGTCACGTGCCGGATGATAAAAGGACCAAACAAGATCAGGCTGCAAAGAAGGGGTTTTTTGTTGGGTACAACGAAACCTCAAATGCATTCAGAATCTATATTCCTAGTAGTAAGATGATACATGAAGTTCACTGGGTACCGAGCTTTCAGGAGGTCTTGAGAGATGCCTACCAATGATCATAATTAGTCAGCAGAAGCTCCTTTAGTCCAGCAGCAGGGGCAGCCACAGGAGCAGCTAGTGGGACAAGCAAGAGGACTATCACAAGTGTCAAGTACTGTGACCAGTTCCAGTATTTCCTTAGGGGCAAGAAATCCAGGGAGTTCTAAGCAGATGGAGTAGCAAAGATAGGATGAGGAGGTGTTGGAAAACCTCCCACGATTAGTGGTCAAACCAATAGAGAGGTTTGTCAAACATTAAGGGATGTAGAGGAGTTTATTGGGACTCTTAGGATGAGCAAGAGACAACGCAGACAACGTGACAGATACCAAGCATTGGTAGCTCAGGTTACAGAACCTTCCAGCTTTCAGGAGGCCACACAACATCAGGTGTGGATAGATGCCATGGTAGAAGAGTATATCTCTATCATGACGAATGATGTTTGGGAGGTAGTGCCCAAACCAAAATATAGATCAATTGTAGGATCGAGATGGATCTACAAGATCAAATATGCGACAGAAGGCAATGTGGAAAAGTACAAGGCTAGGTTCATGGCAAAGGGGTATGTACAAAAGGAAGGGATTGATTATGAAGAAACCTTCGCCCCAATTTCCAAATACACTTCTATTCGATCAATGATATCTCTAGCAGCTCAGATGGGATGGAAGATTCATCAGATGGACGTTAAGACAACCTTCTTGAACGAAGTGATAGAGGAGGAAGTGTACATAGAAAATCCAGAGGGATTTGAGACTTAGGAGAGGCACACGCATGTGTGAAAATTGAAGAAGGCTCTATACAGGCTCAAGCAAGCGCCTAGGGCATGGTTTGGTAAAATTGACACCTACTTGCAACAGATGGGATTCGTCAAGAGATCCCAAACTTTACTATTCGATGGTAGAGGATGAACCCTTCATTCTAGTTTTGTATGTGGATGATCTATTCTTGAGAAGATTATCAAGGCTCATAGAGAATTGCAAGAGGAACCTGGCAACAGAATTTGACATGAAGGATTTAGGGTTGATGCACTATTTCCTAGGATTGGAGGTGTGGCGGAAGGATGGGGAGATCTTCCTTGGGCAACGAAGATACCCTACATATATTCTAAAGAGGTTCAGAATGCAGGATTGCAGACCCATGTCTACACCCATGATTACCAATTGGAATGACGACAAATGCATCAGATGATAAGGATGTCGACCCCACCTTGTATATACAACTCATTGGGTCTCTCATGTATCTGGTCAACACTAGGCCGAAAATTTGCTTTGCAGACAATAGCCTTAGTCAGTTCATGGTGAAACCAAAAAGGGTACATTGGCCAGTAGCGAGACATATTCTAAGATACAGCCGAGGCACAGTCGAGTATGGGTTGAAACATACTCGGGAGTATGCCGTCAGAATTTGTGGATACACAGATGCAGATTGGGTAGGCAGTTCAGTGGACAGGAAAAGTACCTCCGAGTAATGCCTTCGTGTTGGATCAGGGATGCTTCCTTGGTGTAGCAAGAAGCAGAAGTCAATATCATTGAGCTCTGCAGAAACAGAGTATATGGCAGCTAGCATAGCTACGTGTGAAGCTATATGGCTTCGAAAGTTGCTAGTAAGCTTGTTCAGGCAGAGGATGGTGGCGACCAGTGGCTATTGTGATAATTAGAGTTGCATAAAGCTATACTAAAATCCAATCTTTCATGACAAGGTGAAGCACATCGATATTTATTGTCACTTCATCATAGATTGTGTACAACGAGGAGAAGTCCTTCTATAGTATGTTCCCACAGAAGAGCAGGTTGCAGATATACTCACGAAAGCTCTAGGGAGAGCTAAGTTCGTTTGTTTTAGAGAATAGATGGGTATGGTGGATAACTTGTTTCAGTAGCAGGGACATGCTATTTTAGATTATGCAGATGTTGCGGTTGCAGCAACAACAAATGAAAAGGGAGTTACAGTGCAGATATAGTGTTGGCAATAGTTTTGCAAAGTCAACAGTGGCACCGATGCAACATATATTAGAGTCACACAGTGGTTGGTGGGCAAATGCAAGTAGTCAATAACAGCATGATAGAAGATGATGTAGAGACAGGTGTTATAGAAATTTTTGTACCTTACAGCATGGAGCATGAAATGTCCATAATCTAAGGGATCCAAAGTCCCTAAACATGTTGTTCCTACCCCTAGAGGAACAAGGCAAACTAACCACAGCAATTCACAGAAGTTCTCCACCTGAAAACACTAAAAAACAAGCCAATTCTGGATCATGTCAACTGCTCCACTGAGCATCTGCGCTGAATGTCAACTGCTCCACTGTCTACCTGCGTTGAATGTCAACTCCAACAAAGGCTACCTGCGCTGAGCGTAATTGGACAAGTGGCAGGCTCATTCCTCAATGTGTCAATGCCCAGGAAGCTTCCAAAATGACACTTGCATCAAGGAATTCGACTGGTGATGAGTAAGAGGTTCCAAATCTCCAAGTGGAAGCAAGAACCTCCAAGTGGACTCAAGAACTGAGAGAGGGAGAGGACACTAGTCAGATCTCAAGCTGACTCATCCTCTCTCCAAAATAACTATATATAGATCTCTCCTCCATGGGATCTAAAGGCTGGAATTTTGTTATTGCAAAGAATTGTTGTTGGTTTGAGACTGGAGACATTGGGTGCTTAATGCTTTGAAAGGAGCTGAAGAAGGAATTCCATTCTGCCGGGAAGGAAATGTTGGATTGGAGCCCTATGGGTTGTTTCTCTTCCTGAAACTTGTTATCAATCAATAAAGCTATCTTGATTCTTTCCTATATGCTGGTGTATTTTATATGATTGCATTAGTGTATTTGATTTACTTCTAATCCTAAATCATTTATGAATATGTATATTTTCCTTTGTGTTGTTTTCTTCTCTTGTCGCAAGTAGCTGTTCTCTTGTCAGAGGTAGTTGTTCTCTTGTGATCTCGTGGGATTCAAGTAGCTTTTCTCTTGAGCAAGCGAGGAGGCAAGTAGCTGTGGACACACAAAGAGAAGAGGATCTAGATCGAGGGACAACCGGAAGACAACGGTAAGTCTGCCGATCTCCCCTCTTTCACATTTCATAAAGGAAGAAATCATAATGGTTGTATTCGTTTGTTGCTAAGGCGCTGTCACACCTTAGGTGGATAGGATCGTCCTGCATAGGCATTTTTCCCCACAACAACAAGGTGTTTCTACAAGGGGCAACAACGCTAGAACACATTCCTTGCCAAGAAGGAGTGTTATTTTTTGTAGCATCGGATGTGTTCTAGCCACGAAAAATTATGGAGATGTTAGAATACATGGGATCTCCAAAACCCAAAAATCATTTATGGAAATTTTGCCTAGAAGTGTCTCGATTAGATTATTAACCAATTTTTAAACATTTCCTAAGTATAAACCTAAGTAATATGGTTAATTAATCAGTATTAATTGAGATAGGGCGTGAATCATCTAGAAAATCACACGAATAGACCCAAAAATTATCCTAGCCATTTATTAAGTTTTAATCTTGGTTGTTGGTGCTCCAACAGTGGATTATAAAAGAAAGTTGATGTGGTGATGGAGATCATCCTGTGCAGATACTTAGTTGCCCAGGAAACTCGATTTTCTCGATAGCAACAACTCAGCAGAGAAGATAGAGCAAAAGGGTGAGTAGCAAGAGAGCAACAACATTCTGGTAGAAAGTTTTCAATTCCCAGAAGAGTCAAAGGAAGGAAGGCCGAAATCTTTAGAGGGTCAACGTAGGGACTGCACAGAGGCTAATGCAGACATCCCACACAGAGGTTGGGGAATTCATTTCAGAGGCAGAAAATAACTGTGGGCTCAGAGAAAATTCTCACAATATTTTTGCCAATGTTTTCTTCAGATTATATTGCCAGCTGAGCATCTAAATTATTGTACTCAGATTTGCTGCTAAACATAAATAATAAAACCCTCATCTACTGCACCTGTTTTCCCAAGTTGGGTTTTTCCGGGGACAATTATCCAAAAATAACTGTCAATTTTATTTTATGTGCTATAATTTCTCAGTTTCCAGTGTTTTATTTTCCATAGTATTTGTATGGTGAAAATTGCAGCTGTGATTTTTTACGATATTTCCTGTAGTAAATAAACTGCAGAATTAATTTTTGAGTTAGAAGAATAATCTCCAGTAGTTGCAATAAATAGAATTTTCACAAGCATTTTGATGCAGAAATGCAACAAGACATGTTGTCCATTGGTCATGTTTCCCATTTTGATAAAGCAGGCACAATTTTGAGGTTTGGATAAGATTCATGGGATGTTATAAGGTTATGATAGCTACTGGGTGTTGCCTCAAGCAGTTTGGTTCTGGATAAATCAAAGTTTTGGAGATGTTGCAAGTGTTGCACAAGTTTGCTGTGAATTTGATAACAAAGGGAGATAGTGTTTTGGAGGCTTGTTTTCAGTTTTGAATCTGTTTTATGAGTTCATGAGCTTCTCAGGGACATTTCAAGACAACCCATTAGCTTCATCTTTTCGGAGATAGACCAGAGGTATGCACAACTTGGGCTGCTGTGAAAGTTGCTGTGAAACTGAAGATTCGCAGCAAATTTACTACGTTTTTGACACAGTGAATATTTCGATGTGCTACTTCGAATATTTGGTTTCTGGAAGTTGTTTTAATCATGCGATTAGGTGTCATAGAACTTTAGGATGATATAGTTATGCGTTGTTGTGAAAATTAAATGTCGTAATGATGTATTAGGTTTAGATTTGGAGTAGCTAATTAGTTCCTATTTTTTAGCAGAGTAGGTGAAAATTAAATGTATCTAGTTGTTGACTAGCTTTCTCTTGAAATATTCGACCTTGTGTTGATGCCCCGAAAATCGTTGTATCAACATTGGGGGATAACCACCCGGTCCGGACCTTAATACAGCTCCTTCTCCATTTGGAATGGTGGCTCCGACTGGGTATAATGGGACCAGTTTCCCAATAATGAATAAAAGGGGTGGATGAACGATTGATTATCTAATCTAACGATAGGTGAATAATTTAATCTATCAGCAAAAATAAAAGAACTACTACTAATCCCGGGAACTATTATTCTTTGAAATGTAGCGCTTGATGATCTTTGTCTATTGACAGGCATATAGATGACTCTATCTAATAAACATAGACATTTATTCATTCAATGATTACTTTGTTTAAATAGTTAAACAAAGTGATTAACACAATATTGCTACACTTATCATTTATATTATCGATACATATATGATCAAAAGAAAAGCATGCTGTAAACATCCAATAGTGGAAGGAATAAAGAATGTTGTTAAAGAACGCATGCATATATCCGATAATAGCAAAAGCGATCAAACAACCATTCATATAAAAAGAATGAACTCAAACACAGATAATAGTACCATATGAGCTACTAATCACTCCCAATATCAATCGCTATTTGAAATTCTTCTTCTGACTCAGAAATACTTTCAAACAAAGACAGTAGTGCACATCTGCATAAAAGCTTCTTTGTCAAAATCAGAATGATTGGCCCAGTTTTATAAAAGAATATGCCTGAAGTACAATAGTGCAACTTCACGTTTTAAGTCATATACAAAACTTACGACCCTTTCTAATTACATGAAAGGGTCTATAAATACTTGATTAAGCTAACTACCTATGAAACTAAAATCCTACTTAATTAGTATAACTTGATTCTGAATATCTCCTTCACAGCAATCTCGCAGTCGGCGACATGAATCATCATTTAGGTTGTTTGCCTTTATACCTGAGCTGGCATATCGCAAGCATTGGTTCCACTTCTGGTGGTCTGTTGAGACGAGAATTGAGTTGGGCAGCATAGGTGGCATCCTGTATATCGGGAATGATATACCCAATTGCATATGTGAGGCATTTAAGGGCGGCTCTCTGGCTGTATGGTTTGACTAAGAAGAACCAATAGGTGTCCCATGTCAAACTGTTAATTCCTGCAATTAATCTCCCATTTTTCTCTAGTTCCGGATAACATGACTGCTCCAATGTTTTAGCCGCTGTCAATTTACATGGGGTACATTGAGAAATCATGTTAGACAAGTAGAGAGTATCATTAACCAATTCAATCAAATTACTTGTGGTTAATTTGCATCTTGAAATTGCTCTCTCTGCTTTCATTAACGGGGACTGCCATTGCGTAAATAATATCTCCTTATGTGATTCTAGGATTTTTGGCAAATTAGCCGCCTGTCCCTCATCGGTGTCTTGCCACTCAAGGAAATTAGTTAGTGTTTCATCGGCTTGATCCAAGTCTGTTCTAGCTTTTTCCGATTTTTCACCTATTGATGTTGTCAAGTCGCATAAAGGTTCCGCCTGGGCGATTTGTTGACATAAAAGCTTTATCTGTGTTATCAATGCCTTGTTTATCTGTAATTCCTCTGCTCTGAATTAAGCTAGCTATGGAAGATTATTTGTTTTCTCTAGCTGGGCTGATAGTTGAGAAATTTGCTCATCTTTTGACTTCAGCATTTGTTCATTCGTTGCTTTTAGTTGTGCCAATGCCTCAGACAGCTCTTTCTGCTTTTGAACTGCACTGTAATCAATCCTCTGTTTCTCTTCCTGCAATTGTTTATTCAATTGATTATTTATTTGTTGCTGTGTAAACAATTGTCGTTCTGCTTGCTCTGCCTTCTGCTGTGCCTCCGATAGTTGTACTTGTAGTGAAAAGATCTCCTGGTCTTTTCCTTTTAATAAATTACTCATCTCTGATGCCTTGTCTATTGTAGCTGCCGAATAGGCTCCAGCATATTGGGATAGTTTTGTTAGGTCATCAGAGGGATCAAATTCCTCTTTCCAAACCATGTTGCCCGTCACTGTTTGTTCAGGGAATAGGGAAGGTTGATCAATCCTTCTCCTTTTCCGCTGTCGTTTCACCACAGCCTTGTGTCTTGGGCTATAAAAGACATCTAAGGGAGGAATTTCTTCTACTTGCAAAATGATCTGATCAGAGGGATCCTTAGGGATTATTTCTACTTCTTTAGAACTGGGTAGGCCGTTGGTTCCACTTGGAACCTGTTTTGAAGTTGTCTCCTGTGTGTCAGCTGCTTTTGATGTTTCGGCTTCCTTCGAGCACTCAAGATTGCTGATGATTGAGTCGAATTGCTGCCATTCCTGGAGCAATTTCGGGTCAATCTGGGCATCTACATTCACCTCTGTGCTGCTCTGTTCCTGCTCTTTTGTCTGGGTTTCCTCTTGTTTTTTCATATGCACTTCCTCCTGTTCTTTTGATGTAACAGGAGGTTCCTTAGTGAGTCGCTGCTCAGGCTCGCTTGATTCTGTCGTTGGGGTTGTTGCTAATAGATCTAGAGGCAGAGTTTGCAACCTTTGTTCTCTAAGTCTATTGAATTCAACTAACCCGTCATCTTTATATTCCATTCTGGCCAGCGATTTAACTTGGGAATTGACTCGGCTAAGGAGAACAGGTCATCGAACATATCTTCTTTATGATCAAACTTTGTCAATTTTGCCTGTTCAAGTGCATTATAGGCGACTTTGTTTGGATCAAATCGCCTATTAGGAAGAGTTGCTAGACTTAATGCCTTCATTTTTTCAGCTTCTTTCTGTGCATGTTTAAAGTCATGCAAAGCGTAGACACTGCATCTTAGAGGAAAAGAGGGCCAAACCTGCTTCTTTTTGTTCTTTATAGTTTGTGTAACTCCTTCGGACATAATCTGATAGGCTATCTCCCTAGCCAACAGTTTATCAGGTACGTACAAAGGGAGGACATGAGGTTTGGCTTGGCTACCGAAAATTCTTATTTAAGTAAATCTTTCATCTCCGAACCATCTTCCTATGGATGTCAAATCAACCCCTGCTTGGTAGGAAATCTTAGGAGCAGGTTTATTAAAAATAGAGTAGTGAATGGATAACATAAAACCATTGCAGACTTGATATAAATGGTGCTTATAGTAAGTTTTCCACAACTTCTGATGGTATATATGAATGGGCATGGGGTCTTGTGGAGTCCACCTCCATCCAAGCACAGGAAATTCAGAATTAAAACACAGGGTGTCCAAGATGTAAGCACTATAGTAGAATGGGGGAATAAACCTTTCATTGATGCGGATTTTGCTTCTAAAATCAAGAACTGCGGTTGCTAGCTTATCCGACAGTACAGTTGCCCAATCCATTATTTCACTATTACATGCCGCCTCCATCAAAGGAACCATTTCTATAGTGAAATTTGCGGAATCATGTAACCCCCACAATCTACACATCATTATCCCAGCATAACAATAAGGAGAACACAGAGAATCAACAGAGTACTTACCCGAAGACTCATGCTTGTGTTTTTCTGGATTTTGCCTCCAATCCCGAATGGGTTCGGATTCAATTTCGTTCTCTTCTTTGAATTTCTCTAGGAATGGCTTGTTGTACTTCTTCTCCGGTACAGGCAAATGATACATTTGCCTCAAATCATTAGGTTGAAATGAACCGAAGATTCTCCCATCCATGGTGCAAAAGGTTCTGTCTGTAATTGGGATTTCTTCAATTGCCCACCTCACTACATCCGTATATGGGAGAATTTGTTCCCGGGCTGCTATCCGATGAAGGAAAGAGTCGGCTAAATCCTTTAGAGTAGCATCAGATTTTCGAGTCGTATCTGCTGTGGCTTGTACTGCTGTCACCTCGGGTTCTTCGGCCTCAATCAAATTATAGGTACTTTTCCAAGTAGTTTTGCCGAGTCCTAGACATGTAGTGTCGGATATCAATCCTTTTCTTTTAGTTACAGGATCAGCGATGAGTTGTCCTGTGGCTGGCGAAGCGGAGGCTATTGCAGTCTTCTTAGACTTCTTCTCCATTTTGCTTAAATCTACTGCTTCGGAAGAGTTCTACACAGGAGTGAAAATGAACGTAATACAGAGAATTAGTAGTGCAAACCAAATATGAGCGAGATATATTAATCAATGCATGATGAAGAATTAACTTAAAGTGGCCGCGGATACAATCTGTGAAAATATTTTTTAGACTTACTATTTCATTAAATGGCCGTTAAAACCTGTCAATCCTTTAAATGCCCATCATATCGTTTATTGGCCGAATGATTCGTTTAAGCGTGCCTTGGATGTTTTGGCGGTTGAGCGCAAGTGAATCGCTATTGGGAAGATAAGGCATTTAATACGAATTAATCGTAATATCCCTGCTTTATCAATTTTTTTGAAGTTCGCGCTTTTAGCTTTATCGCAATCGGCCGTCGGGGAAAACTTAAATCGTTATATTGGTTCCTTTTGGAATCCCCGATTGCCGATAGCGATATCGCCAATTCGCATCGGGAGTATTAACTGAGAACTTTGAAAAGCATGCATGGTACATCTCCGATCGCCGATAGCGATATCGCATCGCATCGGAGTGAAAGGGACTTTTGTTATGATAACTCGTTATTGCCGATATCCGATAGCCTTTTGTGTGTTGTCGCGTCGGAGAAAACCAATGGGTCTTTAAGTTATGCCTCCTTTGTCATTGCGATATGCGATCTTGCGATCACTTTATCGCAATGATAAAAGATTACTCATTTATATATTATAAGACCAATTAATTGGTTTATCAAAAAGGTTTTGTAATGTTTTCATTTTGTTTTCGGATCTTTTTGAATAATACTAAGTTGATACCAATTAAAATAAAAAGGGGCCCATTTCATATTATAGTATTGAGAATAAGCTTGATATGAAATGGGGGGTTGTTGTAGAGCACAACAATTGGCGATTCGCTGGAAGAAACATTTATCTCTGAAAAGTACGGAAATACTTAAACTTTTCCAAAATAGGAATCTCATCAAAAGGGAAAATTCTAATATAACTAGGTATATATGCATTCCAAATAAAATGAAACTATCTTTGCTAATTTCCTCTCTTGTTTAAAATTATATACATTAATAGTTTTAAATTGGCCTCTATTGGTTGATAATGATAAAACAGAAAACCTTTCCAAATCAGCTTTTAGAATTGACTCCTTTGTCATAGGTAGAGCCTCTGCTGCCAATAAATGTTTATAGTTTCGACAGGGATACCTTTTAACCATGTTATTGTCCATTATCCCATCCATTTCAAAGTATGATTAACAGAATGAATTCAAAACATGCTTTTCATATTTTGCATTTCTTTTTACTTTTCTGTTATTTTGTAAGATAAAAAGCCATTGTCCTGGTTTGGTGACCAGCTGAGTGACAATGCCATTCACTGGTAGTAATTTAACCGAACAAGCTGGCTCGTGATGAGACCCCTTGTCTTATAATCCTAAGCCATTACCCTGTTTTGGTATGCAGTATTAGTAATGTCGGTTAAACTATATCCCTATGATCATGGTAAGCAGGCTTGTAATAAGACCTCTTATCTTTTATATCAAATATTTTAGAATTACACTCTGAGTAATCATAAGCTTTGGTGAGTGGGATGGACAATTTTCTCCTTAAGAGTAAATGGATGACAGGGTAAGAGTTAAAGATGCTGAAGTTGGATTAGTTTCTGTTTTGATATTGATAACCTTTTTGTGACCAATTTGAAAACATAAAATGATTTACAATACTTCTAAACTTTGAGAAGCGTTCACAAAAATTGAAGTGTGGTTTCAGAATGCAATTATTCCTAATTTCCTAGAAATTATCTCTTTTGTTTAAGACTTCTATTATTTTAAAAGCAAATATCAACACTACTTCTTTTGAACAACTTTTAAATACAGCAAAGGTCAATGAAAGATACCTTACAACTTTATTTTCTAATGGTCCTACAAACTACAAAATTCCACTAAACTAAAAAGGAGAAGGGGTTACCTCCTCAATTGAAGAATTTTTTTAAGATAAGGCCATTAACAGAGAGAGAATCTCTCAAACCTGATAAATCTTGTAATATAAAGGTCGAATGGCCTATCTTCTCACAGATCTGAAATGGCCCAAGCCACATCTTCTGGAACTTGGTATGTTTTCCCTTATCTTCATGAGCTTTGTTCCATTTCAGAACTAAATCACCGGCTTGAAATTGTTTTGAACCGGATGAAGCTGAATCAAAGGATGACTTGATAATTTGCTGATGTTTTGCATGAATGACCTTGGCTTTTTCTCTTTCCTCTTCTAATTTTAGAATTTGGTCATGTCTAAGTTGAATAGAAGAAGAAGGGCTTTCCTCAATAAACTGAACTAAGGCTAGAGAAGGAAGGACAAGATTTGTTGGTAGCACTGCTTCTTTTCCATACACGAGATTGAACGGAGAAGAACCTATGGAAGTCTTCTGCGTTATCCTATCAGCCCATAGTGCAAATATTAAGGATTTGTGCCATTTTTTATGATTCTGTTCGATAGTCCGCTTAATAATTTTGATCAGATTTTTATTTGTGGATTCTGCTAAACCATTACCCTGGGGATAGTAATTAGCAGAATATTTCAATTTAAATCCTCTTTTAATAGCGAAATCAAACATAGCATTGCTTGAGAAGTAAGATGCATTATAAAAAACAAGAGCATTTGGGACACCAAACCTAGTAATGATGAATTGATTTATGAATTCTATAATTACCTCAGAATTTGTTGTCTTTAAAGGAATTGCTTCAACCCACTTGGTAAAATAATCAGTAGCGGTAATGATATACTTATGCTGTTTGGAAGAATGTGGAGTAATTTCTCCAATGATGTGCAATCCCCATTGCTCAAATGGTTGTTCAATGTTGACTGGTTGCAAAGGGAAAGCTGGCTTTCTTTGTCTTCCACTAGAAGTTTGACAATTTCGACATTTCCTTACATATTCATGAACATCTCTAAACAGAGTGGGCCAATAATATCCAGCATAAATGATTTTGTGGGCTGTTGTGTCAGCTCCAAAATGTCCTCCTGCTGGTCCATCATGTAATTCCTGCAAAACCTTTTGTGCTTCAGGTTTTTCTAGGCATCTTAATAAGATTGAATCATAATTTTGCCTAAAAAACACATCATCAATAATTGTGAAATTTTTTGCTTTTAATCTAATGGCCCTTTTGTTTTTGTAAGACAGGTTAGGAGGTGCATATCCATTTTTCAAATAAAAGATTAAGTCAGCATATTGTGATTCAGAATCAGTAATACTTATCTGGTTGATCGCTTCGGTTTGATCTGTATCACATGATTCTTGAATGTTGGATGCTCCTGCCAATAACTTGCAAAAACCTTGGCCTCTAACAATCTTTGCTGGTTTAATTTCCAAGTCATATTCTTGAAGTGCTGTAACCCAATTTGCCTTTTTTTCACCTAATTCCCTTTGGATTAATAGTTGCCTTACTGCAGGGAAATGAACTATAACTTTTGCATGGGATTTTAAAAGGAAGGGTCTATAATGTTTGACAGCTTTATATACAGTAAATACTTGTTTTTGTACTTCGGAGTAATTCAATTCAACACCCTGAAGATTTGAACTATAGAATGAAATGGGTGCTTCCAAGTTGTGATTGTTAATCTGTGTGAGTACTGCTGCATAAGACAAATCGGATGTGATAGTATACAATGTGAAATGATTAGAAAAATTAGGAGTATTTAAAGCGGGGGCATTGATTACTGATTGTTTGATTAAATCAAACGCTTCCTTTTCTACTGATCCCCATCTAAAGACTGAATTTTTCTTAATCATAGTTTGAAGTGGCAAAATGATTTGAGAAAAGTCTGGAACGAATCTTTTGACAAAATTGATTTGGCCTAGAAATGACTGCATGTATTTTTTATTATGAGGGAAAGGGATTTCAGAGATTTCTTTAATCCTATCCGGATCAATATAAATGCCATCTTTAGAAACAATAAAGCCTAAGAGCTTTCCTTGGTCAAGAGCGAAGAAGGATTTTTTGGGATTAAGTGAAATACTGTACCTTTTGCAGCGTTGAAAGATTTGATTTAAATCATGCAAATGATTGGATTTCTTTTTAGAAAATACAGTAATATCATCTAAGTAGACAACTACTATTTTGCTAATAAATCCTTTGAAAGCTATATCCATCGCTCTTTGGAACATTGCTCCTGCATTAATAAGTCCGAAAGGAATTTTCTGATAAGCATAAGTTCCTCATTTTGTTTTGAATGTGGTTTTGAGTCGGTCATCAGGATGGACCAAAACTTGGTTATATCCTGAAAAACTGTCTAAAAAGGACATCAACTCAGAGCCTGTCACTGATTGGAGTATCTGCTCCATAGTAGGTAACGGGAAATTATATTTTAGGCTTGCCTTATTCAAATTTCTGAAATCTATACAAATCCTGATGTCGCCATTTTTCTTTCTGACAGGGACCATATTGGAGACCCAGTTTGAGTGCCGAACGGGAAAAATAATCTTAGCTTTCAAGAGTTTATTGAGTTCCGATTTTATTTGACTCTCTAAGTTCGGATGTATTTTCCTCAATTTCTGTTGAATTGGTTTCTGTTCGGGAAGCATTGGAATGGTATGCTGGATGATGGATGTATCATATGTCTTTAAATCGTCATATTTCCAAGCAAAAACATGTTTATTTTTTCGTAACAGTCTAATGAATGCTTCCTTTTCTTCCACGGAAAGTCCTAATCCTAAATTAATGTTTTGAGGATTTTGCTCAGTGCCAAGGTTTATCAATTCAAACCTTAAGGTGGACCTTTGGAGCTTTGTATTGGTCACAAGTTTAAACATGTCTTTAATATCATAAAGATCCTCAAGCTTCACCACAGGCTTTGGTATTGAGTTTTCCTCGTGTTTTCCTCTCATTTGAAGGTCATGCTCATTTTCCTCAATGATTTGATCATCATAGGACTTTTCGGAAGTTAAAAATTGTAAAATGTCTTCATCGTGATTGAATACTCTCCAATTAGTGACATTGTCAGGAATTGATGGCCTAAAAAGTAATTCTACTGAAAATCTATCTGGGCTATAATCTTCGGAAGGTAGGAGCCTGGAAGCAACACTGGCTAGCAAGTCAGCTGCTGAATTTTGAGACCCGGGGATGGAAGAAATATTGAATGCCGAAAAGTGGGAGGTGAGTTCCTGTACCAGTGACTGATAATGTTTGAGATGGCTAGAAAGACAATGAATTGTATTCCTTACCTGTTTAATAATAATTTCGGAATCTCCAAACACTTTCAAATATTGAACCTTGAGGTCAATCGCTTTATATAGTCCTTGGACTAAGGCTTCATACTCAGCTGTATTATTCGTGCATTCAAACTCCAACCTACAGGACAACATTGTTTTTTCTCCCTGAGGGCTAACCAAAATACATCCTGCTCCCGAGCCTTCGCTAGACTTAGACCCATCGAAATATAGTGACCAAAATAAAGAAGTATTAACAATTTTATTTACAGTTTCCTCAGTATCATTAAAACATCTTGACCCATCTGTTTGTGAATAATTTTCAATTTGAGATGTAGAATTGTTTACTGAGAAAGAAGATGGTTGGGCAGTGAAGTTGCCAAAGAATGACTCAAATGAATAATTCCCCAAAATGTTGTTATTAAATGCTATTGGTTGATTTTCTTGTTCAAATTCTGTAACTGTATGGGTCATGTGTTTCTCCCGATCGATTTTTATTTGATTTGGCTTTCCCTTGTAGGGAAGCCACATATGGGACCAATCGGTAGAAATATACCCATGGAGTTTTTCAGACCAATCCCTACTCAAGATTAAACCATAAAATTCAGGTATATCGGCGATTAAGATATCAATTCTTTGAACTACTCTAGGATTAGCTGATAGCCTGATAGTTACTGAGTTGATTTCCCCTAAAACCTGGACTTTAGTCCTGTCCAACTGCACAATATGAATAGCGGACTTTTGGGGTTCAATGTTCAGTTTGGAACAAACTGAAGCTGGCATTATATTAGAGGATGCCCCTGAGTCAATCAAGCAGTTGTGCAGGATTCTATTGTAGATCTCATAGGTTAGAAGGAAAGGTGGAGTATGAGAATTTGATCTATCTCCAATCAGAACTGCATCAGTAGCTTCGACCATACCAGAAGGTGGTTGACTTGAATCATTTGCAGCTTTAGCACTGAGAAGAGGTGAAGAAGGAACAACATTCAATTCTTTGAGAAACAATTTTTGTTGATGTTTCAATTTACTAAGTTCAAACATGGTAATGTTTGCCTTAGTCTTTTTCATGTCATCAACAATATTGTAATCCATTGAATCAGATACTACCAATGTCTTAGATGTTGACGTAATATTTGAGGTTGAAGGTTGGTTTTGGGGGTACCTTTTCCTTTGTTGTAGTAGCACCTGCACTCCTTTTCTTTGAAGTTGTCTGAACAGGTTCGGAGGTACTTTTACTCCTAGTAGTGACAGGAAACGCTTCTTCTTCATTTTCTATATCGGAGTTAGGCAATATAAAATCCCACATTCCATGACATTCAACAACTTCCTCTTCTTTATCAGTTGGTGAGATTGTTTCTTCTTCTCCTTCTTCAGGATCTGAATCTGCATTAGATATAACCTTCGGTGGTTTTGATTCAGTTTTCTTGTAACTCTTAAAGGGCCTTTTGGTTGAGGTTTCAGCTACTTGTTTTTTGATTTCAACCATTTCATTTGACATAGTCTTGAGGACCTTTTGTAGACCCTCCATGTCATATGGATCTTTAGGGGTTTTCTTCTTTGAATCATCTTTAAAAGAAACTTTTTTGGTTTTTCTATCTTCAAGAGCAACTTTCTTATCTAGAGCATTAATACATTTCTCCACAGCAAGTGCTTCTTTCATGTTTTCAGCTAAAGTTGGTTTTCTAGCCCTGTCTACAAAAATAGTTATATTGGCAGGTAGGGCAGTTATATACCACTCGCTTCTGATTTGCTCACTTGGTTTGGAGGCCGTTGGGATTTTATTCAAGAGTTTATTGAATCGCGCATTAAATTCTTTAATCGATTCCCTATGCTCTATCCTAAGGTTGGAGAGATTATTTATTAATGTAGCTAAAGACCTATCATCACCATACTTATTAAGAAACTGTTCTTGGCAAGTCGTCCAACTGGTAATGGAACCAGAAGGCAAGGAAAAATACCAGGATCCTGCTGATCCTTGCAAAGTATAAGGGAAAAGCCTAACGACAACATATTGCTCTGTTACTCCCTTCAAATTAACTGCTAACATGAAGTTATTAATATGTTCCTCAGCTTGTGTTCCATCATCTGGATTAAACTTGGGTAGCCATTTCTCAGGAGCATCAGGTAATGCATGCAATGGTGCAGGCATGTTGACTACACCAGGTCTGGTCCATGGATTTGCCATTGTAACCGCAGTAGTGGATGATACTACTGTTGAAATTCCAAATGTTTCAGAAGGAGTTGATATTGAGGATTGCGCAGGTTGGGATGTTGAAGTTGCTAATCCCCGACGAACAACAATGTGTGATGAGGGAGTGGATGGTTGACTTCGCACTGCGGAAGATGAGATGGAGGATGTGGATGAAAGTGCTTCACTGTCAGATCCTTCAGTGTTTTTCTTCGCCTTTTTCCTTTTGGGTAAAGGTAACTCAGTAGGTTCAATACCGAGCTTTCCACTCTGAAGTCTGGTGAGAGGGTGAGGTAAATTGAATTACGAAGTCACACTGCTTTGAGATACCTCAGATTTTTGTGGTGATATCGAGAAGCTCTGAAGTTTATGGATAAGAGACTGAACTTCAGGAGATTCAAGACTTAATTGTTCTGGAGTATTGTGGGTTTGAGCAGTGGTAGTTGATTCCTCTTCTTCTTGTTTGGATACTGGAGAACCAGCATGCAATTGGGAAGTATGAGGTGATGTGGAGGGAGAATTACTCTTAGAATGGTCTGTAGATTTGGGTTTGCTTGCCATTCACAGTTGAGGCCCTCCTTCTAGCGCCAAAAATGTTGATGCCCCGAAAATCGTTGTATCAACATTGGGGGATAACCACCCGGTCCGGACCTTAATACAGCTCCTTCTCCGTTTGGAATGGTGGCTCCGACTGGGTATAATGGGACCAGTTTCCCAGTAATGAATAAAAAGGGGTGGATGAACGATTGATTATCTAATCTAACGATAGGTGAATAACTTAATCTATCAGCAAAAATAAAAGAACTACTACTAATCCCGGGAACTATTATTCTTTGAAATGTAGCGCTTGATGATCTTTGTCTATTGACAGGCATATAGATGACTCTATCTAATAAACATAGACATTTATTCATTCAATGATTACTTTGTTTAAATAGTTAAACAAAGTGATTAACACAATATTGCTACACTTATCATTTATATTATCGATACATATATGATCAAAAGAAAAGCATGTTGTAAACATCCAATAGTGGAAGGAATAAAGAATGTTGTTAAAAAACACATGCATATATCCGATAATAGAAAAAGCGATCAAACAACCATTCATATAAAAAGAATGAACTCAGACACAGATAATAGTACCATATGAGCTGCTAATCACTCCCAATATCAATCGCTATTTGAAATTCTTCTTCCGACTCAAAAATACTTTCAAACAAAGACAGTAGTGCACATCCGCATAAAGGCTTCTTTGTCAAAATCAGAATGATTGGCCCAGTTTTATAAAAGAATATGCCTGAAGTACAATAGTGCAACTTCAGGTTTTAAGTCATATACAAAACTTACGACCCTTTATAAATACATGAAAGGGTCTATAAATACTTGATTAAGCTAACTACCTATGAAACTAAAATCCTACTTAATTGGTATAACTTGATTCTGAATATCTCCTTCACGGTAATCTAGTAGTTGGCGGCATGAATCATCATTTAGGCTGTTTGCCTTTATACTTGAGCTAGCATATCGCAAGCATTGGTTCCACTTCTGGTGGTCTGTTGAGACGAGAATTGAGTTGGGCAACATAGGTGGCATCCTATATATCGGGAATGATATACCTGATTGCATCTGTGAGGCATTTAAGGGCGGCTCTCAGGCTGTATGGTTTGACTAAGAAGAACCAATAGGTGTCCCATGTCAAACTGTTAATTCCTGCGATTAATCTCCCATTTTTCTCTAGTTCCGGATAACATGACTGCTCCAATGTTTTAGCCGCTGTCTATTTACCTGGGGTACATTGAGAAATCATGTTAGACAAGTAGAGAGTATCATTAACCAATTCAATCAAATTACTTGTGGTTAATTTGCATCTTGAAATTGCTCTCTCTACTTTCATTAACTGGGACTGCCATTGCGTAAATAATATCTCCTTATGTGATTCTAGGATTTTTGGCAAATTAGCCGCCTGTCCCTCATCGGTGTCTTGCCACTCAAGGAAATTAGTTAGTGTTTCATCGGCTTGATCCAAGTCTGTTCTAGCTTTTTCCGATTTTTCACCTATTGATGTCGTCAAGTCGCATAAAGGTTCCACCTGGGCGATTTGTTGACATAAAAGATTTATCTGTGTTATCAATGCCTTGTTTATCTATAATGCCTCTGCTCTGAATTCAGCTAGCTGTGGAAGATTCTTTGTTTTCTCTAGCTAGGCTGATAGTTGAGCAATTTGCTCATCTTTCGACTTCAACATTTGTTCATTCGCTGCTTTTAGTTGTGCCAATGCCTCAGACATCTCTTTCTGCTTTTGAACTGCACTGTAATCAATCCTCTGTTTCTCTTCCTGCAATTGTTTATTCAATTGATTATTTATTTGTTGCTGTGTAAACAATTGCCGTTCTTCTTGCTCTGCCTTCTGCTGTGCCTCCGATAGTTGTACTTGTAGTGAAAAGGTCTCATGTTCTTTTCCTTTTAATAAATTACTCACCTCTGATGCCTTGTCTATTGTAGCTGCCGAATAGGCTCCAGCATATTGGGATAGTTTTGTTAGGTCATCAGAGGGATCAAATTCCTCTTTGCAAACCACGTTGCCCGTCACTGTTTGTTCAGGGAATAGGGAAGGTTGATCAGTCCTTCTCCTTTTCCGCTGTCGTTTCACCACAGCCTTGTGTC
Source organism: Pinus tabuliformis (assembly GCA_031772625.1). NCBI lineage: Eukaryota > Viridiplantae > Streptophyta > Pinopsida > Pinales > Pinaceae > Pinus > Pinus tabuliformis. Next base: position 119,829,373 of record CM062810.1, on the reverse strand, counting down.
TTGGGCTGTAAAAGACATCTAAGGGAGGAATTTCTTCTACTTGCAAAATAATTTGATCGGAGGGATCCTTAGGGATTATTTCTACTTCTTTAGAACTGGGTAGGCCGTTGGTTCCACTTGGAACCTGTTTTGAAGTTGTCTCCTGTGTGTCAGCCGCTTTTGATGTTTCGGCTTCCTTCGAGCACTCAAGATTGCTGATGATTGAGTCGAATCGCTGCCATTCCTGGAGCAATTTCGGGTCAATCTGCGCATCTACATTCACCTCTTTGCTGCTCTGTTCTTCCTCTTTTGTCTGGGTTTCCTCTTGTTTTTTCATATGCACTTCCTCCTGTTCTTTTGATGTAACAGGAGGTTCCTTAGTGAGTTGCTGCTCAGGCTCGCTTGATTCTGTCGTTGGGGTTGTTGCTAACAGATCTAGAGGCAGAGTTTGCAACCTCTGTTATCTAAGTCTGTTGAATTCAACTAACCCGTCATATTTATATTCCATTCTGGCCAACGATTTAACTTGGGACATTGACTCGGCTGAGGAGAACAGGTCATCGAACATATCTTCTTTATGATCAAACTTTGTCAATTTTGCCTGTTCAAGTGCATTATAGGCGACTTTGTTTGGATCAAATCGCCTATTAGGAAGAGTTGCTAGACTTAATGCCTTCATTTTTTCAACTTCTTTCTGTGCATGTTTAAAGTCATGCAAAGCGTAGACACTGCATCTTAGAGGAAAAGAGGGCCAAACCTGCTTCTTTTTGTTCTTTAGAGTTTGTGTAACTCCTTCGGACATAATCTGATAGGCTATCTCCCTAGCCAACAGTTTATCAGGTACGTACAAAGGGAGGACATGAGGTTTGGCTTGGCTGCCGAAAATTCTTATATAAGTAAAATTTTCCTCTCCGAACCATCTTCCGATGGATGTCAAATCAACCCCTGCTTGGTAGGAAATCTTAGGAGCAGGTTTATCAAAAATAGAGTAGTGAATGGGTAACATAAAACCATTGCAAATTTGATATAAATGGTGCTTATAGTAAGTTTTCCACAACTTCTGATGGTATATATGAATGGGCATGGGGTCTTATGGAGTCCACCTCCATCCAAGCACAGGAAATTCAGAATTAAAACACAGGATGTCCAAGATATAAGCACTATAGTAGAATGCGGGAATAAACCTTTCAGTGATGTGGGTTTTGCTTCTAAAATCAAGAACTGTGGTTGCTAGCTTATCCGACAGTACAGTTGCCCAATCCATTATTTCACTATTACATGCCGCCTCCATCAAAGGAACCATTTCTATAGTGAAATTTGGGGAATCATGTAACCCCCACAATCTACACATCATTATCTTAGCATAACAATAAGGAGAACACAGAGAATCAACAGAGTACTTACCCGAAGACTCATGCTTGTGTTTTGCTGGATTTTGCCTCCAATCCCGAATGGGTTCGGAGTCAATTTCGTTCTCTTCTCTGAATTTCTCCAGGAATGCCTTGTTGTACTTCTTCTCCGGTACAGGAAAATGATGCATTTGCCTCAAATCATTAGGTTGAAATGAACCAAAGATTCTCCCATCCATGGTGCAAAAGGTTCTGTCTGTAATTGGGATTTCTTCAATTGCCCACCTCACTACATCCGTATATGGGAGAATTTGTTCCCAGGCTGCTATCCGATGAAGGAAAGAGTCGGCTAAATCCTTTAGAGTAGCATCAGATTTTCGAGTCGTATCTGCTGTGGCTTGTACTGTTGTCACCTCGGGTTCTTCGGCCTCAATCAAATTATAGGTACTTTGCCAAGTAGTTTTGCTGAGTCCTAGACATGTAGTGTCGGATATCAATCCTTTTCTTTTAGTTCTAGGATCAGCGATGAGTTGTCCTGTGGCTGGCGAAGCGGAGGCTATTGTAGTCTTCTTAGACTTCTTCCCCATTCTGCTTAAATCTACTGCTTCGGAAGAGTTCTGCACAGGAGTGAAAATGAACGTAATACAGAGAATTGGTAGTGCAAACCAAATATGAGCGAGATATATTAATCAATGCATGATGAAGGATTAACTTAAAGTGGCCGTGGATACAATCTGTGAAAAGATTTTTTAGACTTACTATTTCATTAAATGGCCGTTAAAACCTGTCAATCCTTTAAATGCCCATCATATCGTTTATTGGCCGAATGATTCGTTTAAGCGTGCCTTGGATGTTTTGGCGGTTGAGCGCAAGTGAATCGCTATTGGGAAGATAAGGCCTTTAATATGAATTAATCGTAATATCCCTGCTTTATCAATTTTCTTGAAGTTCGCACTTTTAGCTTTATCGTAATCGACCGTCGGGGAAAACTTAAATCGTTATATTGGTTCCTTTTGGAATCCCCGATTTCCGATAGCGATATCGCCAATTCGCATCGGGAGTATTAACTGAGAACTTTGAAAAGCATGCATGGTACATCTCCGATCGCCGATAGCGATATTGCATCGCATCAGAGCGAAAGGGACTTTTGTTATGATAACTCGTTATTGCCGATATCTGATAGCCTTTTGCGTGTTGTCGCGTCGGAGAAAACCAATGGGTCTTTAAGTTATGCCTCCTTTGTCATTGCGATATGCGATCTTGCGATCGCTTTATCGCAATGATAAAAGATTACTCATTTATATATTATAAGACCAATTAATTGGTTTATCAAAAAGGTTTTGTAATGTTTTCATTTTGTTTTCGGATCTTTTTGAATAATACTAAGTTGATACCAATTAAAATAAAAGGGGGCCCATTTCATATTATAGTATTGAGAATAAGCTTGATATGAAATGGGGAGTTGTTGTAGAGCACAACACCTTGCTAGTTGGTAGTAGAATATTTTGATGTATATAATATGTAAAAAGCAAAGTAAAAGGTTTTGTTGGTCAGTGTGAGCAAGCAAGGCTGATATTTTGTACTTTTTATCAAATTTTCAAGTGAATAGAAGAAGGCAAAAGGGATTTGACAGGGATTCATGAGTCAGACTTTGGTGGTAATGTTTTCCTTTGTGTTATCAATCACATCTTACAATTCCATGCTTTAAATACATGTCTTCATGTTTGGCTTAAGAATAAATATTTCAGAATTCACTATTGTGCTCTGTTTTATGTAAGCCGAACAATTTATTTTTTGTGATGTTCATTTTTCTAGTGTTCCTTATGCCATGGTTATGATGGACTTCTAGGGCTGGAAGCAGACAGGTCATAGGTGTAAGTTTACTTCATCAACGGGCCCCGTGGCTTTTGGAGATGTTTTATGGGGTATGGAGGAGTTCACTTGCCATCCTTCATCATCAGGATTGATTCCGCACAACTCGCTCCTCATTCCATTGCATTATGATTATTCCCATAAAATCAGGTTATTATTGTGCATAACTCATTTAATTATGCTTAAGGTGCCTTTTTGAGATGAATACTTGACGGAACACCTTAGTGTAATAGCCCATTGGAACTAGAACGAGAAGATCTACAGGAGGGGATGGTTAGTAGGGATTTTTAGTGCCCTGACGCTGATTTACCCTTTTCCCGCATTAAAAAGAATATTTTAATTGAAACAAAAGAGAGAAATGAGCTCAATGATTAAAATAATAATAAAATAGGAGGTTCTACAAGGGTCCATCAGATTTATAAAAAGGAGGAGGCTATTGAAATGACATCTTGGATTTGATATTTCTTCTTGTATGAGAGCTTGGGAACCCGATTCTCTACTTCCTTGATAGCCCTAGGACGGAAACCCTCGGGCAATTTAATGAGATTGGGTGAGTACCCATCTCCCCTTGGTGAATTCATCCAGATTTCACAGGAGAGCTTAGCAGTGGCAGTTCAGTTCAGTTTTGATGGAGGGCCCATGCAACATTGGAGCAGATCCTCGAGGCCAGTTCTATCTCAACGATATTAGCTATTTTATTATTTTAGCATGTAAAACCCCAATTTATATATTATAATAAAAGCTGAGATTATTTTTGCTCATTGTATGATGGAATTGCATGCGTTCTCTTGTTCTATTTTACATGGAAATATTATGTAAATTGAATGGTAATTTTATGGAGAAATTTAGGTTGAATTAGTTTTCCACAAAATATCCTGAAAGGGATATTACATTTTTCTTTTTCCTCTTAATGGCATTAGAATTCATCTTGTGGCCTGATGCCCTGAATGTCTTTCTCATAATTCTGCACTCACACTCCCTACAACGAAATCAAGTTAGGATACCAACAAAAGCTGTCTATCTGGTTCCTGCCTAAATCACCTTTATCATCCCTTATTCACTTGAAATCTTTAGCAGAAACAAATTCCATGCTGAATGGGACTATCTTCTCTAACCTGCTAGCAAAACAGTAAATTAAACTTGCTCTTTTGATCTTCATAACTAGCCTATGATCAAAGATCATTTAGCCAACTGATTGATTGAGAAAAAAACCGAGTGAGAGAGCCCTCTCCAAGGCTAGAAGGGCTAAATTCTAGCCTAAAAGTGGTATGTGGTTACCTTTGTAATCCTTTCTCAGCCTAAAGGAAATTACAGAGTGCTAACATAGGGTAAGTGCAAAAAAAAAGACAGGTTTGTCAATCATATGGTCCAACATGATGAAGAAATATACAATGGTTGCTTGGCAATCTCAAGTGGAAAGTGGGAGATGGAGCCCAAATAGAAATCGAGTTGGATGCAATTAAAGGCTTTATGGGAAATCACTTTTTTATTCGGCCTCTTCTCTTTGCACTCCACAAAAGGGGTAAATTCTATTTTAATCTCATTGCAGGAGACCTACATATTTCTTACTCTTGGATGAGGGTGGATGAGATCGAGCCCACAAGTTTGCTTGCTAAAGAATGGGAGAGATATCCCTCAGATATTTCTATTGTGGGTATCACCTTTTCTGAACAGAGTGATAGTCTAGTTTGGAAGGGTCAGGTTAAGAATGGGAAGATTGTAGGAAAGGAAATTTACCATGGTATTCTGAAGGCAATAGAGGATTTTGATTTCAAACTATGCTTCTAGTTGATTTGGCATTGGGAGTTGTGAAAACTTCATCTATCAAAGTAGCTAGAAATTATTTTTCTAATTGTTAATTTATTTAACAATTTATCAGTTGTCTGCACTGACAGATATCAAATAATTCACATTGTGATTTTCACAAATAAACAACGAAAGAAAATAACATTGGAAACTGAGAAAATCTAGCACACAAATAAAATATGACAATTGTTTTTGGACAATTGTCCCTGGAAAAACCCAACTTGCGAAAACTGGTGCAGTAGCTCAAGGTTTTATTATTATGCAACAGTGAAATCAGAGTACAATCTATGGATGCCCAACTAGCAATTCAAACAAAAAGTATATGATAAAAATAATTAGAGAGAAGAAATTCTCTCACTCCACAAACAATCCTGGCACTGGCTCCTCCTGAAAAACTAGGCGTCCAACCCCCAGCGTAAGCCCTATGCATTGTCCTTGTGTTGCGCTTCACACGTGGCTTAGATCAGCCTCCAAGCAAACTATCTTACCTGCCTCTGCTACTGGAAGTGACTCTCTGACCCTCTGGAAGATGAATCGACTTCCTCCCTAGCTAAATTGAGCTACTCTGCTTCAGTTACTACGTAGTCCTTGCACTGCTTCTGCATGGATCACTTTTGTCACTTGTTGTTGCCTCTCCGAATCTAGAAAAATTCCTCTGGTTCATTGTCCCTGCCCCTCACTGCCTCTACTTCGATCTCTGATTCTCCAGAAACTATTGTTGCTCTCTAGAAATCGAACTGCTCAAGTGTATTCTCCAATTGCCCATCGAATTCTTCTTATAATCTTCTATTGGAGCACCAATGACTGAGATTAAAATTAATCAAGGGCCAAGATCATATCAAAGTCTATTCATGTGAGTTTTTAGAGAATTCTCACACTGACTTAATTAATATTGAGTAATTAACAAATTTTCTTAAGTTTAGATTTAAGAAACATTAAAAAATAGATTAATAATATAATTAAGTCATCTCTAGGTGGAATTTCCAAAAATGATTTATGGGTTATGGAAATCTCATGTATTTTAGCCTCTCCACAAAGTTTCTTGACTATAACACATCTGATGCTACAAAAACTAACATGAATTACCTCATAAATTGAATTTTTTTTGTTGGCTGGCTCTCCATAATCATATTCTCGCATGGGAGAATCTGTTAAGAAGGGGTTTATGTAGACCTAGTATATGTTTGTTATGCATAAATGGGCAAGAGGACACAAAGCACCTTTTTTTACATTGCACTTTTGCCAATGTTGTTTGGACAAGGGTCATGGAGCACCTCAACATTGGTTTGAACTGGAACAGGGGTACACTGGCAAACAACCTTCACCATTGGTTCATTTCACAAAAGGAATATTGTGCTCTCCCTTTTCATATCATTTGGATCATTTGACGATGCAAAAATTGGTTGTTGTAAGGGAAGTAGTCTTAAAGCTCTGTGCATACTTTGCAGAAATTGGACCAAATAAAATGAACACATATAAGAGGACAAACATGATTAAAGATATATGGGATAATCTCCCAATTGGTTTCTTTGACGGAGCATGTTCTAGTAAGCAGTGTGGTTGTGGAGCTTTCTTTGTTCTTGAACCAGGGAGATATTATTATTTTTGGTGGCATGGAGGGATTGATACAAACAACATAGCGGAACTTATTGTCCTCTAGTTCATCCTCATATGTGCCAAATAGTTGGGGATAGAGATCCTTCATGTTCATTGGGGATTTGAAGGGCATTAGAGATTGAGTTAATTACTATTCACAATTTTTCCCTCCCATTCTGTCTAACTGGATGAGGTGCATTCACACTTTGGTGAGGACATTCCAGGTAATCTCGTTTGAACATATCTATAGGGAGCAAAATCTGGTTGCAGATCTCTTATCAAAGAGAGGGATCATGAAGGAACAGGGGAAGATCTTCTTTGTTGCTTTCGAACATGGCTCCTTGGTTAATGCAAGTTCTATAAACTATGCATAGGTTGCATAATTTGCTTCATTCTTAATTATTGTTGTATCTGGTTTATGCATGTTTCTTTTTGGTGGAGGATTTAAGATATAGTCTTTAGAACATGGCATCTTTTTTGAGCGATTTTTGATAGCAACTTGCAGGTTACAAGACTGATAGTTTACTCTCTTTGATGTTTATGTTATAAAAGAGATAGATAGATAGTAGACTAATTAAAGCATATTGATCTTTGTTGAATTTCTTGATCTTGGGAACTTGAAGACTGATACTATGATATATCCATGATAATGTACTCTATTTTTATACGAATAGAAAGGAAGCAAGGAAGCATTTTCTTCTGAAAAATAAAATATAAATTAAAGAATGTAATCTTATTTATGGAGATGGATGTATTTGGACCATACAAATAATTTGTATATGATCTTGAAATTATGTAATAATATTTAACTTTGTAATTTTAAAACATTTAATTATCTTGAACAAGTTTACAATTTCAAAGGTCCTTTAAATCCATTCCAAACATACGCAGTGTATAACAGCTGCAGCCTTGACTGTCAATTTATGACTTATATTACAACCTTTTATAGGCCTTAATGTAATGCCAATGTGTATACAATGCGTCATGATATTAGAAAATCCGTGATCATCCATTCATTACTTCTATTACAACATTTTCTAAACATAAGCCTCGTGCAATGCCAATTTATATCCATTAGGCCATTCATATTATAAAATGGATTTTATAATAACACAATTGATACCTCCAAACATTGCTTAGGCTATTTCTACTTTATTGTTAATAAATCATTTCTATTATTACCCGGTAGATCTTGCATGTAAAGGTTTGGGTCATACTGCAGTAAGAGATGATGCCAATACTTAGAGCAAACATGGCAGTGGTGGTCCCAACCAAAACATCATAGTAGGAACAAATCAGATAGCCATTCTCCTCTTCAATATGATCAACGAAGTTGAAAATATACTTCCTTTGCATGAATTAGCCTAAAATACTGTGAAGCCCGTAACTAAGAGAAGCTTTCCTTTCTGCAACACACCAATTCTATCGTACACAGAGTCTAATATTTCCTTACTAGTGCAAATGCAACAACTAGTGTCATACTGAATCTAGATCTATTATAATAGCACAAAGCAGTGCCAATATACAAATGAAAATCACGATAGTTGGAAATTTCCACATCAACTAAATATGAAACTAATAAGTTCATGGAGATTGAGATAGGTTTATGGCCATGAAGCATGTAAGGAATCATCATACGCAGCATGGCAACACACAATTGTTAAGTGTGTTAGTTTCTAGTCAGTGTTAATCTAGTAACTTATCCAGTTCATCGAACAACCTTCCCTTTGGCTGTAAGTTAGCTTTTTTTTGGGTGTGTAGTGGCTAACCCACTTTTAAACACAGCACAAAATTCAACTTAAGAGAAAATGAATAAATTTATATTATAACATATCCTTACCACGTGCCAAAAAAATTCGTTTTTGTTTTGGAAGCCCCCATAAAACTATCTTAAATTGCAGATATGCAAGTGATCTTTTGTTATATCTAGCATAACCAAAGGGAAAATAAATTATTTTCACATACAAGATATGTAAGTGATCTATTCTTATATCTAATTATAGCTAAAGGAAAAAGATATGATCCGTACATATCAGATCTGTAAGTGATCTTCTGCTATATCTAAAATAACCAAAGGAAAAATAAATAATTTTTTACATATCAGAAGCTGTGTGTGATAGCTTTATATCATTGTGTATCACAACTCCCAATATGAAATTCATACCAAACACATTTATATCAACCAAGTCATATCTGTGAACCAGTTCAGGAGTCGCAGCATTATGATTTTGCCATTACGTTGCATACATCAAGATGCCACGAAATGATAGCATTCTCATCTAGGAAATAATATACCATCATTATGATTAAAGCGATCCAGCATGTTGCCTGATAAATGTTAATCGAGTGCCCCTAACATTACAAATGTTGGGATCGAGATGAACATAAAATAAATAAAAAAATTCAGTGCAAAAGAATCCCCATCCCTTGGACTGCGACATATACAGAAGTGTAAAATGATGGAATTCTACTTGGACATTTACCAAGAAAATTTAATAAACTTGTTTAACATGTATTTGGAATCTCCATCCCTTGGACTGCAACATGGATAGAAATGTTAAATAATAGAATTTTACGTGGACATTTATCAAACAAATTAATAAACTTGTATTCAACATATATATTGAAAACATCAATGATGAAAAAAATGGAGACACAGTAAGATATAAATTGCTCTCCATCCTCGAGCCCTCTTCATATTTACAAGAATCGCCATTTATATCGATGCAAAGGTGACAACGGGCACTTTGTAGAATTTATAATCCGTTCAATGAACTTATGGCTGCTCATATTATGTTGGAAGACAGAATTCTGTTGAAAGCTAAGCATACTTTCTGTGTCCGAGCATTGCTACAATATTTTGCGGTTCTTTAGATATGAGTACATAAGCACAAATAAGGCAATTGCACCAAAGATGATTCCAGCTGTTGTAAGCCAGAATGCAAACTGCAAATCACGAATTGTTTTCCTTAATTTTCATGTCAAAGAAGTCGAAAAACAGGATAACATTCTGAAAATAACACTGCAGAAGAAATCCAGGTCAGATTTCAAAAGAAAAGGAGAACTTTACCACATGCTCCTCTAAATAGGATTTCAAATTCATCCCAAATATGCCTGAAAAGCCAGAAAATAAAAACTGGTTAACAGGAAAGCTTTTACAGTTCCATTCTCACAATGAATAGAAAGAAAAATGGAAAGAAACCGTATTATTGTCCACAAACAACCAAAGTAGGTCAATGGGACTGGAACGCCAAAGACATCATAAGAATACTAGAATCTGGATTGGTGTAACAGTTACCCCACGTAGCATTTGGATTTTGATCCGGATTGAATACCCTGCCCAATCACGCTGTGCTCGGAGTATTCTGACTTTTGAGCCACATTTCACTATTTGGAGGCATACGTATTATGGATAATCATTCAGTCGGCATCCTCATTGTTACCCACCATTTTGTTGGGTGCTATATAATTTTTTTTTCAAGGAATATACACATTTTTGCATGGACAAGTTTGGATCTCTGCCCATTGGAGAAGGTCATGGTGCCGTTGTGGCTGTTGGACGGATGTAAGAGAAAACATCAGGCATGTATTTTCCAGCCAGCAGAACAGGAGGTGATTACTTTGCTGCATTTCCATCCACGCAATTGAACTATGTACAAAGAAAAACCAAAAGATGTCCAATCGATTGTTGAGGGAATGCGTGATCCAAATGAAAGCGAGGAGGAACAGCAAAATCTCCCTAAGTTGTTGGCAGGAACCCTGGCCATCTTTGCAGTCCAATGGCACATAATGAAACTTTGTGCTCAACTTTCTGAGCACAGATGTTTTTCAGACACTAATGTTCTGGATACGGTTGAAGGATACCCCCAATTTTAACCTGGTAATAATTAAGTGCAAGGAAAACTCTTCCTAAATAGTCACAAATGATCATGATCCAACACAGATGAGTCTCTCCTCTATTTAAACGAGTATGACAAAATTATTAGCCTAGAAAAGCCCCTAAAACAAGTTTGACGATAAAAAGTACTTGGGTTACAAGCCAACCCATTAGCTTTATGAAAATATGCCCTAATTATCCCACACGTGTGAGCCGTAAGCTCTCTAGGGCTGACATCATCCAATATAAGTGCTCCAAATGCCATGTCCAAGGGTGATGAGGTATCCAAAATGATGTAGATGCATGTTAAGTCCATGATTTGAGAGTTGGGCCTTAAATACACCTCATTTCCTCCGGTGCGATCCAACAAAGGCACTACAGAGTGGTTTCCATGGGTCTCCAACTGCTAAATAAGGCTTCCTTTGCTCCAACGTTAGGGGGTTCTTAGGTGCAACAAGCCCTCCCTGGACTCTCAATGTGAGACCATCCTCATTTGGGCCCTGAATTTGATGTTGCACATCAAGTTGTGTCAAGGCCAGCCTAGGAGTATAGTGGGTCCATCCATGTCATCCTGAAGAATCATCAAATCTGGGACAAAGTTAACAAACGTCGTGGGCATTGGAGGTGCTTTGGGACATGTATCATCCAAGGATGTTGTTAGGAGGCCCAAGAATCTCAACGCTTCACCTGTTTGTACAAATATAATTCTTTGGAAGGCCGTGGGTACTTGTGGAGTAGGTGCCCAAGACCTGAGCTGCTGGACCACCTAACAAGAACAACATGAATTCTAGTGAAAGCAGCCAATCATTAGAGACCAGTGCCAATAACACATCTAAATGAACCAAACTCGAATGCTAAGGGAAATTTAATACTTCAAACAAGGATCCCCTTCCAAAATCAGGACCCTAATCTCACAAAGATGTTGTCCCCCTAGGTAGGGGTGGCTGAAGGTTAACTCTATTAGGTTCTTTTGGCCCCTAAGGGGAGGTAATGGTTCCTTGGTCCGCCACTCAATTGATAGGTATTAGTAACAATAATAATGATGGTAACAAAGGGGAGAGGGTTCCATGGCCTAGTGCCATGGTCAAAGGGAGTAGCAGATGGGACTGTCCACATATTGAGTGTATAGATGGGAGGAGGGAGCACTTGTGGATACAAGAGTTACCAGCTTGGCCTTGGTTTTTCCGCCCTTCCTATGTATTTTTTACTTCTTCTTGATTATTCCTTGTATTACCGCTTATAGCTCAGGGGCTAGAGCTTGCTTTATATGATGTAGTAGTTTTATTACCCCTTTAAGAAGAGTTAGTTTATCGGTCATCAGGGTTGGGACATGCAAGGGTTCCTTCTTTGATGTAATGGAGCAATACATGCTCAGGAACCGAGTGATAGCCATATGATTGAGGTAAAGCTCCTGCTAGGCTTTTTCCCATGTGCTAATATTCAAGTCCCTGGCCACCTTTGGCATTTTAACTTTTCTTTCTTTGTTTTGTTGTGGCCATGATGTGCTCTTTATGTTTCTTTTAGCTGCATCAACCTCCCAAGGAAAAGTTTTAGGGCCCTCGATATGTGGACATATGAGTGCCAAATCCTAAATAACCAATGACAAAGTTGTACTTGAAGAATGGAGGTGAGAAATGGGTTTGTAATGTAAGATGGAAGGTGTTAATTATGACATATCGAAAAATGGAACTACGCAATTTGAATCAGGGCTTCCTAATTAGTGCCCTTCCTATACCCAAAGGGCGTTAAGGGGGGTCCCACTAGACTAGGATCAAATATTGACCGCCTAAGTAAGGCGAGAGAACAAGATCACGGTCAAAGTCTATCAATCGTCCAAATCACCGCATAATCCATACTAAATGCCCAAAAGAAACAAATATAAGCACCCGGTTGCAAAATGATCAAAGTATCTTTTGAATGGTATCCAACCTCCATCCATGTGCTCATGCTAGATGGGTGAGAAGCAATAGTTGATGCAAGTGGTGGAGATATATGGCATATCATCAACTAATGGTGGCTAGTAGGGGCTACTGGCTATTTGGCTAGCTGAGTGTCTAATGTAGGAGAAAAGTTTTCTCTTATGGGGTTACCCATTTTGGTGGGTAACATCTAGGTCCAATTCGAGGACATGAGCTCATTGTAGAACGCATGATCTAATAGATCGAATGGGGAGTTTGTAAGAACTCCAGCAATCCCTGGGCTCATAGACCTGTAACCTGCACATTCCAATCAGCTTGTTTGGAAGCTTGTGCATTGGGTGTAGGGTATCACCCATGTTTTATATGAAGATATAAATCCATACAGAAAATGAAATCTATACTAGATGCAATCTAATCTACAATGAAAGATAACATGAAATGCAAAATTTTAGGATGCCCACATGGTTAGATGCCTTGAGTTAGACTTCTTAATATGGCAGACCTCTTGAGAACTAGGAAGCTTAGTTGACTTTGGTGGCCCACGAGGAGATTTTTGACTCAAATCTTGGGCTTTTGCTAACAATATCGTTATTATTATTAGGGTTAGGGAAAGGGTAAGGCTCAATGTCCTCAACATGATCAGGAACTTGAGGTTCCCTATATAACACAAATGATGTCCCATCAAAATTTGGAATAGTGGCATATGATAAATCCATTTGCAATTGGCCACGTATTGAAGTACACCATTTCCTTGATAGCAACATACCCTAGGCATCTGGCACATCAATGACTACAATCCATTAATACAAATGTCCTTGTTAGCTGCCAAAGATAGCTTCACATCTTTAATAAGACCATAGACAAGATTAGACTTGGAGTCAAAACCACACACATTCTTATAAGGTCTAGTGCTGTCCATTTCTAACTAATGCATGACCTTCAATGGCATGACATTTGTTGAGGCACCTGAATCGAGCATATAGTCATGAAGTATGAGGTTATTGATCACTAGAGATAACAAGAATGGCACATGATCTACATTTTTCTAATCAAAGTACATATTTTGCAAGATAACAAGAGGTTGATTAGGCTCATCTTCAAAATCAAAGGCCTTCCTAATTTTCCTCCTTTGAGCCGGAAGCTTAGCCATCTCTAAAAAAGGCCCTGCACATTAACCTTAGCCAAAACATTTGTCATATCCACATCCAATGCAATATCATGGTTCCTACGTATTGACTTGAGTTTACTCTGATTTTGTGCTTGGGCATTGTCCTTCCTTTAAGGTGCATTACAAGGAATAGAGCTTGCTTGGGTTTGGTTAGTGTTTCTTCTAGAATATTGTATACCTTTAAACCTTCCACTAGTCTCAACAACCATGATGGGTTCAACTTGATAATTAGTATCTATGCTATGGACTTGATTAGGCTTTGAGTGGAAGTTGGTATCCCCAAGCAAGATGTTGAAGGGAGCCCTATCATTTACTATGTTCAACTGCTCAGGATTTTCTTCCTCCCCTATTTTATTGTAAGGACATTCTTCTTGGGAGTGTTTCTCCTCACAAGGTTGGCACCAAGGGGACTCTTCTTGCCCTACAAGGTTGTTTTGGGCAAGTGTGTTTAGAACATTTTTTTTATTAGCATAGTCTCCGTCAGGGGCCTTTTTGTTGAATGACTTGTCCTTGTTGAACTATGCCTTAGGAGGGAAATTAGATCGAGATCTCTCATCTCTCTCTGTTATGGACAACTTGTTCATTAATGTGTATTGACCCTGCATCAATTCATTTGTAAGCTTATCAAATTTTTGGGCAAAAGCAAGATCAACTTGGGAACAAGGTTTGATCTTAGGCTCAATCTTAACCCTAGGATAGTTGAACAAATCAATCCTAGCAACATTTAGGGCCTTTGTCCCTAAGGGCATAGGTCAAAAGTCCATGGAGATATCTAATGTACCTGTCAAGGATAGCATCATCGGTAAGCCTAAATATTTTAGGGATCTCCTTAAGGAGGTTATCAAACCTTTGAGTGTATTCCTTCACAGCTTCTTTCTCAGTTTTCCTAGCTTGGAGGAATTTCTCAAGGAGGATACCTCCATCTAAGGCTAAGACCCATCTTTTCTTGAATGCTTCATGAAAGGTGTCTTAATCAGGAATACTACCTTGGGGTAAACTAAGCTACCAGTCTATAGCATTTCCATCAAAAGTCAGGGCAAACAACATCATGACTACATCTTCTTCCATTATTAGCTTTGCACTCACTGCCCAATAAAAATCATGGATATGTTTCTCTACATTGGTGCCATTAGTGCCATTGAATTTGGGTATCTATTCGTGATAATTCTTAGGCAATGGATGTCGGTCATCAGGGAGATTTCTCAAATCGAAAGGCATCAATGCAGGTATAAGCCACGACCTATCCATGGTGAAAGGAGTGGTGTTATCAACAAAGAGTTTCCTAATCACAGGACTAGTAGGATTAATGGGAGATGTAAAAGCTTCAGTGGTCTTCTTGGTAGTCTTCCTCTTTCTTGGAGCTATGGTATTTTCAGAAGAACTAACCAAGGGACTTGATAGGATTGGATTCAGAAGTCGCCAGAATAGGATCTATCTTGTCGTTTGAGATATTCTCTTCAAAAAGGGTGAAGCTAAATCTTCAAATTACGAGGAGATTGACTCAATTCTTCCCTTACAATGGCACCAAAAATATTGCCTCAAAATCTATTAGGTCTTGTAAGGGGTGACCTACAAGGCAACAACTAGACCAAGGGACAATAATGAGGTGTGGCCCATTGTCACCACAACCATTACCTCTTGCTCTTTTGTGGACTTTCACTACCAGGGAAGCTTCACTTTCTAAGATCAAGGCTCAACAAGTGTAATAGGGAAATTCACATCCTCTAATAAGGCCAATTTAAGGCACAAATGATCTAGGGCTTGAGACAGAGCATGTTATGAAACCAGCTCACAAAAAGATAGAAAAGATAGATGAACGCCTTAGAAATCAGCCTCTTCGAGGGGCAACCTCCTTTACATTACACAAATGAGCAATTCTTGGATGATACAAATGACAAGACCTCCTTTCTATATATAGGAGTCTAAGGAGTCATAATATAATTAGAGCCGACATAACAATAATAATGTAAGGGCACAATAATAACAATAGTGGGCTTCTATGGGGCACAATAATAACAATATGGGGACTACATGGGCACAACAATATAATAAGGCGGTTGTACTAATAACAATAAGGGGTTACACTAGTAGTGTAAGGACCTAACAAAGCAAGCCAAATGTATTAACCCAGAGTCAAGAGGCCAAGAAAAGGCTTCCAAATAATGAATATCAGAAACCAATGGAACAAGAATCCTTCAACAAGCCCAAAGCTGAAGCCTAGGGCAAACTAGGGTTTATCCAGGGAAAGATTAACCTAAGGAAAAAGTATTTTTCTTTGGGGTGGATCGATTAGTCACTATAAGGAGTTGATTTTGAGGTAACCAATGCTCCTCTCAATGTTGAATCCTCCCACTAGAAAACGACTATAACCCTAGCAAGCAGGTTGACCTTAAGGGGCTGAAAAGGAGAATAGGAGAGAGAAAATAAGATTTATGGGTCTCTCCCAGTGCCTAGTCCTTGGAATCACGGAGTCTATGGGAGTGAAAATTTTCCTAAATCATGGTAATGAGTAAGGGAATAATGAAGCCCTAGTATTCGAAACCCTAACTATTACTTTTGTGAGGGAACAAAGTCACTTGGGAGAGATCGTTTAAAGATACATCGAGGGGATTACCATTCACATTCTACTAATGAGTAATGCAGACAGCGTTATCATCTAGATTGCGTACATTGATCTTCAGCACTAACTAGCTGTTGTAGCGGCTGCAACACCCTCCAAAATTTTGGCCTACATCCAATTTCGGAGCCTTCCTTTGTTTTTTTCTTGATGTTTGCAAACACTCGAGCTCATCCCATTAGCTCGTGTCAATCCTTTACACCCTCCTCGCTTGACCGTTCATTGGACATCTTTTAGTATGTTGATCACAATGCCATGCTTGCAGTCATGTTCTAGCTATGTTCACGGTTCGTCTTCATGTGTACAAGTTGTATTCGCTATGTAAGCATTTGTGGCACTCACACATGAAGTTGTATGCAATGTCACGCAAGTGTCATCGCGGCCGTTCAACAATCTATCTCAAGTGTCGCGCTTGTCGCTCACATCTGTTGGTCAGTCACACTGAGCATATGTTGTCTTGATGGTTAGAGGTGTCTTGTCGTCAAGCCGTGTTGAGTGTGTGTTCGCAAGGTCATGCATGCACAAGTTCACTCACTCATGCACTTAGTTATTTTGCTGAAACTCTGTAGACCAGGCCACCTTCCAACATCCGGACCTCCATTGCGCTGCACTGCGCAGTCTCAGTCCTCAGTGATCATGTACTGCTACCCAGAATTGTGCAAATCTTGAGGCTGCCTCCCAGGCAGTCTGCATTGCACAATCCTGGAATCGACCCAACTGACTATCACCCAAAATAGCGCAGAAGTTGCTTAGCAAGCCATCTCAGTCTGCTCTGCCTGCAAGCAAATCTATCAAGCTTCCTGTTGGTCAATCGGAGAGTTTGACCAGGCCGTGACCCTGGGCTTCACTCCTCCAAAAAAATGCGTAGACGCTGCCACCATGCCCGCCTCCGCTGACTGAAGAAATTGCACAGACATGAAGGACAAGCACCCGCTGCCTATCACTGCATCGTCCCGAAATTTGCGCAGTTTTGTTAGCCAGTCCCCTATCAACCGACCTACTGCTCCTAAAAATTGCGCAGTTTTCTTGGGCTATCCTCCAGCTGCCTGACACCCCGCTCAGTGCAGAAACTATGTAGAAATGTCCTGCAGGCCAGCCTCTCAGTTCTGTGTAATTTTGGCCAGCAAGCTCCCGCAGCGCGCTGCTAGCCTCCCCGGAGAATCTGTGCATTTTTCACTGCCAGTGTCCTCCCTACTGCCTGCACTGCCTCCCTGGAAAAGTTGTGCAGTTTTGCCCTCCAGCTGAGCCAAATCCCGCAGATGGTCTCTATTATTCTGAACTTTTCATCTCAGCCTCCCAGTGACCTCTATGCAATTTTCCTTGACAGTGCCCCGAAGCCTGCATCCCGGCCTGAAATGTGCTCTGCGCAGTTTCAGAGCCTTGTCCTCTCTCCCAGTCACTTGCACCTGAAAACGAAAGATGATGCATCATGGTAGACTAGGAGATTTCTGGATTTGATGTCATCTCGTCATGAGTGATTGTAGATATAGGTACATGGATGAGACATGGCGCGACAACGAACGGGATGAATAAGGAGCGCATGCTAGGAGACTTGTTCGCGAACGAATGAACACATGAAGCATGCCAAGTACCAGCGAAGGGGATACATGCACGTGCAACATCAAGCGAACACCAAGACCATCGAAGACTCCGCACACCTTGCCATGCAGAGGTGAAGCTATGATACACCAAGAGCACACTCATCACTCAGCAGCACTGCAACTTGACATGGACACCACCATCAGCATGAACATACCAGCATTGTCATGTTGAGTCATGTCATGAGTCATCTCGGCCACATCACTACTGTGGGCCATATTGTTGTAATCAATGTAATGTAACGTGGAAGTCTAAGAGACCCACATGTAAAGTTGAAGAGTCATGTAAGTCAAACAGTGATGAGGGAAGTCGAACAGTCACAAGGGTCAGTTCACCATTGGCTATATATACCCCTCATTTGTACATGCAAAGGAAATTTCACCTTGGCTCCTCCCAAATAGCCTTGAGAGTATGTAATCTTTTCTTTGAGGAGCGAGCAGTGGCTCCAACGCCTCGCTATCAGGGTTAGTGATGTAATGGTGTACGAATGTGTCTTGGAACTTTCGCTTAATTCAGAAGCCTGCTAACAGGCCAGAACGTTTTCACACATGTATTGTATTCATTTGTAAGACTATTCTTTGGATGCCTGCAATGCATGTTGCTTTAACTTGTATTAAGATAGTTGAAATATTTCGGTTGTTTTAGTACATACGTTGTTGGAAATGTGTTGTATTGGTTGTTAATGTTGTCTCGCCTGTGTGGACTATTCCGCCAGACATTCGACAGATTCATTCTTGTAAACTTGTTATAACGACCATCGCACTCGTGTGGACTATTCCACTTGGGTGTTGTATGTGTTATCTGTTCACCTTGTGTTTGTGACTGCTGCATCCGTGTGGATTACTCCGCCATAAGCTGTGCATGTCTTGCTGTGGTGTGTACCTCTAACAAAGTTGGGACTATTCCCTTTCGACTTGAGACTCACTCTCACCCTCTCCCTCTGCAGTGAAAGAAACTTGACACAAGTGACACTAAGCACTCACCAGGCACGCGAACCTCACTGTTCGAAGACTAAGTAAACCACTCTCATGTGTTGACAAGCAAGAGCTAAGGCATATCTTTAAGATAATGGCAACCGGGCCATCGTACCAGATGGGACTCCTACACCAAACGGTGTGAGGTCTAGTTGGGACTTCATATCAGGGAGATCCCCTGAATGTTGGCGAGTCCAGCACCATCAACATTTCTGGCACTAGAAAGAGGGCCAGATGAAAAGTTGAGCCTATTACATCTGGTTTGAATCTCTTACCAAATGGATCATACACAATTTGTGCTCCTAGGGTGTTTCTCTCATTTCTCCCTTAATCAACTATCAATCCCCAATGAGCTTCTTGATCACTTGTCCTTGTTAAAGTTTGACGGTGAGGATAGAACGTTCATAACCAAGCACATTTATGATTTTCTTCATTTCTGCGAATCTCATGAAATCGATAGTGAAGAGCTTGTTTGCATACTTTTCTTCCTCACCCTTGAAGGTTGTGCTAATTGGTGGTGTCATACCCTGCCACCTGCTTCCGTCCATTCCCTTCTCACTCTCCTCAAGGAGCTCCATCAAGCCTTCAATAAGTGTAACCACCAAGATGTTTATGAAAGAATCTCTCATTTAAGAATGAAGCCTGGCGAATCAGTTGAGGACTTTTCTACTCGCTTCCTTCACCTCTGTCACGAAATTCCTGAACGGTTTGTGGACCTTGACTTCATGAGCCAAGAGTTGAAATGCTTGGTTCATGTTTCTCAACACGGTGAACCTCCTGATTTCCCTTCTCCCTCGACTCTTGCGGACCATGAGGTCCCTCAGTTTGCAGAGGAGGAGCCCAACACCTCGTTTGTTCCTTGTCCTCCTCCCTTTCTGGTCTTAAAGCAGGTGGCCCCTCATAGTGGTCACAAAGATAAGAAATATGCATAGCAGGTACCCCCTTGCAGCAGTTGCAAAGCTGAGAAATCTGCGCAGCATGCTCCCAGCTCATCTTCTTAGTCGCCTCTTGCTCCAATGGAGGAAATTCCATAATGGCTCAGAAAGCCTATGGTGAAGACTCATTCCTCCATTCTGCAAGAGGACATCACTGTTCATAACCTAAGTCTCGAGTCTAATCTGCATCTCTGCCATCGTCCATCATCTACAAGCCATGACTGCTTGTGCCACGACTCACTTGATCAATCCGCTTCACAAGCTAGCTGGTGCGCATTCTCTTGATTCTCAAGCTGCTGGCTGAAATTGCGGTCATGTGCAAGGCAATCTCATTACACAGGTGGAGCAGGAAGGTGAAGACACAATCAATTCCTCTTCTATGTTTTAAATTCCTCTTCTATGTTTTAAAATGGTTCACATCAAGACATTGAGTTTCCATTCTTGATCGATTCTCAATCTGCTAATCTTGGTGAAACATCAGGCACAAATAATTCTTTCGATCAACCTCCAGTCTTGCTCTGTCATCACTCCCATGCTTTCGTATGTTGTGACGAACGCCTGAGCACATCATGTGATCTATTGTTCTCTCATGTACACTCTAACTCAGATTTAGAATGCGCACCGGTCAAAGCAGACGTCCATATCGAAACTTCCTTTGCACCTCACTTGCCCGTGTGTCCTACCATTCACAACACATCTACATGTGGCGGAGATACTCCCTGTTCTCTTGCTTCTTCATCTGATGAGTTATCTCCTCGATTGATACCAAGCAGTGAGGTTGTCCATGATGAGAACAGTCTCAATGCACAGGACTCTTCCCACTCGTCATCATCTTGTGTGTTGCATGAAGACAACTCGTCAAGTCAGCTTGCTGAAGCTAGAAAATTTGATGAGGCCTATGATAGAGATGGCTACCATCCTAAGAGCAGTTTTGAAATCAGCAACAACAACCATCCTCAAGCCATGCATGATCTGGTTCACATCTCAAAATGCAAATTTTCAATTCTGGAAAGTTCTGGGACGTGCCAGGGAGTCGAGGCACTTCAACGTCCGTTGATGGTTATGTCAGGACCTCGCAACTTTGGTAGGCCCCTCAAACCGAATCAAATCTGGTTTCTCACGCACAATTTGTCTATCTGCATGGTTGCACTCGACATGGATCCCCGTGTAAAAAATATTTACTATTCCGGGTGTGATATTTCAAAATTTCAAATTTTCACTAATGACTAAATCCACGAGTCTGTTACAACGTGTCTGTCTTCATGCACTTCTCTTACATCCAATTCGGGTTGGGAGTGTCTGTCTCTCATGCAATCATGGAACTGTGAAGTTGATCATCTCAAAGACTATCTTTGTCTGGAATCATACTTATCAGATGTTCTCTCTCGTGATCAGCTCCTTGGTCTTCTTGCAAATCTTTCACTTCAAATCTGCCCGCTCATCACACCAGCAATCTCCCTGTGTGATGATGAGCGCACAAGCTATCACGTGAATCAAGTTCCTCTCATTTCACCACACCCCAACTGGCTTCACACAGTCACAGTGCTAACATCCTTCCTACATTCCTGTGATGACCATGATGCCTGCACAATTTTTCACCAGTTGCAGGTGGGTGTTCTGTCATATCTAGCACACAACGAACTTGGTTCCATCATTCAGAGCATTCACAAGATTGTTAAAAAATATTCTCTATTCATTCCAAACTAGGAATTTGGCATCTCAACAAACTCGTCTGATCTTTCTTCTATCTTGCGTGATTGTCATAAAATTTATCATTTTCCCAACAGTACATCCAATGACAGTCGCTTCACGCACTATGATCTTCACCGTGTAACATCTTTCTCCTCAAACTTTTGTCAAGTAGGTGAGGCACTTCGGCCTGCGCTGATGGCTATGGTAGGTCCTCACTGTCTTGACATGACCAACAAGAATGATCAGATCTATCTATTCGTACCAGATTCCCATCGTGATCACCTCTCTCAAATCAGGAACCCATCTTCTCAAAGATTACGAGTCTTTCAAAACAACCATCACGAATTTTATGATCCAATTACTGAATGGTTGGAACAATCTTACTTGGCGAGTCATGTTACAGGTAACAAGCTTCAATCCTTCCTCGCACTCACTAAGAAACTTGGTGCAGAAGAACACACACTCGCAAGAGGCCTCCGAGGTTTGTTGAAAAACGATAGTCACCGAAGAGGTAAGCATGTGTGTTGGGTGGTTGTGACACATCTTTCTGCTGACAGGTGAGACCTTCCCTCTTGCGTGCAAGTTTGTCAAGTTTTTGTATTTTCTAGTTCACGCTATTTTTTATCTGTTTTAATCGCTTGTATCTTTGTAGTTGTACGACGGGTATGCCTACGGTGGCTTCACTGGAAATTTCATTTCAAGTAACCCCAACTGTTTAGCGTAGGAGTAGTAGTGTTTTTGTTAATTTTAGGTATGTTCCATGCTTAGAGCAATTTATTTCAATTTTCACAGTTAGCTCCATATCTTTTCTAGATTAGCTATCACATCAGCATTAAAGTAAATTGCAGATAGAAAATTAACATAAATCGCACAAGGCACGCCAAGACAAGAGGACACAAGATGTGGCGCTAGCCAAGGACAGACCCCAATGTGGGGAAACCCTTGATCAATTCTTCTTATATGTTCTTCAATAGTTCAGCACAGAGAGAGAGAAAGATAGTACGTTTACAACAGAAGTCAACACTTTGACTTATCTAGATAAGAGCATAGATCATCTCTAAGAAGATGATACATGAGATCAGTTGAAGACATGCTGCTTCAACTAATTCTCCAAGGTGACTCCTTCACCTATCATTGTGCTGCATTTTGTCATCATGCTACACCTCACCGTGTTGCACCATGCTGCACCTATAATCACTATGTTGCATCTCATCACGCTTCATTAGTCATGACTATACCCATCATTGTACTGCATTATGTGCCATTGCTGCACGATGTTGCCATCCTGACCTATGTGCTTGTTGTCCCTTGCTTGCTTGTTGTCCCTAGCATGCTTGTTGTCCTTAGCATGCTTGTTGTTGCATGCTAGTTGTCCCTTGCATGCTTTGTGTATTTGCTGCTAAGTACCATACAACTGTCCCAATGTTAGTTAGTTGTCCCTTGCATGCTGCTATCCTTCAGAGACAGATGCTCTGGCTATTTCGACAGTTCCCGACAGTTCTAGCAGTTCTCGACAGTTCTGACAATTCCAGTTGTTCCTGGTAGTTTCGGAAGTCTTGACAGTTTCAGCTTTTCCTGTAGTTCCAGCTTTTCCGGTAGTTCCGGATTTTCCGGCTTTTTCGGCAGTTCCAGCTTTTCCAGCTTTTCTGGCAGTTTCGACTTTTCCGGCATTTTTGGCTTTTCCGGCATTTCCAGCAGATCCGGTTTTCTGCCCTCTAGATCAGGGCAACATTATTCCTTAGGATCTCTCCTCCTACTAAAACCCAAAGACAAGTAGAGAGAAGAAGAGATCCCAAGTGTGTTGAAATGACTTGAAGGCCACCTCTATTTATACTAAAACGTTGAGCACATGTGGGGTTTATTTGGTTGCTCGCCGAACCTGACGAGTTGTCTTATAACACAAATAAATTCATAACTCCATGAATACTTATCGGAATCAGATGATCTTTAGATCAATCCTACACCTCTCGATGAGAGGGATCCAAGAAAAATATCAGCTGCCATAAAGAAGATGCCACATGGAGTTTGGCCCTAGTTGCCAATTTTAACACTCCCTCTCAACTAGGGAGAACTCCATCCACTGATCCATATGTCTGACTGTACTATCTCTGCCATCAGTGCCCTGCACTGCTATGCTCTGCTCTGATCTGCTGAGCTCTGCTCTAATCTGCTGAGCTTTGCTCTGTTCTACTTTGCTTTGATCTATTGAGCTCTGCTTTGCTGAACCATGAAGAAGAAGAATTGATCGAGAATGTCTCATACCATTCTCTACTGACCCGAAGTCAGTTTCATCTAAAGAGAGTGTGTCACATCACTCTTACTGACCAAAGTCAGTTTTATTGATCCCATATCAATATCACAAGAGAGTGTCTCAAACCACTCATACTGATCCCAGACCAGTTTCATTGATCCCAGATCAATGTCACAAGAGCGTGTCTCAAACCACTCATACTGATCTTAGATCAGTTTCATTGATCCCAGATCAATGTCACAAAAGACTGTCTCAAACCACTCATACTGATCCCAGATCAATGTCACAAGAGAGTGTCTCAAACCACTCATACTGATCTTAGATCAATTTCATTGATCCCAGATCAATGTCACAAGAGAGTGTCTCAAACCACTCATACTAATCCCAGATCAATGGAGGTCATCCTAGCATAGGGAGTACGGTAGATACAACGATGCGTCCATCGATAATACTACTATGGTCCCTATCCTCATTTCCCTGCTCATTGATCAGATGAGACGTAGTTCCCATGAGTCCCAAACTGCATGGGTAGGATGCCTCGACAGGAGAACTAATCATCGTGTCCATAGGAGAACGAATCATCCTGTCAGTGGATGCCACGGAGAACTAATCATCCCGGCCCACAGGAGAACTAATCATCTTGTTCCACAGTCGCCACGGAGAACAAATCATCCTGGCCCGCAGGAGAACTAATCATCTTGTTCCATAGTCACCACGGAGAACAAATCATCCTGGTCCACAGGAGAACTAATCATCCTGTTCCACAGTTGCCATGGGAGAACTAATCATCCTGGCTCATAGGAGAACTAATCATCCTGTTCCACAGTTGCCACGGGAGAACTAATCATCCCGGCCCACAGAAGAACTAATCATCCTGTTCATAGCGCACCACCAGGGGAGGGTGAGTTGCCCTGTGGTTGTATGTTGCTCCAATAAGTACCCCAAGCCCCCCAGAGCTCCCAGAGCTCAATGCATGCAACATGCAAGACCCTTATAAGAAGGTCTCTCAATGACTCCAAGTCATTCGGGAAAGTCACAGATTTGACCTTTCCCCGGGGCTTTGACAAAATGTCTGCGACCTGTACATCAGTCTCAATGCGATGGAGCCTCCTCG
Source organism: Pinus tabuliformis (assembly GCA_031772625.1). NCBI lineage: Eukaryota > Viridiplantae > Streptophyta > Pinopsida > Pinales > Pinaceae > Pinus > Pinus tabuliformis. Next base: position 119,804,625 of record CM062810.1, on the reverse strand, counting down.
CTCATCGACTTACCATATCGCAGATAAGGCAGTATCTGATGTCTATCTGCTAGAGCAATCATCGAATACGGGATTCCTCAATAATCGAATCCCCCCTCTGGTTGTCACAGAGAATCACAGTGGTATTCATCATGTGTACAAGCAGCTCACTTAAGAGCTTTTACAACCATGCAGCTTCACACGAGATCATACTCGTAGCTATGTATTCGGTCTCGGTGGTGCTTATGGCAACTGACTTCTGCTTCCTGCTCATCCATGATATCAAAGCAAAATCCAAAGAGAACCAGCATTGAGAAGTGCTCTAGTGATCCTCCACACTGCCTGCCCAATCAACATTCGAATAATCATGCAGTTTCATATTTCCGGCAGTGTATCTCAATCCATGAGAGATTGTGCCCCAAAGATATCTTAGAAGATTCTTGGCACCAATCCAGTGAGGCTCAACCAAATATGAGCTCACCATGCTAACTGCAAAACATATGTCCAGACGGAAGTTCACCAAGAACATCAACGCGAATGAGTTTATGAAACTCAGAGGCATTTCCCAAATCTGGTCCGACATCACTACCATATAACTTCTGAAAGTTAAGATCCTCGAGGTAGTCACAGGCTTGCAGTTTATCATTCCACATCCAGAATCCAACTCCCTCTTACTTCTGCAAATGAGAGGGTCTACACCTGTCAGAAATAGGTCATCCTCATAAGGTGCCGGTATGAGAGGTCTATCATCCACAACCTTCGGGTAATGGTTTGGATCGGTTTCACTCCTAGTGAATCTCAACTTCATCAGACAGCTGTTAATCCTCTCATACTATGCCGGGGTGTTTTGCTTCAAGCCATAGAGGGCTTTCTTCCACTTGTATACAAGAGATTCCTGATCATGAATCTCCAACTCCTCGGGTTGTTCCAAACCTATGGACCTGCCGCATGAGGGGGATCTTCCCCTTATAAGATTTTCCTTCGGTACATCTCAGACAGGTACCTTCATGCTCTACTTGAATTCAGCCATCCCTATCACCATTTGACTCACATCAGGTAGGGCCCTATACGTAGACCTCCAGTGTTATAGATGCGATATGTCAATTGACATGATCCCCAATGGACCATCCTGCAACTTGATACAAATTTCTAACCTTGAACCCATGAGAAAAAGCATCTTTGAAAATTATATTTTTTAACACGTACCTTTCCATCGACGAATGCCACCCTGAAACCTTTGAATTCCATTTCTGAGATGGACGCCAGGTTCTTCTTGCGATCAAGGACATAAAAGAGATTCTGTAAATGAATCGAGTTACCCTTATTCAATTGAGAGTTAACATTCCCTACACCCTTTTCGGGATAGGTGGCATCGGCTCCAAGTATAATCCCACGATTGTTTCCATCTCTACCAAATTAGAGAGTGCACCCATCTATCCGATGAAGTGCCTTGAAGCACTACAATCTATAAGCCAGATTCCCAAAGAATTTGAAGGAGAGGGCCAATACAAGATAACGCTTCTTTATCCTATCAAAAACAACATTTGATTCTTCATACCTGGGGTTCCTTGCTTTCTATGAAGAGTCGGCCATTTCCTTGATGACCTGCATTACCTATCATTCCTTTGATCATTGAAGATGTCCCTGGAATGATTGTTATCATCATCAAGTGATGTGCCCCTGCCATTCAGACACTCCTTCGCATAATGGCCGAACTAGTTATCTGCCTTTCCTTCCACCCTGAGATCCAGTCTTCCAATGAAGTGATCTTCAGGTAGGCCATATTCCGCTGCGCCATTCTGATAATATTCTCTGCTTCGACTTCACCCTTGGTGAATTTGAAGAGGGATGAGGAATCCACTAATCCTTTTTTCCTTTCCCAACTATCTTCAGTGATTGCTATTTCACTCTTGCTTGGGAATTGTCATCACCTCAGCTCTGATACCACGTTAATTTTAGGTATGTTCTATGCTTAGAGAAATTTATTTCAATGTTCACAGTTAGCGCCATATCTTTTCTAGATTAGCTATCACATCAGCATTAAAGTAAACTGCAAATAGAACATTAACATAAATCGCAGAAGACAAGCCAAGACAAGAGGACACAAGATGTGGCGCTAGCCAGGGACAAACCCCAATGTGGGGAAACCCTTGATCAATTCTTCTTATATGTTCTTCAATAGTTCAGCAGAGAGAGAGATAGTACGTTTACAACAGAAGTCAACACTTTGACTTATCTAGATAAGGGCATAGATCATCTCTAAGAAGATGATACATGAGATCACTTGAAGACATGCTGCTTCAACTAATTCTCCAAGGTGACTCCTTCACCTATCGTTGTGTTGCATTTCGTCATCATGTTGCACCTCACCGCGCTGCACCATGCTGCACCCATCATCACTATGTTGCATCTCATCACGCTTCATTAATCATCACTGTACCCATCACTGTACTGCATTATGTGCCATTGCTGCACCATGTTGCCATCCTAACCTATGTGCTTGTTGTCCCTTGCTTGCTTGTTGTCCCTAGCATGCTTGTTGTCCTTAGCATGCTTCTTGTTGCATGCTAGTTGTCCCTTGAATGCTAGCTGTAACATTGCATGCTTGGTGTATTTGCTGCTAAGTACCATACAATTGTCCCAATGTTAGTTAGCTATCCCTTGCATGCTACTCTCCTTCAGAGACAAATGCTCCGGCTGTTTCGGCAGTTCTCGGCAGTTCTAGCAGTTCTGGCTATTCCCGATAGTTCTGGCTGTTCTAGTTATTCTTGGCAGTCCCGACAGTTTCGACTTTTCCTGTATTTCCGTCTTTTCCAGCAGTTCCGGCTTTTCCGGCAGTTCCGACTTTTCCGGCAATTCCGATTTTTCCGACATTTCCAGCTTTTTCGGCAATTCCGGCAGTTCCTGCTTTTCCGGCAGTTCCGGCTTTTTGCCCTCTGGATCAGGGCAACGTTATTCCTTAGGATCTCTCCTCCTACTAAAACCCAAAGACAAGTAGAGAGAGGAAGAGCACCCAGGTGTGTTGAAATGACTTGAAGGCCACCTCTATTTATACTAAAACGTTGAGCACATGTGGGGTTTATTTGGTTGCTGGTTGAACTTGATGAATTGTCTTATAACGCAAATAAATTCATAACTCCATGAATACTTATCGGAATCAAATGATCTTTAGATCAATCCTACACCTCTCGACGAGAGGGATCCAAGAAAAATATCAGCTACCATAAATAAGATGACCCACATGGAGTTTGGCCCTAGTTGCCAATTTTAACAGTTTTCTTTCTTGCTTGTCTTTGCTTTCTGGTTTGCATGTTTGTGTGCTTGTTGACTTAGTTTGGTTTGTTTGCTTGCTTGCTTTGCTTGCTTGTTGTCCTTTCGCTTTACTTTGCTGTTTTTTCTTCACTTCGTTTTGTTTGCTTAATATCATGTTATTTTTTGTTTTTCCAATAAATGCTGCCCTTTCCTAAGTTCTGGCTTTTCAATGAGTATGTGGCTAAGATCCAAAGAGTCTTCTGACACTGCAGCACTTGGCCAGTATTGCATCCGTCTTCTCTGTGCTTGGTTATAACCTTCGACCGATGAGGTCCTGACGGAAAATACGAGTCGTCTGCAAGGGAAGCTTGGGTCCAACCATGTGTTGGAAAATACTGAGGGAGGGGGGGTGAATCAGTATTCCTTAGCAATTAGCACTTTTAAATCTTTTCAGAGCATTAGTTAATCTTCAATTATCATTAATGTTTATGCAATAATAACAGTAAACAAAAGAACACAGGAGGCACAAAAATTTTAGGTGGAAAACCCCCTTCGAGTCAGAAACCACCGAACGTTTTTCTAATAAATTATTTAATCTTCAGTCCCAACTGAAACGAAAGCAACAACTTCCTAGAATTCTAGAAAAGCATTCTTCTCCAGCTCCCACTGGAAGGACGCCACAATGCCCCGGTTTCTTCAGTAATCAACTGTATGGATGCCCCAACACCATAGACCAACCTACCACCCTGAAGTGTTCACAAGCTCCAACCTATAGGCAACTTCATGCACCTACCTAGCACCTCCATGCCACCCTATAATGACTGAAATGAGACAAGAGTGTGGATTCCCGTACCAGGGACAACGATCCACGATACAATATGATTTACAATGATTTTGACTGAACACCCAATCACACTATGGCCTGCAACCCAACCATGACATCATCCCAACAGGGACTCCTATACCTCCCAATAATGCCTTTTCGACTCTAGGCAGATTGACTCTTTTACAATAATGACTCTTCCAATGATGACACTTTTACAAATGACCCTTTTACAACTTTACAATGATGACTCTTGGCCTTGACACTTCTTCACAATATACAAATGGTTGTCATGTCTTCAAAGGATGCCCCGCTACAATGCTTCCTTTGATTTGATACTTCTGCTCTTGAATTCTTTCTTGAAGTTGTACTTAAATCTTCTTCTACTTGCATGCAAAATTTGCTCAGCGAAACCAATTCCAAAACAAAACAAAATACCCTTCAACTTACCTTTGCCTGCAAAACACATGTAAGTGCATAATAATGAATAAATACAAATTAAAATTACAATGCGTACCTGAAATGTTCTTGTCACTTTTGTTGTTGACTTTTTGCAGCAGTAGACAAAGACTCCCACTCTTGATATAGGCATGGACTCTATGCAAGACTATATCCAAAACTGACCTAAAGATATATACAATAGAAACTGATGACAAACCCTAGACTTGTGATGAACCAAGTTCTAAGTACAACAACAAAGACCATTCTATCAACTATGACAAGACAAGTAACATGAACTTACAACATCATATAGATTTAGCAGACTTGGTGTAGCATCAAATGTGTAGTATCAACAATAGGACATCCGAAATGTGGTATCAAAACTAATTGTGGCATATAGAGACAGAGATATAAACAAGACCCTGTATATACTTACGTTGTCCTGCAAAAACATATGTTAGAGATGATACTCAAAATTCAAATGTAAACACTAATCATACATACCTTGCTGTAGGAGACTTACCCTTGACTGTTGATGTGTGGTCCTTACTGCAGTGATCCTTGAATGCATGCTTTTTCTTGCCTTCTAGGAGATCAATATTGAATCTGTTGTATCTATGTAATTTTGGATCTCAAGGGTCTGAAATTGTGTCCTGTCGTAGCCCTGTAAGTCGTCTTTGCAACCCCACAGGTCTGATCAAGATTGGATTCTTCAAGAAAGAGTTATGCCCAATCTCCCACAATGTCCTGATTATAACCTAGTTCAGTAGAGTGAACTTGTACGAAGTGCCACGTGTCACTGTTGCGACCTTTGGCCCTGAAAATGCTACTCAACAAACTACAGTCCGTCCTCTTTCTGCGACTATTTACGAAATATGAATCCAATGCTCAGAGAGAATGTTATGATGATTTTCCCAACGTCACCTGTTTGACATAGAATTCAGAAGCCTGCAAAAACCCTAACTTCCTCAGATCATATCTCCGAAAATATAGCGACCCAAGATCTGAAATTCGGTCATGAGGTTCATCAAGATTTCGGCTCAAATGGGTTTTAATTTCAACTTCTGAAGCTTTGCAAAAAAAAAAACGTTATAGCGAAAATGCCACGATGACCTGTTGTAAGCCACAAAATCCCTACAAGAGGAGGATATGAGAGTCATTATTTATATGAATGTCTTGAGTTGAGAGGGTCCTCAACAAGTGAACGTTGGAGAGATTTTAGGAGCATAAAAAATATTATTAATTATTGACTATTCAATGACCACAACCAATTATGAGTTCCATGCCACAACCCCATAGGGTTTTAGCCCACTAACTAGGGTTACTAACTTCAAATGCACATAACTCTCAAACCGTGAAGAACTGGGAGGCGTACCATATATCAACGGAAACATCTCGACGAGTAGAATCCATCGAGGAGATCTTTGATGCAAAATAATATGAGTTGTCAAGTCAAAAATCCCTTGCAAGATCGGGTAGCCCCTGGTGCTGCTTGGGTTGACATCAATGACAACCACTAATCAACAATCTCCCCCTTTGGCATTGATGGCAACACAAGTACTCCCCCTGTGATCATGACACCTCTTGCTATTGCCTTCTCTCCCCCTTTGTCATCAATGGCAAAGGGTAACTCCCCCTGACAAACTGTCATCCTGCGGACCTGTACACACCTCCACTCCCCCTTTCTACTTAGTTAGATAAGAGAAAGATTCTAATGAGAACTTGGGAGAATCCCAAGCTTTTGGCGAAGATATTCAAATGCTTCACGAGGTAATGGTTTGGTAAAGATGTCAGCAATTTGTTCCTTTGTGCCAACATATTCAAGCTTGATATTCCTTTCAGCGACCTACTCTCTAATGAAATGATATTTAATCAGAATGTGCTTCGTTTTAGAATGCATCACAAGATTCTTGGAGATACCGATGGCGTTGGTGTTATCACAAAAGATGGGAATCGACTCATCAAACTTGACTTGAAGATCTTGCAAAGTTTGCTTCATCCAGAGAACTGGAGTACAACAAGTTGTTGTCGTGGCATATTCTGTTTTTGTTGTGGATAACGAGATTGAAGACTTCTTTTTATTTAACCTTGAAACAAGACAACCACCTAGATAGGATGCTCCACTAGTACTCTTATGATCATCAACACTTCCTGCCCAATCTGTATCTGTATAAGCTTGGATAACCAGATCATTTCCTTTGGGATACCATAGACCATATTCTGTTGTGCCCTTAAGATACCAAAGAATTCTTTTAACGGTAATAATATGAGATTCTTTTGGTGCTTCTTGGAATCTTGCTACTTGTCCAACTACCTACATCACATCAGGCCGAGAGGCTGTCACATATAGGAGACTGCCAATCATGGATCTATACAACCTTTGGTCCACATCCTTTGACGAATCTTCTAAGCTTAACTTGCAACTTGTTATCATGGGGGTAAGGACTGGCTTGCAATCATCCATCTGGAATTTTTGAGCATTTCCTTGCTGTACTTGGTTTGATATATGAATATTCCTTTATCCTACTGAGAAATCTAAAGCCCTAAAAAGTATGTCAGTTCGCCAATCATAGACTCACTTTGTTATGCTCTTAACCTGCAAAACAATACCCAAGCGAAGAAAAGATACCGAGAACACAGAATATGCGAAGAAAATATACCCAGAACACAGAATAGCAATGATTTTATTATTCAGAGAGAAATGTTCACAGGCCTCTTCGAGGGGGCAACCTCCAATAGAGCAGAGCTCGATTACAAAACAAGACACAATGCTCCTCGCAAGGAGTCTCTATCCTTTATATATGACTCATACATGCAATACCACGAGCCAATATCGTGGGTTTTATTAATACCATCTATCTAATACTACCGCCTATTTACCATCTATCTAATACTTCCGCCCATTTGCAACTAACTGTGGTCCCGTCATTAATTGCGGGTTAACCACTTACAAATATTAATATGGGCTTTATTGACTCTTGACTATGACGTGATCCCAAGACATAAATAAGGGGGTTAGGGTGGGACCCTAACATGCCCTCCCCCTTAAGACTAGCCTTGTCCTCAAGGCTGAAGCTGCGGAAACTGCTGAAGAATAGTGGCTGGTTCCCAAGTTGCATCTTCCGGAGAGGTGTCTTTCCATTTGACGAGGACCTCCTTAATCATGCGGCCGCGCAGGTGCTTGTCTCGTGTGTCTAGAACCTGTTCAGGTTGAAGCCAGATTGACCCTTCTTCGTCCAATTCAGGTAGACTGGTTTGAACTCGGCAATTGTTCCCAATCACTTTCTTGAGGCACGATACATGGAAAACTGGGTGGATTTTTGCTGTAGGTGGCAAAGCCAACTTGTAAGCCACTTCTCCAATGCACTGAAGTACTTGGTATGGTCCATAGAATTTTGGGGAGAGCTTTTGACAACCCTTGTCTTTGAGTGATGTTTGCTTATATGGTTGCAGCCTCAAAAAGACCTGATCCCCTTCTTGAAATTGGCGCTCTGAGCGATGTTGGTCAGCCTGTTGCTTCATACGGTTCTGAGCTTGATGAAGATTCTCGCGCAGATGGGCAAGTATGGTTGCGCGGTGTTGTAGGAGTTGATCCACGGCTTGCACTTTGGAGCACCCCGTGAGATAAGAAGTAGGGGAAGGCGGAAGTTGTCCATAGACTGCTTCATAGGGAGTCATTTTGGTGGTGGCATGATAGTTGGTGTTATACCACCACTCCGCCAGAGGTAACCACTGTACCCAAAGGTGTTGCTTTTCTGAAGTGAAACACCTAAGGTAGGTTTCTAGACATTTGTTGACGACTTCGGTTTGACCATCTGTTTGCGGATGATATGAAGTACTGAGTTGGAGTTGAGTGCCTTGTATTCTGAAGAGCTCCTGCCAAAAATTACTGGTGAAGATTGGGTCACGGTCGGATACAATAGAAGTGGGCATGCCATGCAATTTGAAGATCTGATCCATGAAAGTTTGAGCAACCAAGGTTGGTGTAAATGGGTGGGGTAGGGCACAGAAATGAGCATACTTCGACAATCGGTCCACAACCACCATGATGACTGACTTGTTCCCAGACTTTGGAAGACCTGTAATGAAATCCATGGAAACCTCTGTCCAAATTGACGCCGGAATGGGCAATGGTTGTAATGTGCCTGGTGTGTTGACGGTTTCCCCTTTGTGGCGTTGACAGACGTCACATTCTGCTACGAAAGTAAGGATGTCCTGTTTCATGCCGGTCCAAAAAAATGATCTTCTGGTGCGAGCATACGTCTTCTGAAAGCCCGAATGTCCTGCAATGGGAGATGAGTGCAATTCTGCAAAAATTCGACTTTTGAGGGTGGATGTTGGCGATATTACGACTCTGTCCTTGTAGCGAAGAATATCATTTTGCCACAAGTAGCCCTTGCTGGAATTTGGTTCTACCTGCAATTGAGAAATGAGTTGGGAGAGCCCTGGATGTGAAAACCATTCCCTGCGAGCCTCTTCAATCCAGTCTGGAATGGGGAGGGAAATTGCAAGCAGAGTACTTTCCTCCTCAAATTGGCGCGACAATGCATCTGCTACCCTGTTGTCTTTCCCTTTCTTGTAAATGATCTCATAATCATATCCCAGCATTTTGGCTAGCCATTTATTTTGTTGAGGGGAAGATAGGCGTTGCTCCAAAAAATATTTAAGACTGTGATGATCTGTGCTGATTTGGAAACGTCGCCCCAACAAGTAAGGTCTCCAGGTCTCGACTGCATGTAAGATGGCCATCATTTCCTTCTCGTAGGTAGATTGGCCCAGATTCTTCCCACTTAGTTGTTGGCTGGTGAAGGCCAATGGTCGCCCTTCCTGCATTAAGACCGCTCCAATACCTGTTCCCGAAGCATCACATTCAATGACAAATGATTTGGTGAAGTCCGGTAGTGCTAAGACAGGAGTGGAACACATGGCGGTTTTTAGAGCGGTAAATGCCTGTTGTGCTTCCTCATTCCAGAAGAAGGAATTTTTCTTTAGGAGTTGCGTTAGGGGCTTCGCTATGCGGCCATAGTTGCGGACAAATTTACGATAATAGCCTGTGAGACCCAAAAATCCTCTCAAGCTTTTCAAGGTCTTAGGTTGAGGCCATTCTTGCATTGCCTGGATCTTTTTGGGGTCCACCTTGACACCTTCACGCCCCACAATGTGGCCCAAATACTCAACTTCTTCCATGCCAAACGAACACTTAGACATCTTAACAAATAATTTATGTGTTTGGAGCAGTTGCAAGAGTAGATCTACATGCTGAAGATGTGCCGCCCAAGTGCCACTATAGATGAGGATGTCATCAAAGAAGACAAGGACAAATTTTCTGAGATATGGTTTGAGGAGGTGATTCATAAGGCTCTGAAAAGTAGAGGGGGCATTACAGAGACCAAATGGCATGACGAGGAACTCATAATGGCCTTCATGAGTTCTGAAAGCTGTCTTGGGAATGTCGACTTCCTTCATGCGAATTTGGTGATAGCCTGAGCGAAGATCCAACTTAGTGAAGAATTGAGCCCCATTGAGTTCGTCCAGCAAATCGTCAACCACTGGGATGGGAAATTTATCTTTGACTGTTAACTTATTGAGGGCCCTGAAGTTGGGACACATCCGCCACTCCCCATCTTTCTTGAGGACCATGACCACTGGGGATGAATAAGGACTAATGCTGGGACGAATGACACCTGCTTCCAACAATTCCTTGATGATTTTTTCTATTTCATTCTTTTGGGTGAACGGATATCTGTATGGCTGCACATTTGGGGGTTGGGCCCCTGGAACCAATGTGATGCTATGATCCTAAGTTGCAGGAAACGTGGGCAGGGGGTCCGTTTCCCCAGGGGAAACGAAACGAAACTCGTTTCCCCGTACCGTACGGCCTGGAAACGCATTTCCGGCCGTACGGCCACGTTTCCCGAAACGGAAACTTGGCCATACGGCTGGAAACGCGTTTCCAGGCCGTACGTGCCACGTTTCCCCAAAAAAAAACACTTGTTTTTTAATTTTTTTTAGGGTTTCCAGGTAGTAAATGTGATGTAAATTTAATCTTAATGTTTAAATGTTTATGTAAGTAAATGTATCATTCATGCTTTATGATTGCACATATATATAATAATAATTTTTAAATATTTTTAATATATATATATTATTATATTATTATATATATTCGCGTTTCCCGTTTCCAAAATTTGGGGAGGTCGCGTTTCGTTTCGCTTCCCCGTTTCGTTTCGCTTCCGCGTTTCCCCGTTTCGTGCAACTTAGCTATGATCATGTTCCCCTCGCGAGGGTGGAAGCTCATGAGGCTTGTCAAAGACCGTCCGATGTTTATTTAAAATCTGTTGCATCTCAGGATGAACTGGCGGAGACATGGTGTCTACTACCTGGATGGCATTAAATTGAGCTACCACTCCATGATGGCCCTTTTTTAACAATTTTTCCATCCTATGCGAGCTGATGATAGAGGGGGCTCCTGCCTGAAGTCCACGGAGGGTATGTGTGGAGTTGTTCTGCTTAAAACTCATATATAACTCCTGGAAATCCATTGTGATTGGCCCAAGGGTGCGGAGCCATTCAGCACCTAGGACAATGTCGCATCCCCCCATGTGTATGGCAAACATGTGGGTTTTCAACTGATAATCCCCCATTTGAAGTTTGACATTTTCACAGCGGCCTTCACATTTCATTGTGCCCCCATCTGCAATTTGGACCTGGAAGTTAGAGACTGCCCTTACATAACAATGCGCTGCTTCGGCGATTTTTTGATGGATGAAATTATGGGTACTTCCACTATCAATCAAGACTATTACTGGGCGATGTTTAAGAAAACCCCTGATTTTGAGAGTTTGAGGGGAAGAGGTTCCTGCCAACGCATTGAGCGAAATAACTGGGTCATCAGGTACAATCTCCTTTTGGTTGTCTTCTTCGATCGCCTCCGATTCCTCAAGAGGTGGATCTTCCTCGGTGGAGCTGTAGTCAGTGGCATCTATTTGAAAAAACTTGGGCTCCTTGCATTTATGCCCAGGGGAATATTTTTCATCACAGTAGTAACATAGTCCTTGCTTCCTTCTCTCGACCATTTCCTGAGGTGACGCCTTTTGGACCTTAAGTGTCTGAGTCGTGGTATGAGCTTGTGGGGGACGCCCTTTAGTGGGGAAATTGGGGCGGCTGTATTGGGCTGTTATGGCACGCTCCACCTTATGGGCTACCTGGCAAGCCTCCGTCCATGTGGGAGGGTGGTGGAGTAGAACTTGAGCTTTGATGGCTTCTTTAAGACCACTGATAAAACATTCTGTGTAGAACTCATCTAAGAGATGGTCAGTGCGGAAGGCCAAGGCTTCAAAAGCAGTGATATATTCATCCACTGTACCTGTCTGTCGGAGCTTAGTGAGACGGCCCAAAAAGGAGTCTCCCTGTTCAAAGCGATCTCGAAGAGCTTTGGCAAATTGGGCCCAACTCGAAAAAGGTGCATTGCGACGTTGATGCCATTCTGCCCATTGCCATCGTTCATTGTCCAAGTACATGGTCCCCACTCCAATCTTTGTCCAATCATCTTGGAGATGATTCAATTTGAAATACTGTTCCATTTGTGCTAGCCATGCGGACGGGTTAGAACCATCAAATTTCTGCATATCCAACTTGGGAGGTCGCTGACTATCCAACTTAGGAGGTGGTGGATGGGTGTGCCAGACGTGAGGAGAGTGGCTAGACGCACCCTCATGGTGTATATGGTCATTATAGGGTACCTCAAGAGCTGGCTCCTTGCCCTTAGCGAGTGCTTGCCTTACCATGCTTGATAGGTCATCAAGCGAATTTTTGAGCTCGTTCATATCTGTTTCAAGTTTGTCTAGTCTTTCATTGGCCATTGCTTGAGCTCTAGTTTCTACCATACACCAACTTGATGAAAAATTGGGACCGCCAAATTTTTTTTTTTTCTAAGAAATTGAATGGTACCACCGTGCTCAGCTCGTTGTCCTGATGCTGATGGGCTAGGTCACAAATAAGCACTTCGGAAGATCTCAGACTTTTTTTTTTTTTTTTTGGAAAACTCCTAACGGAGTTTTACTCCTTCCTGATCAATACTGCAGTCGCCAAATCCTCAAACTGTCAATGCCGCCAAAAGTCCTGCGAAAATTATATCCAGGTACAGGAACCCTTCACAACTACTCCGATCTAGTGGATCTGAGATATCTGAATGGTGGAACAACTGCTGCTGCTGATCTGGAATATCCGATTTGGTGGATCTGAGAGATCTGAATGGTGGTACAACTGCTGCTGCTGATCTGGAATATCCGATCTGGTGGATCTGAGAGATCTGAATGGTGGAACAACTGCTGCTGCTGATCTGGAATAGATGATGTGTGATCCCCCGATAGAAAGGGAACTATGGTCTTGGGGAGTGTCAGGTGCTACAGATCGCAATATACATAAGGGTCTGACAGTAGTACTCGGCCCAATGTTTCAGGGCTCTAACTAAGGAGGATCGACCGTACCCTTAGCCGTACAACCCGACTACCCTATCGTACGGGCGAGTAATCTCTCCGAGTGCTGTTCTCGGTGTACTGTAACAACAAGACGGCCGAAGGTTTATCTATGGCAAGGTTTCAAGGGAGCTAGGGGGCTTCCTATATACCCAGAGGGTATGTGGAAGACAGTCCGTGCGCGGTTCTGTCTAATGCGCTACTACTCGAAGGGGTACCCACAGGGGTTACAAGGGAGTCCAACAGACGTGACCACCTCTTGTATTTCCTGCGTGCATGCCTCCCCAAATCCGCAGGTTTATGCGCTTAACGACAGATCCCGTGGTTTAAAGACGCCGGAACATGTCTCTAGCCAAAAAAAAATTTGCTAAAATTTGGAGATCCCACCGAGCCCTGGAAAGTGCTCTGATACCACTTGTTATGCTCTTAACCTGCAAAACAATACCCAAGCGAAGAAAAGATACCGAGAACACAGAATATGCGAAGAAAATATACCCAGAACACAGAATAGCAATGATTTTATTATTCAGAGAGAAATGTTCACAGGCCTCTTCGAGGGGGCAACCTCCAATAGAGCAGAGCTCGATTACAAAACAAGACACAATGCTCCTCGCAAGGAGTCTCTATCCTTTATATATGACTCATACATGCAATACCACGAGCCAATATCGTGGGTTTTATTAATACCATCTATCTAATACTACCGCCTATTTACCATCTATCTAATACTTCTGCCCATTTGCAACTAACTGTGGTCCCGTCATTAATTGTGGATTAACCACTTACAAATATTAATATGGGCTTTATTGACTCTTGACTATGACGTGATCCCAAGACATAAATAAGGGGGTTAGGGTGGGACCCTAACAAACTTTCCATTTCTGTGGAAAAGTCTTTACTTAATCTGTCATCACTGCTTCCAAATATTATATCATCCACATATACTTCGATAATTGTTAGGTTATCTCGATTCACTTTCACATAAAGATTGTTGTCAGCACTTCGTTTCTTGAATTCCTGTTGATGTAGATATCCGTCAAGACGAGCATACCAAGCCCTAGGAGCTTGCTTGAGATCATATAGAGCCTTCTTTAATCTGCAGACGTAGTCTTCTTTGTCAGAGAAAAGAAAACCTTCGGGCTTTTCAATGTAAACTTCTTCCTCCAATTCACCATTTAGAAAAGTTGACTTAACATCTGTTTGGTATGTTATCATTCCTTCGGATCTCCAAGGCTGAGGAAGAGTCCAGCTAAGGTAACCACAAACGAATCTTTTGACTTGGTAGCTAGCCCTACCAAGCCGGAGAGGGCTCTCTCCAAAGGATCACAGCCATGAGGGTTGGATGGATTAGGGTTTTAGGATAGGTATAAAGTGCAAAGGGTTGTTTGATTTGATTTGGTGGGGTTATTGTTGGATGAGGATATTAGGTCAAGAGGCTAGGTCAGGGCAAATGAGATATGATTACAAACATCCAAAGGGGCAAGGTAGGCAGAAGGCTTAGCTCTTAAAAGGTGATTTGGTGAGATGGTTTAAGACTGATAAGGAGTTAGGAAGAGCATAGGAGATGTATTCTTCCTAAACTGAAGAAAAATGGAAAAATTATGATAACTTTCCCAAAACAGAGCATGAGCAAACATGTATTATGCCTATCAACTTGAAAATTACCATATAACAGACATGAAATGGTTTATGAACTTACAAAACATTCATACAAATGATGACAAAGAAGAAACAATGCTAAACGTTCATACCACATGTATCCCAAAGAAATCGCTGCAATTCATCTATTAAAACTGGCCAAAATCTGATACAATAGTGTCTTTGATCACTAGCACAACATCCAACTAAGTCCAACCTCTGAAAAGAGTGAAGAAAGGGAAGATATAGACATCAAAACAACCTTCTCTCATCCTCAGGGGTCGAATCCCTGAGTTGAGGAAGAGATCCACAAAAATATGAACTGATACCTAGAGTGTAGGGAGCTCTAAGTGACTCCTCCCTAATTACATTGAAACTGATTCATTTGACTTGATGATAACTTTTACTTGATGAATCTACCCCTAGGTAACTTATCCACATCATTATTACATTTACCCTCTTCAATTACATAGGTGAAAACATCAATTTCTGAGAGGAAAGTCAAAATTACAATGAAAATTAAAAAAATATCAGCAAATGGTCCAGTGTGCCATTTTTCTGTCAATTGCGCCCTCACAGTGTCAAGTGCGTCCTCCATCTTGCAGGCTGATTTTGACTGCCTTCCCGGTGTCCAAATTGAGCCCAAGGTAGCTCGTTGGAAAGCTTATCCTGTCTAGCTTCCAGATCTACCTTTAGTTTCCAAAATGGACTTGATTTGACCCCCCAAAAGTTGATTCTCCCAAGACTGGTCAAAAAGGTGCAGAATGAGGGTGCAAAAATGAAGTGTGCTCTTGCAGGCAACCTTTTGAGGCCTTCCTCAACTCCAAATTGAGCTCATGATAGCTCATTGGAAAGTTCTTTCTGTCTAGTTATCGTTTGACTCATCAAGCAAGTCATTTGGACACTCCAGCTAGGAGAAAAATTGATTTTCCCAAGGTCATTCTAGATGTGCAGCAACTCTCTTGTAGCAACTGTAATTTTGACATTTCTCCAAACCCATGACACCTGTGTAGAAACTAAAGGAGGCTTTTCATTCTTGGCCTATGATGAACAAAAACCTCTCTCACTTTTGTCAAATTCATTTCTATTTGGTCAGAAACATAGTTTGAAGAAAAACTGGGCCTATGTATGGCAAATGATTTGTCCCTTGGAATGACTTCTTGAAAAATGATGGAGACATGATGTTTATGAGTTGGAATGGCCTCATACTTGCTGAAATGACCTCCCTTATGCCTCCTCTGCTCAGATGTCTCTGATTCCATAGCAAACGCTAGCTCAATGGAAGAGGAAATTAGGGTTTAGTGTAGGCAAAACAGAGGATTTGGGAAATTTATAGGAATGAAGAGAAATAAAGGGGATAGGAGGCTTTTAAATTTTTAGTAAAATTTTGGGAGGTAGGGAGGGATGTTAGGAAGTAAGGGAAACTGGAATTTCAAGGATTGAGTGAGAGGAAGGGATCCAAAAGGGCAGAACACAGGCCTAGTTTAGAAGAGTGTCAAAAGCGTAGCAATAGGATATGGTTTGTAGAAAAATGATGATTTTAAGGGATAGGAGTGATGGGAAGTGTTTAGGAAGGTATATTAAGGATAGGGGAAGGCGTAAGAGCATCAGGATACAATTTTTGTTGATGATTTAACCATGGAGATCATGAAACCAAGAAAAATGCCCTCAAAACCCTAGGAGAGAGAAATGAGAGGAATGGGCATGGGAAAAGGTCAAGGGAGGTAGATGGAGGGTAGGTCAGTAAGGTTTTTTTCTAGGGTATCATCAGTGAGTAAATTTTTGAATGAGGACCTAGGTGGAATGACAAGAATTTCAAAATGGGACCCTAATATGATATGAAAAGAGGAGTTTTGATCACTGATGGCAGTATGAAACACTGACTCTAACATGGTAGACCTTGATTTTTCTCGAGCAAGTATAAGCGAAAAACATCTTGATAGCTTCCATTCTGGCAACGAGAGCAAAAGTTTCTTCAAAATAGCTTCCTTCAACCTATGCATATCCTTTGCAGACTAATCTTGCCTTGTTCCTAGTAACCTGTAATCCTTCAACTGTTTTGCTCCCCCTGAACCTGTAATGAAGCTACCATCTTGTTCAAACTACCTTCCTGTCAATCATAGACTTGTGCCATATACTACTACATAGACTCCTCCTCTACAAACATTAAGGAGTCAACAAGCCAAATTGTTCAAAATAGTGAGTCACCTAACGGGCCATCTTGACTTGAGTTGTTAACTGAAGCAGTGGTTGATTCCTCACAATCCATTACGAATTGTGAAGCATAACTGTTGGGACCTTATTACCTTCTTTCTTTTCTTGCTCATCTTGTACTTGTTCATCATGTACCTGTTTTCCTTTCCAAACCTTCTTATTCTTGTCGTCAAGCTTTTCATTTATGATCGATTCCATCTTGTACCTACAGTTACGAGCTATGTGTCCATAGTTATGACATTTGTAACATTCAATGTTATTCATAGAAGATTCTGTTTGGTGTCTATCTCGTGATCCTGCAAATTTCCTTCTAGGGTTTTGCCAATAATAGTTGTACCTATCTAGAACTTCACAATCCCTAGCCATATGTCCAAAATTGTTACATTTGTAACATTCGACATCATCTCTCAAATGATCAAATTTGTTGATATTATGCTGAGTTCTGGAATATCCATTTCTGAAGGATCTCTTGGAATTATATTCATTCCAAACATACATGCAACATTCTGCAACTCTATGTCCAAACCTTCCACATGAATAACAATGACCATAAAAGATAGGTTGGTACCTGGGAGGAAATCTTCTTTGAGGAATTGTCTTCCAAGGTTCTTCCTGCGAGTCTTGATCTCTTGATTTAGCTGAGAGATCTATCTGCTTGGTAGATTTTGCATATCCATCTTCTTTAATTGTCATAGAAGGACTCGACTTATTTTTGAATTTTTCTTTGTAACCAAGACCAGTCTTGTCGCTGTATGATCGTTGGTTGCTGATGAGTTCATCCAAAGTCTTTGAACTGTTGGCGTAGTTTTGAAATTTTTTTCCATTTTTTACTTCCTTTTGTAGAGCAACTATTTCAGCTTCCAATGCTTCTCTTTCCTTGTTGTTTTCCTTTAATTCTTTCCTGAGAGATTCTTCAATTCGCTTGTATTCTTCAACCTTGATTTTAAGGTTGAGGACTTGTTCTCTTTCTGTCTTCAAATTGTCTTCAAGAGTGTTGACATGCTTCTTCTTGGCTTTGAGCTCTTTGATAACCCTGATCACTTCGTTTTGAAATTCAACCTCAGTCATTTCTTCTTCTTCGTCTCCTTCTTTGTCAGGTGCCTCTTGCTTATTGTGCTTGGCCATAAACAATACTCTTCCATTGAATTCTTCTTCGTTATCACTGTCTTCTTCGGATGAGGAGCTATCTTCTTTGGAGAAGAAACTTTTCTTAAACCATTTCTTCTTGCCTTGCTTGTTGAACTTCCTAGGACTTTTCTTTCCTTTCGTAACAACCTCATTTTTGTGAGGACATTTGGCTGCAAAATGCCCAACCTCACCACAATCAAAACATATTAATGGAAGTTTACCTTTGAATTTTCCCATACCTATTCTCATTTTTCGCGTGAAGTAGGCAAACTCTTTATCTGAGAATTATTCTTTATCTTCTTCCTTTTCCTCATCCCTACAATTGCAAGTTTTTGCTTTCGGAGTCTGCTTGTCCTTACTATTCTTCTTGGATGCAGAAAATGTTGTTTCTAAGTGAGATGTGTCATCCTCTTCTTTAATCCTCATTTCATATGCCGTAAGAATTCCATGCAATTCATCTATGCTAAGATTGGTCAGATTCAATCTATCTTCCAAGACAGATATATTAGGGTTAAATCTTGCTGGAAAGGTTTTGAGGATCTTTCGGAAAACAATTTTCATTTCAACAAGTTCTCCCAAACCTTCCAATGTATTTGTTGTTTCATCAACACACTGAAAGTCTGCAGCAATATCTTCATCCTCCCTCATTTTGAGTTGCTCAAATTTTGCCCTGAAAATTTGAAGCTTTGCTTCTTTCACCTTTGAGTCACCTGCATATATATTTTCAGGCTTGCCCCATACCTCTTTAGCAGTTTTGCATCTCAATACCTTAAGATAAGCAGATTCGATAAGCCCATTGATAATAAGATCTTTAGCCTTTGCATCATACTGAGACACCATATTTTTATTACCTTGTTCATCCTGGGTCGGTGTGAAGCCTTTGCCAACGATTTCCCATAGTTCATATCCTTGCGCCAACAAATGAACCTGCATTCTTCCATTCCAAAGTGCATATTTATTTCCATTGAACAAATGAACTCTCTTCTTAGTATACTCCATGATCTCCTTCTAGTTGTTAGATTGTTATTGAAGGAACCAAGCTCTGATACCAATTGTTTGAAAATATTGAGGGGGGGGGGGGGGGGGGTGAATCAATTTTCTTTAGTAATTAGAACTTTTAAATCTTTTCAGAGCATTAGTTAATCTTCAATTATTATTAACGTTTATGCAGTAATAACAGTAAATAAAAGAACACAGGAGGCACAAAAATTTTAGGTGGAAAACCCCCTCCGGGTCAAAAACCACCGAACGCTTTTCTAATAAATTATTTAATCTTCAGCCCCAACTGAAATGAAAGCAACAACTTCCTAGAATTCTAGAAAAACATTCTTCTCCAGCTCCCACTGGAAGGACACCCCAATGCCCTAGTTTCTTCAGTAATCAACTGAATGGATGCCCCAACACCCTAGACCAACCTACCACCCTGAAGTGTTCACAGGCTCCAACCTGTAGGTGACTTCATGCACCTACCTAGCACCTCCTTGCCACCCTATAATGACTGAAATGAGACAAGAGTGTGGATTCCCGTACCAGGGACAATGATCCACGATACAATATGATTTACAATGATTTTGACCGAACACCCAATCACACTATGACCTGCAACCCAACCATGACATCATCCCAACAGAGACTCCTATACCTCCCAATAATGCCTTTTCGACTCTAGGCAGATTGACTCTTTTACAATAATGACTCTTCCAATGATGACACTTTTACAAATGACTCTTTTACAACTTTACAATGATGACTCTTGGCCTTGACATTTCTTCGCAACATACAGATGGTTGTCATGTCTTCAAAGGATGTCCCGCTGCAATGCTTCCTTTGATTTGATACTTCTACTCTTGAATTCTTGCTTGAAGTTGTACTTGAATCTTCTTCTACTTGCATGCAAAATTTGCCCGGCGAAACCAATCCCAAAACAAAACAAAATACCCTTCAACTTACCTTTGCCTGCAAAACACATGTAAGTGCATAATAATGAATAAATACAAATTAAAATTACAATGCGTACCTGAAATGCTCTCATCACTTTTGTTGTTGACTTTTTGCAGTAGTAGACAAAGACTCCCACTCTTGATATAGGCTTTGACTCTATGCAAGACTATATCCAAAACAGACCTAAAGATATATGCAATAGAAACTGATGACAGACTGTAGACTTGTGATGAACCAAGTTCTAAGTACAACAACAGAGACCATTCTATCAACTATGACAAGACAAGTAACATGAACTCACAACATCATATAGATTTAGCAGACTTGGTGTAGCATCAAATGTGTAGTATCAAGAATAGGACATCCAAAATGTGGTATCAAAACTAATTGTGGCATATAGAGACATAGAGATATAACCGAAACCATGTATATACTTACGTTGTCCTACAAAAACATATGTCAGAGATGATACTCAAAATTCAAATGTAAACACTCATCATTCATACCTTGCTGCAGGAGACTTACCCTTGACTATTCATGTGTGGTCCTTATTGCAATGATCCTTGAATGCATGCTTTTTCTTTCCTTCTAGGAGCTCGATATTGAATATGTTGTATCTATGTAATTTCGGATCTCCAGGATCTGAAATTGTGTCATGTGGTAGTGCTCTGAGTCCTCTTTGCAACCCCACAGGTCTGATCAAGATTGAATTTTTCAAGAAAGAGTTATGCCCAATCTCCCACGATGACCTGATTATAGCCTGGTTCAGTAGAGAAAACTTGTACGAAGTGGCACGTGTCACTGTTGCGACCTTCGGCCATGAAAATGCTACTCAACAAACTACAGTCCATCCTCTTTCTGTGACTATTTACGAAATATGAATCCAACGCTCAGAGAGAAAGTTATGACGATTTTCCTAACGTCACCTATTTGACATGGAATTCGGGAGCCTGCAAAATCCTAACTTCCTCAGATCATATCTCAGAAAATATAGCGAACCAAGATCTGAAATTTGGTCACGAGGTTCATCAAGGGTTCGGCTCAAATGGGTTTTAATTTCAGCTTCTGAAGCTTCCCAGAAAAAAGGTTATAACGAAAATGCCACGATGACCTGTTTTAAACCACAAAATCCCTTCAAGAGGAGGATATGAGGGTCATTATTTATATGAATGCTTGAGTTGAGAGGGTCCTCAGCAAGTGAATGTTGGAGGGATTTTAGGAGAAAAAAAATATTATTAATTATTGATTATTCAATGACCACAACCAATTATGAGTGCCATGCCACAACCCCATAGGGTTTTAGCCCACTAACTGGGGTTACTAACTTCAAATGCAAATAACTCTCAAACCGTGAAAAACTGGGAGGTGCACCATATATCAACGGAAACATCTCGACGAGTAGAATCCATCGAGAAGATCTTTGACGCAAAATAATATGAGTTGTCAAGTTAAAATGCCCTTATAAGATTGGGGTAGCTCCTGGTGCTGCTTAGGTTGACATCAATGACAACCACTAATCAACACCATGAACCTGTGTCCACACTGGGAAACCCCATGCTTGTACTCAGCCTTCTGCTCTGTGTTCAAGCTCATCCAACTAGTAGTAACGGAGAAGGGGAAAATGTAAACGAGCAAACCTATGTCAGAGGTTGTACATGCTTCTTGTTGATTTGGG
Organism: Pinus tabuliformis; assembly: GCA_031772625.1. NCBI lineage: Eukaryota > Viridiplantae > Streptophyta > Pinopsida > Pinales > Pinaceae > Pinus > Pinus tabuliformis. The sequence continues at coordinate 119,783,057 of CM062810.1, read as the reverse complement.
GTAGCATCGAATGTGCTCTAGCCACGAAAATTGGTGGAGAGGCTAAAGCACATGAGATCTCCAATACCCAAAAATGGTTTGGGCAGATTCTAAACAGTTTGGGGATGTTAAAATAATTAATATTTTTAATGGAGTCCCCAAGTCTAAACCTAGGGAAAATAAAATATTAATGTGAATTAATATAAAACTATGTTAGAAGGATCCAAAAGTCATGGATCAAGCCAGAGTTAATCTTAGCCGTTGATTAGGGACTTAATCTCGTCCGTTGAATTGTCAATGAGAAAAGTATAAGAGGAGGCTTGAGGGTCACTTGGAGAATACACCAAGTTGATCAAGAATTCGATTTTCTAGAGCAGGGCTTGCTGAGGAAATTGAAGGAGCGATCAAAGTTACAGTTGAGGGGCAGTGAATACAAAAGCAAAGAGGTAGAGAGGGTACTAGGAACATCAGCGTAGAAGCCGAGAGAGAGGGACGCAGAGCCAGCTAGAGGCCACGCAAAGCCAGCGAGGATCTGCGCAGTGCCTGAGGAGAGCCAGTGTGGGTGACACAGAGGCTCCAGAGGCTGACGCAGATCTTCCAGAGGCTAACACAGGGCTAGTTGGGCTGACGCTGGGCTAGAGAGGCTTACGCAGTCCCTAGAGGCAAACGCTGGGAGATTTCGTGGGACAGATTGGAGCTGAGAGCAGTGGGATTGTTCATCAGGGGTTTTAGCCGGAATATCTGTCTCTGACTGAGAGGTACTACTGCCGAGATCATTCTCTGTTGGGCGAGCCTGTTTGGCACCCAGATTGTATTCTGAAACTGCTTAATAATAAAACCCTCAGATAGCTGCACCGATTTTCCCGCGTTGGGTTTTTCCGGGGACATTAGTCCAAAAACAACAGTGTCACCTGTGTGCTTGTTTTTCCTTCAGTTGATGATCTGTAATGTGTTGAGAATGTACTTGTATTTATTTTCAACGTTTACATGGTAAATAACTTGTTAATTAAACAAAACACATAGGCAGAAATAAGTCAAAAAGTACATGAAGGATTTCTAACAGTTAGACTTAAAAATTCCAACATGGTATCAAAGCGTGGTTGCAGATCACTGGAGAACTGAGGGTATCAACAGAGCAAAGCAACAACAGCAGAAACAACTGTCCCGAGTGACAGAAGTTGTTCCTAGCGAAAAAGCAGCAAGGAAGACATGACGCAGTGTCCGCGTTATCAAGTTTGAGCCAGGAGAAGGATCAGCACAATGGCAAAAAGGAGCAAACCTGACCTACGCAGTGCCTGGTCATATTTCTCAGTCAGGAAGAGTTGACACTCGTGGCCAAAAGGTGCGGATTTTGCTAGTGCCAGGATTGTGCAGAGTCTAGAGGCTCTAAACTTCAGTTTGTTGGGGCATAGGAGGTTGTGGAGAAGTTGCGGAGTGAAGTTGGTGGGGTACTGTGGTCAGAACAATACCTAACAGGGTAAGACCAAGGAGGAGGGAGTTGCTACCAAGGATTTCTAGCCAAGAAATCAGATCAGTGGTGCAGTTGCACTAACTATCGGAGTGGGGGCATCTCGACATTGGCATAGGGGTTTCTAGGAGGGAAATCGAGATTCAGAGGGAGTCTAGAAGAGAACTTCCAGGAAGGAAGTAGAGACTCAAAGGGAGTCTAGAAGAGGAGCGGAGATGGTCGTTGATGACAACTGCGCCATGAGTGCTCATGTACCTCTAGAGAAGAGGTAGGGAGACATCGAGTTGTAGTCAGACGGACTACAGGCAATGAGGGGCAGGATCCTAGAGGTACCTAGCCTCTTGGATTATACCTTGCTACGGGAGCCCCAAAGAGGAGTAGCAATACTGTCAGATGTCAGTAGAGACGGATGCGGATGGAGCGACAGAGGGAGCTACAGTGCAGGGTTCCCAAGACAACGTGAGGCAGCAGTGCAAGATGCATGGAGTTGTTGCAACAGCGCAGAGGTCAGAGAAGGGGCACTTGTCAGCAATAGAGGGAGTTTCAGCATCATGGGTATCTCTGGCCTACCAGAGATGTCAGAGTTGGGAGATCAGTTACTTACTTCTCAGTAACTGAGTTGCAGTGCAACAGTTAGCAGTGGCAGTGCTATGGGCAACACACTTGAGCATGAAGAGAGGGGTTGCCTTACGGATGCAGCAGTGGCAATGGCAAGGCCATGGGCAGCAGTACATGATGCAGCAATGCAGAGGATGTTGGGTAGCAGGCCTAGCATCAGCACAAGGACCGATGTCGGATGATCAGGGTGATGCTCAGTGATGAGTATTACTAGAGCACAGTCCTCGCTAAGGGGGAGTGTTGATTTGGGGTGGCATCGGATGTGCTCTAGTCATGAAAATTGGTGGAGAGGCTAAAGCACATGAGATCTCCAATACCCAAAAATGGTTTGGGCAAATTCTAAACAATTTGAGAGATATTAAAATAATTAATATTTTTAATGGAGTCCCTAAGTCTAAACTTAGGGAAAATAAAATATTAATGTGAATTAATATAAAACTGTGTTAGAAGGGTCCAAAAGTCATGGATCAAGCCAGAGTTAATCTTAGCTGTTGATTAGGGAATTAATCTCGATCATTGAATTGTCAACGGGAAAAGTATAAGAGGAGGCTTGAGGGTCACTTGGAGAATACACCGAGTTGATCAAGAATTCGATTTTCTGGGGTAGGGCTTGCTAAGGAAATCAGAGTGATCAAAGTCGCAGCTGAGGGGCAGTGAATACAGAAGCAGAGAGGCATAGAGAGTACCAAGAACATTATCGCAGAAGCCGAGAGAGAGGGACGCAGAGCCAGCTAGAGGCCACGCAGAGGCAGCCAGAAGCTGCGCAGTGCCTGAGGAGAGCCAGTGTGGGTGACGCAGAGGCTCCAGAGGCTGACGCAGGGTTAGTTGGGCTGACACTGAGCGAGAGAGGCTGACGCAGTCCCTAGAGGTAGACGCTAGGAGATTTCGTGGGGTAGATTGGAGCTGAGAGCTATGAGATTGTTCATTTGGGGTTTTAGTCAAAATATCTATCTCTGACTGAGAGGTACTACTGCCGAGATCATTCTCTATTGGGTGAGCCAGTTTGGCACCTAAATTGTATTCTGAAACTGCTTAATAATAAAACCCTCAGATAGCTGCACTGGTTTTCCCGCATTGGGTTTTTCCGGGGACATTAGTCCAAAAGCAACGATGTGACTTGTGTGCTTGTTTTCCTTTAGTCGATGATTTGTAATGTGTTGAGCATGTACTTGTATTTATTTTCAGTATTTACATGGTAAATAACTTGTTAATTAAATAGAACAAGTAGGCAGAAATAAATCAAAAAGTACATGAAGGATTTCTAACAGTCAGACTTAGAAAATCCAACACTTCTCTGAAGGAACAACCTCTTCTACTCTCAATAAGTCAGGATCCCTCTTCCACCCCAAAAATAAATAAGTGCCTATGCACAGACCTCTTTTAAAAAATACAAAGGCGAAAGAAGAGAGGTTTCCTGCGCAGAGAGGTGAAGCATGCAACTCCACTGGGGTACTGACTAGGCTCGCTAGCAATGGAGCAATGTGTGTGTTCCTGCGTGACTCCACCGGGGTACTGTCCAAGCCTGCTGGCAACGAAGCAACACCAGAGATGAAAACTTATACTCTGAAAAATTTTAACCCGCGAGCCAAACTACCCTTTCCGATTTTGAAACACTGTGATCAAGCTGAAACTTCTTGTTGTGTTTGACTGAGTTGGCAAAAGGTGAACCATGTCTGTCCATGGGGTAACTGGGGAAGCCAAAGTAACTTGCACAACGATTCAATACTCCCTGATGGACCAAGCCCCTTGGCTATCAATGGACCAAAACAGAGAAGTTGGTATTCAACCAGTGTGTCGCCAAGAGTTGTAGCCACTGGAACACCCTCCAAAATTTTGGCCTGCATCCAATTTCAGAGCCTTCCTTGGAGCAAACACTCAGCCTCATCCCATGAGCTCGTGTCAAGTCCTTACACCCTCCTCGCTTGACTATTCACCGGACATCTTTTAGTATGTTGATCACAATGCCATGCTTGCAGTCATGTTCTGGCTATGTTCACAGTCTGTCTTCGTGTGTACAAGTTGTATTTGCTATGTAAGCATCTATCGCATTCACAAATGAAGTTGTATGCAATGTCGCGCAAGTGTCGTCGCAGTTGTTCAACGATTTATCTCAAGTGTCGCGCTTGTCGCTCACACCCGTTGGTCAGTCACACTGAGCGTATGTTGTCTTGATCGTTCGAGGTGTCTTGTCGTCGAGTCGTGTTGAGTGTGTGTTCGCAAGGTCATGCATGCACAAGTTCACTCGCTCACACACTTAGTCATTTTGTTGAAACATTGTCGACAGACCACCCTCCAACAGCGAGACCTCCACTGAGCTGCACTGCGTAGTCCTTGCCCTCAATGATCATGTACTATTGCCCAGAATTGCACAAAGCTTGAGGTTGCCTCCCAGGCAGTCTGCACTTCACAATCCTGCAATCGACCTGACTGATTGTCACACAGAACAATGTAGAAGTTGCTCAGCGAGCCATCTCAATCTGCGTTGCCCGCAGGCAAATCTATCAAGTTTCCCGTTGGTCAACCAGAGAGTTTGACTAGGCCGTGACCCCGGGCTTCACTCCAAAACATTGCGCAGAAGCTGCCAGCATGTTGCCTCCACTAACTGAAGAAATTGCGTAGACATGAAGGACAGGCACCCGCTGCCTGTCATTGCACTATCCCCGAAATTTGCGCAGTTCTGTCAGCAAGTCCCCCTGTTAGCCAGCCTGTTGTTCCTCCTAAAAAATGCACAGTTTTCTTGGGCTGCCCGAAACCTTGCTTAGCCCAGAAACTACACAAAAATGTCCTGCAGGCCATCCTCCCAGTTCTGCGCAGTTTTGGCCAGCAAGCTCGCACAACCCGCTGCCAACCTCCCTGGAGAATCTGCGCAATTTTCACTGTCAGTGTCCTCCCTGCTGCCTGCACTGCCTCCCTGGAAAATTTGCACATTTCTGCCCTCCAACCGAGCTAGATCCCGTAGATGGTCACTGTTGTTCCAGACTTCTCATCTCAGCCTCCCAGTGACCTCTGCGCAATTTTCCTTGACAGTGCCCCAGAGCCCGCATCCCGGCCTAAAATGTGCTCTGCGTAGTTTTAGAGCCTTGTCCTCTCTCTCGGTCACCTGCACCTGAAAACAAAAGATGATGCATCATGGTAGACTATGAGATGTCTAGATTTGATGTCGCCTCGTCATGAGTGATTGCAGATACAGGTACATGGATGAGACAGGTGCAACAACAAATGGGACGAACAAGGAGCGCATGCTAGGATACTTGTTCACGAACTGATGAAAACACGAAGCATGCCAAGTACTAGTGAAGGGGATACATGCACGTGCAACATCAAGCAAACACCAAGACCATCGAAGACTGTGTACACCTTGCCATGCGAAGGTTAAGCTATGATACACCAAGAGCACACTCATCACTCACCAGCACTGCAACTCGACATGGACACCACGATCAACAGGAACATACAAGCACTGTCGTTTCAAGTCATGTCATGAGTCATCTCGGCCACATCACTACTCTGGGCCATACTATTTTAATCAATGTAATGTAACGTGGAAGTCCAAGAGACCCACATGTAAAGTTGAAGATTCATGTAAGTCAAACAGTCATGAGGGAAGTTGAACAATCACAAGAGTCAGTTCATACTTGGCTATATATACCCCTCATTTATACATGCAAAGGACTTTTCACCTTGGCTCCTCCCACATAGCCTTGAGAGTCTATAATATTTTCTTTGAGGAGCGAGCAATGGCTCCAATGCCCTGCTATCGGGGTTAGTGATGTAATGGTGTACGGATGTGTCTTGGAACTTTCGCTTAATTCAGAAGCCTGTTAACAGGCTAGCACGTTTTCACACATGTATTGTATTCATTTGTAAGACTATTCTTTGGACGCTTGTAATGCATGTTTCTTTAACCTGTATTAAGACAGTTGAACTATTTCAGTTGTTTTAGTACATATGTTGTTGGAAATGTGTTGTATCAGTTGTTAATGTTGTCTCGCTTGTGTGGACTATTCTGCCGGACAACTTGTTATAACGACCATCGCACTCGTGTGGACTATTCCGCTGGGTGTTGTATGTGCTATCTGTTCACCTTGTGTTTGTGACTGCCACATCTGTGTGGACTACTCTGCCGGAAGTTGCACATGTCCTGTTGTGTTGTGTGTCTCTAACAGAGTTGGGACTATTCCATTTCGACTTGAGATTCACTCTCACCCTCTCCCTCTGCAGTGAAAGAACCTTGACACAAGCGACACTAAACACTCACCAGGCACGTGAACCTCGTTTTTCGAAGACTAAGTCAACCACTCTCATGTGCTGACAAGCAAGAGCTAAGGCATATCTTTAGGATAATGGCAACCAGTCCATCGTACCGATGGGACTCCTACACCAAATGGTGTGAGGTCTAGTTGGGACTTCATATCGAGGAGATCCCCTGAATGTTGGCGGGTCCAGCATAGTCAACACTAGCACAAAAGAAACCCTATATAATAAATCATTCCATACATTAGACACAAGAATAAAAATTTATCAAATCCATGGCACACTTACCAAATAGAATGCATGTACAAGCCTTTATTGTTCTAAAGTAACATCTCCAAGACTGAACAAATAGCTCCAAATAGAAAAGTACACCATAGAGCCACATCTCCACAAGAATTCAAGAAAGACGAAATTATCCAAGAGGGCCGAAATAGAGGCAAGTGAAGATGATCCAATACAAATGAGTCTCTTCTCTATTTATATGAGTATGACTAATAATTAACCTCCAAAAGCCCCTAAAACAAGTTTGATGATAAAAAGTACTTGGGTTACATGCCAATCCATTAGCTCTATGAAAATATGCCCTAATTATCCAACACGTGTAAGCGTAAGCTCTCTAGGGTTGATGTCACCCAATATGAGTGCTCCAAATGCCATGTCCAAGGGTGATGAAGTGTCCAAAATGATGTAGATGCATGTCAAGTCCATGATTTGAGGGTTGGCCCTCAAATACACCTCATTTCCCCCTGTGGTGTTCCCAAGATCTAGTTGGGGAACCACAAAGTGTTCTCCATGGATCTCCAACTGTTAAATAAGGCCTCCTTTACTCCAGCGTTAGGGGGTCCTTAGGTGCACCGTGCAACAAACCCTCCCTAGTCTCTCAGTGTGAGACCATCTTCATCTGGACCCTGAATCAGTTGTTGCTCGTCAGGTTGTGTCAAGGACAACCTAGGGGCATGCTAGGTCCATCTGTGTCATCCAAAAGAATCATCAAATCTGAGACAGTCAACCAACATCTTGGGTGCTGGAGGTGCTCTCGGACATGTATCATCTAATGATGCTACTACGAGGCCCAAGAGTCTCAATGCTTCAACTAATTGTGCCAATATACTTCTCTGGAGGGCCATGGTTACTTGTGGAGTAGGTGCTCAAGACCAAGGCTGTTGGACCACCTCACAAGAACAACATGGATTCTAGTGAGAGAAACTAGTCAAAGTGAACCAAACTTGAATTCTAGGGGCAGTTTAATACTTCAAATAAGGATCTCCTTCCAAAATCGGGACCATGATCTCGCAAAGATGTTTTCTCCCTAGATAGGGGTGGCTAAAAGTTAACCCTATTAGGTGCTTCCAACCCCTGAGGGGAAGTAATGGTTCCCTGGTCGATCCTTCAATTGATAGGTGATAGTGAATAATAATGATGGTAACTGAGGGAAGAGTGCTTCATGGCCCAATGCCATGGGAAAAGGGACCAATTGATGGGAGTGTCCACATTCTGGGTTTATAGATGTGAGGAGGGAGAATTCATGGGTACATGAGTTACCAACTTGGCCTTGGTTTTTCCACCCCTCTTGTGCATTTTTACTTCTTGATTATTCCTTGTATAACAGATTATAGCTCAAGGGTTAGAGCTTCTTTGTATGATGTAGTAGTTATATTACCCCTTTAAGATGAATCAGTTTATCACTCATTGGGGTTGGGACATGCAAGGGTTTCTTATTTGATGTTATGGAGCAATATGTGCTCATGAACCGGGTGATGGCCATATGAGTGAGATAGAGTTCATGCTACGCTTTTTCCCACATGCTAATTTTCAAGTCCTTGGCCATCTTTTGCATTTGAACTTTTTTTTTTTTAATTTTGGCCATGATGTGCTCTTTTTGTTTCTTTTAGTTGCATCAACATCCTAGGGAAAAGTTTCAGGGCCCTACCCTGGTATGTGGACATATGAGTGCGAAATCCCAAAGAACCAATGACAAGTTGTACTCAAAGAATGGAGGTGAGATATGGGTTTGTAATGTAAGATGGAAGGTGTTAATTATGACATACGGGAAGATAGAATTCCGCTATCTTAATCAGGGCTTCCCAAGTAGTACCCCTCCTATACCCAAAGGGCCTTAAGGGAGGTCCCACTATAATAGGATCAAATATCAACTCCCCGTGTAAGGTGAGAGAACAAGATCACGGTCAAAGTATGCCAATCTTCCAGATCACCCCATAATCCATGCTAAATGCCCAAAACAATCAAGTATAAGCTCTCGATTGCAAAATGATCAAAGTACCTTTTGAATGGTAGCCCACATTCGTCCATGTGCTCATGCCAGATGGGTGAGAAACAAACAGTTGATGCAAGTGGTGGAGATATATGGCACATTATCAACTAATTGTGGCTATCAGGGGTTGTTGGCTAGTTGTCCAATGTAGGAGAAAAGTTTTCCCCTTTGGGGTTTAACCATTTTAGTGAGCAACACCCCAAAAAATATATTGGCAAAGCTAAGGCCCTAGTCTTCTATCCTCCCATAATTTTATTGTTTGTAAAAGTCCTTTAAACTGTTTATTAGGGTTTTACTTTCCTTGTAATTCTTGGTTTTTTGTGTTTGGGGATCTTTTTCTTGAACTCAAATATGGAAATTATCCTAAAAACTAGCAATCCTATCTCAAAAATCCACCTTAAACCCTAGTTGATCAATTTGCGGATTGGTGGTGGTAGAAGTAGAAGCCTTAGGGGGCTCTTTACTTGGTTTCACTAGGCCACTTGATTCCTAAGATCTACTAGGGTGAAGTGCCCTTGAGACGTAGGGGAGCAGGCTAGAAGCAAGAGGAGACTTGGTGAGGTGATAGTGGCCTCCTTTGAGTACAGTGGGTCTTGCACTGGAGCTTTTGGACTTTATGTTGAAGTGTGAGTCTTTGCTGTGATAGTCCACTAGGTGGACTTTGGTTATTTAGTATTGTTTAATATGATTAAGATTATCGTCAGTATTGTTATCATAGGTTTATTTATGTATGATATAGATAAGTTATAAAATTCAATTTGAAAGCACCTTTGTTTTTATTCCTTGTCAAAAAGCTATACTTGAGCATTTTTATTGCATTTTTGTAATCTGATATTTCAATAATTAATTTACAAACTTGCCTAGTAATTCACTCACATGAAATGCAAACCTAATAACTCAAAGAGTCTAATGCAAAGCATTAAGGATAAAATGAATAACACCAACAGACTTCAAAGAAAATTGACCTGGCTCATAATATTCAAATACAAGCATGCCAAGGTGTTATCAACTCCTAAATAAGAAACAAGATTCATAAATCGAAACCAAAGAAAGTAAAAGAAACCAAAACATCTTACCAGCAATTAGAGCTCCAAGGGCTGTGCAAAATGTGCCAACTTGGAGAAGTAACTCAAGTCTGCTCACTTCTAGACGTCTTGAACTGCATTAGAAAAACCAATATGGCATGATATAATGGAAAAATAAGTGCAAAAGGAAAGATAAAGAAAACAAATGGATAAGGGAGAATACAATGGTGGAGTGGATGGAAAAATTAAGGCCAAGACAAATGTTTTATATTGCATCAAGAAATCTTTCATTCTCAAAAGTGTTGCTTTTGTTTTACTGAATGATAAAGTTCCTAAGACAATTTTCATTTACTAAGGAAATACATAATTGCTAAACCAAGCATATTCTAGCATGTCTGGCTAGTTTTTCTGAGTTTGCTATGATGTTTATTTGAGAAATGCATCATATATTTACTTCATAGAACAAAGAGAGTTACAAAAAGCTAACAATAAGGTTACAAGAATATTTCTGCCCTAAACGTGTGAAAAATCCAAGCATATGATCTTATGCCCTAGTAGGAAGGGAATCCACTCCTTTATCGGAAAAAAATGAACTTGACTTTAACAATTATTGAGGCATCAACTAACCTAAGGTCCTAGGGCCTAGGGGCTTGTTACCCCTCCTTTGGGAAGGGGTACCTATAGTGAATTTTTGGGTGAACAGGTCAGTTGGTGGCATGGAATAGACCTCCTTTTGGATCTGGTTGCATTCGATTTTTGGGTACTTTCACATTTCCCAAGGCATCTCACATTGTTTGAGGCATTGGTCACACCTCCCAAGGCATTTTTGAGGATGTTTTTGGACACTTGGAGATTTCCTATGCATGCCATGTGCCAAGTTACCCACCATTTTGTGGGTGATATCCCTAGGAGAAAAAATTTCTCCATGATGGTCCTCAGCCAACAGTTAGTAGCCCCTTGCAGCCACCATCTAGCTCACTATGCCATTTCTCCGCCACCTGAGCCAGCCATGTGGTCCCTCACCCACCTATCATGATCGTATGTCTAAAGGTGGGCCTCCCAAACCTAAAGGTATGCCCTGTCATTTGGTGATTGAGTATTTTAGTTTACTTATCATGGAAACTCTTGGGCATGGATTAATGAGAGGATTTGGCAGAAAGAATGGACTAGGTTTGTGCTCCTGTCCCCTAGGTCGTTTTCGGTGTTAATCTTAGACCCTAGTCTCGTGGGATCTCTTTTACTGACCTTTGGGCTTTAAGGATGGTACATGGAAAACCATTATTTTGGTTGCATGGTCCCTCTCCCCGATCCACATATATCACCCCCTTCTGCTCATTATAATCCCACTCATCACTCCTCCCACCTGGGTCCACATTCCTCCATTGGGTCCACAAAGGGTCAGCCACCCCCTCCCCTTTGCCCACACCTTGGGTTGGGCCTAGAACGATGCCCGGAGGTTGATGCAAAAGAAAAAAAGGCATAATTGGCCACATTTAACAAGAAATTGTACCACAAAATGCAAAAGATGGTCGGGACAAACACATTTAGCACATGGGAGAAAACCAATACATGAGTTCTACCCCCTTCCAAGGCCATCACCTTGGTTCCTATAGGCCCTAAATGAACCTCCTCTATCATTCAAGAACCCATGATTGTCCCAACCCTTGGTGGGCGATGAACTACCCCACCTTAAAAGGGTATCCACTCCTATACTTTACACATCATGCTCTCATTCCCTTTAACTCCGAGCAGCTAACCAAAGAAAAATCATAAAATGAAAAAGGCATATGAAGAAGGGTATAAAAACCAAGGTCGGGGTAACTCATGTACCACAATTGCTCCTCTCTACACATCATTTACCCAAGTATGGGCTTCCCTTTCATTAGCTACCCTTGTACCATGGCATGTGACCCAGGTTTTCCCCTTCATCCCCTACTTCGTTCCATCACTTTATCACATGCCACCACCATTTGAAGGATGTACCATGGACATACCACCCCTTTAGAAGCAGAAACCACCTAATAGGGTGCTTGGTTAACCCCCCTTTGAGCTTGGAGACATTTGCACATGCCAAAGCCCACTATGGAAGGGCATGCCATTATGAAGTGCCCACCTGTTTTCCATGGTTTGTAAACTCTTTTACTTGATTTCTTTAATGACTTGGTGTATTGGAGGGCAAGGGGATGCATTGGATCTTATGCAGGATTACAAATGGTCTCCATTTTGGGTTTGGTCTCCCTATACGGGGTCCTAACCCTCCAGAGGGCTACATTGGCACATGTAGGGTGTGTGTAGAGAGCCATGGGCCTCCACAACAGTAGATAGCATTCCATGGATTCCCAGAGTCATTTAGAGATTGCTCATGGTTCACCAATTTGACAAGGAAGATGCACATGGTTCCCCATGCCCAGTGGGATCCACAGTGGCACCATACACTTGGCAGATGGTCCAGGATGTATATGATGATGTGGCATCACTTATATCATCATCCTAGCCCTTGCAGATGGTCTACAGGCATCTTCGATCTGTTTGGAGACCCATGAGGACATTTGTGTGCCCCCACATCCATTTGGGAGCACCACAAGTTTATTACTTGGAGAACAAGGGGCCAACCTCTTGTCCACTACTTTTGAGTCCTATTTCACATTATCGCACCTACGGACTTCATTAGGCCCCCTCTAAGGCCCAACGACACATGTTATTAAGAATTCGACCCTCTTGAGAGGCTTATTCCTTTGTAATTTAGCTAGTTTGGTGGGCTTGTCACCAAAAGTACTTGTTATTTTGCACACTATTTTATTCTAGGGGCTAAATTAGGCCAAAATAAGCTAAATCAAATTCATTAGACATTGTATAAATAGATGATGAGTTGATTCATTCTCATCATCACTTGGACGGATCATATTCTCTTGTGAGATTTTCGCTATTCTTTTTGAAGGACGAAATTGGATGGATGGATGGATTAATTTTGATGTTTGGATCTCTTCATTTTTGTCTTGGAGCTTCTATATTGGCATATGATGATGATAGGATATACTTGTTCTCACAAGTGTTGTTTTTATGCTATTTTGTCATTCTTTTCTATGTCACATAAATGATGCTGGGATTTTTCGTTATACGAGGCCGAAATTTTGTTGCTTTTCTTGGATGAAAGGGTACAAATTTGTCTTTTATTAGCATTGCATCATGTTATGGGCCATGTTTGAATAAGTGAATGTTCCTAGAGATATTTCATTGAAATTTATCTTGACAAGTCATCACATATTGCACATTGAAGTATAAATACCTTGAAACAGTTTCCTCGTGCCCTAATTGTCATGCAAAATTGTTCTAGAGACCTCCTTGACTTAATGAAACCATACTAATCATTTAAATCTTCTTGACTCCATTTCTCACAAAGGAATAGGCACTGGTCTTCCATAGGTGATCACCATAAATCATACTCTTTATCACCTCTCCCTCTTCTAAACCTAGCCTCCATAGGGGACCTAGGGCATCACATTTCTCACACACTGGCCATCAAAAAAATTCGATATCCTAGCCTCTATTGCATTGTTGTGTCTCCTAAGGACCCTCAAATTTTGAAGCTATTCTGACGGTGGGATCTTGAGATATTTCAAGCCCTAGATCTAAGATCGAATCTTGCCCTTTGATTCCCTTGGCCAGTGTCCTCATTGAGATCATTATGTTGAGATTGTTGAAAATTTTTCATTGATCTCATTCTCCTCCTCAATTAGGTCAAATGTACCCCTGATTGATCAATTCTGCCCCCTTGACCTAGTTGTGGGTCCACTTGGTCCCATATGGTCCCATAAATTTTAGAAGGTAATCCTACAATGACCATTTGGAAACCAAGTCTTCATAAGGGTTTTTTTAGGACTAGGTCCCTCCTTAAGAAGTCTCATTCCCTAAAACTAGCCCTAAAGACCCTCTTGGCCCTTCTTAGAGAGCCTTTCATCTTACCACTTGGGCAAGCAAGCCATATATTGAGCCTCTCTTGTGAATAGGCCTCTTTAGGAATCACTCTTTTCCCTTTATTGACCCATTTATCTAGGTGATTCCCTTCATACCGAGTCTATTGCTCCATTGTTTCCCTTGACCTAGCAGTTGCCCCTCTAGGATCCCCTTTTAGGACCATTGCTAGTTTGAGAGGTAACATTTTGGCGCCGTTGTCAGGGACACGAGACGTGTGTTTGTTCCCCATACGACATATTGACATATCATTATTGGCGACTCCATTGGAAGAACGAAGCCCTAGTTCTTCATTGAACCTCAAATTTAGTGCTTGTAGGGTGAAACAAGCACTTGTTAAGGGAGGGTTAGTTCACCCTAGTGACTCCCATGATATCAATATATAAAGATCAATGGTTTCTAAAAAGCTTCATGAATTGTTTCTTGCTTTGGATATCACTTGGGTTCCAGGATACATAAATGGCCTGGATTGGAACTTCATGAAAAATATGCCACAATCCAAGGGTGATCCATCCACAACAATTGACCACATAGCAAAACTTATTAAGCATGCTTCTGAGGTTAATGTGGCTCATCTAGACAACCTCATAGAGTTATTTATTGCCTCTACTGAATACAAGCACCGAGGTTGGCTTGACTCGTGTGAGCTTCAAAGCATTTCATCTTTTATCCAATTGTTCAACAAATTCATAGAGTATAAGGGAACAAAATTCCAATTTAATGAAGCCGCTTGTGAGAGCCCAGAGGAAGCCCTCCGAACGGAAGGTATCATTGGTCAAAGATGAAGAGGTTGGAGATAACCTTGGGGATCTAAGTAATGAGCAAGAAGATGAGTCCTCATTGGGTCCACATGATGAACATGATGGTTTTGAGAACACGTGTTGGGAAGGATGAGTTTATGGAAAATGAAATTGAGACTAACCTTGCCTTTATCAAGGATATTACTCCCGATGACTCTTCTTTTGAGAACCTTGAGGAAGGTGATCCCATTAGCCCCTTGGAAGATGACATTGAAGATTACTTCCACATTGAAAAGGAGAAGTGGGAAATCGTTGGTCCTCAATTTGATTGTGCTCTCATTTATGATACCGACAAGGAATATGAGGTTGAGATTTTTTTCCCTTTCTCTCAGGCATTATTTATGAAGACATATCCATTGATACCCTTGGGAAGGAGAATTATTATTTTCCCTTGCATGAAGAGGGGAATTTGGAAATAATTGATTCTCCTTTTAGGGAAAACCCTATCTTTGATGCTAACAATGAGGAAATCAATAAGGCTCCTACCTATCCTCCTTATTATTCTATATTCAAATCACTTGAGCCTTTAGATTATGGTTTTGGGGAAGAAAAACCTGTTGAATATGACACTTCACCCTCCCCTTTGTCGTTTCCTATTGTTCATCATCTTCAGTCTTCCTCAAGTGGTTCCCTCACTCCTCATATCCCAAGTGACCATGAGCCCTTTCCCCCTTTTGAGTGCAGTGTCAAGAAAGAGCCCCTCACTGACTATACTTTATCTCCTTGGACACACCCTCAAGATTTTGATCACTCCATGACCTCCCCTCTCCAATGTGTCCATCATCTTGAGCAACCTATTTATTGCATCCCTTCCTTCCCTCGCCCTTCATTCCCCTCTCATCAAAACCTTGTGGCCTCTACAAAGCACAATATTATGAGCAATGATTGTGATAAGAACTTCTTAAAGGTAATCATTCATTCCACCATTGTGTACTTGGAGGGAAGGCTCTGCATTTCTAGATTGAATCGTGTTCCTTCTCTTAGGGATTCCTCTTACCTCACATGGAAACCATATTTTCCCACCTCCTGCCCACAACATCCTCCGTGTTTTTGGGTTTGCATTCCCTTTGGGATCTGTTGCATCAATAATCATAGAGGCAAGCATATTTATATTATTTGATGATATGTTGGTTGCATTGACTTTATGATTACACTTAATATTAGCTTCGTCGTATGCATGTTAACGTAGGATGCATTGCATGCTCATTTCCTCATTAGAACTAACACCATATGATATTTCTCATGGTAGAGTAGTTGCATTTAGATCAAATTTGCATGCTTTTACTTTTCTGTTGATTTTACAACCTAACACTAAGCATGGGTGATCATAAGACACCATAGAAACATGTTGCCCCGTACGTTTAGCCTTTGATATGTGTAGGTAACAGGTCTACAGTAACTAAGATATTGTTGGTGTTCTCACGAACTATTGCTCAAGTAGCTTCGCCCACTTGTTCCAGAGCTCATGTCCCAGTGCCCACCATTTTGTGCGTGATATCCCTAAGAGAAAAAATTTCTCCATGATGGTCTTCAGCCGGTAGCCCATTGCAACCACCATCTAGCTCATTGTGCCATTTCTTCACCACTTGAGCCAACCTTATGGTCCCTCACCCATAGGTCATGATGGTATGTTTGAAGGTGGGCCTCCCAAACCTAAAGGTATGCCCTGTCATTTGGTGATTGAGTATTTTAGTTTACTTATCATTGAAACACTTGGACATGGATTAATGGGGGGATTTGGCAGAAAGAATGGACTAGGTTTGTGCTTTTGTCCCCTAGGTCTTTTTGCATGTTGACCTTGGACCCTAGTCTCATGGGATCTCTTTTACTGACCTTTGGGCCTTAGGGATGTTACTATATGGAAAAACCTATTTTTGGTTGCATGGTCCCGCTCCCTGATCCACATATATCACCCCCCTTTCGCTCATTATAATCCCACTCATCACTCCTCCCACCTGGGTCCACATTCCTCCACTGGCTCCATAAAGGGTCAGCCACCCCCTCCCCTTTTCCCACACCTTGGGTTGTGCCTGGAAATATGCCAGGAGGTTGATGTAAAAGAAAAAGCATAATTGACCACATACAACAGGAAATTGTACCAAAAAATGCAAAAGATGGTCGGAACAAACACATTTAGCACGTGGGAAAAAGCCAATACATGAGCTCTACCCCCTTCCATGGCCATCACCCAGGTTCCTATAGGCCCTAGATGAGCCTCCTCTATCATTCAAGAACCCATGATTGTCCCAACCCCTAGTGGGCGATGAACTGCCCCACCTTAAAAGGGGTATCCACTGCTATACTTTACACATCATGCTCTCATTCTTTTGAGCTCCGAGCAGCTAACCAAAGAAAAATCATAAAAGGAAAAAGGCATATGAAGAAGGGTCGAAAAATCAAGGCCAGGGTAACTCATGTACCACGATTTCTTCCTCCTACACATCATTTACCCAAGTATGGGCTTCCCTTTCATTAGCTACCCTTGTACCATGGCAGTGACCCAGGTTTTTACCTTCATCCCCTACTTGGTTCCATCACTTTATCACATGCTACCACCATTTGAAGTTTGTACCATGGCCATACCACCCCCTTTAGAATCATAAACAACCTAATAGGCTGCTTGGTTAACCCCCCTATGAGCTTGGAGACATTTGCACATGCGAAAGCCCACTATGGAAGGGCATGCCATTATGAAGTGCCCACCTATTTTTCATGGTTTGTAAACTCTTTTACTTGATTTCTTTAGTGACTTGGTGTACTGGAGGGAAAGGATACACATTGGATCTTATGCAAGATTACAGATGGTCTCCATTTTCGTTTTGGTCTCCCTATACGAGGTCCTAACCATCCAGAGGGCTACATTGGCACACGTAGGGTGTGTGTAGACGGCCATGGACCTCCACAGCAGCATACAGCATTCCATGGAACCCCAGAGTCATTTAGATATTGCTCGTGGTTCACCTATTGGACAAGGAAGATGCATCTAGTTCCCCATGCCCAGTCGACTCCAAAGTTGCATCATACACTTGGTGTGAAAATTTCTAAACTGAAATTCTTTTACTGCAGCCACTAATTTATTTCACCTACTTATTTTTCTCAATAAGTTATTTATGAAATTCCTTCTGCAAGTATTAAAATAAATTCTACTGCAGTTATCACACAATTACCCAGAGAAAAAAATACATGTACAAGAATCAATCACATCGACACAGTTATTTTTGGACAATTGTCCCCGGAAAAACCCAATGCGGGAAAGCCGTCCATTAGATGAGGGCTTTATTAATCTTCAGCAGCAATTGCTTTTACAAGGAATGATTTTACAGAGAAACTGAAAGAAAGCACCTGAAACTTTCCCTCTGAGACCATCTGACACTTTGGAGACCCTGCTCCCACTTCTGTGTCACCCCTGCGTCACTCTGATTGACCCAGCGTGGCTCTGAGTGGCTCTGCGTCCCATTGCGTAGGCCCTGCGTCTCTCCTCTGGACTGCGTCTCTCTTTCTACGTTGTCTTCCACTACCCCTGCATCACCTCCTCCTCGATCTTTTCCTGTTGCTGAAGCCCTCTTCTTCCTCCTCCCTACAACTCCCTCTGAAATCGATCTCCTCTTCCTTGAGAATCGAATTTCCTTGAGATACTGAGTATCTGTCGGTGTGTCTCCAAATGACCCTCAAGTCTTCTCTTATACTTTTCCTGTTGATGAATCAACGGTCGAGATTAAGTCCCTAATCAACGACTAAGATTAAAACAGACTTGATCCTCGTCTCTTAGAAGCTTCTCATCCTTATCTTTATTAATACCCATTAATATTTTATTTTCCTAAGTCTAGACTTAGGAAACCATTAAAAATATTATTTTTTTAATTACTTCTCATCCAGATGGAATTTCTCAAAACAATTTCTGGGTCTTGGAGATCTCATGTGCCTTAGCCTCTCCTCCAAATTTCAACGCTAGAGCACATTCGATGCTACCAAAAATCAACACTCCCTCTTAGCGAGGAATGTGCTCTAGCAATGTTTCACTATAGAAACATCACACTTATCTTCCGCATCGGTACCGTGCTGACGCTTGGCTTGCTACCTCACATCCCCTGCACTATTGCTTCTTGTACTGCTTCCCATGACACTGCCACTGCCATTGCTGCTCCTGTAATCCAGCTCCATCTCAACCTACTGCATCATGCTGCCCATAGCACTGCCACTGCTAACTGCTCCACTGCAACTCCCTCTCAACTTGCTGCATCATGCTTCCCATTTCACTGCCACTAGTAACTGCTCCACTGCAACTTCTTATACTTATCCATTAATGAAATGGATTCTTTACCATCCCCATCTTCTCCCTGAAATGAACAAACTTTGTTCTTCCTAGAGCCTTGGTGAGGATGTCTGCCACCTATTCTCATGTAGGAGTGTACCTCAAATGTACTGCCCCTCGTTGGACACAGTCTCTGACAAAGTGACACCTAATATCAATGTGCTTCGACCGATCATCAAATACTGGATTCTCAGAGAGCTTGATGCAACTCTTATTATCACACATGATCTTAGTCGCTTCCATCCTTCTCCTGAATATATTCACAAGCAATTTCCTAAGCCATATGGCTTCACACGACGCTGTGCTAGCTGCCATATATTATGCTTCAGCTGAGCTCAGAGCCATGGATTTTTGTTTCCTACTGCACCAGGAGGTCACTCCTAATCCAATGTTGAAATAGTACCTAGTTGTACTTTTCCGATCTATTGAACTTCCAACCTAATCTGCGTCAGTGAACCCACTCAGCCTGATGTCATTGCCTCTGGTGTACAATAGTCCATGCTCGATTGTTCCTTGTATATACCTGAGAACATGTTTGGCTGCTGCCCAGTGCGCCCTCTTAGGTTCTACCATGAACTAACTAAGGGTGTTGACAGCGTAACAAATGTCTGGCCTGGTATTGACCAGATACATCAAGGACCCTATGAGCTGCCTGTACAAGGTGGGATCAACATCTTTATCTTCTGATGCATCAATCTTCCTCCAGTTGGTGATCATTGGAGTAGCCATAGGTCTACAGTCTTGCATCCTGAATCTCTTCAAGATTTCTATAGCATATCTCCCTTGTCCCAAGAAGATCTCACCCTTCTGCTGCCAAACTTCCAACCCTAGAAAATAATGCATTTGTCCCAAATCCTTCATGTCGAATTTTGTGGCTAGGTTCTTCTTGCAGTCTTTGATGAGCCTGGATGATCCTGTCAGGAAGAGATCATCCACATATAACACTAGGATTAGAGGCTCATTCTCTACAACTAGATAGTAGAGATTAGGGTCTGTGTCACTCTTGACGAACCCCATCTTCTGCAAGTAGCCATCAATTCGACCGTACCATGCCCTAGGTGCCTGTTTCAGCCCATACAAGGCTTTCTTTAATCTGCATACATGAGATTTCTTCTCATGTGTCTCAAAACCTTCTGGTTGTTCGATGTATACTTCCTCTTCTATTACCCCGTTCAAGAATTCTGTCTTGACATCCATCTGATGAATCTCCCACCCCATCTGCGCTGCAAGAGATATCACAGTGCTAATAGAAGTATACCTAGCTACTGGGGCGAAGGTTTCTTCGTACTCTATCCTTCCTTCTGAGCATACCACTTAGCCACGAACCTGGCTTTGTATTTCTCCACACTACCGTCTGCAACATATTTGACCTTGTAGATCCATCTTGAACTGACCATTGATCTGTCCTGAGGCCTAGGTACCACTTCCCAGACATCATTAACCATTATAGAGTTGTATTCCTCCACCATAGCATCTAGCCATACTTGATGTTGAATGGCCTCCTGAAAAGTAGAAGGTTCCCCAACCTAAGCTACTAAGGCCTGGTATCTGTCTGGTTGTCTTCACTCCCTTTTACTATTCCCGCGAGCACCAATGAAGTCTTCTGCATCCCATAGAATTCGTCGGAATTCCCGACTTGTTCTTCCACTGGTAGTAGGTACATCTATCAACTCCTCTTCTTCCTAAGATTCCTCCTATTCTGAAGCCTTGTCTTCAGAGGATTTCCGGTACCAGTTTCTACTGGTTGAAGTGGTCTAACCAACAGCTCGACTTTCGACTACTCCTCGAAAGGCATTTCTCAGGATTTTTTGAAAGCTCTATCCTCCATGAACTTTACATCCCACCGAACTACTACCTTCCTATTCCTTGTAAGATAGACTCTATATGCCTTACCATTCTCACTATATCCCACAAGATATCCTTTCTCAGCAGTTTGATCTAATTTCTTTCTCTTCTCTTCGGGTATACAGAAATATGCTAAACTCCCAAATATCCTGAAATGACCGACTTCAGGTGTCTTCCCAGTGAAGACCTTCTCCGGAGTGATTTTGCCCAATGCCCTGTGAGGAGTCTTGTTTTGGACATAAACTTTCATGCTGCATGCTTCTTCCCACAGGAATTTAGGCATATAATGATCATATAGCATTGTCCTAACTGCTTCCACAATAGTCTTGTTTTTCCTTTCTGCTCCGGATTGTAGGGAGTTGTCCACTGTCTTCTGATGCCTTCCTTAACGCAAAAATCAGTGAAGTCTTTGTCAACATACTTTCCACCATTGTCCGAGCGCAACACTTTTATCTTCTTTCCTGTCGGATTCTCCACTAGAGCCTTGAACTCTTTGAATCGACCGAAAACCTCATCCTTGGGTTTCAGAAAGTAGATCCAAGTCTTCCTGGAATGGTCATCGATGAAGGTGATGAAGTACGCGACACTACTAAGAGATTTTGTGGACATCGGTCCACAGATGTCTGAGTGTATCAATCCTAGCACACTCTTCGCCCTATTGTTACTTTTGGAGAACGCAGCTTTGGCATACTTGCCCAAAGCACACCCTCTGCATACATCATCTCGTTCAGTACTTCTGGAATTCCTGATACTGTTTTCCTGATAATTCTTAAAGCCCCATGGTGTAAGTGTCCCATCCTCCTGTGCCATAGCTCATTCAAGTCTTTGTCTCCATTATTGCCTATCAGTTCCATTAGTGATTCTAGTTGTAACATGTACAACCTATTACTTCTGATTCCAATATGAACCTTCTTTTTCCAACTTGGGTGTTTGACATATACTTTCTCCTTAATGAAGAAAACGTCATAGCCCTTGTTTTGAAGTTGAGATACGGAAAGTAAGTTCGTCCCCAATCACGGCACATGCAGCACATTGGTTGCCCAAAGTCACTCTTCTGCTTCGGTTTGAAAGACTATGGTACCTCTTCCTGCTAGAGTACACTTTGCCTTATTCCCCATGGTGATCTGAAAATTCATTCTTTCTTCCTGATAATCTGAAAAACATTCTCGGATTCTTGTCATATGCTAGGAAGCTCCACTGTCTATGTACCAAACCTCTGAGGAGGCAGAGCTTTCAAGGCAAGCGGCTTCTTCCAATCTCGAAGCTAACGTCGAATATTTGTCCCTTGTGCATTCTTTTGGAAATCTGCGTGAGTCCCTTTGAGTGAATGCCTCTGCATCATGCTCTTGACCCTTAATCGATTTTCCTTTCTCTTGTCGGATCTCTGCTCCGATACCATGTGAAAATTTCTAAACTAAAATTCTATCACTGTAGCAACTGATTTATTTCACCTACTTATTATTCTCAATAAGTTATTTACGAAATTCCTTCTGCAAATATTAAAATAAATTCTACTACAGTTATCACACAATTACCCAGAGAAAAAAATACATGCACAAGAATCAATCACATCGACACAGTTATTTTTGGACAATTGTCCCCGGAAAAACCCAATGCAGGAAAACCGGTGCAGCAGATGAGGGCTTTATTAATCTTCAGTAGCAATTTCTTTTACAAGGAATGATTTTACAGAGAAACTGAAAGAAAACACCTGAGACTTTTCCTCTGAGACCATCTGACACTTTGGAGACCATGCTCCCACTTTTTCATCACCCCCGCGTCACTCTTATTGACCCAGTGTGGCTCTAAGTGGCTCTACGTCCCTCTGCGTCAGCCTGCGTAAGCCCTGCGTAGCCCTGTGTCTCTCTTTCTGCGCTGTCTTGCACTGCCCTTGCGTCACCTCCTCCTCGATCTCTGCCTGCTGCTGAAGCCCTCCTCTTCCTCCACCCTGCAACTCCCTCTGAAATCGACCTCCTCTTCCTTGAGAATCGAATTTCCTTAGAGATACTGAGTATCTGTCAATGTGTCTCCAAATGACCCTCAAGTCTTCTCTTATAATTTTCTTGTTGATGAATCAACAGACAAGATTAAGTCCCTAATCAACGACTAAGATTAAAACAGACTTGATCCTCATCTCTTAATAGCTTCTCATCCCTATTTTTATTAATATCCATTAATATTTTTATTTTCCTAAGTTTAGACTTAGGAACCCATTAAAAATATTAATTATTTTAATAACTCCTCATCCGGATGGAATTTTTCAAAACGATTTCTGGGTCTTGGAGATCTCATGTGCCTTAGCCTCTCCTCCAAATTTCAAGGCTAGAGCACATCCAATGCTACCAAAAATCAACACTCCCTCTTAGCGAGGAATGTGCTCTAGCAATGTTTCACTATAGAAACATCACATTGATCTTCCGCATCGGTACCTGTGCTGATGCTTGGCTTGCTACCTCACATCCCCTGCACTATTGCTTCCTGTACTGCTGCCCATGACACTGCCACTGCCATTGCTGCTCCTATACTGCAGCTCCCTCTCAACCTGCTGCATCATGCTGCCCATAGCACTGCCACTGCTAACTGCTCCACTGCAGCTCCCTCTCAACTTGTTGCATCATGCTTCCCATAGCACTGCCACTACTAACTGCTGCACTGCAACTTCTGATACTTATCCATTATTGAAATGGATTCTTTACCATCCCCATCTTCTCCCTGAAATGAACAAACTTTGTTCTTCCTAGAGCCTTGGTGAGGATGTCTGCCACCTATTCTCATGTAGGAGTGTACCTCAACTGCACTGCCCCTCGTTGGACACAGTCTCTGACAAAGTGACACCTAATATCAATGTACTTCGATCGATCATCAAATACTGGATTCTCAGAGAGCTTGATGCAACTCTTATTATCACACATGATCCTAGTCGCTTCCATCCTTCTCCTGAATAGATTCACAAGCAATTTCCTAAGCCATATGGCTTCACACGACGCTGTGCTAGCTGCCATATATTATGCTTCAGCTGAGCTCAGAGCCATGGATTTTTGTTTCCTACTGCACCAGGAGGTCACTCTTAATCCAATGTTGAAATAGTACCTAGTTGTACTTTTTCGATCTATTGAACTTCCAGCCCAACCTGCATCAGTGAACCCACTCAGCCTGATGTCATTGCATCTAGTGTACAATAGTCCATGCTCGATTGTTCCTTGTATATACCTGAGAACGTGTTTGGCTGCTGCCCAGTGCGCCCTCTTAGGTTCTACCATGAACTAACTAAGGGTGTTGACAGCGTAACAAATGTCTGGCCTGGTATTGACAATATACATCAAGGACCCTATTAGCTGATTGTACAAGGTGGGATCAACATCTTTATCTTCTGATGCATCAATCTTCCTCCAATTGGTGATCATTGGAGTAGCCATAGGTCTACAGTCCTGCATCATGAATCTCTTCAAGATTTCTATAGCATATCTCCCTTGCCCCAAGAAGATCTCACCCTTCTGCTGCCAAACTTCCAACCCCAAAAAATAATGCATTTGTCCCAAATCCTTCATGTCGAATTTAGTGGCTAGGTTCTTCTTATAGTCTTTGATGAGCCTAGATGATCCTGTCAGGAAGAGATCATCCACATATAACACTAGGATTAGAAGCTCATTCTCTACAATCAGATAGTAGAGATTAGGATCTGCGTCACTCTTGATGAACCCCATCTTCTGCAAGTAGCCATCAATTTGACCATACCATGCCCTAGGTGCCTGTTTCAGCCCATACAAGGCTTTCTTTAATCTGCATACATGAGATTTCTTCTCATGTGTCTCAAAACCTTCTGGTTGTTCGATGTATACTTCCTCTTCTATTACCCCGTTCAAGAATGTCGTCTTGACATCCATCTGATGAATCTCCCACCCCATCTGCGCTGCAAGAGATATCACAGTGCTAATAGAAGTATACCTAGCTACTGGGGCGAAGGTTTCTTCGTACTCTATCCCTTCCTTCTGAGCATACCCCTTAGCCATGAACCTGACTTTGTATTTCTCCACACTACCGTCTGCAACATATTTGACCTTGTAGATCCATCTTGAATCGACCATTGATCTGTCCTAAGGCCGAGGTACCACTTCCCAGACATCATTGACCATTATAGAGTTGTATTCCTCCACCATAGCATCTAGCCATACTTGATGTTGAACGGCCTCCTGAAAAGTAGAAGGTTCCCCAACCTGAGCTACTAAGGCCTGGTATCTGTCTGGTTGTCTTCATTCCCTTTTACTATTCCCGCGAGCACCAATGAAGTCTTTTGCATCCCGTAGAATTCGTCGGAGTTCCCAGCTCGTTCTTCCACTGGTAGTAGGTACATCTATCAACTCCTCCTCTTTCTGAGATTCCTCCTGTTCTGAAGCCTTGTCTTCGGAGGATTTCTGGTACCAGTTTCTGCTGATTGAAGTGGTTTGACCAATAGCTCGACTTTCGACTGCTCCTCGAAAGGCATTTCTCAGGATTTTTTGAAAGCTCTATCCTCCATGAACTTTACATCCCACCGAACTACTACCTTCCTACTCCTTGTAAGATAGACTCTATATGCCTTAGAATTCTCACTATATCCCACAAGATATCCTTTCTCATCAATTTGATCTAATTTCTTTCTCTTCTCTTCGGGTATACGGAAATATGCTAAACTCCCAAATATCCTGAAATGACTGACTTCAGGTGTCTTCCCAGTGAAGACCTTCTCTGGAGTGATTTTGCCCAATGCCCTGTGAGGAGTCCTGTTTTGGACATAAATTGTCATGTTTCATGCTTCATACAGCATTGTCCTAATTGCTTCCATAATAGTCTTGTTTTTCCTTTTTGCTCCGAATTGTAGGGAGTTGTCCACTCTCTTATGATGCCTTCCTTAACGCAAAAATCAGTGAAGTCTTTGTCAACATACTCTCCACCATTGTCCGAGTGCAACACTTTTATCTTCTTTCCTGTCAGATTCTCCACTAGGGCCTTGAACTCTTTGAATCGACTGAAAACCTCATCCTTCGGTTTCAGAAAGTAGATCCAAGTCTTCTTGGAATGGTCATCGATGAAGGTGATGAAATACGCGACACCACTAAGAGCTTTTATGGACATAAGTCTGCAAATGTCTAAGTGTATCAATCCTAGCACACTCTTTGCCCTATTGTTACTTCTGGAGAACGCAGCTTTGGCATACTTGCCCAAAGCACACCCTCTGCATACATCATCTCGTTCAGTACTTCTGGAATTCCTGATATTGTTTTCCTGAAAATTCTTAAAGCCCCATGGTGTAAGTGTCCCATCCTCCTGTGCCATAGCTCATTCAAGTCTTTGTCTCCATTACTGCCTATCAGTTCCATTAGTGATTCTAGTTGTAACATATACAACCTATTACTTTTGATTCCAATATGAACCTTCTTTTTCCAACTTGGGTGTTTGACATATACTTTCTCCTTAATGAAGAAAACATCATAGCCCTTGTTTTGAAGTTGAGATACAGAAAGTAAGTTCATCCCCAATCGCAGCACATGTAGCACATTGGTTGCCCGAAGTCGCTCTTCTGCTTTGGTTTGAAAAACTATGGTACCTCTTCCTGCTAGAGTACACTTTGCCTTATTCCCCATGGTGATCTGAAAATTCATTCTTTCTTCCTGATAATCTGAAAAACATTCCTGGATTCTTGTCATATGCCAGGAAGCTCCACTGTCTATGTACCAAACCTTCAAGGAGGCAGAGCTTGCAAGGCAAGAAGCTTCTTCTTCCAATCTAGAAGCTAACATCGAATATTTGTCCCTTGTGCATTCTTTTGGAAATCTGCATGAGTCCCTCTGAGTGGATGCCTGCACATCATGCTCTTGACCCTTAATCGATTTTCCTTTCTCTTGTCGGATCTCTGCTTTGATACCATGTGAACATTTCTAAACTAAAATTCTATCACTGCAGCAACTGATTTATTTCACCTACTTATTATTCTCAATAAATTATTTACGAAATTCCTTCTGCAAATATTAAAATAAATTCTACTACAGTTATCACACAATTACCCAGAGAAAAAAATACATGCACATAATCAATCACATTGACACAGTTATTTTTGGACAATTGTCCTCGGAAAAACCCAATGCGGGAAAACCAGTGCAGCAGATGAGGGCTTTATTAATCTTCAGTAGCAATTTCTTTTACAAGGAATGATTTTACAGAGAAACTGAAAGAAAACACCTGAGACTTTCCCTCTGAGACCATCTGACACTTTGGAGACCGTGCTCCCAGTTTTGCATCACCCCTGCGTCACTCTTATTGACCCAGTGTGGCTCTAAGTGTCTCTACGTACCTCTACGTCAGCCTGCGTAAGCCCTGCGTAGCCCTGTGTCTCTCTTTCTGCGTTGTCTTCCACTGCCCCTGCGTCACCTCCTCCTCGATCTCTGCCTGCTGTTGAAGCCCTCCTCTTCCTCCACCTTGCAACTCCCTCTGAAATCGACCTCCTCTTCCTTGAGAATCAAATTTCCTTGGAGATACTGAGTATCTGTCAATGTGTCTCCAAATGACCCTCAAGTCTTCTCTTATAATTTTCTTATTGATGAATCAACAGACGAGATTAAGTCCCTAATCAAACGACAAAGATTAAGACAGACTTGATCCTCGTCTCTTTGAAGCTTCTCATCCCTATCTATATTAATACCCATTAATATTTTTATTTTCCTAAGTTTAGACTTAGGAACCCATTAAAAATATTAATTATCTTAATAACTCCTCATCTGGATGGAATTTCTCAAAACGATGTCTGGGTCTTGGAGATCTCATGTGCCTTAGCCTCTCCTCCAAATTTCAAGGCTAGAGCACATACAATGCTACCAAAAATCAACACTCCCTCTTAGCGAGGAATGTGCTCTAGCAATGTTTCACTATAGAAATATCACCCTAATCTTCCGCATCGGTACCTGTGTTGATGCTTGGCTTGCTGCCTCACATCCCCTACACTGTTGCTTCCTGTACTGTTTCCCATGATGCTGCCACTGCCACTGCTACTCATGTACTACAACTCCCTCTCAACCCGCTGCATCATGATGCCAATAGCACTACCACGGCTAACTGTTGCACTGCAACTTCTTATACTTATCCATTATTGAAATGGATTCTTTACCATCCCCATCTTCTCCCTAAAATGAAAAAACTTTGTTCTTCCTAGAGCCTTGGTGAGGATGTCTGCCACCTGTTCTCCTGTAGGAGTGTACCTCAACTATATTGCCCCTCGTTGGACACAGTCTCTAACAATGTGACACCTGATATCAATGTGCTTCGACCGATCATGAAATATTGGATTCTCAAGAAGAAGGACAAGGAGGAGAAGCAGGACCAATAGGAAACATTCGCAGAGATCGATAGGCTCTCCTCCAGGCTGGAGGAAGACCTCGCCATGTTTGTTGATATACCCCTAGGAGTCAAATGGGGTGATTTGGTGTTGTTGCCCCAGAGTGCTATAGATGGGCAGGATTCTTGAGGAGGTCCACCTCTTGAATCAGTACCTTGCTACGGGTGCCCACAGTATTCAGTAGCAGGATGGATCAGTGGCAGTAGATGAAGTCAGATGCCAAAGTGACAGATGCAATGTTGGCAGCAGTGCAGGTGGCACAGTGCAGAGTCAGTAGCAGCACAGATGCCTCAGTGACAGCGCAGATACTAGCTGCAGTCAGACTCGAGAGACAGATGCATAATACTAATCACAGTTGATTCAGTATTTAGGATGCTTTTTAGTTGCAGATTTTGCAGTTGCAACAACAACAGATGGAGAGGGAGTTGCAGTGTTGGCAGTAGTTCAGCAGAGTCAGCAACAACACAGATGCAACACATATCAAAGTTGCGCAATTGTTGGTGGGCAGTAGTAACTAGACATTAGCAGCGTGATAGGAGATGATACAGAGACAGGGTGTTGCTACAGAGGGCAGAAACTCTAGAACACATTACTCGCTAAGAGGGAGTGTTAGTTTTTGTAGCATCATATGTGTTCTTGATCCAAACTTAAAAAAAACGCAACAAATTATAGATATAACCATAGATATAGAGATGCAACAAAAATGGCACTTCATGTCATTAATACCAAATACTGAAATATGCTTACAAACAGAATGAAAATAAGACTAGCTCAGGCGATGGTAGCTTATCTCTAAGAAGAGATGTGGCAGCTACATGCCTCTAAACTGTGTTACAATGAGGCTCGAAGGCCTATCTATTATTGAGAAACAACGGGCCCCGTTTGGGTAGATTGGTACATCAACTTCTCGAGGTTGTAACTTTGGCATACGGTCTGCAAAAGTTCAGGACCCGAAAAACTGCCAAAAATAGTAAATTGTGCTAAAATTAAGGAAACTGAAAAACTGAAAGAGATAGTAGCGGGGGTCCAAGTGGAATAGGCGGGTGGCCACCAACATTAACCTGGATTAGTCCTCGCCCCTTAAGAAGCAATGGTCCCATTGTGTTGAGTGCCTCCATGAGATGGGGAAACTTCTGCTGAACTTGGTCCCTGGTGAGCCCCTTGCCTTGGTGCAGGGGTTGGCCAGCTTTGACAACACGATATAGTTGGATCTTCTGCTGGCGAGTGTTCTTGATCTCAGTGTCCATAATCCGATCAGTTGTAGCATGTTCCAGGCCGTCTGGGTTTAACTTCGTTGGTATGAGTTGTTCTGCAATCTCTGATGTGTCCAGTAATGGTGAAAAGTATGGTTGAAGGCGGTCCACATTGAACACTAGGTGCAGACCAAGAAATGGGAAATTG
Organism: Pinus tabuliformis; assembly: GCA_031772625.1. Classification (NCBI taxonomy): domain Eukaryota; kingdom Viridiplantae; phylum Streptophyta; class Pinopsida; order Pinales; family Pinaceae; genus Pinus; species Pinus tabuliformis. The sequence continues at coordinate 119,753,745 of CM062810.1, read as the reverse complement.
CTGAGCTCAAAAGCATTGTCTCCCACAGCCTTAGTAATGGTGTAAGGACCATATCAGAGTGGTCTGAGCTTCCCATTGGCTCCGGTAACGTGTTCTTTCTGCAAATGCAACCAAATTTGCCACCCACCTGAAACTTGTGCGGCACCTGATGTTGATCATGTCGCTGCTTTTACTTGGCATTTATCTTCTCCAAGATGTCGTGAACCTACTAGTGGATGTGTTGGATGCGTTCAATAAATCTAGTCGCTTTATCAGCCTCGGACAATACATGTGTGGATTATGTCTGTGTAGTCGCATGAGGCATGGCAGCATCAATCAGACACAATGGTTGAAATCCTAGACCCACTCTAAAGGAACTGCAACCAATTGAGCTATGGAGACCTCTGTTATAACTGTGTTGCACATAGGGAAGACTCTCATCCCAGGTTCGTGGATGCTTGGAGTTGTACATGCGAAGTATGTGCACTATCATCCTATTGACGACCTCCGTCTGGCCATCAATCTGGGGATGGAAGGCAGTCGACTTGGTGAGCTTGGTGTCCAATAGTGTCCAGAGGCTTGAACAAAATGTGCTCAGGAACATGCTATCCCGATTTGATATAATCGTCTATGGGATCCCAAGTTGTACCCACACTCGTTCAAAGAAGAGTTTAGCAGTGTCCTCTGCTATGATACTCTTCTTGCAGGCCGCCAATATAGCCATCTTAGAAAAAAATTCCATGACCACAAATACACAGTCATTACCATGCTTGGTAGAAGGGACGCCAGACATAGAGTCCATGGAGATGGATTCCCACACCTGGCTGGGAGTAGGCAGAGGAGTGTATAGGCCTTGCTTCTTGATGGTTGGTGTTGAAATTTCTAAGTCTATCTGTTATAAATTTAATCTGTATTCTTCTAGTTTATTTCTTCTACTTGTTAAATTCAAACAAGTTATTTAAAACATTTAAAGACCGAAATAAACAAAATACAGTCACAACATCTACAGATCAACAGCTGAAAGAAAACAAACACACAAGTGACATCGTTATTTTTGGACAAATGTCACCGAAAAAACCCAATGCGAGAAAACCGGTGAAGCTATTTTGAGGGTTTATAATTATGCAGTATTTCCTCGAATACAACTGGGTGCCAAATTGGCTCACCCGACAAAGAAAAATAACTGACAACAATACCTCTCTATTCGAAAATAGGTATTCAGAAAACCTATCCCATGAAACCCTCTCCATCGACTTTGAAGCTCTGCGCTGGCCCTTATGGTCTTTGCGTTAGCCCCAAACCCCTCTGCGTCAGCCCTCTGAGGCACTGCGTAGCCTCTGGGACACTCTGCGTCACTCTTGCAGCCCTCTGCCTCTGTGCTGTCCCTGCTGAGCTCTGCGTGGCATGCTCTGGCTACTAATTCTCGCTCTCTGCCTCTGCGCTGGTCTCTCGGCACTGTCTCTGCCTCTTTGTCCAGTACTCACTGCCCCTCGCTACTGATCACTGATTCGACTTTGCTTAGCAACCCCGCTCTAGCAAATCGAATGACTGATCACTCTGGTCTGTTCTCCAACTGACCCTCAAGCCTCCTCTTATACTTTTCCTATTGGTCCTTTAATGGCCGAGATTAAATCTCTAATCAACGGCTAAGATTAGATTTGGCTTGATCCATGACTTTTGGAACCTTCTAACCCATTTTTATATTAATACCCATTAATATTTTATTTTCCCTAAGTTTAGACTTAGCAACTCTATTAAAAATATTAATTATTTTAATATCTCCCAAACCGGTTAGAATCTACCCAAACCATTTCTGGGTCTTGGAGATCTCATGTGCTTTAGCCTCTCCACCAATTTTCATGGCTAGAGCACATCCGATGCTACCCCAAATCAACACTCCCTCTTAGCCAAGACTGTGCTCTAGTAATACTCCTCACTGAGCATCACTCTGATTATCTGGCACCAATACTTGTGCTGATGCTAGGCCTCCCAACCCAACATCCTCTACACTGTTGCATCTTGTACTGCTGCCCACGGCCCTACCATTGCTACATCCGTACAGCAGCTCCCTCTGCATCCGTGCTACCGCTAGTCCCTCCTCCCAACACTGCATCCCCCTCTCATCATGTTGCATCGTGCTACTGCACTGCAACTCAATTATTGAGAAGTAAGTAACTGATCCACCCAACTTCTGACATCCCTGTCAGGCTAGAAACACTCTCGATGTTGAAGCTCCCTCTGCCGCTAACAAGTGCTCCCTCTACTGACCTCTACGTTGCTGCAACAACTCCCTGCATCTCGCACCGTTGCACACCTCTCTGTGCCATCCTGCACTGGTGCAACACTCTTCGTGCCTCTTGCACTGTTGCAGCCTGCTAGCCTCACGCTGCCTGGGGACTCCTACACTGTAGCACTCTCTGTCGCTTCATCTGCTTCCGTCTCTACTGACATCCACCAGTCCTACTACTCTCTCTTTGGGGCTCCCGTAGCAAGGTATAATCCAAGAGGTTGGGTACCTCAAAGATCCTGCCCCTCATCGCCTGTAGTCCTCCTGAATACAGCTCGATGTCTCCCCACCTCTTCTCTAGAGGTACATGAGCACTCATGGCACAATCGTCATCCTCCTCAACCTCCTCTGCCTTTGCTGGCGCTGCCTTAGAGTCAGAAGCCTCTCCCTTACTCTTCTTCCTTGGACACTGGTTCGCATAATGACCCAGTTCCCCACAGCAGAAGCACTTGACCTTGGAGAGGTCCTTCTTCTTCCTCTTCTCCAACTTTCCCGCATATGCTAGAGCTTCATCCTCTTCCTCTTCCTTCTTGATATTGACTCCTTTACTGCAACTTCCCTTCTTGCTCAACTCGTTGATCTCCTCTTGGCGAAGAGCCGCCCACAATTCTTCCCAATCTGGAAGATCCGCCCTGCCCACTATGCTCTGAACAAATGTCTCCCACTCCTCAGAGACTACGTTAAGTGTAGTTCTTACCAACATCTCCTCATCCAGCGTGGCCCCTGTGGAAGTTAGTTGGTCCCGAATATCCTTCAACCGACTGAGGAAGTGATCTATCTGCTCCCCCTTCTACATCTAGTATGATCGCAGTTGATTCTCAAGTAACATCTTCCTCTGCACGGAAGTATGCTAGTACAATTTCTTCAGGGTTTCCCACATCTCATTTCTTGTGTCCTTCTCGGCAATATGTTGGACCACATGATCCTTGACCCCGTCAAGGAGGATGCACTTCGCCCTGGCCATTGCCTCCTCGTACTCTTCATTTTCAGCAGGGTCAACTGGGATCGCTACTGTTCTCAAGGCGAAGGCCTTGATGCGATGTCTATCTAGAATGGACAGGATCCTAGCCTTCCAGACCACAAAGTTGGACACTTCGTCCAGCCTATCCTAATCCCTTAGCCCATTCATGGCCATCCCTCTACTCTTCTCTGTCGACTCCTCCGAGTCTCTCTACTTCCTACCTGGAAGTTCTCTATTCAACTCCTACTGAGTCTACTTCTCATCTGGAAGTTCTCTGTTCGACTCTTGCTGAGTCCTGATTTCCCTCCAAGAAATCCTTCTGCCAATTGTCAAGTTGCCCCTCTCCAATCGTTTGTGCAACTGCAACACTGATCCAGATTCCTTGACTAGAAATCCGCCTCGATAACAACTCCCTCTACCTTGGTTTTTCCCTGTTAGGTATTGTTCTGACCACAATACCCCACCAGCTTCACTCCCGCAAACTGCCCATAGCTTCCTATGCCCCAGCAACTGAAGGACTGATCCTCTAGGCTTTGCGCAATCCCAACACTGGCAAAACGGCACCCTCAGCCAACTACGACAACCATCCTGGTCCCCGCGTGGTTCAGTGTGAGAATGTTTCTGCCCTCCTCAGCCTCTACGCTGGCCTTTCTCTAGCGCAAACTGATGATGCAATCCCTCTGCGTCAACCCTTCATCTGTCGCTTCTGCAATGATCAGCTTCTATCACTCGGGACAACTGATTCTACTGCAAATGATCTGCTTAGTTGATGCCTTCAACTCTCCTGTGATCAGCAACCACGCTTTGATACCATGTTGAAATTTCTAAATCTATCCGTTAGAAATTTAATCTCTATTCTTCTGGTTTATTTCTTCTACTTGTTAAATTCGAAAAAGATATTTAAAACATTTAAATACCGAAATAAACACAATATAGTCACAACATCTACAGATCAACAACTGAAAGAAAACAAACACACAAGTGACACGTTATTTTTGGACAAATGTCACCGGAAAAACCCAATGCAAGAAAACCGATGCACTTATTCTGAGGGTTTATTATTATGCAGTATTTCCTTGGGTACAACTGGGTGCCAAACTGGCTCACCCGACAGAGAAAAATAACCGGCAGTAATACCTCTCTATTCGGAAACAGGTATTCAGAAGACCTGTCCCACGAAACCCTCTCCAGCGACTCTGAATCTCTGCGTTGGCCCTTTCTGGTCTCTGCGTTAGCCCTCTGAGGAACCGTGCAGCCTCTGGGACCCTCTGCGTCACTCTTGTAGCCTCTACGTGGATGACGTAGTCCCTTTGGCCTCTGCGCTATCTCTATTGGGCTCTACGTGGCCTGCTCTAGCTGCTGCTTCTCGCTCTCTGCCTCTGCGCTGGTCTCTCGACACTGTCTCTGCCTCTCTATCCAGTACTCACTACCCCTTGCTGCTGATCACTGATTCGACTTTGCTTAGCAACCCCGCTCTAGCAAATCGAATGACTGATCACTCTGGTGTGTTCTCCAACTGACCCTCAAGCCTCCTCTTATACTTTTCATGTTGGTCCTTCAACGACCAAGATTAAATCTCTAATCAACGGCTAAGATTATATTTGGCTTGATCCATGACTTTTGGAACCTTCTAAACCAATTTTATATTAATGCCATTAATATTTTATTTTTCCTAAGTTTAGACTTAAGAACTCCATTAAAAATATTAATTATTTTAATATCTCCCAAATCGGTTAGAATCTGCCCAAACCATTTCTGGGTCTTGGAGATCTCATGTGCTTTAGCCTCTCCACCAATTTTCATGGCTAGAGCACATCCGATGCTACCCCAAATCAACACTCCCTCTTAGAGAGGATTGTGCTCTAGTAATACTCCTCACTGAGCATCACTTTGATTATCTGGCACCGATACCTATGCTGATGTTAGGCCTCCCAACCCAACATCCTTTGCATTGTTGCATCCTGTATTGCTGCCCATGGCCCTGCCACTGCTACATCTGTACAACAGCTCCCTCTACATCTATGCAGTTGCTGGTCCCTCCTCCCAACACTGCATCCCCCTCTCATCATGTTGCATCATGCTACTGCACTGCAACTCAGTTACTAAGAAGTAAGTAGCTGATCCACCCAACTTCTGACATCCCTGTCAGGCTAGAAACACTCATGATGTTGAAGCTCCCTCTGCCGCTAACAAGTGCTCTCTCTATTGACCTCTACGTTGCTGCAACAACTCCCTGCATCTCGCACCGTTGCACACCTCTTTGTGCCATCCTGCACTGGAGCAACACTCTTCGTGCCTCTCACAATGTGGCAGCATGCTAGCCTCGCGCTGCTAGGGAACTCCTGCACTGTAGCACTCTCTGCTGCTTCATCTACATCCATCTCTACCAACATCCACCAGTCCTGCTACTCTCTCTTCGGGGCTCCCATAGCAAGGTATAATCCAAGAGGTTGGGTACCTCAAGGATCCTGCCCCTCATCGCCTGTAGTCCTCCTGAATATAGCTCGATGTCTCCCCATCTCTTCTCTAGAGGTACATGAGCACTCATGGCACAATCGTCATCCTCCTCGACCTCCTCTGACACTACCTTAGAGTCAGAAGTCCCTCCCTTACTCTTCTTCCCTGGACACTAGTTCGCATAATGACCTAGTTCCCCACAGTGGAAGCACTTGACCTTGGAGAGGTCCTTCTTCTTCCTCTTCTCCAACTTTCCCACAGATGCTAGAGCTTCATCCTCTTCCTCTTCCTTCTTGATCCTGACTCCTTTACTGCAACTTCTCGTCTTGCCCAACTGCCTGATATCCTCTTAGCGAAGAGTCGCCCACAATTCTTCCTAATCTGGAAGATCCACCCTGCCCAGTATGCTCTAGACAAATGTCTCCCACTCCTCAGAGACTACGTTAAGTGTGGTTCTCACCAACATCTCCTCATCTGGCGTGGCCCCTATGGAAGTTAGCTGGTCCCGGACAACTGACCAAGGAAGTGATCTATCTGCTCCCCCTTTTGCATTTGGTATGACCGCAATTGATTCTCAAGTAACATCTTCCTCTGCACGGAAGTATGCTGGTACAATTTCCTCAAGGTTTCCCACATTTCATTTGTTGTGTCCTTCTCGGCAATATGTTGGACCACATGATCCTTGACCCCATCAAGGATGATGCACTTCGCCCTAGCGATTGCCTCCTGGTATTCTCATTTTCAGCTGGGTTAACTAGGATCGCCACTGTTCTCAAGGCGAAGGCCTTGATGCGATGTTTATCTAAAATGGATAGGATCCTGGCCTTCCAGACCACAAAGTCGGACGCTCCGTCCAGCCTATCATGATCCCTCAGCCCATTCACGGCCATCTCTCTGCTCTTCTCTGTCGACTCCTCCGAGTCTCTCTACATCCCACCTGGAAGTTCTCTGTTCAACTCCTACTGAGTCTACTTCCCATCTAGAAGTTATCTGTTCAACTCCTGCTGAGTCCTAATTTCCCTCTTGGAAATCCTTCTGCCAATTGTCAAGTTGCCCCTCTCCGATCAGTTGTGCAACTGCAACACTGATCCAGATTCCTTAACTAGAAATCCGCCTCGGTAGCAACTCCCTCTACCTTGGTTTTGCCCTGTTAGGTACCGTTCTAACCACAATACCCCACCAACTTCGCTCCTGCAAATTGCCCACAGTTTCCTATGCCCCAGCAACTGAAGGATTGATCCTCTAAGCTCTGCGCAATCCCAGCACTGGCAAACAGCGCCCTTAGCCAACTACGTCAACCCTCTTGGTCTCTGCGTGGCTTATTGTGAGCCTATTTCTACCCATCCTTTGCACTGGCCTTTCTCTGGCCCAGACTGATGGCGCAGTCCCTCTGCGTCAACCCTTCCTCTGTCGCTTCTGCAAGGATTGGCTTCCATCACTTGGGACAGCTGATTCTACTGCAAATGCTCTGCTTAGTTGATGCCTTTAGCTCTCCTGTGATCTGCAACCACGCTCTGAAACCATGTTGAAATTTCTAAGTCTATCCATTAGAAATTTAATCTGTATTCTTTTGGTTTATTTCTTCTACTTGTTAAATTCGAACAAGTTATTTGAAACATTTAAATACCGAAATAAACACAATATAGTCACAACATCTACAGATCAACAACTGAAAGAAAACAAACACACAAGTGACACCGTTATTTTTGGACAAATGTTCCCAGAAAACCCAATGCGGGAAAACCTGTGCAGCTATTATGAGGGTTTATTATTATGTAGTATTTCCTTGAGTACAACTGCGTGCCAAATTGGCTCACCCGACAGAGAAAAATAATCGGCAACAATACCTCTATTAGGAAACAGGTATTCAAAAGACCTATCCCATGAAACCCTCTCCAGCGACTCTGAAGCTCTACGCTAGCCCTTTTGGTCTCTGCGTCAACCCTTTGAGGCACCGTGCAGCCTTTGGGACCCTCTGCGTCACTCCTGCAACCTCTACGTGGATGACATAGTCCCTCTGGCCTCTGCGTTATCTCTGTTGGGCTCTACGTGGCCTGCTCTGGCTGCTGCTTCTCGCTCTCTGCCTTTGCGCTGGTCTCTCAGCACTGTCTCTGCCTCTCTGTTCAGTACTCACTGCCCCTTGCTGCTGATCACTAATTCGACTGTGCTTAGCAACCCCGCTCTAGCAAATCGAAGGACTAATCACTCTGGTCTATTCTCCAACTGACCCTCAAGCCTCCTCTTATACTTTTGTTGTTGGTCCTTCAACAACCGAGATTAAATCTCTAATCAACGGCTAAGATTAGATTTGCCTTGATCCATGACTTTTGGAACCTTCTAACCCAATTTTATATTAATACCCAATAATATTTTATTTTTCCTAAGTTTAGACTGAAGAACTCCACTAAAAATATTAATTATTTTAATATCTCCCAAACTGGTTAGAATCTGCCCAAACCATTTTTGAGTCTCGGAGATCTCATGTGCTTTAGCCTCTCCACCAATTTTCATGGCTAGAGCACATCTAATGCTACCCCAAATCAACAGTTGGCTTGGCGATGGCGCAGGCAGTACAGGATCTGATATATTTCCGAACATCGAGTCGGAGTTTTGGCCAATAAAAGTGCTTTTGTAGTACAACCACAATTTTCTCCACACCAAAGTGTCTTGCGACCCGACTGTAGTATGATTCCCAAATCAGCTTGGCACACTCAATTGAAGGAACACAAATGTGGCCCAGGTAGCATAATAATGCATCCTGGAGGTGGAAATCAGGAACTTGTTTTCCATCTACTAGCATCTGGTACATGGAGACGAAATCTAGATCGTTTTTGTATAGTTGCGGCCATCCCGAGGTCTCGTGGCCACAAGAGTTGAGAACAGTAGTCAGTGTTGCAACTGGGGGTCGGCTGAGGCAATGTGCAACATGATTGGTGCCGCCCTTTTTGTATTCAATGTTCAAGTGGAATTGTTGCAGATATGTAGATCACTTCTGATGGCGATCATTCTGCAACTTCCCTTGTGTCTGTATAAACTGAAGAGCTCAATGATCGGTGTGGATGACCATCTCCTTTCCCAGAATGTAATGATTCCATTGTCGGGAAGCCTGCACGATGGAATACATCTCTTTATCATAGGCGGGGTACTTCCAAATTGTATCGAAAATTGTCTCACTATGATAGGCCGCTGGATGCCCCTGATGGGTGAGGTCTGCACCAGTAGCATAGTTAGAGGCACTTGTCTCAATTTCAAATGGCTGCTCCAGATTTGGCAGTGTGAGCACTGGTGCAAAGCAGAGGTGGTGCTTCAACTCAATGAACACCTTCTGTTGGGACTCGAACCAGGGAAACTTTTCTCTCGCCCCGCCCTTGGTAATCTGACTCAAAGGCCAAGTGATATGGGAGAATCCCAACACGAACCTCCGATAAAAATTTGCAAGGCCCAAAAAATTGCAAAGCTCTGTTAGAGTGGTTGGGGCTGGCCAATCCCGAATGACTTGGATCTTAGTCGGATCCACATGCATGCGACGCTCATCTATGACGTAACCAAGATATTGGACCTGGCTCGTGCCAAAGGTGTATTTCTCCAAGTTGTCACACAGTTTGTGCTGCAAAAGGGTTTGAAGGACCTGTTGAATGTGTTGCAAGTGTTCTTCCCTACTCTTGCTAAAGATGAGGATGTCATTCAAATAAACAACCACGAATGAGTTGGTGAAGGGCCACAAGATGTCATCCATTAGCCTCATAAAAGTAGCAGGGGCATTTGTCAACCCGAAGGGCATAACCAACCATTCAAAAAGGCCTTCCTTGGATTTGAAGGCAATCTTCCATACATCTGTGGGCTCTATTGGAACCTGGTGATAGCCAGACTTCAGATCGATCTTGTTGAAATACTTGGCCCCCTTGAGTTGGTCCAGAAGGTCATCAATCCGTGGGATTGGATACCTATTCCTGACAGTGATTTTGTTTAGTGCCTGATAATCAATGCAAAGCCTCCAGGTCCCATCCTTCTTCTGTACAAGTACAATCGGGCTCCCATAAGGTGAGGAACTTGATCAGATGTGCCCTTTTTTAAAAAACTCCTGGATTTGCCGATTGAACTCTTCATTTTCTAGAATGGAGCGGCGATATATCGACCCATTGGGTAGAGGTGTTCCAGAAATCAAGTCGATCGAATGCTTGACCTGACAGTGCAAGGGTTGTTGATTTCTGGTAGCTTCGGATGTGCTCTAAGTCTCAAATTTGGAGGCTTAGACACATTCATTCTCCAATACCTAGAAATCGTTTTGGGAAATTCCACCCGGAGACAGTTTTATTAAAATAATTAATTTTTTTTAATGGGACCCTAAGTCTAAACTTAGGAAATTAAAATAATTAATGGGTATTAATCTAAACTGTGGGTGAAACTTCTAGAAGAAGGCGGAGATTAAGTCAATATGATCCTAGCCATTGATTAGAATCTAATTTGGGTCGTTGATTGATCAACAAGAGGATTATAAGAGAAGACTTGATGGGCACTTGGAGAACACACATAGAGAGAGTTCAGAAGATTGAATTTCTGAAGCAGAGCAGTTGCTGGTGAGAAATTTGAAGTGAGCTTTTGTGATGAGGGGCAGAGATAGTATCCAGAAGAGGGAAGTTTTCCTAGGCCGGAGAGTACAAGGCAAAGAGGGCAGAACAACGTCCAGAAAAAGGTTAACATTGGCCCACGTAGAGCTGACGTAGTGGCAGTGCAGAACCTAGAGGGAGATCGAATTCCTACTGAGGAAATAGAGTTTCAGAAGCCGGGAGCCGAGGTGTGAGATTGGAAGGCTGGAAATCGAAGTTTCTAGGCAGCAGAGGAACTGAAGGAGGAGCAACACAGTCCCCAGCTGAGGTGATGTAGAGACTGCGTAGGGTTGATGCAGATCTGCGCAGAGGCTGATGCAGAAGGGACATAGAGCCTCCTTCCAGCGAGATCAGGGTCAGATTCTTCCAATGACAGGGTGAGATCATCTCACTATTTGTTTTGTCCAGTTTCTCTCTGTATCAGATAGCCAGTTGGGCTTCCAACGAATTGTACTCAGATTTACTACTGCATAATAATAAAACCCTCAGAGCTGCTGCATTGGTTTTCCCGCATTGGGTTTTTCCGGGGACATTTGTCCAAAAATAACTGTCATTGTGTGGTATCTTTTTCGTGTTCAGTTCTTGTTTTGGCATATTATTTTAAATAGTGAATGTTGCAGTTGTATTTACTTCGATATTTACCGTAGAACACATTAAATAACTTGTATTGATTAACAAGTAGGAGAAGTAACATCAGTTGTTGCAATAGGAATTTCGTGCTTAGGAATTTTCACATGGTATGAGAGCTACAAGTCAAGCAAGAAGAACAGAGCTGGAAAACCTAGCACTGAAGGAAGAAGAGAATTCAAAATTTCTGCAGAGGCAATAATTCGAATCCCCAGAGGGTTTGTGCAGTTCAGGCCAGGAGGGCTAGATTTTCGTGGTAAATCTCTCTCTGAGTGAGTCGACAGAGAGGTAAGATTTCCATATCGAAATCTATCAGCGGTAAAGGGAGAAACGCAGCAAAAGATTCAACGAAGAGGGGTTTTTATGGTGGGACGTAGTTTTCTATAGGCAGTTGTTGGGTAGAAAAACGTCAGAGGGAAGAGAGAGACATAGTTGAGGGAATTCTTCCTCGAAGGACTTCCAACCAAGAAGTCTAAATTCTCATCAGCTGAGCAGCAGCAAGGGGCAACAGATCTACTGACTCTAGCAGGGAGTGCATAGGCTAGCCCAGCAACAACGCAAAGGAGAGAGGAGGTCATTCGACTTTCTATTTGGCAGAGATGGCAGCCAGTGGACTGAGAGATCAGGATAGGTTGGATGGGGCATCCAACTATGTGATCTGGAAGGCAAGGACTTCTGGATGAGCATTTTCTCAAATTCTACATTGATAGCATGGTAGCTGAGCCCGCAGATCCAGATCACCTCAAGAAGTACAAAGGAGAAATGGAAAAGGCAAAGAGAATGATCCTCGATGGAGTGAAGGATCATGTGGTCTGTCACATCGCTAGCAGAGGGACTGCTAAGGAGATGTGGGATGTGTTGTCTACGTTGTATCAGGGATCTTTCAAGCAGTGGAAGATGTACCTTGAGCAGAAGATGAGATCCATATAGATGCAGAAGGGGGAACGCATAGATTCATTCCTCACGAAGATTCAGGAGACCTGAGATGAACTGGCAACTATGGGGTCCACACCTCAAGGGTCTAAGATGGTTAGACTGGCCCTCAATTCAGTCTCAAAGAAGTGGCAAGTCTTTGTCCAGAGCATCCTGGGCAAGGCAACTTTGCCAAATTGGGATGAGATGTGGGCAGTTCTTAAGCAAGAGGAGTTGAGGAGAGACTTGGACAAGTGTAAACTTGATGGAAGCAGCAGCAGTGGGTCGAAGCCCAAGGAGGAGGAAGAGAATGCAGCCCTCGCATCCAAGGGACAGCAGGAGCAGCGGAGGCAGAAGAAGGACGTCTCAAAGATTAAATTCTTCAGGTGTGGTGAAATGGGTCACTACGCAACACAGTGTCCTCTCAAGAAGAAGGAAAAAGATGAGAAGCATGATCTGAAGGCCGCTCCCATGAAGATCGAGGAGGATGAGTTTGCCATGACAACCGAGATACCTCCAAGAGGGAGGTGTACTGATTTAGAGCTATTGTTTGAAAGAGCTACAATTGGTTAAAATCCTTCAGGAGCCCACCTCTCGGATCAATTCCTTGCTACAGGAGCCCAGATCAGAAGTAGCAGGATGGACCAGTGTCAATTGGTGTAGAGGAATGTCAGAGTGACAGTTGCAGTGGCTAGGAGCACCAGAGATTGAGCAGCGCAGAGAAGAGTTGGCAGCAGTGCAGTTGGCACAGAGCAGAGGTCAGCAGCAGCGCAGAGGCTTCAGAGGGTCAGTGCAAAGACTAGCAATAGTCAAACTCCAGTAGCGAGATGCATCATACTGAACACCAGTTCAGTTATTTGGGATGATTTTCCATTGCTGATGCAGTAGCAGCAGCAGTAGGAGAAGGTTGTAGTGCAGATGCAGTATTTGCAAAGGCAGTGCCATCAGTAACATGGATGCAGAATTGAGAGGGAGTTGCAGTACAGATGCAGTGTTGTTAGTGGCAGGGTCAGCAGTAATACACATGCAACATTTGCACAGTAGTTGGTCGGTAGTGATGTCAGACATCAGTAGCGCAAAAGGAGATGTTACAGAACAAAGTGATGCTTCAGTGGGTTGCATTGCTACAACACATTCCTCTCTAAGAGGGAGTGTTGATTTCTAGTAGCATCGGATGTGCTCTGAGTCTCAAATTTTGCAGGAAGGCTTAGACACATGCATTCTCCAATACCCAGAAATCGTTTTGGGAAATTCCACCCGGAGACAGTTTTATTAAAATAATTAATTATTTTTAATGGGACCCTAAGTCTAAACTTAGGAAATTAAAATAATTAATCGGTATTAAACTATGGGTGAAACTTCTAGAAGAAGGCGAAGATCAAGTCAATATTATCCTAGCCATTGACTAGAATCTAATCTGGGTCATTGATTGATCAACGAGAGGATTATAAGAGAAGGCTTGATGAGCACTTGGAGAACACACACACACACAAAGTTCACAACATCGAATTTCTGAAGCAGAGCAGCTGCTGGTGAGAAATTTGAAGTGAGCTTTTGCAGTGAGGGTCAAAGATAGTATCCGGAAGAGGGAAGTTTTCCTGGGCCGGAGAGTACAAGGCAAAGAGGGCACAACGACATCCAGAAAGAGGCTGACATTGGCCCATGCAGAGCTGACGCAATGGCAGCATAGAGCCTAGAGGGAGATCAAATTCCTGCTGAGGAAATTGAGTTTCAGAAGTCAGGAGTCGGGGTGTGAGACCGGGAGGCTAGAAATCGAAGTTTCTAGGCAGCAGAGGATCTGGAGGAAGAGCAGCATAGTCCCCAGATGAGGTGACGCAGATCTGCACAGAGGCTGATGCAAAAGGGACACAAAGCCTCCTTCCAACGAGATCAAGGTCAGATTCTTCCAGTGACAGGGTGAGATCATCTCACTATTTGTTTTGTCCAATTTCTCTCTATATCGGATAGCCAGTTGGGAGAGGCTAGAATGCATGAGATCTCCAAAACCCAGAAATCGTTTATGGAAATTCCGCCTGGAAATGACTTAATTAGATTATTAGTCAGTTTTAAATATTTCCCAAGTCTAAACTTAGGGAATATGACTAATTAATCAGAATTAATTAAGTTAAGGTGTGAATGTTCTAGAAACTCACGCAGATCGACTTCAAGTTAATCCTAACCATCGATTAAGATCTAATCTTGGTTGTTGAAGTCTCAACAGAGGATTATAAGAAGTCGATGGGGTTTGGAGAAATAACTAGAGCAGTTTGATTTCATGAGTAGATCGATTTCCAGAGCAGCAACAATCTGTTGCCAAAGTGAGAGCCAGTGAGATCGAAGTGGTGAGAGAGGGGCAGGGGCAGTGAAGCCGTAGGATGGATGCCAGTTTCAGTGAGTGCATTTGCAAAGAGGCAAGTGACCCACAGTGAGGCTAACACAGTGCAGTGAAGTAGCCTCTCGAGGCAATTTCGAATCTGTTGGGGAAAAGCAAAGTTTCAGTGCTAGAAGCTGCGGAGAGGTTCCAAAGGCTAGGAGAGACATTTCCCAGACAACAACAAACCAGACAGCTTGAGGATAAGCTTGTTCGAGTTGAGTGCAGAAGTGACTGATCTAGGGTGACGCAGTAGCTGTGCAGACACAGTTTGGACAACTCAATTTGAGCTAAGGTCAGAGCCCGAATTTGCCTGTGGAGTGAGGAAATTCCTCACCAGATTTTTCTTTCCAATTTTTCTCTTTCAGATTGCCAGTTTTGGCATCCATTTGTACTCAGATTATTTCACTGCTGCATAATAATAAAACCCTCAGCTGCTACACCGATTTTCCCAAGTTGGGTTTTTCTGGGGACATTGGTCCAAAAATAAATGTGTAAATTTATGTGTGTGCTATCATTTCTTCCACCGTTTATTATTCTGCAGTTTTATTTGTGTAGGTTGCAGTGTGACTTATTCAGTATTTGTTGTAGGAAACGGTCAATAGAATCTTAAATTTAATTAACAATTAGGAAAATAATTTCCAGTTGCTGCAATAGGATTCGGGTTTCCGAATTTTCACAGGCTACCCCTATGTGGACCCAGTGAACCCATGTGGACCCGAATGGGAAAAGAGATGAATGGGGCTAAAATGAGTGGAAAGAAGTGATCACTGCAATATCTTACACATCATGCTCTCATCCCCTAGAACCTTGAGCAGTAAAATAAAGAAAAATCAGTAAAAGGCAAAAGGCAAATGAAGGGTGGAAAAACAAAGACTGAGGTAACTCATGTGCCACGATTTCTCCCTCCTACATTCATTTACCAAAGGTGTGGGCCTTCCTCATCATAGCTACCCTTGTACCATGGCATGTGGCTTGGAGCCTTCCCTGTGTCCCCATTTTGCTCCATCATTATTTCACATGACACTTACCACTTCAAGGATGTATCGTGGACATGTCATTCCCTTAGAGGTTGAAACCACCTAATAGGGCCCTTCATTAACCACTCCTACCCAGGGAGGTAACACTAGAATATGTTCAAAGCCACAAAATTGGAAGGGAAACCCATTATAAAGTGTCCATTTCTGCCCTTGATTAACAAGCTTACTCACTCAATTGCACTAATGAATCATTGTATTTGAAGGTGAGGAGACACATGGGATCTTATACAGGATTGCAGGTGGGTTTTCATCTTGGACTTGACCTCCCTATACGAGATCCAAGCCCTCCAGAGGATCACAATGGCATTTGTAGGGTGAGCGTTGAGAGCCATGGACCTTCATTCATGCAGACCATTGACTGCCATGCCATGGGCTTCTTCAGCACCACCATTTTCTTGTTCCTGCCCCGACTATTCAAGATGATGATGCACTTGGACCAAGTTGCCCCAGCCGACTACACATTGCACCTAACACTTGGCAACTGATCCAAGGCCCAAAGGAGGTTATGTCTTTCCTAGGTAGACATGGGAGGGCATGTGTCATCTTCTAGCCCTCATTGATGGAGCATCGACTTGATTTTGAGTCACTTGGAGACCCATGAGACCCATTTGGAGCCCACAAAGCCCAAATAGGGGTTTGGAGATGTCTTGCAGGAGGAGTGCATCACCCTCTTCATCATGATTTTTGAGGCCCTCTTCCACATTTAAGCACAATAGGCCTCAACGCTACCCCTCTAGGCCTCCACACATGCATGATGTCAGCCTTGCATGGGCTTAGGAGGAAGATTAATGTAGTTTCAAAAGCCATCATGGTTGGCTTGTAACCATGGGTGAGTTACTTAGCACATTAGGCATGTAAAAGGGGCTTTGTCATTTGTAATTCAACTCTTAGCATTTGTATAAATAGATGAGACCTACTCTCCTCTCAAACCATCACACTTGGGATTTTCGGCATCATTAGAGAATTCAGACCTGTAGTTTGATGAGATTTTTGGATGTTTTTGGGATGAACTTTGATGTTTGGATCTTTATTACTACCTTTTGGAGCCTCTAATGTATAGTTGATGTATAGATATACTCTACATCGCCTTGTAAGTATTTCTTCATGGTGAAATTGCCTTGCAAATAATGTCTAATGCATGGAATTTGTTCTCATGATAAGAATTCACACTTTATTTTATTGAATATATTTCAAAATTTTGATTTTGGGAAGTTTCACATGTGTTACTCATTGATGATGTGGAAAGAATGTTACTAGTGGATAATAATTGTATTTAATCCATGAAAATCCATTAACTAATGCTAAAGATGGTAATTGTTGAAAGGGGCAACTAGGGCATCTTCTTTTAGCCTCCTTGAAGGTCAATTTAACCAATTTCAAGCACCCATGACTCCATACTCCCAATGGTCTAGGCACTAATCAAGTCCCTTGGTAGTCAAACTTGGATTTAATCCATAAATTTTCCTTCTTTTATCTTCTTAAAATTCATCCCTTTAAGGATAAGGAGGCTCCCATAGGGCTTGGTGAAAATTCCAATAGAGGAATTTTTTAGTCCAACTTCGATAGAAATCTTCCTTTGTGTCTCCTCTAAAGGTGTCGAAGTTTTGATGGAATTCCCTCGGTGGATTCTCCATAAATTTTGATGCATTAGTTGTCACATCAAGAGGAAACCCTAGAAGCCAATCCTTCAACTTAGGGATTCTTTGAAGGCAATCACTTTAATATTTGGTGCAGTAAATCTTTCATTTCCTTTTCTCTCTCCTACCTTAACCTTGGATGCACACATATATATCGTGTCAAATATCAACCCTAGGTCTCGTGTAATTTCTTTTCCAAGGGGTTTTTCGTGGAAAGTTTTAATAGCTCCTCCCAAAGCTTGCACTTTGTTGAACCTTTCCATTGAATAAGCTACCTTGCCTCACTTCAAGCCTATCATAGAGGCATTTATCACAAGTGAGCAATACTAAGACTCCTCCCCTCAATTAAAATCCGAGAAGAGTAGGGGACTTAGGCTGTGGTGACAGTAGGCCTCTTTCCCATGTGTTGTTGTGTCCTCTAGCTCTTGCCTCTTTACAAGCCATGCTAATTTGTGCAGCAACAGGTCTATAGAAGATACTTGGGCATGTATGATCATTTTCTATGAAGAAATACCTACATTGTAGTATTTCTCCCTTTACACCATTCTGACGCTTGATTAACTTGTACAATATTCCATAGGCACACATGATGATCACAGCATGATAAATACAAAAAAACGAAGAAATTATATTAATGTGCACAACTAATAAAAAATGATCAATGGAAATACTAATATATTTGTAAAAGACAACTAGAGGCATGTGCTGCACATCTCCATTTTGAAAAAACAGCAAAGAACTATATCAAAGAGCATAAAAGGCACGTCCTTTAGAATCCAAGAATAGAGAACTATTACAGAACTAAGAAAGTTTAAAAGTTGAATACCACTATAAACAAAGAGATAATTAATACAAAAAATGAACTGTTGTGTTCACTGTGTGCACTTGTGAACTTCAAGGGTGTGACAAAAAATATAATTAGTCGTGAGGTAACAAAAGATTTTCATCAGCATGAGAGTTCCCTTCCATACCTCAAATTGACAGCAATAGAGTCTTCCATTTCTTTTGCTGAGTCCAGAAGTCGTTCAGCTTGACCATGACAAGATTCACATCTAACAAAAGCAGTTTATAGTAAGTGGTCATAGTAGACATCTCAAAAAGGAATTTAGCATTTAGAACAAAAATATTATTTACTGTTACATTTTCATTTCAAGATAAAAATCATCTTGGTCTGCTATCAGTACAGTTATTTGTATATAAAATATATGTTTTATCATGATAAAGCATTGATTTTGTGCTCCAATTTCTGTTGGTATAAACAAAGTTCTTTGTTTTTTAAATAAAGTATAAATATACCATTATCTAGCAGCATCCAGACTCACACAAATACAATATTATTAGACACAGCCTAAGTTGCACTGAAACGGAAACGAACACTAATACGGATATGGGGTTTGAAACGGATATGGCAAATTTTCAAAAAATCCGGATACGATATGGCAAAGAAACGACACACACACACGCACACACATATATATATCAGAGGAAATAAAATTTTCATATTACCATTCATCTTTTAAAATCTAGATTCTATATTTAAAAATGCATAATCATCATCATGAATTCAACATAAACAAACAATCATCATCAATTCAGCATAAACATTGTCATCATCATCAATGATTATTATAACATTCAACATATCATCAAGTTTCTGTTTCAAATTTCAATCATCAACATCATCACCAAAATTAATAATGCACACTACATAGTACAAAGTACAAAATAAACTATGACTGGCAATCTACTATCATATGATATGTTATGGTATTCAATGTTCATTGTTCAAAAGTTAAAAACATCATCATAAATATAATATCCCCAATTTCTTAAGTCACATGAGAGTAATTTCAATTTTGGCAAATTTTGGCTTTGGCAACCATTTTTGGCACTTGACTTGGGAACAAAGGAAAAATCAAAATTTTGGTGGTTTGTGGGGATCACTCACCCAAGGAATACACATCCCTTGAGGCAGCACAAATTTGTGGAGAGAGAAGAAGAGGGAAATCAAGCTAGTGGGAAAAGGGAACCACAGGGAGAGAATCGGAGGCAACAAGCATAAATAGGAGGTGAGGACCAACATTTGGGACCTTTTGACAATTTTACAACAGAACATTTTGTTTTCTTGCGCTCCCCGGCAAAGTTAACGTAGTGTTATTTAGCACGAGGAGATTTCCGAGTGGAGATCTCAACTCCTTCGGTGGACCACGAGTGCCACCGTAGGGGAGCCTTTCGGCAATTTGGGAGCCATTTTGGAGTTGTCATAGGAGCTTAATTCCCAAGTCTATGTGTGGCTAGGATGCTAGGAAAATTCGCACTAGTGGGTGCGCTTGGCCACTACAGCTCTCAATGTCCTCTTAGAAAGAAGGACAAGGAGGGGAAGCAGGATCAACAAGCTGCATCCACTGAGATCAACAGGCTGTCCTCCAGATTGGAGAAAGAGTTTGCCATGATCACCGAGTTACCTCCACGGGTGAAGTGCGGTGATTTGGTTTTGTAGCCCTAGAAGGTCCACCTCATGAATCAATACCTTGCTACGAGAGCCCATAATATGCAGTAGCAGGATGGACCAGTGGTAGTTGGCGCAGTCAGGTGCCAGAGTGACAGATGCAATAGCTAGTAGCAGCCAGATACTAGGCAGCGCAGTGCAGAGTTGGCAGCAGTGCAGTTGGCACAGAGCAAAGTCAGCAACAATCAGGACTCAGGTTATAGATGCATCATACTGACCATAGTTGGTTCAACATTTTGGATGCTTTTTTGTTGCGATTGTTGTTGTTGCAGCAACAACAGATGGAGCGGGAGGTGCAGCACAGATGTAGTGTTGGCAGCAGTAAAGCAGGGCCAGCAGCAACACAGATGCAGTGTTTATTAGAGTTGCGCAGTATCTGGTGGGCAACAACAGACAAACATCAGTAGCATAACAGGAGATGGTGCAGAGACAGGGTGTTGCTTCAGTTGTTTGCAGTGCTAGAACACATCCCTTGCTAAGAGGGAGTGTTGATTTTTGTAACATCAGATGTGTTCTAGCGAAATTTGGTGGAGAGGCTAGAATACATGTATTCTCCAAAACCCAAAAATCGTTTCTGGATATTCCACCTAGAAACGACTTAATTAAAATAATTAGTCTTTTTTTAATAGTGCCTAAGTCTAAACTTAGAAAAACTGATTAAGTAAAGGGTATTAATTAAGTCATGGTTGTTGATTTTTGTAGCATCGGATGTGCTCTAGCCTCGAGATTTTGCAGAGAAACTAAGACACATGCATTCTCCAATACCCAGAAATTGTTTGAGAAAATTCCACCTAGAGATGGTTTAATTAAAATAATTAATCATTTTTAATGTATTCCTAAGTCTGAACTTAGGAAATGTTATTAATTAAAGGGCAATGTTACTTGGGAGCGGGAGCGGAAGCGGGAGCGGAAGCGGGAGCGGGAGCGACCATTTTCAGAAGCTCCCGGTTTGGGAGCGAATCCGGGAGCGATTTTTTAAAAATATATATATTTTTTATATTTTTTAATTTTTGATACATATATGTCAACAGTCAACAAAAACATGTAGAATGATGAATTAGATATAAAAAACATAAAAAAGCATAGATTGAACCATACAACAACAATCATCTAGAAGTTATAATCTTCATCAACCACGTCCACAAGTTAGTAACATAGTAACATACAACATATTGAGTCTCCTGATTCATCAATCTTAAAGTTTCAAGCTTTCAAAATTCAATATATAACATTTATCATCATTGATCACCAAAGTTGTACTTGTAAGCTAAGTGTAACCATTACAACAAATAATATCTGACATGAAATGAAATGTTATAAAATGAAATGAAATGAAACAACTTTCAACTTTCATGAAGCATCATATTCATAATTCATTACTAATGAGTTATAATTGCCAACTTCAAACTTAAATTGTCATATATTGTTTAAAAAAATATCATAATAAATATGAAAGAGTCAATAGTTATAAAAGCTACTATAAACTAGAAAAGAGAAGTATATCTATTTCTTATGCTTGGGCCTCTTTCCACCACGAGAAATGTCTAATTTTTTAGTCTTGTTGGAAAATCAGGATCTTTGTCATTAATATCACCCTCTAAGCATTAATATCCAGAGGTATCTTTGTCATTACCTCTGTATCTGTAGGGATCTTTGTCATTAATATCACCCTCTAAGCATTAACATAAGATAGAACAAGCATTGCATGTCAAGTCAAGATTTTGTTTGAGTGATGCGTACATTTTTAGGAGGGTCATGATAGAGGAGTTCGACAAACAATGTCACTAACATCAAGGTACATAGAGGGATTGGTGTTCTTGATTAAATACGAGTTCCATACCCTAATACATGACAAAAGTCAATGGAAACATTGCAATCCCCCAATCCTGAAATCCTGAAAAACTGATAAGTCTGCTGGATTTTGAATGAAATCTAAAATTCTACTTTCTCCATATGAAATCCAATGAGGCCGAAACCACTCTCAAACATCCTGAGTCATTTCATGGTAATGTTAAAAATTTAAGTAAAAGGATGAAAATGAATATTAAGGAGAATGTCACTTTTACTTTAAGAATTTAACATTACCATGAATAGCATATCAATACTAAGGCCTAGACTTGATCATTAAGTTGCCCCACTCAAAAATTATTTGTTTCTTTCAAAAAAAATTGCATTTCAAACATTACTACAAAAAAAAAATTGCAAAAAAGGCAAAACGCTCCCGAAATCGCTCCCGAAAAGGCAGGGAGCGAAAATTTTTTTAGGGAGCGCGCTCCCGAAATCGCTCCCATTTCGGGAGCGATTTCGGGAGCGCGCTCCCGACCCGCTCCCGAGTCGCTCCCGCCCGGAGCGCGGATTGGGAGCAGGATCGAGGGGGGGGGGCGCTCCCCCGCAACACTGTTAAAGGGTATTAATTAAATCTCGTGTGAATCTTCTAGAAGAAGACGAGGATCAACTCCCAGTTAATCTCAGCCTTTGATTATGTTTTAATCTTGGTCGTTGGTGCTCCAACAAGAGATTATAAGAAGGAGCTTGATGGGCATTTGGAGAACACATTGGAGACACCAAGATAGTGAGATCAAGAGATCGAATTTCTCAAGAATAGCAGCGTTGACTTGCCGGAGAGAGATCAAGTGATCTTCTTGCAGTGAGGGGCAACGATAGTAGACCCGAGGAGAGTGGTCCAGATCCGGCGAGTGCAAGGTAGAGAAGGCATAGAGAGGTTTAGAGAGGTAGCGCAGTATCATGCAAAGGCAACTCAACGCTTTAGAGGGAGTCCAAAATTTTGCTGGGAGAAATCGAGATCCAGAGCCAGAAGCTGGGGTGTGAGATTGGAGGGCCAGAGTGTCGAAGTTCCAGTCAGCAGAAGATCAGAGGAAGAGGTGGCGCAAAGCCTAGAGGCTTGAAGCAGATCTGCGTAGGCTGACACAAAGGTTGCGTAGAGGCAACGTGGGGCTAGCCATCTAGAGCTTGGATCAGTTTGGATCGCCAATGACAGTGTGAGATTTTTCTCACTACCTCTTTGCCAGTTTATTCTCTGTATCAAATTGCCAGTTTGGGCATCTAGAGATTTGTACTCAGAAACTACTGCATAATAATAAAACCCTCAGCTGCTCCACCGGTTTTCCCACATTGGGTTTTTCCGGGGACGTTTGTCCAAAAATAACGGTGTATTTGTGTGAGTTTATTTCTCTCCTGTGAAGTATTTATTTTCTGTAGTATTTATTTTGTGTAGGCTGCGGTGTATGTATTTCGATATTTGTTGTCGAAAACTGAAAGTAATTTGTTTAAGGTAATTTAACAAATAGGAGAAATATCATCAGTTTGTTTCAGTAGGAATTGGGTCACCGATTTTTCACAATGGTGAGAATCTTCTAGAAGAAGACATGGATCAATTTCTAGTTAATCTTAGCCATCAATTATGTTTTAATCTTGACCGTTGAAGCCTCACCAAGAAATTATAAGAAAAAATTCGATGGGGGTTGGAGAACACACTTGGAGCCCCCTGAAATTCGATTTTGTTGGGAAATCGATTTCCAAAGTAGCAGTTGTGAGTTGTCGGAGGTGATTCAATAAAGTCAAAGCAGTGAGAGAGGGGCAGGGATAGTAAGACCGGAAGGAAGTTTCTCTAGTCCGGTGAGTGCATAGTAGAGAGGCAGTGAGTGCCACAGAGAGGCAATGCAGAGCTTCAGAGGGAGATTTGTATTTTGCTGAGGGGAAGCCGAAATTTAGTGCCAGAAGCCAGAGTGGGAGCCCGAAGGCCAGGAGGATCAATTTTCCAGATAGCAATTGATCAGTTAGCGAGAGAGATGCTGGTCCGAGTTGTGGGACGCAAATCTGCGTAGGCTGACACAAAGGCAACTCACCTTGAGTCAAGGTCAGTGTCAGATCACTGATGGGAGTGAGATTTTTCTCACTAGATCTTTTGTCAGATATTTCTCTGTATGGAAAGCTAGATTTTAGCTTCCAAAGATTTGTACTCAGATTTACTACTGCATAATAATAAAACCCTCAGCTACTGCACCGGTTTTCCCAAGTTGGGTTTTTCCGGGGACATTGGTCCAAAAATAACAATGTTGTTTGTGTGTGTGCATCTATTCGTCCAACAGTTTTTTTCTTCCACAGTATTGTATTTGTGAAGGCTGCAATGTATTAGTTTCGATATTTACCGTAGAATGCAGTGAATAATTTGTTCAAGTTATTTAACAAATAGAAGAAACTTAATCAATCGCTGCAGTAGGATTCGGGGTTTCCGAATTTTCACAGAATATAGATGGTTGATGCGCGAATAATTAATCATTGATGTACAATGGAATCATGGATGCCATATCTATCTTGATTTATGTAAAAATATGCATGTTTTCATGTCTTCTAAAAATAATTTGGTATTTGGAAGATTTTGTTTTGAATATAAATGCAAAAAAAATATTATATATATATATATAGTAGATGCTTTGCTTCCTAGATTTTTGGAAAATGATGCTTCCGTGTCCCCGCTTCCAAAAAACATCCCCACTTTGTCCCCACTCATGCAACGTTCGCAAAAACAATGGTATATTATTTCAAAATTTATGTAATTGCTGATTTTTTTTGACACATTGAACCACAAATTTCAAGTTAACAGTTGCTGATTGGAAGAAGTTGCAGATCTTTGAGGAATTTAATGCAGAACAGCAAGTTTTCATCGCAGATTTGAGGTGCCATATTCTATAAGGAGTTCATAATTAAATCCTCAATATCATCTAGGGATACCCCTTTGAGGATAGCAAAGCCCTAATCTGCAGTAAGAGGGTTTGTATGTGCCAACATTGGAAAAAGCCCTGAAGTTATCCATGCCTCTTTGCATCCTTAGAGCGAAGGTACTTCCAGGTGATAACAGTAATAACAGGCCACACATAATATCATGTCATTTAATGATATAAAAACCAAAGAACACAAATCATTTATGGAAATTAGCTTTCATCTTCAGTGGATCGCATAGCTTCTGCAAAAATGCATATAAAAAATGAATTTCATTAATGTGCAATGAGAAGTAATCTCACTCACAAAGATTAAATCACACACAAGTTATGCATAAGAAACATGTTTGCATATTGAAGTTCATTGATATGTGAAAATGAAGAGATTTAACAAGTACAATCAGAAAAGGCAGTGTGAGACAAAGTAACCTTTGTAAATAGTTCTCCAAAAGCATTTCAATCTCTTCCGCTTCCTCTGTATGCAATAATGGCTAAGTATTAGACATGCGGAAATAAGACTTTAACTGCATGAAAAATTATTAGCAATTACTCTCACATAAAGATCATCCCACAGGGCTTTAGGCTTGCATTCCTTGAGCTTGCAATGGTGATGCCAAAATGAATCTGTGCATATCTGTACCCCTGTTAAAAGAGGGTTAACATGTCCCTTAGCTAGGCTATGTATGTTAATCAAATTATTATTATTATTATTTTTACTTCTACTACTACACTCCCTTTCGGATAATGCAGTGTAAGTATGCTTTTGAAGATGATGTAGGTTCTTTCCCTATAATTGAAAAGTTGGCCTCTATTGAGATAACTGCTCAAACCAAAGTCATGGGACTTCTAGTCATTAAAGATGCCAAGAATGTCTGTTGGTGCTTATTCAGACCTTATTACAATACTGACTGCATTAAGGTAGCTGAATATTCTGTAACTTTGTGCTCTTTTGTACAGTATTAATTCTTTTTTTCAAAAAATTAAGTCCTTGGCCTTTTTGGCTTACAAGGCCCAGCATTCATCATCAAAATGACAATACCACTTCGTTAAAGTTAAAAACATAAAATACCATTAGGAAAGTAGAATATCCACATATAAAACATAAGAAAACGCTACACACGGATTGGTGGCTAACCTTGCGTGTGACACTCTTAAGTGAGGTTCTTAAATAAAAGCAAGATACATAAAAAGGTAAGGGGTGATCAACGGAAAAAACATGAATGCCTAAGAAATACAGCTTACCTTCAGCAATTTGTTTATCTAAAGAAATTGAGCATTCCACTGAGTGATCCCCTTTCCGAATGATACAATTTCTACCTATGATAGTCATGCGACGAATTTCATTTGGGTCTTCAAGGAGTTCAAGAAGCATCTGTCTCAGCGCTCCTGCTCTTGAGGCTAGTTCAACCTGCCACGGACTTCATTTCCTGATTATCCCTTTTTTCTGAAGAACAGTATCCAAGAAATGTGGAAGGTTGGTTTGACCGTTCCTAGAGTAGCAAAATATTGCATGTGACCTAATATTTTTAAGAATTCCACATACCAAGGCTTGTTTACTTAAACGCAGCTCCTCTAATATATGAGCTGTTAACCGGTTTGGCAACACCTCGAGTAAGGCAGCTACCTGTCACAAAAAACAATAGAACAGCGTTTTCAACCATAGAAATGCAGTTTCTCTACAAGGAACAAAGAGCTAACACATCAAACTGGGGGCTCGAGTGAAGTTAAAAGATAACTTATATTATTGGAATGATTTTGTAGAAAAGGCCAAATCACATGCAAAGATTAAAGTAAACATTTTTATTAAGTGCTTTTCATTCAATAATTTATTATAAATAATTTTATTCATATTGGATGGAAATTTTAAAGTTTTGAGTCCAGCAATACATATCAAATAAAAGAAATTATTAATATAGCATGTATTTTACAAACAATGTTAAGAGGAAAACCGAGAACAGAAACCAACAGAATCCAGATCAGGTGTGCTGAATTAAAAAGTATAATACCGTAGACTACAGAAAATTTCGAAGAGGAAAGAACTGCAAATGCTATCTTGCGGTTTAATGCTATACTTACTCTCAATAGATAACCTATATATCTATGTAGCCTTTGAGTTTGGTTCATACCTGGAGATAGAAAGATCATTTCAAAGACAAAATTCTTAATATTTTCATTAAATGAGAAAGTTGTAAAAATAATATCAACACCCCTCTCAGCGAGCTGCACAAATAAATTCTCATCCTTCTGTTTCAATAAGGTTCTTTATTATGTTTACAGTGTGAATGGAGAACTAGGCATTCACAATCGCCAGTTAACAGCAGCTTCAAGCACACTAATCAATGCTGCCTAACACTTGATCAAGGTAGTAAACAGTTCCATCGCAACCCTTCCCACTGACTGCAAACCACATAGCTGCAAAATATCCCTGGTTGCAAAATGCATCAAGGTATTCCTTACAAGAAGAGGCTGGGCTAACCTTGATTTTCTCAATCTTGTGCTAAGCACACCCTTCTATAATTTTCCAAGTCACAACACTCCAAAAGCCACTTTCAGAAGAATACATGAGGGCTGGTGCCATAAGGTTCCATCTCTTTCAAACCTCATGCAAACTGGTGGGTAACATGTGGCTTCAACTTGGGGACGTGTGCTCCTTATGGGAGTGCATGAGAACCTCAAAAATCTTTGGTTATGTAATTACATTTTGCTAACTTCAATCCATCATACATGGGGCTGCTAAAGTAAAATGTGTGATCCAGTGCAACCACCTAGAGATTTGTTCAAGGCTCGAAATTCTCTGACTCAACATCAGGAAAAACCACCCGGTCGGGAACTTAGGGCAGCTCATTTTCCGTTTGGAATGGTGGCTCCAACTGGGTTTACTGGGACCCATTTCCCTTAATAAAAGATATAAAAGCGGATGAGATATATAAGTGTGGGGCTAATTATGAAAATGAAACTAAGAAATAAGAATAAATAGACTTAAAATATCTATCCCGGGAAAGCTTTCTCTATATATGTGACTTCAGAAAGATCTCGCATTAAACATAACAATATAGATCATCAAGTCCTTTGTGAGGTTAAAACGAATAAAGATAACTAATTTAAATAAATAGTTAATTAAATTAGTTGTTGAAATACATTGCACATATAAGATATCATTGTTCATGCATATACTTGAAAGATTTCAATTAAACACGTCAATAGTGATAAATCTTAATTGCTTGTAAAAGCATATATGATAAACACAATTAAAATGACCTTTCAACTCATAAACACAGTATTAATACACAGATAGTAGTACTGATCCGAATTTAAACAGGGACACAACAAATTATAGATATAACCATAAATACAAAGATGCAGTAGAAATAACGCTTCACTTCATTAATATCAAATACTGAAATATGCTTTTTTTTTATTATTCTTTTGTAAGCTCTGCAACAAAAACCCTATGGCGGCAAGGCGGTAAAACCCTCGGGAGGCACGCAGGGAGAAGCCAAGGATAGGAACCAGATCGGACCCGCAGGAAACAGCAGAGAGCTAAGAGACAAAAGGCATGACAGAAGATGTCAGGAGGGGAGAGATCCCCTCCTATCGGGATACGGTGACAGGAGACGGCCAGAACAGCCAGACGACAAAGGAACATCAGAACGCAGGACCGGTGCTGGGAGCAACCTGGCAAGCAGGCCGCAGGGGAAGATGCCTGCCATGCGCAGTGGAGAGACCCAGGTTCGTGATTCCAGCGAATAAACTGGAGAAGTACAGATGCTACATGAGGGATCATGCCCTTATCTGCAAGTTCGTAGGAGTCTGGCCGTCGGAAAAAGATCTTACCAAGTGGATTCAGCAAAAATGGCAGCCCCAAGGCCACATCAAGCTCAAGCTAGGAGCGAAAGGCTTCTTCACGGTAATTTTCTCAAACCTGCAAGATAAGGAAAAGGTATTTGAAAATGGCCCGTATTTTTATTATAATGTTGGTCTGTTTATGCGTTTCTGGGAGGAATGTTACAACCCGGATAAAGAAACATTTCTAGCAGCGCCTGTCTGGGTTCGTTTATTTGGGTTACCTATAGACTTCTGGGACCCGGAAATTTTGGAGGGAATAGGAAACTCAATAGGAAGCTTTGTGAAAATAGCTGAAACCACAAAGAAAGGAAGGTACACCTCGTACGCTAGGATATGTGTTTATATGAACCTAGCAAACCCCATCCCAGACTCTGTGGAACTAGAATATCATGAAGAAGTTTGGCAGCAAAACCTAGATTACGAGCACATCCCGTTTCGATGCCGAAGGTGCCATGTCCATGGCCATCTGGCTAAGGAATGCCCGATTACAAGGGAAGAAGAAGAAAGGAGGGGCCCCCTACAAAAAAAAGAGCCAACAGACCAAGAAGGGTACCAAGAGGTGAAAAGCAAAAGGAAGACAAATAAGGAGCCCCCACAGGAAAACAGGAAGGAAAAACAAACACCCCCAGAGAAATCAAACAACTTTGCAGTACTACAGGAAGAGGGCGAAGAGGAGGACCAAACCATGGAAAACCAAGAGGATAAGGGATCAGACAATAGTGAGAGCAGCGAAAGAACCCACTCAAAAAGGAAAGCCCCGAGTGAGCCAATGGAGAAAAGCAAGGAACAGAACGAAGAAGCTGAACAGATGGAGACAGACTTGGAGATAAGCAGAGAAG
Source organism: Pinus tabuliformis (assembly GCA_031772625.1). NCBI lineage: Eukaryota > Viridiplantae > Streptophyta > Pinopsida > Pinales > Pinaceae > Pinus > Pinus tabuliformis. The sequence continues at coordinate 119,724,934 of CM062810.1, read as the reverse complement.
ACATAAGTCAGGAGGAAGAGGTCTTAAGAAAGCTATTACACGAATGGATCAATGTTGCACGAAGCGGGAGCGAAGCGGAAGCGCGAAGCGGAAGCGCGGAGCGCGGAAGCGTCATTTTCCAAAAATCTAGGGAGCGAAGCGTCCGCGGAAGCGTCTGCTATATATATATATTTTTTTATATTTTTTTGCATTTATACTCAAAACAAACATCCCAAATACCAAATTAATTGTAGAAGACATGAAAACATGCATATTTTTGCATAAATCAAGATAGATATGGCATCCATGATTCCATTGTAGTTACTAGTATGTACAACAATCATCTATATTCTAGCTATTACAAACATACATCAAATTTTGAAGCATATTATAAAACATAAAACATTTAAGCATATTATAAAACATAAAACATAGAGCATATTATGATTTATCTAGCAAGTGAGCAACTGTCAACATTTGTCATGTCCAAAATTCAAATAATAATGTTTACAAAATATGTCACTTGGTCACCGCCAAGCCAAAAAGGTTCAAAATTCAAATTCACAAGTCTACAAGTCTAATGAGTAATCTATGACAAAAAGAAGTAGATTGTGAATATATCTACTAATCTCTCCTCCTTCCACCACGAATAGAACGTGATGGCGGGCCTCCACGTGGTGGCAATGAAGAAGATGGTCCCTGTGTAAGTCGTGGCACTGGAACTGATGAAGAAGAACCTCCTCTAGTAGAAACCAAGGGACCAGATGGGGGTGGGGGTGGTGGCATATCAACACCCGTGTCATCATCCTAGAATCGCTCAAAAAATTCATGCAAAAAAAAAACACTAGTTAACAAAAAAATTAAAAACATGAATTCTTTATAAGGGAAAATTGGAAAATTCATACCACAATGGACATACCTGGATAAGAGAATCCTCTAATTGCTCTAGTCGCAACACTCCATCCTCCAAATTGGGCTCCTCTGGATTCTTGTCCCAAGTCAACAAGTCTTTATTAGACTTTGCATCTTCACAGTAATGGGACAACAATCGCAAGTTGTAATGAACATAAACCAAGCTCTCTGCCCGGTCTAAATTCAACCTGTTCCTTTTAACACTGTGGATGAAAGAATAAGAGCTCCAACACCTCTCTGCAGAAGAAGTGTTTACCACCTGTGATAGCACCCGCAATGCCAAACTCTGTAGAAGTGGAGTAGGCCCTCCATGCATGTTCCACCACTCAAGAGCAGAAAAATTCTCTCGATCTTGAATTGCATGCATGCTCGAAAATGGACCAGTGCTGCTCGTATAGTTGCTCACGTGTCTCCGTACCAATGCAGCCTCCTCCTCATCAGGGATTAATCTACTCAATGCAGCCATATATTTTTCGTGAACCTCTTTATCTTGGTGTGGTCTTCTCCTGACTCCCCCCCCAGGTGCTGGTTTTGAAAGCCATGATGGATGATAGTATTTAGGTGTCAAAACATATGCTAATGCATGCAATGGAACATTTAGGCTATCCCATCGTTTTACCACCTCTTCACGAATATAATTGTACAAGGTGGTATCTCTAGGCTCAACAATGTCTTTAATCTGCCCCAACATGCTATCCATTTGCTCATACACCTCCCCAATTACTGGTCGATCTGAATCTGCAAACTTGATCATGTAATAAATTGGTTTGGTGAATTGCAAAACATATTTAACCTGTGACCAAAAGTAACTGTCAAGAACAATGTCCTTGACTTCATTAGCACCATCTGTGTCATTGTTAATTTCATCCCATGTTTCAGCACACACCAGATTAGTTAAAGCTTGTCTCACCCTCACTAGCCGCCTAAAGGTGAGGTAATAACTAGCAAATCTTGTCTTTGCAATTTTAAGCAATTGCAACTTGGAGTAAGTGCCATAGAAGTAGTTTACCCTTGTATGCCCTGTGATGAATTTAATGAGCTGCTTCCCTTTCCTGTAAACCTCAGCAATCCACCCACAATCTTTGTGTTTCACAATATCATGCATCAAAAGGTTCAATGTGTGAACCAGGCACCCAGACCAAAAGATGTGTGGATGAGTACGCTCAATAATTTTTCCTGCTAACTTACAATTTGCTGCATTATCTGTGATCACTTGAATCACATTATTCGGACCAACATCTTTGATTGATTTCAATAGGAGATCTGCAATGTTTTGTGCAGTTGCACTGATGGAGGAGGAGTCATGAGATGCAATAAATACTGCACCACTAGAAGAAACACCAAGAACATTTATCAAATGTTGGTTTCTAATATTTGTCCACCCATCTGATACAATGGATACCCCATAATCCACCCACTCATGTGTAAAACGTGTCAAAGCTCTTTGAACCTTAGCTTTTTCTCTTTCTAATAACACTGTTCTAGCTTTCTCATAGTTGGGGGCCTTGTATCCTTTTGGGGCTTCATTGATGGCCTTTACCATGTCATGCCAATAGGGAGAGCGAAGCACATTGAATGGTACACCGCAAGCACAAAGAAAACGGACTATCTTTCCATCCACATCATCCCTCCCAGTAACATTAAGGAAATCCCCTATTGTTTTTCTACCTCCAGAGGTTGCAAAAGTACCATGAGGAGATGGGCAACTACCAAATTTAGAGGTTGCACTTGATTCAGAATGAGTTTTTTGTTTCTTGTTTTTTCCTTGTGCAGCCATCTCTAATTTGATGTATTTTTGTCTTTGTTCACTTGAAATGTTTGGGCAAATGGTTACCCCCACGGAACCCTTTCTTTCATCACTGTCTAGCACCCCACAAAGATGCCTCCTCAGACGGGTATATGAACCCGTATATGGTTTTCCTCCATGACAACCATGAGGGCACATCCATTTGTAAGATCCACCACCCTTTCCCCCTTCAAGTTTGGTCACAAAGGTCCACAAGGGATTTGATGTACCTTTCCCATCTTGTGCTTCAGTGTCCTCTTCAAGTTCATCCCCTTCCTCTTCAAACCCTTCCTCCTCATCATACATTGGGTCACTACTATTAGGACCAAGTTCATCCCCTTCCTCTTCCCCTCTATTCCTCACCCTTGCCATCATTAAAACCAAGAGTGGAATGATACATAGAAGCCAAAAGAACACCATCTTGGAATATGGATATAGGTGGTGGACAACCTGTAAATAAAGGAGCAAGTAGAAACAATGGGAAAGAGTAGGAGAGGGAGGAGAAAAATACAATTTTTTTTTCAAAAAAACAAGGGAGTTTGGGGTTTGAACTTACCTCTTTAGCTCTTGTAGATGAAGTCCTCCAAGCTCTTGCTCCAAGCTCCTCCTCCTTCTCCTAGCTCCTCCTTCTTCACTCCTCCAAGCTCTCCTCTCTTCTCCTCTCCTTTCCTCTCTTCTCTTCTCCTCTCCTCTCTTCTCTTCTCCAACTCTCATAAACTCAAAGTGAGAAAATGAGAAGAGAATGGGGGCTTTATTCTTTTCTAAAGTCACCCTAGACTCACCCTAAACCAACCTAACCCACCCCCTCATGCTAGTTAAGACTCAAGTTAAAACAAATTAAAAAAAAATCAAGTTAAAAAAATGATGCCGCGGGTTGCTTCCGGAATCGCCTGGGAACCGTGCGGGTGGCGTGCGGTTCCGGGCCGGAAGCTTGGCGCCACCCCGTGCCCGAACCGCCCTCGGATCCGCGGTTCCGGGGTGGCCGCAACCTATATGGCAGGAACCGCGTATAAAAGACGGAACCGCGCCCCCTCCTCCTCAGAATCGCGATTCCCAAATGGATTCCGGGACGGTTCGCTCCGAACCGCGGTTCCGGGTTTGGATCCTCCGGGGGGGGGCGATTCCTGCAACACTGGAATGGATACACTTAGACGAGAGATTTATCCCGGAAGATCAAAAGAGGTTGTATGCGGATACCTTTCAGCAATATAAAGCCAAACTAGAAAAAGGAAAAGCCACACCAGAAGAACCCCAAGAGAGCCAGAAAGAAAACAGAATGGATCAGCAAGGACAAGGAAAGGGGGGAAAGAAAAAAAGAGGCAGGAAAAATCTCAAGGACTCCATACAACTCATGGGGGAAATGCTGGTCAACACAGGAAGAGTGGTCCCGCTGTCAGCGGTGTTTCACAACCTATCCCAAGTTAACCAATGATTTTGACATCTTGGAATATTAGAGGCTTAAACAGCAAAGGCAAACAGAGACATTTGGCGGCAAGACTGAGGAAGGATAAACCTCAAATCATGCTTATTCAAGAAATTAAAATATCAAGTCAAAGGTTGGAAGAAATTCTCAATAAAATAAAACCAAGATACGAACAAGTAACCATAGACGCCAAAGGAAGTGCAAGAGGGATAGCAATTATTTGGAATCCCGCAGAGGTCCTAACAGATTGGTGGATAGGCACGACAAGAACCCTAACAGGAAGATTCAAGCTCCTCAAGCAAAGCGAATGGTTGGCAGTCTCGGCTGTCTATGGGCCCCATACCCATGCTGATAGAGGCTTGTTCCTTAACCAACTGGAAAAGCTAAGAAGTATGCACCAGGAGCAGAGATGGATTCTGGCTAGTGACTTTAACTTGATAACCTCCAAAGAATAAAAAAAAGGCGGAATAAGCAGAGAAGACCCGGAGATGGAACGATTCAGAGACGTTCAAGCAGAATTAAGGGTGGTTGACATCCCAACTATAAACGGGAAATACACCTGGAACAATAGAAGAGGAGGGTCCAAACAAATTGCGTCAAGATTGGATAGATTTCTGGTCTCGGAGCACATAATCGGGCTGGATATATTCTATGAAGCCTCTATCCTCCCCTCAACAGGATCTGATCATTGGCCCATCAAGCTCGAAATAGCCTTGAACGATCTAAATAAAAAGAGGCCCTTCTGCTTTGAGGCCTTCTGGCTTAGAGCTCCAGACTTCTTAGATAAACTAAGGAGCTAGTGGCAGGAAAGCAAGAGGGGAACGGAAGGCCGCAACAAAATGCACTCGTTTCAGCTCAGACTCAAAGAAATAAAAAACAAAATCAAGAAATGGAATAGGGAAGAATTCGGTAATATCCAGCAAGAGCAAGGAAAACTTCAGTCCAGATTGGAAGGAATACAGCAACAAATAATCACGGATGGACGAAACGAGGACCTGGCAGCGGAAGAAGGCAGGGTAATCAATCAACTGGAGGAAAGACGAAAACAGGAAGAAATCCTGTGGAAACAGAAATCTCGTGTCCAATGGTTAAAAGAGGGGGAAAAGAATTCTAAATTCTTCCACAAAGCAATGCTGAACCAACGCCACCACAACATAATCTTCTCCTTAAAAGACAGGCAGGGAAACAGAGTAACACAGCAGAAAGAAATGGAACGCCTCCTGGTGGAACATTTCAAAGATATCCTCACGGAGCCAAATGCCAACAGAACCGAGGAAATAGACAAGATCTGCCAACACATCCCTAAGAAAGTCTCCAGAGAACAAAATCTGGCTCTGCTCAGGGTTATCACCAAGGAAGAGCTTGAGGAAGTGGTCAACAAAATGCCGAAAAATAAGGCCCCGGGTCCCGACAACTTTACAATCGAGTTTTACCAGGCAGCCTGGAGCTTTATGGGAAATGACTTGCTCGACCTAGTGGAGGAATCTAGGTGTTCCAAGCGCATGCACCAGGGACTGAATGCCACCTTCCTAGCCTTGATCCCAAAAAATGGCAGTTCGGACGAACCGCAGGGATTCAGGCCTATCTCCCTATGTAATGTAATCTACAAAATTCTAGCAACAGTCATGGTAAACAGACTCAAGCCGATCCTACCATATCTCATTGCACCGGAGCAAACAGGCTTCGTCAAAGGGCGGCAGATTACAAATGGAATTATTGTAGCCCAGGAAGTGATTCACTCCCTGAAAAATTCCCGCAACCCAGGTATGCTTATCAAACTTGACCTGGCTAAGGCGTTTGATCGAATTAGCTGGGGGTACTTGGAAGGCATTCTCAAAGCGCATGGTTTCGAACAAAGATGGATAAAATGGATCATATCTATGGTTGGCACCCCAGTAATGTCAATTTTGTTAAATGGCACCCCCACTGATGCCTTCAACCCCTCGAGAGGACTAAGGCAGGGAGATCCCCTGTCTCCTTTCCTCTTCATCCTGGTGGCGAAAGGTTTGGGTAGGTTGATCAAGGCCCAAGTCTCCAGAGACCAGTTAAAGGGATTGCGAATCTGTGGGAATGACCTCCCGGTTACGCACCAGCAATTCGTCGACGACGTGATGTTATATGGTCAAGCCACGCTGAAGGAGGCCCAAAGAGTCAATAAAACCTTAATAGAATTCAACCAAGCTTCCGGGACTGAAATTAATAAAGACAAATCTGAAGTGTTCTTCTTTAACACCCCGCAGGCCGCCCAAAGGTTCTTGGCGCGCACTATGGGCTTTAGCATTGGAACCTTCCCGTCAAAATACCTAGGTATTATGCTGCATGAGCACCAATTCAGGACAGCTAATTGGGAACCCTTAATTAAAAAAATCAGGAACAAGATGGAAAACTGGACCCTTCGCTCGCTGAATGCCCCAAGTCGGTTAATTCTGCTGAGAGCTGTTCTTCAGGCTATCCCAATCTACCAAATCTCGTGCCAAGCTATCCCTAAGTCTACCAGCCAAAAACTGGTTGCCCTGTTCAAGAAATTCCTCTGGCAAGGAACCAGCAAGACCAGAAAGTGGGCCTTAATTTCATGGGAATGGCTAAGTCGGCTCTCCAAAGATGGAGGTCTAGGACTTCGCGACCCCTTCGTTCTTAACCAAGTCATGGGGGTGAAGCTCTGGTGGAGGTGGACTCAGGGAGGCAATGATTTGTGGAAGGTGATCTGGGAAAGGAAATATGAGATGGCAGAGGAACATATAGGGAGACTGAGAAGCCAGACTGAGGCCAGAGGTTCCGCAATCTGGAACCTGGCGAGAGGCAATAAAGATCTGATAAAAGAATACAGTTTCTGGGAGATAAGAGCAGGAGATAAAGCCAGATTCTGGGAAGAATCTTGGCAGCAACGTGAAAGGCTTATCCACCATGAAAATCTCCAAGCCATCTGCGCCTTCACGTCCCAAGCTGAGGAGGCAACTGTTGGCAATTTCTGGAAACCAGATGCTGGTGGATACTGGCGCAAATGGAAACAGAAAGAAGACTGGGAAGGGGCCCCCGAATCAGACCAATGGCAGGAGTACTACAAAGAGATGGCAACCCGTAAAGTGGCAAGAAAAACTGGGCCTGACATCCTAAGATGGGGCAAACGAATTCAGGGCAATTTCTCAATAGCAGAAGCCTATTACCAAAAAGCTAAACAGAATCAACAGATGGAGACAAAAAAATGGAGAAATCTTTGGAAAATCAAACACTGGCCGAAAGTTTCATTCTTTGTCTGGACTATGCTACATGGCAGAGCGCTTACCTGGGACCAAATGCAGAGAAAGGGGCGCCACGGTCCTTCCCGCTGCGCGCTCTGTAATTCACAGGAGGAGACCATGGAACACTTGATGAACCGATGCACAGTAAGCAATACCCTGTGGGAAAGCCACTTCAAATTGTTTGAGTGCCACCACAGAAATTACCAGAACATAGTTAACACCATAGAAAATTGGCCAAGGAAGCCTTACCAAAACCCGGTGGTCAATCGTGCATGGCTGCTCTCCGCCGGCTTCTTGCTCTGGAACATCTGGAAGGCCCGGAATGGCGTAATATTCAGGGCAGAAAACAGAACTCCAGTAGATATCTGGAAACAAACCACCAGGAACCTAAGAGAAATGATCCTAATGGAAAGTTGGAAGGACGAAGACTGGCAGGCGTCGTAAGCAGAGGAGGAAATTCTAGAAACACGAGGGGTAAACCAGAATATGGTAAGTGGGGGTGTCAAAAGTAAAGACCAGGCCCGAGAGGTGGCAGAAAGCAGCCGGTATCGCCACCCCCCGCAGGGGTTCATAAAACTTAATTTCGATGGTGCCGCTAAACATAACCCGGGTGAGGCTGGTATAGGGGGAATCTTCAGAGATGACAGTGGAAAAACCCTGAGAACCTTTGCAATGGATTGCGGGGAGGCCACCAACAACGAAGCGGAGCTGCATGCTCTAAAACGAGGCCTTGAAATTGCGATACAGGTTAATTTCAAGAGTCTCCAAATCAAGGGAGACTCGAAGCTCGTGGTAGACATGGTAAGGAAACTACAACAAAAAAAACCAGCAGACAAAATCAGTAAAAGCTGGAGAACGGCGTGGCTCGTCGGAGAAATAGGGAAACTGATACCCAGAATAGAATATCTAATCCCGTCACATGTCCGGCGATCGGGAAATAAACCGATTGACTGGCTTGCAAACTGGGGCAGTCGGAACAGAGGTAAGGGACTCGATAGCGAAGGCCTGGTTCAATTACTCCCGGAGGAGCGCGACCACCTTCAACAGCTGCTGGATGTCGATAAGGGTGATATTGGCATGCCCGAGGTGAACCACCAGGATCAGGTGGCATGAAGCAACGGTGGGGAAAGATTGCAACGGGTGGAGATGGACAGCACATCTGTGGGAAAGGACAGGAGTATTAGGAATGATGACGCTGGACAGATGACGGGGCATGAGAGGACTGGCCGAGGTGACGGAGAAGAAGCGAGAACCGAGACGTCATCAAGGAAAGATCTGGAGCTCGTTTGGGAAGTCGGGATAATCAGCAGAGAAAGGACGACAGGTGGAATAAGGGGTACAGAACGGATACGGCAAGAGCAGCCGGGAGAACATAGGAATAATGAAGCATAAAGATGGAAGGACAAGTTTTGCCACATCCCGAGGTAGGGACGCGGGGATGATTGCCAGCGAATTAAATGGCCAAGTGGAGGCCTGGTTGCAAGGACAACAGAAAGTTAACAAACTTCAACCAAAGGTGGCAGATGGAAAGCTCATGCAGTTTGGCGAGAAGCAAGAAAGGAGGAAAGGTGGCAGCGCGACTCAGCGACCCGACTTCGTCCCCGTCTCAGGCAAGGAAAGGTGGTATGTTCTCTCCTGTCCCTGTTCTCATGACAACATTCAAATTGTCAATGCCTACACTAAAATGCCCCATTTCAGTCAACAATATAACAGTAGTAGGATAGCCAGTGGCCACCCCGGCTTTAGATTAATTTACCTCTCTCCCTCAAGAGCTGAGGGGGACTTGGCTGGTGAGAATCTGGGCTCCTATCGGGAGGCTCAGCCCATGACCCGAGCAGAGAGGTGGGAAGGGAGGGTCGCTTGGCCGAGCCCTGCTGCGCTTCATCATTGGCACCGAACCCTTGACAGTTTTCAGGATATCTCCCGTAGTGCTCTACCCGGTTGCCCCCCCACCAGATGCTTAGATCAACAGTGCCCAGCCACGCTGGTCAACATGGAACCTTCAGGACTGTAAAGAGAGGGCGAAGTGACCCGAGCCACCTAGGTGGTAAAGTTGTGATATGGCCCTAGACTGCAAGCCAGCACCCCCCCAGGCCCGACTTGCCAAAGCTTGGGCGGTAAGCGTGAGGATTTCAGTTGAATCTTACTTAAAAGGAACTGACTTGTGGTTTGCTGTTACAATAGGTAGTAAAGCCCCTACAGAAATGAGATCCCAAGACTGCAGCAAGACGGCTCCGAAAAAAGAAAAACCGGCCAAGGCTCGGGAAGCAAGCACCAACAGCAAACCAAGGAAAAGGGGCAGGAAGCTGGACTCAGACAAGAGCATGCACATGATCAACGCGTATATGGCAGGAAATTCCCCGGAGACCCGCACCCAAATCCATGGGTGGGAGAGGGAGCTGAGGGCCATCAGCGAGAACAAGGAAATCCCCCGCGGGGAATGGGAGGACTTGATCCCGGACCCAGGAAACACTAGAAGCAGAAACTCGCTCTTCAACAAAACGCTCCAGCAGTACTGGATCATGAAACATGTGGTTGCTCGGGCTATGGAGATGAATCAGGCAGTTCACGAAGAAGAGGAAGAGGAACGCAAGCAGGCAGAGGATCAGTTCAAAAGTCAGATAACAGAGGAATTAGAGAATCTGAAGAACTCCCTTCTGAAAGAGCTCGTTGTCGTCCAAGTCCAGGCTGCGAGAAACCACTTGCTGAAGAACATGGAACAAATGCTGCTGGAACTCAAATGGACCATTGAGCAGAAGCCGGCGAAACCTGGGAACAGCGCCTCAATGCCCGCCCTGGTCAACTCGTCTGACGAGGATTAGCAGAGCTGAGTCTTTAAATTTTGTTTAAATATGTTGTTAAAACAGGACTCCGACTGGACGTCAAGAACTGTTCCTGTAGCTAGTATAGTAAAAAGTAGCCAAAGACATAGTTATGACAGAATGAAAGAGAAAAACATTTTCAAATTTTGGTCTGGCTATAAGGCCGATAGGTGGCGGTCTGGTTTCCTTCGGGCATACTTGCCACCTGAACTTTAGTATGCTGTAAATCTGTTTTCGTAATATAGAAAGAGGAATGCCTAACTTTACAAAAAAAAAAATACTGAAATATGCTTAAAATCAGAATGGAAATAAGACTAGCTCGGGCGATTGTAGCTTATCTCTGAGAAGAGATGTGGCGGCTTCATGCCTCTGAACTGTGTTACAATGAGGCTCAAGGGCCTATTTATTATTGAGAAAAAGTGGAAAACCCTATACATCCAAAAACCTAACCCTAGGAGATGAAGCGCCAACTATGGGCCCCATTTGGGTAAATTGGTACATCAACTTCTCAGGGTCATAACATTGGTATACGATCTCTATTTGACGCACACAATACCTCGTTAAAAAGATCTATCCGAGGACTACAAGTTTTGAATGACCAACATTGGTCTACGACTTGTTGTCGCACAGAATGTCTAGGCACCGCAACAACGCTCAGATCGGGGGTTGTCACTCTGATCCCCAATCTCTCTGTTTAAGCTGTCTCCCTACAGCAGGCTAAGGGGGGTAGACCCTATGGAAAATGGAATGAAGAAGAACTAGTTGGGAACCAACCAATTCGGGAGACACAGCGAGGCAATCAAGTACTTGAGCAAGACCTAGGATTTGATTAGATTTTAAACGATTAATACCAATGCCTTATGGAGTCAACAATCTTGCTAGGGGAATGAAGACCAAGTAATTGATTAGCAACAGTTGCTTAGATGAATGACTATATTATATGAAATGCAGATCCTAAAACTTAATGTGAGACGCAGGAATCTTGGTTAATTTTAGTTAAATGCCTACTTAAATTGTGAATCTTTCAATCCTTTTTGTGTTCAGCCTGATTTCGTAGTAATTGGCAGAGAGAAGATAATGTGAAGCACAGTAAGGTGTGATTAACGATACCTCTCATGAACTTCTAACATACCTGGTGCCTCCGGCGCTGTAGATAGTTGTAGCTCTGACGACTACAAGGTCACCGTTTTAAATACTATTAAAACAGGCTTCTCAAGAAAAGACGGATGGATATCTATCTATCTATCGACCAAGCTTATGCTTGGAAGTAAATTTTATCTATGAAAAGCTAACTTATATGCAAATGCATCGAAAGATGAGATGAAGTTAGAGTCGAGGATGGGAAAACACTTATGTCGCAAAAGCCCTCAATTACCCAATGAAATGTTCGCTTTTTAGATGAAGACTTAAAAGATAAATTCTTGAAGATATTATAATTAAAACACCAGCTTATTTCAAATCTTCTTGATACAATTTACCTCAAAGAGAACAAAAACTACTTTGCAATTCGATATCAATGTCAACAAATGCTCAAAAGTATGCTTAGCTTGGGAAGCGAAGATACACAATCTATTGTAATTCCATGACAAAATTCTTTAACAATCGCTTGAAAATATTTGTAAAATGTCTAACATGTAATGAGCATTAAATAATTCAAACAATGGCGATAGATTTTAATACATGCAAAATATTCAATAGATGCACAATGCTCTAGCAATTAAATTTCAAGAGATCCAAATACTTTAAACAACCATGAAATTTAAATGCTAACCAATTTCGATCCTAGATTTAAAAAATTATGCTTAGTGACCCAAATCTATGAAAATTTTCCTATAGTTAACCTTTAGATATAAAAATTTAAGCACGTTTCACTAAGGAAAAATTTTGATACCACACAAGTTTTCCTTTTAGATCTTATTCTTAGCACAAAAGACACCAAGAAGAAAATTTTAAATTGACAACTTAATTATTCCTTAGGTGAATTTTTTCAATGTGCTAAGTTTATAAAGCAAGATTAATGTGGTAAAAAAAATGTGACCAAAAGAAATAAAAAAAAAAAAGATTTAATAACTTTTAAATTTTTTGATGGACCAGAGCCTAGAGGCCACATAAAAAATCTAAAACCTTTAAATGTGAAAATTTTACCTTTGAAAAAAAAAAAAAAATTGACTGTCTCAAAGTCACATGAAAAAGTGAAGCCTTTCTTTTATTTTTAGGATTTTTTAGAACTTGTAAAAATTTTAGATTTTAAATTTTATAGTTTTTAGATTTTTTTAATCAAAATCAAAATAAAAGAGAAAAAAAAAAGAAGTAAAACAAGACCCAAATCCATTTTTTTTTAAATGAATTAATCCTAAGCTTGAAAAAAAAATAGAAATCAGATTATTTAAAAAAAAAAAAAATTAACTAAAAGCCTAATGAAACATTAAAAATTCAAATTCAAATCTAAAAAAAAACTAACCTAACACATGCATATACAAATGAAAATGAAAATAAGAAATCGAATATGCTAACCGTAACAAATCAAAACCTAAAGCGAAAACAAAACAAAAGGAAACCAAAAATCGAAGTGCCTTGTTTATCGTGTGCAGGTCGACGGCTGAGGAGAGGAACTACGGCGAAATGGAGAGGGAAGCTCACGCAGACAAGGAGAATGGGAATGAAATGGGAATGGATAAAGAGTTAGAACAACTGCGGTCTTGAATGTCTGATCTAGGAGGGAGCTCAGGCTTGTTTGCAGGCTTGCGGGCAGACGGAAAGGAGTTGGACGGCAGTGAGGAACAAGGGTATGGAGAACGCAGGCTTGGACAGCGGATTTCTTTAAGCAAAACGCAAAAGCGCAGCGTGCTAGAAAATACAAATTGATGCGCAATGTTTGCAAGTTGTAGGCAGCAGCGTGGAAGAAAGGAGCTCACGCAGATAGCAGGCAGCGATAGGAGAGCAGAGGGCAGTGGATCTGTAATAGCGCTTTATCCCACAAATACTTGAAACTTCTTCAGCAACATTGTGAAAATAAAACCCCAACAGCAACAAAAATACTCAGAGATTTCCCAAAAAAAATTCTTTCCAGATCTTAAGAAATTTTTTAGAAAAAATATGAAACCCTTCAGATGTGAAACCCCTATTAGAATTTTTCCAGATTTAAAATAAATAAAAAAAAATTAAACCCTGCAACAAATCTGGACAGTATCCCTGCAAAATGATTTCGAGTCTCAGGAAGGCAACCCAAACTCTAGACAACTCAACAAAAAAAAAACAAATTTCAGACTTGTACTTTAGATTTATCAATGAAACCCTCGTAAGATTATTTCCAAATTTAAGATATTTGAAAATCCTTGGACTGCAAAATTAATGCACCTGCAAAAGTTGGTTTTGAGGCCAGATCTTACCCTCTAGGGCCTAGATCTGGCTTCAAAATCAGACTTCACCTTCAGATTTGCAACCTGTACCTGAAAACACAAACACTGAGAACCTGGATATACAAAAAATAAATGAAACCCCAGAAACCCAAGTCAGAAAAATTAAAAAAAATTACAAATCTATGCACAAGAACAGCAGATCTATCAGATCTGGCGAGTGTGAGTTCAACTCCGCTTCCAGATATGATAATTTAAAGCTCTTAAAAGCCAGATTTATCAATTTAGCACAGAAAAGTTTTGAAATTTTAAATTTAAATGGAGGTGCTTCACCCAAAACCCTTCATGCATCACCAAATAAAATTTCTTATGATAAGCCCGGGATCCAATCAAGTTGAGCTCTTCAGAAAATACGAATTGGGAGTTGGATGGTCCAACTGAAAACTTCTCCGAACGCCCAATGATCTAACAATCAAGAATTTCCTACATAACTCAATTCAACCATCAACATAGAGCGAGAAAACGATAATAAAATTCAGATTTAATAGAGATACCTGCTATTATATTCAAAACTTAAATTACCATTCAAACCCCAGTGACTGAGCAAGATACCTGTACTCAAATCACTCTTCAGAAAGCTATCATCAATGGCTAAAAGGAAATCTATGCATGAAAATGACACATCTCACAGTATTTCCACGAAGAGTAACACTAGTAGAAATTAACCCCAAAGTCTTTCTTTATTGCTCATAAAAAGATTACAAGAGAGCTTTCACTTAGCACACGACTCAAAGATCGGATGATCTCAACTGACAAATTGACCTCCTATTTAAAGATAAATCTTCCAACGGCTAGTTTGAGTGATCCTTGTCAAAGCAATCTCGATCGTCGATGAGAATTAAAATTTCTTTTAATCTCATCCGTCAAAATATTAAATTCTTGAGGAAATTAGAAATTTTCAATTAAATGCATTTTAATTAACTCAAAAATAAAAATTTCGAGTTAATTTACTCAAAAATTTGACTTTGACTTAAACCCCAGGGACCAAAAGCTTAAAATTTAGCAAAATAATTAATTTACCTTAGTCTTAAGACCTTTTAAAATTTGAATTTTAAGGACCCACGAATTTTGTCTTTGGAAAATTTAAATTTACCTAAGACCTATAATTAATTAAATTTTTGGCTTGGGATTTTAACTATTTTTTGGCCAAAAAATTTAATTAATTAACCTAAGAGGGGATAAATTATTTTTCCAACCCTCAAGACACTTTACATCATTATTTTCATATCTTTTACATCACAAGGGGAAAAACCCATCTGAAATAGACCTTCACAGACTACCCATTTCTACAACACAAATATAATCTAGCAGACTAAGCAATTTGTAATAAAATAACCTAACCAAATAGTTAGGATTATTCTCAAATCACTTTTACATAGACTCGATCTATAACACTAGGACTCGCCTAAGATCCCAGTGACAAAATTCATTCCGGCTTTAGGGTAAGGCTGAAGGAAAACTCTGCCGACCATCCGAGAATGTATCGCTGAGACAAAAAACCTCTCGGAATGTAGATCGTCACCAGAAAAATAGGTAAATACCTAGGTAATTACATACATGACACAGATCTGCTAAGATTATTAGATCATATACATGCAGAATGGGTTTACATTATGACAATCAGGCTGATGATGATAGCTGGACAACACAGTCACATCGATCAGGCGCTATCCCTTTTGCGAAAAAATGAGGTGTACTGCTATGGGTCATTGACACGTAGTGGTCAACATCTGACTCTACTTGGGGACACGTTGCTGCACTGTAGGAATGTGAGAATCCAGAATCTACATCCATGCCACACACAATATAACATAAGTAGCGTCCATTCAAAATCAGCACAAGAAAGATATAAGTTCTTCATTTATTAACTATCTAGTAACATGAAAAGTAAATCTAATCCTCAAACAGAAATGAAATAGTGAAATGACAAGGTGTAGGGTTAGAAATACAATACAGAGGATGCCCCATGGCATCAGATGTCCTCTTTGAAGAATAGCTTGAGCATTTGGCCATTCACAGGTAAGTCAAGTGGTTCGCCATCCAATCTGCTCAAGTGGAATGAATTTGGCCCAGCAATGTCTCGGATAATGTATGGTCTCAGCCACAAACTGTCAAATTTCTTATGTTTTCTCAGTTTTTCATTCCTGCGATCCCAAAGGAGTACCATATCTCCAACCTACAAAGACTAGATCGAGATGATTTATCAAAGCTTTTCTTAATGTTAGATTGACTTTTACATATGTTATCAAAAGTTGTTTTACGAGTTTCATCCAACTCCACAATCTGATAAATTCTATTTTGAACAACAACTTTATTAGTGGAAAAATGTTGAAGGAGTTGATAAGCTGGCAATTTCAGGTGCACAGGTAAAGTTACATCCAAGCCATAAACTAATTCAAAGGGACTTTTACCAGTAGCTTTCGTTTTAGTAATCCTATCTGCCCATAAAGCATACTTGATTTTGCTATCCCAAGATTGCTTATTATCTCCTATTATCTTCTTGATAATGGTTATGAGAATTTTATTACTTGATTCGGTAAGTCCATTACCCTAAGGATAGCAATTTGATGAATGAGATAAGACAATGCCATACTCGAAACAAAAAGATGAAAATTTTGAAGAACTAAAAGCCTTGGCATTATCAGTAGTTATCTTAGCAGGGACATCAAATCTAGTAATGATATGATTTTCAATGAAATCCATAATGACCTTCTCAGTGGCATTCTTAGCAGGGATGGCTTCAACCCATTTAGTGAAATAATCGGTGGCAGTCAAAATCCATGAGTAGCCATTGCTATAATTTTCATGAAACTTCCCAATGAAGTCCAAACCCCAATGCTAAAAAGGTGCCTCCACAACCACAGGTTGTAAGGGCAGGGCAACAAGCTTCTGTTTCCCAGTGAACAGTTGGCAGGCTTGACAACTTCTAACAAAATTATGCACATCAGAAAAAATCAAAGGCCAATAATAACCAACTCTTAGAATTTTGTGGGCAGTAGTTCTAGCAGCATAATGACCACCACAAAATCCCGAATAAAACTCAAAAACTAACTTCTTGGACTCAATTTCGTCAACACACCTAAGTACTATGCCCTCAGGATTTCTCCATCCAAGGCCATCCTTCATGAGGCAATACTTAGTGGCTTTTAATCTAAGAGCCCTTCTCTTATGAGCGACTAAATGGTTAGGACATGTAAGATTTAACAAGTAATAAATAATGTCCTTGTACCACTCATGCTCTCCTAATCTTTGCAGCTCAGGTGAAGATGAATCGTTAAGACAAATGAAACCAAGAGCGTTCTTATTACCTTCGGTCATCATTTGAGCCAAGCCTTGACCTTTGACTAACTTGGTGGACCTAATCTTTGAATCATATTCTTGTATTTTAGTAACCCACCTAGCACGAGTCCCTAAGCAATCAATTTGAGTTAATATATCTTTAACCATAAAATGTGGGGCAAAAGCAATGATTTTGGAATAACCCACATAAGTCTTGAAATGCTTAAGAGATTTGACTAAGGCATAGGATTGCTTTTCTATGGTATTGTAATTTAATTCAGAATTTTGAAGTGCTCTACTCATGAAAGCAATAGGTTGCTCGTGACCATGTTTATTTTTCTGCAATAAGACACCAACGATGGTATCTTCAGAAGCGAAAGAGAAAATCATAAAATCCTTAGAGTAATTAGGACTAACTAAAACAGGGGCTTTTGCAATAGCACCTTTGATTTCTTGAAAAGCCTTTTTGCCATCTTCTTTCCATACAAATTTTTCATCTTTTTTCAGAAGACTTTGAATAGGCTTAGCAACTTTTGCGTAATTCGAAATAAATCTTCTAAGAAAAATTGTTTTTCTAAGAAAAGACTGAAGAGATTTAAGATTATGGGGGAGAGGAATCTTTTGGATTGCCTCAACTCTTTCAGGATCAATCTTGATTCCATTTTTAGAAATGATGTGACCAAGTAATTTCCCTTTAGTTACTCCAAAAATAGATTTAGCCGAATTTAAGGAAATCTCATACTCTCTAGATTTATCAAAAACTTGCCTAAGATGTCTTATATGACTAATACCATCCTTAGAAAAAAATAGTAAGATCATCCTGACAAATTTCGATAAACTTCCCAATTAAACCCTTGAAGGTATAATCCATAGCCCTTTGAAACGTAGCCCCAGCATTGGTTAATCCAAACGGCATTCTAATATATTCGAAAGTACCCCATGGTGTGGTGAATGTAGTTTTGTGACGATCCTCCTTCTTAACCCATACCTGATTATATCCAGAAAAACCATCTAGCAATGACATCATTCCAGAACCAGTTACTCTTTGCAACATAGTCTCCATGTTTGGCAAAGGGTAATTATCTTTCTTACATGCTAGATTAAGGTTTCGAAAATCGACACAAAGTCTAATAGTACCATTCTTTTTTCTAACAATCACCAGGTTGGAACACCATGTCGAATGCCTCGTTTGAGCAATAATTTCTATTGCAAGCATCTTTGAAAGCTCCTTTTGAACCAAAGGGGCTAACTTAGAATTTATTTGCCTAAGCTTTTGACAAAAGGGTTTAGTATTTTCATCTTTCAAGGGGATAGTGTGCTCCATGACATCTTCCCTATAACCTTTTAATTCATCATAAGAAAATGCTAAAACATCCCGATATTCATGAAGTAAATTGGTTAATTTTTCCCTTTCTTCATCATTAGTACCCTTACCAATTTTGACAATCTTTGGATTACTAGAGGCACCAATATTTACCTTGGTGAATTCGCCTGGATCTATTTTATTTTCCTCCTTCATCTTTGTCGCATCATGTCGATCAAAGTGTTGTTCTAAAGAAACCACATTCCTAGGAGTAGGATTTATAATATCTTCATGATCATTAGATCCATCCTCCTTAGAATCTATCTGAAAATTTTCAAACTCATCCAAATTATCAAGAAAACGAATCACTTGTTTCTCGTCATCAAAAACTTGCCAATGCTCTGAGTTATCTGGAACAGAAGGCCTAAATATAACTTCCATTTTTATCTTATCCTTAATCAACCCATCAAATAACTGCAAAGTAGAAGCAGCTACGGCAAGCTCATCTGCCGAACTATTTTGCTCTCTTGGGATAGCCTCAAAGTCAAGGGCATCAAAGTATTCCATAGTATCCCATACAACATTTCGATAATTCCTTAACCTTTGAATTTTACATGTAAAATTATTTTTAATTTGCATGATAATTAAATCAGAATCCCCCATGATGCTAAAAAACTTAACTCTTAAAGCCTTTGCCAACTCAAGACCCAACAACAAAGCTTCATATTCAGCAACGTTTTTGGTTGCTTCAAATTCCAATCAATAGGCAAACTTGAAAATATGACCAAGGGTAATTTTAATACTATTACTGCACCTTTACCATGCCTAGACGATGCACCATCGAAATACATGTACCAAACTTTATCTTTGAGATCCCCATCCTTTTTATCAACCTTATCATCGGGAAGAACTATGGAATTAGATAGAATAACATAATTCCCAATGTCAGATTGTTCTTTAATTATCTCATTATGAGGTCTCTTAGGATCTTCAACATGGAATCTTCTCTCAGGCTCTCTATTAAGTCTCACAAAACCATCACCTCTAGGAGAAGGAATCATAGCATATGACCAATTCATTTGAATACTCCCTCCTAGATCAGAGGCCCATTTTCTAGATAAAAGCATACCCCAAGCATCAAGCACATCAACAACAACAATGTCCATAACAATCATAATGTCAAGGTAAACCGATAAATGAACTTGTAAATCCTTGATTAGATCGTGAACTTCAATCTTTTTAGAACCCATGGCACATATATTGTAGTAAGGCCTAGAAACTCTTAAGTTAAGTTGTTCCATGAACCTCTTGGTCATGACACAAGCTGATGCACCAGAATCTAGCATACAATTATTCAATTTATACCCATTAACCATCAAAGTAATAAAGAATCGCTGATGTTCCTTGTTATCTGAATCCAAACTTCGTAAATAGATAGGAGCATCCTGGTAATCAAGCTTAGGTGCCTTCTATTGAGAAACATTCACTTGAGGAGCTTCAATAGCTTTTAGTAACTTAGCCCTTTGGGAAGGAATCTTCGCAATCTCGGCGACAAGAACCCAGATTTTTGCATTATTAAACCAACTTCCCAAATCGATATCTAATCCAGAGTTTGAACCCAGGTTAAAAATTCGAGGGGGAATTTGATTCCCACTTTGATCTTTATCCCTTCTTTGATAAGTTAAACCCTTATCTTTAGCAATTTCCATGATTCGCTCTGGAGAAGGCTTTTCACCATATAATTTAACCATCATATCATCTTCATGCTCAAAATTATTTATACTAAAAGCTGATGTGGGAGGCATAACATCCCGACTGTTTTCCTTAACTTCCATCCAGTCTTCCATAGACAAAGAAAACTCTTTACCCACTACATTTATTTGATTACCTGCCCCAAACATTCCATTATCCAAAATCCTTCTAACTATGGGGCAAGTAGCCTCCTCATGAAGAGCATCACAAGCCGACAATAAGGCGGAGCATCAGCGACCAAATTAGTATGTGTCTTTGCTCACTAGATTGACCTTTCTTCTTTCAATTATTATTTCGATTATTATTATTATTTCTAGGTTGGAAATTCTATGTTTGAGCTCTTTCCATTTGAACCAACCTATTTTGCAAAGTAGTTATTTCCTTAGCATGGTTAGAGGTTAATTTCGCTTGGTTAAGCTCCATGCTTTCAATTTTTTGCAATGATTTCTGAACAAGGTCGTTATCAGATTCTTGAACCTCTTTCCCTTTAGGGTCTTTCAATTTTGTTGAAGCCCTATCAAAACCTGGGATTTCAGACTTCCCAGATGTTGCCTTATCTTTTTCAAGCTCTACCGCTAAAGCTTGACAATCCCTATAATCAGGAAGTTTAGCACGTCTTAACTCATTAGAGGGCTCAGGGCTAAAGGAATCAATATAGAAATACCGAAGAGATTTATCAGTAGGTTTATAATCTTGAGGAAATTCCTTAATAATATCATTGAACCTCTTGTTAAATTCTTTTGCGGTCCCATTTTCTCAATTTTTAATGATACTGATAGCTTTTATGAGATGCATTCCTTCTCTCTTATCTCCATACTTTTCCCTAAAAGCATTAACAATCGTTTGCAAAGAATCAAATGAATTACGAGGCTTTTTCGTAAACCAATCTAAAGCATCCCCCTCCAAGGTAAGAACAAAAAGGGTCATTTTTACATCTTCATGATTAAAATCAGTAGCCCTCGCATAATTACCCAGCCATGAACTAAAAGCTTTTAGATGAGAGTTAGCACTAACGACATTATTGCCCTGAAAGAGAGGCAATTTATCCATGCCATGTTTTGGAAGATCATTGGGATAACCTTGAATGTTAGCATAGTTAGAAGGGGCGAATATGTCCATGATGTCGTGCTCGACCAGGTTAGTAAAAAGCAAACGGATATGAGAGAGGGCTTCTTGTCTGAGATTAACAAGAATGGTACGAGGAGAGTTTGTGTAATTGTACTCTGAGAGCCCTTTCAGGATCAGGAACAGGATTAACCAAATTGCTTGGATGTCTTCTAGTATACACTCTTGTAGAAGATAGAGGAAGTGGAGTCACCACCCAGACAAAAGTCTAACTCGAAATAACCCGAAAACAAGGAACCAAGGACAAGGAACTTATCTAGGCAAGACACGAAAGGATGAGAAGAAAGAAATGAGATGAATGTCGAAGAAACCAAGGAAAGAAAAAACTCTATCCCCGGTAACGGTGCCAAAAAATGTTGTCGCACAAAATGTCTAGGCACTGCAACAAGGCTCAGATCAGGGGCTATCACCTTGATCCCCAATCTCTCCGTTTAAGTTGTCTCCCTACAGCAGACTAAGGGGGGTAGACCCTACGGAAAATGGAATGAAGAAGAACTAGTTGGGAACCAACCAATTCGGGAGACACAGCAAGGCGATCAAGTAATTGAGCAAGACCTAGGATTTTATTAGATTTTAAACGATTAATACCAATGCCTTGTGGAGTCAACGATCTTGCTAGGGGAATGAAGACCAAATACTCGATTAGAAACTGCTGCTTAGATGAATGACTATCTTATATGAAATGCAAATGCTAAAACTTAATGTGACATGCAGGAATCTTGTTAATTTTAGTTAAATGCCTACTTAAATTGTGAATCCTTCAATCCTTTCTGTGTTGAGCCTGATTTCGTACTAATTGGCAGAGAGAAGATAAGGAGAAGCACAATAAGGTGTGATTAACGATACCTCTCCTGAACTTCTAACATACCCGATGCCTCTCGCACTGCAAAGAGTTGTGGCTCTGACGACTGCAAGGTCACCGTTTTAAATACTATTAAAACAGGCTTTTCAAGAAAAGACGGATGGATATCTATCTATCTATCGACCAAGCTTATGCTTGGAAGTAAATTTTATCTATGCAAAGCTAACTTATATGCAAATGCACCGAAAGATGAGATGAAGTTA
The DNA here is from genome assembly GCA_031772625.1 of Pinus tabuliformis. NCBI lineage: Eukaryota > Viridiplantae > Streptophyta > Pinopsida > Pinales > Pinaceae > Pinus > Pinus tabuliformis. The sequence continues at coordinate 119,702,833 of CM062810.1, read as the reverse complement.
GACTCGAGGATGGGAAAACACTTATGTCGCAAAAGCCCTCAATTACCCAATGAAATGTTCACTTTATTAGATGAAGACTTAAAAGATAAATTCTTGAAAATATTACAATTAAAACACCAGCTTATTTCAAATCTTCTTGATACAATTTATTTCAAAGAGAACAAAAACTACTTCGCAATTTGATATCAATGTCAACAAATGTTCAAAAGTATGCTTAGCTTAGGAAGCAAAGATACACAATCTATTGTAATTCCACGACAAAATTCTTTAACAATCGCTTGAAAATATTTGCAAAATGTCTAACATATAACGAGCATTAAATAATTCAAGTAATGATGATAGATTTTAATACATGCAAGATATTCAATAGATGCACAATGCTCTAGCAATTAGATTTCAAGAGATCCAAATACTTTAAATAACCATGAAATTTAAATGCTAACCAATTTCGATCCTAGATTTAAAAATTATGCTTAGTGATCCAAATCTAGGAAGTTTTTCCTATAGTTAACCTTTAGATATAAAAATTTAAGCACATTTAACTAAGGAAAAATTTTGATACCACACAAGTTTTTCTTTTAGATCTTATTCTTAGCACAAAAGACACCAAGAAGAAAATTTTAAATTGGCAACTTAATTATTCCTTAGGTGAATTTATTCAATGTGCTCAGTTTATAAAGCAAGATTAATGTGGTAAAAAAAATGTGACCAAAAAAAAAAAGATTTAATAACTTTTAAATTTTTTAATGGGCCAGAGGCCACATAAAAAATCTAAAACCTTTAAATGTGAAAATTTTACCTTTAAAAAAAATATAAAATAAAATTGACTGTCTCAAAGTCACATGAAAAAGTGAAGCCTTTTTTTTATTTTTTGGATTTTTTGGATCTTTTAAAAAATTTTAGATTTTAAATTTTATAGTTTTTAGATTTTTTTAATCAAAATCAAAATAAAACAAAATAAAAGAGAAAAAAAAAGAAATAAAACAAGACCCAAATCCAATTTTTTTTAAAGAAATTGAATTAATCCTAAGCTTAAAAAAAAAATAGAAATCGGATTATTTAAAAAAAAAAATTAACTAAAAGCCTAACGAAACATTAAAAATTCAAATTCAAATCAAAAAAAAAAAGCTAACCTAGCACATGCATATACAAATGAAAATGAAAATAAGAAATCGAATATGCTAACCATAACAAATCAAAACCTAAAGCGAAAACAAACAAAAGGAAACCAAAAATTGAAGTGCCTTGTTTATCGTGTGCTGGTCGATGGCTGAGGAGAGAAACTGCGGCAGAATGGAGAGGGAAGCTCACGCAAACAGGGAGAATGGGAATGAACTGTGAATGGATAAAGAGGTACAGCAGTTGCGGGCTTGAAAGTCTGATCTAGGAGGGAGCTCTAGCTTGTTTACAGGCTTGCGAGTAGACGGAAAGGAGCTGGACGACAATGAGGAACAAGGGTATGGAGCTCGATGGAGAACGCAAGCTTGGACAGTGGATTGGTTTACGCAAAACGCAGAAGGGCGGCGTGCTAGGAAATAGAAATTGATGCGCAGTGTTTGCAGGTTGCAGGCAGTAGCGTGGAAGAAAGGAGTTCACGCAGAGAGTAGGTAGTGATAAGAGAGCAGAGGCCAGTGGATCTGTAAAAGCGTTTTCTCCCACAAATACTTGAAACTTCTTCAGCAAGATTGTGAAAATAAAACCCCAGCAGCAACAAAAATACCCAAAGATTTCCCAAAAAAAAATTCTTTCCAGATCTTAAGAAATTTTTTAGAAAAAATATGAAACCCTTCAGATGTAAAACCCCTATTAGAATTTTTCCAGATTTAAAATAAATAAATAAAATTAAACCCTGAAAAAAAGTTAGATAGTATCCCTGCAAAATGATTTTGAGAGTCTCAGGAAGGCAACCCAAACTCCAGACAACTCAAAAAAAAAAACGAATTTTAGACTTGTACTTTAGATTTATGAATGAAACCCTCGTAAGATTATTTTTAGATTTAAGATATTTGAAAACCCTTGGACTACAAGATTAATGCCCTTGCAAAAGCTGGTTTTGAGGCTAGATCTTACCCTCTAGGGCCTAGATCAGGCTTCAAAATCAAACTTCACCTTTAGATTTACAACCTGTACCTGAAAACACAAACACCCAGAACCTGGATATACAAAAAATAAATGAAACCCAAGTCAGAAAATTTTAAAAATTTACAGATCTATGCACAGGAACAGCAGATCTATCAGATCTGGCAAGTGTGAGTCCAACTCCGCTCCCAGATCTGATAATCTAAGGCTCTTAGAAGCCAAATTTATCAATTTAGCACAAAAAAGTTTTGAAATTTTAAATTTAAACGGAGGTGCTTCGCCCAAAACCCTTCATGCATCACCAAATAAAATTTCTTATGATAAGCCCGGGATCCAATCAAGCTGAGCTCTTCAGAAAATACGAATCGAGAGGTGGCTGGTCCAACTGAAAATTTCCCTGAATGTCCGATGATCCAACAATCAAGAATTTCTTGCCTAACTCAATTCAACCATCAACATAGAGCGAAAAAACGATAATAAAATTCAGATTTAATAGAGATATTTGCTATTATATTCAAAACTTAAATTACCATTCAAACCCCAGTGACTGAGCAAGATACTTGTACTCAAATCACTCTTCAGAAAGCTATCATCAATGGCTAAAAGGAATCTATGCATAAAAATGACATATCTCACAGTATTTCCACGAAGAGTAACACCAACAAAAATTAACCCCAAAGTCTTTATTTATTGCTCATAAAAAGATTACAAGAGAGCTTTCACTTAGCACATGACTCAAAGATCGGATGATCTCAACTAACAAATTGACCTCCTATTTAAAGATAAATCTTCTAATTACTAGTTCGAGTGATCTTTGTCAAAGCAATCTCGATTGTCGATGAGAATTAAAATTTCTTTTGATCTCATCCGTCGAAATATTAAATTCTTGAGAAAATTCGAAATTTTCAATTAAATGCATTTTAATTAACTCAAAAATAAAAATTTTGAGTTAATTTCCTCAAAAATTTGACTTTGACTTAAACCCCAGGGACCAAAAGCTTAAAATTTAGCAAAATAATTAATTTACCTTAGTCCTTGGACCTTTAAAAATTTGAATTTTAAGGACCCACGAATTTTGTCTTCGGAAAATTTTAATTTACCTAGGACCTATAATTAATTAAATTTCTGGCTTCGGATTTTAATTAATTTTTTGCCAGAAAATTTAATTAATTAATCTATGAAGGGATAAATTATTTTTCCAACCCTCAAGACACTTTACATCATCATTTTCATATATTTTACATCACAAGGGGGAAATTCCATCTGAAATAGACCCTCATAGACTACCCGTTTCTGGGACACAAATATAATCCAACAGACTAAGAAATTTGTAATAAAATAACCTAACCAAATAGTTAGGATTATTCCCTAACCACTTTTACATAGACTCGATATATACACTAGGACTCGCCTAAGATCCCAATGACAAAATTCATTTCGGCTTTGGGGTAAGGCTGAAGGAAAACTCTGTCAACCATCCGAGAATGGATCGGTGAGACAAAAAACCTCCAGGAATGTAGATCGTCACCAAAAAAATAGGTTTACCTAGGCAATTACATACATGACACAGATCTGCTGAGATTATTTACATCATATACATGCAAAATGGGTTTACATTATGACAATCTGGTTGATGATGATAGTTGGACGACACGATCACATCGATTAGACACTATCCCTTTTGCGAAAAAGGGGGTGTACTGCTATGGGTCGTTGACATGTAGTGGTCAACACAACCCATGTTGATCCCAGTTTTCCAAAAAAACATCGTTTAGAGCCTCAAAACAGATCCGAAAGTTCAAGACCCGAAAAACTGCAAAAAATAGTAAATTGTGCTACAAATAAGGAAACTGAAAAACTAAAAGAAACAATGGTGGGCGTCCAAGTGAAATAGGTGGGTGGCCACCAATATCCACCTGGATCATTCCTCCCCCCTTCAGAAGCAATGGCCCCCATTGCATTGAGTTCCTCCATGAGATGAGGAAACTTTTGCTGAACTTGGTCCCTAGTGAGCCACTTGCCTTGGTGAAAGAGTTGGCCTTCTTCGACAACTCAATATAGTTGGATCCTTTGCTGTCGAGTGTTCTTGATCTGCGTGTCCATGATCTGATCAGTTGTGGCTTGTTCCATGCAATCTGGATTTAACTTTGTAGGTGTGAGTTGTTCTACAATGTCTGATGTGTCTAGCAATGGTGGGAAGTATAGTCGAAGGCAGTCCGCATTGAACATTGAGTGCAGGCCAAGGAATGGGAGAATGCTGAACTCAAATGCATTGTCTCCCACAGCCTTGGTAATGGTGTAAGGACCATACCGGAGTGGTCTGAGTTTCCGACAGGCTCCAGTAAGGCGTTCCTTTCGCAAATGCAACCAGACTTTGTCGCCTACCTGAAACTTGTGTGGCACCCGGTGTTGATCATGTCACTGCTTGTACTTGGCATTTGATTTCTCCAGAATGTCATGGACCTACTGGTAGATATGTTGGATGTGCTTAATGAAGTTGTCTGCCTTATTGCCTTCGGACTGGACATGAGCTGAATCTACCTGAGTAGCTACAAATGGTATGACCACATCAATGGGACATAGTGGCTGGAATCCCAAGCCCATCTGAAAAGCGTTGTGGCAAGTAAAGTTGTGGAGAGCCCGGTTATAGTTGTGTTGGACATAGGGGAGGCTTTCATCCCATGTGCGTGGATGCTTTGAGTTGTACATGCGTAGAATGTGTACAATCATCTTGTTGACGACCTCTGTCTGGCCATCAGTTTGGGGATGGAAAGTTGTGGACTTAGTGAGCTTGGTGTCCAGCATCGACTAGAGACTGGACCAAAATGTACTGAGGAACCTGCTATCCCGATCTGAGATGATAGACTGTGGGATCCCAAAGTGTACCCACACTCGTTCAAAGAAAAGTTTAGCAGTGGCTTCTCCTGTGATATTCTTCTTATTGGCTGCCATAATGGCCATCTTCGAGAATCTGTCGATGACCACAAAAACACAATCATTTCCATGCTTAGTAGAAGGAAGGCCTGACATGTAATCCATGGAGATGGATTCCCAAGGTCGACTAGGGGTAGGCAACGGAGTATAGAGGCCTTGCTTCTTGATGGTCGGTTTGGCAATGGTGCAGGCAGTGCAGGATCTGATGTACTTCCCGACATCCTGTCGAAGATTCGGCCAATAGAAATACTTCTGCAGTACTGCCACCATTTTCTTGACCCCGAAATGCCCAACAACCCAACTGTAGTGTGCTTCCCAAATCATCTTGGCACGCTCGCTTGAAGGAACACAAAGGTGTTCCAGGTGGCATAACAAGGCATCTTGGAGGTGAAAATCTGGAACCTGCTAACCCTCCAAGAGCGTCTGGTATGTGTGGCTGAATTCTGGGTCGCTTTTGTAGAGAAGTGGCCACACAGAAGTCTCATGCCCACAAGAGTTGAGCACGGTGATTAACGCCATAATCGGTGGTCAGCAGAGGCAGTGTGCAACATTATTGGTGTTGCCCTTTTTATACTTGATATTCAAATGGAATTGTTGTAGATATGTGGACCACTTCTGATGGCGATCATTCTACAACTTCCCTTGCGTCTGTATGAACTGCAAGGGTTGGTGGTCTGCATGGATAACCGTTTCGTTCCCCAAAATGTAATGCTTCCATTGTCAGCAGGCCTGCACAATGGAATACATCTCTTTGTCATAAGTGGGATATTTACGGACTGTATCTGAAAGTGTCTCACTGTGATATGCCACTAGATGCCCCTGTTGAGTAAGGATTTCCCCAATAGCATAGTCAGAGGCATTTGTCTTGATCTCAAATAGTTGTTTCAAGTCTGGTAATGTGAGCATTGGTGCAGAGCAGAAGCGATGTTTCAACTCTGCGAATGCCTTCTGTTGAGATTCAGACCAAAAGAATTTTTCTTTCGCTCCTCCCTTAGTGACTTGACTCAAGGGCTAAGTGATATGAGAGAATCCTTACATGAACCTGCGGTAGAAATTGGCAAGACCCAGAAAGATGCGGAGCTTTGTCAGAGTGGTTGGGGCTGGCCAATCTCGAATGACTTGGATCTTGGTTGGATCCACATGCACCCCCCGTTCATCAATAATATATCCCAGATATTGAACCTAGGTCATGCAAAAAGTGCATTTCTCCAAATTGGCACACAGCTTGTGTTGTCACAATGTTTGGTGAAACTGTCGGATGTGGTGGAGGCGCTCTTCCCAACTCTGGTTGAAGATCAGGATGTCATCCAAGTATACCACTACAAATGAGTTGGTGAATGGACGCAAGATGTCATCCATCAGCCTCATGAAGGTTGCAGGAGCATTCGTCAACCCGAAAGGCATAACCAACCATTCGAAAAGGCCCTCCTTGGCTTTGAAGGCAGCCTTCCACACATCGAAGGGTTCGATTGGTACCTGGTGATATCTGGACTTCAAGTCGATCTTGCTAAAATATATTACACCCTTGAGTTGGTCCAGAAGGTCATCAATCCGTGGGATAGGGTACCTATTCCAGATAGTGATCTTGCTTAGCGCCTGATAGTCAATACAAAGTCTCCAAGTCCCATCCTTCTTCTATACCAACACGATTGGGCTCACACAGAGTGATGAACTCGGTCAAATGTGACCTTTCTGAAGCAGCTCCTAAATCTGCCTCTTGATTTTATCGTTCTCCAGAACGGGGTGCCGATAGATTGGTCCATTGGGCAACGGTGCACCTGGGGTCAGATCGCTGGAGTGCTTGACCTGACAGTGCAAAGGCACCCCTGCAGGGCAGGTGATGATGTCCTCGTACTCCTCCACGACCTTGTCCATTTGTTGTTGTTGTGCGGAGGGGCCCTGTCTGGAGGTCGTGGCCACCGTCTTCTTCTTTCCCTGAGGACGTATCATCAGGAAAACAAATTTCTCGGTTTTGTAAATGAGCTTACTGCATTGTTTTGCAGTAACCAAAGAGATGGCGGTAAGCAGTGCTACCTCTAGTATCCTGTACAACTTATTCCCCAAAGTAACAATAACAGCACGAGGCATTGATTCATACACAGCATGTCGCTTCCATGAGTATGGTTGGCCTAATAATACATCACAAACATCAAGGGGAGCAACGTCACATAATACCTCATCCGTGAAGGGCTTGATGTTGTATAAAAGGCAGCACTGCTGGCTCATGAAAAGATCCCGTCCTTGGTGAAGCCACTCGATGGTGTGCGATTGTGGGTGTGTTGTGGTCGGTAAGCCCAGCCGCTTCACGACCTCTGCCGAAATGAGATTCTTTTGGCTCCCGCTATCGACAATGAATTGTAGCAGGGAACCCTTTACCCACATCTGGGAGTGGAAGAGGTGCTCCTCCTCCACTAGATCTTCGGGTTCCTCCTTCTGGATCTTCGTGGTGGCAACGGTGGCGTTGGGCTCCGCATTGATAATCGGCTTCCCTTTGTCATTCCCCTTGTTGGGTTTCGACTCAGAGTTGGAACATGCATCTGATTCTGAAGTCTTCAACTCGGCCACCAGTGACTGCTTGGCCCAACACTCACTTGTGTTGAGAGTGGAACTCTTATGAAACTCACACCACTTTCCCGTGTCCTTCTTCGGCTTCGTGGTGTTGTTCTTTGCTTGCGGCTTTAGCGGGTTGTCGTGGGCCGCCCCGCCTTGGCTTTGTTCTTTGTTCTGCGGTTTGGGGGCACCTTTCCCTTGCTTCGGATTCACAGATCCAATGTCTCGCTTCTTCCGTTTAAACTTTTGCTCGATCTTGACAGCATATCGGTATGTCGTACCGAGTGAGGAGATGTCCAGGAACTCCATCTCGTCCTGGATGTACCTGTGTAGGCAGTCGCGGTACTTGAGTACAAAATGTTTGTCAGAATCCATGATACCCAAATTCGTTCGAAGGGTATGGAAAACATTGGTAAACTCTATCACATCTTGGTCCCTTCCCTGACACAATGTTGTCCACTTTATGTATCTATCCTCATAGCTCCTAACAGGGTAGTACTACTCCTTGATGGCATCCCGAAATGAGTTCCAAGTGGGTGTGGCAGGAAAAAGTGAGGTCGTAATTTCATCCTTCTGCTCACAGTAGGTTTCCCACCAATGCTGGACGTGGGGGGCGGCTTTGGGAAGAGCAAAAGTAATATTTTCTTGGCTAGAAAAATCATGAACAAAAATATCCTTCTAACAGATTTAACCATTTATCTACGGCGTCTGCATCTATTTGGCCCTCAAATATGGGAATGTCAAAGTTTACTTGTACCTTAAAAGGAGTGGGGCCTCTAGAGTGGCTGCTGGATGTGGATGCACGGCCGATCGGCAACCGTTGAAGGATCTAGGAAAAGTTATCCATCATCGCATTCCTTTGTTTCTCAAGGGCCTCCTCTAGCAATATTTTGATAGGATCTCCTGCCCCCTCGTCTTTCTTTTCTTCGCCCATGGGCGGTCGTCGGGGTTTGCGAGGCTGATCTTGCAAAGGTTCAACCAGACTGAGCCTTAATTCCTTATATTCCGACCTCGTTGGGGACATGCAAAGAAAAACAGAGAAAGAGTAGCTCTGATACCACTGATCCGGATTTAAACAGGAACGCAAGAAATTACAGATATAACCATAAATACAAAGATGCGGTAGAAATAACACTTCATTTCATTAATATCAAATACTGAAATATGCTTACAAATAGAATGGAAATAAGACTAGCTCGGGTGATAGTAACTTATCTCTAAAAAGAGATGTGGCGACTACATGCCTCTGAACTGTGTTACAATGAGGCTTAAAGGCCTATTTATTATTGAGAGACAATGGAAAACCCTAAACATCCAAAAACCTAACCCAAGGAGATGAAGTGCCAAACTATGGGCCCTGTTTGGGTAAATTGGTACATCAACTTGCCGAGGTCGTAACTTTGGCATACAATCTCCGTTTGACACGCACAACACCTCGTTAGAAAGATATATCTGAGGACTATAACTTTTGAATGACCAACATTGACATATGACCCAAGTTGGTCCTAGTTTTCCCAAAAATTGTCGTTTAGGGCCTCAAAACGACTTCGGAAGTTCAGGACCTGAAAAACTGCCAAAAATAGTAAATTGTGCTACAAATAAGGAAACTAAAAAACCAAAAGAAACAATGGTCGGTGTCCTAGTGGAATAGACGAGTGCCCACCAATATCCACTTGGATCAAGTACCCTATATATGTTGACTCTCCTCATAAGTGAAACAGTAATGGTTCCGCCTTCTATTAAGATTGCTTCAAGTTACAGTAGTGCAAACCAAAAGATCTCTTGCCAAAATTCAGAACCCCTTCTTCATATCAATGAAGGGGATTTATAGTCTCTAATGAAGATACAAATATAGAAAAGTAGCATAAAAGATTGAAGTGGTTTTCACAAACCATACTTAAAATAAAGTAAAAGACAATAATAGATTGCAATTTATGACTGAGATGAAGGTTGTTCTCCCATATGTTGTCGAATTTCGCATATATCTGTCATTGCCTTTAATTCAAGTGGATGATGAGGTTGTATGTGCATTCGTGCAGTGAATAGCGCATCGTTGAGTGCTGGAAGCATATGAATGGTAGTGTTGGAAAGACACCTCAGCATTAGCCACTGACTATGCAATTTCACTAGGAAATGCAAATGGCATTCCAAGACAACCTTTCACAGATTCTTGATCTTCTCGGCCTTCTTCTTCGATGATTCCTGCCATGCTTTACTCAACAATTTTACAGCCGGCAAAGTGTCCTCAAGGCAGTCCGAAGTCAGGTTAGCCTGTAATAAACTGTCATTGATTGATTCAATGAGATTGTTGGAAATATTTGTCACTGAAGATTTCCATTTCTGCATGTTTGAGTTTTATTTCCCACTCTTGGAAAACAATCTCCTTTTCTGACTCTTCAATCTTAGGGAGATCAGCTAACCTTCCCTCAGTACTATCCTGCCAGTCAATATAATCAGAAATCTTCTCCTCAACTTCCCTGTAGTATGTCCTCAGATCAGACAATTGATTCACTAATGAATCGCTTGATTGACACAAGTCATGGATAGTGGCTAATTTATGACAGAAAACCACTTGTTGTTGAGCAAGGAGATTGTTTAGCTCTCCTGCTTCCTTCTTGAATTCGGCTATCTCGGGATTGACCTTTAATTGCTCAATCTTTTGTTGAAGTTCCTGGATCTAAGTATCTGTGCTTCTTATATCATATTCATGTTGAATATTTAAGTCATTGAAGTTCTTCTGTAGTTCTGCAAGTTGTGCTTACCATTGTTGAGCAATTACTTGTTTCTCATTCTCCAAACCCTGTTCTAGCTGCCTACTCCTTTCATATTTCTCCCTCACAAGTTGCTTCGCTTCAGAGGCTTTATCAATAGTGGCACTGGCATATGCTCCTGCAAATTGTGTGTCTTCCAAGATCCTCAGCAAGAGTAGCTTGAGCATCTTTCCAGATTACTTCAAAGGAAGCATTACTAGGGAATAAGGCAAGGGTTTGTTCAGTTCTCTTTCTTTTTCACTATTTGCTAACCATAGCTTTATGTTTCGGACTATAAAACACATCAAGAGGAGGAATTTCCTCAATCTTCAAAATGACCTCAGAGGTCGGGAATACCGAGATGACTTCCAAATCATCAGTGTCCAGAGGTTTATCAGAAGCCTCAATAGTAAGCGAGGTCTTCCCTGTGACTTCAGGGGTCTGTGTGATCTTCATCTAGAATGGAGTCTTCAGATTCTTAGGATTTGTTTCTTTAGTAAACTGCTCCCAAATTGCATCTAGATTTATGTCTATTTCTTCTACCTGTGAGGAAGAAGAAGTACCTGTCTCTTTTGTCTCAGATACATTAGGGACCTGTGAAGTACTAGCTGAAACTTTATCCTGCTCTGTATTTTACTGATGAATTCTCAATAAATCCAAAGGTAAGTGAGATGTCCTTTTCTCCCTGTACTGCTTAAACTAAATCAATTCCTCGGGACTTAATTGTGTTGCTGCATGTTTCTCAACATCTGAATAAATAGAAACTAATTCAAATAGGTCATCAAATCTGTCTGGCTCATTTGTGAATTGCCTGAGCTTAGCTTCTATAGTAACATTCTTGGTCGTATCATTAGGATCATATTGTCTATTGTGAATGGTTGGGAAATGTAGACACTGAATTTCTTCTATCTCAATAGTAGCATCCCTGGAATTATCAAGTGCATAGACACCACATTGAATAGGAAAGGTAAGCCACATTGTCTTTTTATTATCTTTCATGACTTTTGAAACGCCATTCCCTATAGTCTGGTAGCTATTTCTCGGGCTAGGAGTTTATCAAGAATATAAAGGGGAAACACATGAGCGTTTGCAAGGCTGCAACAATTCAAATATAAGTGAAGGACTCCTCTCGAAACCATCTTCCAATTGATAATAAATCATTGTTGGCTCCAGGTGAAAGTCTAGGAGCTCTCTCATTAAAAACACTTTGGTGTATAGGCAGCTTAACCCCATGGAAAATCTTATAGAGATGTGTTGAAGGAAATGTAACTAGGTTCAATCTTCATAAATGTACTTTTGATATTTGTATTTATTCAGGAAAATAAATATTATTTTTATAATATATATCAATGAGTTTCTTGCTCATTGAAATAGGTCTAGCACAAGTTAAAGTGCTATAGGTGAGTCATATAGTCTGTTGACCTCTACCGGTCAACTACCCATGCAGTACACCCCCTTTTCTCTTTGCAAGAAAAGGGCAGCACCTGATCAGCGTGTCCGTGCCATCCAGCAGTCATCAGCAGCTTGATCAATCTAATTGTAAACCCAGTCTGCGTGTATTAATTGTAAATAATCTTAGCAGATATGAGTCGTGTATGTGAATTGCCTGGGTGGACCTAACTTTCTAGTGGTAATCTACGTCCCGGAAGGTTTTTCGTCTCACCGATCCATGGATCGGCAGAGTTTTCCTTCAAACCTGACCCCAAAGCCGGGATGGATTTTGTCATTAGAACTTTAGGAGAATCCTAGTGTGTTGATCTGCTAGATTATAGTTGTGTCGCAGAACGGGGTGTTTTGTGAGGGTCTGTATTAAGTGGGTTTGTCACCTTGAGATGTAAATTGTAAAAAATCATCATGAAATGTGTCTTGAGGGTTGAAAATGTTTTAAATCCCCTCGTGAGTCCTAAGTCCTAGGTCCTAGGTGATGTTTCCGAAGGCTTAGTTCGATGATCCATTTAAAAAATGAAATAAAATAATAAATAATAAAAAAATTAAAAATTAAAAAATAAAATAAATAAAAAATAATAAAAAATTTTAAAAATTTAAAAATTTAAAAAAATAAAATAAAATAACATTTTAAGTGAATAAATAGACGGATGAGATCAAGAGATGTCTTGATCCTCATCAACGGTCGAGATCATTTCTACATGGATCACTCGAACTAGCCGTTGGGATCATTTCCTTTAAATAGGGTGCTAGGGGTCATTTCAGATCATTGGATCTGTGAGTCTAAGACTGAAGAAGCTCTCTTGTAAATCTGTTTCTGGTTAATAAAAGAAGACTTTGGGGTCCATATCTTGCTGGTGTTACTCTCTTAAAATGCTGTGAGATTGTTTAAATTTTCTGCATATGTTATTTTCAGCCATTAATAATAGCTTTTTGTAGAGTATTGTGAGCACAGGTATCTTGTTCACTTGCTAGGGTTTGGGTGCTGTTAGGGTTTCTGAAGTAATGGCAGGTATCTCCATTACTTCCTGAGATCTAGCAGCATTTTTGCCCTCTTTACTGATGGTTGTTTTGAGCTGTGCAGAAAGCATTTTCTGAAGGAATTTTGTGGGCGTTCGGGGAAGTTCTCGGCTGAACCAGCCAACTCCCGCAAGCATTTTTTGTTGAGCCCAGTTGGATTTGATCCTGGGTTTATCATTCGATTTATTTTTTAATTTGCATGAGAGATTTTCTGAAGTTCTTCACAGTGAAAATCTGAAGGCTTTATTTCTTTAAAATATTCCTGTGCTCATTGCTGAATCTGGCTGTTAAGGGGCCAAAATTGTAGATTAATCAGCTGTCTTAGGGTTTCAATTTTCTCTGATCTAGAGTTTCAAATTCTTGTTTTGTACAGTTTTTATTAGGGCTTAGGGTTTTTAGGTTAGCTTCTGGCATACTCCATCTTAAGTTCTCTTTCTCTTGCAGGTTACAGATAAGATCTGGAGGAAAAAATTTTGCAGGGTCATTTCTTCGTTGTCCAAAGAGCTATCTTTCCACGCTGCTGTTGGTCATCCTGTGGGCATTTGCCATTTCAAACGTCGGTTACGGTGCCTCTTTTCTCCTGCGGCTACGACGAAGCTATCGCACCCATTCAAAACAAAACCGATCGACCTTTTAAAACTGAGCGAGGATCAAATATTATTTTTGCTGTGGACGCCAGTTTTTATCGAACTCCATCCGCACAGCCGAGACGTCATCCTGCAGCATTTCCGATTTGCTTAGCGTATTTCCTTGGTTTGTTTGCTGCAGCAGTGAGGATTCGTGCAAATTGAGGTCGTTCCAATTCAAATCCGCTGCAGCATTCACCTCCGCCATCTAAATCGCACCTGCAAATGCACAAAGAAAACAAACTATACACGCCATGTAACTGATCCGAGCAAATCAAAGTTGTTTCAATTCGGTATCAACACGGTTTCGAATCAATCCTCAACGGCTCAAATCCGTCAGACGTCCAGGGTCAGTATACACAGATCCGTCCGCCACCATCGACTGAGGCAAGGGTATGATAAGCATAAGCGTTCAGGTGAACTGATTCGGGTTCTTTCCCTGCCGCCGTCGAGTTCCAGACGCAGGCGGCTTCACGAAATTTGAAGGTAAACGTATTCTCAAAGCTGCTCAGGTAAAATCGATTCCATCTTAATCGCAGGCGGCAACATCAGGATTTTCGACCAAGTTTCGATCTTATGCGTATACAGTATGGTGGTTAAGAAAATTTGCTGAGAGATATCGCGTGCCAGGTAATGTATGAGTGGTAATGCGTTTGTTTCCTTCTGTCAGCGTTAAAATTTGCCTGCGTTTTTCTGTTGACGGCTAGGTTTTCTCTGCAATACTCGTTCAAAGCTTTCGATTTTCATGCGTTTGGATTTATTTATCATTTATTTCATGATTATCGTATAGTTTCGTTCTTTAGGATTCTCATCGTTTTTTTTATGAGTTTTACTTTGTTCTTTTTTAGATTTTAATATAGATTCATAAAAATAAAAATTGGTTTGATTTTGTAAATGTTAGATTTTAATTAGATTTTTATTTATTTTTGTTTTAGTTTGGTTTTAAAATAAAAAAGAAATAATAATAAAAAGATTTTATTTAGTTTTTAGACTTAGATTTATTTCTTGTATAGTTAATTTTTAGATTTCATTTAGAATAGATTTTAATTTTATGTTTTAGATTATAGTTAGATTTTAATTTATTTTCTATAATTTAAATTTTTTTTTAATTAGATTTTATTTTAAAGTTCTTTTCATAAATTTTAGATTTAGATTTTTTATGACATAAAAAATAAAAAAAATAAAAAATAAAAAAAAGATTTAAAAAAATTTGAAAAAGTATAAAAAAAAAAATTTGTGGAAAATTCTCTTCGTCAGATCCAGTCATTTTCGGGAATTGTCGTATCTTTCATGCTGAGATCTAAATTTTCAAGTCGAGATGCGAATATGATATCTGGTTAATAATTCATGATTCTCGTGGTGGTTTAAGGCTTTCATCTTTTCAAAATTTTCTGTTGCTGGATATCGTTTTGGTCATTTTAAGAGCATTGTGATTTAGCTGATGACAAATGATTGCTGTTCACAGTTTATGTTTCTATATCATCTAGCAAGTAATCGTTTTAACCACAATCTCTTAAGGCATTGGTCTGCTAAATTAATCAAATCCATCGAGTGCTTTTTACATCGTATCTCGTGTCTCCCAACCAACTGGTCGACAGTTGGTCTCATCATCTCACAGGGACTACCCCCCTTAGCCGCAGGAGACAGGCTTAAACGGAGGGATCGGGGATCAGAGTGACAGCCCCCGGTCTGAGCGTTGTCGTGTCAATCTGCGCGACAACATTTTTTGGCGCCGTTGCCGGGGATAGAGTTTTTCTGTCCTTGGTGTTTCAACATATTTTCATCATTCATCGTTCATCTGTCTATCATTCGTTTGAGCCGGCAATGCCAACATTTTTTGGCGCCGTTGCCGGGGACATTGTTTTCTCGGCGTTTCAACGACAATCTTCCTTCTCATTGTTATCTTTTCATCTGGCCCGGCAACGCCAACATTTTTTGGCGCCATTGCTGGGGACAGAGTTTTTCTGTTCCTGGAGTTTCATCGACATTCATCTTCTCATATTTCTCATCTCTCATTTTGAGCTGGCAAATTCAACCTTTTGGGTTATCATTAGGATCTTTTATTGCCTTATTTTTCGCCATATCAGTAGCATCTCTTCGGTTTGTTTCTTGTTTGGGTGGCGACTCCACTTTCTCATTTTTCCTAGACAAGAAGCTTTCCTCATATCTGCTTGTGGTTACTTTTTGGATCCTAGAATCAGATTCATTGTTCAAGTGGCGACTCCACTTCTTTCATCTCTTGATTTTCTTGAGCTGAGATCTAGTTCTATCATTCATCTAATCCCTTATCATTCATCATGGATTATTCATTTAAGCCATGTCGTTTTACTGAACGTCTCCATGATTTTCCGGAAGATGCCATTCCTAAGTTACCTATTTTCTCGGGTGGTGATCCAATCGCTGTTAGAAGGCATCTAGTCTTGTTTACTCGCATCATGATCATATATTGTAGATCCCCTCAGTTTAATCATGAAGATATCAAAATGCGTCTATTTGTCCTTTCCTTAGAAGATGATGCTTTGAATTGGTTTAAGAATTTTCCTAAAGATTTTTTCACTTATTTGGAAAACATTATCAATGCTTTTGAAGATAGATATGGTTATCCAAACAGCTTGCCTTCTGCCTCTAAAATTGTGCAACATAATGAAAGTAATTTGATAAAACGTCCAGCTGATGGTGAAAGATCCCAAGACGACTCTTCATATCAGAATGTGTCATCCGCCGGAAATATTGCAGATCAAGTTCATGATAGTGAAAAATCAGGGACAAATGACAATGAAAGGGAAGAGCAAAAGCAAATTTTACGAGATCTAATGATGCTGGTGAGAAATATGGAAAGCAATCAAACTAATTACGCCAATGATGTCAAAACTTTATGCACCCACCTGGAAAAACGTAATAGGGAGATTGAGGTCACGCAAAATCAGCATGCTAAGGAAATTGAGGCCATGAAAACTAAATATGAAACAGAAATTGGAAACATGCATAGCAAAATGTCAGTCTTAGAGGAAAATATGGCGACCATGAAAGCTGATCATGATAGGGAAATTGACTCTATGCAAAACAAGTTACTAACTATGGAAGAGGAAATGACTATCATGACGTTCAATCATAATAATCAGTTGGCTGACATGCAAGCGAATCATAAAGAAGAAATAAATTTCATGCAGCATTACTTGATGGACATAAAGGAAAAGAACAATAAAATGATAAAAGACATGGAAGAACACCATGTCAGACAAATCGGTGATATAAAGTTTGAACACTCTAGACAGATGGATGCCATTAGAATACAGGTTCAAAGGTTTCAGCAATTGGAAGATGAAAGAAACCAGGTAACATCAACAGATCAGAAGTCTTCTCATTTGCTGCAACAAGCTCCATCTTATTATGAGGAGGTTATTGATTCGATTGAAAGATGGTTAATTGAAGGTAATCCGGATAGACTTAAGAATGATAAAGATCAGATGCGGGCTAAAGAAAGACATATCACGCATACTTCATCTGATAGTTTTGAAACAGAAAGTTCCAGGTCATCAGTAATTCAACCTGCCAGAAAGAAAAAACGTAAGAGAAAGAAAATAAGAAGAAGATTTGATGCATCAGACGGCCGTGAGCAACTTGATTTTCGGATAGGAAAGAGTCCTACCATATGCAAAATTGGACATGGCACATCCGACAAGCAGCCGACAGATTTGCCTGAAAGCAGGCAAATGCTCAGTATGCACTATATTGAACACATCTGATGCCGTAGGGCATCCTTTGTATCGTATTTCTAACCCTACTCCTTGTTTTTTCCGCATTTTCGTTTCTGCTTTAGATAGTTAATAAATGAAGAGCTTTTATCTTTATTGTGCTTAATGTATATGATGATTTTGGATGGACGCTACTTATTTTTGTGTTGTATGGATGCAGATTCTGGATTCTCACATTCCTGCAAGCAGCAACGTGTCCCCAAGTAGAGCCAGATGTTGACCTCTACCGGTCAACTACCCATGCAGTACACCCCCTTTTTTCTTTGCAAGAAAAGGGCAGCACCTGATCAGCGTGTCCGTGCCATCCAGCAGTCATCAGCAGCTTGATCAATCTAATTGTAAACCCAGTCTGCATGTATTAATTGTAAATAATCTTAGCAGATATGAGTCGTGTATGTGAATTGCCTAGGTGGACCTAACTTTCTAGTGGTAATCTACGTCCCAGAAGGTTTTTCGTCTCACCGATCCATGGATCGGCAGAGTTTTCCTTCAAACCTGACCCCAAAGCCGGGATGGATTTTGTCATTAGAACTTTAGGAGAATCCTAGTGTGTTGATCTGCTAGATTATAGTTGTGTCGCAGAACGGGGTGTTTTGTGAGGGTCTGTATTAAGTGAGTTTGTCCCCTTGAGATGTAAATTGTAAAAAATCATCATGAAATGTGTCTTGAGGGTTGAAAATGTTTTAAATCCCCTCGTGAGTCCTAAGTCCTAGGTCCTAGGTGATGTTTCCGAAGGCTTAGTTCCATGATCCATTTAAAAAATGAAATAAAATAATAAATAATAAAAAATTTAAAAATTTAAAAAATTAAAAAATGAAATAAATAAAAAATAATAAAAAATTTAAAAAATTTAAAAATTAAAAAAAAAAAAAAAAAAAAAAATATTTTAAGTGAATAAATTGACGGATGAGATCAAGAGATGTCTTGATCCTCATCAACGGTCGAGATCATTTCTACATGGATCACTCGAACTAGCCGTTGGGATCATTTCCTTTAAATAGGGTGCTAGGGGTCATTTCAAATCATTGGATCTGTGAGTCTAAGACTGAAGAAGCTCTCTTGTAAATCTGTTTCTGGTTAATAAAAGAAGACTTTGGGGTCCATATCTTGCTGGTGTTACTCTCTTAAAATGCTGTGAGATTGTTTAAATTTTCTGCATGTTATTTTCAGCCATTAATAATAGCTTTTTGTAGAGTAATGTGAGCACAGGTATCTTGTTCACTTGCTAGGGTTTGGGTGCTGTTAGGGTTTCTCAAGTAATGGCAGGTATCTCCATTACTTCCTGAGATCTAGCAGCATTTTTGCCCTCTTTACTGATGGTTGTTTTGAGCTGTGCAGAAAGCATTTACTGAAGGAATTTTGTGGGCGTTCGGGGAAGTTCTCGGCTGAACCAGCCAACTCCCGCAAGCATTTTTTGTTGAGCCCAGTTGGATTTGATCCTGGGTTTATCATTCGGTTTATTTTTAATTTGCATGAGAGATTTTCTGAAGTTCTTCACAGTGAAAATCTGAAGGCTTTATTTCTTTAAAATATTCCTGTGCTCATTGCTGAATCTGGCTGTTAAGGGGCCAAAATTGTAGATTAATCAGCTGTCTTAGGGTTTCAATTTTCTCTGATCTAGGGTTTCAAATTCTTGTTTTGTACAGTTTTTATTAGGGCTTAGGGTTTTTAGGTTAGCTTCTGGCATACTCCATCTTAAGTTCTCTTTCTCTTGCAGGTTACAGATAAGATCTGGAGGAAAAAATTTTGCAGGGTCATTTCTTCGTTGTCCAAAGAGCTATCTTTCCACGCTGCTGTTGGTCATCCTGTGGGCATTTGCCATTTCAAACGTCGGTTACGGTGCCTCTTTTCTCCTGCGGCTACGACGAAGCTATCGCACCCATTCAAAACAAAACCGATCGACCTTTTAAAACTGAGCGAGGATCAAATATTATTTTTGCTGTGGACGCCAGTTTTTATCGAACTCCATCTGCACAGCTGAGACGTCATCCTGTAGCATTTCCGATTTGCTTAGCGTATTTCCTTGGTTTGTTTGCTGCGGCAGTGAGGATGCGTGCAAATTGAGGTCGTTCCAATTCAAATCCGCTGCAGCATTCACCTCCGCCGTCTAAATCGCACCTGCAAATGCACAAAGAAAACAAACTATACACGCCATGTAACTGATCCGAGCAAATCAAAGTTGTTTCAATTCGGTATCAACACGGTTTCGAATCAATCCTCAACGGCTCAAATCCGTCAGACGTCCAGGGTCAGTATACACAGATCCGTCCGCCACCATCGACTGAGGCAAGGGTATGATAAGCATAAGCGTTCAGGTGAACTGATTCGGGTTCTTTCCCTGCCGCCATCGAGTTCCAGATGCAGGCGGCTTCACGAAATTTGAAGGTAAACGTATTCTCAAAGCTGCTCAGGTAAAATCGATTCCATCTTAATCGCAGGCGGCAGCATCAGGATTTTCGACCAAGTTTCGATCTTATGCGTAAACAGTATGGTGGTTAAGAAAATTTGCTGAGAGATATCGCGTGCCAGGTAATGTATGAGTGGTAATGCGTTTGTTTCCTTCTGTCAGCGTTAAAATTTGCCTGCGTTTTTCTATTGACAGCTAGGTTTTCTCTGCAATACTCGTTCAAAGCTTTCGATTTTCATGCGTTTGGATTTATTTATCATTTATTTCATGATTATCGTATAGTTTCATTCTTTAGGATTCTCATCGTTTTTTTTATGAGTTTTACTTTGTTCTTTTTTAGATTTTAATATAGATTCATAAAAATAAAAATTGGTTTGATTTTGTAAATGTTAGATTTTAATTAGATTTTTATTTATTTTTGTTTTAGTTTGGTTTTAAAATAAAAAAGAAATAATAATAAAAAGATTTTATTTAGTTTTTAGACTTAGATTTATTTCTTGTATAGTTAATTTTTAGATTTCATTTAGAATAGATTTTAATTTTATGTTTTAGATTATAGTTAGATTTTATTTTATTTTCTATAATTTAAATTTTGTTTTAATTAGATTTTATGTTTAAAGTTCTTTTCATAAATTTTAGATTTAGATTTTTTATGACATAAAAAAATAAAAATAAAAAAAATAAAAAATAAAAAAAAAAGATTTAAAAAAATTTGAAAAAGTATAAAAAAAATTTGTGGAAAATTCTCTTCGTCAGATCCAGTCATTTTCGGGAATTGTCGTATCTTTCATGCTGAGATCTAAATTTTCAAGTCGAGATGCGAATATGATATCTGGTTAATAATTCATGATTCTCGTGGTGGTTTAAGGCTTTCATCTTTTCAAAATTTTCTGTTGCTGGATATCGTTTTGGTCATTTTAAGAGCATTGTGATTTAGCTGATGACAAATGATTGCTGTTCACAGTTTATGTTTCTATATCATCTAGCAAGTAATCGTTTTAACCACAATCTCTTAAGGCACTGGTCTGCTAAATTAATCAAATCCATCGAGTGCTTTTTACATCGTATCTCGTGTCTCCCAACCAACTGGTCGACAGTTTGTCTCATCATCTCACAGGGACTACCCCCCTTAGCCGCGGGAGACAAGCTTAAACGGAGGGATCGGGGATCAGAGTGACAGCCCCCGGTCTGAGCGTTGTCGTGTCAATCTACGCGACAACATAGTCAAAAGAAAATAGGCATGTTGCATCATGTATATGTTTGTATAGAAGTCAAAGAACTCTCCTCCAAGCAAAGTCAAGTCTCCTCCAAAGAAAAGGCACCATCAAAGAGTCTCCTCCAAGCATGTGACACCATCAAAAGAAGCCAACCGAAGCTAAGACATCAAGTCAGCCTACAAATAGTGAGTCGACCTTCAAGTCGGCCTAAAGGAGGGACAAACCTCTATATATAGAGGTTGTCCACTCCCTCAAAAGAACGCACTCACATCTCTGAAATCTGCGAAGTAAAGAGGCAAGTAAAGGGTAACAAAGGACGAAGGAGAGGTCTCCAAGTGCAGCGAAGAAGGTGAAGCCTAGACCGAAATCAAGAGGACCATTTCTAGGGCAGCCGCAGTCACACGTGCGAGAAAAGAAAAGGTTGTCTACGG
The DNA here is from genome assembly GCA_031772625.1 of Pinus tabuliformis. Classification (NCBI taxonomy): domain Eukaryota; kingdom Viridiplantae; phylum Streptophyta; class Pinopsida; order Pinales; family Pinaceae; genus Pinus; species Pinus tabuliformis. The sequence goes on along the minus strand of CM062810.1, from coordinate 119,681,618 downwards.
TCATAACAGCAGTAGTATATCAGTATCACATCTTTCATTTGTTTGGGCTAGAACTTGTGTTCCATGGGGACGTGTCCCCCAGGGTCGGGTGCGCGCACCTCTCGCACCCCACGCACCCAGGACAGGGAGACGTCTGGGGAAACGTTTCCCCACGTCCCCCTTTTGGAGAGACGTGGGGAGACGTTTCCCCAGTGTGGGGGACGCGACTCCCCAAAAGGGGGACGCCCCCTCAAAATGGGCTATGCGTCCCCCCTTAAATTTACTTGTAAACAATGATTTATGACAGAGGAAACCTAGTATTTGATCATATTGCCCTATTAATGCTATGCAATTCATGGTAATGTTAAATTCTTAAAGTAAAAGTGACATTCTCCTTTATCTTTCATTTTCATCCTTTTACTTAAATTTTTAACATTACCGTGAAATGACTCAGGATGTTTGAGAGTGGTTTTGACTTCATTGGATTTCATATGCAGAAAGTAGAATTTTAGATCTCACTCAAAATCCAGCAGACTTAACAGCTTTTTGGGAATTCAGGATTCGATGGATTGCAATGTTTCCATTGCATTTTGTCATGTATAAGGGTATGGAATTAGTATTTAATCAAGAGCACCAAGCCCTTTGTGTACTTTAGAGTGACTTTTAGACTCATCACTAGACTGTTTTTGAGTTTAGTTATATCAATTTACTATTCCAGTCTTTAGATTTCAGTATATATTATAGCTATTTTGCTTAGTACTAATTACATTCTAGAATGATGAATGATGAATTTTAATTTTAAATCAATTTAGAATCTAAAATGATGAATGATGAATTTAATTTTAAGTCAATGTAGATTCTAGAATGGTGAATAATGAATGATGAATATGTATCAGAGTATTTCATTATTGAATCTCGTGGTCTACGGATGAATCATGTATGTATTAGTAAGGATGATGAGTATGGATCAATGTATTTCATTACTTAATGAAATTATGTATGTATCATTGTATTTATGCTTTCATTATTGAATACGAATTTGAAATATATATATAAATTATATACCCCGACGTCCCCCCGTCCCCCCTAAATTTCCCTAAAATTTGAGGGTACTCCCACACGTCCCCCTTGTGCGTCTCCCCACACCTGCGTCTCCCCGTCCTAGAGTCTTGGTGGAACATTGACTAGAACATAGGCCTAAAGGGCCTCCCACCCAAGCAAAGAAGTAAGAAAGAAGAGCAAAGGTAATAGGGTTGTTCTAAAGCCTATTACAGCCACACGTGCGAAGAGAAGGAGGTTGTCTCTACCTGTATAACAGCCCTCCTGTTGATTTGGGGTAGCATCAGATGTGCTCTAACCTCAAAACTTGGTGGAAAGGCTAAAGCACATGAGATCTCCAATACCCAGAAATGGTTTGGGCAGATTCTAAACAGTTTGAAAGATATTAAAATAATTAATATTTTTAATGGAATCCCTAAGTCTAAACTTAGAGAAATTAAAATATTACTGAGAATTAATATAAAACTGTGTTAGAAGGGTCCAAAAGTCATGGATCAAACCAGAATTAATCTTAGCCATTGATTAGGGACTTAATCTCGGCCGTTGGATTGTCAACGACAAAAGTATAAGAGGAGGCTTGAGGGTCACTTGGAGAACACACCGAGTTGATCAAGATTTCGATTTTCTGGGGCAAGGTTTGCTGAGGAAGTCGAAAGAGTGATCAGAGTTACAGCTGAGGGTCAGGGAATACAGAAGCAGAGAGGCAGAGACAATACCAATAGGATCAACGCAGAATGCGAGAGAGAGGGACGCAGAGCCAACCAGAGGTTCACGCAGAGCCAGCCAGGGCTCATGCAAAGGCAGCCAGGAGTTGTGCAGTGCCTCAGAGAGCCAGCGTGGGTGACACAGAGGCTCTAAGGGCTGACGCAATGCCTCCAGATGCTGACGCAGGGCGAGCTAGGGTGATGCTAGGTAGACGTTGGGCCAAAAAGGGCTGACGCAGTCCCTAGAGGCTAACGTTGGGTTTTCGTGGGACAGATTGGAGCTGGGAGTTGTCGGAGTGTTTATCCGGGGTTTCAGCCAGAACATTTGTCTCTGACTGAGAGGTACTACTACCGAGATTATTCTCTGTTGGGTGAGCCGGTTTTGGCACCCAGATTGTATTCTGAAACTGCTTAATAATTAAAACCCTCAAATAGCTGCACCAGTTTTCCCACATTGGGTTTTTCTGAGGACATTGGTCCATAAACAACAATGTCACTTGTGTGCTTGTTTTGTTTCCTTCAATTGATGATTTGTAATGTGTTGAGCATGTACTTGTATTTATTTTCAGTATTTACATGGTAAATAACTTGTAAATAAATCAGAAAAGTACATGAAGGGTTTCTAACAATTAGGCTTAGAAATTCCAACATGGTATCGGAGCGTGGTTGCAGATCACAAGATCACTGAGGGCATTAACCGAGCAGAGCAGCAGCAGCAAAAACAGCTGTCCTGAGTGTCAGAAGTTGTTCCTAGCGGAAAAGCAGTAAGGAAGGGTTGACGTAGTGCCTACGTCATCAGTTCGAGCCAGGAAGAGGATCAGCGCAGTGGCAGAGAGGAGCAGACCTGACCTACGCAATGCCCAGTCACCTTTCTCAGTCAGGAAGGATTGACGCCCGTGGCCAGGAGGTACAGATTTTGCTAGTGCCAGGATTGCGCAGAGCCCAGAGGCTCTAACCTTCAATTTGTTGGGGCATAGGAGGCTATGTGTAAGTTGCGGAGTGAAGCTAGTGGGGTACTGTGGTCAGAAGAGTACCTAACAGGGCAAGACCAAGGAGGAGGGAGTTGTTGCCGAGGATTTCTTGCCAAGAAATCTGAATCAGTGGTGCAGCTGCACTAACAATCGGAGTGGGGGCATGTCAACATTGGCAGAGGGGTTTCTAGGAGGTAAATCGAGGCTCAGAGGGAGTCACACCGAGAACTTCCAGAAGGTAAGTAGAGGAGCAGCGAGATGGAAGTGAACGGGGTAAGAGATCAGGACAGACTAGACGGAGCCCCAAACTTCGTAGTCTGAAAGGCCAAAATCTTGTCCGTTCTACACAGGGATCATGTCAAGCACTTCGCCTTGAGGACGATAGTTATCCTAGTTGACCCAGCTGAGAACAACAAGTACGAGGAGGCAATGGCGAGGGCCAAGAGCATCATCCTTGACGAGGTCAAGGACCATGTAGTACCACATATTGCCGAAAAGGACACGACAAATGAGATGTGGGAGGCCCTAAGGAAATTGTACCAGCATACTTCTATGCATAGGAACTGGCTTTCAGTCTACAGTTCATTTTCCATTTTTTCCTAGATGCATGATTAAAACATGTAGATGCATAAATCATTTAGCTGCATATCATTTTTATAAAAAATAAAAAATAAAAAAATCGATATTAACCATTTATGGATGAAAGGATCTAGAATGCAGATTAAACATTCTTTGGAGCACAAGGACTACATTGAGGAATGGTATCGAAACGCGATTGCGCCACGACATTCATCCGTTCTTCAAGAGATCTTTGCGGCAAATCTAAAGGTCAAAATGACTTCTCATGTCCTCATACACAATCAAGTACATTTTGCAAATTTGGATATGAACATTTTAGAAAGTTTAATCCGTAAATGGCTCCATTGGAAACATTCATATACTTAAAAAAATTTAAAAAAATATTCTTTCAAATAGGATAAACTAGGAAATAAAATCAAGCTTGATTGCATTTTTTTTAAGTTCTTGATTACATTTTATTTAAGTTTTTAGACTTTAAAATATTTAGATTTTTATTTATTTTGTTGCATTTTTTCATTAACATCACAAATATTTTCAATAAAAATTCATGTTTTGATTTTAAATAAAAATTAAAATATATATATATATATATATATATATCTTCATGTTTTTGAATAAGGGAAATGTAAATTTTTAAATAAAAATGTAAATTCTTTTTTTAAGAAGAATTGACAAATTGATAACTGGCTCTCATGCGACCTGTAAAAAAAAAATCTAGCTTAAAAGTCAAAATCCAAAATTCATCATTAAAAAAAAAAAAATAGATCTTTCTTTAAATTGGTGAATATCTATTCCCTTTTTGAAGAGCTGTAGAAATGGCTAGTTTCTGCAGCCAAGCCTGATTTGATCCATATCACCCACATGAGAGCCATCACGATCCGATAATATTGGTAATCTATCGCCAATATGTACTGAGAGAAAAGGCTACTTCAACGCTGGATCCATCCACAAGGTTTCCCTATTCTACGCTTTTACTTAGTTGTAGGATCACTTGGTAGGAAAACTTTTCCTTTTCTTTGTCTTACTTGGCCTGAACTACCATCTCTTCCTGCACTCATAAATGTTAGCCAAAAGAGACATTTGAAACATTATCCACGGTAATCTATTAACATGATCTAATGGTATACTGGAGCAAGAAACTGTTGATTGCCAAAAGATGAGTTGACCAGTGACACGGAAGGAGAACCAGCAAGCCCTTCACACTTAACAACCAATGTGTCCTTTCCCCCGCACTAGCTTGACCCCGCTCTATAACCAATGAAAGATTCAAAGTGGCAGCATGTTTAGTATATAGAGACAGATGCATATTGACCGTCCGTATGAATTGAGACTCGAAATGAAATTCTTATTTCAATAGCAAAAACAGATATGCGTATTTCTCTTGTGTCATTCTGTTGGGGCGAGTAGTGAAATATAGATTTTCTTTACTTCATTTGGGGTTTCAGGATACTTGGTGAAGGCGATTCAACATTACACTCTTCAATGAGGCCACCGAGGAAATTCTGATCAGAATCCCACCAGCGTTAGAAGCAGTTACCTGAAGCAGAGGAAATGTGTAGCAGCTTAAAAACGTCAGTTTTAAAACACGATTTCTGGCCAAATGAAAACGAATTTCGAAAAAATAAAACATGATTTTTTCTCAGAACGGGGTCAGTTATAAAATGCGGGAACAATTTTCTCAAATTCATAACCAATTGGGAGATATTCGAGGTTCTCTGGAGCCTTACTTGGCAAATTGCGTGAGAAAAAAACGGTTTGCAATTAATGCACAGAGGCAGTTGTGGCCCTAATCTACAGGAGGTAGATCCGCCACGGAGATGCTAAGCAATACCATATCAATTATCAACTTGGTGAGCTAGATAGAAGCATTCGAGTTGTCGCTCCTATGCAATTTTGAAAGATGTTGAGAAAGAAGTATCCTCAGTTTTTCCCAGCAACATAATGTTACAAACAAAAGACTGCACATTATGGCGAGTTCCAATATACCGGGCCTGGAGCAACGCAACACAGTCAGAAGAAGAGGCATCAACAGAGGCAGAAGAAGAAAGCGATATTTATATGGATTGAAGGACTCTCGCAGCTTCTGAACTCTACGTTCTTTCCAGCCCCCTCTATAACATTCAATTAAAAAATCTAGTATTTGGCTTGTGTTGGAGGACATCTTTTGTGGTTGTGATTATATATAAAAATCTGCCATGGAGTCTTTGAGATTAGCAGTTCTAGGTTCTACTCATCTAGTTTCTCGTTTTGTCATTCAAGTTGTGATACTTATGGTAATATTGTTGAATGGTTGCACCTATGGAGCTGCAAAAAATGATTTTGATGGCGCTCCTAGTCCTAGTCGGAGCTTGGATACAGGAGGTGTTTCTTCTATTTCTCTGCCATTCATCTCCACAGTGGGAGGGTCGTTTTTGGCCTACGTCTTTACGTTCATTTTCTTCGGTTGACACCAGAAAAATGGAATGGAGATACAACATCGACGAGACAATAAAAAAAGGAACAGAGTAGCATATGAATATATGTATATGTTAAATGTTTACTCTGTCACATCCAGATCCTGTAGACTCTCATTAAATAAATATAGAATATGATACCTCCAGGCTCCCCTATTTCTATAATAAAATATAATTTTCGAGTATATAAAAAAAAAAAAAAATAATAATAATAATAATAAAATAAAAATTTTGTTCTATTTGCTAATTTTTCTAGAAGAGACATTGATCAATTTGAAGATTGGACTGGTTATTTGTTCATAACAAAATGCATAGTTGTGTGTACTTAACTATCTGTTCAAGATTTTAGCTACAGAAACTGCGTAATTCTGTAGCTGAACCACAATTCTGCAGTTGAAAAACAATTCTGCATGTATGTATTTAATTCAATGATCTACTTGTCAACAATGCATTCTAATCAAAAAATCACAATCAATATTTTTTGGTTTTGTCTAATGATTATGTTTTCAAGCATGATGCAGGAAAGAAAAAGAACTACGAAGGTGCTTTATCTGCAAGAATGATTGATGAATTTTTATCGAAGATTGTTTTACAGGAATCATTAAGCATTTGCAAATAATATTTATTTATCTTTATGAAATGCTATGATTCAAACATAAATTGAGGAAATTGTTTTCTTTTAGAAATTGGATTTATTATCACAATTGTGAAATTGGACTAACTATTTGAAATAAAAACACGTCATGAACCTGTCAATTATGCAAATTTTTCATATGTACCTAGAGAAATTGATCACTTCTCTTTGAACACACTCACGTTTGTTGCAATGTTAGTGCCATGTTTGTTTTCAGGTTCTAGGGCAATCGGAGAATTGAAGGAAGCCAATTTATGCATGGTTGGTTTTCTATGACCAATTTCAAGAAACATAAACCAATTGAATCCATTTCTATCATCCATAAATGCCATCATTTTTCCTCTCCAAACTCACAAGCTATCCAAGCATCATCATCACCATTTTGCTTGCAAAGAGTTTCATGTTTCCTTCACATTTTCCATTTACATTTTCCATAATTTCCATTCATTAACCCATTAATAGAGACATTTAGCTCGCTTACATGCTGATTTGTCATTTTTCTTTCCGTTCGCTTGTTTACCCTCTTGTCATTTTCCTTTCCATTAAATAAACCTTGATCCACTGCAAAATTTTTCATTCATAGTCCTTCCAAAATCATCATTTCATACTCGCGTTAGATGATGGAGGATTCATTAAGGCCTCCCTTCTAACAAGTCTTGGCCTATCGACATTAGCACATTATCTAGGTTCAAGGCTAGAGTCCTTATTAGTACCTTGAGGCTTGTATGCATCAATGACAATTTCTCTCGCTAACAATCATGGGAATACATCAATGTCCCTTGATCGTCAGATCTTCCAAGTGGCTTGACATCAGCTCATTTATTCGCACTTTGAAAGATGTACTTAGGTACCTTGGCACTCGTTGACATTAATGGCGAATTTGCCTCGCATTGGTTAACGGAATTCATCAATGGTCGGTAATTCAATGACTTCTCTCATGTTTGACAGCAACACATTCATTCGCATGATTAGAATTGTACCATCGGGTTTTGTAGCAGATGAAGACTATATCATTCAACATTTTGCAACGGATACAACAGATTTAGTAGCAGCAATAAAGAATCCACTTTCACCACCTCATCCACTATTTATGCAACCAAGAAACAGATGAAATTCTACATTCTATTCCATGATCCAGCAGTAGCTACAACTTCTCTACATATGCACAATTTGTCCACTTCCTAGGTAAGTAAAGGTGTGTTATTTTCTAGATTTTAATCATAGAATTCCTTGAATACTGAAGTTATAATTTTTGGAAAATACTTCACCATATTTCCTTTCTCATTTGAAAAAAATCGTAAACACCTTTAGTTGGGGGGAAAGGACATCCATTTATTATCATTCCATTTCACTTCATTTCATCCTAACATACTTGTCTTAATCATTATGATTGCATTATGGTTCAAAAGTTATGTGATTTGAAAATAAATGCCAAAATGATGAGCATATTATATGGCTGATTTATGCATTCTTAAACATGTTCAATGAATCTTGCTGCAACAAAAAGAAACAAGGTATTGAAACACAAGAACCAATACCAATTAAGATTTGGTTGTCACACAAGAACCAACCAAACATGTTGCAATTCAATATATGACAAGGAATACTTTGCAAAATGAAATAAAATTGTCAAATACTATCAAATGCAAATTTTAAGGAATGATATAAGCCAAGCTCCTTCAAAAGCAAATCATGATTAAGCAATGCGGTAGATTGCATGAGAACATGCAATAACGTCAGTTGGGGGGAATGTAGAGTCTCCAAAATGTATTCAAAATATCATCCACTTTCCCCTTTATCACCACCATTTCACTCACATGTCACAACTCCATAACCATATAACTTTTCATTAGCCTCCATTTTCATAATTATATGGGTTAGCTTTGTGTTTTCCAAAAGTTAACGACTTCTAGTATTATAAGTGAATTAAATGGTTAAAATTTAGAAAAATGACATATACTTGCTAATACTTAAAAGTGGCTTGAGTTTCATGACATGTGTAGGTCATTTGGAAGCTTCCAAGGCACCCTTATGTGGCCTCCAATACTCAAATTCGAATTATCTTCAAGATATGGAAGAAGATTTGGATAAAGGTCAAAGAGGATATGTGTCTCATCATTACCTATTTGAGTTGTAACTCTATGAGATTTTCTAGGGATCTAGGGAGAGAATAATGGACATTCATTAATGAGGTAGCTTTTTATGTTCTTGTATAAATAGGAGAGCCTTCTCCTTTCAAAGGCATGTGTAAAGTTGGGGAAATGCTCATGTTTTGAATATAGAATTTGGATTTGGCACCATGCTCATGAGTGATGTTCACCTTGATTTGGTTATGCTTGCATTTGGAGCCTCTCAACTTGCCATCTCTCATGCTTTTGGATTGACCACCTATAATGTGTGAGATTTATTGTTTTTCATAGATTAAGATTTATTACTTTCATAGATTAAGATTTATTTCTTTCATATATTTTCTTGTGTGAGAGGTTAAGAGTGATTGTCTTTATTTTCTTTCTACCTAGAAGTTAAGGGCATTTGTTTTTATTTTCTTTCATATCTTTTCTTGTGTGAAAGTTTAAGAGTGATTGTTTTTATTTGCTTTCTACCTAGAAGTTAAGAGCATTTGCTTTTATTTGCTTTCATATCTTTTCCTATGTGAGAGGTTAAGAATGATTGTTTTTGCTTTCATTTCTAAAAGAGTGGTGTGCTTTTCAGTTCCTGCAAGATTGAAAGATTAAGATTTCAATTTTGTGCATTGTACTATAATTGTACTATAATTTCTTTTGAATTGAGTGCTGAATTAGAATAGGTGAATTTGGTTTTTCATTATTTGGTTTCGTAGTTAGATTGATCTAAATTGAAAGTTAATTTCTAGCATATATAGTGCACGCATGCTTTGCAAGTTTTACGAAACCGTCGCGTTGACAATTAAATGATAGGTAATTAATTTGCCTCAACAACCTCTTAACAATTTATCATAATTTTGGGGAAAGGACCGTTGACTTGTGGAATCATGGGAGTGCCTTGAAGCTAAGCTTCCTCTCGTTGGATCTCCAAGCAACCTTCTAGATCTCATTCGAAGGACAAAGGTGAAAGAGGAAACAAACAATTAGAGTAGTCTTGCTTTCCTCCAATCACATGGATCACATAGCCATCCTTCATTTGCACTCACTAATAGTCCATGTGAAAACTTAAATTAATAAAATTAACCAAGAGTGCAATTCAAAACCTTTCGTGACAGCATCTTTGGGGCCACGATCTCCATTTGCAATCATTTACTTTTCAAGCAATCATTTACTTTTCTGGCACTAGTCTTTATTGTCATTTCATTTTCTTATGAATTGTTCATTTACATGCTTGTAAGTTACGTGCTATTAATTTCATGTTTTTGGTAATTTAATAAAACTCCTAGAATATTTCATTTAACATTGCTAATTCCTTATCTTAGCCTTAGCTTATTTTCTTAGGGTTTAACCCCCTTGGCTTCGCTAGGTGTTAGCCTAGATTGAGGAGTCGATATTGAGTATGCCAACTCAATTCGAGACTTGCCCCCAAGGCCACACTTAGCGGATTAAAGATTTATTCCACGTAACCCAAGGTGTGGACTAGGTAGCAACAAGAAGCATATGACCAATGCAAGTGGCAAAGATAAAATGGCACATCATCAGCTAATGGTGTTTTTCAGGGGCTGCATGGTTGGCTAGTTGGATGTGAAGAATAAGAGAAAAAGTTTCTCCTATAAGAATCACCCATTTTGGTGGGTAACAGGTTCATTTGGTATAATTTCAAGCAAGGGAAGGAAAAGGTGCAAGCAAGGTTAGACAAGGTGTATGGCCATTGGGATAACATCTCCTTTTCTAGTTCTAAGAGGCTAGTCAATGTGTTGATTAAGACTACTTGATTGTATCATTTAACTATCTAGACTTCCATATTGGTGGGGCAGGTGATGGATTCAAATCCCTCATCTTTGTACAAGCTAAATATTTCTCACTCAGTGTCCCTCAACTTCTATGCCCTTGTTCACAAAGTTTGAAGCCTCATCCCTCGCCCTAGTAGGAAGAAGGGCTAGTTGTGGTGATGGGAGGTTGTTGCCTAGAGATCTGTCAAGTTCATGAGAAATTAAAGCCTTATGATTGCTCACAAGCATAGATGGGAGCTTTAGGAGGCCAAATAGAAGTTGGAGGAGGTCCATATCTTCTTGGAGGAGGATTTACAAAGGACTATTATTTAGGAAGATGCAGCATGGTTGTACTTGGTGTTTTGAAAAGAGTAGGAATACATAGCCATAGGGGCAAAGGTTCACGTTCAGTTACAAAAGATTCAGGAGGGGCTGAGGGATCTAAGTCCTTGTTTGACTTTTGAAGAAAAAAGTGGTTATTGATAGGGCTTGGTCTTCCAAGAGTTAATGGTATTTTGATAGTCTTTTTTAGCTCCTTTATGCTCTCAAGTGTTTTGGCTTCAGTTAGCCTACTTTTTAAGTTTTGTAAACATTTGCTAAGTGCTTCTTGCAATTACATTCATAATTGGCATTTTTTTATACTATAACAATGTACATAATGTTCCCATTAATAGTCAAATGAAGCTTTGGTGTCAAAAAATTAAATAATAATTGCTAATATACCTACTACATTTCCATACTCACACGAGGTTCCACTTCCATCAACTTTTGCTCCAATATTTGTGTTCTTGATATTAACGCTGCTTCCACTACCTGTAAAAAATCAACTTTAAATATTAAAATCAGATTTTGGAATTTATTTGCAAGTTAAACCTAAAAATATAAATAAACAAGTACTAAAACAAAAGAACCACAAGATAGGATATCAACCACTTGATTATGAGTTGTACACACTAACTAAAACACAAATAGTTCTACTTGTCTTCATACTACATAGTATATAAATAATGAGCAGATCCACAATAGTGGCATACCTTGATTTCAAACATCAAAAGTTAAAATAGTGAACATAAATAAAATAAAAAAGTTAAAACCTTGGAGCCCTGGGAGTTAGTTTTATGTATGAGATCAATGTCACGATCAAACATACTTTTTTCTAACCAAATTAGAGATGATGTTGTTAAGATTCTGATGGAATTAGCGATTATATGTGCTTATGATTTATGATGTATGTGATTATTTAACTGAAAACAACTTCTTCTATTTTACATAGCACAGAGATATATAAAATAAAGGATATGTACAAGGAGCAACAAATGCAAACACTCTGCTTAGCACTACTAGAACCGAATTCAAATTAGAATAAGAAAACGCATCTACAAATCTTGATCCATAGAATTGAATGACTACATGTTAATTTTAGTTAACAACGGTATGTTCTATGTTTAACACAATTACTTCAATGTCATTTAGCATCCCAATGACAATTTCCAATTTAGTTTTCCAATAGAAATCACATTAACCATAAATCACATTGTCAGTGACTGTAAATAGAACATGAATAATAAAATGCAGAAGACAAGCCAAGACAAGAGGACACCAGATTTGGCTGATGCTAGGGAAAAACCCCAAGATGGGTGTTGATTTCTGGTAACACTGGATGAGCTCTAAGTCTCAAAATTTGCAAGAAGGCTTGGACACATGTATTCCACAATGCCCAGAAATCGTTTTAGGAAATTTCATCCAGAGACAATTTTATTAAAATAATTAATTATTTTTAATGGGACCCTAAGTCTAAACTTAGGAAATTAAAATAATTAAAGGGTAATAATCTGTGGGTGAAACTTCTAGAAGAAGATGAAGATCGAGTCCAAATGATCTAAGCCATTGATTAGAATCTAATATGGGTCGTTGGTTCTCAACTAGAGGATTATAAGAAGGACATTGATGGGTATTTGGAAAACACACTAGGCGGATACTCAGTTACCCGAGTAAAATTGATTTTCTCATTGGTCGAAGTTCGGCAAGAAGAAATTGATTTAGAGGGAGAGTTGCAGGTGAGGAGGAGCAAGAGGATAGCAGCATCAGTTGAGAGTGCAAGAGCAGAAGACGCAGAGCAGAGAAGGGGTAGTGTAGAGGCTGTGACGCAGAGGGACAGCACAGACACTGATGGTGGGACTGCGCAGTCCTCACGCAGAAGTTGACACTGTGAGACGCAGAGGGTGCAACAAGTCCTCTCCTGGATCAGAATCTCGCCAGGAAGTGTGAGAAAACTGTCAGTAAATTTCTCACAGAGATTCCTCTTCTATCCTGCTAGTTGTATCTTGTACATGAGATTTTCGCTAAAGATTAATAAAAAAACCCTCATCTACTACATCGTTTTTCCCGCATTGGGTTTTTCCGAGGACAATTGTCCAAAATAATTGTGTCATTGTGATTATACTTGTGCTAGTATTTTTCCTTGCATTTACATTCCGCAGTGTTTTAATTGTGAAGGCTACAATAGAATTTATTTCGATATTTTCCGTAGAAATACTGTGAATAGCTTATTCTCGAATTAATAAGTAGAAGAAATAATATCAGTCACTGCAGTTGGATTTTATTTAGAAATTTTCACAATGGGGAAACCCTTTGATTAATTCTCCCTATTATTATATCAAATGTTCAGCAGAGAGAGAGAGAGTACAAAAAGTCAAAATTGACTTGCCAAATCAAAGTCCAAATAGCCCTATCAAATCTGCAATCAACTATAGTCAAATTCAGCCCTAACCAAAAAGTCAAAGATGGTCAACGCAACAACAAAACTTCCCCTTTGAAGCTCGGCAAAGCTAGTCAAACTCGGCCTCCTTAACTGGTAAAACAATAGTCAAAATAGTCAACCAAACACTTATCAAACTCGGTCAACTGAAGTCAACTTTTGCAGTCAAACTAGCATGTGGTCAACGCAAGTCAAAGTGCCAAAAAATTCTCGGTTTATGTGCCAAACTGTATAGCCTACCAAAAATGAAAATTTCCCACAAAAATCGCAGTCAAAGGATGAGTCAAAGTTCCTAGTCAACATTGGTCAAACTCTGCAACAGGTTCAAATTTCGGCCTGTAATCTACCAAGAAAATTCGTACTCCTTGCCACATGTGTGAGAGAAAAGGTATGCCCAATAGATGTACGAACCAATGAGAGAAGGAGAGAGAAGAATGTGCAAGTGAGTGAGGTGCCAAATGAGGTTGGAGGTCACTTGTATTTATACAAGTCGAGGGGGAAGTGACATGTCCATTGGGCTTCATGAGCCTATTATCGCTCAAACTAGTAGGGGTCCTAGGAGGGGATCCAAAAAGGGCAACTATTAGGTCAAGGGAAACAATGGAGCAATAGCCCACTGTCACCTTCGTTAAAGCTCCCTACTCTTTATGGATTTTCACCAATGGGAGGAGACTCGGTATGAGGGGAATCACTATATGAATGAGTCAATGAAGGGATAAAGAGTGATTCCTAAGGGCTTATTCACAAGAGAGACTCAATTTTGTGGTTTTCTTGCTTGAGAAGCAAGGTGTAAGGCTCTCTAAGAAGGGCCAAGGGGATTTCAAGGGCTAGGGTTTGCAAATAAGACTTGTAAAGGAGGGGCCTAGTCCAAGAAATCCTTGTGAAAACTTGGATTCCAAGTGGTCTTTGTGAAATTATCTTCAAGACGTTGTAGGACCACACAGGACCAAGTGGACCCAAAGTTAGGTCAAGGGGGTGGAGTTGATCAATTAAGGGTATGCTTGACCTAATTGAGGGGAAGAACGAGATCAAAGGAAGAATTTTCAACAATCTTATCACAATGATCCTAATGAGGTCAGTGGGCTAGGGAATCAAAGGGCAAGAAACAATATCGAAGCTAGGGCTTGAAATATCTCGAGATCTCACCATCGAAATGGCTTGAAATTTGGAAGGCTCCCAGGGGACACAACCTAGTACAAACTAGGAAATCGAATTTTTTTTATGGGTAACTTGTGAGAAATATGATGCCCTAGGTCCCCTATGGAGGCTAGGCCTAGAAGAAGGAGATAGAGGTGATAAAAAATGTGCTTTTTAGTTATCACCTATGGAGGATCAGTGCCTAATCCTTTGGGAGAAATGGAGTCAAGACGATTCCAGTGCTTGGGATGGTTTCACTTCATCAAAGAGGCCTCTACAACAATTTTGCGTGGCAATTAGGGCATGGGACAATTGCTTCAAGGTATTTATACTTCGATATGCAATATGTGATGACTTATCAAGATAAAATTTCAACAAAATATCTCTAGGAACATTCACTTATTCAAACATGGCCCATGACATGATGCAACGCTATAAAAAGACAAATTTCCACCATTTCACACAAGAAAAGCAGCAAATTTCAGCCTAGTATAGCAAAATTCCCCAGCAACATGCATGTGACATAAGAAAATGATAAAATAGCATTAAAAGAGCACTTACATGTGAGAACAAGTATATCCAATCATCATCATATGCCAATATAGAAGCTCCAAGACAAAAATGAAGAGATCCAAACATCAAAATTCATCCATCCATCCAATTTCGTCCTCCAAAAAGAATAAGAAAAACCTCACAAGAGAAAATGATCCAATCCAAGTGATGATGATCAAATTATTCCATCACACTTCTATTTATACACTTCCTAATGAAATTGATTTAGCTAATTAGCCTAATTTACCCCCTAAAATAAAATAATGTTCATAATAACAAAATATTTGGTGACAAGCCCACCAAATAGCTCAATAATGAAAAGGTAAGTCTCTCAAGAGGGCTGAATGATCAACAAAGTGATGTCATTGGGCCTTTGCGGAGGCCTAATGAAGCCGAAGGGGTGCCATGTTGAAAAAAAGGACTCCAAACATATTGGACAAGGGGTTGGCCACTTGTTATCCAATCAAGAACCTGTGGTGCTCCCAAGTGGGTGTGGTGGCACAAGGAAAACCTCATGGGTATCCAAATGGATCAAATATGCCTGTAAACCTTTTGTAAGAGTCGAAGTGATGATATGAACCCTCCATTTGTAGCAGGAGGCATTCTAGAACATCTGTTAAGTGTATGGTGCAATTGTGGAGTTGGTTGGGCATTGTGGACCAGGTGCATCATCCTCATCTAAAAGGTGGAACACGAGAAATCAATGAACACTATTGAGGATCCAATGGTGGCCTAGGTGCAGGCGATATTGACAAAAGCGCAAATCCTGCTACAATTTCTTCTAAGTCTGACGGAGTTCCTTCTTCTTCTTCCACCGGAGTATCAATGATCTATTTCTAGACTGACTATTTATAAATTTCCCTTTTTTGGACACTATCACCAGTCCTTTTCCATTAATCGCCCAACCCTTGTTATCGGGAGCAACTTTCACAACAGAGGCCCTTTTCCACTATCAGAGCTGTAATTCCATGGGAATTATGAAATACACTATCGGCGGGCTTTTGAACGGCAATAAAACAATTAGGCATAAAATACACTATTGGCAGTTTCAAATCGCCATAATGCAATTATCCATGGAAATACACTATCGGCAGGGTTTAATTGTCGTAGTGCTATTACACAAGAAAATACACTATCGGCGTAGTTTTTCAAAGGAATGCGTTAATACGCAAATACACTATCGACGGGGTCTTTATTCCATAGGAATGGAATAACACTATCGGCGGTCGCTATCGGCACTTCCACGCGGAACGGAACAATAACATCACGCTCCGCTAACGGTCCTTTTTCGATGCGATAACACTATAGTGTTATCGGCAATCGCAATCGGCGATTCCAATGCTCCTTCGCTAGGCTCTTCCCACTCAGGTCTTGCGATGCGATAAGCCCCGCGGACCCGATAGGTTATAAAACCTCCTTTATAATGTTTCGGATCCGAATGTCGCAACTTCGGACTTCGACACTTCAAAGGGTCAGTTCCTCTCCGCTCAAACACTACGATGCGATAATGCTTGCGGACCCGATATGGGTATGATCCACATTTAATAAGATTTCAAGTCCAGATTCTCAATTCGGACCAAGTTTGTCACGGTTTCTTAGTGTAACCCAGAATTTCACCTGTGGGACCAAACGATGTGTATAAAGGAAATAGGGCATGCCGATATGAAGGAAACACACTCAAACAGACTTGAATCAAAGTATTAGTTGGAAAACAAGGCCGAACCACTGTTGTAAAGACTTAAAAGAAAACGTTGCGTGAAGCCAAAAATACGCATAAACACCAATTTTTTTTAACAGACAAACATAAGTTCAGATGCATAGAAAGGGTTTCGGAGGTCACAACGCCTCCGGGATCGACCAATACACAGAGATGTCCTGCTCCTTTACAGCAATACGAGATAAACCCACTCAGTCCAAATCCCTTTACAATAGCATCAAAATTACATATATACTGGTTCGTTTTAACAACCAGATCTAAAAACAGAGGCTTAAATTTATTACAACTATCAATTCTGCGAGACATTCTCCTCGAGAACCTCCACTATGTTAACTAATCCTATCTGTCCTGTGAGGTATTCTCCTCGAGAACCTCCACTACAGCTTAACTATTTAACATTTATTACATCATGATTTATTCCTAGATTCTATCTCTATGTTTTATTAGAATATATCTCTATTTAGTAATGCTCAGTCTTTTAGCTGTTTCTATTTTTTCTTTTAGCAGTTTCTTAGATGAAACTGTTTGTTCTATATTCTACATAGAAACCTGATGTTTCTATTATTGTAAATATCTTTGTATTATCATTGAGCTGTTTGCTCCAGGTTAATCAATTCATTCGATATTCTTTTACATGCGTGTTTCGCACTGTTTTATGGTATCAGAGCAAGGTTAAGAGATTTCTTGAACAGTAAATCTCTCTGCATCGTAATCTCTTGAGTCCTTTCTAAGGTCGAGCCCTCTGTAAGCCAGGCAGCCTTCACTGAGTCTTAGCCTCGGCTTTGCTCGCTGTGATAAAAGCTTACAGTCGTCCATCTCGATACAGAAATGGATTCTTCCCTTGCATGATCGTTTTATTAAGGAAATAACTTTGTGGCGGTGACTGTTTTCGTGGGAGCGGAATTTTTTTTTGGCTGACCAGTTTGCTTGGAATCGTGAATCCGGCTATCTTCTTCTTCGCCTGGCGGCTACTCGACCACAACGTGGAATTCCTCAGCAATCGTGATCCAGGTGTTTTCTCTCAAAACTCATTTGTTTTTTTTGAAAGTCGGAGTCGTGGGTTGAAAATTCGATCTGCAGGCAAAATCGTGGTTTTAGTCTCAATTGCTGTCAAACCCGTGGATATCTGTGGATACGCGTGCAATTTGAAACTTGTGGATAGATATTTGACACCTGTGGATATATATTTCAGATCTGTGGATACATATTTGAAAACCGTGGTCAATATATACATTTTGAAACCCGTGGATTTATACCTCAGACCCGTGGATACATTTTTGAAACCCGTGGTTCATTCTGTGGATAAATATTTGAAACACGTTGTTCATATATACATTTGAAACCCGTGATATATATTTCAGACCCGTGGATGCAAATTTCAAACCCGTGTTTATTTTCAAACGCGTATATGCCTGAGACGTGACGTGAAATATATATATACGTATATACCTGAGACGTATATATCCGTGGTGTTTGCCGGCATACCTGAGACGTGAAATATATATACGTATATACCTGAGACGTATATACCTGAGACGTATATATCCGTGGTGTTTGCCGGCATACCTGAGACGTGGTGTTTGACGGCATAAGTGGAGTGGTGTTTGCCGGCAGTGTAAACGTGAAGCTGAGACAGCACATATCCACATAAAGGTATTTTCAGATCCACGTAGTTTCCAGATCATAGTGACGGCATAACGCATCTTTTCAGGGATTTTCCAGTGACGGTATTTTCAAGTGACGCCATCTTCCAGATTCACGTGGTTACGTAGCGGTTTGATTAAAAGTTTATTGTGATTTTCTTTTGAAGTGGTGGGACCAGAACAGCGTATACAGCACAGCTTGGACAGCTTCAGTTTACAATTTGTTAAGGTTATGTGTCTCGGCCCTTATTTCCTGTTTCTTTATCTCTGAAGTTTGGCATTTGTTTGCTCAAGGCTGCCTGTGAAGAATTTGTTCTGCAGCCTGTGTTAAACCGGCAGCTGTATAATCAATAAAATCACTTCAAACAGCAGTGTAAGACTTGTGAAAGAAGGGTACAGCTACAGCAGTGGAATCTGCTCTATTGCCATTTTTTTTTTTTAGACTGTGGAAATATATTTTGTGTGCTGGACTTCTGTATTGTCTTTGAGAAAATGGCCACGCTCACCAATCTGATGTTAGAAGGAAATCAAGCCTTTTACGCCTTTATGGCTAAAAGGTCTTCAGATCATGTTCCTTCTTCTGCATGGTACATTGATTCTGGTGCATCACGCCATTTCTCTCACAGGCGTGACTGGTTTATTGACTTCTCACCTTTCAGTGATTCCGTGGTATTTGGCGGAGGTGAAAAGTACACAGTAGCTGGCAGAGGTACAGTTCAAATTCAGTCTGGTGGGCGCACACTCATATTTCTGAATGTATACTATGTTCCTGGTATGGAAATTAATCTGCTGTCTGTCAGCCAGATTATGAGGAATTCTCCTCAGCTTGATGTTGTGTTCAGTGCACACAAGTGCTCTATTATTGACAGAGAGACTAGTCTAACAGTTGCTGTTGGCTTAGAGGACCATGGTCTATATAGGCTACTTAACACCGGTGACTCTCCAGAAGTGGCTCTAGCAGCACGTGTCTCTCCCATCAGTACTCTTTGGCATCAGCGATATGGGCATCTAAATATGTAGTATCTCTCTCAGCTCTCCCGGGAGGGACTTGTGTCAGGATTACCTGATATTCAGACTCAGCAGTTAGGGGTATGCGGCGCCTGTCAAGCAGGAAAGCAACATCGGTCTTCATTCAAGAATGGAGAATCTTGGCGTGCATCTAAGGTACTCCAGTTACTTCACGCTGATATTTGTGGTCCTATGAATACAGCTTCTATCACTGCTTGCAAATATTTTTTACTTATTGTAGATGATTTCAGTAGAAAGATGTGGGTGTATTTTCTAAAAAATAAATCTGATGCACTTAGTACCTTTCAGAAGTTTAAAACCTTAGTTGAAAAAGAGTCTGGCTGTAACATCATGACTCTTAGGACCGACAATGGGGGGGAATTTTGTTCTTCAGCTTTTGCCAATTTCTGTGATATTCATGGCATCAAACATCAGTTAACCGCACCCTACACTCCTCAGCAGAACAGTGTTGTCGAGCGCCGCAACCGCACGGTTGTTGAAATGGCTCGTTCCATGTTACAACACAGGAGTGTTCCAAACAGATTCTGGGCTGAAGCAGTATTTACTGCTGTTTACCTTCTTAACAGATCACCCACTCAGGCTGTTACAGGGAAGACTCCTGAAGAGGTTTGGTCTGGCCGTAAGCCTAAGATCAGTCATCTCAAAGTATTTGGCTCAGTTGCATATGTTTGGATTCCAGCTACTAAGCGCTCTAAGTTGGATTCCAAAAGCCAGAAACTCATGATGACAGGGTACAGTGATCATCACAAAGCCTATAGGCTGATAGATATAGCTACTGGTCGTCTTAGCTTCAGTCGGGATGTAGTCTTTGATGAGGACAGAGGATTCTTTCAGCAATGTTCTGAGGATCAGCATCACAGTGTTCTTCTTCCAGTCGGTCCACCTGATGGGAGGGATGATGTAGCATCAGTATTAGATAATACTCTATCTGAGCTTCCTCCAGAAGCTAACCCTCCTCTTGCTGTCCCTATTGCTCTTGAGCCTTCTCCACCTCCTTCTGATATTGGTTCCTCTGCTCCTGATATTGGTTCTTCTTCTCTTCGGCCTAAATGGTGGGCTAAAACCATAGGTGATCTCCGGGATGATGAGCTCCTTGAAGGTAGAACTTCTAGACATAAGAACAGACAACAGTCTACAGTCAATTTTGCTCTTATGGCTAACATACACAGTATTTTTGAGCCTCAAACCTATTCAGAGGCTAAGGGTACATCTGAGTGGGAACAGGCTATGGAAGCCGAATTCCAAAGTCTTCAGAAGAATCATACATGGACACTTTCTGATCTTCCTGCAGAGAAAAAACCCATAGGCTGCAAATGGGTGTATAAAGTGAAATACAAAGCTGATGGAACCATAGACAAGTATAAAGCTCGTCTTGTGGCTCGAGGGTTCTCACAGAAGGAAGGCATTGACTATGAGGAGACTTTTGCTCCTACAGCCAAGATGAGTACCATAAGGCTTGTGCTTGCCCTAGCAGCTCAGTTCAATTGGAAAGTTCATCAGATGGATGTAAAGAGTGCTTTCCTAAATGGTGATCTCCAAGAAGAAGTCTACATGACGCAGCCTCCAGGATTCAAGGTTGTTGGTCAAGAACAGAAAGTGTGTCGGTTAGTTAAAGCAATCTATGGATTGAAACAAGCTCCTCGGGCTTGGTACATGAAAATTGATCAGTACCTGACAGATCAGGGTTTTCAGCGGAGTCCATCTGATGCAAACCTGTATATCAAGCATACTGGTGATGATATCTTGTTTGTAGTTGTCTATGTGGATGATCTTATCATTACTGGCAGCTCTGCACATTTGATCCATGGGATCAAACAAGATCTATGCAGAACTTTTGAGATGACAGACTTGGGACTTCTTCATTACTGTCTGGGGGTTGAAGTGTGGCAGACTGAAAATCAGATCTTTCTTTCTCAGTCCAAGTATGCCAAAAATCTTGTGGAAAGGTTCAGAATGCAGGATTGCAAACCGGCCACGACTCCTATGGAACCAGGGCTCAAACTTTCAGCACAGTCATCCTCTCCTCTTGTGGATGAAACTTTATTCAGGCAATTAGTGGGCAGTCTCATCTATCTTACTGCTACCAGACCTGACATCAGTTTTGCAGTAAGCTACATTTCTCGCTTTATGTCAGCTCCTAAAGCTGATCATTGGATAGCAGCAAAGCGGGTGCTACGATATGTGCGTGGTACTTCTGATTATGGCCTCTTATATACTCGCAGCTCCAATCCAATTCTCAGTGGCTACACTGACTCTGACTGGGCCGGTTCGGTTGATGACCGTAAATCTACAGCTGGGTATGTGTTTAGTCTAGGATCTGGTGCTGTTACTTGGACTAGTAAGAAGCAACAGGCAGTGGCTCTCTCCTCAACAGAAGCAGAGTATCGGGGAGCAGTTAAGGCAGCCTGTGAGGCAGTTTGGCTTCGTCGTATGCTTGCAGATATGCATGTTTTTCAGACAGGGCCTACTTCTTTGTTTTGTGATAATCAGGGAGTGCTCAAACTTGCCAAGAATCCAGTCTTTCATGAACGAACAAAGCATGTGGAAACTCACTGCCACTACATTCGACAGCTGGTTGATGGCTAAAGGATCCCACTACTTTGCTTGTAGATTTTTTTGTTTTTTTGGAATAAGTTTAAAATCTTTTCCCTCCAAGTCTCATGCTCCTGCATCAGACTCCTAAGGACAAAATTCTTCATGGGCTCCTGTCCATGAGCTCTTCTACAAAATTGCCCAGCTTCTGTAGCATGTTTTCTGTTACCAAAGTAGCTTCAGCAGTTGGCTGATCCTTCCATTTGGCCAAATAGTGAAAGTACTCTTGTCCTCTGGTTTTCTTGAACACTTTCTTGTCCAAAATCCTTTCTGGTTGTAACTCTTTTGCTGTAGGTAACTGTTTTACCTAGTTAATTTCCTGTGTCTCCTGATCCTTTTCTGTATCATCTGCAGTTTCACCTTCATACTTGTACAGGTCAGCAACATTGAAAATTGGAGATATTCCAACATCAGGGGGTAATTCAATTTCATATGCATTTGCAGAAAATTTCCTTAATACTATGCATGGTCCAATTTTCTTGAACTTCAATTTGTTATACTCCCTCTTTGGAAATCTTTCCTTTCTTAGGTGTGCTAAAACCAAATCCCCAACTTCAAAGTTTACCTCTCTTCTTTTCATGTCTGCTCTGGTTTTGTAATTGATGTTGTTATCTTGTAGTTGTTGTTTCACTTGTTCATGTATTGCTTGCATTTCTGAAGCAAAATATTCTCCCTCTACACTTCTCATCTCACCTTTTCCAAGTTTCTTAACTCAGACACTCCTCTTGGATGCATTCCATAAACTATATGGAATGGACTCTGCCCTGTACTCCTGTTAGGTGAGTCATTATATGCATATTCAGCCTGTGCCAACACTTGATCCCACTGTTTTGGATTTTCTGCAGTAAGACTCCTTAAAAGATTACCCAAACTTCTATTCACAACTTCAGTCTGTGGATGATAGGCAGAACTGAAACTCAGTTTAGTTCCCAACTTCTTCCATAGTGTCCTCCAGAAATGTCCAACAAATTTGGAATCCCTGTCTGAGACAATACTCTTAGGCAACCCATGCAATCTTACAATCTCCTTGAAAAACAAATTAGCAACATGAGTAGCATCACTAGTTTTATAACATGGAATAAAATGTGCCATTTTTTAAAATCTGTCCACTACAACAAAAATTGAATCATTTCTTCTTTGAGTCTTTGGTAAGCCCAAAACAAAATCCATACTTACCATATCCCAAGGCCTATCTGGAATTGGTAATGGAACATACAAACCTGTGTTTTGGCTTCTTCCCTTTGCATATTGACAGACTTTACAATTTTTCACATACTTTTCCACTCGGATCTCATTTTCGGCCAGAAATAAAATCTGTTCAGCTGTTCATAAGTCTTCTCTATACCAAAATGTCCTGCAAGTCCACCAAAATGTTTCTCTTTGATTAAGTTCTCCCTCATAGAACAGTTTGGTATGCACAGTTGATTTCTCTTAAACAACAGTCCATCTTGTAAGAAATAATCCAACCATTTATTCCTATCCATTAAAACAGGATTCTTACAAGCTTCAAATGCCTCTTTAAAATCTGAATCTGTCTCATATAATTCTTTAAGAAAATCAAAACCTAACACTTGAATTTGACTCTCTTGAAGTAATACATTTCTCCTACTTAAGGCATCTGCAACTTTGTTTGATTGGCCATTTATGTGCTTCAAGACAAAATGGAAACCTTGAAGATACTCTACCCATTTAGCATGTTTCTGGCTAAGCTTTGGTTGCTGCATAATATACTGTAATGCATGGTTATCTGAATAAAGTATGAACTCTTTTGACATCAGATAATGTCTCCACTTCTTCAATGACTGCACAACTGCATAGAACTCTTTATCATAAGAAGAATACTTCTTCTTTGAATCATTCAGCTTTTCACTAAAATAAGCTATAGGTTTGTCTTCTTGACTTAAAACACCTCCAATAGCTTCTCTACTGGCATCACATTTCACTTGGAAAGGCTTACTAAAATCAGGTAGAACCAAAATAGGTTTTTCAGTGATCTTCTTCTTCAATAGCTGAAAATTCTTTTATGCTTCAGCAGTCCATCTAAATGGTTGTTTATCCTTCTTTATGGTCTCAATAATAGGAGCATTGATCTTACTAAAATTCTTTATGAATTTCCTATAAAAGCTAGCAAGACCATGAAAACTTCTTACCTCAAAAACACTTTTAGGTGAAGGCCACTCCATGATTGCCTTGATCTTCTCTAGATCCATCTTCAACCCTTCAGCAAAAATAACAAAACCCAAATACACTAACTCCTCTTTCATGAATGAACACTTCTTCAAATTCAACGATAATTTCTCTTGTTGTAACCTTTGTAAGACATAATTCAGATGTCTCATGTGCTCCGCTAAAGAAGTACAAAGCTGAGATTGCGAAAGCCTAGAGGATGATCCTGGATGGAGTCAAGGATCATCAAGGATCACATGGTGTGTCACGTTGCTAGCAAAGGGACTACTAAAGAGATGTGGGATGCCTTAGTCACATTATATCAGGGATCTTCGGAGCAACGGAAGATGCACTTGGAGCAGAAGCTTAGATCTGCTTAGATGCAGAAGGGAGAGCATGTGGATCTGTTCCTCACGAAGCTGAAGGAAACCCGTGATGAGTTGTCTGATGCGGGGCATACACCTCAAGATTCAGACTTGGTTAGACTGGCCCTCAATTCTGTCTCAGATGAGTGGCAAGTATTTGTCCAAAGTATCCTGTGCAAAGCAACATTGCAGAATTGGGATGAGATGTGGGCAGCTCTAAAACAAGAGGAGTTGAGGAGAGACTTAGTCAAGGTCAAACTTGACGGAAGCAGCAGCAGCAGTGGGTCAAAGCCCAAGGAGGAGGAGGATAATGCAGCCCTTGCATCGAAGGGACAGCAGGAGCAGCGGAGACGTAAGAAGGACGTCTCGAAGATCAAGTGTTTCAGGTGTGGTGAGATGGGTCACTACGCTACTCAGTGTCCTCTCAAGAAGAAGGACAAGGATGAGAAACACGATCTGAAGGTTGCGCCTGCGAAGATCGAAGAGGAGGAGTTCGCCATGACAACCGAGATACCTCCAGGAGGGAGGTGGGCTGATTTGGAGTTGTAGTTCGAAAGAGCTGCAGATGGGAAGGATCCTTGAGGAGTCCACCCCTTGGATCAATACCTTGCTACAAGGAGCCCAGTTCAATAGTGGCAGGTTGAACTAGTGTCGGTTGGTGTCGAGGAGAGAGTTGTAGTGGTTAGGAGCGCCATAGTTTGAGCAACGCGAAGCAAAGTTGGCAGTAGTGCAAATGGCATAGAGCAGAGGTCAGCGACAATGTAGTATATTCAGAGGGTCAGTGCAAAGACCAGCAACAGTCAGGCTTCAGCATTCACATGGTATCATACTGAACACAGTTACTTCAGTAATTTTGGATGTTTTTCTGTTGCTATAAGCAACATTTTGCAGTGCAGTAGCAGTTGGCAGTGGCAGTGCTAGCAATAGCACAAATGCAGCACTTGAGAGGGAGTTGTAGTATGGATGCAATGTTGACAGTGGCAGTGTTAGCAGCAGTACAGTTGCAGCAGCGACGCAGTAGTTGGTGGATAGCATGTCAGACATCAGCAGTGCAGAGGACGATGCTTCAGAGTCAGAGCAGTATGCAGCAGGGTATATTGCTAGAGCACATTCCTCGCTAAGAGGGAGTGTTGATTTGGTGTAGCATCAAAAGTGCTTTAGGCCTCAAATTTTGCAGGGAGGATTGGGCTCATGTATTCCAAAGAACCCAGAAAGTGTTTTGGGAAATTCCACCCAGAGACGATTTTACTAAAATAATTAATATTTTTTATTGGGACCCTAATTCTAAACTTAGGAAATTAAAAATATTAATGGGTATTAATCTAATTGTGGGTGTAACTTCTAGAAGAAGACGAAGATCAAGCCAAAAGGACTTGAGCCTTTGATTAGGAGTTAATCTAGGTCGTTGGTTGTCCAACAGAAAGATATAAGAAGGGGCTTGACGGTTGTTTGGAAAACACACCGAGAGATCAAGAGATCGAATTTATGAAGTGAGAAGTTCTCAAGAGGAAATTCTGATTGAGTAGATTTCTTTTAGTTGAGGGACAGGGATAGTTGGGTTGGAGTATCTTCTTTGGAACCCTGAATACTCAACAGAGAGGCAGAGAAGCACCAGTGGAGGTAGCGCAGACCTAGGAAGGACTGACGTTGGGCCAGGAGTGCTTGACGCAGAGCCAGAAGGGCCAATGCAAAAGGCAGAGCTATCTTCCAACAGAATTCTGAAATTTGGAGGAGAGCTACAGATCAGCGGGGAGGGTTAATGTCAGAGCTCTAGGAGGCAAGGAGACCCAACGCAAAGCTGACGCGGAGCCTCAGAGGGCTCCTCGCAAGCGCACGCAGTTATTGCGAAGGGGCAGCATAGTTGTAGCCAAGGACATGTTGGAAATACTGAGAGGGGGTGAATCAATATTCCTTAGCAATTAGCACTTTTAAATCTTTTCAGAGCATTAGTTAATCTTCAATTATTATTAATGTTTATGCAGTAATAATAGTAAATAAAAGAACATAGTAGACACAAGAATTTTAGGTGGAAAACCCCCTCCAAGTAAAAAACCACCGAACGCTTTTCTAATAAATTCTTTAATCTTTAGCCCCAACTAAAATGAAAGCAACAACTTCCTAGAATTCTAGAAAAGCATTCTTCTCCAGCTCCCACTGGAAGGACGCCCCAACGCCCTAGTTTCTTCAGTAGCCAACTGAATGGATGCCCCAACATCCTAGACCAACCTACCACCCTGAAGTGTTCACAGGCTCCAACATGTAGGTGACTTCATGCACCAACCTAGCAACTCCCTGCCACCCTATAATGACTGAAATGAGACAAGAGTGTGGATTCCCGTACCAGGGACAACGATCCATGATACAATATGATTTACAATTGTTTTGACCGAACACCCAATCGCACTATGACCTGCAACCCAACCATGACATCATCCCAACAGAGACTCCTATACCTCCCAATAATGCCTTTTCGACTCTACGCAGAGAGACTCTTTTACAATAATGACTCTTCCAATGATGACACTTTTACAAATGACTCTTTTACAACTTTACAATGATGACTCTTGGCCTTGACACTTCTTCACAATAAACAGATGAATGTCATGTCTTCAAAGGATGTCCCGCTACAATGCTTCCTTTGATTTGATACTTCTGCTCTTGAATTCTTGCTTGAAGTTGTACTTGAATCTTCTTCTACCTGCATGTAAAATTTGCCCAGCGAAACCAATCCTAAAACAAAACAAAATACCCTTCAACTTACCTCTGCCTGCAAAACACATGTAAGTGCATAATAATGAATAAATACAAATTAAAATTACAATGCATACCTGAAGTGTGCTTGTCACTTTTGTTGTTGACTTGTTGCAGCAGTAGACAAAGACTCCCACTCTTGATATAGGCCTGGACTCTATGCAAGACTATATCCAAAACTGACCTAAAGATATATACAATAAAAACTGATGACAAACCCTAGACTTGTGATGGACCAAGTTCTAAGTACAACAACAGAGACCATTCTATCAACTATGACAAGACAAGTAACATGAACATACAACATCATATAGATTTAGCAAACTTGGTGTAGCATCAAGAATATGTAGTATCAAAAATAGGACATCCGAAATGTGGCATCAAAACTAACTGCGACATATAGAGACAGAGATATAATTGAGACCCTGTATGTACTTATGTTGTCCTGCAAAAACATATGTCAGAGATGATACTCATATTTCAAATGTAAACACTAATCATACATACCTTGTTGTAGGAGACTTACCCTTGACTGTTGATGTGTGGTCCTTACTGCAATGATCCATGCATTCTTTTTCTTGCCTTCTAGGAGCTCCATAATGAATCTGTTGTATCTATGTAATTTCGGATCTCCAGGGTCTAAAATTTCGTCCTGTGGTAGCCCTCTGAGTCCTCTTTCCAACTCCACAGGTCTGATCAATATTGGATTCTTCAAGAAAGAGTTATGCCCAATCTCCCACGATGACCTGATTATAGACTGGTTCAGTAGAGCGAACTTGTACGAAGTGCCACGTGTCACTATTGCGACCTTCGGCCCTGAAAACGCTACTCAACAAACTACAATCCGTCCTCTTTCTGTGACTATTTACGAAATTTGAATCCAATGCTCAGAGAGAAAGTTATGACGATTTTCCCAACGTCACTCGTTTGACATGGAATTTGGGACCCTGCAAAAACCCTAACTTCGTCAGATCATATCTCCAAAAATATAGCGAACCAAGATCTGAAATTCGATCATGTGGTTCATCAAGATTTCGGCTCAAATGAGTTTTAATTTCAGCTTCTGAAACTTCGCAGAAAAAAATTTGTATCGAAAATGCCATGATGACCTATTTGAAACCACAAATCCCTACAAGAGGAGGATATGAGGGTCATTATTTATATGAATGTCTTGAGTTGAGAGGGTCCTCAACAAGTGAACGTTGGAGGGACTTTAGGAGCAAAAAAGAAATTTATTAATTATTGACTATTCAATGACCACAACCAATTATGAGTTCCATGCCATAACCCCATAGGGTTTTAGCCCACTAACTGGGGTTACTAACTTCAAACATGAATATGTCTCAAACCGTGAAGAATTACTTGGCGTGCCATATATCAACGGAAACAACTCGATGAGTAGAATCCATCTAGAAGATCCTTGACTCAGAATAGAGTAAGTTGTCAAGTCAAAATGCCCATGAAAGATCAGGGTAGCCCCTGGTGCTGCTTGGGTTGATATCAATGACAACCACTAATCAACAGGACAGTCAGTTCAACTGCCGGATCAGCCAGGGTTTACCGGGTGGAGTGAGGTAATCTCACTAAGTTTTCTACCAGTGCCTTTTACTCTGTAACTAGATTGCCAAGAGGGCATCCAGAGTCATATTCAGAAACTACTTCTTAATAATATAAAACCCTCAGAGTTATTGCACCGGCTTTCCCACATTGGGTTTTTCTGGGGACATTTGTGTTGTATTTTCTTTCTTGCTCAGTCTCTTGTTTCCGCATATAATTTAATTAAGTGAAGGCTGCAGTGCATGTATTACGATATTTTCCGTAGGAAACTACAAGTAATTAGTTTGAAGGAATTTAACAAATAGGAGTAATATCATCAGTTGTTGCAGTAAGGATTCCCGTTGTGGAATTTTCACAGAGCAGTAATTGCCCTTCAGGACTTCTGGACTTGAAATTTTGACCGCTGCCCTGTCCAACTTCGATGTTTCTCTTCCTTTATTTGCTATGTACATCTGGCAAGTAACACCTCAAAATTAGCCTATATTACATGTTGAACATTACTCTATATTATACTAAAATTATTAGCTGTATTATACATTATGAATTTAGGTTGCCATCACTGTCCTTACACTGAAAAAACTATTACATGTTGAGAATAACCAGATCTGGAAAAGGAGACTTTCTATGACAGTTTGTAGGGGATACATATAAATTTAAATGCAGACCTGTATTGCCTCTTTAGTGCTCCGTTTCTTATGCCAATCCTAAAGGCTGGAAAGCGATTTAACTAAACACTTAACTGATCTATTACAAAATCTGGAAAAATACACAATTGCATGTTATAAACGCATTTTTCATTGTGCTTAAACCATGAGCTGTGTTGACCACTACGTGTCAACTTCTTATAGCAGTACACCCCCTTTTTTTCGCAAAAGGGATAGCACTTAATCGACATGTCCGTGCCATTAGACAGTCATCGTCGACCTGATCATGTTATGTTGTAAACCCAGTTTGCATGTGTGAACTGTAAATAATCTTAGCAGAGCTGAGTCATGTATGTAAATTGCCTAGGTGGACCTAATTTTCTAGTGATAATCTACATTCCGGAAGGTTTTTTGTCTCACCGATCCATGATCAGCAGAGTTTTCCTTCAGCCTAACCCCAAAGCGGGAATGAATTTTGTCATTAGAATCTTAGGGGAATGCCAGTGTGTTGATCTGCTAGATTATATTTGGTCGCAGAACTGGGTGGTCTATGAGGGTCTATGTCAAATGGGTTTTCCCCCTCCTTGAGATGTAAAATTGTAAAAGTCATGATATAAAGTGTCTTGAGGGTTAGAAAATGTTTTAATCCCCTCCTAAGTCCTAAGTCCTAGGTCCTAGGTGATTTTTCCAAAGGCTAAGTTCGAGGATCCAAAAATAAAAATTAAAAATTTGAAAAAATTTAAAATTTAAAAATAGATAAAAATAATAATAAAATTTTAAATTTTAAAAAAATAATTAAAAAATAAATAAATAAATAAATAAAAATTTTAAAAAAATAATAATAAAATAATAATAAGTCAAACTTTTGAGTAAATAAATGCAGAATTTCAATTTTTTAATATATTAAAATGCATTTAAAAATTCGACGGATGAGATTAAAAGATATCTTGATCCTCATCAAAGGTCGAGATCATTTTGACATGGATCACTCGAACTAGCCGTTGGGATTTTTTCCTTTCAATAGGGTGCTAGGGGTCATTTGAAATCAGATTCGATCTGTGAGTCTTGTGCTGAAGAAAGCTCTCTTGTAAACTTTTTCTGGTGCAAATAAAAAAAGACTTTGGGGTTGAAATCTTGCTGGTGTTACTCTCCTGAAGTGTTGTGAGCTGTTTTATTTTCTGCATAATTTTATTTTCAGCCATTAGTAATAGCTTGATGTAGAGTATTGTTGAACACAGGTATCTTGTTCACTTACTAGGGTCTGAATGGTAATAGAATTTCTGAAATAATGGCAGGTATCTCCATTGCATCTGGAATTTAATATTGTTTTTTCCCTCTTTATTGATGGTTGAAGTGAGTTGTGCAGGAAACCCTTATTGAGAAAATCAGTGGGCGTTTGGGGAAGTTCTCGGCTGAACCAGCCAACTCCCGCAAGCATTTTCTTGTAGAGCCCAGCCAGTTTCGATTCTGGGTCTGACATTTTAAGTTTATTTTTGAATTACATGAGAGATTTCTGAAGTATCTCATAGTAAATTTGATATTCTAAAAATATTATTGAGGGTTACTGACAAATCTGACTGTTGTAGAGTCACAAAGCTGTAAATAATTGTAGCTGGTTTGTAGGGTTTTAGTTTTTTATACATATATTTTCTGGTTGTGTATCGTTCCATTATAGGTTGCAGGGTTTTTTCTGAATATTTCCGAGGGTTTGATCAACTTCTCGCTATTTCTCATGGCTTCTTTGTGTTGCAGGGGAATTTTGAATTTTTTTGAAGCAAATCTACGCAGTCACATCACTTAGCGCTGCCCCCTCCATCTGCGTGTTGTCTCCTCCAAACTGTGTGTAATTCTGCTGCCTATACGCAGCCCTTTAAGGCAGCATCTTCGTTCCATAGTTTCTATTGCTGCTTCATCCATAGCCATTGCTGCCAAAAACCAAGCATATCTTGAGGCCATTGCACTGCATTTTTCTTCAACGCACAACTTAATCTTCTCCAGTCCCTGCGTCCTCCCTACACAGCTCCATTTTTTCTTTTACGCTGCCCATTTACTGGAGCTTCACGCTGCTTGTACGCAGCTCATACTTATCACGTTCTCCTTCATCCTCTCTGCTGCAAACTGCAAGCATTCAAACTCTCTCTGTCTGCGTCTAGTCACCATCCTCATACGCTCTCTGCTCTCCTCACGCTGCTCCATGCATCCATCTCCTGCCACCGAGTTGCCCAAACCGTGGACAGTCTTCCTTCACCAGCGCACTGCAAACCTGCACACGCATAGCGTAAACCCCGTGAACCCATTCGAATCTCCTCTCCTCCTTCCACCATCCGAGCTCCACGCGGCCTTGGGAACCCATGAGAACCTGCAAACAAAAAAGAAAAAACACACAGTCTTTCAGTCGCCCTCATGTAGTCATCTTTTATCGGCTCTCCTGCTGTCGTCGGGCTCACGTACGCATACAAAAACAGTGAAATTGCATGCGTGGGTAAGATTTTGGGGTTATGCGTTTTGATTTTCCATTTTTTTTGTTTTAGGTTTGGATAGGTTATTTCTATTTCATCGTTAGGTTTTAGTTTTAAATTTGACGTATAGTTTTAGGGTTAGATAAGTTTAATTTTAGTTTTATCATATGTAAATTTTAAAATTTAGGATTTTGATTCTCATTTTTTTATTTTAGACATTTAGATTCTAAATTTTTGTTTTAATTTTAGATTTATTTAATTTTGTTTAGATTTACATATTACAAAAAATAAAAATAAAAATAAAATATTATACAGATATGGAATTTTTATTTTTGTTCTATTTAGTTTTCATTCTATTTCATATTTTGTTTCATTTATATGTAAGTTAGTTTAGATTAGATTTAGGTTTTATTTAGATTTTAGATTTAATTTTACAAAAAATAAAAATAAAAAATAAAAAAGGTTTCTTTTAATTTAGTTTAGATTTTAGTATTATTTTAGATTTTAAGTTTCATATTTTTAGTTGGCTTAGTCTTGTTTTATTTAAAAATATAAAAATTATATTTTGGAAATATTTTGCTAGATTCAGTCTTGGCTCAAGGCTTTGTCATGTTTGCAATATATCTTTCTTGCTGAGGCTAAAATTTTGCTTTCTTTATGTGGTTAAACATGCTTAAATGTTCATTTGAAGATTAGCTACATGAATGTGATCTCTGGTTAGCATTTAAAATTACGTGGTTATTTAAAGCATTTAATCTTTCGAAATTTTAATTGCTAGAATATTGTTAAGCCATTGAGCGTTTATCGATTATCTTGCATTTGATAAAAGTTAAACTTTGTTTGAGTTGTTTGATGGTAAACGATTGTTAATGAGTTCATATTTCTGCAGCATTTGATAAATAATCGTTTAATCATTTATTTCATAAGGCACTGGTCTATTAACTTAATAAAATCAATTAAGTGCTTGTTTCCCCTCATGTCTCCCAACCCAACTGGTCCCCAGTTGGTCATCCATTATCCCATAGGGTCTACCCCCCTTAGCCGCGAGAGACGGGCTTAAACGAAGAGATCGGGGATCAAGGTGACAGCCCCTGGTCTGAGCGTTGTCGTGACAATCTGTGCAACAACATTTTCTGACGCCGTTGCCAGGGATAGAGCTTTTTTTGTCCTTGGTCTTTTCTTTTCGAGCTTTGTCGTGTTTCATTTCTTGTCCAAGTGGCGACTCCACTTCATATATTATCTACAAGAGTGTATACTAAAAGACATCCAAGCAGTCTGTGCAATCCTGCTCCTGATCCTGAAAGGGCCCTCAAGGTACGATTACACAAACTCTCTTCTCGTACACTTCTTGTTAACCTCGGACAAGAAGCCCTCTCTGATATCCATTTGCTTTTTACTAGTCCAGTTAGGCACGACATCATGGATATGTATGCCCCTTGCAATTTTTCTAACATTCCAGGGTATCCCAATGATCTTCCATCACTTGGGATAGACAAGTTGCCTAGCTTTCAGGGAGATAATGCGATTAGTGCTAATTCGCATCTGAGAAATTTTAGTATATGGATGGCTAAGTACGCAAGATCTCCTGATTTCGATCATGAGAATGTTAGAATGACTCTTTTTATTTTAACTTTGGGGGGCAATGCTCATGAATGGTTTACTGAAAAGCCTTGGAATTCATTTGATTCCTTACAATCAATCATTGATGCCTTTAAAGAAAAGTATGGAGATAAGAGAGAGGGAAGACACCTCGTAAAAGCCATCAGCATAATAAAAAAAAGAGAATGAAACTGTTGAAGAATTTAACAAAAGGTTTAATGGTATTGTTAGAGAATTACCTCAAGACAATAAACCTACCGAAAAATCTCTTCAAGATTTTTACATTGATGCCTTTAGTCCTGAGCCATCTTATGAATTAAGGCGTGCTAGACTTAATGATTATAGAGATTGCCAAACCTTAGCTATAGAGCTTGAAAAGGACAAGGCAGCATCTGGGAAGTCTAAGATCCCAGGTTTCGATAGGGCTGCTACGAAACTAAAAGAACCTAAAGGAAAAGCAGTTCAAGAACTTGAAAGCGAGCTTGTTCAGAAATTGCTCCAAAAGATCGAAAGCATGGAAATCAATCATAATAAGGAGATAGCTACTTTGCAAAATAGGTTGATCCAAATGGAAAGAGCGCAAATGCAAAATTTCCAACCTCGGAATAATAATAATAGAAATAACAATTGGCAAAAGAAGGATCGATCTAGTGAGCAGAGACCTCATAATCCATTAACTAATTTGGTTGATAATGCTCCTCCTTACTGTTGGGTTTGTGATGCTCTTCATGAAGAGGCCACTTGTCCCATCGTTAGAAGAATTTTAGATAATGGAATGTTTGGAGCAGGTGATCAAATAAATGTAGTAGCTAACAAGTTTCCTTTGTCTATGGATGATTGGATAGAGGTCAAGGAAAATAGTCGTGACGTTATGAATCCTTCATCAGCTTTTAGTATAAATAACCTTGAAAATGAAGATGACATTTTGGCTAGGTTATATGGTGAAAAACCCTCTCCCGAGCAAATCATGGAAATTGCTAGAGATAAAGGTTTGACCTATCAGAGAAGGGATAAAGATCAGAGCGGGAATCAAATTCCCCCTCGAACTTTTAACCCTGGTTTAAACTCTGGATTAGATGTCGATTTGGGAAGTTGGTTCAACAATGCGAAAATCTGGGTTCCTGTCTCCGAGATTGCTAAAATCCCTTCCCAAAGAGATAAGTTACTAAAAGCTATTCAAGGTCCTCAAGTAAATACTTCTCAACAGAAGACTCGGGAAGTTGACTATCACGATGCTCCCATATATTTGCAAAGCTTAGATGCAGATAACAAAGATCACCAGCCTTTCTTTATCACCTTGTTAGTTAATGGATATAAATTGAATAATTGCATGTTGGATTCTAGTGCATCAGCTTGTGTAATGACTAAAAGGGTCATGGAACAACTTAAATTAAGAGTTTCTAGACCCTACTATAATATATGTGCCATGGATTCTAAAAAGATTGAAGTGCATGGTTTGATCAAAGATTTACAAGTTCATCTATCAGTTTACCCAGACATCATGATTGTTATGGATATAGTTGTTGTTGATGTGCCTGATGCCTGGGGTATGCTTTTATCCAGAAAGTGGGCCTCTGATCTAGGAGGAAGTATTCAAATGAATTGGTCATATGCTATGATTCCTTCTCCTAGAGGTGATGGTTTTGTAAGACTTAATAGAGAGCCCGAAAGAAAATTCCATGTTGAAGATCCTAAGAGACCTCACAACGAGATAATCAAAGAGCAATCTGACATTAGGAATTACGCTATCATGTCTAATTTCATAATTCCTCTAGATGATAAAATTAAGGATCTCAATGATAGAGTTTGGTACATGTACTTTGATGGTGCATCGTCTAGGCATGGTAAGGGTGTTGGAATAGTGCTTAAATCTCCCCTTGATCACATTTTCAAGTTTGCCTATTGATTAGAGTTTGAAGCAACCAACAATGTCGCTGAATATGAGGCTTTATTGTTGGGTCTTGAATTGGAAAAGTCTTTGAAAATTAAGTTGCTTAGCATTAAGGGGGATTCTGATTTAATTATCATGCAGCTTAAAAATAAATTCACATGCAAAAATCAAAGACTAAGGAATTATCGAAATGTTGTGTGGGATACTATGGAACATTTTGATGCCCTTGACCTCGAAGCTATCCCAAGAGAGCAAAATAGTTTGGTAGATGAACTTGTCGTAGCTGCTACTACCTTCCAGTTATCTGATGAGCTAATTAAGGATAAGATCAAAATGGAAGTAATATTTAGACCATCTGTTCCAGATAACTCAGAGCATTGGCAAGTCTTTAATGATGAAAAACAAGTCATTCGTTTTCTTAATAGTCTGGATGAGTTTGAAGATTTCCGGATAGATTCTAAGCAGGATGGATCTTTAAAACGTGAGCATATCATAAATCCGACTCCAAGGAATGTGGTTGCCTTAGAGCAACATTTTGATCGGCATGATGCCACGAAGTTGAGAGAAGAAAATAAAATGGACCCAGGCGAATATCTCGAGATAAACATTGGTACTTATGAGAACCCGAAGGTTGTTAAAATTGGTAAAGGTACTAGTGTGGAGGAAAGAAAAAAGTTAACTAATTTACTTCACGAATATCGAGATGTTTTAGCTTTTTCTTATGATGAATTAAAGGGCTATAGGGAAGATGTCATGGAACATACTATCCCCTTAAAAGATGAAAATGCTAAACCCTTTCGCCAGAAACTTAGGCAGATTAATCCTAAGTTAGCCCCTTTGGTTCAGAAAGAGTTTGCGAAAATGCTTGCAGCAGGAATTATCACTCAAACAAGGCATTCAACATGGTGTTCAAATCTGGTGATTGTTAGGAAAAAGAACGGTACGATAAGGCTTTGTGTCGATTTTCGAAACCTTAATCTAGCATGCAAGAAAGATAATTACCCTTTGCCAAACATGGAGACTTTATTGCAAAGAGTAACCGGTTCTGGAATGATGTCGTTGCTAGATGGTTTTTCTGGGTACAATCAGGTGTGGGTTAAAAAGGAAGATCGTCATAAAACCACATTCACCACACCATGGGGTACTTTTGAATACATTAGAATGCCATTTGGATTAACCAACGCTGGGGCTACATTTCAAAGGGCTATGGATTATGCCTTCAAGGGGTTAATCGGAAAATTTATTGAGATTTACCAAGATGATCTTACTGTATTCTCTAGAGATGGTATCAGTCATATAAATCATCTTAGGCAGGTTTTTGATAGATGTAGAGAATACGGGATTTCTTTGAATCCAGCTAAGTCTGTTTTTGGAGTAACAGAAGGGAAATTACTTGGCCATATCATTTCTAAGGATGGAATCAAGATTGATCCTGAAAGAATTGAAGCAATCCAAAAGATTACTCTTCCTCATAATCTTAAATCCCTTCAGTCTTTCCTTGGAAAGACAAATTTTCTTAGAAGGTTTATTCCAAATTACGCAGAAATAGCCAAGCCTATTCAAAGTCTTCTAAAGAAAAATGCAAAATTTGTTTGGCAAGAAGACGGCAAAAAGGCTTTTCAAGAAATCAAATGCGCTATTGCAAGAGTTCTTAGTTAGTCCCGATTATTCCAAGGATTTCATGATTTTTTCTTTCGCTTCCAAAGATACCATTGCTAGTGTCCTGTTACAAAAGAATAAAGATGGTCACGAGCAGCCTATTGCTTTCATGAGTAGAGCACTTCAAAATTCTGAATTGAAGTACAATACCATGGAAAAGCAAGCTTATGCCCTGGTCAAGTCTCTTAAGCACTTGAAAACTTATGTGGGTTATTCTAAAATCATTGCTTTTGTCCCACATTCTGCTGTTAAAGATATATTAACTCAAACCGATTGCTTAGGGACTCGCGCTAGGTGGGTTACTAAAATACAAGAATATGATTTAGAGATCAAAGCCACTAAGCTAGTCAAAGGCCAAGGTTTGGCTCAAATGTTGACCGAAAGTAACGAAAAGACTCTTGGTTTGTTTTGTCTTAGCGATCTATCTTTGCCGGAATTGCAAAGATTAGGAGAGCATGAGTGGTACAAGGACATCGTTTATTACTTGATGAATCTTACATGTCCTAACCATTTAGTTGCTCATAAGAGAAGGACTCTTAGACTAAAAGCCACTAAGTATTGCCTTATGAAGGATGGCCTTGGATGGAGAAATCCTGAGGGCATAGTGCTTAGGTGTGTTGATGACATTGAGTCCAAGAAATTAATCTCTGAGTTTCATTCAGGATTTTGTGGTGTTCATTATGCGGCTAGAACTACCGCCCACAAAATTCTGAGCGCTGGTTATTATTGGCCTTCAATTTTTTCTGATGTGCATAAGTTTGTTAGAAATTGTCAAGCCTGTCAACTATTCACTAGGAAATAGAAGCTTGCTGCCCTGCCCCTACAACCTGTCATTGTAGAGGCACCTTTTCAGCATTGGGGTCTAGACTTCATCGGGAAGTTCCATGAAAATTCTAGCAATGGCTATTTATGGATTTTGAATGCTACGGATTATTTCACTAAATGGGTTGAAGCCATTCCTGCTAAGAATGCCACTGAAAAGGTTATTATGGATTTCATTGACAATAGTATCATTACTAGATTTGGTGTCCCTGCTAAGATCACTACTGATAATGCCAAGGCTTTTAGTTCTTCAAAGTTTTCATCTTTCTGTTTCAAATATGGCATTATCTTATCTCATTCATCAAATTACTATCCTCAGGGTAATGGTTTGGCTGAATCAAGTAACAAGAATCTCATAACCATTATCAAGAAGATAGTAGGAGATAATAAGAGATCATGGGATAGCAAAATCAAGTATGCTTTATGGGCAGATAGAATCACTAAGAAGAAAGCTACTGGTAAATCTCCCTTTGAATTAATTTATGGCTAGGATGTAACCTTACTTGTGCACCTGAAATTGCTAGCTTATCAACTCCATCATTTTTCTACTAATAAAGATGTTGTTCAGAATAGAATAGATCAAGTTGTGGAGTTAGATGAAGCTCGTAGGACAGCTTTTGATGCTACATGTAAAATCAATCTAACATTAAGAAAAGCTTTGATAAATCCTCTCTATCTAGATCTTGGCAAGTGGGAGATATGGTACTTCTTTGGGATCGCAAGAATGAAAAACTAGGAAAACATAAGAAGTTCGACAGTTTGTGGCTGGGACCATACATCATTCGAGATATAGTTGGACCAAACTCATTCCACTTGAGCAGATTGGATGGTGAACCACTTGATCTACCTGCAAATGGCCAAATGCTCAAGTTGTTCTTCAAAGATGATATCTGATGCCAAGGGGCATCCTCTGTATTGTATTTCTAACCTTACTCCTTGTCATTTTAGCATTTTATTTCTGATTTAGGATTAGATTTACTTTCCTTGTTACTAGATAGTTAATAAATGAAGAGCTTATATCTTTCATGTACTTAATGTTATATGATGATTTCTGGATGGATGCTACTTATTTTTGGTTGTGTTGCGTGGATGCAGATTCTGGATTCTCACATTCCTGCGGTGCAGCAACATGTCCCCAAGTAGAGCTAGATGTTGACCACTACGTGTCAACTTCCCATAGCAGTATACCCCGTTTTTTCTGCAAAAGGGATAGCGCTTAATCGACATGTCCGTGCCATTCGACAGTCATCGTCGACCTAATCATGTTATGTTGTAAACTCAGTCTGCATGTGTGAATTGTAAATAATCTTAGCAAAGCTGAGTCATGTATGTAAATTGCCTAGTTGGACCTAATTTTCTAGTGATAATCTACGTTCCGGAAGGTTTTTTGTCTCACCGATCCATGATCGGCAGAGTTTTCCTTCAACCTAACCCCAAAGCCGGAATGAATTTTGTCATTAGAATCTTAGGGGAATCCTAGCGCGTTGATCTGCTAGATTATATTTGGTCGTAGAACTGGGTGGTCTATGAGGGTCTATGTCAAATGGGTTTTCCCCCCCTTGAGATGTAAAATTGTAAAAGTCATGATATAAAGTGTCTTGAGGGTTAGAAAATGTTTTAATCCTCTCCTAAGTCCTAAGTCCTAGGCCTTAGGTGATTTTTCCAAAGGCTAAGTTCGAGGATCCAAAAATAAAAATTAAAAACTTAAAAAAATTAAAAAATTAAAGAATAGATAAAAATAATAATAAAATTTTAAAAAATAATTAAAAATAAAAAATAAAATAAAATAAAATTTAAAAAAATAATAATAAAAAATAAAAATATATATAATAATAAAATAATAATAAGTCAAATTTTTGAGTAAATAAATGCAGAATTTCAATTTTTTAATATATTAAAATGCATTTAAAAGTTCGACGGAGGAGATTAAAAGATATCTTGATCCTCATCGATGGTCGAGATCATTTTGACATGGATCATGTTAGGATATTCCAACACATAGGAAGTAGTTAAGTATAACTTGGTCTAGTATAGAGTTAGGTAAAGTGTGTTTCTTTACTATGTACATTTGTAACTTACAATATGACGGTCACGATATGTAGTGATACGACGGTTTATTCTCTCCTCGGTATTACCGACACTTGATTCGTGGCTTAACACCCAATTGGTCCATGATCTCTATTTAAAGAGCATGGAAGGTCATTTGTAGGGTAACCGTTCATGAGAGAAGCTTATGTAAATTTTCATTCTTTTATTAATATATTGCCTGAAGTGGTCGCGTTGGCTCAGGCCGTGGACTGTTTCCCTCTTTGAGGGTTTTAAGCACGTGAACAATACTGGTGTATTGATCTGTGATCTGTTTGTGAGCAGTGTCCTTTGGTATTCTGTCTGACGAACTTACCCTGTAAATTCCTACAGATCACTCGAACTAGCCATTGGGATTTTTTCCTTTAAAATGTGCTAGGAGTCATTTGAGATCAGATTCGATGTGTGAGTCTTGTGTTGAAGAAAGCTCTCTTGTAAACTTTTTCTGGTGAAAATAAAGAAAGACTATGGGGTTGAAATCTTGCTGGTGTTACTCTCCTGAAGTGCTGTGAGCTGTGTTATTTTCTGCATAATTTTATTTTCAGCCATTAGTAATAGCTTGATGTAGAGTATTGTTGAACACAAGTATCTTATTCACTTACTAGGGTCTGAATGGTAATAGAATTTAAGTATGGGGGTTTACGCAGTGCATTATATTAGATATCATTTTGGGATTCCACTGCGTTAAGTAAGTCATTCACGTATGACCATTTCCATGAGAGGTAGTCGTAACTGACTAATTTCTCATGATTTTTGAATAGTTCACTTAGCACTCATTGCATCGGGTGATGCTCACAGGGGTGAAGAAGTGGGATTGAAACTAGTGAA
This sequence comes from Pinus tabuliformis, assembly GCA_031772625.1. Lineage (NCBI taxonomy): Eukaryota > Viridiplantae > Streptophyta > Pinopsida > Pinales > Pinaceae > Pinus > Pinus tabuliformis. The sequence goes on along the minus strand of CM062810.1, from coordinate 119,641,090 downwards.
ATGTGGAGAACGAATCACATAGCATCAATCATCACTTCCGGGGCTTGCACCCGGTAACCAGGACTTCCCAGGAGGTCACCCATCCCAGAACTCCTCTGGCTCAAGCGCGCTTAACTGTGGAGTTTTTCCCCACAATCAAGCCCACTTAGCTTGCTACCCCATTTGCAAAACCTTAGCAAGTATTGTGCCTCATGAACCATTCAAGTGGAGATCCCTTGACTCTTTTTGAATTTAAGTATGGGGGTTTACGCAGTGCATTATATTAGATATCATTTTGGGATTCAACTGCGTTAAGTAAGTCATTCACGTATGACCATTTCCATGAGAGGTAGTCGTAACTGACTAATTTCTCATGATTTTTGAATAGTTCACTTAGCACTCATTGCATCGGGTGATGCTCACAGGGGTGAAGAAGTGAGATTGAAACTAGTGAAATGTGGAGAACGAATCACATAGCATCAATCATCACTTCCGGGGCTTGCACCCGGTAACCAGGACTTCCCAGGAGGTCACCCATCCCAGAACTCCTCTGGCTCAAGTGCGCTTAACTGTGGAGTTCTTCACCCCTGTGAGCATCACCCGATGCAATGAGTGCTAAGTGAACTATTCAAAAATCATGAGAAATTAGTCAGTTACGACTACCTCTCATGGAAATGGTCATACGTGAATGACTTAACGCAGTTGAATCCCAAAATGATATCTAATATAATGCACTGCGTAAACCCCCATACTTAAATTCAAAAAGAGTCAAGGGATCTCCACTTGAATGGTTCATGAGGCACAATACTTGCTAAGGTTTTACAAATGGGGTAGCAAGCTAAGTGGGCTTGATTGTGGGGAAAAACTCCACAGTTAAGCGCGCTTGAGCCAGAGGAGTTCTGGGATGGGTGACCTCCTGGGAAGTCCTGGTTACCGGGTGCAAGCCCCGGAAGTGATGATTGATGCTATGTGATTCGTTCTCCACATTTCACTAGTTTCAATCCCACTTCTTCACCCCTGTGAGCATCACCCGATGCAATGAGTGCTAAGTGAACTATTCAAAAATCATGAGAAATTAGTCAGTTACGACTACCTCTCATGGAAATGGTCATACGTGAATGACTTACTTAACGCAGTTGAATCCCAAAATGATATCTAATATAATGCACTGCGTAAACCCCCATACTTAAATTCAAAAAGAGTCAAGGGATCTCCACTTGAATGGTTCATGAGGCACAATACTTGCTAAGGTTTTGCAAATGGGGTAGCAAGCTAAGTGGGCTTGATTGTGGGGAAAAACTCCACAGTTAAGCGCGCTTGAGCCAGAGGAGTTCTGGGATGGGTGACCTCCTGGGAAGTCCTGGTTACCGGGTGCAAGCCCCGGAAGTGATGATTGATGCTATGTGATTCGTTCTCCACATTTCACTAGTTTCAATCCCACTTCTTCACCCCTGTGAGCATCACCCGATGCAATGAGTGCTAAGTGAACTATTCAAAAATCATGAGAAATTAGTCAGTTACGACTACCTCTCATGGAAATGGTCATACGTGAATGACTTACTTAACGCAGTTGAATCCCAAAATGATATCTAATATAATGCACTGCGTAAACCCCCATACTTAAATTCAAAAAGAGTCAAGGGATCTCCACTTGAATGGTTCATGAGGCACAATACTTGCTAAGGTTTTGCAAATGGGGTAGCAAGCTAAGTGGGCTTGATTGTGGGGAAAAACTCCACAGTTAAGCGCGCTTGAGCCAGAGGAGTTCTGGGATGGGTGACCTCCTGGGAAGTCCTGGTTACCGGGTGCAAGCCCCGGAAGTGATGATTGATGCTATGTGATTCGTTCTCCACATTTCACTAGTTTCAATCCCACTTCTTCACCCCTGTGAGCATCACCCGATGCAATGAGTGCTAAGTGAACTATTCAAAAATCATGAGAAATTAGTCAGTTACGACTACCTCTCATGGAAATGGTCATACGTGAATGACTTACTTAACGCAGTTGAATCCCAAAATGATATCTAATATAATGCACTGCGTAAACCCCCATACTTAAATTCAAAAAGAGTCAAGGGATCTCCACTTGAATGGTTCATGAGGCACAATACTTGCTAAGGTTTTGCAAATGGGGTAGCAAGCTAAGTGGGCTTGATTGTGGGGAAAAACTCCACAGTTAAGCGCGCTTGAGCCAGAGGAGTTCTGGGATGGGTGACCTCCTGGGAAGTCCTGGTTACCGGGTGCAAGCCCCGGAAGTGATGATTGATGCTATGTGATTCGTTCTCCACATTTCACTAGTTTCAATCCCACTTCTTCACCCCTGTGAGCATCACCCGATGCAATGAGTGCTAAGTGAACTATTCAAAAATCATGAGAAATTAGTCAGTTACGACTACCTCTCATGGAAATGGTCATACGTGAATGACTTACTTAACGCAGTTGAATCCCAAAATGATATCTAAGGTAATAGAATTTCTGAAATAATGGCAGGTATCTCCATTGCATCTGGAATTTAATATTTTTTTCCCTCTTTATTGATGGTTGAAGTGAGCTGTGCAGGAAACCCTTATTGAGAAAATTAGTGGGCGTTTGGGGAAGTTCTCGGCTGAACCAGCCAACTCCCGCAAGCATTTTTGTAACAACCCATCTCAAATCGCGAGCAACATAGCAATATTAGCATGCATGTGAGGCATGCATATGATAGCTACATATGCATGCATCATATACATTGCACTAGTATATATATATATATATATACATCGACTATATATCGACTATTCATGGAGAATGTCTAAATATAAGATAAACGAATTAATTATCAAAGGTGTAAATTAAATACCTAATTCTCGTTAATAGAAGAAATATACACTCAGTAAGAAATATAGTTGAGTTTATTCATATGTTTACATATATAACCCAAAATGTGTACTAATAAAACTAAACCCATAAACCTTATGATTAATCTTGACATTTTATAAAACATAAAATAATTTGTAATATTTAAAATCATCATGGTCTTATACTATTTAATAAATTAAAGTACCAACTGTCATAATTAATATGACACCATTCGATATGGTGAGGATCTGATTCAATTAAAGGCAGATATCATGACAAAGCAGCCACCGCCTAACAAAATCTTATCCTTCCATAAAGGCGGTGAACAGATGCGTAGAGAGGGAGGAGCCTCTGCTATTTAAAGGGAGGAAGGAGGATTCCAAAAGGGGGGGGGTTCTTTGCCTATGGATGGGGAAGGTTGTATTTCCTGTGAGTGGAAAAACTGAACCGAGTGCTGTTGAAGGAAGAAGGAGAGGAAATTTACCCATACTGCTTATAATTCGGAACTATTGAGCCTTACTTGTTTTGAAGTCTCTAGGCACGGGGGAACGGTATGCATCGGTTGAGAAGCATACTGGATTGAGTATCTAGGTATACTCGGTTTGGCTGGGTGGTTTTGGTCATTCGGTAACGAGAGAAGTTCTGCAGCATCCTCATCGCAACAGCCGTAGCAGATCAGGTAAGTACTCCATCAAATCAATTAAATACAGTTTCACAGTTCAGTAATGGCTCTTAATTTAGTACGGCCACTACAATTTTCTTGTAGAGCCCAGCCAGTTTCGATTCTGGGTCTGACATTTTAAGTTTATTTTTGAATCACATGAGAGATTTCTGAAGTATCTCATAGTAAATCTGATATTCTGAAAATATTATTGGGAGTTACTGACAAATCTGCTTGTTGTAGAGTCACAAAGCTGTAAATAATTGTAGCTGGTTTGTAGGGTTTTAGTTTTTTATACATATATTTTCTGGCTGTGTATCGTTCCATTACAGGTTGCAGGGTTTTTTCTGAAGATTTCTGAGGGTTTGATCAGCTTCTTGCTATTTCTCAGGGTTTCTTTGTGTTGCAGGGGCATTTTGAATTTTTTTGAAGCAAATCTGCGCAGTCACATCACTCAGCGCTGCCCCCTCCATCTGCGTGTTGTCTCCTCCAAACTGTGTGTAATTTTGCTGCCTATACGCAGCCCTTTAAGGCAGCATCTTCGTTCCACAGTTTCTATTGCTGCTTCATCCATAACCATTGCTGCCAAAAACCAAGCATATCTTGAGGCCATTGCACTGCATTTTTCTTCAACGCACAACTTAATCTTCTCCAGTCCCTGCGTCCTCCCTACGTAGTGCCAATTTTTCTTTTATGCTGCCCATTTACTGGAGCTTCACGTTGCCTGTACGCAGCTCATACTTATCATGTTCTCCTTCATCCTCTCTGCTACAAACTGCAAGCATTCAAACCCTCTCTCCCTGCGTCTGGTCACCATCCTCATACGCTCTCTGCTCTCCTCACGCTGCTCCACGCATCCATCTCCTTCTGCCACCGAGTTGCCCAAATCATGGGCAGTCTTCCTTCACCAATGCACTGCAAACCTGCACACGCATAGCGTAAACCCCGTGAACCCATTCGAATCTCCTCTCCTCCTTCCGCCATCCGAGCTCCACGCGGCCTTGGGAACCCGTGAGAACTTGCAAACAAAAAAGAAAAAACACGCAGTCTTTCAATCGCCCTCACGCAGTCATCTTCGCTCGGCTCTCCTGCTGCCATCAGGCTCACGTACGCATACAAAAACAGTGAAATTGTATGCGTGGGTAAGATTTTGGGGTTATGCATTTTGATTTTCCATTTTTTTTGTTTTAGGTTTGGATAGGTTATTTCTATTTCATCGTTAGGTTTTAGTTTTAAATTTGAAGTATAGTTTTAGGGTTAGATAATTTTAATTTTAGTTTTATCATATGTAAATTTTAAAATTTACGATTTTGATTCTCTTTTTTTGATTTTAGATATTTAGATTCTAAATTTTTGTTTTAATTTTAGATTTATTTAATTTTGTTTAGATTTACATACATAAAAATATAAATAAATATATAAATAAATAAATATATATATATATATATTATAAAGATTTGGAATTTTTCTTTTGTTCTATTTAGTTTTCATTCTATTTCATATTTTGTTTCATATATATTAGATGTAAGTTAGTTTAGATTAGATTTAGGTTTTATTTAGATTTTAGATTTAATTTTACAAAAAATAAAAAAAGGTTTCTTTTAATTTAGTTTAGTTTTTAAGTTTCATATTTTTAGATTTCAACTGGCTTAGTCTTGTTTTATTTAAAAATATAAAAAATATATTTTGGAAATATTTTGCCAGATTCAGTCTTGGCTCAAGGCTTTGTCATGTTTGCGATATATCTTTCCTGTTGAGGCTAAAATTTTGATTTCTTTATGTGGTTAAACATGCTTAAATGTTCATTTGAAGATTAGCTACATGAATGTGATCTCTGGTTAGCATTTAAAATTACGTAGTTATTTAAAGCATTTAATCTTTCGAAATTTTAATTGCTAGAATATTGTTAAGCCATTGAGCATTTATCGATTATCTCGCATTTGGTAAAAGTTAAACTTTGTTTGAGTTGTTTGATGGTAAACGATTGTTAATGAGTTCATATTTCTGCAACATTTGATAAATAATCGTTTAATCATTTATTTCATAAGGCACTAGTCTATTAACTTAATAAAATCAATTAAGTGCTTGTTTCCCCTCGTGTCTCCCAACCCAACCGGTCCCCAGTTGGTCATCCATTATCCCATAGGGTCTACACCCCTTAGCGCAGGAGACAAGCTTAAACGGAGAGATCGGGGATTAGGGTGACAGCCCCCGGTCTGAGCATTGTCGTGACAATCTGTGCGACAACACGCTGAAAATGGGCCTGAAACTGATTCATTCTAATATGTAATGACACATATACAAGTAATGATTTCAAGTGTTAGCAAAGAGGTGTTTCCGAAAGAAAAAATATAAGTCTGTTTGCTGCATATTCCTTTCATAGGAACTTCTAGCCCAACCAAAACAGAATATTATCCCCTTCATCATTTGGAATCCATAAGTCATAGAAGAATAAGAAGAATAAAACATAGCAAAGCTCCCATAGCGGTGGTCTTAGATCATCCTAAAGATAGGGAAGACAATACCGAGGTGACAGTGATGACTCTTCCTAGTTCCTCTTGTCTAGTCACCTAGTGAATACTTTGCACAAAGGGTGCTAAACTAAGTGGTAACAGGTCCAAATTGTAAGGGGTCAGAAGAATCTTGAAAAGGAGATATAAGAGTATAAATTTTTTAGCAAAAAATATTATAATTGACAAAGTTGTACCAAGTGCAAGGTCTGCCAGCAACGCAAACCCCAAATCAAGGTTTTACAAAATTATCATAACTTTTGATTGGACAATTAGTTTGTGGTGATTGAAAGATGATAGAAGAGGATTCAGAGAAGAATGTATAGCAATCAATTTTGGTACCATTTGGGGATAAGTTCTTGGAAAAATTACTATTATCATGGGGAGAAACAAATCTATATTCATAAGAACAACAAAAGTAGAAAATCCTACCAAGTGCAAGAACATGCCAAGAGTGATTATAGAACTCCCCGTCTATTGAGAGAAACTGCCAATAGAACATGCAGCTTCAAAGAATAATTTGTTCATACATAAGCATCCACAACTAATCAAGCATTGATTGTAAAGATTGCCGGAAAAGGCAGGGAATGTTCAGCTCCTAAGCCTTTGGCCATTGCATTGCTATTGTTATATTATTGTTGATATTATTGGTTGGCTCATTATTTGTAATTGTACCCTTTGTCTCCTATATATACCAAGGAGATGTAGTTTCAGGGGTCATCAAGAGGTATTTGCAAACATAAGGTTTAAAAAAGGAAACCATTCTGAAGTGGCATTGTTATTCATTAACCTTTTTTATCATTCTCAAGGAACGTCATTACTTATTCTTTCTATTTTATGCTGGTTGGGTTATTTGGACCATAACATCGATATTGCCAAGATTTTAGCATCCATTTAACTTGTGTATTGAACCTTTGGAATATTGCTAAAGCTTACCATGCACATGTTTCCCTTAATGATAACTCTATAAGGTAGTGAACAAAACAAAAGAAAGTCTGCCTTTGTATCGTGACCATAATTTCAAGCTTGCCACCAGACCTATGCCTTTAAGTTCCTCTATTAAATGTATACTTCAAGGAAACAAAGATAAAAACAAATATATTATTAGTGTACATGGGGCCAGACGCTTCTAATGAGACCATGAGAGTAGATTATAATATTCCATCTGCTCAAACACTAAGAAGACAATACATTGTGCTGCATCTAAGAAATTGGGATTAAGAGGTAATTAAGTGAAAGTATTAAAAATGAAGAATAGAACACAATGCACCTCAAGTTCAAATGGCATTGTAGGAGCTCCATTGTTGTTTTTTGGATTCAAACGAGGCAGGAGAGCCTTAAGGAAGGCTTGTCCACCTTCACTGCACAGAAAACAAAATGAACACTTATGATTAATTCAACCAGATTTTCCTTCTAACTAACGAGGAGAAAGCTATATATGATTTAAGAAAGTAAATCGTAAGATACATAAATAGGAAAAGAAGTTTAAATCTTTGCCAAGGAAACTACACTTACAACTACGCCATATCAAAGTTTATCTAACAATAGTAAATATTAAATTATGTGTCAATAAGAATAGCATTTCAAAGGTAGGTTTCAAATTGGACAGCGTCACTACCATTACCAAAAGATAACAAAATAAAGAAAATAGTAAATACATGATGCCTTTTCATAACTATACAAATTCCCATAAAAATACCGTGAAAAGATCCATTAAGGAAGAAAGGGCCGAATTAGAACCATACAAATCCTAAAGCTGATTGAAAAATAGATTAGGATGAAAATTTACATCCCCTTTAACAAAAAACTAGCATACTAATATTCGAAAGAGTAACCTTGAGCTTGCCAAAATTTAAACTTGGGAGAGAGAAATTCTAACAAAAGTTTAATTGATTCCCTTCCAGTGGTTGGTTTTACCAGCTATATACGTGTTGCACCGATTTTGTCACAAGTCCAAGGAACTAGTTGCACAAATTTTTTCAAAGTTTTGAATCATCAGCCATTCGGTTCATATGTCATTGTAAACCCAATTTCTGCTAATTGTAATGTAAATGATGCTAGTACGATCGTTTTATTATGTAATAACCTAGGTAAGCCTATGATTTTGGCAACGAATTCATCCTAGGAGGTTTTTCGTCTCACCGCATTATGTGTGTTTCTAAACACGGATAATCAGCAGAGTTTAACCCTCCACCTTAAACCCAAAAGCTAGGGTGGAATTTATTGACAAGTCCTTAGGTGAGTCCTAGTGTTTTTAGTTGAGCCTGTTGTAAAAGTGATTTGGGAATAATTTAAGGTATTTGGCTAAATTATTTTATTACAAATCACTTGGTCTACTAGATCATATTGTGTCGCAGAATTGGGTGATTATTTGAGGGTCTATAGCAAATGGGTGTTCTCCCTTTGAGGGTTGATTTTGTAATATCTTGTGTAAAAAATATTTTAGTGCATGGTCCCTCGCAATCAGACGCCTATTGAGAAATCTAGGGCATAGAGATTAAGTGATTTCTCTTCTATTAGTAACTGCTTGTGAATACTTTTTACTTCTTTATATTAGGATCTTCTTTTACTTAGGTTATTAGTGTTCTTCTTCATCAAACAGCTACTAATGTATAAACCATAAAGAGACAAGAGACACAGAATATAGACTATCAACCAGGACCAAAACCTCTCACTCTTTGAGAGGAAAACTCGAACAAATTATTTTTCTTATAGAGATTCCAATTGACGAATACCAAGACCAAGAGACTTGACCTATTCACCACTCCAAGACCAAGACACAAAGCTCCCTTGATGAAGTCCTTCCTTGAGTCAACGGTAGTCAACCTTTTGCTTTCTCCTTCTTCTTGCCTTCTCTTTAAATTTGGTTGGTTCAGACCTTTTCTAGTTTCGGTATCCTTGAAAGAGGCCATTTTTGCAAGGTGATTCCTTTTAGCTTCCCTCGACTTCCTCTTGTCTTGACTTTCTTCCAACTCGATTGCCTTATTAGGACTGGTTCTTTCTGCAACAAGTATCTTTTACTTCCTTCGTATGTGTGTCTTCAAAACAGACCCAAAACAAAGCCAAGATATGCCCTACAATAACTTCAATCTTCTTTCTATCGTTACGCTAGCTAGGAGGCTTTCCTTTCTGATCTTCGCACTTCTGGTTAACTTCAGATGTACAACTCACACTTCAAACTGTGATCACTGAAAATCTACCTCTGAAATAAAGCCGAGCACTCCTATATATAGTTGTTTGCCTCTGTAATTAGCCAACATGAGTGTATGTGAGCCGACATGTCCTTTGGAAGAGTTAATTAATTCAATATTGAAGTCGACTTGCAAGAGTGGTCTTGTGCTTGTCTTGGAGGGCTTTTATACTAATTTAATGACTCATACAAATGTGTAACATGCCCAAGAGGATCCTTCATACATGACATTAACTCAATTTGACTTTATGACCAATCCTAAGGACTCACAATGGGAGTCATACTAAAAATAAAATTCCTTTCTCATGAAACCCATGAGACAAGCATTACAATAATAATTTTATTTTTCTTCTTTTCATTAATTACATAAAATCACAATTACACATGTCATTATGAAGACCGACCCTAGTTACTTTTTGTAAAAATTTTTGAATCTTTACAAACAGAAATCCTACTACAGTGATTGGTTTAACATCTCCTACTTGTTATTTCATTCAACAAGTTATTTAATAAGATAAACAGTGATGTAAACACTACTGCAGACTACACTGACATACAGATCATAAATAGAAACAATAGATGAGATAAACACACAAGGGACACCGTTATTTTTGGACAACACGTCCCCAGAAAAACCCAATGCAAGAAAACCGGTGCAACAGATAGAGAGTTTGTATTATTAAACAAGCAAAATCCGAGTACAACAGGTTGCCTCTCATACCGGCTAACCTTACAGAGAAATCACGGCAACAAGAAAGATTGTAATATCCCTAACCCGGAATATCCCTCAAACCCCAGCAAAACTCCAACCAAATACGTGCAAATGATATAATAACCCAGAAGTGATAAAATGACAGTGGCACAACATATAATAATATAAACCGGAAATATAAGCAGATACACAAGAAATGCAGCGAGAAATGTTAAGCCATTTTATTATACTGAGCAATAAAATGAGTACAAGAGGTGATTAGACAGATGGCACCTCGACTTGCACAAGGCAAGTGAAGAAATACTCTCAAAATGACAAGAATGGCCTCTTTGTGTGGATGCTGTTGTTGTGCTGTTGTTGCTGCTAGAAAACAAATGATGATTTGGGTCTGCTCCCCTCCTCGGAAAAAGCTGAAACTCTGGATTCGGGCTCTACTCAAGAAACCCAGAAATCTTTCCTAGAATGGCCGACCCCTGGAAAACACCCCCTTGGGGTTCTGCGCAGTTCCTCAATGCCTTGCGCTGCCACTAAAGAAAACCCCTCTAAACTCTGTCTGAAACACTGCCTGAAACCCTGCCAAAAATCCTCCAATGAGACAAGAGTTGGACCCCTGCTCAATCTCCCAGCATAACTCCACCTACAACACCACAATCCAGCACTACAACCAAAAAGAACTGCGTCCCTCTCCAAGTGCTGCGTAGTCCTCCAAAATGCTGATGAAACTGCTATTGAAATGCTAATAAAACTACTACTAAAATACTGATGGAAATACCTTGCCCGAGTAGGCACTCGAAGCCCCCCGCTAAGGGTGAGATCTCCGAACGGAGACACTCAATGCACTAAACAGTGCTACAAACCAGCTAAACAGCCAGCATGCTCAGAAGTTGAAAAAATGCACATAACTGAATGATCCAAAATGAGGGGGCTCCTATCTATTTTATAGCCTCTGCCTCTCGCAATCCCTAGGCTCACCTCTTCCTACGTGATTCCCTTCTTGCCACGTGTTCTTTTCCTCCTGCGCAGTTCCTCCATGTGTCTGCGTGGGCTCCATTTCTGCGTCCCCCTTTGGCCCCCTTGGCTCCCCTTTAAGTCACAACGTTGTGCTACCTAGGAAGTGACTTTTTATTCTAAAGTGAGTTATGTTCCCCTTCCTCACTTTTTATTTACAAATAACTATAGAAGGCAAAAATTGAACAAAATCGAATATTCCAATTAGCCATAGCTAATTAGGAATATTACAGTCTCCCCCGGCAAAATGTTGCTTGTCCTCAAGCAACTGAAGTGATGGATGCTGTAAGATCTTCTCACTCTCCCAAGTGGCATCCTCATCCGACAAATTCTTCCACCTCACCAGGAATTCCTGGACCGTCTTACTCCGCAGCTGCCTCTCCCTAGTGTCAATGATAGCCTTCGGCTGCAATACCAAATGCCCCTCATCATCCATTGGTGGTAGCTCATCTGTCACAGTCACTTGCTGCCCCAATGCCTTCTTCAAGCATGATACATGAAAAATGTTATGAATCTTGCTGCCTTAGGGCAGCTCCAACTCATATGCAACCTGTCCAATCCTGCGTATCACCCTATATGGCCCATAAAAGCGGGGCTTGAGCTTCTCAGCCCCCTTCTGCTTCAGTGATGACTGGCCGTATGGCTGTAATCGTAGGTAGACCATGTCCCTTACCTCGAACTGCCTCTCCACCCGACCCCTGTCAGCATACAGCTTCTGCTGGTTCTGCGCTACAGCCATGTTATCCTTGAGAGCTCGGAGGATATCCTGACTCTCTTGGATCCAAATCTTGGCTCTAGGAGCCCTGCTATCACCAAACATCACGTCGACAAAAGATAAAGGAGGATACCTGTTGACCACTACCAGTCAACTGCCCGCAGCAGTACACCCCCTTTTTCTTTGCAAAAAAGGGTAGCGCTTGATCGACATATCCATGCCATTCTACAGTCATCGACAGCTTCATCAATTTATGTTGTAAACCCAGTCTGCATGTATAAATTGTAAATAATCTTAGCAGATATGAATCATGTCTGTCAATTGCCTAGGTGGACCTAATTTTCTAAGTGATAATCTACATCCCGGAAGGCTTTTCGTCTCACCGATCCATGATCGGCAGAGTTTTCCTTCAGCCTAAACCCAAAGCCGGGATGGATTTTGTCATTAGAATCTTAGGAGAATCCTAGTGTGTTAATCTGCTAGATTATAGTTGTGTCGCAAAACTGGGTGATTTATGAGGGTCTATGTCAAATGGGTTTTCCCCCTTGGGATGTAAAGCTGTCAAAGTCATGATGTAAAGTGTCTTGAGGGATAAGAAATGTTTTAATCCCCTCATAAGTCCTAAGTCCTAGGTCCTAGGTAATTTTCCCAAAAGCTAAGTTCAAGGATCCATTTTAAAAAATAAATAAAAAATAAAAAATAAAAATAATAAAATAAAGTGAAAACTAAAAAATAATAAAATAATAATATTTTGAGTAAATAAATGCAGAATTTCAATTTTTAATGCATTAAAAATTCGACGGATGAGATTAAGAGATATCTTGATCCTCATCGACGGTCGAGATCATTTTGACATGGATCACTTGAACTAGCTGTTGGGATCTTTTCCTTTAAATAGGGTGCTAGGGGTCATTTGAGATCATTCGATCTTGGAGTCTTGTGCTGAAGAAGCTCTCTTGTAATCTGTTTCTGGTTAATAAAAGAAGACTTTGGGGTTCAAATCTTGCTGGTGTTACTCTCTGGAAGTGCTGTGAGCTGTTTTATTTTCTGCATATTTTATTTTTCAGCCATTAATAATAGCTTATTATAGAGTATTGTGAGCACAGGTATCTTGTTCACTTGCTAGGGTTTGAATGGTATTAGGGTTTCTTAAGTAATGGCAGGTATCTCCATTGCTTTTTGAGATCTAGTATTATTTTCTCTCTCTTTACTGATGGTTGAAGTGAGCTGTGCAGAAAACCCTTATTGAAGAAGATTAGCGGGTGTTTGGGGAAGTTCTCGGCTGAACCAGCCAACTCCCGCAAGCTTTTCCTTGCAGAGCCCAGCCAGTTTTTACCCTGGGTTAATCATTTAGTTTACTTTTCTAAATTTGCATGAGAGATTTTCTGAAGTTCTTCATAGTAAAATCTGAAACTTTCGATAATATTTCTGCTGTTATTGCTAAATCTGGCTATTAAAAGAGTCAAACGCTGTAATTTTGTTTAGCCGATCTGGGGTTTCAAATTTTGTTTTATGCATATATTATCTTCCGGTTTTTTTGTTTCCAGGTTACAGGTGCATTTTTTTCAGGAAATAGCTTCTGGGTTGTTCCCTCTTCATCATCCTGCTGCCATCTTTTCAAAGCTGCTTCAGATCAGCCCTTTCTTTCTCATCAGCAAATGCAGCCTGGAAAATCGCATGTCCACAGCCGCATTTTTTTTAATCGGCCTGCGTCTCAGCCTACAGTCCTCTATCCCTCACGTGATCTCCATCGCTACCTGAAAACTGCATATTTTTTCCATAAGTTAATACGTCGCCTTCCGTTTTTCAAGCAATCCCTGCATTCACACATTATAAAACCCTTCAGCCAAATCGATCAAACATCGTGGGTCTGATCAGCGTGGTTTTTCATGTTTGCTGGAGACTGCAAGTCGACAAGCGATATTCATCCACCATCGAAGAAGCATTTTCACTGTTCATCGCATTTTTCGTTGAGTCGTTAACACTACGTCCCTCTCCACCTGCATTCCTCTCTGTTCACCGTCGAAGTGCTCCGCAGACAAAGAAGAACGCGTTTAATTCTACCTACCTGTCACTGCGTCCAGCGTGAAAGATTTTCCAATGAACGTACGTTGGGCATGTTGCGTGGGGGCTTCAGGTGAGAAAGACATCGACGGAAGCCTTTCAGCACAGTTAAAATTTACGTGAAAACCAGGTAATAACCCGCAAGCATAAGCTGTCCGCCGTCTTCATTCTCGGGCCAGGTAATTTCTTTGCAAGTCTGCGTATCGTTTTTGGGTCCTCAGCGTGAGTGAGAGTTGAGCCTTTTTTTTTTATTGTATTTCATTTGCATTATAGTTTAGAGCTTTAGTTTGAGTTTTAGTTCGATCTTTTAATATATGGTTAGATGTTAGATTTTAGATTTTAATCTTAGATTAAAGTCTAGTCTAGGGTTTTAGAAATGGAAGGTTAGGTATATTTTGATCTTAGTTTTAGTATATGTAAGCTTTAGATATTAAGATAGACTTTAAATTAAGATTTCAGAAAGTTTTGTTTAGGTTTAGAAATTTAATCTTTGATTTAGTTTAGTTTGATTTTATTAATTTGGCTAAATAGTTAGATTTTATTAATTAAAAATCATAAAAAAAATATAAAATAGAAAACTTGAAAAAAGATTTCCCTTTTTGGTTTAATTCATTTATTTAGATTTGAAGTTTTATTTATTTATTTATTTATTTTAAATATTGTGGAAAATTTTTGCCAGATTCAGTTTTTTGCCTCGGGAACTTATCACGTTCTATTTTCTCCTGCTGAGATTCAAATTTTCGATATTTATCATTTTATGCAAATCTGCACATAAATGATCATATTGAAGATTTAGCTGCATGAATATGGTGTCTGGTTAATGATTCATAATTGCGTGGTTGTTTAAAGCATTTATCTTTTTCGAAATTTTTTACTGGATATCTTTATTAAGCTTTAATCATTATAAGAACTTTGTGATTTTACTAAATATCTTGCATTGTTCAAGTTATTGGATGATAAATGATTGTCGTACATGGTTTACATATCTGCAATATCTAGTAAGCAATCGTTTAAATATCAAACCCATAAGGCACTGGTCCATTAAATTAATAAAATCTATTTAGTGTTGGTTTCCTTTCGTGTCTCCCAACCCAACTGGTTCACAGTTGGTTTTCATCATCTCATAGGGTCTACCCCCTTAGCCGCGGGAGACAGACTTCAACGGAGGGATCGGGGATCAGAGTGACAGCCCCCGGTCTAAGCGTTGTCGTGACAATCTGTGTGACAACATTTTTTGGCGCCGTTGCCGGGGATAGAGTTTTTCTGTCCTTGGTTCTTTCATCTCAAGCTTTTTCGTGTTTTACTTCTTGTTCAGGTGGCGACTCCACTTCATATATTATCTTCGAGAGTGTACACTAGAAGACATCCAAGCAGTCTGTGCAATCCTACTCCTGATCCTGAAAAGGTCCTCAGGGTACGATTACACAAACTCGCTTCTCGTACACTTCTTGTAAACCTTGGACAAGAAGCCCTCTCTGATATTCATTTGCTTTTTAAAGGTCAAGTTAGGCACAGCATCATGGATATGTATGCCCCTTGTGATTTTTCTAACATTCCAGGATATCCCAACGATATTCCATCTATTGGGATCGATAAATTGCCTAACTTTCAAGGAAATAATGCGATTAGTGCTAACTCTCATTTGCGAGATTTTAGCATATGGATGGCTAAGTACGCAAGATCTGCTGATTTCGATCATGAGGATGTCAGAATGACTCTTTTCATCTTAACTCTAGGAGGTGATGCCTATGATTGGTTTGCAGAAAAGCCTCAGAATTCGTTTAACTCCTTACAATCCATCATTAATGCGTTTAAAGAAAAATATGGAGATAAGAGAGAAGGAAGACACCTCGTAAAAGATATTAGCCTAATAAAAAAGACAGAGGATGAAACTGTTGAAGAATTTAATAAAAGGTTTAATGGTATTGTTAGAGAATTACCTCAAGACTATAAACCTACAGATAAAACTCTCCAAGATTTTTACATTGATACCTTTAGTCTTGAGCCATCTTATGAATTAAGACGTGCCAAACTTAATGATTATAGAGATTGCCAAGCCTTAGCTATAGAGCTTGAAAAGGACAAGGCCGCATCTGGGAAGTCGGAGATCCCAGGTTTCGATAGGGCTGCTACGAAACTAAAAGAACCTAAAGGAAAAGCAGTTCAAGAACCTGAAAGTGAGCTTGTTCTCAAATTGCTTCAAAAAATTGAAACTATGGAAATTAATCATAATAAGGAGATAACCACTTTGCAGAATAGGTTGATCCAAATGGAAAGATCGCAAACGCAGAATTTTCAACCTCGAAATAATAATAATAGAAATAACAATTGGCAAAGGAAGGGTCAATCTAGTGAGCAGAGACCTCCTAATCCGCTAAATAATTTGGTTGATAATGCTCCTCCTTATTGTCGGGTTTGTGATGCTCTTCATGAAGAAGCCACTTGTCCCATCGTTAGAAGAATTTTAGATAATGGAATGTTTGGAACGAGTGATCAAATAAATGTAGTAGGCAGCAAGTTTCCTTTGTCTATGGATGATTGGATAGAGGTCAAGGAAAAAAGTCGTGATGTTGAGAATCCTTCATCAGCTTTTAGTATAAATAACCTTGAAAATGAAGATGATATTTTGGCTAGGTTATATGGTGAAAAGCCCTCTCCCCAGCAAATCTTGGAAATTGCTAGAGATAAGGGTTTGACCTATCAGAGAAGGGATAAAGATCAAAGCGGGAATCAAATTCCCCTTCGAACTTTTAACCCTGGTGTAAACTCTGGAATAGATGTCGATTTGGGAAGTTGGTATAACAATGCTAAAATCTGGGTTCCTGTCTCCGAGATTGCTAAAATCCCTTCCCAAAGAGACAAGTTACTAAAAGCGATTCAAGGTCCTCAAGTCAATACTTCTCAAAAGAAGACTCGGGAAGTTGACTATCATGATGCTCCTATATATCTGCAAAGCTTAGATGCTGATAACAAAGATCATCAGCCTTTCTTTATCACCTTATTAGTTAATGGGTATAAATTGAATAATTGCATGTTGGATTCTGGTGCATCAGCTTGTGTAATGACTAAAAGGGTCATGGAACAGCTTAACTTAAGAGTTTCTAGACCCTACTATAATATATGCGCCATGGATTCTAAGAAAATCGAAGTGCATGGTTTAATCAAAGATTTACAAGTTCATCTTTCAGTTTACCCAGACATCATGGTTGTCATGGATATTGTTGTTGTGGATGTGCCTGATGCCCGGGGTATGCTGTTATCTAGAAAGTGGGCCTCTGATCTAGGAGGAAGTATTCAAATGAATTGGTCATATGCCATGATTCCTTCTCCTAGGGGTGATGGTTTTGTAAGACTAAATAGAGAGCCCGAAAGAAAATTTCATGTTGAAGATCCTAAGAGACCTCACAACGAAATAATCAAAGAGCAATCTGACATTGGGAACTATGCCATCATGTCTAATTTTATAATTCCTCCCAATGATAAGATTAGGGGTCTCAAGGATAAAGTTTGGTATATGTACTTCGATGGTGCATCATCTAGGGCTGGTAAAGGTGCTGGGATAGTGCTTAAATCTCCCCTTGGTCACATTTTCAAGTTTCCCTATCGATTAGAATTTGAAGCAACCAACAATGTCGCTGAATATGAGGCTATATTGTTGGGGCTTGAGTTGGCCAAGTCCTTGAACGTTAAATTGCTTAGCATTAAAGGGGATTCTGATTTAGTTATCATGCAGCTTAAAAGTAAATTCACATGCAGAAATCAAAGATTAAGAAACTATAGAAATGTTGTGTGGGATACTATGGAGCATTTTGATGCCCTTGACCTCGAAGCAATTCCAAGAGAGCAAAATAGTTTGGCAGATGAACTTGCCGTAGCTGCTACTACTTTCCAGTTGACTGATGAATTAATTAAGGATAAGATTAAAATGGAAGTAATATTCAGACCATCTGTTCCAGATAACTCAGAGCATTGGCAGGTCTTCAATGATGAAAAGCAAGTCATTCGTTTTCTTAATAATTTGGATGAGTTTGAGGATTTCCGGATAGCTTCTGAGGAGGATGGATCTTTAAATCATGAGCACATCATAAATCCTACTCCTAGGAACGTGGTTGCCTTAGAGCAACATTTTGATCGGCATGATGCCACGAAGCTGAGAGAAGAAAATAAGATGGACCCAGGCGAATATCTCGAAATAAACATTGGTACTTCTGAAAACCCAAAGATCGTTAAAATTGGTAGAGGTACTAGTGTGGAGGAAAGAAAAAGGTTGATTGATTTACTTCGCGAATATCGAGATATTTTAGCCTTTTCTTATGACGAATTAAAGGGTTATAGGGAAGATGTCATGGAACATACTATCCCCTTAAAGGATGAAAATGCTAAACCCTTTCGTCAGAAACTTAGGCAAATTAATCCTAAATTAGCCCCCTTGGTTCAGAAAGAACTTGCGAAAATGCTTGCAGCAGGGATTATCGCTCAGACAAGGCATTCGACATGGTGTTCGAATCTGGTGATTGTTAGGAAAAAGAATGGTACGATAAGGCTGTGTGTCGATTTTCGAAACCTCAATCTAGCATGCAAGAAGGACAATTACCCTTTGCCAAACATGGAGACTTTATTGCAAAGAGTAACTGGTTCTGGAATGATGTCGCTGCTAGATGGTTTTTCCGGGTACAATCAGGTATGGGTTAAGAAGGAAGATCGTCATAAAACCACATTCACTACACCATGGGGTACCTTTGAATACATCAGAATGCCTTTTGGATTAACAAACGCTGGGGCTACATTCCAAAGGGCTATGGATTATGCCTTCAAAGGGTTAATCGGGAAATTTATTGAAATTTACCAAGATGATCTTACTGTTTTCTCTAAAGATGGTACCAATCATGTAAATCATCTTAGGCAGGTTTTCGATAGATGTAGAGAATACGGGATTTCTTTGAATCCAGCTAAGTCTGTTTTTGGAGTAACGGAAGGGAAATTACTCGGCCATATCATTTCTAAGGAAGGAATCAAAATTGATCCTGAAAGGATTGAAGCAATCCAAAAGATTCCTCTCCCTCATAATCTTAAATCCCTTCAGTCTTTCCTCGGAAAGATAAATTTTATTAGAAGGTTTATTCCAAATTACGCAGAAATAGCTAAGCCTATTCAAAATCTTCTAAAGAAAAATGCGAAATTTGTTTGGCAAGAAGATGGCAGAAAGGCTTTCCAAGAAATCAAATGTGCTATCGCAAAAGCTCCTGTCTTAGTTAGTCCCGATTATTCCAAGGATTTCATGATTTTTTCTTTCGCTTCCGAAGATACCATTGTTGGTGTCCTGCTTCAAAAGAATAAAGATGGTCACGAGCAGCCTATTGCTTTCATGAATAGAGCACTTCAAAATTCCGAATTGAAGTACAATACCATGGAAAAGCAGGCTTATGCCCTGGTCAAGTCTCTTAAGCACTTTAAAACTTATGTGGGTTATTCTAAAATCATTGCTTTCGTCCCACATTCTGCTGTCAAGGATATATTAACTCAAACTGATTGCTTAGGGACGCGTGCTAGGTGGGTTACTAAAATACAGGAATATGATTTAGAGATCAGACCCACCAAGCTGGTCAAAGGCCAAGGTTTAGCTCAGATGTTAACTGAAAGTAATGAAAAGACTCTTGGTTTGTTCTGTCTTAGCGATCTATCTTCACCGGAGTTGCAAAGATTAGGAGAGCATGAGTGGTACAAGGACATAGTTTATTACTTGATGAATCTTGCATGTCCTAACCATTTAGTCGCTCATAAGAGAAGGGCTCTTAGACTAAAAGCCACTAAGTATTGCCTTATGAAGGATGGCCTTGGATGGAGAAATCCTGAGGGCATAGTGCTTAGGTGTGTTGACGACGTTGAGTCCAAGAAATTAATCTCTGAGTTTCATTCAGGATTTTGTGGTGGTCATTATGCTGCTAGAACTATTGCTCACAAAATCCTGAGAGCTGGCTATTATTGGCCTTCAATCTTTTCTGATGTGCACAAGTTTGTTAGAGCCTGTCAACTATTCACTAGGAAACAGAAGCTTGCTGCCCTGCCTCTACAACCTGTCATTGTAGAGGCACCTTTTCAGCATTGGGGCCTGGACTTCATAGGGAAGTTCCATGAAAATTCTAGCAATGGCTACTCGTGGATTTTGACTGCTACGGATTATTTTACTAAATGGGTTGAAGCCATTCCTGCTAAGAATGCCATTGAAAAGGTTATTATGGATTTCATTGAAAATAACATCATTACTAGATTTGGTGTCCCCGCTAAGATCACTACTGACAATGCCAAAGCTTTTAGTTCTTTAGAGTTTTCATCTTTTTGTTTCAAGTATGGCATTGTCTTATCTCATTCGTCAAATTACTATCCTCAGGGTAATGGTCTAGCGGAATCAAGTAACAAGAATCTCATAACCATTATCAAAAAGATAGTAGGAGATAATAAGAGATCATGGGACAGCAAAATCAAGTATGCTTTATGGGCAGATAGAATCACTAAGAAGAAAGCTACTGGTAAATCTCCCTTTGAATTGGTTTATGGCTTGGATGTAACTTTACCTGTGCACCTCAAATTGCCAGCTTACCAGCTCCTCCAGAATTTTTCTGTTAATAAAGATGTTGTTCAGAATAGAATAGATCAGATTGTGGAGTTAGATGAAGCTCGTAGGACAGCTTTTGATGCCATATGTAAAAATCAATCTAACATTAAGAAAAGCTTTGATAAATTTTCTCGATCTAGATCTTTGCATGTGGGAGATATGGTATTGCTTTGGGACCGCAAGAATGAGAAACCAGGAAAACATAAGAAGTTTGACAGTTTGTGGCTGGGACCTTACATCATTCGAGATATAGCTAGACCAAACTCATTCCACTTGAGCAGACTGGATGGCGAACCACTTGATCTACCAGCGAATGGCCAAATGCTCAAGCTGTTCTTCAAAGATGATATCTGATGCCATAGGGCATCCTTTGTATTGTATTTCTATCCCTACTCCTTGTCATTTCAGCATTTCATTTCTGTTTTAGATTAGATTTACTTTTCATAGTTAAAGAGTTTCTATCTTTTATGTGCTTAAGTTTTATATGATGATTTTTGAATGGACGCTACTTATTTTTGTTGTGTGTTGCGTGGATGCAGATTCTGGATTCTCACATTCCTACAGTGCAGCAACGTGTCCCCAAGTAGAGCCAGATGTTGACCACTACCGGTCAACTGCCCACAGCAGTACACCCCCTTTTTCTTTGCAAAAAAGGGTAGCGCTTGATCGACATATCCATGCCATTCTACAATCATCGACAGCTTCATCAATTTATGTTGTAAACCCAGTCTGCATGTATAAACTGTAAATAATCTTAGCAGATATGAATCATGTCTGTCAATTGCCTAGGTGGACCTAATTTTCTAAGTGATAATCTACGTCCCGGAAGGTTTTTCGTCTCAGCGATCCATGATCGACAGAGTTTTCCTTCAGCCTAACCCCAAAGCCGGGATGGATTTTGTCATTAGAATCTTAGGAGAATCCTAGTGTGTTAATCTGCTAGATTATAGTTGTGTCGCAAAATTGGGTGATTTATGAGGGTCTATGTCAAATGGGTTTTCCCCCTTGGGATGTAAAGTTGTAAAAGTCATGACGTAAAGTGTCTTGAGGGATAAGAAATGTTTTAATCCCCTCATAAGTCCTAAGTCCTAGGTCCTAGGTAATTTTCCCAAAAGCTAAATTCAAGGATCCATTTTAAAAAATAAATAATAAAATAAAGTGAAAACTAAAAAATAATAAAATAATAATATTTTGAGTAAATAAATGCAGAATTTCAATTTTTAATGCATTAAAAATTCGACGGATGAAATTAAGAGATATCTTGATCCTCATCGACGGTCGGGATCATTTTGACATGGATCACTTGAACTAGCTATTGGGATCTTTTCCTTTAAATAGGGTGCTAGGGGTCATCTGAGATCATTCGATCTTGGAGTCTTGTGCTGAAGAAGCTCTCTTGTAATCTGTTTCTGGTTAATAAAAGAAGACTTTGGGGTTCAAATCTTGCTGGTGTTACTCTCTGGAAGTGCTGTGAGATGTTTTATTTTCTGCATCTTTTATTTTTCAGCCATTAATAATAGCTTATTATAGAGTATTGTGAGCACAGGTATCTTGTTCACTTGCTAGGGTTTGAATGGTATTAGGGTTTCTTAAGTAATGGCAGGTATCTCCATTGCTTTTTGAGATCTAGTATTATTTTCTCTCTCTTTACTGATGGTTGAAGTGAGCTGTGCAGAAAACCCTTATTGAAGAAGATTAGCGGGTGTTTGGGGAAGTTCTCGGCAAGCCTTTCCTTGCAGAGCCTAGCCAGTTTTTACCCTGGGTTAATCATTTAGTTTACTTTTCTAAATTTGCATGAGAGATTTTCTGAAGTTCTTCATAGTAAAATCTGAAACTTTCGATAATATTTCTGCTGTTATTGCTAAATCTGGCTATTAAAAGAGTCAAACGCTGTAATTTTGTTTAGCCGATCTGGGGTTTCAAATTTTGTTTTATGCATATATTATCTTCCGGTTTTTTTTTTTTTTTCCAGATTACAGGTGCATTTTTTTCAGGAAATAGCTTCTGGGCTGTCCCTTCTTCATCATCCTGCTGCCATCTTTTCAAAGTTGCTTCAGATCAGCCCTTTCTTTCTCACCAGCAAACGCAGCCTGGAAAATCGCATGTCCACAGCCGCATTTTTTTTTGGCCTGCATCTCAGCCTACAGTCCACTATCCCTCACGTGATCTCCATCGCTACCTGAAAACTGCATATTTTTTCCATAAGTTAATACGCCGCCTTCCATTTTTCAAGCAATCCCTGCGTTCACACATTATAAAACCCTTCAGCCAAATCGATCAAACATCATGGGTCTAATCAGCGTGGTTTTTCATGTTTGCTGGAGACTGCAAGCTGACAAGCGATATTCATCCACCATCGAAGAAGCATTTTCACTGTTCATCGCATTTTTCGTTGAGCCGTTAACACTACGTCCCTCTCCACCTGCATTCCTCTCTGTTCACCGTCGAAGTGCTCCGCAGACAAAGAAGAACGCGTTTATTTCTACCTACCTGTCATTGCGTCCAGCGTGAAAGATTTTCCAGTGAACGTACGTTGGGCATGTTGCGTGGGGGCTTCAGGTGAGAAAGACATCGACGAAAGCCTTTCAGCACAGTTAAAATTTACGTGAAAACCAGGTAATAACCCGCAAGCATAAGCTGTCCGTCGTCTTCATTCTCGGGCCAGGTAATTTCTTTGCAAGTCTGCGTATCGTTTTTGGGTCCTCAGCGTGAGTGAGAGTTGAGCGTTTTTTTTTTTTTTTTTTTTTGATTGTATTTCATTTGCATTATAGTTTAGAGCTTTAGTTTGAGTTTTAGTTCAATCTTTTAATATATGGTTAGATTTTAGCTTTTAATCTTAGATTAAAGTTTAGTCTAGGGTTTTAGAAATGGAAGGTTAGGTATATTTTGATTTTAGTTTTAATATATGTAAGCTTTAGATATTAAGATAGACTTTAAATTAAGATTTCAGAAAGTTTTGTTTAGGTTTAGAAATTTAGTCTTTGATTTAGTTTAGTTTGATTTTATTAATTTGGCTAAATAGTTAGATTTTATTAATTAAAAATCATAAAAAAAAAATATAAAATAGAAAACTTGAAAAAATATTTCCCTTTTTGGTTTAATTCATTTTTTTAGATTTGAAGTTTTATTTTTTTTTTTTTTTTTTAAATATTGTGGAAAATTTTTGCCAGATTCAGTGTTTTGCCTCGGGAACTTATCACGTTCTATTTTCTCCTTGCTGAGATTCAAATTTTCGATATTTATCATTTTATGCAAATCTGCACATAAATGGTCATCTTGAAGATTTAGCTGCATGAATATGGTATCTGGTTAATGATTCATAATTGCGTGGTTGTTTAAAGCATTTATCTTTTTCGAAATTTTTTACTGGATATCGTTATTGAGCTTTAATCATTATAAGAACTTTGTGATTATACTGAATATCTTGCATTGTTCATGTTATTGGATGATAAATGATTGTCATACATGGTTTACATATCTGTAATATCTAGTAAGCAATCGTTTAAATATCAAACCCATAAGGCACTGGTCCATTAAATTAATAAAATCTATTTAATGTTGGTTTCTTTTCGTGTCTCCCAACCCAACTGGTTCACAGTTGGTTTTCATCATCTCATAGGGTCTACCCCACTTAGCCGCGGGAGAGGCTTAAACGGAGGGATCGGGGATCAGAGTGACAGCGCCCGGTCTGAGCGTTGTCGTGACAATCTGTGCGACAACAATACCCATATAAGGCATAGAATGGTGACATACCAATGGACATGTGATGTGAAGTATTGTAGCAGTACTTCCCCAGATGCAGCCACTTCAGCCATGCTCGCTGCTGCCCACTGACATAGTTATGCAAGTAGCCCTCCAGCCACTTCTTAACTATCTCCATCTGCCCATCCGTCTGTGGGTGATAGCTAGTACTCGATGTCAACTCTGTCCCCACCAATCGAAAAAGCTCCTGCCAAAACCCGCCCATGAAACGGCTGTCCCTATCACTAACGATGGTCTTAGGAAGACCATGTAGCCTGAAAATCTCCCTGAATAATAGCTAGGCCACCTGTGCTGCTGTATAATGTGTGGATATGGCAAAGAAATGTGCGTACTTCATCAGCCGATCAACAACGACAAAGATACAATCCTTGCCCTGTACCATGGGCAACCCTGTGATGAAGTCCATCGAAATACTCTCCCATTTCCCCTCCGGAATGGGAAGAGGCTGCAATAGTCCCGCGGGATGGCTCATCTCCCCCTTGTTCCTTTGGAAAACATCGCACTCCTTGACATGCTGGAGTACGTCCTCCTTGAGGCCCTTCCATGAGAACCTCTCTCTAATGGCCCTATAGGTTTTGGTAAACCCCTGATGGCCTACCAATGGTGAGTCATGTGATGCCTGGAGTATCTTCTTCTTGAGCTGAGACCCCTCAGTCAAGAAGATCCGATCCCTGTAATAGATGATCCCATCGATCACCCTGTACCTGTCATCTGCCACCTGCCCGTCCAGAATCTCACATGCAAACCTATCCTTGGAGTACTCTACTAAGATTCGAGCCCTCCAGTCTGTATCCAAGCTCATAAGAGACAACGTGGCTAGTCTACGTAAAAGGGCATCTGCTACCACGTTGTTCTTACCCTTGACATACTCAATGTCAAAGTCATATGCTTGGATCTTGCTGATCCACTTCTGCTGCCTCTCCTGTAGCTGCTTCTGCTCCAAAAAGAACTTGAGGCTGTTGTGATTAGTCCTCACCCTGAACCTGTTACCCACCAGATACTGCCAGTACTTAGCCAATACATGCATGATGGCCAGCATCTCCATGTCGTATATAGAATACCTCTCGTGCAGAAGGAGCTTCCGGCTCTCAAAGGCTATAGGGTGACCTCCCTGCATCAATACTGCGTCGATCCCCTCTCCCGACGCATCACACTCCAAAACAAATGGCTGCGTAAAATCTAGCAATGCAAGCACTGGGCAGTTGCTCATAACCTCCTTGAGCCTGTCAAAGGCTCGTTGCGCTGTATCTGACCACTGAATGCCCCCTTCCTCGTCAAGTCTGTCAGGGGTGCAACAAGCTGTGAGAAACCTTTGACGAACTTTCGGTAGTACATACAAATACCAATGAATCCTCGAAGTTCTGTCATGTTTCTCGGCTCCAGCCATTCTCTGATGGCCCTGATCTTCTCCTCGTGGACTCTCACTCCGTCCACCACTATGATGTGACCTAGATATAACATCTCCGTCAACCCAAAATCACACTTGGAGAGTTTGGCATAGAACTGTTGCTCCTGTAAGATAAGCAATATTGTCTCAATGTGCTAAAGATGCTCTTCTCAAGTCCTGCTGTAAATGAGGATATCATCGAAAAATACCAACACAAACTTCCTCAAGTGACTACGGAAGATGTGACTCATGCAGGACTGAAATGTAGCTGGGGCGTTGGTTAGCCCAAAAGGCATAACCAAGAACTCAAAGTGCCCATAGTGACACCTGAAGGCGGTCTTGGGAATGTCCTGCTCCCTCACGCGAATCTGATGATACCCCGATCTCAAATCAATCTTTGAGAAGAAGTGTGCCCCTCTCAACTTGTCCATCAACTCATCGATCCTGGGTATGGGGAAACTGTTCTTCAGGGTCTTCTTGTTCAGGGCCCTATAGTCAATGCACATCCTCAGCGTACCGTCCTTCTTGTTCA
This sequence comes from Pinus tabuliformis, assembly GCA_031772625.1. Taxonomy (NCBI): domain Eukaryota; kingdom Viridiplantae; phylum Streptophyta; class Pinopsida; order Pinales; family Pinaceae; genus Pinus; species Pinus tabuliformis. The sequence continues at coordinate 119,615,120 of CM062810.1, read as the reverse complement.
CCAACACCACAAAAGAAGCAAAAGGACTCGTGCTCGGTCGAATGTGCCCAAGAGCCAGCAACTTCTGGATAGCCCTCTCAATCTCATCCCAATAGGCCTTGCGGTGCCTATAAGGGTGGTGATCACTACCTGGATGCCCTGCTCAAGCTCGATAGTGTGCTCAAACCCCCGATCCGGTAGCTGTCCTAGTGGAATCTCTCCAAACACTATGGCATACCGATCAAGGATGGACTGGATCTCTGGATGTACCGTCTACTCTGTAGTCCCTGCCTCTAATGCACACAACTCCACTACCCGCTCTATGTCTCCCTTCTGGAAGACTGCCTCCATCCGATGAGCCGACACGGTCTGAGGCGGATATATGTGATGTCCCCATATCTTCTCATGCCTCCCTGTCTTCTCATCATCCCACTCCATCTCTAGGGTCTTCCAATCCGTCGTGACCTTCCCTACAGTAATAAGCCATTAAACACCTAGTATCATGTTGGTGTCCGGAATATCAACCACGAAAAAGTGGTCAGTCAATGTGTAGGTGCCCATCGTCACTGAAAGCTCTGGGACATAACAAGCACACGTCATGGTCTAATCTCCTGGGACCAAGACTGAAAACCCATCGAAGCTCTCTGTCTGTATACCTCTTCGCTCAACCATCTGTGCATCTATGAAGTTGTGGGTTGCCCCACTGTCAACCAGAACTGATACTCGCTGGCCACGTACTGTCCCTCGTACGCGTAGCGTCAGATACTTGGGAACTCCTCGCAATGCTGCAAGGGCCCCTCCGATGGGTGCAAAAGATGCACCACCTGCTGCTGGGGGTGGAGGTGGCAAAGGTCCCTGTATGGCATGGCTATCTCCTGCCTCCACATCCTCCTCGTCATCCTCTTCTCCACTGCTCTCGAAGAAGACCTCAATAAAATGTGCTTTGCCAGCAGCACATCTATGTCTTGGTGCCCATGGCTCCTGACATGTGAAGCACAACCGCTTCTTCTTCAGCTCCCTCCTGACATCATCATCAAGTTGTACTCGTCCTGGATTCCCCTTTGGAGGTGGAATCCTCATGTCCTTCCCCTTAGACTGGAAAGTTTGTCTCTGGTGGTAAGGTGTCTGGGTCCTGGGTAAGACATCCTGTAAGTCTCGGGTTCTACTGATAGCGTCCTGGAGTGTGGCTGGTATAATGGATTGGACTAGACCCCGAAGTGGCTCTGCCAACCCCTCAACACACATATAGACCCTCCGCGTTGTGGATAGGTCTGGCACCATCATGGAGACCCTCAAGAAATCTGCAATGTATGTCTCTGGGCTCCCTATCTGTTTGAGCCTCGTCAGCTCAACAAAATGTCGCTCTGGATCCCTCCGATCAAATCACTCCATCAGTCTCCTGGTAAACTCAGCATATGTCGTCACTGTGGAGTGCCCCAATGTAACCATCCCATGAAACCACTAGTCCTGGGCCTCGGCATCCAAATGCAATGTTGCCACCTTGATGGCCTCTACCTCCGACATCTGGTTAAGCTGGAAATAAATGTCCAGCTTCTCCACCCAAGACTTTGCCAAACTGTTTGATGAGCCATCAAACGTAGGCAAGTGGAATCTACTCATTGCACGATGGGTGTCGCCATCATGGTAATGCTGGTACCCTCTGTGATGGTCGCGGGGTCTGCTATCTCGCTGGAGCTAAACAAAATCTCTGAAAGAGAGGACTTCCCTGAACTCCTGCCCATAAGCCTGGTACTCTGCAAAATAATCACCCATATGTTCGGGCTCTGCCTCCTGCTGGGCTACGGCCCCCGTGCCTGCTCCTAAGAAAGTGGACATGGTAGAGCATGTAGGGGCATGTGAGGCCACCTGCTGCGCAGTATCATGCTGCTCTGACAAGTGATGGGATGCACCTGATCCCTCACCAATCTGAAAAACTCATGGGCTCTCACGTTGTCTGGCCTCTACTGTCGTGAATCTCTGCCCCATCACCTCGATTTGCCTTGACAGATCCTGCACTGATTTGAGGATCATATCTACAAATCTCTTCCCGTCCTCGTCGGCCATCTGTTCTGCATCCACTACTGGCTCTCTCTGTTCTGCGTCTACCATAGGCTCCACCTGTTCTGCGTCCACCACCGGAACACAGTCTCCCTCCCCATAGGTATTCTCCAACCTACGTCCAATGTCTCCATACCTCCTACCTCTATAACAAATATAGCGTTTTTCCCTTGGTGTCATAGATTGCTAGCTCCATAGGCTGAGCCAGATCTATGCTCTGATACCACTGTAATATCCCTAACTCGGAATATCCCTCAAACCCCAGCAAAACTCCAACCAAATACGTGCAAATGATATAATAGCCCAAAAGTGATAAAATGACAGTGGAACAGCATATAATAATATAAACCAGAAATATAAGCAAATATACAAGAAATGCAGCGAGAAATGCTAAGCCATTTTATTATACTGAGCAATAAAATGAGTACAAGAGATGATTAAACAGATGGCACCTCGACTTGCACAAGGCAAGTGAAGAAATACTCTCAAAATGACAAGAATGGCCTATCTGTGTGGACGCTGCCATTGTTGCTGCTAGAAAACAAATGATGATTTGGATCCGCTCCCCTCCACGGAAAAATATGAAACTCTGGATTCGGGCTCTAATCAAGAAACCCAGAAAAACCCAGAAAGCTTTCCTAGAATGGCCGACCCCCAAAAAACACCATCTTGGGGTTCTGCGCAGTTCCTCAATGCCCTGCACTGCCACTGAAGAAAACCCCTCTAAACTCTGCCTGAAACACTGCCTGAAACCCTACCAAAAATCCTCCAACGAGACAAGCGTTGGACCCTTGCTCAATCTCCTAGCATAACTCCACCTGCAACACCCCAATCCAGCACTACAACCAAAAAGAACTGCGTCCCTCTCCAAGTGCTGCGTAGTCCTCCAAAATGCTGATGAAACTGCTATTGAAATGCTAATAAAACTACTACTAAAATACTGATGGAAATACCTTGCCCGAGTAGGCACTCGAAGCCCCCCGCTAAGGGTGAGATCTCCGAACGGAGACACTCAATGCACTAAACAGTGCTGCAGACCAGCTAAACAGCCAGCGTGCTCAGAAGTCGAAAAATGCACATAACTGAATGATCCAAAATGAGGGGGCTCCTATCTATTTTATAGCCTCTGCCTCTCACAATCCCTAGGCTCACCTCCTCCTGCGTGATTCCCTTCTTGCCACGTGTTCTTTTCCTCCTGCGCAGTTCCTCCATGTGTCTGCGTGGGCTCCATTTCTGCGTCCCCCTTTGGCCCCTTTGGCTCCCCTTTAAGTCACAACGTTGTGCTACCTAGGAAGTGACTTTTTATTCTAAAGTGAGTTATGTTCCCCTTCCTCACTTTTTATTTACAAATAACTATAGAAGGCAAAAATTGAACAAAATCGAATATTCCAATTAGCCATAGCTAATTAGGAATATTACAAATACATTCGAGGGTTTACCTCATTCCCCAAGTCACAACTGATGCAATGAGTGATCTGGCCCTGCCGGCAAACACTGCGAATTCCCTACGCAATCACTGCGTGGGCTAGCATCTTACCTCTAGAAGACTGCGTCACCCTTTCTGCTGGATCGATTTGCTGGATGAAGATTGTTGTTCAACCCTCCTGGCTCAGAAACTTGCTTCTCCAGCAAAATCTCGGACAACTGAAGAATACTCTGCACTGCCACTACAAGAGCCCCTCTGGACTGTGCCAGCTCTATGTGAGCCCCTCCTGGACTACGTAGACCTCTGCGCTACCTCTACTGATGCTCAGGTTGCCTCTCTGCTACATACTCTTTGGCTCAAAACTTCCCCTCCAATCCAAATCTCTTCTTTTGCCCCTCTCACTACAACTCAGATCACTTGTTCGATTTTCTCATCAAAGCACGCCCCAAAAAAATCGAACTAACTAATCAACTTGGTGTATCTCCAACTGACCCTCAAGCCTCCTCTTTTACTTTTCCTGTTGATAAATCAATGGTCGAGATTAAATTCCTAATCAACGGCGAAAATTAAATTAAACCTGATCCTCGTCACTTAGAAGCTTCTCACCCATATTTTTATTAATACCCATTAATATTTTTATTTTCCTAAGTTTAGACTTAGGAACCTCATTAAAAATATTAATTATTTTAACAAGACACAATCCGTGCATAATTTCACCAAACGGTTTATGGGTCTTGGAGATCTCATGTGTTCTAGCCCCTCCACAAAATTTCGGAGCTAGACCACATCTGACACTACCCAAAATCAACACTTTCCAACAACACCATGGCTAAAGTATCTGAGGGTAGAAAAAATAATTAATCTTCTCTCATGTCAATTAATTAATTTTTCTGGCAAAATCAAAATTAAATCCTAAGCTAGAAAATTACTTAAATTAGAGTCAAAAAAATCAAAGAAATTAATTTCTCCACGCGGAAAATGACCAAAAAATTCGTGTCGCAAAAATAAGTTAATTTTCGAAGGTCCACCACCAAGGTAAAAATGGATGTTTTAAGAAAAATTGAGTCCTTGGACCTTGGTGGTCAAGTCAAAGTCAAATTTTTTAGGAAATTAATCCAAAAAAATAATTTTTTGATTAATAAAAAATGATTTTTATGAGAAATTTGAAAATTCCTCAAAAATAAATATTTTTTACGGCAAAGAATAAAAGTTAAGCAAATATTTATCAACGGTCGAGATTACTTTGACGGGAATCAAGCCAACTAGCCGTTATTTTTCACTTTGAAGATTTATCTATAAATTAGAAGCCATTTTGCTTCTCAAATCATGATAAAAATTCTGACTTTGGTCTATGTAATTTTGTAACGTTGGTTTTGTTCCATTGATTTGTTGGGAATGTTTGAAATATCATAATAAAATAATTTGGGGTTCAGTTCATGGTGTTCTTTGTTCGATGATCTGTGGTATGTGCTTTCCTGTAATGACCCAACTCAAGTTAGATGGAACATAGAAATATTAGCATGCATATGAGATATGCATATGATAACTACATATGCAAGTATCACATGTACTACACTAGTATATGCATTAATCAATTATGAAAAGTCCAAGTGTAGGGTAATGACTTAATTATTGAAGTATTGAGTAAATACTTTATTCAACAGAATATAATGAATGTATTGTGAGATAAAAGTTATACATACCACTAACATAATATAACTAGTATTTTGTTCAAAGGAAAGTAAGAGCATTGGTTTATGCAAATAAAAGAGAATTATATATATATTAACTGGGAGAAATTATATATATTAACTAAGAGAAGAAGATTATTTAATTAATTATTAATTGTTTTAGAAAATATATATAATAAATTTACTATATATAAAGTAACAAACTTTAATCATAATATAAGTCAATAAAGGGATTTGATGTAGAATTGTTAAATTCAAAGTCTTCATTAAATAAATAAATACGTAGAAAGTACAAGTCATATAATAAATATTATAAAACAATTAAAGTTATAAGTCATTTTATAAAGTTACAAGTTATTTTATATATAAAGGTTATAAAACAATGAGAACAGTGACCGCCTAAAAACATAAAGGAAATTGAAGGTGGCAGATAGCCAAGAAGGATGGAGAAAATTCTTACGGAAGGGCGGTGGAGAAATTTCGAAGGGGATAGAAACTCTTGCGTATAAAAAGGGGGGGCAATATTGAAGGAAGGTATGATTCCTAACTATGGGAGACATAGCAGGAAGTTCTAAGAGAGTCACAAACATTAAGTTTGATTGTTCTTGGAGTTTTGGGCATGAGGGCCAGAAGACTTGTCTTCTGGATCTGGGGACCGTATAGGTAGACCCCAGATAGGCTGGGAGGAAAAGGATAGTTTGGTAACGGGAGCGGAAGCCAAGGCAGGTTAGAAACATCTTCAAACACAGAGTTTCAAGTAAGTACTCAATAGAGAATTGATAAATTCTGCTTCAAAATTTCACTCTGGATTCTGAGTACAAATTTTGTTAAAAATTGTTAATATCGGAAAACTAGGACTTGACATTTCCTATATTCTTGCTTCAAATTTTATAGGCTTGTTTATTCATTAGATGGTCATAAGAACATTCTATTAGTAGATTATGGGTCTATGTTCGGTGATCTAATTCACCATATGCCTAACAAGTTTTCTTCAAGATATATATACAAAATTTGCAGGTTCCTCGACCCTTGGGCTCCAAATTCACAAACTTTGGAGAGAGTCAACCTTGTTTGAGCTCCAAGAATTTTGTTTGGTTTTCTTACTTCGCTAAGGCTGTAGGCAATATCATAACTTTCAAAACACATTTGATCTAGTGTCATCATTCATCATTTAAAAAAAAATATTTCTCAATAATATTTTTATTTTCAAGCATTGTACATTTGTAAATAACTGTAAATATTTTTTGTAAAACAATTTTCTAACCCTTGTTTTGCAGCTAATTGGGGCTTGGGAATTTATTTTAAATTTTTGTATATATTGGGTTTTTGGGTATTCTCATTTTTCATTTGTCCAAGTGAGATCCAATTCATTCAAGAAGATTTGTTGGAATTTTGAGCTAGATTTAGGCCCTTGAGGGTAAGATCTAGTCTCTAAATTTTTTTTGCACGGCCAACATTAAGAGATTTTGCAGAAATTGAGCAATATTGCAAATCTGAAGCTGATTAAATTTTTGGGCAAGGGTTTCAAATTTTTTAAAGCCTCCAGGCCCAACGTCCACTCTCTAGCCTAGTTGTTGCCCTTGGTTAGCTTAGCCGCAGCCCTTAAGGGCCACGACCATCCTTGTTTAGCCCTGTCGTGAGCCAAGAGAGGCCTCGGCTTCCCTTAGGGCTAGACGACAGCCCTTTAGAGCCTGCCGCAAGCCCTTTCAGGCCTTTTAGGCTTGGTCGCAGACCCTCACGGGCCTTCTCCCTCCTCCTATACCTTCTCTCCCCTCCGCTCAGCCTCCTTATCCCTCTGTTGCCTCCTTTCACCTTGCCACGGGCTAAAAGAATCCTTGGCCTCTCCTTTTCCTAGACGACAGCCCTTGAAGGGCCTATCGTGAGCCTTTGTGGCTTTTTCAATTAAGCCACAGGCCCATTAGGGCCTTAATCCCCTAAACGGAAAGCCTATTAGGCTTGTTTTCCCTAGCCGTGGGTCAATCTTGGCCTTGCTACCCTCATTCCAAGCTCCTTCTACCCTAACGCAGGCCTATTTGGCCTTGTGGCCCCTTTTCTAGCCCTATCTTGCTCCCTCTTAGCCTCATTTTCCTCTAATTTGGGTCATCTTTGATTTTGAGCTAATTAATTGGTGTTTTGCAGAAGTTTTGGGACTGATTTTGGTGGTTGCAAGTGACCTCTCCATTGAAGAAACTTTGGGCTAGAAGACTACCCATCCACTAGGCCTAAAGGCCATTGGTTTGATCTCTAGAGTCTAAACCCTTCATCCCTCACTGTTTGCTACAATAAGATAATCATCTCATCGCAGTGACATTTGACTCATTTACTTGACATAAAATTAACTCACGCATTGTCTAATATGTTGACCAATCAAGTGGATAAGTTGGGCATTCATAATTTGGCTTATTTCATGAAAAATAGGTGATTGTCATAAGTTCACTGAAGTCTAACCTATAACAGTGGCATTTGCATCATAAAAGGGTCTAACTCATTCAAAGTCTTGTGTTTGCCAAAGTGGTTTGGCACTTGGGTTTCCATCACTTGCATTTTGCATGCATATGCATCTCACATTTTGCATCTAAATTCTAAAGTGCTCTAAAGTAATCTAAATCACTGTTGTCATAAAGCTCAATTATTGCTCATTTGGATAACATTGGAACTCAAGTAACATAAAGCTTCTATTGTTCATGCTCTAATAATTCATTGTGGAGAAGATTTGTTTCATTGTTCAAAGTGCTATTATTGTCTAGCATTGGTAATATTGGATAAGAATATTAATATTCTCATCTCTTGTGAGTTTTTGTTTTCATGATCCCTAAAGTCATAAGTTTGCACTAATAAGCTCACTCTCTAAAGCACTTTAATTTCAAGTGGCATCGTGTTGGATGGTTTAAGTTATTTGGGCATCTTGTGTTACATCACTTGTCTTTTTGGGAGATCTAATTGCTTATATCATTCTAATTAGCATTTGAAGTAACTTGTTCTAATTGTGTTCAAAAGAGCATCAAATCTCTTAAGCGTTTAAACTCCATTAGCATCAAAGATCTCATATATCTTGAAAAATTGGTATTAAGAAATCTAATTGCAATATTGGCATTATCTTGTTGCATAAGAGCAATGATTGTCTAATCATCATTGGCATCTTGTATTGTATCATTTGCTAATTTCTTTAAGTGGATAAGTTCTCTAGTTCTTGTTCTTGCCATTAATGTCATGTTATGGTTATTGTGGATGTTTGGCATATTGGTGATATTTTCATTTGAAAGCATATATCTTGTGATTTTTAAGCAATTGTATCGTGAACATATCTTATATCCTGTGGTTATTCAATTAAGCAAATTGTATCGTGGATATATCTGGTGCCTTGTTGGCACTTGTGATATTGGGCACATTTCATCTTATGTTAAGATCATCATTAATTTGTTATTAAGTACCCTTCATCATAAGACAAATTATAACTAAGTACTTAACAATCTTAACTCAAGAGGCACTCAATAACCTTGCATTTTCATCCTAGAGTTAGTCTTGAATCTAATAATTTACCTCCAAGCATAAGCTTAGTTGATAGAGAGATAGGAACACCCTTCCATCTTTGCTTGAGAAGTCTGACCCCTAGACTATTTAAAACAGTGACCTTGCAGACGTCAAAGCCATAGTCTTTGCAACACCGGAACCACCGAGTATGTTAGATTTCAAGGAGAGGGATCATTAACAAAGCCATTGCATGCTTCACCTTGACTTCTCTCTGCCACTTACTTTAGAGACTAGGCTCAATATAAATAAAGATCAAGAGATATACTTAGCTAGGCATTTAATTAAAATAAACCAAGATCTTGCATTTCACCTAAGTCATAGGAATTGCACTTCATCTAGGATAGTTTGTTGATTTTTGTAGCTTGGGAGGTGTTGAAGTTTCTAAGTCTACCAGTTAGAAACCCTCCATGCACTTTACTGATTTATTCCTACCTACTTGTTATGTTACTTAACAAGTTATTTACAATGTAAATATAGAAAATAAACACTAGTGCATGCTCAACATATTATAGATCATCAACTGAAGGAAATAGATATAAGCACACAAAATGACACCGTTATTTTTGGACCAATGTCCCCGGAAAAATCCAATGCGGGAAAACCAGTGCAGCTATCTGAGGATTTTCTTCTTAAGCAATTTCAGAGTACAATCTGGGTGCCAAATCCGGCTTACCCAATAGAGAATGCCCTTGGCAGTAGTACATCTCAGTCTGAGACAAATGTCTCGGCTGAAACCTCGGATAAACCCTCTGGCATCTCCTCAGCTCCAATCTGCCCCAGAAACCCTAGCGTTTGCCTTTTTAGACAGCATCAGCCTCTCTCTGCCCAACGATGGCCCTACATCACCCTAAATGGGTCAGCATCAGCCTTAGGAGGCCCTGTGTCAGCCTTCTAGCCCTCTGCGTCAGCAACGCTGGCCTCTCTAAAGCACTGCACAGCTCCTGGCTGCCTCAGCGTGGCCCTGCGTGAGCCCTGGCCTCTACTGCGTCACTCTCTCTGGCTCCTGCGTTGATCTCCCAGCACTATCTCTGCCTCTCTGTCTCTCTGTACTCACTGCCCCTCAGCTGCAACTCCGATCATTGATTTTATCTCTCTTAGCAAACCCCACTCTAGAGAATAGAATTACTGATCACCCAGTGTATTCTCCAAGTGACCCTCAAGCCTCCTCTTATACTTTTCTCATTGACATATCAACAGTCGAGATTAAGTCCCTAATCAACGGCTAATATTAGATCTGGCTTGATCCATGTCTTTTGGACCATTCTAACACAATTTTATATTAATCCACATTATTATTTTAATTTCCCTAAGTTTAGACTTAGGGACTCCATTAAAAATATTAATTATTTTAATATTTCACAAACTGTTTAGAATCTGCCCAAACCCTTTCTGGGTATTGGAAATCTCATGTGCCTTAGCCTCTCCACCAATTTCCGTGGCTAGAGCACATCCGATGCTACCCCAAATCAACACTCCGTCTTAGCGAGAACTGTGCTCTAGTAATACTCCTCACTGAGCATCACTTTGGACATCTGGCATCAGTCCCTGTGCTGATGCTAGGCCTGCTGCCCAACATCCTTTGCACTATTGCATCCTGTATTGCCACCCATGGCCCTGCCATTGCCACTGCTGCATCTGCACTGCAACCCCTCAAATCATGCTACATCGTGCTACCATAGCACTACCACTGCTAACTGCTGCACTGCAACTCAGTTACTGAGAAGTAAGTAACTGATCTCCGAACTCTGACATCTCCGTCACGCTAGAAACACTCTTGATGTTGAAGCTCCCTCTGCCACTGACAAGTGCTCCCTCTCTGGCCTCTACGCTACTGCAACAACTCCATGCATCATACATCGTTGCACACCTCTCTGTGCCATCCTGCACTAGTGCAACACTACCGTTCCTCTCGCACTATTGCAGCCTACTAGCCTCGCGCTGTCCTGGGAGTCTTGCACTATAGCTCCCTCTTTAGCTCCATCCGCATCTGTCTCTACTGACATCACTAATACTGCTACTCCTCTTCGGGGCTCCCGTAGAAAGGTCTAATCCAAGAGGTTGGGTACCTCGAGGATCCTTCCCCTCATCGCATTTAATCCGCCTGACTACAGCTCGATGTCTCCCCACTTCCACTCAAGTGGTGCGTGTGCACTCATGGCACAGTCATTGTCTGTCTCCACTTCCTTCTCTACCCTTGTTGGCACTGCCTTAGTCTTGAAAGACTCTCCCTTACTCTTCTTCCTTAGACACTGGGTCACATAATGACCTAGGTCCCCACAGTGGAAGCACTTGATCTTGGAGAGATCTTTCTTCTTCCGCTTTTCTTACTTTCCGCAGATGCTCGGGCAACATTTTCCTCCTCCTCCTTTTTGACTCTGATCCCCTTACTGCTGCTTCCCGCCTTTGTCTGTCGTCTAATCTCTTCTTGGCGAAGAGCTGCCCACATCTCATCTCAAGGTGGAAGTGTCCCTCTGCCCAGTATACTCTGGACAAATACCTCCCAGTCTTCTGAGACTACATTCACAGTTGTTCTCACCATCAATTCCTGATCTGGCATCGCTCCTATGGAAGTCAACTGATCTCGGATCTCATTCAGTCCTCTGAGGAAGGTGTCAATTGGTTCTCCCTTCTTCATCTGATATGACCTCATGTGATTTTCTAGTAACATCCTTCTCTGCACAGAAGTATGCTAGTACAATTTCTTTGGGGCCTCCCACATCTCATTTGTTATTTCCTTTTTGGCAATGTGTGGTACTACATGGTCCTTGACCCCCTCAAGGATGATGCTCTTGGCCCTCGCCATTGCCTCCTCGTACTTTTCATTCTCAACTGGGTCCACTGGGATAGCTATCGTCCTCAAGGTGAAGTGCTTAACACGATTTCTGTCAAGTACGGATAAGATTTTGGCCTTCCAAACTGCGAAGTTTGAGGCTCCGTCTAGTCTGTCCTGATCTCTTACTCCGTGTAGTGCCATGTTGCTCTTCTACTTCCCTTCTGGAAGTTCTCGATGTGACTCCCTCTGAGTCTCGATTTCCCTCTTGAAAATCCTTCTGCCGATGTCGAGATGACCCCTACTCTGATCGTCTGTGCAACCGCACTACTGATCTGGATTTCTCGACTAGAAATGCTCGGTAGCAACTCCCTCCTCCTTGGCCTTGCCTTGTCAGGTACTGTTCTGACTACAGTACCCCACCAGCTCCACTTTGCAACTTTCCCGCAGCCCCCTAAACCCCACTAACCTAAAGGTGAGAGCTCCTAGGCTCTACGCAATCCTGGCACCAGCAACTCAGCCTCCTCAGCCAACTGCGTCATAGCCCTATGGCCCTTTGTGTGAGCCTCCCTTTGCCTCCCTTGGCCTCTGCGCTACCTCTTCCTGGCTCACCCTTGATGACGCAGGCACTGTGTCACCCTTCCCTTGTTGTTGCTCTACTAGGAACAGCGTCTGTCACTCGAGACAGCTATTTTCTGCTGCTATTGCTCCGCTCGACATCCTTAGTTCTCCTGTGATCTGTAACCACGCTCTGATACCATGTTGAAGTTTCTAAGTCTACTAGTTAGAAACCCTTCATGCACTTTACTGATTTATTCCTACCTACTTGTTCTGTTACTTAACAAGGTATTTACAATGTAAATACTGAAAATAAACACTAGTGCATGCTCAACATATTACAGATCATCAATTGAAGGAAACAGATACAAGCACACAAAATGACACCATTATTTTTAGACCAATGTCCCTAGAAAAATCCAATGCAGTAAAACCGGTGCAGCTATTTGAGGGTTTTCTTATTAAGCAATTTCAAAGTACAATCTGGGTGCCAAATATGGCTTAGCCAACAAAGAATGGGAAGCTCCTCAGCTCCAATCTGCCCCAAAAACCCCAGCGTCTACCTTTCTGGACTACGTCAGCCTCTCTCTACCCAGCGTTGGCCCTGCGTCACCCTGAATGGGTCTGCGTCAGCCTCAGGAGGCCCTGCGTCAGCCTTCTAGCCCTCTACATTAGCAACGCTGGCCTCTCTGAAGCACTGCGCAGCTCCTGGTTGCCTCTGCGTGGCCCTGCATGAGCCCTGGCTGCTACTGTGTCACTCTCCCTGGCTCATGTGCTGATCTCCCGACACTATCTCTGTCTCTCTGTCTCTCTGTACTCACTACACCTCAGCTGCAACTCGGATCACTTATTTTATCTCTCTTAACAAACCCCGCTCTAGAGAATAGAATGACTGATCATCTGGTGTATTCTCCAGTTGACTCTGCAGTATACTCAGCACCTACGACCGCCTGCACCTGCACTTCACCGCCCTCCCGTACACTAGCCCCGTAACTCACCCTCTGCTCCCGTTGAACCGTTACGGTCATTCCTTCATACTTACCGCCTAGGGTTTACCCTCACCCTCCTTGACTCTACCCCGCATGCTACCCGGTTACTACAGCGACAGGCATCCTCGGGTTCTGAAGGCAACTAACACGGGAAAATAGAGACGATTATGGAGGACCTAGTAGACTACTCGGAAGACCCACTAGCGGGTACCTCCATCTAGACATCTCCCCAGGTAAACCCGGCAAGCAGCTACCCTTACGACTGTGATTTCTCTAACACCATTGCCTCGCTACCCTCGATCTCAGGGCCTTCATGCTTGGTGGTTACCCTCTCAGAGGCTTCCCCCTCCATACCAGATCTCACTGCACAACCCCTATCTCCATATACCCTAAATTTTGTGGATCAAACCTTGGAACCTAGCCTTGGAATTTCCTCAGAGGGTATCACATCTTTCCCATCCTCTATCGGCTCCCGTGTCCCTTCGGTAGCTCTCACCAACGACCCTGTCACCTTTGCTTCAGGGCATCCTGTGCCGCCCTCATCGGCCCCCCCATCTAGAAATATTACTAAGATTCCCCCCATTTCAGGAGTCTTCCCATCTAAACCCCATTTGGACATCCCTGCATCTGAGTCTAACCCTACCCAAGGTGTCCATCAGAATTCCTCACTTGATGAAGGAACCCGAAAAGCAAAGAAACCAAGGGTCCTAAAACCAAAGGCTTTGGAGGTATTCCTGCGTTTAGGTGAGGATTTCCAGTGGAGCGAGGCAATGGACACAGCCGAACGCGTGTTGGTAGGAAGAGTCAGGGGCCGGTTCTACAGCGCCACTAGGCTGAAGCAGTGGGCGATGGAGGTTTGGGGGCATCATTTGGCTAAACCACCGGTGGTACAAACCTTTGTCAGAGGATGGTTTGCGCTTCGCTTTGCCAGGGCAAAGCACACCAACTAGGTACTTTCAGCGGTCTGGCATCTTGAACAAGCACCAGTGCTCCTTCGCAGGTGGACTCCACTTTTCGATCCAGAACGAGAACAACTTGGAGCAAGCCCCCTCTGGGTCAGACTACCTGGCCTACCATTACAGTTTTGGTCAGAAGACATTTTCAGGCGTATAGGGAACTCCCTGGGAACTTACCTGGAGTATGATAAATCCTACCTCTCGACAGGAAGGATGGCGTATGCAAGAATTTTGGTACACATTGATACTAGTGATGGGCTTCAGGAATATATCACAATTCAATGGCGGAATTTCTCTCGGCGGTAGAATTTGGACTATGAAGGGGTTCCCTTCAGATGCAGGAGATGTCACAAGGTTGGGCATCTCTATAAGGATTGCCCTCTCAATAGTAATAAAGGAAGGGGAGAAGTTGGACGGACAATTCCCCCAAAGACAGTTCAGGACCAGGGGGAGCAGCCCCCCAACAAAGAAGAAGGGAATCAAGTCGATCCATCTCAAGCAGACATGGCTCACTCTCAGGGGACCCCGAAGAAACGTGGCAGGCCTCCTCTTCGACCTCCCTCTCCTCCTCTCACCAGGGCAAGAGCGGTTGCTGGGGCGGTGGTTTCTTCGGGTATGAATTCCACCTCTCCTAATCCCTCTAATTTGCTTGCATTTGATGGTTTAAATGAAATTCCTACTGCTAGTAAAATTAATGGAATCGGTGACACTCCCTTCCATTCCTCTCTGGCCTGCTCCTTTCACACCCCAGATCACACCTTCTCTGACACCACTCCATCTCTCCCGGATTCCCCCCCTGCCATCACACCTATACCTGAAGCTGGACCTCCCTCCCCGCGTTATCAGACTCGATCCAAGGCTAAGCAAAAGTTAAAGGCCCCAGATCATTTCGGGCTTGATCTTATTCTGTCCCCCTTCCCTCCTAAGCTTCCTAGGGGACGCCCCTCTTCCCTCTCAAAGGCACAAATTCGGGCCGGAGGCGAGATTGCCTTGGGCAGGCAATCAACCATTCACAGGGCACTTAGAGCATCGAACCCCTCATCTGACCTCCCCCCATGAAGATTGTCTCTTTCAATTGCAGAGGGTTGGCTAGGCCCGATAAAAAACTAGCCCTTCGCAGGTTGATCCTTACCTCTCCCGTTGATGTCATCTTCCTCCAAGAAACCCTGGGACCTACTGATACCATTACACACCTCCTTGACGCTATGTTCCCTGGATGGAACTTTATAGGATTAGATGCTAATGGAAAATCCGAAGGTCTTGCCCTGGGATACAACAAGCGCTCCATCAACCTCAGTAATTGTTGGGGAGGACCTGGGCATATTGGGGCAGACCTTTTTTCATCTGATCTGGGTATAGAGGTGCAAGTCATAAATGTATATGGGCCATGCCAACACAGGCCTGCCTTCTAGGACCATCTCCTCAGCTCAGAAGTATTTCAGAAAGATTACTTAATCTTGGGAGGGGATCTAAATTTCTCCATTGGACACTCTGAGTCCTAGGGACACCATGCACAACTAGATCCCTTATCTGCCTATTTCGAGAACCTTCTGGATTCCCATAACTTGTTGGACATCCCCTCAACCAAGCTTTTACCTACCTGGAGGAACAATAGAGTTGGGGAGGACTGTCTTGCTCGAAGACTTGACCGTTTCCTCATAAAGGAAGGACTTCTGACCTTAGATCTTCTTCATAGACAGTGGGTGGGATCGGGAGGAATCTTTGACCATCTGCCTATATTCATGGAGATTAGTGGGGGGCCTCTGAAACCCAAGGGACCTTTCAAGTTCAGCTCCTCTTGGTTAAAGGACCCCACATATATACACATGATTAAGGATTTTTGGAAGACACATCCCTCAGATGCTGGTGGGAACATAACAGAGGGCTTCGCCCACAACCTTATTGAGATGAAGAGACTCTCCAAAGCCTGGGCTCATAATAAGAGAATAAAAGATGATCAAACTCTAATGAATGTTGAAAAGGAAATTGTTGAGTTTGAAAAAAACTTGGAAGGGGCCTACAGATCGACTGAACACAAGGACAGACTCACTGAGCTATATGCCACCAGAAGGAAAATCCTAATGGAACGTGAAGAAGCATGGAGGCTGAGAAGTAGGGCGATCTAGCTGCACGAGGGAGATGACAATACAAAGTTCTATCATAAGTTTGCAAATGGCAGGAACGCTGTTAAAATTGGCAACTAGGGCCAAACTCCATGTGGATCACCTCACTTAGGGCTTTTGATATTTTTCTTAGATTCCTCTCATCGAGAAGTGTAGGATTGATCTAAAGATCATCCGATTCTAATAAGTATTTATGGAGATATGAATTTATTTTGATTATGGACAAATTGTCAAGGTCAACCAGCAAACTTATGTAGGCTCAGAAGCCCAACAGTCATGTCTATTCAACCTCAACGTTTGCATATAAATACAAGGAGCATTCTCCTCATTTGGACAATTCAATTCATTCATCTTCTCTCTCTCTCTCCTATGCATAAAATGAGCCTCTCTCTCTCTCTCACGTGTGGCTAAAAGGAAGACGTCCTAGGGCAAGGAAGACGCAGAAAGAAGGACGCCAGGGCTGCAGGTCATCTCTTTGACCAGCGTTGACCTTCCAGAAGTGCAGATTGGGTGTGGTTGCCTCTCCTAGGCAGGCCGTAATTTTTGGCACGAAAATCAAGGTGATCTGACCTCTGGTTTGATCGGTGTTGACTGCCCTAGTTTAGGGCTGCAAGTTGAAATCAGAAATTTGCAAATTCACTAAACTTTTGGGGCTGTTCAAGGGTTGTTTCTTCACGCTGTTCGAGGACAAGTTGACTAGAAATTGACCAAGTATTTTAGAGGTCAATTTCAGCTAGATTGACCAAGTTTGACTTTGTTGATCTAGGGTTTGTTGTCGCTGATTAAAATTACAGAATTCAGATTTTGTACTATTTCTCTCTGCTGAACTATTTAAGATAAAAGAAGATTTGATCAAAGGATTTCCCCGCATTGGGGTTTGTCCCTGGCTAGCCGCCACATTTTGTGTCTCTTGTCTTGGCTTGTTTTCTGTTGATCATTTAATGTTCTATCTGCACTTTACTTAATGTATATGTGATTGCTAATCTGTGGCTAATAAGAAGAAAAATAAGTAAACTGCTCTAAGCATAGAACATACCATAATTTAACATGGTATCAGAGCTGAGGTGAAGACAAAGCCCAAGCAAGAGCAAGAGCAAGAGAAATCATCGAAGAGAAGGTTGGCAAGGCTATCTTAAAAAGAAATCATGGGGTCCTCAACACACTTCCCTGCTGAAGACAAACTCCGTGAGAAGTCTGACTATCACGAATGGAAGATGTCTCTCGATCTAACATTAGAAGAGCAAGAAGTGTTGGACCATGTGAGAGGCAGGATTGTTGAGCCTCCATCAAATGCATCCGCTGCTGCTAGGAACAAATGGACCAAGGGAGAAGTCAAAGCAAGGAAAATCATCCGGGACTCTATCGACAAGTGATTGGTGGCCTATGTTTCCGAGCTGAACACCTCTTAGGAAATCTGCGATAGACTGGTGAGTTTATTTAAAGTTAATGATGCAAATCAAGTCTTGTTTCTTAGAAATAAGCTAAAGGAAATTAAGAAGGGCAAAGATGAGAGTATGCAAGCATATTTCTTAAAGATCACCGAGATCAAGAACGATCTCCTATCTATTGGGGAAGTAATTCCTGACAAGGAAATGACACTCACAACTCTTGGAGGACTGCCATCTGAATGGTATATATTCAGGACTACTGTTCTCAACAATCACGTAATTCCTGGATTTGAGGAATTAATGCCCAGATGCATTCAAGAAGAAACGAGGATGGAAGAGCAAGAATTTCCCATACTTAAAGGTCATCCCTCTACCTTTTCTTCTCATATTAAAAGAAGAAACAATTCCGAAGCTAAATTCAAAGGAAAGGTTGGACCAAAGGGTGGAAGAAAAGGACGATGTTACAATTGCAATAAAACAGGTCACTATGCAAGGGAGTGCCCTGATAAAAGGGACTCACACCGAGATGATGATCAAAATCCCTCTCAAGGCAACCAAAGGAATAGCAGGTCAAATGGCAGAGGTAAAAGAAGTGTCGGAAATCAAGAAAGAGGACAACCATTCAAGAAGGCAAGAAATTCCAGGTATGAATCTAACGCTGTTAACAATAAGCAAGATGAATATTATCTACCAGCAGCTCTATCTACTACTGTTCACCCAGACTCGCTGGGAAATTGGCTTATTGATAGTGGTGCCTCAAGGCACTTCATTGGTTACAAAGAAGCTCTCTATAATCTGATAGAGAAGGAAACCAACCTGGAAATTGTTCTTGGAGATAATTCAAAATATCCCGTGAAAGGCGTAGGAAATGTCACTCTTCAATTGAATTTGGGTAATACCATCCAGTTACAAGATGTATTATATGTACCTGATCTCAAAAAGAACCTGGTGTCCATTTCGGCAATGGAAGACAAAGGCTACAAGGTGGCCTTCAACGATGGCAAGGTACGTGTATAGAAAAAGAACTTTAAAGATGCTTTTACTCTTGGGTTTCGAGTTGATTCATTATATCAGGTTGGTGGAAGTCCGCTGGGTGTCATCTCTTGTGACACATCTCTTCAATCCGAACTATGGCATCGGAGGTTTGCTCACCTTCATTATAAAGCTCTACCCGATGTAAGAAAAATGGTGACCAGGATGCCCAAGTTCAGATTAGAGCAAGAAGGTGTATGTCCAGGATGTGCCAAAGGGAAGCTCAAAAGGGGACCATTCCCCTCAAGCCAAAGCAAGACCTCCGATATATTGCAGTTGGTTCACTCAGACATATCTGGTATGATGCCTGTGAAGTGCTTGGGAGGATATTTATATTACCTCACTTTTAAAGATGATTATTCTCGCAAGACTTGGATATACTTCTTAAAAAAGATGGATGAAGTGTTCTCCTGGTTTTGGCACTTCAAAGCCTTGATCGAGAATCAAACCGAAAAGAAGATCAAGACCTTAAGGACTGATAATGGGACTAAATATGAATCCAATGAGTTTCATGACTTTTGCAAAGAGGCTAGCATTAAGAGGGAGACTACTACACCATATACTCCTGAGCAGAATGGTGTGGCGGAAAGGAAGAATCGTACAATTGTGGAAGTTGTCCGTGCTATGCTCCATGATCAAAGACTTCCGAAGTTTCTATGGGCCGAAGCTGCAAATACCGCCATATATGTACAAAACCGATGCCCTCATCAAGCATTGGGTTCCAAGACTCCCAAAGAAATGTTCACCAATAAGAAACCTAATGTATCTCATTTTAGAATTTTTGGAAGCCCTGTATATTTTCATGTGCCGAAAGAGAAAAGGAACAAATTGGGTGCATCTGGAAAGAAAAGAATCTTCTTGGGCTATAGCGAAAATACTAAGGGCTATAGAATCTATGTCGCTGGTCAAAGGGAAGTCGAGATTAGTCATGATATCACCTTTGACGAAGATATGGCTCTTAGCAAAGTAGACAATCTTCCTACTTTAAGGGAATCTAAAGAAACTGACACCAAGGAACTGAAGGAAAAGGAAGATGAGACGATCCCTAATGTGGAAGAACCTATGGATCTTATTGATCCTCCTCTGCAAGAGCTTTCCTATTCTAGGAAGAGGCCTTCATGGCTTAGGGGGACACTTGCTGATGTTGAAGGACACATTGCACCCAGAGGAACCTTCCGTGAAAGTAAGAAGTCGAACAGGTATCAGGGATACCTGACCATCATGAGCACGATCATCCAAAATGAGCCTTCGTCATTCACAGATGCCGTCAAGCATCAAGTATGGAAGGATGCTATGACCAAGGAATATGAGTCCATTATGAAAAACGATGTTTGGGATGTGGTCCCCAGACCCCAAGACAAAGCAGTTGTCACTTCAAAATGGCTTTACAAGATAAAGCATGCAGTTGATGGAAGTGCGGAAAAGTATAAGGCTCGTTTTGTCACTTTTGGCTTCTCCCAGAAGGAAGGTGTAGGTTATGACGAGATATTTGCACCTGTCGCCCGATATACCACCATCTGCTCGATCATAGCCCTTGCTGCCTCACAAGGATGGAACCTACATCAAATGGATGTCAAGACTGTGTTCTTACACGGTTCGATCAAAGAGGAGGTCTATGTGGAGCAACCCGAAGGATTTGAGATTTATGATCGAGAATCTCATGTGTGCAGGTTGAAGAAGGCCCTCTATGGGCTAAAGCAAGCACCCCGAGCATGGTATGAGAGGATCGATAGCTACTTGATGAAGCTGGGATTCACTAGGAGTGAAGCCAACCCTAACCTTTACTTTAAGGTTATAGATGACAAGCCTCTCATACTAGTGCTATATGTTGACGACCTATTTCTAACAGGTGCAGACCCTCTCATTCACAAATGTAAGAGGGAGTTGGCTTCTGAGTTCGAGATGAAAGACCTAGGACTTATGCACTATTTCCTAGGACTGGAAGTCTGGCAGAAACCAGGGGAGATTTTCCTATCTCAAGGAAAATATGTGGTGAAGATATTGGAGAGATTCAACATGGTGGACTGCAAGCCCATAACTACCCCGATGGAGCTTGACTTCAAGAAGTTAAGCGGTAGTGCTGCCAGACCTGTTTTACGAAATGCTACCGAGTATCGTCAACTTGTCGGAGCATTAATGTTCTTGGTGAACTCCCGTCCGGATATATGCTTTGCAGTCAACACATTGAGTCAACATATGGTTGAGCCTCACCACTCACATTGGATTGGTGCCAAGAATCTGTTGAGATATCTTCGTGGCACAATCACTCATGGGTTGAGATACACTACCAGAGATGTGAGACTACTTGGGTATACTGACGTTGATTGGGCAGGCAGTGTGGTGGACCGAAAGAGCACTTCCGGGTGTTGTTTCTCTTTAGGATCTGCCTCGATATCCTGGATGAGCAGGAAGCAGAAATCGGTGGCTTTGAGCACCGCCGAGGCAGAGTACATTGCTACTAGCATGGCCTCCTGTGAGGCAGTCTGGTTGCGAAATCTCTTCAGTGAGTTGTTTGGATTTACATTGGATACCATCGTGATTCTGTGTGACAACCAGAGCGGGATCCGTTTATCAGAGAATCCTATATTTCATGCGCGCTCCAAGCATATCGATATTAGGTACCACTATATTCGAGATATGTTACAGCGAGGAGCAATAAGGCTCCAACACATCGGTACAGATGAATAGGTCGCCGACATTTTGACAAAGCCCCTAGGAAAGGTCAAATTTCTAACTTTCCAAGAACGACTTCGTGTCGTTCAGAGACCCTCTTATGAGGGTCAAGTATGATGTATTGAGCTCTGGGAGCTCCAGGGGGCGCGGGGTACTTCTTGGAGTGACATGTGACCACAGGGCGACTCACCATCCGCTGGTGGTGCACTATGTACAGGGTAAAGGTTCAACCTTCCCCTGTGACACCTCGTGGCCACTATGGAAT
Source organism: Pinus tabuliformis (assembly GCA_031772625.1). Taxonomy (NCBI): domain Eukaryota; kingdom Viridiplantae; phylum Streptophyta; class Pinopsida; order Pinales; family Pinaceae; genus Pinus; species Pinus tabuliformis. The sequence goes on along the minus strand of CM062810.1, from coordinate 119,593,681 downwards.
AGAATGATTAGTTCTCCTGTGGGCCAGGATGATTCGTTCTCCGTGGCGACTGTGGGCCAGGGTGATTAGTTTTCCGTGGCATCCACTAGACAGGATGATTCGTTCTCCTGTGGACAGGATGATTAGTTCTCATGTCGAGGCATCCTACCCATGTAGTCTGGGACTCGTGGGAAGTACCTCTCATCTGATCAATGAGCAGGGAAATGAGGATAGGGACCATAGTAGTACTATCGATGGACACATCATTGTATCTACCGTACTCCCTGTGCTAGGATGACCTCCATTGATCTAGGATCAATGATACTGATCTGGGATCAATGAGGTGGTTCACACTCTGAGACTGACTTCGGGTCAATGGAGGATGGTATGATACATCCTCGATCATTTCTTCTTCTTCATGGTTCAAGCAGAGCAGAGCAGAGTGGGGTCAAGCTGTACAGGACAGTGCATTTGATGGATGCATAGCAGCAACGATCTGACGAATTGTAGATGAAGTTCTCCCTAGTTGAGAGGGAGTGTTAAAATTGGCAACTAGGGCCAAACTCCATGTGGATCACCTTATTTATGGCTTATGATATTTTTCCTAGATTCCTCTCATCGAGAGGTGTAGGATTGATCTAAAAATCATCTTATTCCAATAAGTATTTATGGAGATATGAATTTATTTTGATTATGGACAAATTGTCAAGGTCGGCTAGCAAACTTATGCAAGCTCAGAAGCCCAACATTCATGTCTATTCAACCTCAATGTTTGTATATAAATATAAGGAGCATTCTCCTCATTTGGACAATTCAATTCACTCATCTTCTCTGTCTCTCTCCTACGCATAAAAGGAGCCTCTCTCTCTCATGTGTGGCTAAAAGGAAGACGTCCTAGGGCAAGGAAGACACAGAAAGAAGGACGCTAGGGCAGCAGGTCATCTCTTTGACCAGCGTTGACCAAGCGTTGACCTTCCAGAAGTGCGGATTGGGTGTGGTTGCCTCTCCTAGGCAGGCCGCAATTTTTGGCACGAAAATCGAGGTGATCTGACCTCTGGTTTGACCGGTGTTGACTGCCCTAGTTTAGGGCTGCAAGTTGACTTCAAAAATCTGCAAATTCACTGAACTTTTGGGGCTGTTCAAGGGCTGTTTCTTCAGGCTGTTCGAGGACAAGTTGACCGGAAATTGACCAAGTATTTTAGAGGTCAATTTCAGCTAGTTTGACCAAGTTTGACTTTGTTGATCTAGGGTTTGCTGCTGCTGATATAAAATTACAGAATTCAGATTTTGTACTATTTCTCTCTGCTGAACTATTGAAGATAAAAGAAGATTTGATCAAAGGGTTTCCTTGCACTGGGGTTTGTCCCTGGCTAGCAGCCACATCTTGTGTCTCTTGTCTTGGCTTGTTTTCTGTTGATCATTTAATGTTCTATCTACACTTCACTTAATGTATATGTGATTGCTAATCTGTGGCTAATAAGAAGAAAAATAAGTAAACTGCTCTAAGCATAGAACATACCATAATTTAACAAAAGCTATTAATACCATCTGGCAGCTCTCAAACGAGCATGGTTGCACTGTTAATACCTTCCCTCAGCTGGCATCTTTGGCGATCTCACACTTTAAATAGACATATAGGGCCTCCCCTAGTGCAAATCTGGCCGAAATCATTCAAGTAGCTCAATTATTCCCTCGATTTGTGGATCAGGAGGCGGGAAGGGAATTGACTAAGGAAATCACTATAGGTGAATTAGAAGCCACACTCAAATGGTTTAAGAAGGACAAGAGCCCAGGGTCGGACGAATGGTCGATCGAGTTCTATTTAGCTTTTTTTGAAACCCTGGGAGCTAATCTCCTTAAGGTTATTGAACACTCCAAAACTAGTGGCAAGATTCATGAATCCTTTACCTCTACCTTTGACAATTACAGACTTATATCATTATGCAATTGCATCTATAAGATCGTGGCGAAGATCATTGCCAATCGATTGCGGCCCATCCTATCCGAATATATATCACCGGAGCAATTCGCCTTTCTACAAGATCGACAAATCCATGAGGCAATGGGAACTGCCCAGGAAGTCCTGCACTCTCTGCACTCCAAGAAAATCAAAGGTATGATCTTAAAGGTAGACCTCTCTAAAGCCTTTGACAGAGAAAACTGGTTGTATATTAGAATGCTTCTAACCCACCTAGGGTTCCCTTTTGATTTCATTAAATGGATCATGAGCTGCATCACTAACATACCTTTCAACGTGCTTATCAACGGAGCAGCTTCACCTTTTTTTTATTCTGAAAGAGGTCTCAGACAAGGTTGCCCCCTATCCCCATTACTTTTTCTCCTGATAATGGAAGGACTCAGCAGGCTGGTCAAAGAAGAGTTCAGAAGGGGCAGACTAAAGGGAATAAAAATCACGGACGACTGCACATTGACTCATCTACTGTTTGTGGATGATGTCTTGCTATTTCTTAATGGAAGCATAGGAGACTTGACAATCATGAAGAACACATTCGCACTATTCCAAACAGCCACTGGTATGGCTGTAAACTGTAACAAGTCGACCCTCACAGAGGCTGGATGTTCTCCATATGAAATCCATTATGCGCTGCAAAGGTTCTAGTACACTCTCCTTAGACTGGAAGATGGACTCAGATATCTGGACTACAAGCTGAAGCCATTGGGGTATAAAATTACAGATTGGACTTGGCTCATTTCCAAGATGGAGAAAAGACTTAATATTTGGTACTACAAATACCTCTCCAAGGCGAGCAGACTCATTCTCATCAAAGTTGTCCTCGAGGCCACCCCGGTATACTAGATGTCTCTGGCATGGATCCCTCAGGGTATACTCTCCAGAATTCAGGCCTTATGCTACAGATTCCTTTGAAAGGAACAACTAACAGGAAGAATATTTGCATGGATCAAGTGGGAGGCCCTAAATCTGCGCAAGAAATGGGGAGGATGGGGCATCAAGAAACTAGAAGATTTCTCCACTGCTCTGGCAGCGAAACTAGGGTGGCATCTTGTTACATCAAACAATCTATGGACTAGGGTGGCCATTTCAAAATATATTGCCCCCTCAAACCTTATGGATTGGTTAAGCCAACTGCAAAGACTCCACTCAGGGGTTTCAATCATATGGAAGGCGGTAATAAAATCCCTTGACATCATCAGGGCCGGCATCACATGGAAAATACAGTCTGGAATGAAGGTGAGGATTGGTTTGGATCCATGGATTGGATGTGGGAATGCACACAGGCTTCCAGACGACCTCAGATCCTTTCTCAGAGACATCAATATTACCCATATCGGCCACATAGCGGACCTTGAACACTCCACCCTATTTCAGCAAGCCTGGAAAATGGCCCAGAGATTGAACATTCCCCATCAATGGACACAACAATGGAATACTTACATCAGGGCCCTCACTGAGGCTCACATCCCGATTAGTGAGGAAGAAGATGAAGTCATCCGGGCACTCTTGAAAGCAGGGAAATATACCCCTAAGGATGGATACCTTGCATTAGTTGAAGATCGTCGTCCACAAGCCTTAGAGTCATGGTGTAAGCATTTGTGGAAACTTAAGGCCCCCCCTAGGAGCAGACTACTCATGTGGACCATACTTAAAAACAAAATCCCCACTGGAGACAATCTACTCAAGCGAGCTCATCATGGCCCTTTCTGGTGTCACCTTTGTAAATGTAACAATGAATCTGTCTCACACCTATTTATTGAATGCCAAGCCACTCAAGACCTTTGGCAATCGATATCAGCCATGATTCCATCCCCGATAAGGTGGCAAGGTGCAAATGTGAAGGAGACCTGGACGACCTGGTGGATAAGCGCTGATCCAAAAAAGCTCAGGAATCTCCCCTTACTCATCTGCTGGGGACTGTGGATAGCCCGCAATAATCTCATTTTCCAAAACTCCACGCCGCACTGGCCTTCCATTGCATCCTGTATCATCTCCGACTACTCCATCATCCCAGACGACCAAGAGACGACTCGACCCCGAACCATCATACCCGAATCCATAAGCCATACAAAGCCTTGGGCTTATTTTGACAGTTCTGCCCAGGAGGAAGGATGCGAGGAAGGAGCCACACTTTACCTCACTGCTACGCATTCCTTCCACATTCAGATGGGTCTAGGAGGGGGCACGAATAACTTTGCAGAGCTATCCTTTGCAAAATTCCTTATACAATATGCACTGCAAATCCAATGTCGAGATCTCCAACTCTTTGGAGACTCAAAAGTTGTTTGCGAATGGATAAACAAAAAAACTAGATGTTCTGCATACACATTGTCACATATTCTGGATGAGGCTCATTGTCTTATTACTTCTTTTGACACATTTACATGTCATCATATTTATAGGGAGTGAAATGCAAATGCTAACAGATTATCCAAAGAAGCTATGCACAGGCCATCCGGCACTTAGATGATCCAAGAACATAGAGAAGGAACTTTTTACCAGTACTACCACCGGCCTTTCATGGACATAGATGCTATAGCAAGCTCACAGGGAGCTTAGATCATGTTAATATTTTTTGTTTTAAATTACCATCTGTAAATATTCATATGTTTCTCATTTTCAGCAAGACCTATGGACATGCTATATGGCTACAGTTATTCATTTTTGGTAAAATCAGTATGATGAACACATCAGAAAATGATGCCTCCCTGCGTGGACAAAAGGCATTAATTTTTGACCTTTTTTTGGAACCTTAACTATTTGAGAGGCACCGCCTCTTACAGCATATGCTTTTGCATATACAACATGTAATTTTCTCAATCAATGAAAATTATGTTTTTTCCAAAGGGAAAAAATAAATAAAATTTAAATTGAAAAAGTAAATTTAAAATTAAAATTACCCAAATACACGTCACTTTTATCAAAATAGTCGTGTATATATATATATATCATATTTAAATTAATTTATTAATACAATATTAATAAATCTGCGGCTCTCCAATTTGTAGATCTGCAGATTCTGTGGCTTCCATCTCTTGGCGTGGCTTATTTCTCCAAATCTGCAACTCTATTGAGATATAGAGCGACTATCCAGACCTGTGGCTCTCCAAGTTGTAGATTTGCCGATTTTGTGGCTTCTCTTCGGCAATCTTCTACACTCAGCAGGAGAGCATTTTCGAGATGGCTCCGAGCTTCACGAAAATAGCTATTGGCTGAGTTCATTCCGCCTCTGGGGGGCAAGCTCCTGCCCATATCGTCAGTGAAGCCCAAGCTCCCACTATCCAGGTGGTCCAGGCCTCATTGGATGAGGCTTTGAAGTTCTCTGAAAGTGCCCTAATCTGCTGATTCAATGGTTTTTGGCCGCAGCTGACAGCTCTCCACAGTTGGATCTCGGAGGTATGGAAGCCTCTAATTCTTGATGCAATTAATATCTACCCCGGTGCTAGGGGTTTCTTTATAGTAGATTTTGAAAACCCTGAAAGCAAACAATGTATTCTAGATTCCGACCCTTGGTTTTGGGAAAAATCGGGCCTGTTCCTGAGGCCATGGAACCCATCATTCGATCCCTCAACAACAGTCATAACCTCAACACTAATTTGGGTGAGATTGCCAAACCTACCCTTGCATCTCTGGAATTTCTCTTCCCTAAAAGCCATTGGAAACGCAATTGGGAAATTTCACTGCAGGTGCCTAGAAACAAAGGAATATGCCAAAACCACCTATGCACGCATCTGTGTGGAAATGGACTTCAGCGTCGGATTCCCAACTGAAATACACCTAACAAGTAAAGACTATGTGTGGAACCAGAAACCCGATTATGAAAGTGTCCTCTTCAGATGTCGATCCTGCTTTGAGACAAGCCACCTAGCCAAAAATTGCCCAAAAGCTTCCCAAAAAAATTCTGCTAGAAAAAATCACCACAGCTCTACATAGTAGGAAGGAGCACAAAAGGAACACTACACTATCATCAAAGAAGAATACTCTCGAGAAAACTCTAAATCATAAGAAATCGGGCAAGAAAGAAACAACTCTCAAGACAAGCAGGGGGAAAGCCTCGCCCAACAACAAAAGAGTGAACTCGACAACCCCTCAAGTTATGAGGGTTTGAATACCGCACAAAATAAATCTCCATTTAACAGCAAAGCAGATCTCCTAGACCAAACTTCTTCTCCGACTATCTTCAAAAGGACGAACACAATAGATTGCGAAGCTAAGACACCAATGTCCCAAGAATCAGAAGAGATGAAGGAGATGCAAGATAAAGAAAGTTGGAAGACCGTAGAGAAAAAAAAGAAAGCTACAACACCAATCTCGCCAAGAAAGACGAGGAGCCAGACAATTAGAAACTAAGAAAGAAAATTATAGGTCCGATAGACCAATTTGGTCTCAATGGACGGTAACCATCATCATCATCATCATCATCAATAAAATTTAAACTAAAAAAAAAATTAATTACCCAAATAAATGCACTTTCATCAAAATAATGGCATATATATATATATATCTATATATATATATATATATATTAGTGCTGATATATCAGTGATATTTGAAAATATCGTAATATTTTGAAAATATCGGCTAAATATCGTCATATTTTGTAGATATCGGTTATGTTTAAAAATCTGAAGAAAAAAAATTGATTTTTTATATTTGCCGATATTTTCCGAAAATTTGTTTTTTTTTTATTTTTGCCGATATTTTGCCAATATTTTCACCGATATTGTTGATAAGATGTTTTCAGGACCCTCGTTGATATTTTGCCGATACAGATATTTTCAACACTGATATATATATATATATAGATATTCAAATTAATTTATTAACACAAAATTTGATAAAATTTAAATTTAAAAAAAAAAAAAAAAAAAAAAAGTAAATGTGAATTTCAAATTACTTACACGTCATTCAAAACACACTCGACCCATATTTTACCCTTCATTAAAAATATTCTCGATATTATAACTTTTATAGAATAAGATATTAATTTTATTTTTAATATTTATTGTAGTTTTGGGTCACTTCGACACCTATCATGCTTAAGGTAGATAAATTATATTACTAAAAAAATTGTCTATGCTTAGTCACACTTGTATCTCTTTTGAAGTTTAAAGGATTTTGATTGGCTTACACATTATGACATGGAAATTCAATGTTAACTTTTTAAAATCAAATTTCCTCTAATGATGAGGTAGTTGAGGAATTTAATCAAAGATTCAATGGTATCCTTAAAGATATGACCCAAGATTACAAGCCACCTAACAAAATAGTATTGGAGCAATATCTTGAAGCGTTTGGTGTTGACACTCAATATGAGATAAGACAGGCCAAATCTACTAATTTAAATGTCGCTAGAAACTTAGCGGAAGAATTCTAAAAAGATAAGAAAGCTTCGGGTAAATCAAAGATTCCTAGTTCTGAAAGAGGTCCGGTTAAGTCTAAAGGAAAAGAAATTAAGGAGGTAGAGCATGATCCCATTAAGGAATTAACGCAAATGGTTAAGGAAATGAGAATTGAACATGCTCAACAAATAAGTGCCATGCAATCTAGGTTGATTCAAATGGAACGAAATCAAGCTCAGAATATTCAACCTAGAAATAATAATAACAATAGAGGAAACAATAATCCATGGCCAAGAAGGAATCCTCCTAATGATCAGAGACCTCCTACTCCTCTTGAGTCTACCAATGTTGTTGATCAGCCTATCCCATTTTGCAGACCATGTGAAAGTTTCCATGAAGAAAGTGCTTGTGTTATTGGTAGGAAAATCTTGGATGAAGTAGCAAATGAATAGATAAATAATGTAAGTCAGAAATCTTCCAAGGAAGGTCGTTGCACAGATATGATTTCCTCTTCCTTCGCGATCAATAACTTCAACGATGAAAAGGACTCTATCACACAAATATATGGTGAAGCTCCATCTCAGGAGCAAATTCTGGAAATTGCTAGAAATAAAAGTTATACTTATCAAAGAAAAGGAAAAGACCAAAATCAGAATAAACAGGTTGCATTTGAAAAATATAAGTCAAAATTAAAAGTTGATTGGGTTGCATGGATTAACAGTATAAAAATGTTTGTCCCAATGCTTGAACTCTTAAAGATTCCTTCTCAAAGGGAAACATTCTTCAAAGCATTAGGCATGGTTCAACAAGATAAGGTTGATACACATCCAAAAGACGAAGAAATTAAGTTGAAGGATTTAAATTGTTATATGACCAATGAAGATAATCAACCTTTCTCCCTGACATAGCAATCATTGATGTTCCATATGTGTGGGGAATGCTTCTCTCAACGAAATTTGCAACCGATTTAGTAGGATTTATTCAGATGGATCTCTTGTATGCTACTATTCCTACATCAGCCAGTGGTATGGTCAAGTTATACAAAGAAGTATAAAGAAGACACCATGTTGAAATTCCAAAGAGACCCGAAAATGGTGAAGAGATTGAACCACAAGGTCATCCACCGCAGTATGACGCTGAATTCATTCTGCCAATTAATCTCTTCTCTTCATCTCATCTTCCATCTTACTTTCCAAGCAAGAAATGAAGCAAGCTTGAATTTGACAGAGATATGAAACACATTGAACAGAATCTTCATCAATAAAAGAGGGTCAAGTTTCAGCAAGGAACATCTGACAAAGAGCGTATGGACCTACCAACAAGCAGACAGGTGTTACAGATTGTACCACAGGGATGACATCTAATGCCATGGGGAATCCTTTGTATAGTATCTCTAACCCTACTCCCTTTCATTTATGTCGTTAGTTAGTTTTCTTTTTATGCACTTAAGTTATATGTCTTTACTTTCCAGTTTGTTAGAGTAGATTTTTCTATTCCAGCAGATATTCTATATATGCATGATGAATTTGATTTTGAATGGATATCTATTTGATGGACTTCTGTTTTCTTGGATACAAGATTCTAGATCCTCATGTCACTCTGGTGAAGCAATGTCTCCCCATATGGAGCCAGATGTTGCACCGATTTTGTCACAAGACCAAGGAAACAATTGTACAAAAATTTTCAAAGTTCTGAATCATCGAACAATCAATTCCTATGTCATTGTAAACCCATTTTTTATAAATTGTAATATAAATGATGCTAGTATGACCATTTAATTATGTAACAACCTAGGTAAGCATAATATTTTGGCGACAAATTTCATCCTAAGAGGTTTTTCCTCTCACCAAATTATGTGTATTTCTAAACACAGATAATTGACAAAGTTTTTCCCTCTAGCTTAAACCCCAAATCTAAGGTCGAATTTATTTACAAGGCCTTAGGTGGGTCTTAGTGTTTTTAGTTGAATCTATTGTAAAAGTGATTTGGGAATAATTTAATGTATATGGCTAAATTATTTTATTACAGATCACTTGGTCTTGTTGACCACTATGTGTCAACTACCCATAGCAGTACTCCCCCCTTTTTCTTTGCAATAAGGGTAGCGCTTGATCGACATGTCTGTGCCATTCGACAGTCATCGACAGCTTGATCAATCTATGTTGTAAACCCAGTCTACATTTATAAATTGTAAATAATCTTACCAGATATGAGTCATGTATGTAAATTGCCTAGGTGGACCTAATTTTCTAAGTGATAATCAACATTCCGGAAGGTTTTTCGTCTCACCGATCCATGATCGGCAGAGTTTTCCTTCAGCCTAACCCCAAAGCCAGAATGGATTTTGTCATTAGAATCTTAGGAGAATCCTAGTGTGTTAATCTGCTAGATTATAGTTATGTCGCAGAACTGGGTGGTTTATGAGGGTCTATGTCAAATGGGTTTTTCCCCTTAAGATGTAAAGTTGTAAAAGTCATGATGTAAAGTGTCTTGAGGGTTAGAAAATGTTTCAATCCCCTCATAAGTTTTAAGTCTTAAGTCCTAGGTCCTAGGTGTTTTTTCCAAAGGCTAAGTTCGAGGATCCATTTAATTAAAAAATTAAAAAAATTAAAAATTAAAAAAAGTAATAAAATAAAATAAAAAAATAATAAAAAAATTAAAGAAAAATTAGAAAATAAAGCAAAAACCCTAAAAATAATAAAATAATATTTTTGAGTAAATAAATGCAAAATTTCATTTTTTAATGAATTAACTAATTCGACGGATGAGATTAAGAGATATCTTGATTCTCATAGACGGTCGAGATCATTTTAACATGGATCACTCGAACTAGCCGTTGGGATTTTTTCCTTTAAATAGGGTCCTAAGGGGTCATTTGAGATCATTGGATCTGTGAGTCTTGTGCTGAAGAAGCTCTCTTGTAGTTCATTTTTTTTGTGCAATAAAGAAGACTTTGGGTTAAAATCTCGCTGGTGTTACTCTTCGGAAAATGCTGTAAGATTGTTCTATTTTTCTGCATAATTTTATTTTCAGCCATTAATGATAGCTTAATGAAGATTGATCTAGGCACAGGTATCTTGTCTGATCTTTGAGGTTTGAATGATAGTTTAGATTCTGAAATATATTGACAGGTATCTCCATTTGATCGAGGTTCCACTATTGTTTTCTCATTCTATGTTGACGGTTGATTTTAAGCTGTGCAGGAAATCTTTTTTATTACCGAGCGTTAGGGAAAGTTCTCGGCTGAACCAGCCAACTCCCGGGTTGTGTTTTCTGAAAAAGCCCAACCAGTTCTTGATCCCGGGCTTATCATTCGAAATATATTTTTTATGAATGCATGTAGGGTTTTCTGAAGCGTTTTATATTAAAATTAAATTCTGATAATATTACTATGATTATTGATAAATCTGGCTTCTAAAGAGCTTTCAGTTTGTAAATACTGTAAATTTTTGCTGGGTTTAGGGTTTTCAGTTTTTATTTTATGTACATATCATTTTCGATTGATTTTTCATTCCAGGTTGCAGGGTTTCTGAAGATTTCCAAGGTTTATCTGCGCCGTTTTGCTATCCAAGGGTTTCAGATATCAGTTGTTTTCAGATCTGAGGTTTCATTATTTGCAAGAAGTTTATTTTTGGGTGCTCCCCATCAAATTCCAACTCCTGTACGCTGCCAAAATCTGCAAAATTATCACGCTGCCCCCTCCATTTGCTACAGCATTCTTTCTCAGACTTGCCCACGCTATCTGCTCCTCATTTGCTGCATACCTTTTTCACTTACTGCTAGTTTTCTTTTTTCTTTTTTTTCGTCGGCTCTCCTCCATGATACTCACCAAACCTGCAGCAAAACCTGCATACTCATTCTTTCAACAACTCCAGGCCCTCACCCACAGCCTATTTCGCCAGCAAACACAGTCCTATATCCCTCACATCGCTACCTGAAAATTTTTTCTTAAGTTAATACGCCGCCTTCCATTTTTCAAGCAATCCCTGCGTTCACACATTATAAAACCCTTCAGCCAAATCGATCAAACATCGTGGGTCTGATCAGCGTGGTTTTTCATGTTTGCTGGAGACTGCAAGCCGACAAGCGATAGTCATCCACCATCGAAGAAGCATTTTCACTGTTCATCGCATTTTTCGTTGAGCCGTTAACACTATGTCCCTCTCCATCTGCATTCCTCTCTGTTCACCGTCGAAGTGCTCCGCAGACAAAGAAGAACGCGTTTATTCTACCTACCTATCACTGCGTCCAGCGTGAAAGATTTTCCAGTGAACGTACGTTGGGCATGTTGCGTGGGGGCTTCAGGTGAGAAAGACATCGACGGAAGCCTTTCAGCACAGTTAAAATTTACGTGAAAACCAGGTAATAACCCGCAAGCGTAAGCTGTCCGCCGTCTTCATTCTCGGGCCAGGTAATTTCTTTGCAAGTCTGCGTATCGTTTTTGGGTCCTCAGCGTGAGTGAGAGTTGAGCGTTTTTTTTATTCGATTGTATTTCATTTGCATTATAGTTTAGAGCTTTAGTTTGAGTTTTAGTTCGATCTTTTAATATATGGTTAGATTTTAGATTTTAGATTTTAATTTTAGATTAAAGTTTAGTCTAGGGTTTTAGAAATGGAAGGTTAGGTATATTTTGATTTTAGTTTTAATATATGTAAGCTTTAGATATTAGGATAGACTTTAAATTAAGATTTCAGAAAGTTTTGTTTAGGTTTAGAAATTTAATCTTTGATTTAGTTTAGTTTGATTTTATTAATTTGGCTAAATAGTTAGATTTTATTAATTAAAAATCATAAAAAATATAAAATAGAAAATTTGAAAAAAGATTTCTTTTTTTTGGTTTAATTCATTTTTAGATTTAAAGTTTCATTTTCATTTAAAAAAAAAAAATATATATATATATATATATATATATATAATATTTTTGGGAAGCTTTTTGCCAATTTCAGTCTTGGCTAGAGAATTTCTTAGATATCATCTTTTATGCTAAGGCTAATTTTTTTTGACATGGGAATTAATGTTTATCGTGCTTAAATGTTCATTCGAAGATTAAATGCATAAATGTGATCTCTGGTTAGCATTTTGGTGGTTGTTTAAAGCATTTACCTTTTAAAATTTTAATTGCTAAAGTTAAGCTTTGATGATAAATGATTGCTCTACATGGTTTATATTTTTGCAGCGTCTAATAATTAAACGATTAAACATTAACTCCACAAGGCACTGGTCTTTTAACTTAATAAAAGCTTTTAAGTGCTTGTTTTCCCTCGTGTCTCCCAACCCAACTGGTCCACAGTTGGTCTTCATCACCTCATAGGGTCTACCCCCCTTAGCCGCGGGAAACAGGCTTAAACGGAGAGATTGGGGGTCAGAGTGACAGCCCCCGGTCTGAGCGTTGTCGTGTCAATCTGTGCGACAACATTTTTTGGCGCCGTTGCCGGGGATACTTTATTCTCGGTGTTTCAACGACTTTTTATCATTCATCGTTCGTCTTTCTATCATTCGTTTGAGCCAGCAACGCCAACATTTTTTGGCGCCGTTGCCGGGGACAGAGTTTTTCTGTTCCTGGCATTTCAACGACATTCATATTTTCATTTCTCATCATTCTTTCTCATCTCGCGTTTGAGCTGGCAGATTAAACATTTTTTGGCATCATCTGGATCTCTTTCATCACCTTATCTTTCGTCATATCAGCAACTTCTCTTCGATTTGTTTCTTGTTTGGGTGGCGACTCCATTTTCTTATGTTTCCCAGACAAGAAGCCTCCCTCATATCTACTTGTTGGTTGCTTTTGAGATCTTAGAATTAGATTCATTGTTCAAGTGGCAACTCCACTTCTTTCATCTCTTAATTTTCTTGAGCAGAAATCTCTTTCTATCATCCATTTGATCCCTTATTATTCATCATGGATTGTTCATTTAAACCATGTCATTTTACTGATAATCTCCATGATTTTATAAAAGAGGCCATTTCTAAATTATTTAAGTTCTCGAGTGGTGATTCGGTCACTGTTAGACAGCATTTAAACACGTTTACTTGTGTAATGATCATATATTGTAGACTTCCTCAATATAATCATGAAGATGTCAAGATGCGTCTATTTGTCCATTCTTTAAAGGGTGATGCTTTGAACTGGTTTAATAGTTGTCCTGAAGATTCCTTCATTTCTTTGCAAGACATTGTCGATGCTTTTAAAGATAGATATGGTGATCCAGATAGCTCGCCTTGTGCCCCAAAAATTGTGCAACAAAATGAAAGTAATCTTGTAAAAGGTCCAACTGTCCAAGACAATTCTTCATATCAGAATGTGCCATCCACTTGTACCATTGCAAATCATAGTAGTGTTGACAATGAAAAGGAAGATCATAAGAAAATTATATAAGATCTATTGCTACTGGTAAGAAATATGGAGATAAATCAAACTAATTACGCCAATGATGTGAGAACTTTATGCACTCACCTGGAAAAGCGTAATAGGGAGATGGAGATCATGCAAAATCAACATAGTAAGGAACTTGAAGCCATGAAGATTAATCATGACACAGAAATTAGATTCATGCAAAGCAAGATGTCAGGCTTAGAGGAAAATATGACGACCATGAAAGCTGATCATGATAGGGAAATTAATTCTATGCGGACCAAGTTATTAACTATGGATGAAGAAATGACTATCATGACGTTCAATCATAATAATCAGTTAGCTACCATGCAAGCAAATCATAAAGAAGAAATAAACTCTATGCAGTATTGCTTGATGAACGTCTATTTGTCCATTCTTTAAAGGGTGATGCTTTGAACTGGTTTAATAGTTGTCCTGAAGATTCCTTCATTTCTTTGCAAGACATTGTCGATGCTTTTAAAGATAGATATGGTGATCCAGATAGCTCGCCTTGTGCCCCAAAAATTGTGCAACAAAATGAAAGTAATCTTGTAAAAGGTCCAGCTGTCCAAGACAATTCTTCATATCAGAATGTGCCATCCACTTGTACCATTGCAGATCATAGTAGTGTTGACAATGAAAAGGAAGATCATAAGAAAATTATATAAGATCTATTGCTACTGGTAAGAAATATGGAGATAAATCAAACTAATTACGCCAATGATGTGAGAACTTTATGCACTCACCTGGAAAAGCGTAATAGGGAGATGGAGATCATGCAAAATCAACATAGTAAGGAACTTGAAGCCATGAAGATTAATCATGACACAGAAATTAGATTCATGCAAAGCAAGATGTCAGGCTTAGAGGAAAATATGACGACCATGAAAGCTGATCATGATAGGGAAATTAATTCTATGCGGACCAAGTTATTAACTATGGATGAAGAAATGACTATCATGACGTTCAATCATAATAATCAGTTAGCTACCATGCAAGCAAATCATAAAGAAGAAATAAACTCTATGCAGTATTGCTTGATGAACGTCTATTTGTCCATTCTTTAAAGGGTGATGCTTTGAACTGGTTTAATAGTTGTCCTGAAGATTCCTTCATTTCTTTGCAAGACATTGTCGATGCTTTTAAAGATAGATATGGTGATCCAGATAGCTCGCCTTGTGCCCCTAAAATTGTGCAACAAAATGAAAGTAATCTTGTAAAAGGTCCAGCTGTCCAAGACAATTCTTCATATCAGAATGTGCCATCCACTTGTACCATTGCAGATCATAGTAGTGTTGACAATGAAAAGGAAGATCATAAGAAAATTATACAAGATCTATTGCTACTGGTAAGAAATATGGAGATAAATCAAACTAATTACGCCAATGATGTGAGAACTTTATGCACTCACCTGGAAAAGCGTAATAGGGAGATGGAGATCATGCAAAATCAACATAGTAAGGAAATTGAAGCCATGAAGATTAATCATGACACAGAAATTAGATTCATGCAAAGCAAGATGTCAGGCTTAGAGGAAAATATGACGACCATGAAAGCTGATCATGATAGGGAAATTAATTCTATGCGGACCAAGTTATTAACTATGGATGAAGAAATGACTATCATGACGTTCAATCATAATAATCAGTTAGCTACCATGCAAGCAAATCATAAAGAAGAAATAAACTCTATGCAGTATTGCTTGATGAACATAAAGGAAAAGAACGATAAAGTAATAAAAGATATGGAAGAAGACCATGTCAGGCAAATCAGTGCTATAAAGGTTGAACACTCTAGTCAGATAAATGCCATTAAAATACAGGTTCAAAAGTTTCAACAATGGACAGAGGATGAGAGAAACCACGAGACATCAATAGATCAGGAGCCTTCTCATTTGTTGCAACAAGCTCCGTCTTATTATGAGGAGGTCATTGGTTTGATTGAAAGGTGGTTAATTGAAGGTGATCCAGATAAAATTAAAAAAGATAAAGATCAGATGCAGGATGAAGAAAGACATGTCACGCATATCTTACATACTTCATTTGATAGCTTTGAAACAGAAAGTTCCACGTCATCAGTAATACAGCCTGCCACAGACAAAAAGCGCAAGAGAAAGAAAATGAGAAGAAGATTTGATGCATCAGACGGCCGCGAGCAGCTTGATTTTTGGATAGGAAAAAGTCCTACCATATGCAGAATTGGACATGGCACATCCGACAAGCAGCCGACAGATTTGCCTGAAAGCAGGCAAATGCTCAGTATACAATATATTGAACACATCTGATGCCATGGGGCATCCTTTGTATTGTATTTCTAAACCTACTCCTTGTCATTTCAGCATTTTCATTTATGTTTTAGGATTAAATTTGCTTTTCTAGATTAGTTAATAAATGAAGAGCTTATATCTTTCCTGTGCTTAATGTTATATGATGATTTTTGGATGGACGCTACTTATGTTATGTTGTGTGTTGCATGGGTGCAGATTCTGGATTCTCACATTCCTACAGTGCAGCAACGTGTCCCCAAGTGGAGCCAGATGTTGACCACTACGTGTCAACTACCCATAGCAGTACTCCCCCCTTTTTCTTTGCAATAAGGGTAGCGCTTGATCGACATGTCCGTGCCATTCGACAGTCATCGACAGCTTGATCAATCTATGTTGTAAACCCAGTCTGCATGTATAAATTGTAAATAATCTTAGCAGATATGAGTCATGTATGTAAATTGCCTAGGTGGACCTAATTTTCTAAGTGATAATCTACGTTCCGGAAGGTTTTTCGTCTCACCGATCCATGATCGGCAGAGTTTTCCTTCAGCCTAACCCCAAAGCCGGAATGGATTTTGTCATTAGAATCTTAGGAGAATCCTAGTGTGTTAATCTGCTAGATTATAATTATGTCGCAGAACTGGGTGGTTTATGAGGGTCTATGTCAAATTGGTTTTTCCCTTAAGATGTAAAGTTGTAAAAGTCATGATGTAAAGTGTCTTGAGGGTTAGAAAATGTTTTAATCCCCTCATAAGTTTTAAGTCTTAAGTCCTAGGTCCTAGGTGTTTTTTCCAAAGGCTAAGTTCGAGGATCCATTTAATTAAAAAATTAAAAAAAATTAAAAATTAAAAAAAAAAGTAATAAAATAAAATAAAAAATAATAAAAAAATTAAAGAAAAATTATAAAATAAAGCAAAAACCCTAAAAATAATAAAATAATAATATTTTTGAGTAAATAAATGCAAAATTTCATTTTTTAATGAATTAACTAATTCGACGGATGAGATTAAGAGATATCTTGATTCTCATCGACAGTCGAGATCATTTTAACATGGATCACTCGAACTAGCCGTTGGGATTTTTTCCTTTAAATAGAGTCCTAGGGGGTCATTTGAGATCATTGGATCTGTGAGTCTTGTGCTGAAGAAGCTCTCTTGTAGTTCATTTTTTTTTGTGCAATAAAGAAGACTTTGGGGTTAAAAATCTTGCTAATGTTACTCTTCGGAAAATGCTGTAAGATTGTTCTATTTTTCTGCATAATTTTATTTTCAGCCATTAATGATAGCTTAATGAAGATTGATCTAGGCACAGGTATCTTGTCTGATCTTTGAGGTTTGAATGATAGTTTAGATTCTGAAATATATTGGCAGGTATCTCTATTTGATCGGGGTTTCACTATTGTTTTCTCCTTCTATGTTGACGATTGATTTTAAGCTGTGCAGGAAATCTTTTTTTATTACCGGGCGTTAGGGGAAGTTCTCAACTGAACCAGCCAACTCCCGGGTTGTGTTTTCTGAAAGAGCCCAGCCAGTTCTTGATCCCAGGCTTATCATTCGAAATATATTTTTTATGAATGCATGCAGGGTTTTCTGAAGTGTTTTATATTAAAATTAAATTCTGATAATATTACTGTGATTATTGATAAATCTGGCTTCTGAAGAGCTTTCAGTTTGTAAATACTGTAAATTTTTGTTGGGTTTAGGGTTTTCAGTTTTTATTTTATGCACATATCATTTTCGGGTGATTTTTCATTCCAGGTTGCAGGGTTTCTGAAGATTTCCAAGGTTTATCTGCGTCGTTTTGCTGTCCAAGGGTTTCAGATATCAGTTGTTTTCAGATCTGGGGTTTCATTATTTGCAGGAAGTTTATTTTTGGGTGCTCCCCATCAAATTCCAACTCCTGTAGGCTGCCAAAATCTGCAAAATTATCACGCTGCCCCCTCCATTTGCTACAACATTCTTTCTCAGACTTGCCCATGCTATCTGCTCCTCATTTGCTGCATACGTTTTTCACTTACTGCTAGTTTTCTTTTTTCTTTTTTTTCGTCGGCTCTCCTCCATGATACTCAGCAAACCTGCATACTCATTCTTTCAACAACTCCAGGCCCTCACCCACAGCCTATTTCGCCAGCAAACACAGTCCTCTATCCCTCACATCGCTACCTGAAAACTTTTTCATAAGTTAATACGCCGCCTTCCATTTTCCAAGCAATCCCTGCGTTCACACATTATAAAACCCTTCAACCAAATCGATCAAACATCGTGGGTCTGATCAGCGTGGTTTTTCATGTTTGCTGGAGACTGCAAGCCGACAAGCGATATTCATCCACCATCGAAGAATCATTTTCACTGTTCATCGCATTTTTCGTTGAGTCGTTAACACTACGTCCCTCTCCATCTACATTCCTCTCTGTTCACCGTCGAAATGCTCCGCAGACAAAGAAGAACGCGTTTATTCTACCTACCTGTCACTGCGTCCAGCGTGAAAGATTTTCCAGTGAACGTACGTTGGGCATGTTGCGTAGGGGCTTCAGGTGAGAAAGACATCGACGGAAGCCTTTCAGCACAGTTAAAATTTACGTGAAAACCACGTAATAACCCGCAAGCATAAGCTGTCCGCCGTCTTCATTCTCGGGCCAGGTAATTTCTTTGCAAGTCTGCGTATCGTTTTTGGGTCCTCAACGTGAGTGAGAGTTGAGCGTTTTTTTTTATTCGATTGTATTTCATTTGCATTATAGTTTAGAGCTTTAGTTTGAGTTTTAGTTCGATCTTTTAATATATGGTTAGATTTTAGATTTTAGATTTTAATTTTAGATTAAAGTTTAGTCTTGGGTTTTAGAAATGGAAGGTTAGGTATATAAAATATTTTTGGGAAGCTTTTTGCCAATTTCAGTCTTGGCTAGAGAATTTCTTAGATATCACCTTTTATGCTAAGGCTAAATTTTTTTTGATGTGGGAATTAATGTTTATCGTGCTTAAATGTTCATTCGAAGATTAAATGCATAAATGTGATCTCTGGTTAGCATTTTGGTGGTTGTTTAAAGCATTTACCTTTTAAAATTTTAATTGCTAAAGTTAAGCTTTGATGATAAATGATTGCTCTACATGGTTTATATTTCTGCAGCGTCTAATAATTAAACGATTAAACATTAACTCCACAAGGCACTGGTCTTTTAACTTAATAAAATCTTTTAAGTGCTTGTTTTCCCTCGTGTCTCACAACCCAACTGGTCCACAGTTGGTCTTCGTCACCTCATAGGGTCTACCCCCCTTAGCCGCGGGAGACAGGCTTAAACGGAGAGATTGGGGATCAGAGTGACAACCCCCGGTCTGAGCGTTGTCGTGTCAATCTGTGTGACAGCAGGTCTATAAGATCATATAGTGTCACAAAATTGGGTAATTATTTGAGGGTCTTTAACGATTGGGTATCCCCCATTTGAGGGTTGAATTTGTAATATCTTGCGTAAAAAATATTTTAGTGCATGGTCCCTCGCAATCAGACACCATGGGTAAAGTATCTGAGGCTGGGAAAAAATAATTAATCCCCTCTTACGTCAATTAATTAATTTTTCTGGAAAAATTAAAATTAAATCCTAAGCCAAAAAATTAATTAATTTAGAGTCAAAAATAAATTTCAGAGAAATTAATTTCTCCAAGTGGAAAATGACCAAAAAAATTATGGGTCAAAAAGAAGTTAATTTTTGGAGGTCCCCCACCAAGGCAAAAATGGATATTTTAAGAAAAATTAAGCCTTGGACCTTGGTGGTTAAGTCAAAGTCAATTTTTTGAGGAAATTATTCCAAAAAAATAATTTTTTGACTAATCAAAAATGGTAGGGATTAAAAGATGATCAAATATTTATCAACGATCGAGATTACTTTGACGGGGATCAAGCCAACTTGTCGTTATTTTCCACTTGGAAGATTTATCTATAAATTAGAAGCCATTTTGCTTTTCAAGTCATGATAAAAACTCTGACTTTGG
This sequence comes from Pinus tabuliformis, assembly GCA_031772625.1. Lineage (NCBI taxonomy): Eukaryota > Viridiplantae > Streptophyta > Pinopsida > Pinales > Pinaceae > Pinus > Pinus tabuliformis. The sequence goes on along the minus strand of CM062810.1, from coordinate 119,573,763 downwards.
TCTATGTAATTTTGTAACGTTGGTTTTGTTCCACTGATCTGCTAGGAACGTTTGAAATATCATAAAAATACTTTGGAGTTCAGTTCATGGTGTTCTTTGTCCAATGATCTGTGGTATGTGTTGGGTATGCGCTTTCCTATATTGTGTTTAAAATTTTATAAGCATGTTTATTCATTAGATGGTGATAAAAACATTATATTGGTAGATTTTGGGTTTATCTTAGGTGATCTAATTCGCCATATGTCTCACAAGTTTTCTTCAAGAGTTTGCAGGTTCCTCAGCCTTTAGGCTCCAAGTTCACAGACATTGGAGAATAGCCGACCTTGTTTGGGCTCCGAGAATTTTGTTTGGTTTTCTTACTTCGCTAAGGTTGTGGGCAATACCATAACTTTCGAAACACATTTGATCTATTGTGTGTGTGCTAACATTTCTTCCAGCGTTTATTCTTCCACAGTTTTATTTGTGTAGGTTGCAATGTGAGTTATCTAGTATTTGTTGTAGAAAACAGTAAATAAATTGTTAAATTTAATTAACAATTAGGAGAATAAATTCCATTTTCTGCAATAGGATTCGGGATTTCGAATTTTCAGAGGTTCTCAACTTGTTTTCCATCATCTCACTTCCATAGGGACTACCCCCCATAGCTGCTGTTGGAGACAGCTAAAACAGAGTGGACAGGGATCAGATTGACAGCCCCCGCCCTGAGTCGTTGTCACGGTGCCTGTACAATTCAAGGGACAACAGGTATGATGCAAAGAGATAAGTTGAAATGATAGCTTATGAGATGGCTTACCAATGCGATACTTCTTATGAGATCTCTTTAGTTTGAGAATGTCCATGAACCATTATGAATACCTCCTTAGTTAAGAGGAAGTGTTGAAATGTGTAACTAAGTTCAGCCTTCATAAATATGAAATGTACTTTTGATTCTTGTATATTGTAAAAAAAAAAAAATTATTATTGTTATTTTTTAAGCACGGGTTTCATGCTCCAAGTCTTTTATTTCGAGGTCAAGCACCCATTGAGTCATTCTAGGGTTTGTCCTAGCGTCAAGAAGTCAAAAGGGTCATTGTCATATGAAGAAGGCCCCATCAACCACGTTGTAACATGTAAAAAGAATAATTTTTGTATTTGAAAGTGTCAAAATACCCCCAAGACCAAGTCGGCCTGGCAACTAAGAAGTCGGCCTCATTCAAGCATGTCCTCCTCCTTGGAAGCCTATATAAAGGAGAGAACTCAACATTTTTTGGACAGTCACTCATCATCTCATCATCTAAGCAAAGGAGAAGCAGAAGAAGGCTAGCAAAGAAGGAAGAAGGACGAAGGACAAAGGTTTGGGTTCTTTCTCTCTCTCTCTCTCTCTCATACATGCAAAGAAGGAAGGATAAGGTTTCGATGTTGCAAGATCGAAGTTGAGGAAATTACAGAAAGAAGGTCGAAGGAAGGTTTATTAGGTCATCTACAAGCCCTAGAAGAAGGAGAAACCAGCGAAGGTCAAAGGAAGCCTTGGAAGCCTTGAAACTGCTCAGACGTGTGGACGCATCACTGTTGCAGGGGCCACCAATTTCAGAGCTACAGTGGAGGCCGAAATTCCATAGCTGGGGGTCGACGTTGTGCAGCTGGAAACGATTTGATTGGGTTTGACATGGACAGAGGAAGCACATCATTAAGGAAGTCAGACTTGGTCTTGGAAGGGTATTGGTCTTGGTCTGGAGGTCTTGGAATTCGTCATTTGACGAATCTATAAGAAGAGAAGGAATTTGCGAGTTTTCCTCTCAAGTGGAGAGGTTTTGGCCTTGGCTTGCAGCCTGTTGTCGCACAGAATGTCTAGGCACCGCGACAACGGCTCAGATCAGGGGTTGTCACACTGATCCCCAATCACTCCATTTGAGTTGTCTCCCAATAGCAGACTAAGGGGGGTAGACCCTATGGAAATGGAAAAAGGAAAGATTAGTTGGGAACCAACCAACTTGAGAGACACAATTAAGAAACCAATACATGTTTTAGATTGCACAAGATTTTAAGGATTTAAAATTATTTGAAGAAAGTGATACCAGTGCCATGTGGAGTCAACTATCTTGCGAAGAAAATAAGGTTCAAGTAAATGATGGGAAACTGTTGCTGAAAAGACTCGACTATCTCATATGCAAATGCAAAATTTAAAACTATGTGAAATGCAGGGACTTGGTTAATTTTAGTTAAATGAGGGCCTAAAATTATTTCTGAAATATGTCTTAAATGTTACTTAACTTAAGGCTCAGAAAGGTGGTGATCTAAATGTGAAAGCAGGTACTTATACCAGCACTGCAAAATGTAAAATCTGCACAAATAATTATTAAAATGCACAATGGGCTGAAACGTAAAATGCTGGAATAAAACACCTTTAAATTCAAAAATTCATTTGTATGAAATACTCAATCAAGATCATTAGATGCATAAGTAAAACTAGATTAGTCCTACTTGCATAAGCATGTAAAAAACAAATGAACTTCAGAAATTAAACTAAATGTTTTAAACTCAGATCACATTAATGAAATATCAGTCTAGTAATATGCTCTTACAACAAACTTTAAAACCAACAATATATTCTAAAACAGCAGTCTTGTAACCATGTAATACTCAAAAATTTATAGGTATAATAGCAGAAAAATTTAAATGACCAACTGATAACTATAATTCAGAAAATTTCTGAGTTTAATTCTTTTTGATCTATTGATGTATATGCTCTAAAAAACTCGGAAATAAACTACTAAACAACAATAAACAATTTTCAGAAATTTGTTTGCAAAAGTTACTGAAGCTAACTTCTATTTCTGCAATTATACAGAAGTAAAAATGTAAATTAAATCTGTTACTAAATTCAGAAAATTTCTGAGTTTAATTCTTTCTGATCTATTGATGTATTTGATCTAAAAACTCGGAAAATTACTGAAAAAAAAAAACAGTGAAATAATACTCAAAAAATAGCATGCATAAGTTTCTGAAAGTAATTATATTTATGAAATGTAATGCAGTGAAATATGCAAACTAATTTGCTGCTAAATTTCAGATAACTAGAATTTTATGCAGGTATTAATCTTGCTTTCAATTAGACCAATGAAAGAGGTAAGGGTTTAGAGCATGTGCACCAATCAGCCCGTATGGGCTTGAAGACACTTGAAAATGGGTTGCCCAAGTCACTAAAAATTCTCCAATGCAAATGCCAAACTCATTTTTTGTTAAAATCTGTTAAATTTTTTAGGGAAATTTATGGAGAAAATTTAGTGATGAAGGAAGGTGAAGAAAGGGAGGCTGAAAGGAGAATGATGGGAGGTCATAAAGAGGTGGGAGATGGTCAGCGTAGGGCCTCAAGGCCCTAAAAAAAATTTCCATGATCTTCTTGCAATTTTTCTTCAACCTACAAACAAAATGGAGACACCCTTTGTGTCTTAGACTTCTCTCCGGAATCCACAAAAATCACCTGCAATTTTCAGAGTTTTTCCTACACAAATAAAAGACAAAAAACCCCAAAGCATGTATATATAAAAATATGAAATACCCAGAACCCCAATGAATTAGAAATTTGTTATTTACAAATCTACAATAATATTCTACAGATCTAGCAGATCTGCAGATCAAAGCCCTCTATTAGCCAAATTTAAACAAATTTTGCACAATATTTAGAAATAAATTTGAAATTTTAAAGAGGCACAAGCCCAAGAAAAACCTTGTAAGTAAGATATTCTATAAAATGACTTCAAAAATTAAAAAGACAGTGGGCTCTTTTAGATTCTGCAAACTGAGAGTCAGTTGGTCCAGCTGAGGACTTCCCCAAACGCCCAAATCTTGAATGATAACTTCTACACACTTAGATCTGATTGTTAGATTAATAGAGATTTAAAAATGATCATAAAATCATCAAGAAATAGAGATACCTACTACTTCTATCAAATCAAAATGATATTCTAAAAACCCAAAAATCTATGCAAGATACTTGTCCACAATGCAATCCTCAAAGATTATTAACCAGCAAATGCAAATAAAAGCAGCAAAATATTAAGAACAATATTACCACATAAATCTAAAAAACGAACACCACAATCTGAAACCCCAGTCTTTGCGTTTTGTTAACCAGAAAAAATTACAAGAGCTTTCTTAAAGCAAGTACACGATTCAGAATTCAGATCCAAATAATGGAGAGAGGCCTCTCATTTATAGAAAAAATCTCCAACAGCTAGTTGGCTTGATCCCATCAAAGCAATTTCAACAGTTGATGAAGATCAAATGATCTTTTAATCATCACCGTTGAAATAAAATTATTTTTTGAGGAAATTCGAATTTCACTTTTAATTTCCTTTTAATTAACTCAAAAATGATTATTTTGAGTTAATTGCCACATAAAGTTGACTTTGACTTAACTATTATGGCCTAAGGGTTCAAAATATCTTGAAATTTTCAATATTCTTTTGGCCGGGGAACTCCAAAAATTAGAAATTTTTAAACCCATGAATTTTAAATGTTGGAGAATTTAATTTTTCCTAGGACCTAAATTAATTAAATCTCTGGCTTTAACATTTTAATTTATTTTAGCCAGAAATTTTAATTAATTGACTCATGAGAGGATTATTAATTTTTCGAACCCTCTAATATTTAGTCTTGATGTCTAAATATGAGGGACCATGCACTAAATATTTTTTACATGACATATTACATTTCTAACCCATGAAGGGGGAACACCCGTTCGTTATAGACCCTCAATAATTACCCATTTTTGCAACACAAAATATGATCTAGTAGACTAAGTGACTTGTAATAAAATAATTTAACCAAATAGTTAGAATTATTTCCAAATCACTTTTATAGAGTCTCAATAAATAACACTAAAACTGATTTAAAAACCTGACGACAAAATCCACCCTAGATTTGGGCTGAAGTTGGAGGGAAAAACTTTGTCGATCATCCGTGTTTAGAAACACACATGAATCGATGAGACTAAAAACCTCCTAGGATAGAAATCACCATCAGAAAAATAAATTTACCTAGGTTGTTACATACATTTGTCGTACTAGGATCATTTACATTACAAAATGCAGAATGGGTTTACAAAACTCCAAGAGTACATATAGCTGATAATGATGAATGTGTGGATCATCTGAGTGCTCGGACATCATGGAAATCCATGCACGAAAATATGTATAGTTATGGGGTAATTGACATGGAGTGGTCAACATCTAGCTCTACTTGGGGACATGTTGCTTCATCGAACGAATGTGAGAATCCAGAATCTGCACCCAAAGAAAACACAGAATGACATAAATAGCGTCCATCCAAATATAATCCAAAAATCATCATATAACATTATATAAAATAGAAGCTCTGTAATAATTCTACAAACATGAAATGTAAATTTAATCTAAGAACAGAAATAAAATGCTAAAATGACAAGATGTAAGGTTAGAGATACAATACAAACGATGCCCTTGTGTCATCAGATGTGTTCAATATAGTGCATATTGAGCATCTGTCGACTTTCAAGCGGATCAAGGGGTTGTTTCTCTGATGTGCCATGCCCAATCCTGCATATCGAAGGACTCTGACTTATCCCAATGTTGTGTTGTTCTCGGCTATCAATTGTATCAAACCTCTTCCTTCTTCTCTTCCGCTTTGTACGTTTGCTTTCGTTAGGATGTGATGTTGATCATGATGTGGTCGGTGCACAACTTCCTTCTTGATCCGAAAAACGCTCATATGGAAAATTTGGAAAGTTCAAGACTTTTGTGACCTGCACTCTTTTATTTTCATGAACCTGAGCTATTATGACTGGTGGATCAACCTCGCAACCATCAACCTGATTCTTATCAATTTCCCTTTTATCAAGGTCACCTTCAATTAGCCACTTTTCAATGGAACAAATGACCTCCTCATAATAAGATGGAGCTTGTTGTAGCAGACAGGGAAGCTTATGATCTGTTGACATTTCCTTGTTTCTTTCATCCTCTGACCCATGCTAAAATTCTTGTATCTGTATCTTTTCCATTACTTGCAACTTATTCTGAAGAGTGATCTTTTCAATTGTTATGGCATCCATCTGGTTAAAGTGTTCAACCTTCATGTTGATTTGGGGTAGCATCGAATGTGCTCTATCTATCAAAATTGTTGGAGGGGCTAAAGCACATGAGATCTCCAAGACCCAGAAATGGTTTGGGCAGATTCTAACCAGTTTGGGAGATATTAAAATAATTAATATTTTTAATGGAGTTCATAAGTCTAAATTTAGGAAAAATAAAATATTAATGGGTATTAATATAAAACTGGGTTAGAAGGTTCCAAAAGTCATGGATCAAGCCAAATCTAATCTTAGCCATTGATTAAATATTTAATCTCAACCATTGAAGGACCAACAAGAAAAGTATAAGAGGAGGCTTGAGGGTCAATTGGAGAACACACTAGAGTGATCAGTCAGTTCGATTTTCTAGAGCGGGGTTTGCTAAGAGAAATCGACCCAGTGATCAGTTGTAGCGAGGGGCAGCGAGTGCATAGCAGAGAGGCAGAGATAGTGCCGAAAGACCAGCGCAGAGGCAGAGAGGCAGACGCAGAGCCAGAGGAAGCCACGCAGAGGCCAACAGTGACTGCGCAGAGTGCCAGAGGGCCTGCATGAGTGACGCAGAGCGCCAGATGGCCTACGTGAGTGACGCAGAGGCTTCAGAAGTGACGCAGAGGGCCAGAGAGGCTGTGAAGAGCCTCAGAGGGCTGACGCAGTACCTCAGAGAAGCACTGGAGAGGGTTTCGTGGAGCAGACTTTCAGAATATCTGCCTCCGAAGAGAGGTATTACTGCTAGATTAATTTCTCTGTAGGTGAGCCAGTTTGGCACCTAGTTGTACTCAAAAAAGTTGCATAATAATAAAACCCTCAGAACTGTTGCACTGGTTTTTCCAAGTTGGGTTTTTTCGAGGATGATTGTCCAAAAATAACAGTGTCTCTTGTGCGTTTATCTATTTCTTTCAGTTGTTGATCTGTAGATGGCTCAGACTGCATTGTGTTTTTTCAGTATTTATATGGTTAAATAACTTGTTCAGTAATTAACAAGTAGGAGAAATAAACCAGATAGTGCAGAAAAATTTATCACGAGTTAGACTTAGAAATTTCAACATGGTATCAGAGCGTTGCAGATCACAGGAGAGTTGAAGGCACCAGCTAAATCGAAGAATTTGTAGCAGAAACAGTTATCCCGAGTAACAGAAGTTGTTCCTAAGCAAAAAGCAGCAGAGAAGGGGTGACGCAGAGGGCCCGTGTCATCAATTCGAGCCAAAGAAGGGGCCAGCGCAGATGCAATGAGGGGCACAAGAGGCTCACAAAGAGCCACATCATCCTGCTCAGCCAAGTAGGTGTGACGCAGTTGGCTAGTGGAGTGATTCAGCCACTGTCGGGATTGTGCAGAGCCTAGAGGCTCAATTCTTCAGTTGTTGGGGCATAGGAAGTTGTGGGCAGATTATGGAGTGTGAAGCTGGTGGGGTGTTGTTGCTGTCGAGGCAGAACAGTACCTAACGGGACAGAACCAAGGTAGAAGAGAGTTGCAACCTAGGCGGATTTCTAGCCAAGAAACCCAGATCAATGTTGCAGGAGCAAAGGAGATTGAAGAGGTGCGATTCAACTGTAGGCAGAAGGATTTCTAGGAGGGAAATCGAGACTCAGAGAGAATCTAGAAGAGAACTTCTAGGAGGGAAGTAAATACTCAAAGGGAGTCGAAGAGAGAACTTCCAGGAGGGAAGTAGAGACTCAAAGGAGTCAAAAAGAAGAGCAGAGATGGCCATGAACGGACTGAGGGATCAGGACAGGCTAGACGGGGTGTCCAACTTTGTCATCTGGAAGGCCAGGATCCTGTCTGTTCTAGATAGACATCGCATCAAGGCCTTCGCCTTGAGAACCGTGGCTATCCCAGTTGACCCGGCTGAAAATGAAAAGTACGAAGAGGCAATGGCCAAGGCAAAGCGCATCATCCTTGATGGAGTCAAGGATCATGTGGTACAACATATTGCTAAGAAGGACATGGCAAACGAAATGTGGGAAGCCCTGAAGAAATTGTACCAACATACTTCTGTGCAGAGGAAGATGTTACTTGAGAATCAGCTGCGGTCATACCAGATGCAGAAGGGGGAGCAGATAGATCACTTCCTCGGTCGATTGAAGGAGATCCGGGACGAGCTAACTTCCATAAGGGCCACGCCGGATGAGGAAATGTTGGTGAAAATTGCACTTAACGCAGTCTCCGAGGAGTGGAAGACATTTGTCCAGAGCATACTGGGCAAGGCGGATCTTCCAGATTGGGAAGAATTGTGGGCGGCTCTTCACCAAGAGGAGATCAAGTGGTTGAGCAAGACAGGAAGTGGCAGTAAAGGAGTCAGGATCAAGAAGGAAGAGGAAGAGGATGCAGCTCTAGCATCTGCGGGAAAGCAGGAGAAGAGGAAGAAGAAGGACCTCTCTAAGGTCAAGTGCTTCCACTGTGGGGAACTGGGTCATTATGCAAACCAGTGTCCAAGGAAGAAGAGTAAGGGAGAGGCTTCTGACTCTAAGGCAGCACCAGTGAAGGCAAAGAAGGGGGTCGAGGAGGATGATGATTGTGCCATGAGTGCTCATGTACCTCTAGAGAAGAGGTGGGGAGACATCGAACTGTAGTCAGGAGGACTACAGGCGATAAGGGATAGGATCCTTGAGGTACCCAACCTCTTGGATTATACCTTGCTACGGGAGCCCCAAAGAGAGAGTAGCAGGACTGGCGGATGTCGATAGAGATGGATGCGGATGAAGCGATAGAGAGTGCTACAGTGCAGGGGTCCCCGAGCAACACAAGGCTAGCAGGCTGCAACAGTGCGAGAGGCAGGGAGAGTGTTGCACCAGTGCAGGATGGCACAAAGAGGCGTGCAATGGTGCGAGATGCGAGGAGTTGTTGCAACAGCGCAGAGGTCTGTAGAGGGAGCACTTGTTAGCGGCAGAGAGAGCTTCAGCATCGGGAGTGTTTCTAGCCTGACAGGGATGTCAAAAGTTGGGTGAATCAGTTACTTACTTCTCAGTAACCGAGTTGCAATGCAGGAGTATGCGGTAGCACGATGCAACATGATGAGAGGGGGATGCAGTGTAGATGCAGTGTTGGGAGGATGGACCAGCAACAGCACAGATGCAGAGGGAGTTGTCGTACAGATTCAACAGTGGTAGTGGCGGGGCCATGGGCAGCAATACAGGATGCAACAGTGCAGAGGATGTTGGGCTGGGAGGCCTAGCATTAGCACAGGTACCGGTGCCAGATAATCAAAGTGATGCTCAGTGAGGAGTATTACTAGAGCACAGTCCTCGCTGAGAGGGAGTGTTGATTTGGGGTAGCATCAGATGTGCTCTAGCCATGAAAATTGGTGGAGAGACTAAAGCACATGAGATCTCCAAGACACAGAAATGGTTTGGGCAGATTCTACCCGGTTTGGGAGATTAAACTAATTAATATTTTTAGTAGAGTTCCTAAGCCTAAACTTAGGAAAATAAAATATTGATGGGTATCAATATAAAACTGGGTTAAAAGGTTCCAAAAGTCATGGATCAATCCAAATATAATCTTAGCCGTTGATTAGAGATTTAATCTCAGCCGTTGAAGGACCAACAGGAAAAGTATAAGAGGAGGCTTGAGGGTCAGTCGGAGAACACACCAGAGTGATCAGTGAGTTTGATTTTCTAGAGCAGGGTTTGCTAAGAGAAATCGAACCAGTGATCAATTGCAGCGAGGGGCAGTGAGTGCATAGCAGAGAGGCAGAGATAGTGCCGGAAGACCAGCGCAGAGGCAGAGAGGCAGACACAGAGCCAGAGGAAGCCACGCAGAGGCCAGCAGTGATTGCGCAGAGGGCCAGAGGGCCTGCGTGAGTGACGCAGAGGCTGCAAAAGTGACACAGAGGGCCAGAGAGGCTGCGCAGAGCCTCAGAGGGCTAATGCAGAGGGTTTCAGGCTGACGTAGAGGCCAGGAGGGCTGACGCAGTGCCTCAAAGAAGCACTGGAGAGGGTTTCGTGGAGCAGACTTTCAAAATATCTGCTTTGGAAGAGAGGTATTACTGCCAGATTAATTTCTCTGTAGGGTGAGACAATTTGGCACCCAATTGTACTCAGAAAAGTTGCATAATAATAAAACCCCCAGAACTGTTGCACCAGTTTTCCCAAGTTGAGTTTTTTCGGGGACGATTGTCCAAAAATAACGGTGTCCCTTGTGTGTTTGTCTATTTCTTTCAGTTGTTGATCTGTAGATGGTTGAGACTGTATTGTGTTTATTTCAGTATTTATATGGTTAAATAACTTGTTCAATAATTAACAAGTAGGAGAAATAAACCAGATAGTACAGAAAAATTTCTAACGAGCTAGACTTAGAAATTTCAACACTTCATAGCACTGACTTCCTTCGCATGGTATTCCTCCATGTTCAATAACTTATTCTAAAGACATATCTGACCAGCTTCCATATCTTTTATTACTTTGTCATTATATGTTTTTATGGTCATCAAGCAATTTTGCATAGAGCTCATTTCTCTGTCATGATTAGCTTTCATGGTTTCCATTTCCTTAGCATGTTTTGCTCTCATGACAAGTAAACAATTTTGCATGGAAGTCCTTTCTTTGTCATGATCTGCTTCCATGGCTTCTATCATATTTTGAAGAATGATCTGGTTAACTTCAATGTTTTGAATCATTTGTGTATAATTGAGTTGCATGTCCTTAATCGTCTCAGGATGTTCATGATCTTCTATGGGCAAATGATTTCCTTACCAACAACATTAATTTGAGGGCTCATCCCTGCCATTCTACTATCTATGATTCTTTTGACAACATGGAAAGTAGCCTCTTCATGAAGAGCATCACGGGCCCTACAATAAGGTGGAGCCTTATCTAGAAGATTGGCAGACTCAAGTGGATTTGGTGGTCTCTGCTCATTAGAAGGGCATTTCTTATGCCAAGTATTATTATTATTTCTAGGTTGGAAACTTTGTGCTTGAGATCTTTCCATTTGGACCAACCTAGCCTGCATGGCACTCATTTCCTTAGCATTATTAGATATTAACTTTGTTTGATTAAGTTCCATGCTTTCAAGTTTCTGCATCAGTATTTGCATAGGGTCATCATCAGATTCATTGGATTCTTTCGATTTACTTAGACCCTCATCAAAACCTGAAATTTCAATCTTCCCAAATGCTTTCTTATCCTTTTCAATTTCCTCAGCTAAAACCTAGGCAGCCATATAATCATTAGTTTTAGCTCGCCTCAACTCATAAGAAGTATCAGCATCAAAGGCATCAACATAAAAATCCAAAAGAGACCTGGCAGGAGGTCTATAATCTTGAGGTAATTCTTTAATAATACCATTAAACCTCTTATTAAATTCCTCTACGGTTTCATTTTCTTTCTTCTCTATGACGCTGATAGCTTTAACCAAATGTCTTCCTTTTTTTGGTCTCCATACTTGTCCTTAAAGAAATTAATAATCGATTGCAATGAATTAAACGAATTATTAGGCTTTTCTAAAAACTAATCCAGAGCATCTTCCTCTAAGGAAAGAACAAAGAGGCTCATTTTCACATCTTCATGATTATAGTCAGCACCTCTAGCATATTTACCCAACCAAGACCTAAAATCTTTTAGATGAGTCATAGCACTAACCGCATTATTTCCTTGGAAAGAAGGCAACTTGTCAAGGCTAGCAAGGTCATTTGGATAACCTTGAATGTTAGCAAAGTTACAAGGGGCGAACAAGTCCATGATGTCTTACTCAAAGGGAAAAGGAGCCAAATGGATGCTAGAGAGAGAGATCCTTGCTCAAGAAAATCAATAGATCCACAATAAGTGAGCTTCTAGCAGAAATTCTTGAAAAAAATGAAAGAAGTGGAGTCGCCACTTGAACATGAATCTAACTCCAAGATCCAAAAGAAAAAATCAAAAGGTTAGTCAGAGAGAAGCAACTGGATATCAGGGAGGGCTTCTTGTCTGAAAAATAATGGATGAATAAGTAGAGTCGCCACCCAAACAAGAAACCAACCGAAATGTCCAGGTTCGAAAGGTGCATATAGAGAAGATGAAAGGGTTAGTGAGAGGAAAAAGATAAGGCGATGAAAAGATGAAGAGATGAAATGGTGCCAAAAAACGTGGCGTTGATTGGATAAGAAATGATGAAAGATTAGATGAGTAGAAAAATATCGTGAGGACCAAGGACAAAAGAACTATGTCCCCGGCAACGGCACCAAAAAATGTTATCGCAAAGAATGTCTACGCACCGCGATAATGGCTCAGATCGGGGGTTGTCACACTGATCCCCAATCACTCCATTTGAGTTGTCTCCCAATAGCAGACTAATCGGGGTAGACCATATGGAAATGGAAAAATGAAAGATTAGTTGGGAACCCACCAACCTCAGAGACAGATAAGAAACCAATACTTGTTTTAGATTGCGCAATATTTTAAGGATTCAAAATGATTTGAAGAAAGTGATACCAGTGCCTTGTGGAGTCAACTATCTTGCGAAGAAAATAAGGTTCAAGTAAAGGATAGGAAACTATCGTTGAAAAGACTGGACTATCTCATATGCAAATGCAAAATTTAAAACTATGTGAAATGCGACGACTTGGTTAATTTTAGTTAAATGAGGGCCTAAAATTATTCCTGAAATATGTCTTAAATGTTACTTAACTTAAGGCTCAGAAAGGTGGTGATCTAAATGTGAAAGCAGGTACTTATACAAGCATTGCAAAATGTAAAATCTACACAAATAATTACTGAAATGCACAATGGACTGAAATGTAAAATGCTAGAATAAAACACCTTTAAATTCAAAAATTCATTTGTATGAAATACTCAATCAAGATCATTAGATGCATAAGTAAAACTAGATTAGTCCTACTTGCATAAGCATGTAAAAAACAAATGAACTTCAAAAATTAAACTAAATGTTTTAAACTCAGATCACATTAATAAAATATCAGTTTAGCAATCTACTCTTACAACAAATGTTAAAACCAACAATATATTCTAAAACGGCAGTCCTGTAACCATGCAATATTCAGAAATGTCTATGTATAATAGCAGAAAATTTTAAATGACAAACTAATAACTACAATTCAGAAAATTTCTGAGTTTAATTATTTTTTATCTATTGATGTATTTGATCTAAAAAACTCAGAAATAAACTACTGAACAACAAATTCTATTAACCAACAAATGCAAATAAAAGCAGCAAAGTATTAAGAACAATATTACCACATAAATCTGAAAAAGGAACACCACGATCTGAAACCCCAAAGTCTTTGCGTTTTATTAACCACAAAAGGTTACAAAAGCTCTCTTAGAGCAAGTACACGATTCAGAAATCGGATCCAAATAATCGAGAGAGGCCTCTCATTTATAGAAAAATTCTCCAATGGCTAGTTGGTTTGACCCCCGTCAAAGCAATCTCAACCGTTAATGAAAATCAAATGATCTTTTAATCATCACTGTTGAAATAAAGTTACTTTTTGAGAAAATTCGAATTTCACTTTTAATTTCCTTTTAATTAACTCAAAAATGATTATTTTGAGTTAATTGCTGCAAAAAGTTGACTTTGACTTAACTATGGCCCAAGGGTTCAAAATATCTTGAAATTTTCAATATTCCCTTGGTCGGGGACCTCCAAAAATTAAAAACTTTAAAACCAATGAATTTTAAATGTTAGAGAATTTAATTTTTCCTAGGACCTAAATTAATTAAATTTATGGCTTTAGCATTTTAATTTATTTTAGCCAGAAATTTTAATTAATTGACTCATGAGGGGATTATTAATTTTTTCAACCCTCTAATATTTAGCCATGGTGTCTAACTATAAGGGACCATGCATTAAATATTTTTTACATGAAATATTACATTTCTAACCCATGAAGGGGGAACACCCGTTCGTTATAGACCCTCAATAATTACATATTTCTACGACACAGAATATGGTTTAGTAGACTAAGTGACTTGTAATAAAATAATCTAACAAAATAGTTAGAATTATTCCCAAATCACTTTTACAGAGACTCAATAAATAACACTATGACTCATTTAAAATCTTGACGACAAAATCCATCCTAGCTTTGGGGTGAGGCTAGAGGGAAAAACTTTGTCGATCATCCGTGTTTATAAATACACATGAATCGGTGAGACTAAAAACCTCCTAGGATAGAAATCATCATCAGAAAAATAAATTTACCTAGGTTGTTACATACATTTGTCTTACTAGGATCATTTACATTACAAAATGCAGAATGGGTTTACAAAATTCCAGTGTACATATAGTTGATAATGATGAATCTGTGGATCATCTGAGTGCTCGGACATGATGGAAATCCATGCGCGAAAATATGTATAGCTATGGGGTAGTTGACATGGAGTGGTCAACACAGACTATATCCTGTGTTTTTGTGTATTTTGATCTTCCTTTTTTGGTAGTTGTTTGATGATAAAAACAACATAATAATAAGAGAGGAAGCTAATAATCAAGAAAATTAAAAATACATTACAAACAGTTATCAAGTTGAAGAAAAATCATGCTTATTGTAGCCCTGTAGATTTCTCAACACTTGTCTCCTTGGGCTTGTCTTCACCTTAGCCTTGATACCATGTTAACTTTTCAGTGTTCTATGCTTAACACAATCACTTATTCCAATTTTTCTTTCAATTAGCAATCAATTTCCAATATAACTCAATCTTCTAGTATTAATAAGCAATTGTAGATAGAACAATAAATGAAATGCACAATAGAAAACAGCCAAGAACAATAGAGACACAGTGGTTTGGTCAAAGACGAGAGAAAAACCCCATAAGGGGGAAATCCTTTTCCAAATTCTTCTTTTATTAGACTATCATCAAATGTTCAGCAAAGAGATACAATGTCCAAGTACATCAACAATAAGTCAAAGTTCAAAGCCTCGACTAGTTAAATCAGGCATCCAATATCCAGTAAACGATGAGGCCAAAAAGTCAACTTTGATCAAAAGTCAAATCTGCAAATTCTAGTCAAAGGCAACAAGAGTGAAATCTGCCCTAACTAGCCAATGGTCAATGGTCAAAGTTGCTCCAAAAAGTTTGATCAAGGCATCAAAAAATTCAGCCTCTTTCCCTCATTCAAACTTGGTCAAAGCAGTCCCAAAATTTTGCCTCAAAATCAGTGAACGTCATAGTCAACCCTATGGTCAAAGGTTGCCTCAGGTCTATAGTCAAATGTGGTCAAAGTGCCCAGAAAAATTTGTCCTCCTTGCTCCTAAATTCAGCCTCCAAAACAGATCCAAAATCTGAAGTCAAGCCATGCCCAAAATGCCAAAAGTCCACGCTAGTTAAAGGCCTGAAAAATAAGTCAAATTTGGTCAACAGATTCTCTCTCTCCCACTCACATGTATGAACTCGGACCTGCGATTTCAGAGTTGTACGAACCAAACAAGATAAGATGTAATGTGTTAATGATGCCTCCAAGTGATGTGACATGTGGTCTATATATGTGGTTGATGAGGTGGATTTTCCTTACCCAGGCCGACTTGTACTTTTGTGCAGATGTGGATTTCATATTAAAAATAATATTTTTCCTTGAGCAAATTAAATTCTTCCAGGGCTAGAGGGGTCTTCTCAATGGGAGAAAGGCTTCCCAAAGGAGGGGACTTTTCCCTAAGCTGTCAAATCTTAACAAGTGGCGGAGATATTAATGTCACATCATCATTGGCTAGTGGTGGTTGCGAGGGCTGCTAGTTGGCCAGCTAGAAGATATGATGGGAGAAAAAACTTCTCTTATGGGGTCACCCACTTTGGTGTATAACAAGACCTATATCTCTCAAGTAAAGACAAACCAAGAAGTAGATCGTTAACTATTGCATTACCTAGTGTTCACTCATACACTCATGGAATAAATAGACACAGGGAAACCCCTCTAATGGATCATAATTCATCCTAATGTGAGGGAAGAGGGTGCTAAGGTGAAAGTGATAACTCTTCAAAGTGCCATTTGTCCTTTCACCCAATGAAGGCTTTGTACCTAGTGTGAGAGATCAATTAGTAACAAACACCTTTGCAATTATGATAAATATTTAACAATGAAATCACATCTCAAGTATCAAGACGCTTACAAGTTTAACCATACTAAAAGTGAGCAATATAGAAACTCATTCAAAATATAATAAAGAAACAAGAATAGAATTAGATAGCATATTGATTAGTACTAACCTTCTATGATCAAATACAAGAACATTATCTTTCATTGCTATTGCCCGCAAAGAGCCAAGGTTCAACAAAATAGCTTGCTCTCGAACCTGTTTACAAACAATGTCAAAGAAATAGTTAAAACATTAATATCATATATTTATAAAAACATTTGTCTAGTATCTACATTTAAACAAAAAAACTACTTCAATAAACAATTGTGCATATTTATGAGAATTCCAACCACAATATGATAATTAAGAAATGCTCCAACAAGGACTTTAGGAAAATAAAGAAATCCTTGAAATTTAATATCGCATATCTATATGTGTATGTGTCTATCGAGTTGTGGTCTAGAGACATCATGGAGCAATTGTTCTAAAGATGACCAAGGTTCAAATCCTAGTGGGCATGTTCTTCTCCTACATGGAGTTTGTCATGTTACCACCTATACATTTTTTTAGTGCTTTGGAGTTAGATGACAATCTCATTCTCTGATGAATGATTTTAAATTTTTATGAACTTCTCTACATAACTTGATGCATTATCTGCCATTTATAGTCATTGTTGAGTCGAGACATATTTGCATACTTCACACTCCTATGAAGAAGTTGTAGGGAAAAGCTATATGTTTAGCATGAGGAGGACATCCTAGGCACAATATTTGAGGTCAAGGAACCTATTTGAGGAGAGCGCTTCACTTTCCATAGAAAATTTGTTGTTGCAAATTCTCATGAACCCACTCTTGAAGCATGTTAATAAATATCTTCATTGGTCAAAGGATCAAAAAGAAAAATATGCCCGAGAAGAGGAATCCACCTTCTTTAGGATTTTTATTGATATTTTTCAGAGAAGAAGTTGCTAAGATATCTTTCACGAAGAGTTCCTTACCTTGAAGATAATTCTAGATTTTATTTCATGATGGATATGTAATTCCTTACTCTTATGGTCACGATTTATGATCTAATTTCAAGTGTTATTGTGGCTGTCAAGCTGGATCAAATCGGGGAAAAATTTCCTTGGGGATTGCCTATTAGTTTTTGTAGCATCGGATGGTGTTCTAGTCTCAAAAATTTATGGAGAGGCTAAAACACATGAGTTCTCCAAAGCCCAGAAACCGTTTTTGGAAATTCCACCTAGACATAGCTCAATTAAATTAATTGACCATCATTTGAATTTTTACTAAGTTTAACTTAGGAAAACTAGTTAATTAATAGTAATTAATTGAGAAAGGTGAGAATTCTCTAGAAACTCACACGAATCGACTTGTAGATGATCTCAGCTATCGATCAAACTTTTAATCTTGGTCATTGGAGTCTCAACTGGAGATTATAAAAGGAGGTTGATGGGTAAATGGAGAACACACCAGTGCAAATACTTAGTGATCAACGCAGTTCGATTTCCCAGTAGTAGGTGATTCTGCAGTGAGATCGAGCCATTGATCAAGTAGCAGGTGGCAAAGGAGCAACATAGAGATTTTTTGGAGGAGTTTCCAGTTCCGGAGGAGTCAGAAGAGGAGGTCGAGTTTCAACTCCAGGAGGTTGCACAGGGGTTTGCGCAGAGCCTCATAGAGGCAGTTCAATTTGGCTGAAGGGAAGGCAGTTTCAGGAGCTAGCAGCCAGGAAAATTTCCAGAAGGCCAAGCCATAGATTTCCAGACCAGTAGCAATCAATCAAAGGCAAATTCGAGGCAGTGCCAGCGAGTGCATATTAGAGGTTGCGCAGTAGCTGCATAGAGGTTTGTGCAGGGTTTGTTGGAGAGCCAGTTCGAGTGGCTAGAGTGAACCGAGATTGCTTGGAGTGAGGGTAAATTTCCGTCGGTAAACTTTTCCAGTATTTCTCTTAGATATAATCACTAGATTGGCGACCATTTTATTGTACTCAGAAATTTTGATGCTGCATAATAAAAAAACCCTCACTGTTGCACCAGTTTTCCCACATTGGGTTTTTCAAGGACAATTGTCCAAAAACAACGATGTCATATTTTTATGTGTGCTAGCATTTTTGAGTTCCTATTTTTTTGCTTCCGCAATATTTTATTTGGTGAAGAAATTGCAATGTGAATAATTCGTTATTTTGTCGTAAACAAAATAAACTGCATAATTAATTTATCAATTACAAGAATTATTTTCAGTTGTTGCATTTCAAGGAATTTTCACATGGTATTAAAGTGTATTTCACAGACAGAAGGCTCGAAGTCAAAAAAGGAAAATTTTGTTGTTCAGAGGGACTAGCAGGCCAAAATTTTTAGAGGTTGCGCAGTGCCTAGCTAGGCAGTGCGAATTGTTGGACAAGGGTTCACTTTTCCAATTGCAGGTGGCAAGAAATTTTATTTGTCCAGGGAAGCAATTTCTGCAAGCAGAGGTAGCAGCAGCTCAGTATTTTCACAAAGCAGATTTCTTGTTTGGGCACAGAGGGTTTGGAGCAGTTTGCTAGAGCAGATTCAATGCCAGGTGGAAGAGAAAGCGCACACAGTGGGAATTTTTCTCTGAGGGTTTCCAGTTTCAGTCTTGGAAAGCCAAAATTTCAAATTGCAGAGGCAAAACCAACAAGCAAGACTGCGCATTCTAGAAAGGAGTGTGAATAGCAGACCAAGTAGCTATGCAGGAGAGGAGATTCCTTTTAATTTCCCAGTTTTGAGTTTCGCAAACTTTGCAACTTTCTAGAGATGGTCGTACGAGATTGCCAGAGCAGTCCATGTGAGTTAGCCATAGTGGAGATATGGGCAACATATCGACTTCCTGTTGTCAGAGACATGTGCCAGAGGAAGTATGAGTTATCCAGTGCGAGTTGCAAAGTGAAGAAGGGTCACAGCCAGGGACTAGACTTGAAAGGAGATAGTGAGGCATTAGATCTAGGAGGAGTATGAAACTCCAGTGTGCCGAATGGGCAGGATCCAGTTCTGAAGCAGCTAGAAGATCAGGTCCAGTTGTTGTAGCAAGATCATCACGTTTGCTACAGGAGCCCACAGTATCATAGTAGCATGTTCAAAGTCAGCACGTTACAGTTAGATGACAGTAGCAAAGCTAGTTGCAGTCGGTACTCGAGAGATAGTTGTTGAGCTAGTTGCAGTGATACACGCAGTGCGAATTTCCCAATTGCCGACAGCAGGAGTAGTTCTAGCCAGAATATTCCTAGCGCAGAGCTACGCAATCCAGTTTCCAATGCAAGAGGACAGTGTGAGTTGCCAGGAGGAAGACGAAATCTTTCCCATAGGGAGATCAAGACTCAGAGGGAGTCTAGTTTCAGAGGGAGCAACCCTATGGAAGCTAGTACTTCAGGATCTTGGGAGATCAGAGTCATTACTGAAATAGTTGCAAGAGCAATGTGGAAGCAACATCTGAGCAATAGCAGGAACAGTATGAGTAGATCATAGTTCACTTTGTATGCAACTATACCTCCAGGAGAGAGGAGGGGAGACATAGAGTTCTAGACTCCAGAGTTGAGCAAAGCTGGGCACGGTCCATCGAGGTCAGCATCGGATGGTGTTTTCTCTTGGATCACACCTTTACTACAGGAGCCCACAACATTCAATAGCAGGTGGATCAATGTCAATTGATGCAGTCTATTCTAGAGTGACAGTTGCAGAATAGTTGCAATCAGATGTTGAGGAGCGTAGAATCAGCGTTAATCGCAAAGCAGGAGGCTCAATGCAAAGTCCACAGCAGTGCAGTTTTCCCAGTGGACAGAGCAAAGGCTAGTAGCAATAAGAGACTCAAGAGACAGTTGCAGCATAGAGACACAGTTGATTCAATATTTTGGATGTTTCTCAGAAGCAGTAGTTGCAGTTGCAGCAACAATGGTGAGAGGGATGTTAGTTGGGTTGCAGTGCAGATGCAGAGTTGGCAGCAGTACATGTTGTATAGTACAGTGCCAGCAATAGCACAAATGCAACATGGTTCAACTACAGTCAGTGGCAAATGAATCAGAGTTAGCACAATGGTTGATGGACAGTGGCAAACAACTACAGTTGTCAGACATCAGCAGCGTGTATGGGAGGATGATATGTAGCAGTTCAGCACTAGAAAACCTTCCTCGCTAGGAGGGAGTGTTATTTTTTGTAGCATCAGATGGTGTTCTAGTCTCAAAACTTTGTAGAGAGGCTAAAACACGAGTTCTCCAAAGCCCATAAATCGTTTCTGAAACTTCCACCCAGTGATAGCTCAATTAAATTAATTAACCATCATTTGAATTTTTCCCAAGTCTAACTTAAGAAAACTGGTTAATTAATAGTAATTAATTGAAAAAGGTGAGAATTATCTAGAAACTCACAAGAATCGACTTGAATATAATCTCAGCCATCGATTAATTTTAATCTTGGTCATTGTAGTCCCAACTAGAGATTATAAGAGGAGGTTGATGGGTAGATGGAGAATACACCAGCATAGATACTTAGTGATCAAGGCAGTTCGATTTCGCAATAGCATGTGATTCAGCAGAGAGATCAAGCCAGTGATTGAGTAGCAGGTGGCAAAGGGGCAGCATAGAGATTTTTCGGAGGAGTTTCCAGTTCTGGAGGAGTCGATAGAGGAGGTCGAGTTTCAACATCAGGAGGCTATGCAAGGGTTTGCGTAGAGCCTCATAAAGGTAGTTCGATTTGGCTAAGGGAAGGCAATTTCAGGAGCTAGTGACCGGGTAAATTTCCAGAAGGCCAAGCCAAAGATTTCTAGATCAGCAGCAGTCAGTCAGAGGCAGATTCAAGGCAGTTCCAGCTAGTGCGTATTAGAGGTTGCGTAGTAGCTGCAAAGAGGCTTGCGCAGGGTTTGTTGGACAGCCAGTTCAAGTGGCTAGACTGAGTCGGGGTTGCTTGGAGTGAGGGAAAATTTCCCTCGGTAAATTTTGCCAATATTTCTCTTAGATAGAATCACTAGTTTGGCGACCATTTTATTGTACTCAGAATTTCTGCTACTGCATAATAGTAAAACCCTCACTGTTGCACCAATTTTCCCACATTGGGTTTTTCCGACAACAATTGCCCAAAAACAATGATGTCATATTTTTATGTGTGTGTGCTAGCATTTCTCAGTTCTTATTTTTTTGCTTCCGCAGTAATTTATTTGGTGAAGAAATGTCAGTGTGAATAATTCAATAATTTGTCGTAAACAAAATAAACCGCATAACTAATTTATCGGTTAGAAGAATCATTTCTAGTTGTTGCATTTCAAGGAATTTTCACATTACCCACAGGCTAGTGGGTAACATAACCTACATCCAAACGACCCTTTCCTGCTACATTTTAAAAGAATATGTGGTTGTTCTGAGTTACACATCCAACTGGTGAGAATAACCCTATCCTACTACGCTCAGAACCCGACATACATTTCATCTGAATTAAATCTGGTGACATCACTTTTGTTGAAATTTGGTACCGGAGGACAGGTGGTTCCTTAAGGCTTTGATCTTTGGCCTAGGGAAAAGTGTCCAAAAGAATTTAATTTTTCTCCTAAAGTAACTTTATAATTTTTATAAAGTTAAATCTAATTTAAAAGTGACTTTAAGTGATAAAGTTACTAAGTCTAATTTTAAAGTGACTTTTATAAAGTCAATGAAAAATTAGAAAGGAAAAGTGACTTTGGAAATAAATGACTAAGTGGGTCTTTATTAAAGTGGGGTGAATTAAAAAATAGAAAGTGAGATTTAAATGAGCATTTAATCTCAGCCATTGATCTAAATCTATTTCAGCCATTGGATTTAGGGATCACCCAAAAGTCACTTAGGGTTGGATTAAGAGAGGAAAAGGAGGAAAAGGTCATTCATTCTTTCATGAGCAAATTGGGAGAAGAAGAGCAAGAGAGCAAGGGAGATTTCTGGACAGGAAGGAGAAGAAGGCAGCAGCTTGGCACACATACCAAGGCAGCACTTCAGCAAATCCGTACAGCTGAAAGAACAAGCAGAAAAAGGCAGATTTTTGCTGAGCAAACAGAGAAAAACTGATTTTTGGGCACGAATTTCGAGGAGGCGATTTTCTGCACGGAAACCGAGGTATGTCCGTACAGTCCGTACATCCGTACAATCCGTACATCCGTACGGTCCGTACAGTTCGTACAGCAAATTTCCAGATTGTCTGTTAGGCTGAAAAACAGATAAGTTTGCTTGCTGGAAAAATTTGTTTTGCTGAAAATTTTCTCACTGTAAAAGGCATTTTCCAGAAATAAAGAAGAGCTCTCAAACTGGTTTTCCCCAAGAGTTGTAGGGGGTTTTTCCAGGGTCACATTGACCAAAAATATCAGTGTTTAAATGTGTTTTAATGGCTGTTTGTTACTGCTGATTTTTATTTCTGCAATTTCCAGCGTTCTGTAAAATTTCCAGAATTTGTGTTTTAAGCAAATTTATTTTTTCCAGCTTGTTAAATGTATGGTTATGGGAAAGGGCATTTAACTATATGGGAGAAATAAAGAGAAACTGAAAACCGGGGTGGGAAAACAGAAATTTCTACAACTTCAATAGCCAAACATACACCAGGTCTCCAAGACAAAGAAAAGAAAAATGATGACATATTCATATCTAAACCTGGAGAAAGAGGAATAGGAAATTCTTTCCTCCCATATCTTTCGTTTTGCATCATTCTCTATCTTAGCATCTATAGTGGTTAACAGCGTGTCCTTGTAGGTGATAAGAGTCTACCTTCAATATTAAACTTCCTTCAATTCACATGCTTTTGTGTTGTCCCACAAACCATTAGCACAATCATCAAAGAATACCTATCCACATAGTCGCACTACTTTAATGGAATCTCCAAATCTTTGACTTTCAATTCATCACTATTAGTTTTTGTAGCATCAGATGGTGTTCTAGTCTCAAACTTTGTGGATAGGCTAAAACACATGAGATCTCCAAAACCCATAAATCGTTTCTGGAAATTCTACCTAGAGACAGCCCAATTAAATTAATTGGCCGATAATTAAAAAATGCCTAAGTCTAACTTATGGAAATCGAATAATTAATAGGAATTAACTGAGAAAGGTGAGAATTCTCTAGAAACTCACATGGATCGACTTAGAGATGATCTCACCCAACGATTAAGACTTAATCATCGTCATTGAAGACTCAATTGGAGATTATAAGAGGAGGTCGATGGGGTTGATGGAGAACACACTTGGAGAGTGGATTCCTTGGCAGAGGTCGAGTTTCCCAACGTCAGTGATTTAGCAGAGAGAAGTTTGAGCTAGAGAGGGGACGCAGAGACAGTGAGGGGAAGAGTAGGTGACTCAGGAGGAAGTTTTCCATTTCCGGAGAGTCAACTACAGGAGAGCCAAGTTTCCTTAGTGGGGCTGCGCAAGGCCTACGCAGAAGCTTCAAAGGTAGAGTTCGATTTGGCCAGACGGAGGGTAGATTCAATTGCTAGAGGCCGGGAGAACTTCGGGAGGGGCTAGTGAGTCATTCTCAGAGGCTGAGTTGGGAAGACGGCTTGATCAAAGCAGCTTCTAGGCAGAGCGTGAGAGGTTTTGCATAGCATTGGCGTAGAAGCTGACGCAGGGGTTCGAGCAGCCCATTTTGAGCCAGCGCAGACGCTGGGATCAGTGTTAGATGAGAAAAGAATTGTCTCACTAATTTTGTGGCTGGTTTATCTTGTAGAGGATTTCCAATTTGGGCATCCATTTGTACACAGAATTTCTCAGTACTGCATAATAATAAAACCCTCAGCTGTTGTCCCAGTTTTCCCACATTGGGTTTTTCTAGGGACAATTGTCCAAAATAAATTTCATTTTTATGTGTGTGTGCTAGCATTTTCTCAGTTTCCAACATTCTATTTTCCGCAGTATTTTTATGGTGAAAAATTGCAGTGTGATTTATTCATTATTTGTCGTAGCAAATAAAATGCATAATTAATTTTCAGTTAGAAGAATGAATTTCCAGTCGCTGCAATTAGACCTGTAAATACTCACATGGTATTTGTAATGACCCAACTCGATTTATAGGGAACATAGAAATATTAGCATGCATATGATAGCTACATATGCATGTATCACATGTATTGCACTAGTATATGCACTAATCAATTATGAAAAGTCCAAGTGTAGGGTAATGAGTTAATTATTGAAGTATTGAGTAAATACCTAACTCACCAGAATATAATGGATGTATTGTGAGGTAAAAGTTATACATACCACTAACATAATATAACTATTATACTGTTCAAACGAAATTAAAAGCATTGGCTTATGCAATAAAAAGAGAATTATATATATATATATATATATATATATATATATATATATATATATATTATTTACTATATTAACTGGGAGATATTATATATATTAACTAAAAGAAGAAGATTAATTAATTAACTATTATTTTTTTTTTTTTTTTTTTTTTTTTTTTTTTTTTTTTTTTTTTTTTTTTTTTTTTTTTTCCGTGTGGTTCACGGGGCACCAGAGGTGGGCCGCTACATCCACGTAGAGAAGCGGGGCAACTCCCCGAAGGGAACTGCCGTTCGGCCGTTTCAGACCTGACCCCGAGGAGGTTTGATCCCGTGACCTCTCAAACCGGGAGAGTACTATCAACGGGAACTCAACCATTTGAGCTAACCCTCGGGGCTTTAACTATTAATTGTTTTACAAAATATATATAAAATAAATTTACTATAAATAAAGTAACAACTTTAATCAGAATATAAGTCAATAAAGGGATTTGATGTAGCACTGTTAAACTCAAAGTCTTCATTAAATAACTTAATACGTAGAAAGTAACAGTCATATAATAAACATTATAAAACAATTAAAGTTATAAGTCATTTTATATATAAATGTTATAAAACAATGAGAACGGTGACCTTCTAAAAAGAAAGGAAATTGCAGGTGGCAGATAGCCAAGGAGGGGTGGAGAAAATTCTTACGAAAGGGCGGTGGAGAAATTTCGAATGGGACAGAAACTCTTGCATATAAATAGGGGGAAGCATTGAAGGAAGGGGAATTTCTAACTGTGGGAGAAAGAGCAGGAGATTCTAAGAGAGTCACGGACATTAGGCTTGATCGTTCTTGGAGTTTTGGGCACGAGGGCCAAAAGACTTGTCTTCTAGATCTAGGGACCGTATAGGTAGACCCCAGATAGGCTGGGAGGAAAAGGACAGTTTGGTAACAGTGGAAGCCAAGATGGGTCAGCAACATCTTCAAACACAGAGTTCCAGCTAAGTACTCAATAGAGAATTGATGAATTCTGCTTCAAAATTTCACTTTGGATTCTAAGTACATTTTTTGTTAAAAATTGTTAATTTTGGTAAATTTGGGCCTAACTATACCAGTGCACAGTTAACGAATAGGAGGATCAGAGACGAAAAGGGAGAATTACGTGGCTCAGAGGGAGTAGCAACACGAATTTCCCAGGGGCTGCACAGTGCTTAGCCAAGCAATTGGAATTGCTGGACAGGGGGTCGAATTTCCAGTCGCAAAGTGCGGGAAGGGTTGATTTGTCTGGGAAGTGATTCTAGCAGGCCGAAGGTGAGCAACTCGTATTTTTCACAGAGCAGATTTCTTGTTTGGGCACAATTGGGTTTTGCAGCAATTTTTAGTAGCAGAATCAGCGTCGAGTGGAAGAGAAATTGCACACACAGAGGTAGTTTCTCTCAAAGGATTTCTAGTTTCAGAAATCCAGTTGCAGTAGGTAGTAACAGCACATAGATTTTCTCACTATGGGAAGAAGTTCAAGTAGCAATACTAGCAGCCAAGCAGGTGAAAAAGGGATATTTTCATCTCAGGTCGAGTTTTTGCAGTGATGACTTCAGCAGGACACCGAGATCATGATAGATTATAGGGTGCATCGAACTATTATATTTGGAAGGACAGGATGGCATTCCTGTTAGACGAATTTGGTCTGAAGAAGTATGCAGAAAACGTTGTTGTCGTATCTACAGATCAACATCAACTAGCGAACTACAATAAGGATATGGCCAAGGTGAGGCAATTGATTCTTGATGGAGTTCGAGATCATATAGTGTCACACATTGCGGCTAAGAATACAGCCAAAGAAATGTGGGATGTTATTGCCTCACTATATCAGAACCCTTCCGAGCATCAGAAGATGTTCCTGAAGGAAAAGTTGAGGAATGTTCGAATGTAGAAGGGTGAAGGCATCAAACCCTATCTCACCAAAATTCAAGATATTCGGGATGAGCTTGCAACCGTAGGAGAGTCACCTCCATCTACAGAACTTGTGCATTTGGCCCTCAACAATGTCACTAAGGAGTGGGAGACCTTCATCCAAGGCATTTTGGGATGAGATCAGTTACCTGGGTGGGACCGGATGTGGGCAAATCTCACACAAGAGGAGATGAGGCGAGCTCTAGTAAAGAGCTCCATCAATGGTAGTAGCAACAAAGGATCGAAGGGTGTGAAGGAGGAAGAAAATGTGGCCCTTGCATCGAAAGGGAAAGCAAAGGATCTTTGTCAGGCACAAGGCTTGTAGGGAGAGAAGAAGAAGAAGATGGATTTGTTGAAGATCAAGTGTTTCAGGTGTGGTGCACTTGGTCACTTTAGTACCCAATGTCCTCAGAGGAAGAAGGACAAGAAGGAGAAGCAGGAGCAAGCAGCAGCTTTGGCAGAGATAGATTAGTTGTCTTCCAGATTGGACGAACAATTCGCTTTGTATGCAGTTATACCTCCAAGAGAGAGGTGGGAAGACAACAAGTTCTAGACTCCTGAGTTGAGCAGAGACGGGCAGGATCCATCGAGGTAATTATCGGCCAAGTGTTTCCTCACATGGATCATTACCCTTGCTACAGGGGCCCATTGTATTTAGTAGCAAGAGGATCAATGTCAGTTGATGCAGTCAGTTCCAGAGTGGCAGTTGCAGACTAGTTGTAGTCAAGTTAAGGAGCGCAGAGAAGTGTTGATAGCAATGCAGGAGGCACCAATGTTACACGAAACAAGGACTTTTTTGGAAGCAGATACGTGGAAGCTTCATTTCCTAAAAATATAGGAAGCAAAGCATCTCAGAAGCATCTACTATATATATATATATATATATAGATATATGTTTGCATTTATATTCAAAAAAAATCCAAAATACCAAATTAGTTGAAGATATAAAAACATGCATATTTGTACATAAATCAAGATAGATATGGCATCCATTGTACATCAATGATTAATTATTCGAGCATCAACCCTCTATAATCTAGATTCTTCTCTCGTCTCACCTTTGCGTCTACCTCGATTATCTAGGGAGATTAGTCAACATTGCCCAATTTTGATCAAGCTACCTAATCCAAGCCTTAAAATATGGTGGAAAAGTATTAACATGCTTGATCAATCATTTTGGCTTAATTGAAAGGTAATTTTTTTGCTAAGACCATGACAAAGGAGTTCAACAATTAACACTACCAACACTATGGTACACGAGCACATATAAGGCTTGGTGCTCTTGATTAAATGCCAATCACATACCCTCATACATGATATAATCTAACGAAATGCCACAATCTCATTGATCCTGAATTCCTGAAAACTGTTAATTCTGTTGAATTTTGAATAGGATATGAAATTCTATTTTCTCCATTTGAAGTTCGATGAGGCTGGAACCACTCTCAAACATCCTGAGTCATTTCATGGTAATGTTAATTCCCCTTTATCTTTCATTTTCATCCTTTTACTTTAATAATTTAACGTTACCATGAGGGAGCATCTAGGAAGCATCTAGGGAGCATCAAGGGAGCACCTTGGGAGTGTCCGGAAAGCCCCAACCCAACTTAAGTTAAATAAAAAGAATTAAAAATAAATAAAACCCTACAAAACCGCCCATTTCCCTCTGGATCCACGCAGATCCGTGCCCGAACCTCCATGGATCCACGGCGGTTCCTTTTCTGGATACGCGGATCGGGCTCACATGGTTCCAAATTTCCAGGAATCGCCTCAAAATGGCAGAACCGCAAATCCGATTTTTGGAACCACAGATCTACCGGAGGATCACCCAAGGATCCGTACGAGACGCGGTTCTGGCCTTAGATCCTTGGGGGGGATCGTAAAACACTAGGAAGCACAATGCAAAGTCAGCAGCACTGCAAATCTCCCAGTGGACAGTGCAAAGGCTAGTAGCAATCAAGGACTCAGGAGACAGTTGCAGCATGCAGTCACAGTTGATTCAGCATTTTGGATACTTCTAAGTTGCAACAGCAACAACAACAGCGAGAGGGATTGTTATTTGGGTTGCAATGCAGATGCAGAGTTAGCAGCAGTACAAGTTGTACAATGCAATGTCAGCAGCAGCACAAATATAGCATGGTTCAGCTATAGCTAGTAGCATATGAATCAGAGTTAGTGTAGTGGTTGATGGACAATGGCAGGCATCTATAGTTGTCTGACATCAGCAAAGTGTTTGGGAGGATGATGCAAAGATAGGGTGTTGTAGCAGTGCCGCACTAGGACACCTTCCTCACTGAGAGGGAGTGTTAATTTTTGTAGCATCGAATGGTGTTCTAGTGTCAAACTTTGTGGAGAGGCTAAAACACATGAGATCTCCAAAACCCAAGAATCATTTCTGGAAATTCTACCTAGAGACAGCTCAATTAAATTAATTGATCGATAATTAAAAAATGCCTAAGTCTAACTCAGGGAAATCGATTAATTAAAAGGTATTAATTGAGAAAGGTGAGAATTCTCTAGAAACTCACATTGATCAACTTAGAGATGATCTCATCCATCAATTAAGATTTAATCATGGTCGTTGAAGACTCAACTGTAGATTGTAATTGGAAAGCGAATTCCTTAGTAGAGGTTGAGTTTCCTAGCTGCAGTGATTTAGCAGAGAGAAGTTCGAGCCAAAGAAGGGGCACAGAGATAGTGAGGGGTAGAGTCACTGAGTCTAGAGGAACTTTTCCAGTTCCGGAGAGCCAACTACAAGAGGGTCAAGTTTCCTCAGTGGGGCTGCGCAAGGCCTATGCAGAAGCTTCAGAGGCAAAGTTTGATTTGGCTAGAGGGTCAATTCAGTTGTTGGAGGCTAGGAGAACTTCTGAAGGGGCTAGCGAATCACTCTCAGAGGCTGAGTTGGGTAGACGGCTTGATCAGAGCAGCCTCCAGGTAGAGCATACGAGGATCTGTAAAGCATTGGCGTATAAGCTAGCGCAGGGGTTCGAGCAAAACTCATTTTAAGATAGTTCAGGAGCTGGGATCAATGTCGGGTAAGAAAAGAATTGTCTCGCTAATTTTGTGGCCAGTTTATCTTGTAGAGGATTTCCAGTTTTGGCGTCCAGTTGTACTCAGAATATCTCACTATTGCATAATAATAAAACCCTCAGCTAGTGCACCGGTTTTCCCACATTGGGTATTTCCAGGTACAATTGTCCAAAAATAACTGTCATTTTTATGTGTGTGCCAACATTTTCTCAATTTCCAGCGTTCTATTTTCCACAGTATTTTTATGATGAAAAATTGGTGTGATTTATTCGTTATTTGTTGTAGCAAATAAAATGCATAATTAATTTTCAGTTGAAGAATAAATTTCCAGTTGCTGCAATTAGACTTGTAGATTTTCACAATCACGATCGTGTCTTTTGATCCACCCATGAATTTTCTTATCTAACCAATTCTCACAAATTGACGATCAACGTGCAAAATTATTAGAGGTAATTTTGCACCAGGTATGTGAATAACAGTAACGTTTATCATTAAGTTCTTATTCATTTTAAGTCACTCTATTGTTGGTTTCATGCTTGAGGAAGAATATCTTGAAAGGCAGGAAATTTATGTTAGCTGGAAATTATCTAATTTTGTAGTTTCTTCATTTCCAGAAGTATCAGACAGCAAGAGTTTCTAGTGATTTCAGCCTATGCTTTGTGGTTAGTAATCTGGAATAGTTTTCAATATTGCCCATATTCGACCCCATAATTGACAAACAATGTTTGAAAGGTCTTGTCAAGGATTGAAAGAAAGGTCAATCTACTTAAGTCTTGATAAACCCCTCTTATCTAATGAGTCCTTGATTTTAAGTCAATCTTTCAAAGACTTGTCTTGATTAACCCTTATCTGCAGAGAATCAATCTTTTCAGATCAATACTTCCAACAATAAGGAAGACCTCAAGAGGACAACATAATTAGATAAATCAATCAAGTTCTTGTCCCTAATGCTTAACATGTGGGGACAATAAGCCCATGCAACACCATCTATGTTAACATTAAGCTATACTATGTTATATGATTGATCACCTACACACATGCAATCCCTCCAAACACACTTCCAGGCCACTTTTTATGAGTGACCATTTAGATTTCCAACAATAGGAATCATATTCTAATATCTTATATAATACCTAGTTCTTGAATTGACATGCATTCTACTACTATTCAACCCTATATGAAGTTTGAACTATGGCATGGAAAAGTATTGCTACAATATATAGGAGATGAATGAGTTTAGAAAATAAAATATTGGGAAATTTGGGGTTTTTAGATTTGGAATGATTCATTATGGAAGTCATATCATGTTATAATTTCCTTAAGCCTTAAAAGGCACCATAAACTATTTGGTGAAGAACTCATGAATTGAGACCCAAAGTAGCAATAGAGTTTAGGTTATTGCACTATATATTTACGAGTAAAGCTCAATACAATATGCCAATATCCTAGAAAACATTATTGGCCAGCTAGGAATATACGATATGCATATTCATATGCTCACATTTTAGAACATTATGAAGCCCCCAAAAAGCTTCTTCTAGACTGAAGTTACGTTTAATATAAACTAGGAATGGAAACATTATTGATGGGGCATAACAAAACAAGGTGAAGTAGTAAAGCTAAAGAGAGATGGTTCAATATTAAAATAATGACAATATTGGCGTTTTAACTGCCATTTCTAACTTAAACATGGCACGTGTATGCAATTACATCTGATTATCTACATTCCTAAAAAGCACATAATCTAACTAAAGGAACAAATAGAGGGAAAGAAAATGGAATCTAAGCTTGAGGGCTTTTGAATCCACTAGTCCCTTACTAGTAGTGAAGGTATAGAGTTGGTTAGCCATAATGATGGATCCACACTCCTAATATCCCGCAACCTCAAACCTGCCATTGCAGAAGATATATAAGATTCCATTCAAAGTCCAATGTACAAGTCTGCTTATGTGCTTCTACATATGTATCATAACATAGTTGGCAAAATGAATAGCTTAAGTATTAAACACTTACTCAAACAATCTCATGTGCCAAGTATTTATGAACACACCAACTTGAAGGATTGAATTAAGGATAAATTAAAAAATCATTTGCTATATTGCAAACTCAGACTTGTGTTTTGAGTTATCACATTGTGCAATGTAAACACTTGAACAAAAATGTGCTTCTAATTCAAAAATGCATTTTCCAACTAATGATGGTTCCTCCATGAGAGTGAAAATTTTGGAGAGATAAGATAAATACTTTTATTAATGTCCAACAAATGAACAGAAGGTAGGACAATGGAAGTGACCTAGGCTACTTCAAAAGTATACAATAAGCTAACAAAGATAACTGAAAGAATATATCCTACATAAAAGAGGAGAAAGAAGTAGAGAAATAAAGCTCTACTAACGATCACTAGGACAAGATGGAGTAGTGACTGAAGAATTACCAATCGAACAAGATAGAATAGAGAGCGAGAAGTAGAAATTATCCACCGCCACATCAACCTTTGAGTCAAAATTAAAGGATCGGTAGGAAAAAGAATTATCCATCATCACATCACCCACTAACAAGGCCCTAATACACTATCTAATGATGACATCAGGAAAAAAAAATAAGGCTAAGAGAGTATGGTTGGTCAACCTTGGGAAGAGTGTGGGCACTATTGCCTTGAAATCTTGCAGACCTTGTGAGAGGACTCACAAAGGCAAGAACTAGACTAAGGTACAAAAATGAGGTGGTTGTTGTTATCACCTTAGCACTCCACCCCCTGCTCTTTAGTGGAATTTCACCACAGTGGAGGCTTTCTAGTATATATCACCTAAATTTCTTCTAATTCAATAGGTTCAAGGTGATGTATGTGAATTGTGAAAATTTCTAACACGAAATTCTACTACAGTAATTGATTTATTTCTCCTACTTATTTCAACAATAAGTTATTTACAAAACCCTTCAGTAAACATCAAAGTAAATTATACTACAGTTGTCACATAATAGAATAGAGAAAATAACAGTGAAATACAAGCACAAGAATCAATCACATCAACACAGTTATTTTTGGACAATTGTCCCTGGAAAAACCCAATGCGGGAAAACCGGTGCAGCAGATGAGGGTTTATTTATTATTCTTCAGCAACAATCTCTTTACAAGGAATGATTTGCAGAACATAGAGAAACCTCTAAGAAAAGACCTGAGATCATTTTCCTCCACCCTTTGGAGAAATTCTGACACCCAAGAGACCCTTCGACCTCCACTGCGTCATCCCTGCGTGAGGACTGCGTCCCTTGTTGTGTTGCCTCTCTGAGCTGCCCCTCTGCACTATCCCTCTAATGCACTGCGTCCCCTCCTCCTCAGTCTCTGACTAATGTTGATACCCTCGTCTTCCTTCACCCTGCATCTCACCCTCTAAAATCGAACTCTTACTTCTTGAGAATCGATTTCCCTCGGGTTACTGAGTATTTGCCCAGTGTGTCTCCAAATGACTCTCAAGTCTTCATTTATAGTTTTCCTATTGAGATATCAACGGTCATGATCTAGACTCTAATCAACAACTAAGATTAAATTAGACTTGATCCTCGTCTCTTAGAAGCTTCTCATCCATATTTTCATTAATACCCATTAATATTTTAATCTTCCTAAGTTTAGACTTAGGAACCCCATTAAAAATATTAATTATTTTAATAAATTACAATCCAGGTGGAGTTTCTCCAAACGATTTCTGGGTCTTGGAGATCTCATGTGTTCTAGTCTCTCCACAAAATTTCGAAGCTAGAGCACATCCGATGCTACCCAAAAATCAACACTCCCTCTTAGTGAGGAATGTGTTCTAGCAATACTTCCCAACAGAAGTATCACACTGATCCATGGCACCAGTCCTCTACGTTGTTGATGCTCGGCCTGCTGCCCTTCATCCGCTGCACTACTGCAACCTGTACTGCTGCCCATGACACTGCCACTGTCACTGTTGCATCTGTACTGCAACTCCCTCTTAAGAACGGCACTATCCGCTTCTGCTACTGAAACAGGTTCTCAATCATCCCTATCTTCTCCCTGAAATAAACAAACTTTGTTCTTCCTAGAGCCTTGGTGAAAATGTCTGCCACCTGTTCTATTGTCGGAGTGTATAGCTGATCTGAAATGCAGAAAATTAGATCGTACTTTCTCTCCTTGGCAAGAATAATTAAATGATGCTTCATACAACTTTGTTAATTAGTTGTTCATTATGGATGACTTCATCACACATGAAATTAACTGTAGAGAACTTTAAACAAAAAGTTACGCAAATCAACAAGATAAAGAACACCGATGTTGATTATGGAGTTCACCCCTCCTGGGCTACATCTCTGGGCCCTGTGCAAAAGGCTAGGCCGCTTGTATTTCAGTGGAAAAAGAGGTACATGACAATTGTTGACACAGTTGCGGCTATTTCCTCAAATTGGAAATGCTCTAGTGTAGAGAGCTCTCGCAACTTTACATAGACTTTCTTCAAGTGACTTACTCAAATTCAGCAAAATAAAAGAGTCTTAGAATGCAAACTCGAACCTCTACTGAAAACAAGCAAACATTAATAGGAGTCAACTTGAACCTCGAACCTCCCTCAACTTGACATAGGAGTCAGATTGTCTCTGTACTAAAATCTGGAGTTTCGGCTGCTTCATTCACCGAAAGGACCCTGTCAGTGTCTCTGGAGTGCCTTGAAACCCCTGTCTAGGCTTTTGAATCACTCCATTTGGTTTCTGTATGACTTTGGAAAGCCCAAAACTGACTGGCTCATAACTTCAAGCTTCTCGATGCCCTGATCTGGCGCAATGGTTCTCTACCTTCTGCACTCAAATCGGAACTTCAACTCTTGAAATCGAATTGAGTCTGTTGCACTCTCTGCTCAGCATCTGAATACAAGTCTCAAAATCACTCTAATGCCTTTTACATGAGCATAAGGATGAATTTATAGTCTCCTAAGGTTCACTTGAACTCCCTTAGGCTAAGATAGGCATGTATGTGCTGCATTGAATGTAGAATGCCTCGGTCTTGTCACCTTGTGACACTTAGGCAAGTGGTTACATGGTCATTTAATTAAAATAGCACAAAACTGCAACAAAAACCCATAATTGAACCTTAGGATAAAATAATCCCGCTGGCAGTCAGGTAACTGCACGGAAAAGCGGCATGTGAACAGTCGGTTGTTGTGTCTTGTCTCAAGCCGCCACCTTGCAGGTTAGGCCCGACGGTTCCAACTACCGGCGCGGTCAATCCGACTGCATGTGACAACTGTGCAATGGTTCGTTGTTGCGGTTATCATAACTGCACTCCAACTGCGTGGTTCCGACGCGGTTAACGTTAACACTGTTACATAACCTTTCTTTGCGTTCACATGTCTTATAACCCCGACGGTTATACAATCTCTGCTGCGGTTTAAGACCTGTGTTATATTTGCAAGGTTTTTATATAACCTATGGTCCGTAAGTGGGTTTTTAGGCTTAGGTTTTTAATATATAGTTTTTGTAACATGTTGTTTAGGCCTTTAAGACTTAGGGTTGTGTATTTTAGGTTTATAAACTTAGGTTTTTAGACCTTAGCTTAGGATTTAAACCTTTTTACATCACCATAATAAAAAAACCCATTACAACAATATTGTCACATTATGACATCAAACTGGACCATTTCCACCATGAAGAAGTAACCAACACCAAACACTGAAGAACACTGGCGAAGCTGACGAAACTGAAGATGAACTGGACTTCCTGCACAAACTTTCAATCTGTAGATGTGCACTTGAGATAGGATTCGACTTGATGCCACGTGTCAAGCGATGGAAATACCATGTGACCAGCCAGGCCTCTTTTGCGCCTGCTTCATGAACTTTGACGGATGATTTCTCCATCATCTGCAGTCCAAATGAGAAACTGTAAGAAGCATCGGATTCAGAACGATGGACACTTCAACTTCATGTTGTTTTCGGGAAGATCTGGGACTGCCCATTTTCCGCACAAGTCGAAAACAAATTCGTTAAATGGGACCATCTTGGTCATTAAGAAAATTTCGACTTAACCTACAAGATCCATTTTGGATCAACATTAACTGTACTACACCTCGCTAGACACAGTCTCTGATAAAGTGACACCTGATGTCAATGTGCTTCGACCCATCATGAAAAATTGGATTCTCAAAGAGCTTGATGCAGGTTTGATTATCACACAAAATGTTGGTCACTTCTATCCTTCTCCTGAATAGATTCACCAGTGACTTTCTAAGCCATATGGCTTCACACAATGTTGTGCTAGCTGCCATATATTCAACTTCACCTAAGATCAGAGCTACGGACTTTTGTTTCCTACTACACAAGGAGGTCATTCTCGACCCAATGTTGAAACAGTACCCAATGGTACTTTTCCGATCTACTAAACTCCAGCCCAATAAGCGTCAATGAACCCACTCAGCCTGATATCATTTCCTCGGATGTACATTAATCCATGCTCGACTGTTCCTTGTATATATCTAAGAACATGCTTAGCTGCTTCCCAGCGTGCTCTCTTCGGTTCCACCATGAACTTATTGAAGGTGTTGATAGCGTAACAAATGTCTGGGCTGGTATTGACCAGATACATCAAGGACCCTATGAGCTTCCTATACAAGGTGGGATCTACTTCTTTATCTTCAGACACATCAATCTTCTTCCAGTTGGTGATCATTGTTGTAGCCATGGATCTACATTCCTACATTCTGAACCTTTTTAAAATTTCTATAGCGTATCTCCCTTGTCCAAGGAAAATTCCACCCTTTTGCTACCAAACTTCCAACCCCAGAAAATAATGCATCCATCCCAAATCCTTCATGTCGAATTTTGTAGCCAAGTTTTCCTTGCAATCTTTGATGACTCTAGATGAACCTGTCAAGAAAAGGTCATCCACATATAACACCAAAATTACAGGCTCATTCTCTACAATCATATAGTAGAGGTTGGGATCTGCGTCACTCTTGACGAATCCCATCTTCTGCAAGTAACCATCAATTCGACCGTACCATGCTCTAGGCGCTTGTTTAAGCCCATACAAGGCTTTCTTCAACCTACATACATGAGTTTTCTTCTCATGTGTCTCAAAACCCTCTAGTTGTTCAATGTATACTTCTTCTTCTATCACCCCGTTCAAGAACACAGTCTTGATGTCCATCTAGTGAATCTCCCACCCCATCTGTGCTGCAAGGGATATCACGGATCTAATAGAAGTATACCTGGCTACTGGGGCGAAGGTTTCTTCGTAGTCTATCCCTTCCTTCTGAGCATACCCCTTAGCCACGAACCTAGCTTTGTATTTTTCCACACTGCCATCTGCAGCATATTTGACTTTGTAGATCCATCTCAAACCTACAACCGATCTGTCCTGAAGCCTAGGTACCACTTCCCAGACATCATTAATCATTATGGAACTGCATTCCTCCACCATAGCATCTACCCATACTTGATGTTGAATTGCCTCCTGAAAACTAGGGGTTCTCCCACCTGAGCCACCAAAGCTTGGTATCTATATGGTTGTCTACGCTCCCTTTTCTCATTCCTAGAAGCTCCAATGAAATCCTCTGCATCCTGTAGAATCTGTCGAAGTTCCCGTCTCATTCTTCCACTGGTAGTGGGTAGATCTATTTGCTCCTCCTCCTGAGATTCCACCCACTGTGATGCCTCTGGATCTTTGTCCTTTGGAGAAATATTGGTGTTGGTTTCTGCTGGCCGAAGTGGCTGGACCAATGGATCATCCTTTGATTGCTCTTCGAAGGGAATTTCTCGAGATTTCCTAAAAGCTCTGTCCTCCATGAACTTTACATCCCATCGTACTACAATATTTCTATTTCCCGGAAGGTAGATTTTATATGCCCTAGCATTCTCAATATATCCCACAAGATATCCTTTTTCTGAAGTTTGATCCACTTCTTCCTCTTTTCTTCGGGTATATGGCAGTATGCCAAGCTCCCAAATATTCTGAAATGACTCACTTCAAGCTTCTTGCCAGTGAAGACACTCTCCGGAGTAATCTTACCTAATGCCCTATGAGGAGTCATGTTTTGAACATATACTGCAGTGTTGCATGTTTCTGCCCATAGAAATTTGGGCATATCCTGATCATACAACATTGCCCTCGTTGCTTCAACAATAGTTTTGTTCTTCCTCTATGCTACTCCATGTTGCTCCGGATTATATGGAGTTGTCCATTCTCTTTTGATGCCTTCCCTTGCGCAAAAATCGGTGAAGTCCTTATCAATGTATTCTCCACCATTGTCTGAGTGCAACACTTTTATCCTCTTCCTTATCAGATTCGCAACCAGAGCTTTAAACTCTTTGAATCGATCGAAAACCTCATCCTTGGTTTTTAGAAAGTAGATCCAAGTCTTCTTAGAATGGCCATCAATGAAGGTGACAAAGTATTCGGCACCACTAAGAGATTTTGTGGACATGGGTCTGTAGATATCTGAGTGTATCAATCCCAAAACATTCTTTGCCCTACTGTTACTTCTAGAATAAGTCGCCTTGGCGTACTTGCCCAGTACACAACCTCTGCATACATCGTTTTGTTTGGTACTTAATTCTGGAACTCCTGTGACAGTTCCTCTGAGAATTCTTAGAGCCCCATGGTGTAAGTGCCCCATCTTTCTGTGCCATAGTTCATTCAAATCTTTTTCACCACTGCTGCCTATCAATGCCATTGGAGATTCTAGCTATAACTCAAAGTCGATCCCATGCTTCCGTTTGAAAAACTACAACACCTCTTCCTACGGGGGTACATTTTGACTTAATTCCCGTGGTGATTTGGAAGTTCATCTGTTCTTCTTGATAGCTCGAGAAACATTCTCGTATTCTCGTCATGTGCGCAGAAGCCCCACTATCAATATACCAAACCTCATAGGAAGTAGAACTTGCCAAGCAAGCGACTTTTCCTTCCAATCTGGAAGCCAACACAGAACTGTCGTGATCCATTATATTCTTCGTGCTTTCTTCTTTCCCGAGAGAACTGCGTGAGTCCCTTTGAGTTGTTGCTCTAGCATCATGTTCACGACTCATTGCAGATTCTCTAATCCTATTGCCCGATCTCAGCTGTTAAAATTTCTAACACGAAATTCTACTGCAGTAACTGAGTTATTTCTCCTACTTATTTCCAAAATAAGTTATTTACAAAACCCTTCAGTAAACATCAAAGTAAATTCTACTACAGTTGTTACATAATAGCATAGAGAAAAGAACAGTGAAATACAAGCACAAGAATCAATCACATCAACACAGTTATTTTTGGACAATAGTCCCTGGAAAAACCCAATGCAGGGAAACCAGTGTAGCAAATGAGGGTTTATTTATTATTCTTTAGCAACAATCTCTTTACAAGGAATGATTTGCAGAACATAGAGAAACCTCTGAGTAAACATCTCAGATAATTTTCCTCCACATTTTGGAGAAATTATGACACCTAAGAGACTCTACGACCTCCATTGCATCATCTTTGCGTGAGGACTGCGTCCCTTGCTACGTTGCCCCTCTGCGTTGTCCCTCTGATGCACTGCATCCTCTCCTCAGTCTCTGACTGATGCTGATACCCTCCTCTTCCTTCACCTTGCAACTCTCCCTCTGAAATTGAACTCTTACTTCTTGAGAATTGATTTCCCTCGGGTTACTGAGTATTTGCCCAGTGTATCTCCAAATGACTCTCAAGTCTTAATTTATACTTTTCCTGTTAAGATATCAAAGGTCGTGATCTAATATCTAATCAACGGCTAAGATTAAATTAGACTTGATCCTCTTCTCTTAGAAGCTTCTCACCCATACTTTCATTAATACACATTAATATTTTAATTTTCCTAAGTTTAGACTTAGGAACCCCATTAAAAATATTAATTATTTTAATAAAATACAATCCGGGTGGAGTTTCTCCAAACGATTTCTAGGTCTTGGAGATCTCATGTGTTCTAGCCCCTCAAAATTTCAGAGCCAGAGCACATCTGATGCTAC
The DNA here is from genome assembly GCA_031772625.1 of Pinus tabuliformis. NCBI lineage: Eukaryota > Viridiplantae > Streptophyta > Pinopsida > Pinales > Pinaceae > Pinus > Pinus tabuliformis. Next base: position 119,534,486 of record CM062810.1, on the reverse strand, counting down.
CCAAAAATCAACATGAATGGCTTAAGCAAGGTACTTCTTAGTTGGATCAAGGCACAATCTTTATGTCAAGGAGCAACATACTATAAACTAAGCCTTGAAAAGAGTACTTGAGGCCTAGGGTTTCAAGGTATGATTTAATAAGAGTGCATCTAGGCATACAAGCACACAGAAAAGGTTTCCTTAAATGTATGATCAACAATAGGAGATGGTAAACCCTCAACAAGCCCTAAGTTGAACCCTTGTATAGAATTAGGATTTACTAAGGCACTAAATTTCCTAGGGTTCATGAAGTTAACCCTAATGAGGCAATTTCCACCATGAACAAAGCTAGATTTTCAGTTTGTGAGGTCAAGGTGAAAGAATTCGAAATCAGCTCCAACATTTCAACGACACAAGCTCTAGTTGAATTCAGCCCTTGCCCTATCCCTAGCCCTAGTGAAGTAATAAAACTTATAGGTTGTTGACTTTAATGTAAAAATACACGAAAGGTATTTGTAATAATAATTTATTATATATATACAAAATGTACAAGAGATGATGAATGTTACAATGAGGTCCTGCATATATACCTAGGTAGGTGCCCTTTCATGATTGGGCATGTCTTTTAGACATGCATTTTCACTTAACTAATGACTATTTAACATAATCGTTTCTTGATTATTTATTATTTACATTTATTTATATTTATTTTATTTTATATAATTTATATTCGTAACATTGCCCCTTCCTTCAAAAGCTTTGTCCTCAAAGCTTAACGTTGATAGTTTTCTTCACCTTAATCTCAAACAATTGTCTTCACTTTGCTCACGTCATTTTTTATAAATGTGACTGGTCAATGATACCTCAACATGTATAATTAGCTGGTGATACTATTTTGGAACAAAGGTTTTTTTTTATATATTGACCTTCCATTTTATTGACCTTCTGTTTCTTTTTTTATTTTTTTAATAACTCTAATTTGTTTTATTTTATTTCATATATATATATATATATATATATATAATTTTAAGTTCTATATAATTTAATAATTATAAAAACTTATTATTATAACTATATAATTTAATAATTATAAAACCTTATAATTATAAATTATAATATAATTATAACTTTATAATTTTATAATTAAACTTTATAATGATATAATTATAAAATTTATGACTGTAATTAGAAGAGTACGGAAGAGGGTTGCGTTGGTCGGAGGTCAACAAGATACCGTGGCTCCTTCCATTATCGATTCAAGCACCCTTGCAATCTCCTTCCACGTCCAGGGCGATGAACCAATTATTGCGGTCATTCTCACACTCCCAAATAAGAATCCCTTCTCTCATTGTTGCAACAACAAGTAGTCGTGACCTGCATGCGACAAGCCGAGGGGAGGAGAGGCTATCATTAAGCAGCTCTTCAGGGAAGGGCGCAAGAAGTAGGGGCAATAAATCGGAAGATAGCAAATGTTTGTCACTGAAAGAAGCGTCCCCCTCTTTTGGATGCATGAGTGCATAGTTATGAATTAGATCCGAATAGATTAGTGTGAAAATTTCTGAATCTAACAAATGAAATCCTACTGCAATAAATTGTTTTGCATTACCTACTTGTGTTCTTCATTTTAACAATTTATTTTCAGAAATATTTAGAAAATATTAATGCAAATACACTTATTTTTGGACTAAATCGGTGCAGCAGATATGAGGGATTTATTATTACGCAGATTTCTGAATACAACTAGGGTACCAAATCCAGCTCACCCAACAGAGAATAAGCCCAGCAGAATTAACTCTATCCGGAGACAGATATTTTGGCGAATCCAGCAACTAGATGAACAAACCCCACAGGTGATTGCGTTGTCCCCAATGTTGTGTAGCAATGGCCGCCCCCAGCTCTGCGCTGGAACTGCATCACCTCCTCTAGGAGTTGCGTCACCCTCCCAGTGAGCCTTCCCAGCTCAGAAATCAATATGTTGAATTGTTGCTCAATCTGCCTCACAAAAACCCCAGTGTTGCCTCTAAGTGACTGTGCCAGCTCCTCTCGCCTTTGCGTCACCCTTCTGGAGCTGCGTTGTCTCTCCCTGGTGCTGCTCTACCTCTCTGCTATGTATTCTCGGCCTTGGACAAAAGTCCCTCTGCCGAATTGCCCCTCTCTGCACTAGAAGCTTACTCCAAAATCCTCAACAAACCACACCCCAAAATTTCAAATTAGCTCAAGTGTTACTCTCACTGTGTGTGTATCATCCAACTGACACCAAGCCTTCCTTTATACTTTTCCTGTTGAGCAATCAACGGTCGTGATCTAATCTGTAATCAACGGCTAAGATTAAATTAGACTTGATCCTCGTCTCTTAGAGTCTTCTCACCCACATTTTCATTAATACCCATTAATATTTTAATTTTCCTAAGTTTCGACTTAGGAACCCCATTAAAAATATTAATTATTTTAATAAAATATAATCCAGGTGGAATTTCACCAAACGATTTCTGGGTCTTGGAGACCTCATGTATTCTAGCCCCTCCACAAAATTTCGGAGCTAGAGCACATTCGATGCTACCCAAAAATCAACAAGTAGCACCCTGCAGTAGCCCGACCTCACTAGAACATCAACAACATCGACGCCATATTTGGCACAGAGCTCACACAGAATCTTCAAAACCTTTTCAAGTGTGGCAGATCAATCACTGTATTCTTCATCAACCATAACCCATTGAATATGAATCGACAACGGATCGATACACCAGATCAAAAAGGCACAATGGATCAATACACTGACCAGCCAGGAATTTACGCTGCAGATGTTGACGGTCAATGGGGTGTCAGGACGACAACCTGGTCAAGAGGACCTGTAGCGTGGACGAGTGTCATGGAATCTAGTTTGAGTGTCGTGGATGCCACCAATGTTAACGTTATTTTTATTTCCTGACCTCACTCCATTATTTGCTGGCGTCAAAGTTGTTGATTTAAAGAAGCTTTGCTCTTTACTGTTATTGTCATCCCGATCTGCTATGGATGTAATGTCACTTGGTGTTGAAAAACTATCCAAAGGCGTTGAAAAAATTTCAACGAGTGTTGCTAAATCTGGGTCGATTTTATGTTTTTGGCAGTATATTGAAATCCTATTTGGGATGAGATCATCCCAAGCCTGTTGTGGCTCATCATCAGTATCATCAAAGAAAATGAATTTTGGCAAACATTTTTTATGATATGCTCTCAGACAACGTCAACAAATGGAAAATTGCAGATTTTCATCTTCCTTGTTTTCTGTATGCTTGCAAACAAAACATTTATGAATAGGGCATGTAAATTGTTGCCCATTAGCAATTTTTTTCTCAAGGTCTTCTGCCTCATCTTCCTAAGCAATAATATTTTATATGCATCGGGGATGGTAGAAGCATCCACATGTTGCAGAAATGCATTTGAATACCTCTGCTCTTGTTGACTTGTTAGAGGAGCCCAACTTCCCACCAATAAAGCATTGATGTCGCTTATACTTACAGTTCAGGTAATAGAAGTTTTGTATATCCCTCACTTGTGCCTTTGTTAAACCTAGTGATTTACAATTGGAATCAACGCCAGATTCTCTACTTGGATGGAAAACCCTCATGCAAGGTCCCTCACAACCTAGAAGTTCTCCACCATTATCACAAATGGCACACACTGAATTAAACAAATCATCCTGGATCTACCTATCCATAGCCATCTTCTTTGGAGATATAGGACATTTTGATTCAGATATTTCAAGCCTCCTACTACACTTTTTTCTCCTTAAGTCCCTTAAAGATTGCTCCTTTACTTTAGTTGGATTTTCCAAATTCAGGGAACGATTTTGCTCCCCTAAAACTTTTGAATCCTTTTGAATTCTGCTACTAGTAGCTATGGGCAATGAACCCCATAATGCTCGTGTTCTAGCCAAGTCAACTCTAGAAGATGATGAGGAGACTCCTTTTGAAATATTGTCAGAAGCATTTGAAAAGGCCTTTATATCCTTCCTTCCTTTCTTTCCCTTTGCCACGGATGTAGATTCAGGATTTCCTGTCAGGTCATCCCCGGTACTGTCCAATTGGGGAATCATATCTTCATGTGAAAAAACATTATCAGAAAACTCAGAGACAACTTGTCCACTTGAATGATCAACATCCTTTCCTTGTTGTGTACATTGTAATTTTCCAACATCCTCCATTGAGTTAAGGATATCCTCACATTCCTTTTGTGATACATCCACATAATCATAATGAGCTCTCTCCAATACCCTCTCTATGTTGTCAGAACGCAATATCTGAGAAAAAACTACTTCTTCACCTTCTCCAGTTTCAGCCTTCAAGTCATCAGCAGCTTGAGAGGGTGCCAAAGATTTAAGTAGTTCAATTACTTCATTGTCTGTATCCTTCAATTCTATAATTTGTTCCATTTGAGACCTTACAACATTCTCATCATTTTGAACATGGTTTTCTTCCTCCTCCTTCCCATAATCCTCTTTTTCTTTTTCAAATATGTCATCAATGTCTTCTTCAGCATCTTCCTCATTGTTATGACATTGTTCATCTTCTTGTTTCTCAAGATAATCCTCATCCACATCATCTTCGTTTGGATCATTATCTTGATCTATATCATTCTCATCCATATCAAGACCATCTTCATATGGATCCTTATCTTGATCTATATCAACTTCATCGGAATCATCATCTTGATCATTTTCTGCAACATCTTCATCTTCAACATTATAATCATCTTTTTATTGTTTTGTTTCACCATTGCGATCTTCTTCCTTATTATCGGTTTCCTTTAGACGTGATCTAACTTCTACATATGATTTTTCCCATAGCTGAAGCTTTTCTTGAATTTTACTAAACTACTCAATGAATTTAGGACGTAAACGTAATGGCATATTGTGTGGCAGATAACGTTCAAGGACTCACATGGTTATATTGTGTGGCGGATAACGTTCAAAGTCTCGCATGGCTCTGATACCACTAAAGTGACAAAACTTATAGCTTGTTGACTTTAATGTAAAAATACACAAAAGGTATTTGTTATAATAATTTATTATATATATATATATATATATATATCTATATATATATATAATGTACAAGAGATGATGTATAAAGCTATTTTTTTATGTGGAGAGAAATTAACTAGAAGAAATGTTATCTAGGATGTCTTCTAGGGATTCCATGGAAAATAGATTAAACATGCAATAATTCACCAAGACTTTCCAATAAAAATTTGAATTCAAACAAGGAACAATATAAACACACTGGAAATATTCCATTACATGTAAAAAAGTAAATGATATGCAATAAATATTAACAAATTTTCCAAGGAAATGCCTTCTTTCATTCCCAAAAGGATGTCTCCAATACACAAACTAGTCTCCAATAGCAAAAACTTGTTAAGCCCTATATAAGCCTCGTGTTAACCCAAAAACCCCTTATTAAGCCCTAAATATTGAAAGATTACATTTCTATTGTTATATTGTTATGTAGGCTAAAACCCATCATGGTCCCATTTTATTATAATTATATCATTTCTCTCATATATATACACTAAGGAGACATAATATTAGGATCATCAAATATTGTCTTGTTCATTGTATTTATTGTAGAAAGAGGTCTCCCCCTAGAAGTAGACTGTTGGTTTCTTATCATTTTTAAGGAGAAACAATCATAACATTTGGTATCAGAGCTCTTGATCTTAGAATTTTACTGCTTTAAAAAAGTCATCGTAGATTTTTCGCTATAAACTTTTTTCTAGGAGGTTTTAGAGAGTGAACCTAGAGAAGATTGAAAAAACATCCCAAGCAATCTCTAGTTCAAGTTTCAAATCTTAGTTTGCTATATTTTCATAAATATGGTCCAAGAAAGTTAGGGTTTCCGAACGATCCTAAATTTTGTCTCAAATAGATCAGTTCAAAATTTTCATGCTAACTTTTTTTTCTGTGAGGCTTTTGCTACCCACCATTTTGTGGGTGATATCCCTAGGAAAAAAAAAATCCAAGATGGTCCTCAGCCAACAGCCAGCAGCCACCAACTAGCTCGTTGTGCCATTTCTCTGCCACCTAAGCCAGCCATGTGGTCCCTCATCCATCTGTCATGATCTTATGTTTGAAGGTGGGCCTCCTGAACCTCAAGGTACGCCTTATCATTTGGTAATTGAGTATTGTAGTTTGCTTATCATGGACACTTTTGGGCAAGGATTAATGGGGGGGTTCGGCGGAAAGAGTGGGCTAGGTCTGTGTTTTTGTCCCCTAGACCTCTTTTGGATGTCAACCTTGGACCCTAGTCCTGCGGGATCTCTTTTAGTGACCTTTGGACTTTAGGGATGGTACTACATGGGAAACCCTGATTTTGGTTGCATGGTCCCACTCCCTCATCCACATATATCACTCCTCTTCCACTCATTATTAACCCATTCATCATTTCTTCCACTTGGGTCCACATTCCTCCACTGCTCCACATAGGGTTAACCTTGCCCTTGCCCACACCTTCGGTCGGGCCTCAAATGATGCCCCGGAGGTTGATGCAGCTGAAAAGAAAAGTAAAAGCATAATTGGCCACATTCAACAAAAATATGTACCACGAAATTCAAAAGATGGTTGAGACAAACACATTTCGCACGTGGGCAAAATCCAATACATGAGCTCTACCCTGTCATCATGGCCATCACCCTGGTTCTTACAAGCCCTAGATGAGCCTCCTTTATCATTGCCCTAGATGAGCCTCCAGTACGATGACCAGTATTAGTATCTCCTCAGGGGTAGGAGATGCAGGGAGTTCTCAGCAAACAGAGGAGCAAGAACAGGAGGAAAAACTGATTGAACCTCCCACCACCAGTGGGAGAGCCAATAGGGAAGTGCATCAGACCTTGAGGGACGCAGAGGAATTTGTCGGAGCTCCTAGGATAGACAAGAGATAGTGTAGGCAGCCTCATAGGTATCAAGCTTTGGTAGCTCAGGTTACAGAGCCCTCCAGCTTTCAATAAGCCGCACAGCATCAGGTGTAGGTGGATGCCATGGTAGAAGAATATAGTTCTATCATGACAAATGATGTTTGGGAGGTAGTGCCTAGAGCAAAAGATAGATCAGTTGTAGCTTCCAGATGGATCTACAAGATCAAGCACGCTGCAGATGGCAGTGTAGAGAAGTACAAGGCTAAATTCATGGCAAAGGGGTATGGACAGAAGTAAGGGATAGACTATGAGGAGACCTTCAGACTAGTTGCCAGATATACCTCTATCAGATTTGTTATATCCCTAGCAGCGCAGTTGGGATGGGAGATTCACCAAATAGATGTCAAGACAGCATTCTTGAATGAGGTGATAGAAGAAGAGGTGTATATAGAGTAGCCTAAAGGCTTCGAAACTCATGAGAAGCACACCCATGTATGCAGGTTGAAGAAATCCCTATACGGGCTCAAACAGCGCCCAAGGCGTGGTATGGTCGGATTGACAGTTATTTGCAGTGGTTGGGATTCATCAAGAATGATGCAGATCCCAATCTCTACTATTTGATGGTGGAGAATGAGCCTCTCATTCTGGTTTTGTATGTAGATGACCTGTTTTTGACAGGATCATCAGGGCTCATAAAGGACTGCAAAAGGAACCTTGAAGCAGAATTCAACATGAAGGATATGGGGTTGATGCACTATTTTCTAGGATTGGAAGTATGGCAGAAGAATGGGGAGATCTTCCTTGGGCAAGGGAGATATGCTACAGATATTCTGAAGAGATTCAGAATGTAGGATTGTTGACCCATGACGACGCCCATGATCACCAATTGGAAGAAGATAGATGCATCAGGGGACAAGGAAGTTGACCCCACCTTGTACAGACAACTCATTGGGTCGCTCATGTATCTGGTTAACACTAGGCTAGACATTTGTTTCGCTGTCAATACCCTTAGTTAGTTCATGGTAGAATCGAAAAGGGTACATTGGGCAGCAGCTAGGCACATTCTTAGATATGTGCGTGGAACAGTCGGATATGGGTTGAAATATACTCGAGGAGATGACATTAGATTATGCGGATTCACAGATGTAGATTGGGAAAGTAGTTCAATGGACAAGAAAAGTACCTTTGGGTACTGCTTCAGTGTTGGATCAGGGATGGTCTCTTGGTGCAGCAGCAAGCAGAGATCAGTAGCACTAAGCTCAATAGGTGTTGAATATATGGCAACCAGCATAGCTACATGCAAAGCTATATGGCTTAGGAAGTTGCTCGTGAGTTTGTTCAGGAAGAATATGGGAGCGACCAGTGTTTACTATGATAATCAGAGTTGCATAAAACTCTCTGAGAATCCAGTATTTCATGATAGGTCGAAGCACATTAATATCAGATGTTATTTCATTAGAGACTGTGTTCAGCATGGGGCAGTGCAGCTGCAGTATGTTCCCACAGGAGATCAGGTAACAAACATACTCACGAAAGCTCTAGGGAGAGCTAAGCTCATCCAGTTCAGGGAACAGATGGGTATGATGGACAACTCGTTTCAATAGCAGAAACAAATGGATTCTCAGTTGCAGTAGCAACAGATGAGAGGGAGTTGTAGTCCAGATGCAATAGTTGGCAGCAGTACAGCAGGGTCATAAGCAACACAGATGCAGCGCATATTAGAGTTGTGGAGTAGTTGGTGGGCAGCAATAGCCAGACATCAGCAACGTGACAGGAGATGGTGCAGAGACAGTGTGTTATGGCAGCAATTGCAGCATTAGAACACTTTCCTCGCTAAGAGGGAGTGTTAGTTTCTATAGCATCGGATGTGTTCTAGCCACGAGATTTGGTGGAGGGTCTAGAATATATGTATTCTCTAATACCCATAAATCGTTTCTGGAAATTCCACCTAGAGATGACTTAATTAGATTTATTAATCAGTTTTTAATATTTCCTAAGTCTAAACTTAGGAAATATGATTAATTAATCAAAATTAATTAAGTCATGGTGTGAATGTTCTAGAAACTCACACAGATCGATAGGGAAATAATTTGGGCCATCAATTATGTTTTAATCTTGGCCGTTGGTGCTCCAACAGAAGATTATAAGAAGAAGTCGATGGGTAGATGGATAACACATCAGTGCAGTTACTTAGTTGCCCAGGTAATCGATTTTCTCAGTGGCTGAAGTTCAGCAGAGGAGATAGAGCTAAAGGGTGAGTTGCAGGAGAGAGAGAGAGTGTGTATCATCAGTGGTCCAGGAAGTGCAGGACGAATTCAAGAAGAGACAGTGTTGGGCCTCGAATATGCCCATTTTTCCATCATACAAAACCGTCATTTATAACCTAAATTCCAACATCAGTATACTCATTTCACGTCATAATTCCATCATTTATTGCCAAATCACATCCTATACCTCATGGTTGATTATCATTAGTTGTATTAGCTTTTCGATGATTAGAGATGATTTAGCCGTGATTTACTAATGGTGGTTTCGCCAAGTTCATTTGTCGAAGCATTCTATTGCCAGAAGTCCCCACAAGTCAATTTTAACTAGTTACTGGGTAGTTGAGTATGAAATTGTTGTAGGTGAAAAAATGAATTTTGTGATCAAATGGAGCAAAATCTCGAAATTCTGAGACGCGAGTTTTGTTCAGAGCACCATGTTTCATATAAACCAGAAACTGTTCGGCAAAATTCATCACCAAAAGGAAGTTAAGGTCAAAACAATTCTTAAGTACAGAATTGTTGAACGTGAACAGTTTTGGTTCTGAACAGTTGTGCAGCCACGTGGAGGATGGGGGTTGAAGATCTAGAAGGACAACTCATCCAGTCAGCCACCCACCTCAACCAACCAAGCAGTCAAGGATTGTGTTTTCCAGGATTGCCAAGAATCTGTTGTGCAGATTGGGTAAATTAGCCATCAAGAATCTCTCTAGCTTCACTGGGCAGATTACACAGATCCTCTGAATTAATTAGATAGACAATTGTTGTTATATTTTAGAGGGCCAGGCTCTGTATAAAAGGAATGCTCTACATGTACGCTGGGAGGGTAGCAGAAAGAACTGTTTATCTATTTTGTAAAGAATACTCTGTTCAGGAGATTTCAGAATGACATTTGTATTGACACTTGAACCTTAATATAATCTAGTTGCAGTGTCAAGTTTTCCTGTGAGTATGAAGGTTATGCTTTAAATTTTATTCTTATTGAGTTAATCTAACTTGCTCCAGGAGTGGCAAGGGCCCACCACCTCTGGAAACAAGTCTCATAATTAGTTTAGATCTTAGGATTGCATTGTTGAACTAGTTTGTAGTGTAAATCTCGCATGGAGAATTAGTGTTCAGGTTTTTGAATTATTAGATTGATTATGTACCTAAATTCATATTGTGGAGTCATAGATCTAAATCGACATAAGTAAATCTTATTTCTCATTTGACATAAACCAATCAAGGTCTTGTTGGGTAATGATTTTGGCATGTCACTGTTTCCTTCGTGAAATCTGGCCATACAGAAGCATTTATGAAATATTGTTCATTTGAGTTTACAGCTGGAATTTGGGAAAGAATTTAAGTTTATACTTTGTGTGCTTCTGAACCTTATACTGTCACGAATGTTCAAACATATCTAGTTTCACATTCCTTTGATTGCAGACATAATATGATGAGAAAGGGTTGAATTATCATTGAAGTTTGGTGTGCATTAATACAAGATTTTCTGAGTTTTATTGTAGTGTTAATTTCAGATTTGACTTTCCTGAGTTTTGTTAAAATAACATTGATTTCAGATTTGATTTTCCTGAGTTATTTTCCTGAGTTTGTTGTGACAGTATTAGTTGAAGATTCAATTTCCCTTCTATTATGATAGTGGTAGTTTAAGTTTCGATTTTATGAGTTTTATTATGATAGTATTAATTCCAGATTAGCTTTTCCTAAGTCTTTAGTTTAAGATTCGACTTCTTTGAGTTTAGTTAAAATAGTCTTTACATTGAATTTTTGTAGTGTAGAAATGAATTTGTTTATCAAGTCAAAGCAGTAGATATGTGTGACCCGGGAGTAGTAGAAGTTTGATTTGGTTTTCATTTAATTCTGAATTTCGATTATGAGTTTCATGATTTTGAATTTCCTTTCGAGTGATTTATTTCATCTAGATTAGGAGTTTCAAATTGAAGGTTTTCGTAGATTAGTTGTAATGAGTTTCTTTAGATGAATAGGATCTTTCAGTAGTTCCTCTTTTGTTTATAAGGATAGGATTGCTTTTTAGATAGGTGTTCTTTTCTATTTTATTGACATTCCTTAGTTTGTGCAATTATTTCTCTTTTATTTACATTCTGATCAATAGGATTGATATCATAGTTCAGTTTAAAACAGTGGTTAGATTATTTGAATGATGATTGATATTCTTTTGCAATAGAAATTTGTGTTTATGAGCATTTGTGTATTCCATTACTTAGCTGATCATTATAAAGGAAACATTAAAGCTCTGACCTACAAACTGAATCAAGAAGTGCAATGCAGCTCGTGTTTACGAGCCCGGATTGACATATGAATATTAGAGGACTAATTCATCAATTAAAACTCTCAACAGACAGCATGAGGAGAGACGCAGTCCACTATAGCACTGCGTAGAGGGCGATGCAGAGACACCAGCATATGGGCAGAGGGTCCATCTCGAGGTTAGGGAGTCGCTGTGGAGAGTGAGAAATTTTCTACTAAATTTCTCTGCATTTTTCCTCTGTCTTGTTGTCTGAATTCTTGTACTTGAATTACTGCTAAAAAATTAATAAAGAAACCCTCATTTGCTGCACCGGTTTTCCTGCATTGGGTTTTTCCGGGGACAATTGTCCAAAAATAACTGTGTCAATATCTTTATGTGTGTGCTAGAATTTCTCTAATTTTCCAGCATTTATTTTTCTTCCACAGTATTTGTTTTGTGAAGGCTGCAGTGTATATGTTTCAATATTTTCCGTAGGAAACTGCAAATAGTTTGTTTAATTAATTTAACAAATAGAAGAAATATTATCAGTTGCTGCAATAAGATTCCGGCTTTCTGAATTTTCACACATTGTTGCTGGGATTTCGCTATACTAGGGCTTATTTGTTGCATCTCTTATGTGAAGTTGTGGAAATTTTCTTTCTGGATAGTGAATGCTTCATGTATGGGCCATGTATAATGAATGAACATTCCTAGGGATGTTTTGTGAAAATTTGGATGCCCAAATTTCTACTGCAGCAACTGACTACGTTTCTTCTATTTGTTAATTATTGAACAAAATTATTTATTGTTTCCTATAGTAAACATCGAAACTAATACACTGCAGCCTTCACCATTTAAATAAAATGTGGAAACAAGAAATTGAACAAGAAAGAAATACAACACACATCTATACAGTTATTTTTGGACAAATGTCCCCGAAAAAACCAAGTGTGGGAAATCCAGTGTAGCGGCTAAGGCTTTATTATTAAGCAATAGTAATTTCTTAATACAATCTCTGGATGCCCTCTTGGCTATCCAGTATAGAGAATATCACTGACAGAGAGATAAGTGAGACTACCTCACACTATCACTGGAGATCTAACTAATCCAGCCACTGAATGAACAACCCTTGGCTGCCTTTGCACAGTTTTTGCATCAGCCCAGCGTCACACTGTCAAGGTCTGTGTCACTCCTAGCCGATCAATTTTCCTTTGAGATTCTGACTTCTGCTCTTTCGGTCTCATGCCTCAGCTTCCAGCTACAAAAATCGATCTCCCCAACAAGTTTTCGGACTTCCTCAAGGCTCTGCGTTGCCTCTGCGCCAATCTACGTGGCCTTACGTCAGCCTCTTCTGGCTCTGCGCTGCCTCTCCCAGATCTCTCTCTGCCTCCTCTGCTGAGTATTCCCGGATTAGGAGAAATCTCCAACCAGAACTATCCCTGCCCTCACTCACAAGATCACTTCGAAATTCTTTCCTCCAGCTACTCTGCTTCAAAAAATCGATCCTCTGATCTTCACTCAATATGTTCTCTAAGTGCCCCTCAAGCCTCTTCTTACATCTTTCTGTTGGACAACCAACGTCCCAGATTAACTTCTAATCAATGGCTTAGATCATTTGGCTTGATCCTCGTCTTCTTCTAGAAGTTACACCCACAGTTTAGATTAATACCCTTTAATTATTTTAATTTCCTAGGTTTAGAATTAGGGTCCCATTAAAAATAATTAATTATTTTAATAAAACTATCTCCGGGTGGAATTTCCCAAAATGATTTCTGGGTATTGGAGAATACAGGTGTCTAAGCCTTCCTGCGAATTTTGAGACTTGGAGGACATCTGATGCTACCAAAAATCAACACTCCCTTTTAGCGAGGAATGTGCTCTATCAATGCCCCATGCTGAAGCATCACTCTATTCTAGAACATCTCCTTCTACGCTGCTGATGTTTGACATTCTGTCCACCAACTACTGCACAAATGTTGCATCTGTACTTTTGCTGACCCTACCACTATCAACATTGCATCCGTACTGCAACTCCCTCTCAATTCTGCATCCGTGTTGATGCTCGCACTGCCACTGCCAATACTACATCTGCACTGCAACCTTCTCCAACTCTTGTTGCTACTGCATCAGCAACGGATAAGCATCCCAAATTACTGCACAAGTGCTTAGTATGATGCATCTCGTTGCTGGAGTTTGACTGCTGCTAGTCTCTATGTTGATCCTCTGAAGCCTCTGTGTTGTTGTTGACTCTGCTCTGTGCCAACTGCACCACTGCTAATTCTAGCTCTGCGCTGCTCAATCTCTGGCACTTATGTCACTCTGACACTCCTCTACACCAACTGACACTGATCCATCTTGCTACTTTTGATCTGGGCTCCCGTACCAAGGAATTGATCCAAGAGGTGGGCATCTCAAGGATCCTACCCAACTGCAATCCTTTCAAACTACAGCTCTAGATCTCCCCACCTCCCTCCTAGAGATCCCGGGGCTGTCATGGAGAACTCCTCCCCCTCGATCTCCGCAGTTGCAACCTTCAGATCATGCTTCTCATCTTTGTCCTTCTTCTTGAGAGGACACTATGTTGCATAGTGACCGAATTCACCACACCTGAAGCATTTGATCTTCGAAATATCTTTCTTCTTCTTCTGTTGCTCCTGCTGCCCCTTGGATGTGAGGGTTGCATTCTCTTCCTCCTTGGGCTTCGACCCACTACTGCTACTTCCGTCAAGTTTACACTTGACCAAGTCTTTCCTCAGCTCCTCTTGCTTAAGAGCTACCCACATTCCATCCCAGTCTGGCAAAGTCGCCCTGCCCAGGATGCTCTGGACAAAATCTTGCCACTCCTCAAAAATTGAATTCAAGGCCAGTCTTACCAACTCCGAACCTTGAGGTGTAGACCCCACAACTGCCAACTCGTCTCAGGTCTCCTAAAGCTTAGTGAGGAATGGATTAATGCGTTCCCCCTTCTGCATTTGTATAGATCTCATCTTCTACTCCAAGTACATCTTCCTCTGCTCGGAAGATCCCTGATATAGCGTCGACAAAGCGTCCCACATCTCCTTGGCAGTGTCTCTAGCAACCAGGGCAAAACTTCATGTGGGTCATCTTATTCATGGCTCATAATATTTTTATTAGATTCCTCTCGTCAAGAGGTGTAGGATTGATATAAAGATCATCCGATTCCGATAAGTATTCATGGAGATATGAATTTATTTTGATTATGGAATTATTATCAAGCCAACCTACAACTCATGTAGGCTCAGAAGCCCAACAGTCGCATCTATTCAAACACCAACGTTGTGTATAAATATAAGAGGACTTTTCCTCATTTGCACTCACTATTCTCATCACATCTCTCTCTCTCTACTATGCAGAAATGAGTCTCTTCTCTACTGCGCAGAAATAGGTCTCTCTCTGACACATGTGAAGCCAGAATCTGTTGAACCTGAAGCTGCAACTGCATATCCAAAGATTGACTTGCATGGCCTAGAAGATCTCCTCTTTGGAACTATGCTGTAGGTCCATCTGGATCTCCTCTGAAAGCCGCAACTTTTGGTGGTGGAATGAAGTCAATCTGATGAACGGTTTGCAAAATATAGACTGCCCTAGTTTGAAGCCGGAAACTGTTGAAACTGAAGCTGCAACTGCAGAAGTAAAGATTGACCTAAGTGGCCTAGAAGATCTTCTCATCTGAACTGCGTTGTAGGTTCATCTGAACCTCCTCTGAAAGCCGCAACTTTTGGTGGTGGAATGAAGTCAATCCGACGAACGGTTTGCAAGATATCGACTTCCCTATTTTGAAGCCGGAAACTGCTGAAACTGAAGCTACAACTGCAGAAGTAAAAATTGACCTGTGTGGCCTAGAAGATCTCCTCATCTGAACTACGTTGTAGGTTCATCTGAACCTCCTCTAGAAGCCGCAACTTTTGGTGGTGGAATGAAGTCAATCCAACGGTCGGTTTGTGAGATATCGTCTGCCCTAATTTGATGATGAAGCCGCTAATGCTGATGCTGCTGATCTAGGGTTTGCTATTGCTGATATGAATCAGATTTAATGTACTATTTCTCTCCACTGAGTTATTGAAGATAAAAGAAGATTTGATCAAAGGGTTTCCCCACACATTGTGGGGTTTGTCCCTGGCTAGCCGCCACATCCTGTGTCTCTTGTCTTGGCTGGTTTTTTGTCGATCGTTTAATGTTCTATCTGCACTTTACTTTATGTGCATGTGATTGCTAATCTGTGGAATATAATAATAAAAAGAAGTAAACTGTTATAAGCATAGAACATACCATAATTTAACATGGTATCAGAGCTGAGGTGAAGACAAAGCCCAAGCAAGAGCAAGAGCAATCACCGAAGAGAAGATTGGCAAGGCTATCCTAAAAGAACGATGGGGTCCTCAACACTCTTTCCTGCCGAAGACAAGCTCCGTGAGAAAGCTGAATATCATAGATGGAAGATGTCTATCAATCTAACCCTTGTGGATCAAGGAGTGTTGGATCATGTGAGAGGCAATATTGTTGAGCCTCCATCAAATGCACCTCCTGCTACCAGGAACAAATGGAAGAACAGGGAAGTTAAAGCGAAGAAGATCATCCGGGACTCTATCGACAAGCACTTGGTGGCCTACATATCTGAACTGGACACCTCCAAGGAAGTCTACGATAGACTGGTGAGTTTATTTAAAGTAAATGATGCAAATCAAGTTTTGTTTCTTAGAAATAAGCTGAAGGAAATTAAGAAGGGTAAAGATGAGAGTATGCAAGCATACTTCTAAAGGATCACTGAAATCAGGAATGATCTCCTATCTATTGGGGAGGCTATCACTGACAGGGGAATGGCACTCACGAATCTTGGAGGATTAACATCCGAATGGTACGTGTTTAGGACTACTCTTTTGAACAATAAAGTAATTCCTGGTTTCGAGAAATTAATGGCTAGATGCATTCAAAAAGAAACAAGGGTAGAAGAGCAAGAAATGCCCATGCCTAAAGGTCCTCCTGTTGCCTTTTCTTCTCATGCTAAGAAAAGAAATAATTCCGGGACTAAATCAAAAGGAAAGGCTTGACCTAAGGGTGGAAGAAAAGGACAATGTTACATTTGTAATAAAGTAGGTCACTATGCAAAGGAGTGCCCTAATAGAAAGGACTCACATTGGGACGATGATCAAAAATCCCTCTAATGGCAATCAAAGGAATGACAAATTCAATAGCAAAGGTAAGAGGAGAGTTGGGAATCAAGGAAGAGGACAAGCATTCAAGAAGGCTAGAAATTCCAGGATGTATTAAATGCACCTGACCTCCGAAAGAACCTGGTGTCCATCTCAGCAATGGAAGACAAAGGCTACAAGGTAACCTTCAGCGATGGCAAGGTACGTGTATCGAAAAATAATGTTAAAGATGCCTTTACTCTTGGGTTTCATGTTATCAGGTCGATGAAAGTCAGGTAGGTGTCATGTCTTATGACACATCTCTTCAGTCCGAACTTTGGCATCGGAGGTTTTCCCACCTTCATTATAAAGCTCTACTCAGTGTAAGACAAATGGTGACAGGAATGCCCGAATTCCGAGTAGAGAAAGAAGGTGTATGTCCAGGATGTGCCGAAGGAAAGCTGAAAAGGGGACCACTCCCCTCAAGCCAAAGCAAGACCTCCGATATATTACAGTTGGTTCACTCTGGCATATCTGAGGTTAGCATTAAGAGGGAGACTACTACACCACATACTCTTGAGCAGAATGGTGTGGCAGAAAGGAAGAACAGTACGATTGTGGAAGCTATCTCTATGGGTAGATGATGTAACAATGCTTGATGTGGAGGAACCCATGGATCCTATTTATCCACCTGAGCCTTCCTCTTCTAGGAAGAGGCCTTCATGGCTTAACGGGATACTTGATGATGCTAAAGGACATGCTGCACCCCGAGGAACCTTCCGTGAAAGTAAGAAACCTAACAGGTATCAGGGATACCTGACCATCATGAGCACGATCATACAAAATGAGCCTTCATCATTCTCAGATGTCGTTAAGCATCAAATATGGAAGGATGCTATGACCATAGAATATGAGTCTATTATGGAGAATGATGTCTGGGAAGTAGTTCACAGACCACTGGACAAGACAGTTGTTACTTCCAAATGGCTTTACAAGATAAAGCATGCAGCAGATGGAAGTACGGAAAAGTATAAGGCTCGTTTTGTTGCTCGTGGTTTCTCCGAGAAGGAAAGTATAGACTATGATGGGATATTTGCACCTGTTGCCAGATATACGACCATTTGCTCGATCATAGCCCTTGCGGTTTCACAAGGATGGAACCTACATCAGATGGATGTCAAGACCGCGTTCTTGCATGGTTCGATCAAAGAAGAGGTCTACATGGAGAAACCCGAAGGATTTGAGATTTATGATCGAAAATATCATGTATGCAGGTTGAAGAAGGCTCTTTATGGGCTGAAGCAAGTGCCCCGAGCATGGTATGAGAGGATCGATAGCTACTTGATGAAGTTGGGATTCACTAGGAGTGAAGCCAATCCTAACCTTTACTTTAAGGTTGAAGATGACAAGCCTCTCATACTGGTGTTTTATGTTGATGACCTCTTTCTAACAAGTGCACGCCCTCTCATTCAAAAATGTAAGAGGGAGTTGGCTTCTGAATTTGAAATGAAGGACCAAGAACTTGAAGTGTGGCAGAAGCCAAGGGAAATTTTCCTATCTCAAGGAAAATATGTGGTGAAGATTCTGGAAAGATTTGGTATGGGGGACTGCAAGCCTATGACTACCTCGAAGATCTTAACTTTTAGAAGTTATATGGTAGTGATGTCACACCAGATTTGGGAAATGCCTCTGAGTTTCATAAACTCATTCGCATTGATGTTCTTGGTGAACCTCCATCCGAACATATGTTTTGCAATTAGCATTGTGGGCTCATATTTGGTTGAGCCTCACAGGATTGATGCCAAGAATCTTTTGAGATATCTTTGTGGCACAATGGGTTAAGATACACTGCCGAAGATGTGAGACTACTTGGATACACTGATGTTGATTGGGTAGGCAGTGTGGTGGACCGTAAGAGCACTTCCGGGTGGTGTTTCACCTTGGCATCTGCTTCAATATCTTGGATGAGTAGGAAGCAGAAGTCGGTGGCTTTGAGCACCGCCGAAGCAAAATATATTGCTGCTAGCATGACCTCAAGTGAGGCAGTCTGGTTGCGAAAGCTCTTCAGTAAGCTGTTTGGATTTACATTGGATACCACTGTGATTCTCTGTAACAACCAGAGGTGGGATTCGATTATTGAGGAATCCCGTATTCGTTGATTGCTCCAGCAGATAGACATCTGGGATATGGTAAGTCGATGAGCAAGGAGGCTCCAACGCATTAAGATGATGTACAGGTCGATACACCTTGTCAAAGCCCCAAGGAAAGATCTAATTTGTGATTTTCCCAAACAACTTGGAGCCGTCAAGAAACCCTTGTACAAGGGTCCTGCATGTTGCATACATTGAGCTCTGGGAGCTCTGAGGGCTTGCGGTTCTTACTGGAGCAACATACGACCACAGGGTGACTCACCCTCCCCTGGTGGTGCGCACTGGAACAAGATGATTCGCTCTCTTGTGGGACAAGATGATTCGCTCTCTTGTGGAACAGGATGATTCAATCTCCTGTGTAGCAAGATGATTAGTTCTCCTGTGAGGCCTAGATTGATGTGTTCTCCATAGCGATTGTAGCAGGATTGATGTGTTCTCCTGTGAGGCCTGGATTGATGTGTTCTCCATGGCGACTTTAGCAGGATTGATGTGTTCTCCTGTGAAGCCTGGATTGATGTGTTCTCCATGGCGATTGTAGCAGGATTGATGTGTTCTCCTATGAAGCCTGGATTGATGTGTTCTCCATGGTGGCCTGGATTGATGTGTTCTCCATGGCGATTGTAGCAGGATTGATGTGTTCTCCTGTGAGGACAGGATTGATTAGTTCTCCTATCAAGGCATCCTACCCATGCAGTCTGGGACTCATGGGAAGTACCTCTCATCTGATCAATGAGCAGAGAAATGAAGTTAGGGACCATAGTAGTACCGATGGACGCATTGTTGTATCTACCGTACTCCCTACACTAGGATGACCTCCATTGATCTGGGATCAATGATACTGGTCTGGGACCAGTGGTAGGAGTTGTACCATACTATGACGCTAACTTCGGGTCAGTTGAGACTGGTCTGGGACCAGTGGTACATACTCCGAGACTGACTTTGTGTCAGTGCAGTACTGGTCTGGGACCAGTGAGAGTGGTACATACTATGACGCTGACTTCGAGTCGGTTGAGACTAGTCTGGGACCAGTGGTACACTCTCTGAGACTGTGATACTGGTCTGGGACCAGTGGTAGGAGTTGTACCATACTATGACGCTGACTTCGGGTCGGTTGAGACTGGTCTGGGACCAGTGGTACACTCTCTGAGACTGCGATACTGGTCTGGGACCAGTGGTAGGAGTGGTACTTACTATGAAGCTAACTTCGAGTCAGCTGAGACTGGTTGGGACCAGTGGTATGCACTCTGAGACTGACTTTGAGTCAGTGGAGGATGATACTGGTCTAGGACCAGTGGAGTTGTACTCACTATGACGCTGACTTCAGGTTGGTTGAGACTGGTCTGGGACCAGTGGTACATACTCTAAGACTGACTTTGAGTCAGTATGATACATCCTCGATCATTTCTTCTTCTTCATAATTCGGACAAAAGCAGAGCAGAACAGAACAATGCAAGTGCAGAGTAGAACAGAGCAAAACAGTACTAATCAGTACAGGGCAGAACAAGACAAAGCAAAACAGGCAGAATAGAGCAGAGCAGGGCAAGGGTCAGGCTATACAGGGCAGTGCATTTGATGGATGAATAGTAACAGTCGATAGACAGATTGCAGATGAAGTTCTCCCTGGTTGAGAGGGAGTGTTAAAATTGGCAACTAGGGCAAAACTTCATGTGGGTCATCGTATTCATGGTTGATAATATTTTTATTAGATTCCTCTCGTCAAGAGGTGTAGGATTGATATAAAGATCATCCGATTCCGAAAAGTATTCATGGAGATATGAATTTATTTTGATTATGGAATTATTATCAAGTCGACCTACAACTCATGTAGGCTCAGAAACCCAATAGTCGCATCTATTCAAACACCAACGTTGTGTATAAATATAAGAGGACTTTTCCTCATTTGCACTCACTCTTCTCATCACATCTCTCTCTCTCTCTCTACTACGCAGAAATGAGTCTCTTCTCTACTGCGCAGAAATGGGTCTCTCTCTCACACATGTGAAGCCGGAAGCTGTTGAACCTGAAGCTGCAACTGCAAATCCAAAGATTGACCTGCGTGGCCTAGAAGATCTCCTCTTTGGAACTGCATTGTAGGTCCATCTGGATCTCCTCTGAAAGCTGCAACTTTTGGTGGTGGAATGAAGTCAATCTGACGAACGGTTTGCAAGATATCGACTGCCCTAGTTTGAAGCCGGAAACTGTTGAAACTGAAGCTGCAACTGCAGAAGTAAAGATTGACCTGCGTGGCCTAGAAGATCTCCTCATCTAAATTGCGTTGTAGGTTCATCTGAACCTCCTCTAAAAGCCGCAACTTTTGGTGGTGGAATGAAGTCAATCCGACAAACGGTTTAAAAGATATCGACTGCCCTAGTTGAAGCCGGAAACTGCTGACACTAAAGCTGCAACTGCAGAAGTAAAGATTGACCTGTGTGGCCTAGAAGATCTCCTCATCTGAACTACGCTATAGGTTCATCTGAACCTCCTCTGGAAGCCGCAACTTTTGGTGGTGGAATGAAGTCAATCCGACGGTCGGTTTGTGAGATATCGTCTGCCCTAGTTTGATGATCAAGCCACTCATGCTGATGTTGCTGATCTAGGGTTTGCTACTGCTGATATGAATCAGATTTATTGTACTATTTCTCTCTGCTGAATTATTGAAGATAAAAGAATATTTGATCAAAGGGTTTCCCCACACATTGTGGGGTTTGTCCCTGGCTAGCCGCCACATCTTGTATCTCTTGTCTTGGCTTGTTTTCTGTCGATCGTTTAATGTTCTATCTGCACTTTACTTTATGTAAATGTGATTGCTAATCTATGGAATATAATAAGAAAAAGAAGTAAACTGTTATAAGCATAGAACATACCATAATTTAACATGTTGTCATGGCGAACTCCTCCCCCTCGATCTTCGCAATTGCAACCTTCAGATCTTTTGGACCACTCTAACACAAATTCATATTAATACACATTAATATTTTATTTTCCCTAAGTTTAGACTTAGGGACTCCATTAAAAATATTAATTATTTTAATATCTCCTGGTCTGTTTAGAATCTACCCAAACCCTTTCTAGGTATTGGAGATCTCATGTACCCCAACCTCTCCACCAAATTTTGTGGCTAGAGCACATCCGATGCTACCCCAAATCAACTCTCCCTCTTAGCGAGGACTGTGCTCTAGAAATATAGAGGGAGGAAGTAGGGATGGAGAGAGAGGGAGAGAGAAGAATTGTGGGTGGGAGAGGGGAAGGATTGTGGGTGGGAGTATTACTCTGATCATCCGGCATCGGTACCTGTGCTGATGCTAGGCCTTCCTGCCCAATATCCTCTGCACTGTTGCCTCCTGTACTGCTGCCCATAGTTCTGCCACTGCCACTCTGCATCTGTACAACAACTCCCTCTACATCTGTGCTGCTGCTGGTCTTTTCTCCCAGCACTGCATCCGCACTGCACCTCCTCTCATCATGCTGCATCGTGTTGCCCATTGCTGCACTTCAACTCAATTACTGAGAAGTAAGTAACTGATCTCCCAACTGACCTACTTGTTGGGCTAGAGACACCCACTGATGCTGAAGCTCCCTCTGCCGCTGACAAGTGCTCCCTCTCTGACCTCTGTGCTATTGCAACAACTCCCTGCATCTCGCATCGTTGCACACCTCTCTGTGCTATCCTGCACTGGTGCAACACTCCTGTGCCTCTCGCACTGCTGCAGCCTTCTAGCTCTGCATTGTCTCAACACTCCTACACTGTAGCTCTCTCTACCGCTCCATCTGCATCCGTCTCTACCCACCTAGTCAGTCCTGCTACTCCTCATCGGAGCTCCCATAGCAAGGTCTAATCCAAGAGGCTGAGTACCTCAAGGATCCTGCCCCTCATCACCTGTAGTCCTCCTGACTACAGCTCGATGTCTACCCACTTCCGCTCAAGTGGTGCGTGTGCACTCATGGCACAGTCATCGTTTGTCAAAACTTCCTTCTCTGCCCGTGCTAGTGCTGCCTTAGTCTCGGAAGACTCTCCCTTACTCTTCTTCCTTGGGCACTGGGTCGAATAATGACCCATCTCCCCATAGTGGAAGCACTTGATCTTGGAGAGATATTTCTTCTCCTGCTTCTCCTGCTTTCCCTCAGATGCTAGGGCCACATCCTCCTCTTCCTGCTGAACTTTGATCCCTTTGCTGCTGCTGCCTGTCTTCGATTGCCGTCTGACCGCTTCCTGGCAAAGAGCTACCCAAATCTCGTCCCAGGGTAGGAGAGTCCCTCAGCCCAGGACACTCTGGACAAACACTTCCTAATCTTCTAAGACAGCGTTCAGGGCTGTCCTCACCATAAGCTCCTGATCCGGTGTCGCTCCTATTGCAGTCAATTGGTCTCGGATCTCATTCAGTCCTCCGAGGAAGGTGTCAATCGATTGACCCTTCTTCATCTGATACGACCTCATCTGGTTCTCGAGCAACATTCTTCTCTGCACAGAAGTATGCTGGTACAGGTTCTTGAGAGCCTTCCACATCTCAATTTTCGTTTCCTTCTTGGCTATATGTGGTACCACATGATCCTTGACCCCGTAAAGGATAATGCACTTGGCCCTCGCCATTGCCTCTTCGTACCTTTCAATTTCATTGGGGTCGACTGGGACAACTATAACCTTCAACGCGAAGTTGTTGACACGATTCCTGTCAAGCACTGATAAGTTTCTGGCCTCTGCGAAGTTCGATGCTCCATCCAGTCTATCCTGGTCCCTTACCCCGTGTAGTGCCATGATGCTCCTCTACTTCCCTACTGGAAGTTCTCTGTTCAACTCCTCTGAATCTCTACTTCCCGTCTGGAAGTTCTCTTCTGGACTCCCTCTGAGTCCTGATTTCCCTCCTGGAAATCCTTTTGTTGCTTGTCGAGATGCCCCCTACTCTGATCGTCTTGTGCAACTACAGTGTTGATCCAGGTTCCTTGGCTAGAAACTCTCGGTAACAACTCCTCTAGACCTGTTCTATCAGGTACTGTTATAACTACAGTACCTCACCAGCTCCACTCTGCAATATTTCTGCAGCCTTCTAGACTCCAGCAACTGCCTCCCTCTGAACTGCGTCAGCCCCGGGATGCACTGCATTAGCCCTCTGGCCCTCTGCGTCAGCAACGCTGGCCTCTTTGAGGCTCTGTGTAGCTCTTGGCTTCTTCTGCGTGGCTCTGGTTGGCTCTACGTCACACTTCTTGGCTTCTACGTTGCTAGAAACAACTTCTGTCACCTTAGGACAGTTGTTTTCTGTTGCTATTGCTCCGCTCAGCTAATGTCTTTTAGTCCTCCTGTGATTTGCAATCACGCTCTGATACCATGTTGGAGTTTCTAAATTTACTTACTTAGAAACCCTCCATGCACTTTATCCGATTTATTCCTACCTACTTATTATTTTTCTTTAACAAGTTATTTACAAAGTAAATACTGAAAATAAACACCAGAGCATGCTCAACATATTACAGATCAGCAACTAAAAGAAACAAGAACAAACACACCACATGGCACCATTATTTTTGGACCAATGTCCCCAAAAAAACCCAATAAGGGAAAACCGGTGCAGCTATCTGAGGGTTTTCTTATTAAGCAATATCAAAGTACAATCTGGGTGCCAAAACTGGCGTACCCAACAGAAAATTTCCTTAGCAACTATACCTCACAGTTTGAGAGAAATCTCCTGGCTGAAACACTGGAAAATCCTTCTGGCAACTCCTCAGCACAAAACTGCTCTGCCACCCCAACGTCTGCCCAAACTAGACTGCGTCAGCCCCTCTCTGTCTCACACTGGCCCTGCGTCAGCCCCAGGAGGCCCTGCGTCAACTCTGGGAGCCTCTGCGTCAGCTACGCTAGCCCCTCTGGTGCTCTGCGCACTACTCTCCCAGCACAATCTCTGCCTTCTCTGTTCCTCTGTACTCAATGCCCCTCAGCTGCTCTCTCGATCACTGATTCTATCTCTCTTAGCAAACCCCGCTCTAGAGAATAGAATCACTGATCATCTGGTGTGTTCTCCAAGTGACCCTCAAGCCTCCTCTTATACTTTTCCTGTTGACATCTCAATGGCCGAGATTAAGTCCCTAATCAATAGCTAAGATTAGATCTGGCTTGATCCATGTCTTTTGGACCACTCTAACATAGATTCATATTAATATACATTAATATTTTATTTTCCCTAAGTTTATACTTAGGGACTCCATTAAAAGTATTAATTATTTTAATATCTCCTGATCTGTTTAGAATCTGCCCAAACCCTTTCTAGGTATTGGAGATCTCATGTGCCCCAACCTCTCCACCAAGTTTCGTGGCTAGAGCACATCCGATGCTACCCCAAATCAACAGAAAATGCTCATCCAGAAGGCACGACATCCTTGCCTTCCAGATCACATAGTTGGATGCACCATCCAACCTATCCTGATCTCTCAATCCACTGGCTGCCATCTCTACCAATCGAAAAAGTCAAATGACCTCCTCTCTCTTGCTGCTGCTCAGCAAATGAGAATTTGAATTCCCTGGCTAGGAATTCTCTGAGGAAGAAATTCCCTCAAGTGTCTCTTCTTCCCTCTAACGTCTTTCTGCCCAGCAACTGCCTGCAGAAAACTGCGTCACACCAGGAACCCCTCTTCGCTGAATCTATTGTTGCATTGCTCCTTCTGCTGCCGACAGACTATCTAGAAATCCTACCTCTCTGTCGACTTACTCATAGAGAGATTTACCACGAAAATCTAGCCGTCCTCACCTCAACTACGCAATCCTTCTAGGGATCCAAATTGGTGCCTCTGCAGGAATTTCAAACTCCCTTCCCCCTTCAGCGTTGGGCTCTTCCAGCATTGTTCTCTTGTTTCACCTGCAGCTCTGATACCATGTGAAAATTTGGATGCCCAAATTTCTACTGCAACAACTAATTACGTTTCTTCTATTTGTTAATTATTGAACAAAATTATTAATTGTTTCCTATAGTAAACACTGAAACTAATACACTGCAGCCATCATCATTTAAATAAAATGCAGAAGCAAGAAACTGAACAAGAAAGAAATACAACACACATCTACACAGTTATTTTTGGACAAATGTCCCCGGAAAAACCTAGTGTGGGAAAACCGATGCAGAAGTTGAGGGTTTTATTATTAAGCCATAGTAATTTATGAATACAATCTTTGGATGCCCTCCTGGCTATCCAGTACAGATAATATCACTAACAAAAAGATAAGTGAGATTACCTCACACTATCACTGGAGATATGATTGATCCAGCCACTGAATGAATAGCCTCTGGCTGCCTCTGCGCAGTTTCTTCGTCAGCGCAGCATCACATTGTTAGAGGTTTGCGTCACTCCTCCCCGCTTATCAATTTTCCTCTAAGATTCTGACTTATGCTCTCCTTGTCTAACACCCCAGCTTCCAGCTACAGAAATCGATCTCCCCAGCAAATTTTCGGACTTCCTCAAGGCTCTGCGCTACCTCTGTGTTCATCTACGCTGCCTCTACGTGGTCTTGCGTCAACCTCTTCTGACTCTGCGCTGCCTCTCCTGGATCTCTCTCTGCCTCCTCTGTTGAGTATTCCTGGATCAAGAGAAATTTACAACAGGAACTATCTCTGCCCCTCATTGCACAAGATCACTTCGAAATTCTTTCTAGTAGTTGCTCTGCTTCAAGTGATCGATCTTTTAATCTTCACACGATATGTTCTCCAAGTGCCCCTCAAACTTCTTCTTATATCTTTATGTTGGACAACCAACAACCCAAATTAACTTATAATCAATGGCTTAGATCATTTTGGCTTGATCCTAGTCTTCTTCTAGAAGTTACACCCATAGCTTAGATTAATACCCTTTAATTATTTTAATTTCCTAAGTTTAGACTTACGGTCCCATTAAAAATAATTAATTATTTTAATAAAATTGTCTCTGGGTGGAATTTCCCAAAACGATTTCTGGGTATTGGAGAATGCATGTTTCTAACCCTCTCTGCAAATTTTGAGACTTAGAGCACATTCGATGCTACCAGAAATCAACATGTTTCACTACTAAAATAAATCTTGTCAAGCCACTTACCTTCCAAAACAAAGTATAAAGTCTTTGAAGTTGCTTTTGTTGTTGCCCTAGTGCCAAGCAAAGTTGTCTTTGAGGCCTCCTTGACATAGGAAATTCAAAGGTCCATAGTTAGAATTCTACCTGATTGCAATCTCCCCAAAGGATTAGGCACTGGTCCACACAAAGGTGATCACCTTAAACCTATTCTCCTTCTCCCCTTTCCTCTTTTCTAGGTCTAGTCATCTAGGTCACTTAGGGCATCAATTATCTCACGATCTAGCCATCCAAATACTTCGATATTTGGTCCACAACTACGTTGGTGTGTCCTCAAGAAGCCCTCCAAATTTCATGAGATTCCGACAGTGGGATCTTGAGCTATCGCAAGCCCTAACTCGAAGACCAATTCTTGCCCTTGGTTTCCCTTATGCTAGAAACCTCACTGGGATCCTTGCATTGCCTTTTATTGAAAATTCGTTCCTTGATCCCTTCCCCTCCCTAATTAGGTCAAGCATATCATTGGCTGCTAAATCTTATTCCCTTGACCTAACCTCGGGTCCACTTCGTCCTGTGTGGTCCCATGCACTATCAAGGTTAATTCTTCAAAGATCACCTGGGACCCAGGTTTCCACAAGAATTTTGGGGCTTAGGGATCTCCTTTATAAAGGCACATACTCAAAACCTAACCCTTGAAATTCTCCCCAAGCCCTTCCTTGAGAGCCTTCCATCTTGTCTTCCAAGACAAACAAGCCATATATTTGAGGGTTGAATTAACTGTAATATCTTGATGTAAAAAATATTTTAGTGCATGGTCCCTCATACTTAGACACCATGGCTAAAATATTTGAGGGTGGAAAAATTATTAATCCCCTCTGGTGTCAGTTAATTAAATTTTCTGGCTAAATTAAATTAAAATTCTATGCTAGAAAATTAATTAGTTTTGAGTCAAAATTAATTATAGAGAAATTAATTTCTCTCCAAGTGGAAAATAATCAAAAATTCGTGGGTCAAAGGAAAGTCATTTTTTGGAGGTCCCTCACCAAGGGAAAAATGGATATTTTAAGAAAATTTGAGCCTTTGGACCTTGGTGGTTAAATCAAAGTCAAAATTTTGAGGAAATTAATCCAAAATATTAATTTTTGGATTAATTAAAAGTGGGTTTTAAGAAAAAAATTAATTTTTCCTCAAAATAAAAAAATTGACGGTGGAGATTAAAAGATGATCAAATTATTTTCAATGATCGAGATTATTTTGATGGGGATCAAGGCAGCTAGCCATTAATTTCCACTTTGAAGGGTTTCTCTATATAAAGAAATCATTTTGCTTCTATGGGACATCTTTGGATGATGTAATTCTTGAATGTTGGTAATGAGTTGTTGCTCTGTTGGGAATATTTTGTATCATAATAGAAAGACTTTGGGGTTCAGTTCATGGGGTTTTTCTTCTGTTGATTTGTGGTATGCGTTAGCTATGTGTGATCATATATTATGCTAACCATTGCTAATAATTGTTATTTCATTTGCCAGTGATAAGAACATTCTATTGGTACATGTTATCTTAGGTGATCTGATTCACCATATGATCTAACAATTTTCTTGAGAAATATTATAGAGATTTACAGGTACGCTAGCCCTTGGGCTCCAAATTCACAGACTGTGGAGAAGAGCTGACCATGTTTGGGCTTTCAGATTTCTTTATAGTATCTAATTTTGCAAGAGGATTTCAACCCATATTTATTTTTCGAAAATATACTCATCCATTGTTATTTATCCAAAATTATTTCTCCAAAAGTTCAAAAATTTTGTAAATATTGTATATTTGGAAATTATTTGTAACTCATTTCTAACCCATTTGTTTTGCAACAATAAGGGTTTTATATTTTGTATATATATTTGGGGTTTTAGCATTCTTTGATTCAATTGTGCAGGTGGACTTCAAGTTGCTGAAGCAAATTTTGCTGGGGTTTTGAGTCAAGATCTAGGCCTAGGAAGGAAAGATCTAGCCTCCATTCATCCTCCAGGCTCAGCGTCCAGCATTTATGAACTGATTTGTGGTGAATGTTAGCATTTGCAAGGTTCCAAAAAAAAAAAAATTGAGGCCTTCTCTAGCATAGTCGTGCCTTCATTTCCTTCTGCATCAGGGTTTTCTCCCCATTTGGGTGAGCCACAGGCCATTTTGGCCTTGTAAACCCTAGTCGTAGCCTTCTTGGGGCCTCAACCTCCCTCTAGGGGAGTCATCTAGCCTTTTATAGGCCTCGGCCCCCTCTTTCCAGCTTAGCTATGGGCTTAGGCTACCCGTAGGAGACTTCAACCTCCTTGAAGCCCTAGCTGCAGGCCCTTTAGGGCCTTTTCTTGCACAGTGTCAGCCCTTGTTAGCTTATCCTCCCTTAACGTGGCTCTTTTTGGCCTTTCTCTGCCCTTGTTTGCCATTTCCAGCCTGTTACCGCTCAAACTAGCAGGGGAGCTCAAGGGAATCCCTAAAGGGCAAATGCTAGGCCAAGGGCAACAAATGCAGACTTAGCCCATTGTCACCTTAGCTAAGGCTCCCTTTTATTTACGGACTTTCACCGATGGAAGGAGACCCGGTATGTATGGAGTCACCAATGAAGGATAAGTCAATGGATATGAATGACCCAAATAAACCCTTTCCTGGAAGACTTTAACAGATGAACTTGCTTGCTTTCTAAACAAGGTACTATGTATTCTAGGGAAAGGAAGAGAGGATTTGAGGGTTAGGCTTATAGGATAAGACTTGTGAAGGAGTTCCCCAATCCCTAAAATCCTTGTTAGAATTGGTATCCCGAATGGTTCTTGAAGAATAGCCTTTCAAATGAGTGGGACCACACGGGGCCAAGTGGACCTAGTCTAGGGTATGAGGAAAGAATGTAGCAACCAATGATATTTTTACCCTAGACAAGGTGGGGAAAAGATCAAAGAAATCCTAGATGGTTCTTGAAGAATAGTCTTTCAAATGAGTGGGACCACACGGGGCCAAGTGGACCTAGTCTAGGGTATGAGGAAAGAATGTAGCAACCAATGATATTCTTACCCTAGACAAGGTGGGGAAAGGATCAAAGAAATTATTTTCACTTGAAGATGTTGTTTTGACCCTATGAGGTACTAGCCTTGGGGATGGCAAGGCAAGTTTTGATCTCGGAGCTAGGGCTTGGCTTTTCTCCCAACTCCACCGTCGAAGGCAAGTTTTGATCTCGGAGCTAGGGCTTGGCTTTTTTCCCAACTCCACCGTCGAAATGGCTTCAAAATTGGAGGAGATCTAGAGGAAAGGCCAGCGCAGGAGACCCTAGGAGATCGAATTTTTTTTATAGATAGCTTGTTGGGAAATTGATGCCCTAGGTACCCCAACTTGGCTAGACCTTGAAGGAGGTAAAAGAATATGATTTTTTAGTGACCACCCTTGGTAGATCAGTGCCTTAATCTTTGGGAGAATGGAGTCTATGATGAGTATGAATAGGATTTTTTGGTTCCTAGTCAAAGAGGCCGAGATCACCTCGCTTGCCTTCTAAGTCAAGAAGAAGCAACCTTGCATATTTTATACTTCGATGTGCAAAAGGGATGGCTTATCAAGGTCAAATTCTTAGATAGAATTACCACTAGGAGATTTTTCTCATATTACATGGCCCATACATTGAGAGATGTTATAATAGAGACAAATTCCACAATTTTAAGCAGTAAATGCATGCAGCAATTAGCCCTAGAACAGCGAAAATCCCAGTCCAACGTATATGACAAAAGTAAACAAGAATAACATTAAAAAGCATGTACTTACATGTAACAGAGTATATCCAACCATTCACAATTGACAATAGAGAAGCTCCAAGAGAATATAGACCAATATCCACACATCAAAACTCATCCATAGAGCTCCAATTCATCCTCTAGAAAAAGTGTGCAAATCTCAAGAGAGATAAGAGATCCAAACCAAAGTGATGATGAGAAAATGAGCTCATCTCACTTGTATTTATACACAACTTAGGAGTTCGAATTAGACTCTTCGGCCTATATAAGCCCCAAAAATAAAATAATGTTCTAATAATACAACTTTTGGTGAAACACTCACCAAACTAACTCATAAATGAAAAAGTAACCCTCTCAAGAAGTCAACTAATAATCTATGCAAGTCGTAGGGCCCTTTAAGAGGCCTAATGAGGTCCATGGTTGCCACAATGAAGATTAAAAGCCTCAAAAGAAGTGGACAAGGGGTTGGCCCCTTATAATAACCTATGGTGCTCCAAATGACATGTGTGGGGGCACAAGTGACCTCATGGGTCTCCACTCAAATCGAAGATGCCTGTAGATTGCCTACAAGGACTAGGATGATGTTGTAGGTGATGCCACATCATCGTGCAAGTCCTGAATCATTTGTCAAGTGTATGGTGTAGATTTGGGGCTGGTTGGGCATGATGGATCAAGTGCATTTTCCTTGTCCAATAATTGAACAACGAGCAATCTCTGAATGGCTATGGGGATCCATGGAGTGCAATTTGCTACTGTGGAGGCCCATGGCTCTCAATGCGCACCCTACATGTGCCAATGTAGCCTTCTGGAGGATTAGGACCCTGTATAGGGAGACCAAACCCCAAATGGAAACAATCTGCAATCCTACATAAGATCCAATGCGTCCCCTAGCCTCCCAGTGCAACAAGTCATTAAAGAAATCGAGTAAATGAGCTTACTTAATCATCGACCACAGGTGGGGACTTCATAATGGCCTGCCCTTCAATAATGGGCTTGGGGATGTGCCAATGTCTTCTAAACACCAAATGGGGTTAACCAAGTACCTTATTAAGTGGTATCTACTTCTAAAGGGGATAATATTCAAGGTACATCCTTCAAAAGGTGGTGGTATGTGACAAATATGGTGAATGAAGTAGGGGATGAGAAGGGGCAACCCTAGATCACATGTTGGGGTGCAAGGGTAACTTATAAGAGCAAACCCCATAGTTGGGTTTCAAATGTATAGGAGGGAGCAATCGTGGTACATGAGGTGCCCCAGCCTTGATTTTTCCACCTACCTTTTATGCCTTTTTCCTTTTTATGATTTTATTTCATTAACTACTCGGGCTTCAAAGGGTTAGAGCATGATGTATAAGATATAGCAGTGAAATCCCCCTTTTAAGGTGGGGCGGTTCATCGCCCACCAAGGGTTGGGACAATCATGGGTTCCTATATGATGAAAATGTTGATTTTGGATAGCATCGGATGTGCTCTAGCTCCGAAAGTTTGTGGAGGGGCTAGAACACATGAGGTCTGCAAAACCCAGAAATCGTTTGGAGAAATTCCACCCGGATGAGGAGTTATTAAAATAATTAATATTTTTAATGGGTTCATAAGTCTAAACTTAGGAAAATAAAAATATTAATGGGTATTAATAAGAATATGGGTGAGAAACTTCAAAGTGACGAGGATAAACTCTGTTTTAATCTTAGTCATTGATTAGGGACTTAATCTCAGTCGTTGATTCATCAACAGGAAAAGTATAAGAGGAGGCTTGAGGGTCAATTGGAGATACACTTGAGAGATCAAAGAGTTCGATTTTTCCGGGGCGAGGTTTGCTAAAAAATTGAACAAGTGATCTGTTGCAGCAGAGGGGCAGGGATAGTTGAGGCTGAAGGATCTTCTCTGAGACCTCGAATACACAGCAGATAGAGGCAGAGAGACACCAGAGGAGGCAGCGCAAACCCTAGGAGGCTGACCCTGGGCCAGGAAGGGCCCACGCATTTCCAGCGAAAGGGAAGAGCCACCCTCTAGCGGAAATCCAAATTCAGCCTGGGGAGCAGCAAAATCAACCAGAAAGGCTGACGTCAAAGCTTCAAGAGGCAGCGTAGTGTTGACGCAATGTCCCAGTGTGCTCCACATAGGCCCACGTAGCTACTGCGTAGGGGCAGTGTGATCCACGCAGGCCCACGCAGCTACTGCGTAGGGGCAACGTAGTTGTAGCCAGGGATGATCAATCCAGTGGTCGGAACGAAGAGATTTTTGCCAGGTGAAGTGAGGTAATCTCACTTAGGTTTCTGCCAGTATATTTTTATCTATGTAACTGGATAGCGGAGAGGGCATCCATACTACTGCTTAATAATAAAACACTCAGAGTTGTTGCACCAGTTTTCCCACATTGGGTTTTTCCAGGGACGTTTGTCCAAAAATAACAGTGTCCCTTGTGTATTTGTCTCGTTCTATTTCAGTCCATGATCTATATGTATGTGTAGTCTGCAATAGGGTTTTCGTTGTTGTTTAAATAATTAAATAACTTATTGAATGTAAAGAACAAGTAGGAGATGATAAACCAGTGATTGCAGTAGGATTTCTGATGTGTAGATTTAGAAATTTTCACATGGTATCAAAGCATTGCAGATCATAGGAGACTGAAGACACCAGCCGAGAGATCCAGAGAATCTGTTGCATAAAAGCAGCTGCCCTGAGTGACAGCGCTATTTCAGAGGCAGAGGAGCAGTTGCAAGAGTGACGCAAAGGCTCACACAGTGCCTACGTCAGCATTTCGAGCCTGCAGAGGGTGACGCAGAGCCAGAGAGGAGCCCACACAGTGACTGCATCAGCTCTCTGGGCCAGCGCAAAGCCTGAAAGGTTTGAATCAGCCAATTGTCGAGGCTGGAGGAGCAGAGCAGATTCAATTTGAGGAGCTGGTGGGACGTTGTTTCTGTTGGTGCAGAACAGTGTCTGTGGAGACAGAGCCAAGGTAGAGGGAGTCACTGCCTTGACAGATTTCTAGCCAAAGAAATCTAGATCCGGGTTGTAGCAGCAAAGGAGGATTGGAAAGGAGTGATTCGACATTTGGCCGGAGGATTTCCGTGAAGGAAATCAAGACTCAGAAGGAGTCTAGAGGAGCTTGTTCCTTAGAGGGTTTCTTGCGCCAAATAAATCCAGATCCAAGTCTTGCTAGATTGACAGCAGGAGAGGGAGAAAGGAACTAGTCCTATTTTTTTAGCAGAGATGGCAGTGAATGGGTTGAGGGATCAGGACAGATTGGATGGAGCATCCAATTTTGTCATTTGAAAGGCCAGGATCCTGGCAATCCTAGACAAAAATCGAATCAAGGACTATGCCTTGAAAGTAGTTGTTGTTCTGATTGACGTTGATTCGTTAAAGAAGTATGAGGAGGCCCGGGCGAAGGCCAAGTGCATGATCTTAGATGGGGTCAAAGATCATGTAGTACCACATATTGGTGAGAAGGAAACAACAAGGGAGATGTGGGAGGCGTTGACCACCTTATACCAGGGCTCTTCCGTCCAACGGAAGATGCTATTAGAAAATCAGCTGAAACAGTACCAGATGCAGAAGGGAGAGGAGACCGATCCCTTCCTTCTTAGGTTACAAGGGATTCGTGTGGAAATTTCTAAGTCTGACACATCAGAAATCCCTACTGTATTATCTGGTTTATTACCTCCTACTCGTTCTTTCCACTAACAAGTTATTTATTAATATAAATACTGAAATAAACACAAATGTAGCTTTCACACATATATAGATCAACAACTGAAATAATTGAGACAACACAAGGGACATCGTTATTTTTGGACAATCGTCCCCGGAAAAACCCAATGTGGGAAAACCAGTGCAACAGATGAGGGTTTTATTATTATGTAGTTTTCTGAATACAACTAGGGTGCCAGAAATGGCTCACCCTTCAGAGATTTTCCTTGGCAGAAGTACCTTGCTCCGGAGACAGATATTCCGACTGATCAGCAACCGAATGATGATTCCCATAGTGACTTTGATTGTTCCTCAACTGGACAGCAAAAGCTGCTCCAAGATTCTCTTTGGAACTGCGTCACCCTCTAGGGACTGCATCACACTTTATGGCTCTTCGTCTGCCTCTCAGCTCTCAGTCCACCCCACGAAAACACCACAACACAGCTCTTTCTACCCAGCGTCAGCTCTACTAGCCTCTGCGTCAACTCTGGCGGTCTCTGCATCAGCCTAGGCTACCTCTGCGTTGTCTCTTCGGCACTATCTCTCCCTCTCTGCTATGTATTCTTAGCCTTCTGTTGAACTGCCCCTCGCTCCAACAGATCACTAACTCGATTTCTCAGCAAACCCTGCCCCAGAAAATCAAATTGACTGATCAATTTTGGTGTGCCTCAAACTGACCCTCAAGCCTCCTCTTATACTTTTCTTGTTGACGATTCAGCAGCCAAGATTAAGTCCCTAATCAACGGCTAAGATTAGATTTGGCTTGATCCTCGTTATTTAGAACTTTTTCACCCATATTATATTAATACACATTAATATTTTAATTTTCCTAAGTTTAGACTTAGGGTCATATTAAAAATATTAATTATTTTAATATCTCTCCATCCGAGTAGAATTTCCCCAAATGATTTCTCAGTCTTGGAGATCTCATGTGCCTTAGCCTCTCCACCAATTTTCATGGCTAGAACAAATTCGATGCTACCAAAAATCAACACTCCCTCTTAGCGAGGAATGTGCTCTAGTAATGCTTCAACATAAAAACATCACACTGATCTTCCGCAACGGTATCTATGTTGATGCTTGGCCTACTGCCTCACATCCCCTGCACTGCTGCTTCCTGTACTGCTGCCCATGACACTGCCACTGCCACTACTACATCTATACTGCAGCTCCCTCTCAACATGGTGCCCATGTTGCCCCTAGTACTGTCACTACTAACTATTGCATTGCAGCTCAATTACCGAGAAGTAAGTAACTGACTTCCACCAAACACTGACATCCCAGTCAGTCTGGAAGCCTCGTGATGCTGAAACTGCCTCTGCTACTAACGCATGTTCCCTCTGTTGCCACTGCGCTACTGCAAACACATTTGTGCCTCTCGCACTGCTGCAACGTCTGCTGCGCTACTACAGTGTTATGAAACCAGCTCACAAAAAGATAGAAAAGATAGATCAACGACTTAAAAATCAGCCTCTTCGAGGGGGCAACCTCCTTTACATTACAAAAATGAACAATTCTTGGATGATACAAATGACAAGGCCTCCTTTCTATATATAGGAGTCTATGGGGTCCTAATACAATCAAAGCCTACATAACAATAATATTGTATAGGCACAACAATAACAATAGTGGGATTCTATGGGGCATAATAATAACAACATGGGGACTATATGGGCATAATAATACAATAAGGGGGTTGCACTAATAACAATAAGGGGTTACACTAGTAGTATAGGGACCTAACATGCCCCTCTCCTTCAAAAAGTGTTGTCCCCAACGCTTGAGCAGTTTTGGATGCTTCTATATAAAATTCTCATCCTCCCATGTGGAATCTTCAGTGGGTAAGTTCTTCCACTTGATGAGATACTCTAAAATTGATCGATTTCGTAGTTGTCGAGTTCTTCTTTCCGTGACTTCTTCAGGTTCCACTATGATTTTTCCTTCCTCGTCAAGTTCCAACAATATTGTTTGAACTGGCAGTTTGTCACTTATAACCTTCTTTAAGCATGAAACATGGAAAACTAGGGGCCTCAAGACAATGCAGGAAGCTCCAATTTGTATTCCATAGTACCAATCTTTTGCATCACCTTGTAAGGACCATAGTAATTTGGTGATAATTTATTATCCTTCTTAGCTTGCTTGAGGGACATTTGTTTGTATGGTTGTAGCCATAAAAATACCCAATCGCCTACATCAAAACTTCTTTTACTGCGATGTTGATATGCCTGTTGTTTCATTCGATTCTGCACCAAAGTGGGGTTATCCTTTAAAAGTTGGAGAACTTGTTGTTGATGCTCAATGTGATCTTTCACTGCTTGAACCTTTTTCTTCTTGATATGTCCTTCTATCTTGAGAGTTTGAGGAGTGGTAATTCCTGCCAATGCATTACAAGATATGGTCGGATTCATTTCTTCTTTCTCTGGGGTTGGTTCTTGGTGTATATCCTCTTCTTTTGACGTTTCTTGATCCTTTTCTTCCTCCTCTTCACAGTCTATGTAAAATAATTTTTCTCAGTACACTTATGATCTTTAGTGTATTTGCTATGACAACTGTAACAAAACCCTTTTTCTCTTTTTTCTTCTAATTGTTGTGGTGTAAACCATGTAGGTTGTGGAAGGCTAGGAGCAAAAACACTTCCATATTTATAATTGTGAGTAGTAGGATTCCTTGTTTCCATAATTCCGCTTTCAATTTTTCTTGCCAACCTGAATGCCTTCTTCAATGAATCAAGTTCCCAGAGATGAACCTCATGTTGAATGTTATCCTTTAAAGTCTCGATGAAGACAACAATAATTTGCTTCTCTAGAATATCATTTACCCTTATATTCAATTTTTGGAAGTCCTCAATGTGCTCTGTCATTGAACCCTTTTGTTTGAGATTTATCAATTGGCTAAAGAAGGTGTTTCTCTTTGTATCCTCATAATGTGCTATCATTTCCTCCATGAAAATTGACCAAGTGACAAGGGGTTTACGAGAAAAAATCCCTTTATACCATCAAAATTGATTCGGTTCTAAATATAAAGATGCAATACGTAACTTTTGTAACAATTGCACATCATGTAGATCAAAATATTTCTCCATCTATTGTATCCATGTTATGGGATCCTTGCCATCAAACTTCCTCATATCGATCTTTTTCTTGATTTTAGGAACTTAATCTTGAAACAAATGTAACTCTGTAATTTCGGATTTCCAAGTTCTGAAATTGCGTCCGGTGGTAGCTCTCTGAGTCCTCTTTCTAACCGCACTAGTCTGATCAATATTGGATTCTTCAAGAAAGAGTTATGCCAAATCTCCTACGATAACTTGATTATAGAGTGGTTCAATAGAGCGAACATGTACGACCTTCCACGTCTAACTATTTCGACCTTCGGACCTGAAAACGATACACAACACACTACAATCCATTCTCTTTCTGTAACTTCTTACGAAATTTCAATCCGATGCCCAGCGAGAAAGTTATGGCAATTTTCCCAAGGCCGTTTGTTTTGGATGTAATTCGGGAGCCTGCAAAAACCCTAAATGTCTTGGACCATATCTCCAAAAATATACCGAAACAAGATTTGAAATTCGGGCCCGAGCTTGATCAAGATTTCGGCTCAAATGGGTTTTAATTTCAAAGTCTGAAACTTCGTAGAAACAAAATTATAGCGAAAATGTCACGATGACTTGTTTGAGATGGAATTCTGGAGCTTGCAAAAACCCTAACTTCCTCAGATCATATCTCCGAAAATATAGCGAGACAAGATCTTAAATTCGGACCCGAGGTTCAGAACGATTTCAAATCAAATGGGTGTTTTTTTAGCTTCTGAAACTTTGTATAGAAAATGTTATATTGAAAATTCCACGATGACTTGTTTGGAGCAGTGAAACCCTAGAATCCAAAGCTCTGATACCAAATGTTATGAAACCAGCTCACAAGAAGATAGAAAAGATAGATCAACAACTTAAAAATCAGCCTCTTCGAGGGGCAACCTCCTTTACATTACACAAATTAACAATTCTTGGATGATACAAAAGACAAGGCCTCATTTCTATATATAAGAGTTTAAGGGGTCCTAATAC
This sequence comes from Pinus tabuliformis, assembly GCA_031772625.1. Lineage (NCBI taxonomy): Eukaryota > Viridiplantae > Streptophyta > Pinopsida > Pinales > Pinaceae > Pinus > Pinus tabuliformis. Next base: position 119,496,262 of record CM062810.1, on the reverse strand, counting down.
AAGCGGAGCTTATATAACAATAATATTGTAGGGTCACAACAATAACAATAGTGGGCTTCTATGGGGCATAATAATAACATGGAGACTATATGGGCACAATAATACAACAAGGGGGTTGCACTAATAACAATAAGGGGTTACACGAATAGTATAGGGACCTAACATACAAACTTTTGCACACTAGCCTTGCCTTGCTACTACACCACACTTTGCTCCACCTGACATCTGTCATCATGCTACTGTCGTTAAGGGCTCCCGTAGCCGGATGTGATCCAAGAGTTTGGGCACCTCAAGGATCCTGCGCCTAGTATGTAGTCCTCCTGACTACAACTCGATGTCACACCACCTCTTCTCTAGAGGTGCATGAGCACTCATGGCACAATCGTCATCAGTGTCGACCTCTTTCTCCGCCTTAGCTGGAGCTGCCTTTGAATCGGAAGTTTCTCCCTTGCCTTTCTTCCTGGGGCACTGAGATGAATAATGTCCCAGCTCCCCACAATTGAAGCACTTGACCTTGGATATATCCTTCTTTTTCCTCTTTCCTTGTTGTCCCGCAGATGCTAGAGCCGCATCCTCCTCCTCCTCTTTCTTGACTCGAGCTCCCTTACCACTACTCCCTGCCTTGGTCATCATCCTGATCTCTTCCTATCGAAGAGTTGCCCACATCTCTTCCCAACCGGGAAGAGTAGCCCTACCCAAAATACTTCGGACAAATGTCTCCCACTGCTCGAAGACTGCATTCAGGGCAGTCCTGACCATAAACTCTAGATCCGGTGTAGACCCCACAGAAGTAAGTTGGCCGCGAATCTCCTGCAACCTGAGAAGGATTGGATCTATCTACTTTACCTTATGCATCTGATATGACCTCAGCTAATTCTCCAATAGCATCTTCCGTTGCACGGAAGAGCCCTGGTATAAGGCGGTCAGGGTGTCCCACATCTCCTTTGCTATGTTTTTCTCAGCAATATGTGGTATGACATGATCTTTAACCCCATCGAGGATCATGCACTTTGCCCGCGCCATCGCCTCCTCATACATTTCATTCTCAGCTAGGTCAACTAGGATAGCCACTACTTTCAAGGAAAAGTCCTTGATGCGATGTCGATCCAACACTGCCAGGATCCTGGTCTTCTAGATGACAAAGTTGGAAGCTCTGTCCAACCTGTCGTGATCCCTCAGTCCGTTCACTGCCATTTCAGCTCCTCTTCTGGACTCCCTCAGAGTCTCGACTCCCCTCCTGGAAATCTCCCTCTGAGTCTTGATTTCCCTCCTGGAAATCTTTTGGCCAGCTGTCGAACCGCTCCTCTCCAATCCTCCTTGCAACTGCAACTCGGATCTGGATTCCTTAGCTAGAAATCTGTCGAGTAGTGATTCCCTCTACCTTGGTTCCGTCTCCTTGGAAATTGTTCTGTATCGACAAAAACAGCGTCCCACCAGCTCCTCAAATCACAATCTGCCCACAACTCCCCAAGCCCTGGCAAGTGAAGAAACTGAGCCTTTCACGCTTTGTGAAATCCCGACAAAGGCTGAATCTACTCCTCCGACCAACTGTGTCAATCCAACCTGGCTGAGCAGAATGACGTGGCTCTTCGTGAGCCTTTTTTGCCTCTCTCTGCCTCTACGTTGGCCTTTCCCTTGGCTTGAAATGATGACGCAGGCTCTGCGTCACTTCTTCTCTTGATGCTTTTGCTCTGGAGCAACGCTGTCTCTCGAGACCGCTGCTTCTGCTGCAAATTTTCAGATTTCTGCTGGTGTCTTTAGTCCTCCTATGATCTGCAATTGCTCTAATACCATGTGGAAATTTTCAAGTCTAACACATCAGAAATCCCTACTGCATTATGTGGTTTATTATCTCCTACTTGTTCTTTCCATTAACAAGTTATTTGTTAATATAAATACTCAAATAAACACAAATGCAGCATTCTCACATATACAGATCAACAACTGAAATAACTGAGACAACACAAGGGACACTGTTATTTTTGGATAATCGTCCCCGGAAAAACCCAATTCGGGAAAACCAGTGCAGCATATGAGGGTTTTATTATTATGCAGTTTTCTGAATACAGCTTGGGTGCCAGAAATGGCTCACCCTTCAGAGATTTTCCTTGGCAGAAGTACCTTGCTTCGGAGACAGATATTCCGCCTAATCAACAACCGGATGATGATTCCCCCAGTGACTTCGACTATTCCTTAGCTGGACAGCAAAAGCTACTCCAAGCTTCTCTCTGGAACTACGTCACCCTTTATGGCTCTGCGTTTGTCTCTCAGCTCTCAGTCTACCCCACGAAAACACCACAGCGCAGCTCTTTCTGCCCAGCATCAGCTCTGCTAGCCTCTACGTCAGCTTCTCGGCCTCCTGCGTCCTCAGCACTGGCCCACCAAGCCTCTGCGTCAGCTCTATCTGTCTCTGCACCGGCCCAGGCTGCCTTTGCGCTGTCTCTTCGGCACTATCTCTCCCTCTCTACTATGTATTCTCGGCCTTCTGCCAAACTGTCCCTCACTGCAACAGATCACTAACTCGATTTCTCAGCGAACCCTGCCCCAGAAAATCGAATTGACTGATCAATTTTGATGTGTCTCCAACTGATCCTCAAGCCTCCTCTTATACTTTTCCTGTTGATGATTCAACAGCCGAGATTAAGTCCATAAGCAATGGCTACAATTAGATTTGGCTTGATCATCATTATTTAGAACTTTCTCGCCCATATTATATTAATACACGTTAATATTTTAATTTTCCTAAGTTTAGACTTACGGTCACATTAAAAATATTAATTATTTTAATATCTCTCCATCCGGGTGGAATTTCCCCAAACGATTTTTGGGACTTGGAGATATCATGTGCCTTAGCCTCTCCACCAATTTTCATGACTAAAGCACATTCGATGCTACCAAAAATCAACAATTCTCGACTAGTTGACTTCCGTGGGGTCTACACCAGATCCTGGGTTCATGGTCAAGACCACCCTAAATGCAATCATCGAGGACTGGGAGACTTTTGTCCAAAGTATCTTGGGCAGAGCGACTCTCCCCAGTTGTGAGGAGATGTGGGCAGCTCTTCGACAAGAAGAGCTCAGGGCGTTGACCAAGACAGGCAGTAACAGCAAGGGAGCCCAAGTTAAGAAGGAGGAGGAGGAGGATGCAGCTCTCGCATCATCGGGACAACAAGGACAGCAGAAGAGAAAGAAGAAGGACAGAAACAAGGTCAGATGCTTCAATTGTGGGGAACTGGGACATTATGCCACTCATTGCCCCTGGAAGAACGGCAAGGTGGAGGCTTCTGACTCAAAGGCTGCTCCAGCTAAAGCTGACAAGGAAAGCGAGGATGACGATTGTGTCGCGAGTGCTCATGCACATCTGGAGACGAGGTGGGGCGACATGGAGTTCTAGGCTAGAGGACTACATGACGGGCAAGATCCTTGAGGTACCCAAACTCTTGGATCACATACGGCTACGGGAGCCCTTAACGACAGTAGCAAAATGACGGGTGTCGGTTGGAGCGAGGTGTGATGGAGCGACAGTGGCAGAGCTAGAGTGCCAAAGTCTGAGGCAGCGCAGTGGATGTTGTAGCAGTGAGAGAGGCGCAGAGAAGTTTGCAGCAACGCAATAGCAACAGAGGATCAGCACAAATTAGCAGTAGAGGTAGCTTCAGCATCATAAGGCATCCAGACTGACCAGCATGCCAGTTCTTGGGTGAAGTTTCAGTTGCTTACTTCTCAACAACTTAGTTGCAGTGCAGCAATTAGAAGTGGCAGTGCTTTGGCTAGCATGAGGCAGCGTGTTGAGAGGGAGTTGTCGTACAGATGTAGCAGTGGCAATGGCAGAGTCATGGCCAGCAGTATAGGAATCAGCAGTGCAGTGGATTAAGCGCAGTAGGCGCAGCATCAGCAGCACAGAGGACCGATGCAATGGATCAGTGTAGTACTTTTATTGAGAAGTGTTACTAGAGCACATTCCTCGCTAAGAGGGAGTGTTGATTTTGGGTAGCATCGGATGTGCTCTAGCTCTGAAATATTGTGGAGGGGCTAGAACACGAGATCCCCAAAACCCAGAAATCGTTTGGAGAAATTCCACCTAGATGAAGAGTTATTAAAATAATTAATATTTTTAATGGGTTCCTAAGCCTAAACTTAGGAAAATAAAATTATTAATGGCTTATAATAAGAATATGGGTGAGAAACTTCTAAGTGACGAGGATCAAGTCTGTTTTAATCTTAGTTGTTGATTAGGGACTTAATCTCGGTCGTTGATTCATCAACAGGAAAAGTATAAGAGAAGGCTTGAGGGTCAGTTGAAGACACACTTGAGAGATCAAAGAGTTCGATTTTTCTGGGGCGAGGTTTGCTGAGAAAATCGAACAAGTGATATGTTGCAGCAGAAGGGCAAGGATAGTTGATGTCGGACGATCTTCTCCGGGACATCGAATACACAGCAGAGAGACGCCAGAGGAGGCAGCGCAGACCTTGGGAGGCTGACGTTGGGCCAGGAAGGACCCACGCATTTCCAGTGAAAGGGAAGAGCCACCCTTCAACAAAAATCCGAATTCAGCTTGGGGAGCAGCAAAATCTGGCAGAAGGCTGACGTCAGAGCTTTAGGAGGCAGAGGAGGTAGTGCTGACGCAGTGTCCCAGTTTGCTCCACGCGGCTACTGCATAGGGGCAGCGTAGTTGTAGCCGGGGACGATCAGTCCAGTTGTCGGAACGAAGAGATTTTTTCTGGGTGAAGTGACGTAATCTCACTTAGTTTTCTGCCAGTATATTTTTATCTCTGTAACTGGATCGCCGATAGGGCATCGAGAGTGTATTCAGAACTACTGCTTAATAATAAAACCCTCAGAGTTGTTGCACCGGTTTTCCCATATTGGGTTTTTCCAGGAACGTTTGTCCAAAAATAACGGTGTCCCTTGCGTATTTGTCTCGTTCTATTTCAGTTCATGATCTATATGTATGTGTAGTCTACAATAGCGTTTTCATCGATGCTTAAATAGTTAAATAACTTGTTGAATGTAAAGAACAAGTAGGAGATGATAAACCAGTCATTGCAGTAGGATTTATGATGTGTAGATTCAGAAATTCTCATAGAAGAAGGCTCATAGAACCTATAGGAACCAGGGTGATGGCCATGATGATGGGGTAGAGCTCATATATTAGCTTTTGCCCACGTGCTAAATGTATTTGTCCCGGCCATTTTTTGCATCTTGTGGTACATTTTCTTGTTAATTGTGGCCATATATGCTTTTAAATTTCTTTTCAGCTGCATCAACCTCCAAGCATCATTCCAAGCCATGACCCCAAGGTGTGGGCAAGGGGAAGGGGCAAGCTAACCCTATGTGGACCCAATGGAGAAATGTGGACCCAAGCGGGAGAAATGATGGATGGGGTAATAATGAAAGGAAAGAGGATAATATAAGCGGATAAGGGAGCGGGACCATGCAACCAAATTTGGGGTTCCCGTGAAATACCATTTGGGGTTTCCGGGAATGTTTGTCCAAAAATAACGGTGTCCCTTGCGTATTTGTCTCGTCCTATTTCAGTTCATGATCTATATGTATGTGTAGTCTACAATAGCGTTTTCATCGATGCTTAAATAGTTAAATAACTTGTTGAATGTAAAGAACAAGTAGGAGATGATAAACCAGTCATTGCAGTAGGATTTCTAATGTGTAGATTCAGAAATTCTCATAGAAGAAGGCTCATAGAACCTATAGGAACCAGGGTGATGGCCATGATGATGGGGTAGAGCTCATATATTGGCTTTTGCCCACGTGCTAAATGTATTTGTCCCGACCATTTTTTGCATCTTGTGGTACATTTTCTTGTTAATTGTGGCCATATATGCTTTTAAATTTCTTTTCAACTGCATCAACCTCCGAGCTTCATTCCAAGCCATGACCCCAAGGTGTGGGTAAGGGGAAGGGGCAAGCTAACCCTATGTGGACCCAATGGAGAAATGTGGACCCAAGCGGGAGAAATGATGGATAGGGTAATAATGAAAGGAAAGAGGGTAATATAAGCGGATAAGGGAGCGGGACGATGCAACCAAATTTGGGGTTCCCGTGAAATACCATCCCTGGAACCAAATGGTTAGTAAAAGAGATCCCACGAGACTAGAATCCAAGGTTAATTCCTAAAAGGTGTCTAAGGGACAGAAGCACAGACCTAGCCCATTATTTCCACCAAATACTCCCATTAATCCATGCACAGAAGTGTCCATGATAAGAAAACTACAATACTCAATTTCCAAATAACAAGGCATACCTTTAGATTTGGGAGGCCCACCTTCAAACATACGATCATGGTAGATGGTAGAGGGACCACATGGCTAGCTTATGCAGCGGAGAAGATGGCAAAATGAGCTAGTTGGTGGCTGCAAGGGGTTGATGGCTGCTGGCTAAGGACCATCTTGGAGAAAAAAATCTCCTAGGGATATTACCCACAAAATGGTGGGTAACGCAACCCTTTGTTGACCCTTTTGTTGAGAAATCAATGCTAGCAGAATTAGGGCTAGATTTATCTTCCTTGATAATTACTTGTGAATCATGTTTGCTTCTTTTATATCTTTCTTCTATTATCTTTCATCAAGCTATTACCAAATTATGTGTGTATGAAGATCACAAGAACAAGAGACACAAGACGTAGGCACTTTGTCAAGGCAAAACTCCTATTTAGGGGAAAACCCAGACAAACTTCTTCCTTCAGTGATTAAGACAAGATAATCCAAGACTCTTCAACCTACACACAAACCTCCTCCAACCACCAAGTCAGCCCTTCCTTCCAACAACTTCGATCTAGATCTTCGACCTTGCAGCAGCAGCACTTCAACCCAACAAATCCAGAATTTCGACCTCCCAGCATCAGAATCTTCGACCCAGCACTTTCAGAATTTTGACCCTCCCAGCAGTAGAACTTCGATTCAGCTAATAGCACAGTAACTTCCCATAAAAGAGAGAGAGAGATAGCCCAGAAACTTCGACTTGTACTTCTTCCTTCTTCCCCTTGAACTTTGCACTTTTTCTACACTTCCCTGATGTGTATTGAACTTGTTGAGTTGATGTCCAAATAGATCGAATTGCTCTTTTGTATATATAGTCGCTTTTGTGGGTCGAATTGTCCTCTTGTAGGCTGACTTTGTCAGGTTAGGGCCAACTTGGTGTGGAGGTGACAAAATACATTTTCGACTCAATAGTAATTCTTTTTACATGATACAAAAGCCTAAGAAAGGTCTCATTAAATGGACAATGACTCATTATAAACCTAGAAGTCCACAATGAGGACTTTGACCTATAAAACGACCCAAGCATCAAACCCATGCTTTAATAAGTCGTAATAAAAATTTATTTTTCATGTTTTGACCCATATAAATATGAAAATCCAACCTAGTTACATTCTTCAACACTCCCTCTTAACTAGGGACGTATTCATAATTTACACATATATATACAAGGAAGATCTCAAAACACAAGAACTACGAAGAACTTCAGCACAGAAGGTGCCACGGACTAGATTCCTGACCAGCGCAATCTATACGGGTGGGACTAAGATGGACTAAAGCTTTTAGCCTCTCTAGGTACCATTGGGCTTACTGGCTAACCATCAACCCAGGGATCTAGGTGCATAATATAAGGTTAGAGCTCTATGACCAACGCCACCCTCCCTACTTTGGGATCTAGACATCAACACATATGTCGGCCAAATGTCATCCCAAGAATTTTGTATCACACAAGATGCCTCCTCAAGTCTCTTCCAAACACCTTTCGATAATGAAATCAGTAATATCAACCAAACCAAGCATGCTTCTCAAATATTCAAACTTCTTATTAGGAAGAGAATTTGTCAACACATCAGCGACCTGTTCGTCGGTCAGAACATATTGTAGCTTCACAATCCCATCTTGTACCAAACTTCTAATATAGTGGTACTTATTGTTGATATGCTTCGTCCTTGCATGGAACACGGGATCTTCAGACATCTTAATGCTGCTTTGATTATCACAATTTATCATTGTAGGACTTAAAGGTTTCTCAAACAAATATGACATAAGCTTCCTTAACCATACAACCTCCTTTCCTACTTCACATGCAGCCACATACTCAGCTTCAATGCTACTTAAAGCAACAGGATCTTGTTTTCTACTCATCCATGAAATCATTGCAGATCCCAAACTAAAACATCCAACAGTAGTGCTTCTTCCATCGGTCTCACTACCACCCCAATCAGAATCTGTAAAACCTGTTAGCTTGACTTCCTTGCTATCATACTTTAGGCAGTGATGAATAGTGCCTCATAGGTATCTCAATATATGCATGGCAACTATCCAATGATCATGATGAGGCTCTAACTGAAATTGACTAAGAATATTCAAAGCAAAACATATATCTAGTCTAGTGTTTACTAGATACATCAGAGAACCCACCAACTTTCTATAGTAGGTCAGATCTATGAGACTTGAGTCAAAGCTTCTTAACTTCTTGAGATTGGTGATCATAGGAGTCGTCATGGGCTTGGAATCCATCATACCGAATTTATGCAACAACTTAATAATATACTTTCCTTGCCACAAATAAATCTCCCCAGGTTTTTGCCATACTTTCAATCCTAGGTAATAATGCATTGGACCCAGATCCTTCATCTCATATTCGGTTGCCAACATCTTCTTGCATTCTTGTATCCTTTGCTCTACACCTGTAATAAATAGATCATCCACATATAGTAGAATAATGACTACCTCATTATCCACAACCTTGATATAGAGATTTGGATCAGCAGTACTTTTGATGAACCCAATTCTAAGAAAGTATGCATCCATTCTTGCATACCATGCCCTAGGGGCTTGCTTCAAACCATACAGGGCCTTCTTGAGTCTACAAACATGAGTGTCTTTGTCATTTATTTCAAAGCCTTCAGGTTGTTCAATGTATACTTCTTCATCGATGGTCTCATTCAGAAGTGTCGTTTTTACATCCATTTGATGGATATTCCATCCCATTGTTGCAACGAACTATTGATTTGGCATAGCATCAAATGTGCTCTAGCCATGAAAATTGGTGGAGAGGCTAAAGCACATAAGATCTCCAAAACCAATAAATGGTTTGGGCAGATTGTACCCGGTTTGGGAGATATTAAAATAATTGATATTTTTAATGGAGTTCCTAAGTCTAAACTTAGGAAAAATAAAATATTAATGGGTATTAATATAAAACTGGATTAGAAGGTTCCAAAAGTCATGGATCAAGCCAAATATAATCTTAGCCATTGATTAGAGATCTAATCTCAACCCTTTAAGGACCAACAGGAAAAGTATAAGAGGAGGCTTGAGGGTCAGTTGGAGAACACACCAGAGTGATCAGTGATTCGATTTTCTACAGCGGGTTTGCTAAGAGAAATCGAATCAGTGATCAGTGGCAGCGAGGGGCAGTGAGTACAAGGCAGAGAGACAGGGACAGTGCCGAGAGACCAGCGCAGAAGCAGAGAGAGGCAGACGCGGAGCCAAAGGGAGCCACGCAAAGGCAGTACACACTGTGCAGAGCCAGAAGGGCCTGCGTCATCCACGCAGAGGCTACAGGAGTCACGCAGAGAGCCAGAGAGGCTGCGCAAAGCCTCAGAAGGCTGACGCAAAAACCAGGAGGGTTGACGATGAGCTTCAGATTGTGCTGGAGAGGGACTTCGTGGAGCAGGCTTTCCAAATACCTGCTTCCGAAGAGAGGTATTGCTACCGTATTTTGTATCTCTGTCGGGTGAGCCAGTTTGGCACCCAGTGTACTCAGAAAAGAGTTTCTTAATAATAAAACCCTCAGAATTGTTGCACCAGTTTTCCCAAGTTGGGTTTTTCCGGAGACGAGTTGTCCAAAAATAACGGTGTCACTTGTGTGTTTTCTATTTCTTTCGGTTGTTGGTCTGTAGATGGTTGAGACTGTATTGTGTTTATTTCGATGTTTTTAAATAACTTGTTCGTAATTAACAAGTAGGAGAAATAAACCAGAAGAATACAGATAAAATTTCTAATGGTTAGACTTAGAAATTTCAACATGGTACCAAAGCGTGGTTGCAAATCACAGGAGAGCTGAAGGCATCAGCTAAGCAGAGCATTTGCAGCAGAATCAGCTGTCTCGAGTGACAGAAGTTGATCCTTGCAGAAGTGACAGAATAAGGGTTGACGCAAAGGGACTGTGTCATCAGTCCAGGCTAGAGAGAGGCCAGCACAGAGGCTGAGGAGGGCAAAAAGAGGCTCACGCAGAGATCAAGAGGGTTGACGCAGTTGGCTGAGGGAGTTGTTTTGCCAGTTTCAAGATTGCACAGAGCCTAGAGGCTCAGTCCTTCAGTTGTTGGGGCATAGGAAGCTGTGGGCAGTTTGCGGGAGCGAAGCTAGTGGGGTACTGTGGGCAGAACAATACCTAACAGGGCAAAACTAAGGTAGAGGGAGTTGCTACCAAGGCGTATTTCTAGCCAAGGAATCTAGATCAGTGTTGCAGGTGCACAGAAGATCAGAGAGGTGCAACTTGACGATTGGCAGGAGGATTTGCAGAGGGGAAATCATGACTCAGAGGGAGTCTAGCAGAGAACTTCCAGGCGGGAAGTAGAGAGACTCAGCAGGAGTCGAAGAGAGAACTTCCAAAGGGAAGTAGAGAAACTCGAAGGAGTCGACAGAACAGCAGAGATATGGCCATGAATGGGCTGAGGGATCAAGACAAGCTAGACTGGGCGTCCAACTTTGTGGTCTGGAAGGCTAGGATCCTGTCAATTCTAGATAGACATCGCATCAAGGCCTTTGCCTTTAGAACAATGGTGATCCCAGTTGACCCGAATGATAAGGAGAAGTACGAGGAGGCAATGGCCAAGGCGAAATGCATCATCCTTGATGGGATCAAGGATCATGTGGGCCAACATATTGTCAAGAAGGAAACTGCAAAGGAAATGTGGGACGCCTTGAAGAAGTTGTACCAGCATACTTCCGTGCAAAGGAAGACGTGACTTGAGAATCAGTTGCGGTCATACCAGATGCAGAAGGGGGAGCAAATAGATCACTTCCTCGGTCGGTTGAAGGAGATCCGGGACCAACTGACTTCCATAGGGGCCACGCCGGATGAGGAGTTGCTAGTGAGGACCTCTCTAAATGCAATCTCCGAGGAGTGGGAGACATTTGTCCAGAGCATTTTGGGCAAGGAAAATCTTCCAAATTGGGAAGAATTGTGGACGACTCTTCGCCAAGAAGAGATCAGACAACTGAGCAAGATGGGAAGTAGCAGTAAAGGAGTCTATATCAAGAAGGAAGAGGTAGAAGATGCAGCTCTGGCATCTGCAGGAAAGCAAGAGAAGAGGAAGAAGAAGGACTTCTCCAAGGTCAAGTGCTTCCACAGTGGGGAACTAGGTCATTAAGCGAACTAGTGTTCGAGGAAGAAGAACAAGGGAGAGGCGTCTAACTCTAAGGTAGCACCAGCAAAGGCAGAGAAGGAGGTCGAGGAGGATGACGATTGTGCCATGAGTGCTCATGTACCTCTGGAGAAGAGGTGGGGAGACATCAAGTTGTAGTCAAGAAGACTACAGGCGATGAGGGGTAGGATCCTTGAGGTACTCAACCTCTTGGATTATACCTTGCTACGGGAGCCCCGAAGAGAGAGTAGCAGGATTGGCGGATGTCAGTAGAAACAGATGCAGATGAAGCGGCAAGAGTGTTATAGTGCAAGAGTCCCTGGGCAGCGCAAGTCTAGCAGGCTGCAACAGTGCAAGGCAAGGAGAGTGTTGCACCAATGCAGGATGGCACAGAGAGATGTGCAACGATGCGAAATGCAGGGAGTTGTTGCAACAGTGCAGAGGTAAGTAGAGGGAGCACTTGTTAGCGACAGAGAGAGCTTCAACATTGGGAGTGTTTCTAGCCTGACAGGGATGTTAGAAGTTGGGAGGATCAATTACTTACTTCTCAATAACCGAGTTGCAGTGCAGTAGCGATTAGCAGTAGCATGATGCAGCATGATGAGAGGGGGTTGCAGTGCAGATGCAGTGTTGGGAGAAAGGACCAGAAGCAGCACGGATGCAGAGGGAGCTGCCATACAGATGTGGCAGTGGCAGTGGTAGGGCCATGGGCAGCAGTACAAGATGTAGCAGTGCAAAGGATGTTAGGCGGGGAGGCATAGCATTAGCACAAGTACCGGTGCCAGATAATCAGAGTGATGCTCAGTGAGGAGTATTACTAGAGCACAGTCCGCGCTAAGAGGTAGTGTTGATTTGAGGTAGCATCGAATGTGCTCTAGCCATGAAAATTGGTGGAAAGGCTAAAGCACATGAGATATCCAAGACCCATAAATGGTTTGGACAGATTATACCCGGTTTGGGAGATATTAAAATAATCAATATTTTTAATGGAGTTCCTAAGTCTAAACTTTGGAAAAATAAATATTAATCGGTATTAATATAAAACTCAGTTAGAAGGTTCCAAAAGTCATGGATCAATCCAAATCTAATCTTAGTCGTTGATTAGAGATTTAATCTCGGACATTGAAGGAACAACAAGAAAAATATAAGAGGAGACTTGAGGGTTAGTTGGTAACACACAAGAGTGATCAGTCATTCGATTTTTTAGAGCGAGCTTTGCTAAGAGAAATCGAATCAGTGATCAGTTGCAACGAGGGGCAGTGAGTACGAGGTAGAGAGGCGGGGAGAGTGCCAAGAGACCAGCGCAGAAGCAGAGAGAGGCAGACGCAAAACCAGAGGGAGCCACGCAGAGGCAGCAGAGACTACGCAAAGCCAGAAGGGCATGCGTCATCCACGCAGAGGCTGCAGGAGTGACGCAAAGAGCCAGAGAGGGTGCGCAAAGCCTCAAAAGGTTGACGCAGAGCATTTCAGGCTGACACAGAGGCCAGGAGGGCTGATGTTGAGCTTCAAATTTTGCTGGAGAGGGATTTTGTGGCACAGGCTTTCCGAATACCTGCTTCCGAAGAGAGGTATTGCTGTCGGATTTTGTATCTCTATTGGGTGAGCCAGTTTGGCACCCAGTGTACTCAGAAAAGAGTTGCTTAATAATAAAACCCTCAGAATTGTTGCACTGGTTTTCCCAAGTTGGGTTTTCCGGGGACGAGTTGTCCAGAAATAACGGTGTCACTTGTGTGTTTGTTATTTCTTTCACTTGTTGATCTATAGATGGTTGAGACTGCATTATGTTTATTTCGATGTTTTTAAATAACTTGTTCATAATTAAGAAGTAGGAGAAATAAACCAGAAGAAAACAGATAAAATTTCTAACGGTTGGACTTAGAAATTTCAACACCAACGAAACCAAATATCTTATATTAGTATATCTGTGAAAATTTGGAGACCCAAATTTCTACTACAGCAACTGATTAAGTATCTTCTATTTGTTAAATTACTGAACAAATTATTTACTGCATCCTACAACAAATACTGAAACTAATACACTGCAGCCTTCACCAATTAAATTAAATGCGGAAACAAGAAACTGAGCAAGAAAGAAATACACAACACATGACACCATTATTTTTGGACAAATGTCCCCAGAAAAACCCAATGTGGGAAAATCAGTGCAGCAGCCAAGGGTTTGTATTATTAAGCAGTAGTTTTTTTAATACAATTCGTTGGATGCCCAACTGGCTCTCTGATATAGAGAGAAATTGGCAAAAAGGTTAGTGAGATAAATCTCACACTATTCCCGGAGATTCGATTCTCATCAGGGGCTCGCTGACTAGCCCCACACTGCCTCTGCGCAACTTCTGTGTCAACCCTACGCAGAATTGCGTCACTCTGGTTGGGCTTTGCGTTAATCCCTCCGCTGACCTCCTGCTAACTGAAAATTCAATCTCCAGGCCTTCCAGTCTCACACCTCGGCTTTTTGCACTGAATCTCGTCTCTCCTAGCTGGAATTCGAACTCCCTCTAAAGCTCTGCACTGCCTCTGCGTGGCACACGCTACCTCACTGAACTGCTCTCTACCTTCTCTGCCTTGCACTCCCTAGATCTGAAAAGCTTCCTCCGGTCTACTATCCCTGCCCCTCACTGCAAGAAATCACCTTGATCAATTCTCTAGCAATTGCTGCACTCCCCTCTCTAATAAATTCGATCTCTTGATCTCTCTCCAATGTGTTTTCCAAATGCCCATCGAAGTCCTTATAATCCTCCAATTGAGTAATCAATGGCCCAGATTAGATTCTAATAAATGGCTCGGATCATTTGGACTCGATCTCCGTCTTCTTCTAGAAGTTTCACCGTCAATTTGATTAATACCCTTTAATTATTTTAATTTCCTAAGTTTAGACTTAGGCACCCATTAAAAATAATTAACTATTTTAATAAAACTATCTCCAGGTGGAATTTCCCAAAATGATTTATGGGTATTGTGGATACGTGTCCTAGCCTCCCTGCAAATTTTGAGGCTTAGAGCACATCCGATGCTACCATAAATCAACACTCCCTCTTAGCAAGGAATGTGCTCTAGTAATGCAACCTGCTGAAGCATCGCCCTTCTCTATAACATCTCCCTCTGCATTGCTGATGTCTGACATCGTTGCCCACCAACTACTGCGCAAATGTTGCAATTGTATTGTTGCTGACCCTACCACTGCCAACACTACATCTGTACTGCAACCCTCATAAGTTCTACATCTGTGTTGTTGCTAGCACTGCCACTGCCAACACTGCATTTGCCCTGCAACTGTTGTTGCTACTTCATCAACAACGGAAAAGCATCCAAAATTACTGAATAGGTGTTCAATGTGATGCATCTGTTCTTGGAATTTTGACTGCTGCTAGTCTCTGCGCTGACCCTCTGAAGCGTCTGCTTTAGTGTTGACTCTACATTATGCCAACTGCATTGCTGCCAACTCTACTCTGCATTTCTCAATCTTTGGCACTCCTAGACAATGCAATTGTCACTCCGACACTCCTCTACATCAACAGATCCTGGCCCATCCTGCTATTTCTGATATGGGCTCCCGTAGCAAGGTATTGATCCAAGAGGTGGACTCCTCAAGGATCCTACCCATCTGTAGTTATTTCAAACTATAGTACTAGATCACCCCACCTCTCCCCTAGAGGTGTCTGAGCAATCATGGCAAACTCCTCCTCGATCTTTGCAGATGCAACCTTTGAATCATGCTTCTCGTCTTTGTCCTTCTTCTTGAGAGGACACTGTGTAGCGTAGGGACCAAATTCACCACATCAGAAGCACTTGATCTTCGAGACGTCCTTTCGCCTCCTCTACTCCTACTGTGCCTTGGATGCAAGGGTTGCATTTTCTTCCTCCTCCTTGGGCTTCGTCCCACTGCAGTTGCTGCTATCAAGTTTGCACTTGACTAAGTCTCTCCTCGTCTCTTCCTGCTAAAGAACGGCACACATTCCTTCCCAATCTGGCAATCTCTCTCTTCCCAAGATACTCTAGACAAATACTCACCCTTCTTCTGAAACAGAACTCGGGGCTAGCCTCACCATCTCGATAGGCTGAGGTGTTGACCCCACAACTACCAACGAGTCTCGAATTTCCTAAAGCCTTGTCAGGAACAGATCAATGTGTTCCTCTTTCTGCATCTGCGTGGATCTCATCTTTTGCTCCAAGTACAATTTTCGTTGCTCGGAAGATCCTTCGTATAGCATAGCCAATGCTTCCCACATTTGTGGGGCAGTATCCTTGCTGGGAATGTGATACCCTACGTGATCTCTCACTCTGTCAAAGATCAATCACTTGGCCTTTGCCTTCTCACCCTTGTATTTCTTGAGTGGATCTAGATCTGTGGGTACAGCTACCACACTGTCAACATAGGTTTTGAGATCTTGCTAATTGCCATCTCTACCAACGAAATGTCATTGCGCAGCACTAAGCTAGCCTACGCACTCCTTGTTGGAGTTAGTAGATCTTCTCCTCTTTGTTTTTGCTCAGCAATAGAGAAATCAAATTCCCTCGCTAGGAATCCTCTGAGGAAGAAATTCCCTTAACAGTGTCTCCTTCTTCCTTCTGATGTTTTTCTGCCCCAGCAACTGCTGCAGAAAACTGCTCTGCGTTGATGCTTCTGCGTTGCTCCCTCTGACACTGGAAAACTTCGATCTGGAAATCTCTCTCTCTGTCGACTCACTCAGAGAGAGATTTTCCCATAAAAATGTTTCCCTCCTGGCCTAGACTGTGCAATCCCTCTGGGGATTCGATTCGCTGCCTATGCAATATTTCGATCACCCCCCTTCTCTTCAACGTTGGGCTCTTCAATCTGCTCCTTTGCTTCACCTGCGCCTGATACCATGTGAAAATTTGGAGACCCAAATTTCTACTGCAACAACTGATTAAGTATCTTCTATTTGTTAAATTACTGAACAAATTATTTACTGCATCCTATAGCAAATACCGAAACTAATACACTGCAGCCTTCACCAATTAAATTAAATGCGGAAACAAGAAACTGAGCAAGAAAGAAATACACAACACATGACACTGTTATTTTTGGACAAATGTCCCCGGAAAAACCCAATGCGGGAAAACCAGTGCAGCAACTGAGGGTTTGTATTATTAAGTAGTAGTTTTCTTAATACAATTCGTTGGATGCCCAACTGGTTATCCGATATAGAGAGAAATTGGCAAAAAGGTTAGTGAGAGAGAACTCACCTAATCAGGGGCTTGCTGACTGGCCCCACGCTGCCTCTGCACAGATTTTGCGTCAACCCTATGCAGAACTGCGTCACTCTGGCTGGGCTCTACATCGATCCCTCGGCTGATCTCCAGCTAACTAGAAATTCGATCTCCAAGCCTTCCAGTCTCACACCCCAGCTTTCTGCACTGAATCTCATCTCTCCTAGCTGGAATTCGAACTCCCTTTGAAGCTCTGCGCTGCCTCTGCGTGGCACTACATTGCCTCACTGAACTATTCTCTGACTTCTCAGCCTTGCACTCCCCAGATCTGAAAAGCTTCCTCCGGTCTACTATCCATGCCCCTCACTGCAAGAAATCACCTTGATCGATTCTCTAGCAACTGCTACACTGCCCTCTCTGAGAAATTTGATCTCTTGATCTCTCTCCAATGTGTTTTCCAAATGCCCATCGAAGTCCTTCTTATAATCCTCCAATTGAGTAATCAACAACCCAAATTAGATTCTAATCAATGGCTCAGATCATTTGGACTCGATCTTTGTCTTCTTCTAGAAGTTTCACCCTCAATTTGATTAATACCCTTTAATTATTTTAATTTCCTAAGTTTAGACTTAGGCACCCATTAAATATAATTATTCTAATAAAACTGTCTCCGAGTGGGATTTCCCAAAACGATTTATGGGTATTGTGGAATACATGTGTCCTAACCTCCCTGCAAATTTTGAGGCTTAGAGCACATCCAATGCTACCAGAAATCAACAATATCTTGCAGTAGGTGAAAAGGTTTCTTCATAGTCTATGCCTTCCTTTCGAGAGAAGCCCCTTGCAACGAATTTAGCTTTGTACTTGTCTATGTTTCCATCAACAGCGTGCTTGATCTTGTAGATCCATTTAGAGGTGACAATTGATTTGTCACTAAGTCTAAGAATGATTTCCCAAACCCCATTCTTCATGATGGATTGATATTCTTCCTGCATAGCCTTTTTCCATACTTCTTGATGAGCAGCTTCTTCAAATATAGTTGGTTCAGCTTCTATTAGTTTTGTCATGTATGCAACATATCCAGAATATCTTTTTGGTCTTTTGCTTTCTCTAAAAGCTCCTTTCGTAGCTCCATGTCCTTCGGCATCTTCAAGAGTAGCTTTTAACCAATTTCGCCTTTTCCTTGTGTCAAGTATGATCATAGGTTGAATAGGCTTACTTGGTCCCTCTTCTTCTTCTTGAATTGTAGTAACATTGTCGTGGTGCTCTTCTTCTTCGAATAGTGGTATGTCTTTGTCATCAGAATCAATAGGAATATATTTGGATCTTTTATAGGCATGATTTTCATCAAATATAACGTCCCTGATCACTTCGATATGTTTCCCTTCCTTGAGGTAGATTCTATATGCCTTTGAAGAAACACTATAGCCAACGAAAATCCCTTTAATGCTTGTAGAATCTAGCTTCTTTCATTTGTCCTTTGGAACATGGATATAGGCAGGACATCCAAAGATTCGGAGATGGTCCACACATGACTTCCTTGTGAATGCTTCTTCGGGTGTCATATTATCAAGGATTCTATGAGGACTTCTATTTTGTATATATACAACAGTCATTGCAACTTCTCCCCATAGAAATTTAGGAATGTCTTGATCAAAAATCATTGTTCGTATACATTCTTCAAGTGTTCTATTCTTCCTTTCTGCAACTCCATTTTGTTTGGGATTGTAGGGAACAATGAGCTCCCTCTTAATTCTTGCTTCTTTGCAATATGCAATTATTTATTTTGAAGTGTATTCTCCACCATTATCGGATCTCAAAGTTTTTATTCTTCTTTCGGTTAAGGTCTCTCCTTGAGACCTAAATTCCATGAAATTTTCAAATACTTCGTCCTTTGTTTCAAGTAGATAGAGCCATGTCTTTCTAGAGTGATCATCAATGAAGGTTACATAATAGAGATGACCTCCAAGTGATTTGTCAGACATAGGCCTATACACATCTAAATGGATAAGGTCCTATATTTCTTTAGACCTTGTGTTAAGTTATGGTATGTTTTATACTTATAACAGTTTACTTCTTTTTCTTATTATATTCCACCGATTAGCAATCACATGTACATAAAGTAAAGTGCAGATAGAACATTAAACGATCGACAGAAAACAAGCCAAGACAAGAGACACAAGATGTGGCGGCTAGCCAGGGACGAAACCCACAATGTGTGGGGAAACCCTTTGATCAAATCTTCTTTTATCTTCAATAATTCAGCAGAGAGAAATAGTACAATAAATCTGATTCATATCAGCAGTAGCAAACCCTAGATCAGCAGCATCAGCATTAGCGGCTTCATTATCAAACTAGGGCAGACCATATCTCACAAACCGACAGTCGGATTGACTTCATTCCACCACCAAAAGTTTCGGCTTCCAGAGGAGGTTCAGATGAACCTACAGCGCAGTTCAGATGAGGAGATCTTCTAGGCCACGCAAGTCAATCTTTACTTCTGCAGTTGCAGCTTCAGTTTCAGCAGTTTCCGGCTTCAAACTAGGGCAGTCAATATCCTGCAAACCGTTCGTCGGATTGACTTCATTCCACCACCAAAAGTTGCGGCTTTCAAAGGAGGTTCAGATGAACCTATAGCGCAGTTCCAAAGAGGAGATCTTCTAGGCCACGCAAGTCAATCTTTACTTTTGCAGTTGCAGCTTCAGTTTCAGCAATTTCCGGCTTCACATGTGTGAGAGAGAGAGAGACCCATTTCAGCGCAGTAGAGAAGAGACTCATATCTGCGCAGTAGAGAGAGAGAGATGTGATGAGATGAGTGAGTCCAAATGAGGAAAAGTCCTCTTATATTTATACACAACGTTGGTGGGTGAATAGATGCGACTGTTGGGCTTCTGAGCCTAGATGAGTTGTAGGTCGGCTTGATAATAATTCCATAATCAAAATAAATTCATATCTCCATGAATACTTATCGGAATTGGATGATCTTTATATCAATCTTACACCTCTCGACGAGAGGAATCTAATAAAAATATTATTAGCCATGAATAAGATGACCCACATGAAGTTTTGCCCTAGTTGCCAATTTTAACACTCCCTCTCAACCATGGAGAACTTCATCTGCAATCTGTCTATCGGTCGTTACTATTCATCCATCAAATGCACTACCTTGTACAGCCTGACCCTTGCCCTGCTATGCTCTATTTTGCCTGTTCTGCTTTGTCTTGTTCTGCCCTGCACCGATCTGTACTGTTTTGTTCTGTTCTGCTCTGCTCTTGCATTGTTCTGTTCTACTCTGCTTTTGTCCGAATTATGAAGAAGAAGAAATGATCGAGGATGTATCATACTGACTCAAAGTCAGTCTCAGAGTATGTACCACTGGTCCCAGACCAGTCTCAACCAACCCAAAGTCAGCGTCATAGTGAGTACAACCCCAATGGTCCCAGACCAATATCATCCTCCACTGACTCAAAGTCAGTCTCAGAGTATGTACCACTGATCCCAGACCAGTCTCAACCGACCCGAAGTCAGTGTCATAGTATGGTACAACTCCTACCACTGGTCCCAGACCAGTATCATTGATCCCAGATCAATGGAGGTCATCCTAGCGTAGGGAGTACGGTAGTTACAACGATGCGTCCATCGGTACTACTATGGTCCCTAACTTCATTTCCCTGCTCATTGATCAGATGAGAGGTACTTCCCATGAGTCCCAGACTGCATGGGTAGGATGCCTCGACAGGAGAACTAATCAATCCTGTCCTCACAGGAGAACACATCAATCCTGCTACAATTTCCATGGAGAACACATCAATCCAGGCCTCACAGGAGAACACATCAATCCTGCTACAATTGCCATGGAGAACACATCAATCCTGCTACAATTGCCATGGAGAACACATCAATCCAGGCTGCCATGGAGAACACATCAATCCAGGCCTCACAGGAGAACTAATCATCCTGCTACACAGGAGAGCGAATCATCCTGTTCCACAAGAGAGCGAATCATCTTGTCCCACAAGAGAGCGAATCATCTTGTTCCAGTGTGCACCACTAGGGGAGGGTGAGTCACCCTGTGGTCATATGTTGCTCCAGTAGGAACCACAAGCCCTCAGAGCTCCCAGAGCTCAATGTATGCAACATGTAGAACCCTTGTACAAGGGTTTCTTGCCGACTCCAAGTCGTTTGGGAAAATCACAGATTAGATCTTTCCTCGGGGCTTTGACAAGGTGTATCAACCTGTACATCATCTTAATGTGATGGAGCTTCCTTGCTCATCGACTTACCATATCCCAGATGATGTCTATCTGCTGGAGCAATTGACGAATACGGGATTCCTCAATAATCGAATCCCACCTCTGGTTGTTACAGAGAATCACAGTGGTATCCAATGTAAATCCAAACAGCTCACTGAAGAGCTTTCGCAACCAGACTGCCTCACATGAGGTTATGCTAGCAACAATATATCCTGCTTCGGCAGTGCTCAAAGCCACCGACTTCTGCTTCCTGCTCATCCAGGATATCGAAGCAAATCCCAAGGTGAAACAGTACCCGGAAGTGCTCTTACGGTCCACCACACTGCCTGCCCAATCAACATCAGTATATCCAAGTAGTCTCACATCTCTGGCAGTGTATCTTAATCCATGAGAGATTGTGTCCTGAAGACATCTCAGAAGATTCCTGGCATCAATCCAGTGAGGCTCAACCAAATATGAGCTCACAATGCTAACTGCAAAACATATGTTCGGACGGAGGTTCACCAAGAACATTAATGCGAATGAGTTTTTGAAACTCAGAGGCATTTCCCAAGTCTGGTCCGACATCACTACCATATAACTTCTAAAAGTTAAGATCCTCGAGGTAGTCACAGGCTTGCAGTCCATCATACCAAATCTTTCCAATATCTTTACCACATATTTTCCTTGAGATAGGAAAATTTCCCTTGGCTTCTGCCATACTTCAAGTCCTTGGTCCTTCATTTCAAATTCAGAAGCCATCTCCCTCTTACATTTGTGAATGAGAGGGTTTGCACCTGTTAGAAAGAGGTCATCCACGTACAACACCGATATGAGAGGCTTGTCATCTTCAACCTTAAAGTAAAGGTTAGGATCAACTTCACTCCTAGTGAATCCCAGCTTCATCAAGTAGCTATCGATCCTCTCATACCATGCTCGGGGTGCTTGCTTCAGCCCATAGAGAGCCTTCTTCAACCTGCATACATGAGTTTTTCTATCATAAATCTCAAATCCTTCAGGTTGCTCCACATAGACCTCTTCTTTGATAGAACCATGTAAGAACGCGATCTTGACATCCATCTGATGTAGGTTCCATCCTTGTGAAGCCACAAGGGCTATGATCAAGCGGATGGTCGTATATCTGGCAACAGGTGCAAATATCATAGTCTATACCTCCCTTCTGGGATAAACCACGAGCAACAAAATGAACCTTATACTTTTCTATACTTCCATTAGCTGCATGCTTTATCTTGTAAATCCATTTTGAAGTAACAATTGTCTTGTCCAGGGTCTGGGAACTACTTCCAGACATCATTCTCCATAATAGACCCATATTGTATGGTCATAGCATCCTTCCATAGTTAATGCTTGATGACATCTGAGAATGATGAAGGTTCATTTTGTATGATCGTGCTCATGATGGTCAGGTATCCCTGATACCTGTTAAGTTTCGTACTTTGATGGAAGGTTCCTCAGGGTGCAGTATGCCCTTCAGCATCATCAAGTATCCCCTTAAGCCATGAAGGCCTCTTCCTAGAAGAGGAAGGTTCATATGGAGGAGGATCAATCGGATCCATGGGTTCTTCTACATCAGGCATTGATTCATCATCCTTTTCTTTGGGTTCCCTGGTGTTGGCTTCTTGAGAGCTCCTCAAAGTCGGAAGATTGATCACCTTGCTGAGAGCCATATCTTCGTCAAAGGTGACATCATGACTAATTATGACTTCCCTTTGACCGGCTACATAGATTCTATAGCCTTTAGTATTTTCACCATAGCCCACGAAAATTCCCTTCTTTCCAGATGCTCCCAATTTATTTCTTTTCTCTTTCGGCACATGAAAGTATACAGGGCTTCCAAAAATTTTAAAATGAGAAACATCAGGTTTCTTACCGGTGAATTTTTCTTCAAGAGTCTTGGAACCCAATGCTTGATGAGGGCATCGATTTTGTACATATACGGCAGTGTTTGCAGCTTCAGCCCATAGAAACTTAGGAAGACTTTGATCATGTAGCATGGCCCGAACAGCTTCCATCATCGTGCAGTTCTTCCTTCTCACCACACCATTCTGCTCAGGAGTATGTGGTGTAGTAGTCTCCCTCTTAATGCCAACCTCAGGTATGCCTGAGTGAACCAATTGTAATATATCGGAGGTCTTGCTTTGGCTTGAGGGGAATGGTCCCCTTTTGAGCTTTCCTTCGGCACATCCTGGACATACACCTTCTTTCTCTACTCAGAATTCGGGCATCCCTGTCACCATCTGTCTTACATCGGGTAGAGCTTTGTAATGAAGGTGGGCAAACCTCCGATGCCAAAGTTCGGACTAAATAGTTGTGTCACAAGACATGACACCTAGCGGACTTCCATCGACCTGATATAATGAATCAACACTAAACCCAAGAGTAAAGGCATCTTTAACATTATTTTTCCATATACATACCTTGCCATCGCTGAAGGTTACCTTGTAGTCTTTGTCTTCCATTGCCGAGATGGACACTAGGTTCTTTTTGAGGTCAGGTGCATTTAATACATCTTGGAATTTCTAGTCTTCTTGAATGCTTGTCCTCTTCCTTGATTCCCAACTCTCCTCTTACCTTTGATGTTGAATTTTCCATTCCTTCGATTACCATGAGAGGGATTTTGATCATCGTCACGGTGAGAGTCCTTTCTATCAGGGCATTCCCTTGCATAGTGACCTGCTTTATTTCAAATGAAACATCGTCCTTTTGTTCCACCCTTAAATCCGCCTTTCTTTTCGATTTAGACCCAGAATTATTTCTTTTCTTAGCATGAGAAGAAAAAGCAGCAGGAGGACCTTTAGACAAGGGCATTTCCTGCTCTTCTACCCTTGTTTGTTCTTGAATGCATCTAGCCATTAATTCCTCGAAATTAGGAATTACATTATTGTTCAGAAGAGTAGTCCTAAACACATACCATTCAGATGGTAATCCTTTGAGAGTTGTGAGTGCCATTTCTCTGTCAGTAATGGTTTCCCCAATAGATAGGAGATCATTCTTGATCTCGGTGATTCTTAAGAAGTATGCTTGCATACTTTCATCTTTACCCTTCTTGATTTCCCTCAACTTATTTCTAAGAAACAAAACTTGATTTGCATCATTAACTTTAAATAAACTCACCAGTCTGTCGTAGATTTCTTTGGAGGTGTCTATATCAGAGATGTAGGCCACCAAGCGCTTGTCGATAGAGTCCCGGATGATCTTCTTTGTTTTGACTTCTCCATTTTTCCATTTTTTCCAGGCAGCAGCAAATGCATTTGATGAAGGCTCAACAATATTGCCTCTTACATGGTCCAGCACTCCTTGATCTTCAAGGGTTAGATCGATAGACATCTTCCATCCGTGATAGTCAGCTTTCTCACGGAGCTTCTCTTCGGCAGGAAAGAGTGTTGAGGACCCCATAGTTCTTTTAGGATAGCCTTGCCAATCTTCTCTTCAATGATTGCTCTTGCTCTTGCTCGGGCTTTGTCTTCACCTCAGCTCTGATACCATGTTAAGTTATGGTATGTTTTATGCTTATAACAGTTTACTTCTTTTTCTTATTATATTCCACCGATTAGCAATCACATGTACATAAAGTAAAGTGCAGATAGAACATTAAACGATCGACAGAAAACAAGCCAAGACAAGAGACACAACATGTGGCGGCTAGCCAGGGACAAACCCCACAATGTGTGGGGAAACCCTTTGATCAAATCTTCTTTTATCTTCAATAATTCAGCAGAGAGAAATAGTACAATAAATCTGATTCATATCAGCAGTAGCAAACCCTAGATTAGTAGCATCAGCATTAGCGGCTTCATTATCAAACTAGGGCAGACCATATCTCACAAACCGACAGTCGGATTGACTTCATTCCACCACCAAAAGTTTCGGCTTCCAGAGGAGGTTCAGATGAACCTACAGCGCAGTTCAGATGAGGAGATCTTCTAGGCCACGCAAGTCAATCTTTACTTCTGCAGTTGCAGCGTTAGTTTCAGCATTTTCCGGCTTCAAACTAGGGCAGTCGATATCTTGCAAACCGTTCGTCGGATTGACTTCATTCCACCACCAAAAGTTGCAGCTTTCAAAGGAGGTTCAGATGAACCCACAGCGCAGTTCCAAAGAGGAGATCTTCTAGGCCACGCAAGTCAATCTTTACTTCTGCAGTTGCAGCTTCAGTTTCAGCAGTTTCCGGCTTCACATGTGTGAGAGAGAGAGACCCATTTCAGCGCAGTAGAGAGAGAGAGATGTGATGAGATGAGTGAGTCCAAATGAGGTAAAGTCCTCTTATATTTATACACAACGTTGGTGGGTGAATAGATGCGACTGTTGGGCTTCTGAGCCTACATGAGTTGTAGGTCGGCTTGATAATAATTCCATAATCAAAATAAATTCATATCTCCATGAATACTTATCGGAATTGGATGATCTTTATCTCAATCTTACACCTCTCGACGAGAGGAATCTAATAAAAATATTATTAGCCATGAATAAGATGACCCACAAGAAGTTTTGCCCTGGTTGCCAATTTTAACACCTTGTTTCACTGCTTGTAAATGGTTTCCTTGTATTCTTTCCTAAGGCACATCCCTTGCATATTCCTTCATGATCTTCTTTAATATTGGGAATGCCATTTACCAATTTGTTGAGAGAGGGAATAACCTTGTAATGTAAATGTCCATATCTTCTATGCCATAGTTCAATGGGATTGATTTCCATGTGAACTAGGGCTTGAGGAGATGGTGTTAATACTCTATATAAACTTCCTTCACGAATTCCAATAACTCTAGCTTTATCAATGCTTGAATCTTTACCCCATGCCAGAACCTTCCCATCTACAAAAGCAACTCTATCACTTTTATCTTCTAAGCAAGAAATTGAAAGTAAATTATTTTTCAAACCTGGAACATATAGTATATTGTTGAGATGTAGCTTTGCTCCATTGTCCAGCTTTAAAGAAGTTGATCCCAGGCCTTTAACAACATAGCTTTTGTTGTCTCCCAATTCCACTGCATGAGAAGATTGTTCCTTTGATAGAGTATGAAGTTGTTTGCTATCTCCTGTCATGTGTCTTGATGCTCCACTATCAATAATCCATGCATTGTCATCATTGAGTGAACCTGTGAGTGCAGCCAAAAACCCTTTGTTTTTTACCACGTTGAATAAGTTGTAGATGATCCTTTTGATCCAACTTCCTGCAATGTTGAATCCCATTTTCAAGTATCTTATCATAGAGGAAGTATTCCTTTCTTTCAAACCAATAGAGTGATCTCCAATCTTTCCTGACCTTAGCTCTGAAACCATGTTGAGAAATCAATGTTAGTAGAATTAGGGCTAGATTTCTCTTCCTTGATAATTACTTGTGAATTATGTTAGCTCCTTTTATATCTTTATTATATTATCTTTCATCAAGCAATTATCAAATTATGTGTGTATGAATATCTCAAGAACAAGAGACACAAGATGTAGGCACTCTGTCAGGGCAAAACCCCTATCTAGGGGAAAACCTAGTCAAACTTCTTCCTTCAGTAGTTAAGACAAGATAATCCAAGACTCTTCAACCTAGACACAGACCTCCTCCAACCACCAAGTCAGCCCTTCCTTCCAGCAACTTCAATCTAGATCTTCGACCTTGCAGCAACAGCACTTCGACCTAGCAAATCTAGAATTTCGACCTCCCAACAGTAGAATCTTCAACTCAACACTTTCAGAATTTCGACCCTCCTACCAGCAGAACTTCGATCCAACAAATAGCCCAATAACTTCGCATAAAAGAGAGAGAGAGAGATAGCCCAGAAACTTCGACTTGTACTTATTTCTTCTTCCCCTTGAACTTCACACTTTTTCTGCACTTCCTTGATGTATATCGAACTTGTTGAGTTGATGTCCAAATAGATCGAACTGCTCTTGTATATATAGCCTCTTTTGTGGGTCGAATTGTCCTCTTGTAGGCCAACTTCATCAGGTTAGGGTTGACTTGGTGTGGGAGCAATAAAATACATTTTTGACTCAATAATAATTCTTTTTACATGATCCAAAGTCCAAGGGTCTCAGTAAATGGACAATGACTCATTATAAAACCTAGAAGTCCACAATGGGGACTTTGACCTATAAAATGATGACCCAAGCATGAAACCCATGCTTTAATAAGTCATAATAAAAAATTATTTTTCATTCTTTGACTCAAATATAAATATGAAAACTGAATCTAGTTACATTCTTCAACACCTTCTAGCCCTAATCTTGGGGTTTTCTAGCCTTCTAGCACTTTCCCTAGTCTTGTATTCAGTCATTTCTAATTTTTGTATGACTTTAGTGGGCCAACATTGTGATTTTGCAACAATATTAGAGCTAACTGTTAGGTTTTGTAGCATCGGATGTGTTCTAGCCACGAAATTTTGTGGAGACACTAGAATACAGGAGATCTCAAAAACCTAGAAATCATTTCTAGAAATTCTGCCTAGAAATGACTTAATTAGATTATTAGCCAGATTTTAAATATTTCCTAAGTCTAAACTTAGGGAATATGGTTAATTAATCATAATTAAGTCAAGGTGGAATGTTCTAGTCTTCTAGAAACTCAAACGGATCGACTTCTAGTTGATCCTAGCCATCGATTAAGAATTAATCTTGGTCGTTGGAGTCCCAGAAGAGGATTATAAGAGAAGTCGACGGGCACTTGGAGAGCACACTTGAGCAGCAGTTCCTTGTGCAGATCGAGCTAGCAGCAGTAGAGTTTGAGCCAAAGAGGGACGCGGTGTCAGTGAGGGGCAAGGGCAGTGATATGAAGGAAGATCTCCAAATCCGGAGAGGCAGCAACAAGAAGCTAATTTATTCCCAATGCAAGAACACGTGAGTGCAGGAACGCGCGAATGCAGGGACACGAGTGCAGGAACACGCGAGTGTCAGAGTTGCTTAGAGAATATCTCTGCCAGATTTTCTTGTTGTTTAGAATGCCAGTTGGGCATCCATAGATGTACTCGGATTTCATTGTTGCATAATAAAATAAAACCCTCACTGTTGCAACGGTTTTCCCTAGTTGGGTTTTTTTGGGGACATTTGTCCAAAAAAGACTGTTATTTTATGTGTGTGTGCTAGCATTTCTTCCAGCGTTTATTCTTCTGCAGTTTTATTTGTGTAGGTTGCAATGTGAGTTGTTCAATATTTGATGTAGGAAACAATAAATAACAGGTCATTCCTCCTCTATAAAATAAAATAAATAAATAAATAAAAAATTCCTCACTTGTATGGATTCATTATTTCACAACAATAAATAAATTGCTAATTAAAATAAAAATTAGGAGAATAATTTTCAGTTGTTGCAGTAGGATTCAGGTTTCCGACTTTTCACATGGTATCAGAGCGCAATTGATCAGTCGAGGAGCTTAGTAGCGAAGACAAAAGAAGTTTCAATGTTCAATGTGGGCAGCAAATCGAAACCCCAGAGGCAGCACAGTCACTTTGCTAAGAGGTCGAGTTTCTTGAGGAGTTTTGATTTTTCTGAGTGAGGGACAAAAAAATTCAATCTCTCCAGATCGAGGGATTCCAAAGTGAAAGGGATCAGCTCAGTATTTTCGCAGAGCAGATCTCTAGTTGAACGTAGTAGTTTTACAGCAATTTGCTAGAGCAGAGCTAGTGTCGGGTGGAAGAAGAGCACAAACAGAGGGAAAATTTTCCTCAGAGAACTTCTAGTCTCAAGAAGTTTGTTTTTCCTTGCAGATCAATAGTCGTTGTGAGCAGAGTTTCTCACTCCAGAAGGGAGTGCAAATCGCTGAGCAACAGCAGAGCAGAAGGGAAGAGGAGATTTTCGACATTTGTTGAGATGACCACTGCTGGGCTTCGTGATCAGGATAGGTTGGATGGAGCTTCCAACTATGTCATCTAGAAGCCAAGGATGTCCTTCCTTCTACATGAATATGACCTGAAGACATATATTGATGCAGTGGTAGCAGTACCCTAGGATGCAGATCAGCTGAAGGAGTGCAGAAAAGAGATGGCGCAGGCGAAGAGGTTGATCCTAGACGAAGTCCGGGATCACATTGTTTCACACATAGCTGGCCAAGGTACTGCTAGAGAGATGTGGGAGACTCTCTCCACGTTGTACTTCTGAGCAGCGGAAGATGTGCATAGACCCCTTCCTCACCAGGATTCAAGAGGTCCAAGACCAGTTGTCAGTTGTTGGGGCGACGCCTCAACCCACAGAACTAGTGCGATTGGCACTAAACAGTGTCTCCGAGGAGTGGCAAGTATTCGTCTAAAGTATTTTAGGCAGAGCTACCTTGCCAAGTTGGGACAGGATGTGGGCCGATTTGCAGCAGGAGGAGTTGCGATGAGCTCTATTGAAGAGCTCCATTACTGGCAGCAGCAACGAATCGAAGCAAGTGAAGGAGGAAAATGTGGCCCTCGCATCGAAGGGTCCCAGTCAAGGATAGGGGGAGCAAAGAAAGAAGAAGGACCTGTCGAAGGTCAAGTGCTTCAGATGTGGTGAGCTCGGTCACTACAATACCCAGTGTCCTCTCATGATGAAGGACAGGGGGAAGAAGCAGGACCAGCAAGCAGCATTAGCAAAGATCGATAGGTTGTCCGCCAGGCTAGAGGAAGACTTCGCCATGTTTTCTGACATACCTCAGGAGTGAGGTGGGGAGATTTGGTGTTGTAGCCCCAGAGCGCTACAGAAGGGCAGGGTCCTTGAAGAGTCCACCTCATCGATCAATACCTTGCTACAAGGGCCCACAGTATTCAATACCAAGATGGATCAGTGGCAATAGACGCAGTCAGATGCCAGAATGACAAATGCAAAGTCTAGTAGTAGTCAGATGCTAAGGAGCGCAGTGCAGGTGGTACAGTGCAAAGTCAACAGCAATGCAGATTCTTCAGAGACAGCATAGATACTAGTAGCAGTCAGGACTCGAGTGACAAATGCATCATACTGATCACAGTTGATTCAGTATTTAGGATGCTTCTCAGTTGCAGTTATTGCAGTTGTAGCAGCAACAGATGAGAGGGAGTTGCAGTGCAGATGTAGTGTTGGCAGCAGTTTAACAGTGTCAGCAGCAGCACAGATGCAGCATATATCAGAGTTGCACAGTGGTTGGTGGGCAGTATGGCCAGACATCAGCAGCGTGACAAGAGATGATGCAGAGACAGGGTGCTGACACAAGATGTGTAGTAGAACACTAGAACACATTCCTCGCTAAAAGGGAGTGTTATTTTGGTAGCATCGAATGTGTTCTAGCCACAAAATTTTGTGGAGAGGCTAGAGTACAAGAGATCTCCAAAACTCAGAAATCGTTTCTGGAAATTCCACCTAGAAATGACTTAATTAGATTATTAGCCAGTTTTTTAATATTTCCTAAGTCTAAACTTAGGGAATATGGTTAATTAATCAGAATTAATTAATTCAAGGTGTGCATGTTCTAGAACCTCACACGGATCAACTTCTAGTTAATCCTATCCATCGATTAAGATTTAGTCTTGAACGTTGGAGTCCCAACAGAGGATTATAAGAAGAAGTCGATGGGCACTTGGAGAGCACACTTGAGCAATAGTTCCTTTGTGCATATCGAGCTAGCAGCAGTAGAGTTCGAGCCAGAGAGGGACGCAGTGTCAGTTAGGGGCAAGGACAGTGATCCGAAGGAAGATTTCCAAATTCAGAGAGGCAGCAGCAAGAGGCTAAGTTATTCCCAGTGCAGGAACACAGGAGTGTAGGAACGCAAGTGCAGGAATGCGCGAGTGCAAGAACGCGCGAGTGTCGGGGTTGCTTAGGGAATATCTTTGCCATATTTTCTTGCCGTTTGGATTGCCAGTTGGGCATCCATAGATGTACTCAGATTTCACTGTTGCATAATAAAATAAAACCCTCACTGTTGCACCGGTTTTCCCAAGTTGAATTTTTCTGGGACATTTGTCCAAAAATAATTGTGTTATTTTATGTCTGTGTGCTAGCATTTCTTCGAGCATTTATTCTTCCACAGTTTTATTTGTGTAGGTTGCAGTATTAATTGTTCAGTATTTGTTGTAAGAAACAGTAAAAAAATTGTTAATGAAAATAACAATTAGGAGAATAATTTCCAGTTGCTGCAATAGGATTCGGGTTCCCAAATTTTCACACTAACTTGGTGATTGTAGGTAGCCAAGTGCATTGGAAACTTGATTATCCATCTACAAGGCCTCGAGGCCTCTTGGTTTGCTCTCTAACCCTCTTGTTTCATCATTGTCCTAAACTTGAAATCTGAAGTAATTTTATGACAGCAACGTATTCAAGGCCTAAACACACTCTAAATAAGCCTAAATTTACTAACTGATCACCTAAGGCATTTATAATTAATCTAAAGTTGAATTTGAGTGCATAGAAGTGGCTTTTTGTGGACTGTTGGGTAGTTTTCAGATCTGATATGTTTGCTACATCCACATAAAAACACTTGCAACAGTGTTAAGCTTCATAACAATGGTATAATAACTCATTGGTAACCATATTTCATCATTGTATTGCCACTAGCACTCATATGGCCTTTTCCTCTATGCATATTTGTTCATTCTCTGAACGCTGTAATAATATTTCAAGGTCTGAAATTTACTGCATAAGGTCTGATATATAGATTACAGCGGTGATATAAAGTAGTTAAAAGTCATCTAATCTCATTTAGCTCTTGTTCTTTGCATTTTTGTGGATCTTAGATAAGTGTTAAATTGAGCAATTGGGTGGTTTTCTTATTGCTGCAATCACATGTTTATTGGCTTATCCATATTATATTTCTGGATCATTGGCATCTAGTTGCACTCTTGCATTCACACATAAGTGCTCTAATCAAATTGATGAGTGTTTAATTGGTTAATTGCTCTAAGGGACATTGTAATTAATGATCTTGTTTCTCATTACTAGTATCATTGTTGGATAAGTGGATACATTGCTTATTGTTGAGAAATCTAAATCTCTTTTGAGTATCTAATTGGCATATTGATGATCCATTGTTCTAATCTTGAAGGTTGCTAATTATATCAAGTAACTTTAATCTTGTCTTTGAACAATTCTCTATTTGTCACATTTTATGGCACCATTAAGTTTAAGCATTTTCTTTTGTGGTTGAGATTGTTTATTATTTAAGTATTTCGTTGTTCATAAGTAAAGATCTTGTAATTGAGTACTCAAAGTAACAAAATAATCATACCTTAAGAGCACTCATCTCTTGCACTTGCGTGCTAGGACTAGCCTCTTGCATTAATAAATTTACTTCCAAGCATAAGCTTGGTCGATAGAAATATAGGCCCACCTTTCTCATCTAGCTTGAGGAGTCTAGAAACTCTTTAGTAGTTAACACAGTGACCTTGTAGTCGTCAAAGCCATAGTCTCTGCAGCGTCGGAGGCATTGGGTGGTTAGAACCTCAGGGGAGGTATTGCTAACCAAGCCTCAGCTTCCTTCCCCCCAGTTTCTCTCTCACAACTTACTCTAGAGACTAGCTTCAAAATAGTTAAGAGGAATGACAGACATAGAATAGGCATATAATTTAAAATAAACCAAGATTCTGCATCTCACCTAGATTATAGGACTTGCATCTCATTTAGGATAATGGAGCATCCTTAAGCAATAATTGTTCATCTAGTGACTTTGTAAATAATTTGTCTCAAGCAAGTAATTGACTCCATTTAAGGAATTGATCTTCCATAACAACCTAATCAAATCATTTAACTTGCTAATTCAACCAAGTTGTTGGGCTATTCAGTTGTGTCTCCCGGATTTGTTGGTTTCCAACAAATCTCCCATCTTCAAATTTCATAGGGACTACCCCCCATAATTTTAGAACGGAGAGGGCGGGGATCAAAGTGACAACCCCGCCCTGAGCGTTGTCGCATCTTGCCTGTACAGTTTGGGCGACAACACATCCATCTGGTGAAGGGTCCATCCTTGACTAGCAGCAAGGGCAACAATCGATCTAATGGTGATGTAGTGAGCAACAAGTGTAAAGATGTCATCATAATCTTCTCCCTCTTTCTGGGAGAATCCTCTAGCCACGAACCTTGCCTTGTATTTCTCAATGCTTCCATCAGCTCCATGTTTGATCTCATATAGCCATTTCAAGGTTACGACAGACTTTCCTATAGGTCTCGGAACAACATCCCATACATCATTCTTCATAATGGACTCGTACTCTTCGACCATAACATCCTTCCAAACCTGTTCTTTCACTACTTCTTCAAAGGTGGGGGATTCAGCTTGAATGATGTTGCTTATAGCTACAACGTGTCCTTGGTACCTACATGGCTTCTTGCTTTCTCTAAAGGTCCCTTTGGCAGGAATATCTCTCAGCATCCTGTAATGTATTACAAAGTCACAATGGTCTCTTTATGTTAATTTTCATAGGGCTAATTGTTCTTTGCTTTGATAATTGCATTTCTTCATTAATACATTAAGTTCACCCCGTATCATCATTACATTATTCATATCTACACCATTATTCATCAGCATATGCAATTATATAGAAAGAACAACATCATTATCATCAATGCGGTGGGACATAAAGGAAGAATAGAAGAAAAACATGCACACATAGAGACACCAGGATTGGTCCGAGACTAGGGCAAAACCCACTATGGGGAAAACCCTTGCAAATCTTCTTCTTCTTAGATCGTCACCAAATGATTCAGTAAAAGAGAGTACAATTATCCATGACTTTATCTATGAAACAAAACAACTATGATATCCATGAAACATCCAATCATGCTTATAATCAAAACCCTGATTCTGATGACTGTAATGTGCTACCACTGACTGTAGTCAACTGTTGGACACTGTTATCACTGTGCAGAATCTTCGGAATACCTAGATCTTATCTTTGAGTCCCAGACGCAGGGAGGAGGATCTATGCAGGCATCTATAACAATCATGGACGCTCTCTGTAAACTGTATGTCAGCGTCTATGGTAGCTCGGACACTCCCTAGACCATTTTGTGCGTGCCTCTAGGGACCAACTCACCAGATCTGCTCCAAACCCTCAGACGCTCTCTTCTAGTTACTGTGCGTGCATCCGAGACTGCCTGGACGCTCTCAGGACCACTTTGTGTGAGCGTCCGGGGACCGATACCTCCAAATCTGCCTCTGAAACCCTGGACGCTCCCATAGGCTTCTGTGCCAGCGTCTAGGGCTCTCTGGACGTTGTCTTGACCACTATGTGCCAACGTCCAGGGACTAAAATGCCCAGTTTTGTGCCAGCGTCCAGGAATCAGAAAACCCTAGATCAGTGCGAGCTTCATCCCTGAGATTTCAAACCCTTGCACGAACTTTCCTCCGACAGACCTGTGTGAACCAAGACAATAAGAGAAGAGAAGATGGCTTTATCAATGTGTCCAAATGAGCTTGAGGTCTCTTCTATTTATAGGCTTTCATGAGGGTCCACTTGGGGTTGAGGCCGACCTGTCCAATTTAACATGTGCTTAGGGTCGACCTAACCCAATATACATGAGTGAATAAATAAATTCAAAAATCAACTTTCGCTTGTCCAAATAAGGTGATCTTTAGGTCGATTTTGGTCCTCTCGAAAAGAGGAATCTAATGCAATCATCATCTCGGTCATTTGAGCTGTCCAAGGTGGAATTTGACCGCAGTTGCAAAAATTAACACTCCCTCTCAACTAGGGAGAATTCCACTTGCCAATATTCGTCCATCGATCAATATGCCATTCTGGTATCTTCACGTATCATCACTGATCATCTTTGTCATGTAGTCATCATGCCATGACCACCTCAAGTATCTCATCATCACAAATCATCAATGTACATCTTGATCTATCCCTTGCTTATTCCTGCTTATCTCTTGATTGTTCCTGCTCGTATGTTGAACATTCTCGAATCTAGAAGAAGAAGAATTTGTTACTGGAGGGGAGCTTAAGATACCACCCTCTATCCATCAGGTTGCTACCTAGAATCTCTGCTAGCGGGCTACTACCCGGAATATCATCATCAATCGTCATCAGAGAGCATATCATCAAGGAGCACATCTCAACCTGGAACCACATCAGGGAACACATCTCGACCCGGAATCTCATGGGGGAGCTATACATCTACAACCCCATATCAAGCAATAGGATATCCAAACACACAAGGGAGCACATCTCAACCCTGGGATCTCATCAAGGAGCTCAATCTCAACCTAGAATCGCATAGGGTTATCTCAACCCATCCTATTGCCTATTGATCTTCCCATTGATGACCCTGAATAGTCATGTGGTAGAACACTTGCATCATAATCAACTTGGGTTGTACACCCCAAGTACACTCTCAACTCATTGGTCAAATGAGGAGCAGTATTCCCGACAAGCCCTGCTTGTGGGTATGATGCCAACTGGGGTATACTCTGCAAAGACCAAATAGGGGAGCAGCATTCTTCGACCCTATGAAGATAGGGGAGCAGCATCTCTAACCCTATGGGTAACAGATAGGGGTCATTCCCTATTGTCCAAAGTTCCCTCAACCCCAAGGGACCTCTATCTCAATTCCTCACTCTGGGAGCTCAAACAAGGAGGAAGAGTTGGCTCAGTGTCCTCGATCAGCATTGCTCTCATCATACTCAAATCTGGTATCAACTTGTCTCAATAGCAGTTGTTCCTTATTCATACAAACATCAAATCAAATAACATGTCAGAACACAAATAATCATATAAATCACAAAAGGGTACCATAATCATCCTCCCTCTCAAGAAGGTGCCAACCACAAACCTGAGCTTGTTTCGAACAGCTGCATTGTCTCAATATATGAGTATCTTGGTCCCAGCTATAAATATGGGATTTTCAGCCAAACGGATCTCACTCTATGTCATCACAATATATCCATGTCATATCCAAATCATGCTCAAACAACCCTCTAAGGAGCTTCTTCATCTTGCCTCACAGCGAGCCATGCTAGTAACCTCATGTTCAACCTCAGTCATGCTATGGACCTCTCGAGAATCCAAGATATCATGGCAGATCTCATACTAAAGCAACATACAAATGTGCTTATCAGCAATAATCTCAAATATCAATAATACATCCATACAGTCACATATCATAGGAGAAATATCTCATCCTCAAAAATAGAACACGTCATGCAGATATTTCAAAGGATGCTCAGTGGCATGTGAATGAAGCAGCTCAATCATGAATTTATTCAAGTTCTATGCACACCGTATCTCTCTCTCTCTCTCTATCTATCTATATATATATATATATATATATATATATACATATATACAGATGGATGTTCAAAACGGAACATCAATGCTTCAATCAACAATCAAATGCCATGTCAAGTTCAACATCTTTGAACTTCAAATCGGAGTATCCAAGGATTTGCATTTTCATTATTCAAAAACATTTTTAATAGCTTTGCAATATAGAATTTCTTTTCCAAATTCCAAAAATCGATTCATCATGCCATGATACATCATTTCGAGCTTCAGAAGCTATCTCCCTCTTATTTAGATCATCAGAGGCTCATCACCTGTCAAGAGTAGACCATCAAGATATAAAACCAAAACCATAATCAAAATCAAAGCCATACCTTGGAACTCATCATCCTGACTTCATCAGATAACTGTCAAATATAGACATATCTGGATCGGGGAGCTTGCTTCATGCAATGCTCTAAGCATAATGCCAACATAATTAGCCTTACATAAATCAATGTTGTACCATCACATCAACAGAGTCAGCTTATCAAAGTTTAGAAGTCAAATCACAACCATTATCAAAGTCATCAACATCACAGTATCAATTCTTTCAACCAGGAGACAGGTGGAGCTCATATCAAATCTTGACTTCATTTATTATCATGCCAACAAGTTGTAATCAGTCATGCAATATCAATCCAAACTTCATCAAGTCATTCTCATAAGTCATTTTTGTCGCTAGGTGCAAATGCATACACCAAGGATGAGTCATGCAAGTTTCAATTTCATGTTGAATCACAACTATCATTACCTCAACCATTGTGCTAGGAACGAGGAGGCCAATACAAAATCATTTTTCCAAATACTCACATAAGTCATTATGCCCACATAGCATAGACATCAGGGAAAATCAACAATCGTCAAATCAGATCATTAGTCATCAGGTCAAGTCCAAATTCGCTATCGTAGAGAGATCTATAGTCAAAACATATCTCAATCATCAATTCAAAATTCCAAGTTATTGTCAAGTATCATGACACAACACTAAAGACTGCTCATCTATATCAATCAACCAAATCATGCCAAACTCTTGTAGCAAAAACATAGTGACATATCTATATGTATGTCCCGATCACCTGCAAACACAAGTTCAATCTGCATGTTCATGTTATGGCAAACATTCAAGCTTTTCCTACTTCCAGATCTTGTTATCTACAACACATCTGTGGAACTGACATCTTCCAGGTGACCATCCGATTTCATGCACAATACTTCATTTTTCTGTGCTCGGCAATTTAACCCAACAACTTCATAAATCAGTTTACAGTGGCAAAATATGTCAAAGACACCTCGATTCAGAGTTCAAACAGCGTCAGAAAGCTTAAGATGATGGTAAATTGTAGTCAAACCCCTGGATGCTCCCTTCAGGTTAGCATGGGAGCGTCTTTACCTTCCTGGAAGCTACATGGGCATTAGCATGCGTGCGTCCAGGGATGAGATTTCCCACTTTAGTCACTGCGTCCACAGCATAAACCTTAATTTATGTACAAGCTTCAAATCTAAGACTTTGTTGCAGATCAATTATGTCAGATGCACATAAATCATACTTCAACAGTACATAATGCAAATAGTAATAAGAGTAAGAATCTTGAGAAGAGATTCTCCCTCTGATTGGGAATCTATGTCATCAACCTGTCTCTACTAGAGTCAAGCAACAACAGATCTGTTAGATCATAAACATATATCTATCATGGCTATCAGCATCATGACATCAATCTTTCATCAAAGGTTAGACTCAAAGCAGCAGATAGATGCAACATCATATCTCAAAGATTATGAACACAATAACACTTTCTATCAAGTCACTTCATCAAGTTAGGGCATTCAGTTTAACCATATGCCATCAAGACAAGACCACAGGTAGTAAGAGATCTAGAATATCAATCTCATAGTTATACCTCTAACATCATGCTTATCATGATCAATAGGATCAGGTAAGGTCATTCAATAAAGCTTTATCAAAACAACGAGAGTGTCAATCTCTCTTTCCATATGCTTTCATCATGCTTATCACAAGCATTATCAGCAGACTCATGTATAGGAGTCAATGAGCTATCCTTCTATATAAAATCCATCATGACAAGTATCAAGAGTATCATTTACTAGAGTCAAGGTGCTAGCCTTCTTTATAGGATCAAGATGTCCAATGGATGGATGTTAGCCAAACATCAAGTGTATCAATGTATCAACATTAGATAGCCTCATAGAATTCAAGAAGATCAAAATGTTCAACACCATGTGCATTATTTCATCATAGGAAACCTAGATCAAAGTCGCTTTCATATGCATGTATGATCCATCAAAGAAAGAGACATTCTCATCATACTTAGGGCTTACCTAGCCATCAATGTTATTGCTGAAATACAACATACCATGCATACCTTGGTATTCAAATATCCATGCACCTTTTCACAGGCAGCTTGTAGTGCTTGTCACCTTTTCATCAAATACCTCTTTAACTTTTTCCAGATCTAGCTTTTCTTTCCTGCATCTCAAATGATCCTTAAGAACGATCTACTCTTCACATCTCATCAAGGAGGTTAGAAACATCCATATACTCAAATACATATACAGGAAGTATAAGAAATAACATAATCATCAGATCCATAGGTCTAAACAAAAGTAAGAGGCATCATAAGTCAAGAAATAGTTATCTCCAACGAGAGGTGATCCTCTCCCTCTTGAACCAATCTCCAAAAGTTATCAATGTCCATGGTCCATATACCAATGTTGCCTTCAATTATCCAACCAGGTCTGCTAGGGATTATCAAATCTCCCACAAGTGCTTAAGCATCTTCACATTGACCAGCTAGGTTCCATATCTCATATTGTTTCCATAAACCAAGGTTTTCTCTCCAACCCTAACCTCATAGAATCCATCAAACCCTAATAATCAAGTTGCCTAGGGTTTTCTTCAAACCCTAGAATTATTTTAGGTCTCCACCATCCTCTTCTTGCTTCCATCTAAGGTGTCATCATCGGGGTGATCTCCATGGCTTTTCTTCAGCCCAACTCTGATTCCATGTTAATTTTTCATAGGGCTACATTGTTCTTTGCTTTGATAATTGCATTTCTTCATTAATACATTAAGTTCACCCCATATCATCATTACATTATTCAGATCTACACCATTATTCATCAGCATATGCAATTATATAGAAAGAACAACATCATCATCATCAATGCAGTGGAACATAAAGGAACAATAGAAGAAAAGCATGCACAAATAGAAACACCAGTATTGGTCCGAGACCAGGGCAAAACCCACTATGGGGAAACCCTTGCAAACCTTCTTCTTCTTAAATCATCATCAAATGATTCAGCAAAAGAGAGTACAATGATCCATAACTTTATCTATGCAACAAAACAACTATGATATCCATGAAACAGATCTAATCATGCTTATAATCAAAACCCTAATTCTGATGATTGTAATGTGTTGTCACTGACTGCAGTCAACTGTTGGATACCGTTGAACA
This sequence comes from Pinus tabuliformis, assembly GCA_031772625.1. Lineage (NCBI taxonomy): Eukaryota > Viridiplantae > Streptophyta > Pinopsida > Pinales > Pinaceae > Pinus > Pinus tabuliformis. The sequence continues at coordinate 119,456,798 of CM062810.1, read as the reverse complement.
CTGTTGTCACTAAGCAGAATCTTCGGAATACTAAAATCTCATCTTTGAGTCCCAAGTACAACGAGGAGGAGTTGTGCGAGCGTCTATAACAATCATGGACGTTCTCTGTAAACTGTATGTCAGCGTCTATGGTAGCTCGGATGCTCCCAAAACCATTTTGTGCGTGCGCCCGGGGACCAACCCACCAGATCTGCTCCAAACCCTCGGACGCTCTCTTCCAGTTACTATGTGTGCATCTGAGACTTCCTGTACGCTCTAAAGATCACTCTGTGCGAGCGTCCGAGGACCACTACCTCCAGATCTGCCTTTGAAACCCTGGACACTCCCATAGGCTTCTGTGCCAGTGTCTAGGGCTCTCTAGACAGTGTCTTGACCACTGTGTGCCAAGGTCCAGGGACTAAAATGCCCAGTGCTATGCCAGCGTCCAGGAATCAAAAAACCCTAGATCAGTGCAAGCTTCAACCCTGAGATTTCGAACCCTTGCACAAAATTTCCTTCAACAGACCTGTGTGAACCAAGACAATAAGAGAAGAGAAGATGGCTTTATCAATGTGTCCAAATTAGCTTGAGGTCTATTCTATTAATAGGCTTTCATGAGGGTCCACTTGGGGTTGAGGCCGACCTATCCAATTTAACATGTGCTTAGGGCCAACCTAGCCCAATATAGTGAATATATAAATTCAAAAATCATCTTTCGCTTGTCCAAATAAGGTGATATTTAGGTCGATTTTGGTCCTCTCGAAAAGAGGAATCTAATGCAATCATCATCTCAGTCATTTGATCTGTCCAAGGTGGAATTTGACCGCAGTTGCAAAAATTAACACTTCTTGGCAGGGGGATCACATGGAGGAGGATCTAATGGGTCCATAGGCTCCATGGGATCATCACCAACATCTTTCTCCGATTCGGGCTCAGAAGGGCCTTCTAGTAAGTCCATATCATCATCTTTCTTCTCAGGAGGCAGAGGAGGGTCCCTTGCTTTTTCGAGGGCAGCATCTTCATCGAAGGTTATATCCCTACTAAACTCGAACTTCCTTCGACCAGATATATATATATTTTAAATGCTTTAAAATTTTCACAATACCCAACAAATGTACCTTTCTTTCCGGTGGCTTCCAGCTTGTTCCTCTTATCCTTCGGCACATAAAAGTATATGGGGCAACCAAATATCCTGAGATGTCCAATATCAAGCTTCACACCTGTGAATATTTCTTCAGGAGTCTTATTATCGAAAGCTTGATGAGGAACCCTTTTTTGTACATAGACTATTGTATTTGTAGCTTCTCCCCAAAGGAACTTCGACAGCTTTTGATCATGCAGCATGGCACGAGTTGCTTCTACTATGGACCTATTCTTCCTTTCAGCCACACCATTTTATTCGGGATTGTATGGTACAATAGTCTCCTTCTTGATACCTTCCTTCTTGCAGAAGTCAACAAACTCATTTTCTCTCCACCATTGTCAGACCTTAAGACCTTAATTTTCTTCCCTGTTTGATTCTCTATTAGCGCCTTGAACTCCTTGAACATATCAAAAGCCTCATCCTTAAACTTTAAATTGTAAATCCATGGTTTCCTAGAGAAGTCACCAATGAATGATATAATAGAGATGGCCAGGAAGAGAGTGCATTGGCATGGGTTCACAAAGGTTAGAATGAATGAGTTGAAGAATTTCATTGGTCTTATTCTTGCTGGAGGGGAATGGTCCCCTTGTCTTCTTCGCACTAGCACATCTCAGACATACTCCATCATGATTAGCTTGACATCACACATCCTAGAGACTAACTTCTTCAATTTCAGTAGGGCTTCATGTTGATTTTTGTAGCATCAGATGTGCTCTAGCCTCGAGATTTTGCAGAGAGGCTAAGACACATGCATTCTCCAATACCCAGAAATCGTTTGGGAAAATTCCACCTAGAGATGATTTAATTAAAATAATTAACTTTTTTAAATGGTTCCCTAAGTCTAAACTTAGGAAATTTGGTTAATTAAAGGGTATTAATTAAATCTTGTGTGAATCTTCTAGAAGAAGACGAGGATCAACTCCCAGTTAATCTTAGCCCTTGATTATGTTTTAAATTTTGGTCGTTGGTGCTCCAACAAGAGATTATAAGAAGGAGCTTGATGGGCACTTGGAGAACACATCGAGTGAGAGAGATCAAGAGATCGAATTTCTCAAGAGTAGTAGCGTTGAGTTTCCAGAGAGAGATCGAGTGATCTTCTTGCAGTGAGGGGCAGGGATAGTAGTCCGGAGGAGAGTTTTCCAGATCTGGAGAGTGCAAGGCAGAGAAGGCATAGAGAAGTTCAGAGAGGAAGCGCAGTGCCACAGAGAGGTAGCGCAGAGCTTTAGAGGGAGTTTGAAATTCAGTTGGGAGAGTCAAGATCTAGGTTCAGAAATCGAGGTGTGAGACCGAAGGACCAGAGGATCGAATTTCTAGACAGTAAGAGATCAAAGGAGGAGGTGATGCAAAGCCTAGAGATTGTGACGCAGATTTGCGTAGGTTGACGTAGAGGTTGCGCAGAGGCAGTGTGGGGCTAGCCTTCCAAAGCCTAATCAAGGTCGAATCGCCAGTAACAGTGTGAGATTTTTCTCACTAACTCTTTGCCAGTTTATTCTCTGTATCAGATTGCCAGTTTGGGCATCTAACGATTTGTACTCAGAAACTACTGCATAATAATAAAACCCTCAGCTGCTGCACTGGTTTTCCCAAGTTGGGTTTTTCTGGGGACATTGTCCAAAAACAACTGTGTAAATGTGTGTGTTTATTTCTCTCTAGTGCAGTATTTAGTTTCCGCAGTATTTATTTTGTGTAGGCTACAGTGTATGTATTTCGATATTTGTTGTAGAAAACTGCAAGTAATTTGTTTAAAGGAATTTAACAAATAGGAGAAATATCATCAGTTTGTTGCAGTAGGAATTGGGTCTTCGGTTTTTCACATGGTATCAGAGCACAAATCGTAAGCAGAAGAGCTCAGTTGCAAGCGGAAGAGAGAGTTCGAAAACACTGCGCAAATCATAAGCAGAAGAGCTCAGTTGCAGGCGGAAGAGGGAGTTCGAAAACACTGCGTAGGCAACATTTCGAAACCCCAAAGTGGCAGGACAGTCCATTGACCAGGGGGGCTAATTTTCGTGGAAAATTATTTCTCTGAGTGAGTCGGCAAAGAGTAAATTTTCCGGATCGAAGATTCGCAGAGGTAGAGGGAGCAACGCAGCAGTTTCCACGCAAAGCAGATCTTCAGCTCGGACACAGTCATTTTTGTAGCAGTTGTTGGCATAATAGCATCAGAAGGAGAGGAGAGCACATACTGAAGGAATTCCTTCCTCATAGGACTTCTAGCCAAGAAGTTTGAATTTTCCCAGCATAACAGCAGTAGTTGTGTGCAAGATTTCTCACTCTAGAAGGGAGTGCAAATAGTTGGGAAGCAGTTGCGCAAAGGAGACAAGGAAGCAATTCGACTTTTTTTCAGGAGAGATGACATCAGCTGGGTTGAGAGATCAAGATCGCTTGGACGGAGCCTCCAACTATGTGATCTGGAATGCTAGGATTTCCTGCCTTCTAGATGAGCATGATCTCAAAACTTATGTCGATAGTGTGGGTAGTGGGTGGTGGGCAGCAACAGCCAAACATCAACAGCGCATCAGGAGATGGTGCAGAGATAGAGTGATGCTTCAGTAGGTTGTAGCACTAGAGCACATTCCTCGCTAAGAGGGAGTGTTGATTTCTGTAGCATCGGATGTGCTCTAGCCTCGAGATTTTGCAGAGAGGCTAAAACACGAGCATTCTCCAATACCCAAAAATCGTTTGAGAAAATTCCACATAAAGATGATTTAATTAAAATAATTAACTTTTTTAAATGGTTCCCTAAGTCTAAACTTAGGAAATCTGGTTAATTAAAGGGTATTAATTAAATCTGGTGTGAATCTTCTAGAAGAAGACGAGGATCAACTCCCAGTTAATCTTAGCCCTTGATTATGTTTTAATCTTGGTCGTTGGTGCTCCAACGAGAGATTATAAGAAGGAGCTTGATGGGCACTTGGAGAACACATTGAGTGAGAGAGATCAAGAGATCGAATTTCTCAAGAGTAGCAGCATTGAGTTGTCGGAGAGAGATCAAGTGATCTTCTTGCAGTGAGGAGCAAGGATAGTAGTCCGAAGGAGAGTTTTCCAGATTCGGAGAGTATAAGGCATAGAAGGCATAAAGAGGTTCAGAGAGGCAACGCAGTGCCATGCAGAGGCAGCGCAGAGCTTCAGAGGGAGTTCAAAATTCAACTGGGAGAGTCGAGATCTAGTGCCAGAAGTCGGGGTGTGAGACCGGAGGGCCAGAGGGTCGAATTTCCAGACAGCAAGAGATCAGAGGAGGTGATGCAGAGCCTAAAGATTGTGACGCAGATCTGTGTAGGTTGACGCAGAGGCATCGTGGGGTTAGCCTTCCAGAACCTGATTTGTGTCGAATCTCCAGTAACAGTGTGAGATTTTTCTCACTAACTCTTTGCCAATTTATTCTCTGGAACAAATTTCTAGTTTGGGCATCTAACGATTTGTACTAAGAAACTACTGCATAATAATAAAACCCTCAGTTGTTGCACCAATTTTCCCAAGTTGGGTTTTTCTGGGGACATTGTCCAAAAACAACTGTGTAAATGTGTGTGTTTATTTCTCTCCAGTGCAGTATTTAGTTTCCGCAATATTTATTTTGCGTAGACTGCAGTGTATGTATTTCGATATTTGTTGTAGAAAACTGCAAATAATTTGTTTAAAGGAATTTAACAAATAGTAGAAATATCATCAGTTTGTTGCAATAGGAATCAGGTCATCGATTTTTCACACTTCATAATGTAGATGTGCCAAACTTCAATGCCATAGCTCACTTTTATGATTAATGCCGTAGACCATTATCAGCAAAGGCCTTCCATGACTCTATAAAGTTTTCCATTTCTAGATCCCAATGTGAATGCATCCCTCATGCGGGATTCCATAGGCCATATGAGGACTTTTCCTCTTCTAAAAGCTACTCTCAACCCTTTGTCTTCCAAGGTGGATATGGATAACAAGTTCTTCTTTAGTCCCAGAACATACATAACATCATGAAGAAGAATGGATTCCCTACAGTCCAAACGAAATTTGACAGAACCAAAATGTCTCACAAGATAAGTAGCGTTGTCCCCGAGAATGATCTTTAAATTTGTCTCCATCTCAGACAAATTTCAGAGGACTTCCTTATACCCAAAGAAATTTCTAGAATCCCCACTATCTACCAACCAACTATCATATGAATCTAGAGGGGAAGAACTAGAAAGAGCAGAAATAAGAATGTATTTAGATTGGCTAGCAGCTACATTATTTTCATGCCTAGGATTTCTAGTTCTCTTTTGAGGACGATAGTTATCTTCTCGATCATCAGGGGCATCTCTTCTTCTTCTATCATCACCTCTTATTCTATAATCGCTTCTTCTCCTATCATTATACTTGTTGTTGTTGTAGCCTCAGTTGGATCTTGGAGCATCTCTCTTTCTTGGACAGTCTCAGGCATAGTGACCATACTTGTGGCAGTTGAAGCATTCAACTTGAGACTTGTCTTTTCTAAACCTTCTCTTAGATTCCTTGGATTCGAGAGAAGACTTTCTTGGATTGGATGGTCTCCCTCTACCTTTCCTCTTCTTGTCTTGTACAACAAATGCAAAGGGCTCTCCTTCTTCATGCTTTTGAATCCTTCCTCGAGCAATCATCTTGGTTTCCTCTTGTGTGCATTGTCCAACGAGCTCATCAAATGTCGGGAGTCTATTATTGTTGCTTATAGTAGTAATGAATGTTTCCCAAATAGGAGGAAGACCTTGAAGAGTGATCATCGCCAACTCTTTATCATATATAGGCTCACCAGCAGTGTGCAATTGATCCCTTAGTTGGGATACCCTCATGATATAGGATTGCACAAATTCTCCCTTGTTCATTTTCAATTCCTTGAGTTTGTTCTTCAAGGAGAGGATGTGGTTCAGGTTGTTGACTTCATACATCCCAACCAGCTTATCATAGATATCCTTCAATTTTTTCAAGCTTCCAACATAAACAAGTAAATGATCTTGCAAACCATCAATGAGAATTTTCTTGGCTTTGAGGTCACCTTTCTTGTACTTGGACTTGATAGCAACGGAAGCATTCTTCATAGGCTCAGGTACCTTTCCTTGCACATATTCCAAAACATCATTGTCATCCAATATAACTTCCAACCTGATCTTCCAAGCAACAAAGTTTGATGAATCACCCAACTTCTCATTATCCTTGAAGAAAGAGGTAGTCATCTTGTCCAAATCAAATAGGCTCCTTCAACTCCTTTCAAAGATGATTGCTCTTGATTCTTGTCTCCTTGGACTTGTTCTTCACCTTAGCTCTAATCCCATGTTAATTTTCCACTATTCTATGTTGTTACAATCACTTTAGCTCAATTATTATCTTCAATTAGCAATCTTTCCAAAACAATTTAATCTTCCAATGATCAATATAAATTGTAGATAGAACAGTAATTGCAATGAACAGTGTTGTCGCGCAGATTGACACGACAACGCTCAGACCGGGGGCTGTCACTCTTATCCCCGATCCCTCCGTTTAAGCCTGTCTCCCGCGGCTAAGGGGGGTAGTCCCTGTGAGATGATGAGACCAACTGTCGACCAGTTGGTTGGGAGACACGAGATACGATATAAAAAGCACTCGATGGATTTGATTAATTTAGCAGACCAGTGCCTTAAGAGATTGTGGTTAAAACGATTACTTGTTAAATGATATAAAAATATGGACCATGAACAGCAATCATCTATCATCAGCTAAATCACAATGCTCTTAGAATGACCAAAACGATATCCAGCAATTGAGAATTTTCAAAAAAAAAAGAATGCTTTAAACCACCACGAATCATAAACCATTAACCAGATATCAATTTCGCATCTCGACTTGAAAATTTAGATCTCAGCATGAAAGATATGACAATGAAAAACCACTGAATCTGGCAAAATAATTTTCCACGAGATTTTTATATTTTTTTTTTTTTAAATTAAATCTTTTTTTTTTTTTATTTTTTTTTTCAATATTATAAAAATGAAAATTAAAAATCTAAAAAATTTAAAATCTATTCTGAAACTAAACTATAAATAAAAAATTAAACTAAACCAAAAATCTTTTTTTTTTTTATTTATTTATTTACTTTTTTTTTTATTATAAAAATAATCTAAATCTAAAATTTATGAAAACTTTAAACATAAAATCTAATTAAAACAAAAACTAAATCAAAATCTAATTAAAACTAAGCTTAATCCTAAACCAAACTTAAAAATAAATTAAAATCTAACCTAAAGCTAATCTAAAACATAAATAATATAAAACTAAAAAAATTAAATCCTAAAAAAGGGCATATACGACATGTCTTTTTTTTTTGTGAGTTTACATGAAACTAAAACAGGAAACTATTAAAATCTAAGAATTAAAATACGTAACTAAAACAAATTCAAATAAAAAAGGAAATCTACGTTAAACAAAACAAATCTGCGCTTAACCTACGAAATTATGAAAAAATCGAAGAACCAAAAATCAAAAACGTTGAAACTTATGACGTCTCAGCTTCTGGAGGAAGAAGCGTAACCCTGGATTGACTGAAATACGTGATGCAATAAGACGGCGACAGAGAAAAACAAAAACGATCTTACCAACAACACGCAGGTATACGTGAAGACGCTGGCTGGACTTGAGTCGCTTTCTGAGCCGTTGGTATCGATTTGAGACTGTGCGTTTGCGGTGAGTGGAGCAGAGCGTAAACACTTCTGCTGTTTCCAGTTCAGGACGGCGGACGAGCCAGCGTTGAATCTCGGCGCTGCTTTCGGATTGACGTGGATGGAATCGGTTTTTATATTATACCACAAGACTGAAACGAAAACGCATCCACGATATTGATTGTGTAGTATGCTACCTGGTTCTTCAGCTGTTCCGTTGTTGAGAAATGGGCACGATTTATGTGTGGAAACCCTCTGAGCCAGTGATAGCCTGTGGATCGATCTCCTGAGAGACGCAGATAACCCACAGTGATGATTGGCTGCGTGGATTAATGCGCAGTGATTGACTGACGTTTGAATGATCTCTTAGCCGCAGAGAACTTTCCTTTATCATCTGGCCCGTATCATTTATTTGCAGGTGCGTGGATCATACGGAAAACTGCTCACGGATTCAGATAACCCACAGTATGATTACCGTCTAGCAGTCACGCCATTTGCAGTATGCCTTTATGCTGATAGACTGCGGCTCAGACAATGGATGCAAGGACACAACTAATAATCTCTTTTCAGCTTCGATGCCTTGTGTTTTCAGACGGCTTTGATCGTATGGTTTGCAACTTTAAATGATGGAGGTCTGCGTGGCTTGGCCCTCAGATCGATACCTGGTGTTTGCTTCTGCCACCTGAAATCACCCAAAAATAATAAAAACCAAAATCAAAATCCTAAATAAACCTGACCTAAGCAAAACTAAAATTGAAACCCTAGATCAGAAAATTCTGAAACCCTAAGACAGCTGATTAATTTACAAATTTGGCCCCTTAGCAGCCAGATTCATCAATAAGCACAGAAAATATTTAAAGAACAGAAATTTCAGATTGTCATTGTGAAAAAACTTCAGAAAATCTCTCATGCAAATCAGAAAATAAAACTGAATGATAGACCCAGGATCAAATCCAACTGGGCTCAGCGAAAAATGCTTGCGGGAGTTGGCTGGTTCAGCCGAGAACTTCCCCTAACGCCCACCAAATCTTCTTCAATAAGGGTTTTTCTGCACAGCTCAGAACAACCATCAGTAAAGAGGGCAAAAGTGCTGCTAGATCTCAAAAAGTAATGGAGATACATGTCATTACTTCAGAAACCCTAACAACACTCAAACCCTAGCAAGTGAACAAGATACCTGTGCTCACACTACTCTACAAAAAAGCTATTATTAATGGCTGAAAATAAAATATGCAGAAACTTAAACAATCTCACAGCATTTCAAGAGAGTAACACCAGCAGAATATGGACCCCAAAGTCTTCTTTTATTAACTAGAAACAGATTTACAAGAGAGCTTCTTCAGTACCAGACTCACAGATTGAATGATCTGAAAATGACCCCTAGCACCCTATTTAAAGGAAATGATCCCAACGGCTAGTTCGAGTGATCCATGTAGAAATGATCTCGACCGTTGATGAGGATCAAGACATCTCTTGATCTCATCCGTCGATTTATTCACTTAAAATATTATTATTTTATTAGTTAGGGTTTTTGCTTTATTTTATTTTTATTTTTTTATTATTTTTTATTTATTTCATTTTTTAATTTTTATTTATTTTATTATTTTATTATTTTTATCCATTTTTTAATTTCTTAATTCATTTTAAAATGGATCATCGAACTAAGCCTTCGGAAACATCACCTAGGACCTAGGACTTAGGACTCATGAGGGGATTTAAAACATTTTTCGACCCTCATGACACATTACATCATGACTTTTACAATTTACATCTTAAGGGAGAAAACCCCTTTAACATAGACCCTCACAAATCACCCAGTTCTGCGACACAACTATAATCTAGCAGATCAACACACTAGGATTCTCCTAAAATTCCAATGACAAAATCCATCCCGGCTTTGGGGTCAGGTTTGAAGGAAAACTCTGCCGATCCATGGATCGGTGAGACAAAAAACCTTCCGGGACGTAGATTACCACTAGAAAGTTAGGTCCACCTAGGCAATTCACATACATGACTCATATCTGCTAAGATTATTTACAATTAATACATGCAGAGTGGGTTTACAATTAGATTGATCAAGCTGCTGATGACTGCTGGATGGCATGGACACGCTGATCAGGTGCTGCCCCTTTTCTTTGCAAGAAAAATGGGGTGTACTGCATGGGTAGTTGACCGGTAGAGGTCAACATCTGGCTCTACTTGGGGAGACGTTGCTGCTTGCAGGAATGTGAGAATCCAGAATCTGCATCCATACAACACAAAAATAAGTAGCGTCCATCCAAAAATCAGCATATACATTAAGCACAGGAAAGAAAAAAGCTCTTCATTTATTAACTATCTAAAGCAGAAATGAAAATGCGAAAAAACAAAGAGTAGGGTTAAAAATACGATACAAAAGATGCCCCATGGCATCAGATGTGTTCAATAAAGTGCATACTGAGCATTTGCCTGCTTTCAGGCAAATCTGTTGGCTGCTTGTCGGATGTGCCATGTCCAATTTTGCATATGGTAGGACTCTTTCCTATCCGAAAATCAAGCTGCTCACGGCCGTCTGATGCATCAAATCTTCTTCTTATTTTCTTTCTCTTACGTTTTTTCTTTCTGGCAGGTTGAATTACTGATGACCTGGAACTTTTTGTTTCAAAACTATCAGATGAAGTATGCGTGATATGTCTTTCTTTAACCTGCATCTGATCTTTATCATTCTTAAGTCTATCCGGATCACCTTCAATTAACCACCTAATGACCTCCTCATAATAAGATGGAACTTGTTGCGGCAAATGAGAAGGCTCCTGGTTTCTCTTATCATCTGACCATTGTTGAATCTTTTGAACTTGTATTCTAATGGCATCCATCTGACTAGAGCATTCATCCCTTATAGCACTGATTTGTATGGCATGGTGTTCTTGCATGTGTTTTATTACTTTATCATTCTTTTCCTTTATGTCCATCAAGCAATGTTGCATGAAATTTATTTCTTCTTTATGATTCGCTTGCATGTCAGCCAACTGATTGTTATGATTGAACGTCATAGAGTCAATTTCCCTATCATGATCAGCTTTCATGGTCACCATATTTTCCTCTAAGACTGACATCTTGCTTTGCATGCTTCTAATTTCTGTTTCATATTTAATTTTCATGGCCTCAATTTCCTTAGCATGCTGATTTTGCATAATCTCTATCTCCCTATTACGTTTTTCAAGGTGGGTGCACAAAGTTCTCACGTCATTGACATAATTAGTTTGATTAGCCTCCATTAGATCTTGTATAATTTGCTTTTGCTCTTCCTTTTCATTGTCATTTGTCCCTGATTTTTCACTATCATGAACTTGGTCTGCGATATTTCCGGTGGATGACACATTCTGATCTTGAAAACTTTCTTCAACAGCTGGATTTTTTATAAGATTACTTTCTTTCGTTTGCACAATTTTAGAGGTAGAAGGCAAGCTGTTTGGACTATCATATCTATCTTTAAAAGCATTGAGAATGTCTTGTAAAGAAGTGAAAAAATCATTAGGAAAATTATTAAACCAATTCAAGGCATCACCCTCTAAAGAATGGACAAATAGACGCATCTTGAAATCTTCATGATTATATTGAGGAAGTCTACAATATATGATCATTACACAAGTAAACATGTTTAAATGATGTCTAACAGCGACCGGATCATCACCCGAGAACTTAAATAATTTAGAAATGGCCTCTTTCGGAAGATCATGGAGATTATCAGTAAAATGACATGGTTTACATGAATAATCCATGATGAACAATAAGGGATCAAATGGATGATAGAAAGAGATTTATGCTCAAGAAAATTAAGAGATGAAAGAAGTGGAGTCGCCACTTGAACAATGAATCTGATTCTAGGATCCAAAAAGTAACCACAAGCAGATATGAGGAAAGCTTCTTGTCTGGGAAAAATGAGAAAGTGGAGTCGCCACCCAAACAAGAAACAAACCGAAGATATGCCACTGATATGGCGAAAAATAAAGCAATAAAAGATCCAAATGATAACCCAAAAGGTTGAATTTGCCAGCTCAAAATGAGAGATGAGAAAGATGAGAAGGTGAATGTCGATGAAACTTCCAGGAACAGAAAAACTCTGTCCCCGGCAACGGCGCCAAAAAATGTTGGCGCTGCCGGGCCAGATGAAAAGATAAGAAATGAGAAAAAAGATTGTCGTTGAAACGCCGAGAAAACAATGTCCCCAGCAACGGCGCCAAAAAATGTTGTCGCGCAGATTGACACGACAACGCTCAGACCGGGGGCTGTCACTCTTATCCCCGATCCCTCCGTTTAAGCCTGTCTCCCGCGGCTAAGGGGGGTAGTCCCTGTGAGATGATGAGACCAACTGTCGACCAGTTGGTTGGGAGACACGAGATACGATATAAAAAGCACTCGATGGATTTGATTAATTTAGCAGACCAGAGCCTTAGGAGATTGTGGTTAAAACGATTACTTGTTAAATGATATAAAAATATGGACCATGAACAGCAATCATCTATCATCAGCTAAATCACAATGCTCTTAGAATGACCAAAACGATATCCAGCAATTGAGAATTTTCAAAAAAAAATGAATGCTTTAAACCACCACGAATCATAAACCATTAACCAGATATCAATTTCGCATCTCGACTTGAAAATTTAGATCTCAGCATGAAAGATATGACAATGAAAAACCATTGAATCTGGCAAAATAATTTTCCACGAGATTTTTATATTTTTTTATTTTTTTTTTAAATTAAATCTTTTTTTTTTTTTTTTTTTTTTTTCAATATTATAAAAATGAAAATTAAAAATCTAAAAAATTTAAAATTTAAAATCTATTCTAAAACTAAACTATAAATAAAAAATTAAACTAAACCAAAAATCTTTTTATTTTTTTTTATTTTTTATTTTTTTTTCATTATAAAAATAATCTAAATCTAAAATTTATGAAAACTTTAAACATAAAATCTAATTAAAACAAAAACTAAATCAAAATCTAATTAAAACTAAGCTTAATCCTAAACCAAACTTAAAAATAAATTAAAATCTAACCTAAAGCTAATCTAAAACATAAATAATATAAAACTAAAAAAATTAAATCCTAAAAAAGGGCATATACGACATTTCTTTTTTTTTTTGTGAGTTTATATGAAACTAAAACAGGAAACTATTAAAATCTAAGAATTAAAATACGTAACTAAAACAAATTCAAATAAAAAAGGAAATCTACGTTAAACAAAACAAATCTACGCTTAACCTACGAAATTATGAAAAAATCGAAGAACCAAAAATCAAAAACGTTGAAACTTATGACGTCTCAGCTTCCGGAGGAAGAAGCGTAACCCTGGATTGACTGAAATACGTGATGCAATAAGACGGCGACAGAGAAAAAAAAACAAAAACGATCTTACCAACAACACACAAGTATACGTGAAGACGATGGCTGGACTTGAATCGCTTTCTGAGCCGTTGGTATCGATTTGAGACTGTGCGTTTGCGGTGAGTGGAGCAGAGCGTAAACACTTCTGCGGTTTCCAGTTCAGGACGGCGGACGAGCCAGCGTTGAATCTCGGCGCTGCTTTCGGATTGACGTGGATGGAATCGGTTTTTATATTATACCACAGGACTGATACAAAAACGCATCCACGATATTGATTGTGTAGTATGCTACCTGGTTCTTCAGCTGTTCCGTTGTTGAGAAATGGGCACGATTTATGTGTGGAAACCCTCTGAGCCAGTGATAGCCTGTGGATCGATCTCCTGAGAGACGCAGATAACCCACAGTGATGATTGGCTGCGTGGATTGCGCAGTGATTGACTGACGTTTGAATGATCTCTTAGCCGCAGAGAACTTTCCTTTATCATCTGGCCCGTATCATTTATTTGCAGGTGCGTGGATCATACGGAAAAATGCTCACGGATTCAGATAACCCACAGTATGATTACCGTCTAGCAGTCACGCCATCTGCAGTATGCCTTTATGCTGATAGACTGCGGCTCAGACAATGGATGCAAGGACACAACTAATAATCTCTTTTCAGCTTCGATGCCTTGCGTTTTCAGACGGCTTTGATCGTATGGTTTGCAACTTTAAATGATGGAGGTCTGCGTGGCTTGGCCCTCATATCGATACCTGGTGTTTGCTTCTGCCACCTGAAATCACCCAAAAATAATAAAAACCAAAATCAAAATCCTAAATTAACCTGACCTAAGCAAAACTAAAATTGAAACCCTAGATCAGAAAATTCTGAAACCCTAAGACAGCTGATTAATTTACAAATTTGGCCCCTTAGCAGCCAGATTCATCAATAAGCACAGAAAATATTTAAAGAACAGAAATTTCAGATTGTCATTGTGAAAAAAAACTTCAGAAAATCTCTCATGCAAATCAGAAAATAAAACTGAATGATAGACCCAGGATCAAATCCAACTGGGCTCAGCGAAAAATGCTTGCGGGAGTTGGCTGGTTCAGCCGAGAACTTCCCCTAACGCCCACCAAATCTTCTTCAATAAGGGTTTTTCTGCACAGCTCAGAACAACCATCAGTAAAGAGGGCAAAAGTGCTGCTAGATCTCAAAAAGTAATGGAGATACCTGTCATTACTTCAGAAACCATAACAACACTCAAACCCTAGCAAGTGAACAAGATACCTGTGCTCACACTACTCTACAAAAAAGCTATTATTAATGGCTGAAAATAAAATATGCAGAAACTTAAACAATCTCACAGCATTTCAAGAGAGTAACACCAGCAGAATATGGACCCCAAAGTCTTCTTTTATTAACTAGAAACAGATTTACAAGAGAGCTTCTTCAGTACCAGACTCACAGATCGAATGATCTGAAAATGACCCCTAGCACCCTATTTAAAGGAAATGATCCCAACGGCTAGTTCGAGTGATCCATGTAGAAATGATCTCGATCGTTGATGAGGATCAAGACATCTCTTGATCTCATCCGTCGATTTATTCACTTAAAATATTATTATTTTATTAGTTAGGGTTTTTGCTTTATTTTTTTTTATTTTTTTATTATTTTTTATTCATTTCATTTTTTAATTTTTATTTATTTTATTATTTTATTATTTTTATCCATTTTTTAATTTCTTAATTCATTTTAAAATGGATCATCGAACTAAGCCTTCGGAAACATCACCTAGGACCTAGGACTTAGGACTCATGAGGGGATTTAAAACATTTTTCGACCCTCAGGACACATTACATCATGACTTTTACAATTTACATCTTAAGGGAGAAAACCCCTTTAACATAGACCCTCACAAATCACCCAGTTCTGCGACACAACTATAATCTAGCAGATCAACACACTAGGATTCTCCTAAAATTCCAATGACAAAATCCATCCCGGCTTTGGGGTCAGGTTTGAAGGAAAACTCTGCCGATCCATGGATCGGTGAGACAAAAAAACCTTCCGGGACGTAGATTACCACTAGAAAGTTAGGTCCACCTAGGCAATTCACATACATGACTCATATCTGCTAAGATTATTTACAATTAATACATGCAGAGTGGGTTTACAATTAGATTGATCAAGCTGCTGATGACTGCTGGATGGCACGGACACGCTGATCAGGTGCTGCCCCTTTTCTTTGCAAGAAAAATGGGGTGTACTGCATGGGTAGTTGACCGGTAGAGGTCAACAAACAGTAAGAGACAATCAAGAGCAATAACAAGAGATACCAAATTTGGTCAAATACCAAGGAAAAACCCACAACAGGGAAAACCCTTTCAAATTCTTCTTCTTATTAGATTGTCATAAAATGTTCAACAGAGAGATACAATGATTCCATTCATCAACAACAAAGTCAAAGTCAAATCTTTGACCATCCAACAAAACCAACATCCAAAGTCTACTAGATGAACCCAAAAATCAAATCTGGTCAAACTATCAAATCTGCAATTATGCTCAAAGTCAACAGCAGTCAAAGAAGCCCTAACCAGTCACAAGTCAATGGTCAAAACTATCCTCCAAGAGCTCGATCAACAATCAAAAGATTCGACCTCCAAAAAATCATGATCAAACCTAGTAAACAAAGAGAGAAAGTTTGCAGTCAACTACATTCAAAGTGCCCATATTTCCTTGGTATTTGTGCCAATAAATGCAACCTGTTACCCACCACCAGTGGGTGACCCCTATAGAGAAATTTTCTCCTAGATTTGTCTTCAACCAACAACCAGCAACCCCTTGCAACCACTAGATAGCTCGATGTGCCACCATTCTTTGCCACCTAAGCTAGTTATTGTGTGCCCTCACCCATCTATTATAATCGTATGTTTGAAGGTGTGGGCCTTCCAACCCCGAAGGTATGGCTTTTCATTATGTAATTGGGTGTCTATACTTACTTTTCTTGGACACATTTGGACATGGATTAGTGGGGGGATTTGGCAATAAGAATGGGCTTGCATTGTACCCTTGTTCCCTTATCCCAACTTGGTGGTTAATCTTGTATCCTGGTCCCATGGGATCTCCTCTATTGGCTACTAGCTTTAGGAGTGGCACTATGTAGGAAACCCAGATTTTGGTTGTGTGGTCCCCACTACCCCGACACCATATATCTCACTCCCCTCCGCTCATCATAACCCTTTTTCACACTTTTCCTATCTAGGTCAACATTTGTCCATTGGGTCCATAAGGAGTTCGCTTCCCCCTCCTCTTGTCCACACTTTGGGTCAGCCCTAATCCCTGGAACGATGCCCCAAAGGTTGATGCGCTAAAAAGAAAGTTAAAAGCATAATTGGGCTATTTACAATAAGAAATGTACCACAAAATGCAAAATATGGTTGGGATATAAAAATTTAGCACATGGGCAAAAGCCAAATGTGAGCTCTGCCCCCTATGGCCATCACCCTGGTTCCTAGGGCCCATATGAGTGCCCCCCTGCATCATTGAGGAACTCGTGATTGTCCCAAGCCCTGGTAGGCGATGAACTACCCAACCTTAAGGGGGTAATCATTGCTTTGTTATACACATCATGCTCTCATCCCCTAAAGCCCCAAGCAGTTAAAAGAAAGAAAAATCAATAAAAGGCAAAAGGCATATGAAGAAGGGTGGAAAAACAATGGTCGGGGTAACTCATGTACCATGATTTCTCCCTTCTACATCTAAACACCCAATGTATAGGCTTCCCTTGTTATAGCTACCCTTGTACCATGGCATGTAGCTTGGAGCCTTCCTTGTTGCTCCACTCTATTATGCCATCATTTCACATGACACCTACCATTTCATAGATGTACCATGGACTTGTTAGTTCCTTACAGATTGAAACCACCTAATAGGGTCCTTTATTAACCTCTCTTGTAGAGCTTGATGACACCTGTACACACCAAAGCCCATTTGGAAAGGCATGCCACTATGAAATGTCCACTTTTTCCCCTAGTTAGCAAGTTTATTTACTCAACTACACTAATGGATTGTTGTACTGGAAGGTGAGGAGATGCATTGGACCTTACACAAGATTGTAGATGGGCCTCCACTTGGACTTGGTCTCTTGATACAGGGTTTAAGCCCTCCAGACGGTCACAATGGCACTTGTAGGGTGAGCAGTAAAGCATTGATTGCCATGCCATGGGCTTCTTCAGCACCACACACTACTTGTTCATGCCCCAGTCATACAGAGATCATGATGCACTTGGACCACGTTGCCCAACTGGCCACACATTTGCACCTAATCCACTTGGACCACTTGGCAGTTGATCCAGGTGGGGTTTTGTCTCATCCAGAGAGACATAGGAGGGCACATGTCATCATTCTATCCTTTTATGATGGAGCATCAACGTGTTTGATCCAACTGGAGACCCATGAGACCATTGATTGTGCCCCACAGCCACTTGGAAGCACCACGGGATGTTTTTCTTGGAAATCAAGGGGCCAACCCCTTGATCATCATTTTGGGGCCCTCCTCTTCGTCATGGCACATTGGGGACTCATCTAGGCTCGAACGACCCTTTGCACCATTATTTTATCATTTTGGCCTCATTAGGAAGGCTTATTTTACACATTTGAGCTATTTGGTGGGTTTGTCACCAAAGTTATAGTTACTTTGCACATTAAAACATTTTTAGGGGGCTTCATTAGGCTAATTAGTCCATTCAAACTTATGAGAGATTCATATAATTTGAAAAGAGCCTCATTTTGTAACACACCATCATTTGGATTGGGATTTTCTCTTGTGAAATAATTCTAACTTGCGATTGATGGACGAAATTGGATGTTATTGATGCATTTTGATATTTGGGATTTTCGCTATCTTGTCTTGGAGCTTCTATTTGCAAGTTTGATGGATGGATATATTCGCATTATCTTGTAAGTGCCATTTGATGCTATTTCTTACAATGTTGCATGTCTAATGTATAGAATATCTTGTCATAATCTTATATGTGCCCTAATTTGATGTGAATTCATGAAAACACTAGGATTATTGAAGTATTGCATGCATTACTCATTAGATATTGTGAATGAATGTTCCTAGAGGCTCGTTTTGCACCTTGCATCCTCGAATCTCCATCAATCCTTGCCAAGCGAAGTATAAATACCTATAATAGTCGAGTTGTTACTTCCTTAGGGTTAGCAAAGAGCTACATAGGTCTCCTTGATAGAGAGAAGACCTTAAATCAAAAGAAATCTTGACTCCATTTCTCCCAATTGACAAGGCACTTGTCTTAATCCTAGGTGATCAAAACTAAAACCTATTTCTTTCACCTTTTACAAATTATGCCTTAACCCTAGAAGGTCAACTAGGGCCTAGTGCGAATTGCTTTAGGAGTGGTCGTTTTGAGAGCGAATTGGTAGGTTACTGTGCTATAGTGTCCTCTATTAGCCCTCCCAATTTGAGGCAATTCCCATGGCTAGTTTGAAAGAAATCTCAAGCCCTAGCTCCAACATTGATTCTACCTCTAAAACTTGTTTGGTTAGTGGCATTCCAAAGGTCTCTTGCTCTTTAAAAACTCTAAGGAAGTTGAACATTTTGTATCCATTCTCATCCGTGCTTGACCTAGAAATATCATTGAAGATCATCCTCTTGATAATCTTTACAAGCCCTAGGTCTTGCTTGGATTTTCCATAGGTCTCTCTAGTGGTGTCAAACCTTATATGGTAGTCATCTTATAAATCCCTTAAAGAGGTCTTGCCTCCTTACGATGCCTTAGGTCTAGGAATATCCCTTTTAATTGAATAACCTTTCCTCGTAGGTCTAGGTCTCCTCATAAGCCTTTCTTGGAGAGCCATTAGCACTGCGCCATTATTTAAGTCTCTCCTGTGAATGGACCTTGGAAATCACACCATACCTTATCATTGATCTTACCAATCAAGTGATTTCCCTCATACCGAGACTCCTCCCATCGGTGAAAGTCTGTAAAGAGCAGGGGACACTCACTGAGGTGACAGTGGATCTTTGTCCCAATGTTCTGATTTGGTCTAGTAGTTGTCCCTTAGGTACCCCTCCTAGCACCCTTGCTAGATTGCGTGGCAACATGGCCTTTCAAACAAGTCCAAAATTGGTCAAACCAAGTCAAAGAGTCACAAAACAAAGTTGGTCAATGCTTTTCAAAGTCTCCCAAATAGAAAGTCAACGTTGATTTCAGAACTACCTCCAAACCCTTCGCATATATGAAGAGAACCCTACAATATTTCATATGTACGAACCAATAGAGAGAAGAGAGAGATGCTTGATGTGATGTCTCCAAATGAGGTGCCTTGACTTGTATTTATAGGCATTGGAGGAGGGCTAATTTGTCTTCTAAGCCAACCTTGATTTTTGTGTCATTGTGGGTTTTTACTTTAAAAATACATTTTTTCCTTAACCAAATTAAATTCTTCCAAGGGCAATTTGGGGCTTCTCTAGATGAGGAAGATTGTCCAATGGAGGGAATTTGTCCCTGAGCTACCAAATTAACATGAAACCCAACCTTGGGAGAAAACCCAACAACTTTTCTTTAGGAGAAATCATTCTTCAACAAGATTTACAAATCAACGATTTGTCTAGAAATATGTGCCAATATCCAAGTCAAATTTCCAGTCAAACCTGGTCAAATTCCAACAAGACTATATTAGTCAAAACCAATCAAAAGTCAAGGCTATTCAGGCAGTCAACCTGTGGTCAACTCTAGCATTCTGCAATCAACTTTGCAGCCTACAGTCAACTCTTGCATCCTGTAATCAACTCTACAGCATGCGGTCAACCTGTGGTCAACTTTAGCATTCTGCAATCAACTTTGTAACCTGCGGTCAAATCTTGCAGCCTGCAATCAACTCTGCAGCATGCGGTCAACTCTAAGACCTACGATCAATTTTGAGGCCTATGATCAACCCAACTTTTGCAGCCTGCGATCAATTCTATGGCTTGCAATCAACTCTACGGCCTGCGGTCAACTCTTGCGCCCTCTGGTCAAATCTTGCTGCCTACAGTCAACTCTTGCGCCCTCTGGTCAAATCTTGCTGCCTACAGTCAACTCTGCGACATGCGGTCAACTCTACGACCTGCAGTCAACTCTTGTGGCCTACGGTCAACTCTGCGGCTTGTGGTCAACTCCTACAGCGTGCAGTGAACTCCTATGCCCTGCAATCAACCCTGCAACCTGGTCAAATCTCAGCCAACAGCAATCAAACTCGGCCCTCTATCACACGTGTGGCTATCCAATGAAGAAAGATAGACCTTAGAAAATCTGATTTTTTCTTACTTAGACTTGTTCTTCGTTGGTGTAGAAATGAAGCATCACAATGCCTATTTATACAAGTTGAATGGTGTGAAAAACCGCAAGGGGCACATCCCTTCACCTTCCTAGGGCGACTTGATGCTCCAAAGTATATATTTTTATTTTTATTTTCTTAGACCAACATGGGGACCTCTTTAGTCATTCGGGAATACCTCCTAATGCTACAAAAAATCAACAAAAACAAGCAAATAAACCCAAGTGCTCTAGTAAGGGAGGGTCCAAGTGGTCAAAAGGAAGTCAACCTATCTCAATATGATCAAATCAAGGTGAAAATGTGTGCACAAAGGGTAGCACTCCACATAAATTATGGTATACATCTCTAATAAAGTGAAATGGTCATAAAAAACCACACCATGAGCTAGGATGCTCTCACTAGGAGGGTGTAAATCATCTACATCAACAATCACTTGAGAACCAAAGTAAAAGGGTCAAGAAGCTAAGCACTTTCTAATAAAGTGATGTAACCATAAAGTGTGCCCTCAACAAGTGAAGTATAACTCACTGTACCAAAAGACATCACCACCTAGGTAAAATGTATCATAAATCCCATCTAACCATGTCTCACAAATGAATAACCAAATGAAATGCTCATATCATAAATCAATTGTACCATCATACCTATGGAAACACATCAAGATATCACTAGTGCTTCCACTAGGCTCCTAGGGCATAGGCAAGTAATTGTACACTATCCACTTCCCTCTGAACAACACACACCAAACTATCAAGGTAATTAGTCAATATAAAATAGCATAAGGGTAATTCTAGGCAAAGTGTGTGCACCCATAAAATACCCCTTGCATCTATCAAATGATCAATCAATGTCATCAAAATATTTGTCCTATGCAACTGAGTGTGTCCTCATGTAATATGAGAGGTAACCACTAGCTTTAACACGTGGACATGTGCTTTATAATTTTCTCTCGAGAGTATAAGCCAATGCATTTTAATAATAGAATTTTTCCTGAATTGAGGGTTCTCCATAGTAAATCCTACATGTATTTGTTTGTTGTTGTTAACATTTCCAAGTTGTTCTAATTTAACTTTTGCAACTAGTATCTCATGTTGTTAAATGAAGAAACAACATAAAATTATTTTCTGTAAATTAAGATCTATTGTAACCAATTCCCTAAAGGCATAGCTTCAACAATTTAGGAATCAATGGAGTGGATTTCTTGGCATAAATTTATGGGTATCTCAAGTTAATTCTTCCCTGGGTAATCAAAATTTGTGTGTCTAAATCAAATGGTAAGTGTATTCTTTTGAACTAAGATTCCACTTATTATGATAAGCCTAACACACCAAAGTTAGCATTATGAGGTAATGGTTGGCATCATTCAAACTGGTAGCTTTTCAGCTATAGTAGCCGCAAGTTGGACGTATCTATTCCACCAAAGTGACCCAAGATTCACGCCTAGCCCCAATCATTGTAGCATTTATGAGTACATATCCACAAGAACAAGCATGTCACTTAAATAGAGATGAACCCAGACGAGGGTTATATTAACTACCCGCTTTCACTAACCCAACAACCAACTTTTATTTGAATAGTATGTTTAACCTCAAGTTACCAAACCTTTCTAAATCTTGCACCATGCTTGCATTGCAGGCTCCTAATATCCTTGGTTCCTATCATGCTCCTCTTAAGCTAGGACATATCATATGAATGAGAAGGATCTAAGGAAAGTTCCAGAAGGGATGCCATGAATCTTATGTCTGTTCTATGAGGGAACCTCTCTAAAAAATAAAAAGCAATACAAAGTAACAAATAGGAAAAACGAAAGACCATAAAAGAGGGTGCAGAATGCTATTATATAAACTTCAATATATTGACTTGCCTCTGGAATAGTTAATTTTATAATAATAGTGAATAAATATTTTTAACTGCTTTACACTTTATATATCTATATCCTTTTGAAAAACTCAATTTAATAAATCCCCAAAGCCTAATGTTTTAAGCTTTTGTCACAATTGCAGCTACATTCACTTCAAGTTTCATGGTTCTAGTAAGTTTGAGTTACCTAATTTAACTCATGATTTCAATGAGAGATGATAATACAGGATTTTCCATTTATAAATTAACCACGCAGCTAATTCGAAAGTGTAACTCTATACCGCTTAACTTCAGTAACTGTCGCCTGCTAATTTCATTCTTCAAAGTTATCCCGTTAGGCTTCACTTCAATCACCTGCCAAGACATTATAAAAGGAAACATCTTTAGAAGTGTAATTTTTTATCGATATTTGTTAATACGTGACCATAGAAAAAAAATGAGGTACACATCATAATAAAATCAACAATAATACGACCAGATTTGCCTGACAGAAACCAGTGTTCATAACTATTGGTTTCAGTGTGGTGACTATAAATCAATGTTGTATTAAATGCAAATGTGTTCTATTGAAGCAAGATATAATTGTTCATTTGACGAATGAAAGAGAAGTTTATAGAAAATATAAGGTAAGTTACATAAACAATGCTGGTCTTAACAAGGTGTTTTTTGTAAACCTCCCCCCCACTCAGCCCCCTCTAAAAAAAGCTACAACCTATTATCAATAACATAGAGACTGGACTATTCTAGAATAATGTAAATAGAGTACAAAGTTTGGAGGCATTCAAGTAGGCTCAATGTGTTCCCTCTTATGCCTATTTTGATGTCTTGATTTCAAATTAATGGGAAATCTTATAGCAATATGCTTTTCTAGTCCATAGAGTTTGTTTTATATAACTTTATTCAAACATGCCCAAATATTCCTAAGCACAGTCAACCATAAATAATTAGCACCCAATATAGGAAAATGATTTCATGTATTTGTGGGCATTCTCCATATTATTATTGTCTACAAATGACCAAAGAGTAGGTCAATGAGACTCAAAAGTACATGCTAGTAGGGACATACAGAAGGAGTGCCAAAAGATCTCCCACATGTTAAAGATAAAACATAAAAAGAATGAAGCAAAACTAAAGCATGAGAACAGTAGCAAAAATAAATATCATACTTGTTGACCACTAAAAGTTGCACCTAAAATTTTTTGAAGACTCCATGCCTGAAAGACACGTCAGAGGCTTTATGTACCATCAGAGTTCATATATCATCAAAGTTTTTTAACTCTAACTTTTTTTCTCATCTTTTTTTATATTGTACTCAGATTCCGCAAGCCCTATAGAGATGATGTAAAGTGATGCTAATGTGATGAATTGAGTTATATAACAGGCCTAGGTAACTTGGGACATTGTCATCAAATGAGTTTACTCTGAGAGGTTTTTTTACTTGGTTAATTATTAAGTACTTTCGAGCACTTAATAATTAATTGAGTTTTTTCCTCCAAGCATAACCCCAAAACCGGAGTGTGGCTTGATAGTAAGGCCTTGGGTGAGTCCTAGTGTCTAGAGTCGTTGTGTATTACCATAATAGATCACTTGTAAAATTTCGCGGAATTTTATAAAGTCTAGGGGCTAGTTTTTTAATTTTTAAAAATTTCCTGCTGGACGGAAATTTTAATAAATTCTGATTGTAAAATGTAATAAGTGATGTCTAGAGAAGTTGTATGGGGTATGTGTGCTCAAAATTACACCTCTCACCCTCAAATTTCTACTAAGACACACTTTGAGGGGTAAAAAATAAGTTCTAGACCCTCAAAACCCATTTTTCCTAAGTTTAGTGGAAAATGTGGCAATAAATTAGCCCAACAATTAAATAAATTGGAGAAAATAAATATCCACACATGCTAAATGATGTGGAAATGAGGTGGAAAATCATCAAAGAGTTAAAGAGTGATGTGGACTCCACCATGGACCAATAATCAAGGAGAAACATGTGACAAAAAGGGAAATCAAATTTCTTGGAGAAGGACCACGAGTTCTCAAGGAAAATCCCACAAATTGTGGAGGATAGCTCGAGTTCCAAGTCGAGTTGAGTATTTGATTGAGGATTTGGTTGAGTTTACTTGAGATGAAGTGGAGAGTGGTCTCCTACCACTCCACTTCACTCACCCACATGTCCCTCTCTCATCCCAACGAGTTCTCCTCAAGGATTTGTGTGGAGCCTATTGGAGAAATTCGAATTGCATGGATAGGCATTGGGATTATCACCCATTTGCCTTGGGATTCTCACCACTTTGCCTTGGGATTGTCTCCCACACTCTTATTTATATGAGCTTTGTGCTCTCATTATGTATTCTTGATATGAGCTATTGGGCTTGAGAAGACTCTATTGGATTTGTACTTGTTTTTCAATAATAATACAAAGGACTTTGGGGTATCTTTGATGGTGTTCTCCTTCTTCTTGAGGTGATATATTTCTAGTTTGTGTTTCAATTTCTATTCAAATTTGGATTATATTAGCATGATTTTTCCATTCATTGTGGATTAATATGTGCAAGCTAACTCGTATGTATTTTTGATTTAGAGAAATAATCTAGGAGTGAAAAGTACTAGGCGATTTTAGAAGAAATCTCTAGTTCTCTCATCCATTGTATTTCTTTAATTCCTCTATGTATGCTAATATCTCTTTCCAAGTGTGTAGAGACTCTTTTGAAATTTTGTGAAGGATTATTTGGGCGTGGGAGAAATCTCAAATAGATCAACTCACTCTCAAATTCAAGAATTGAAGGACTCATCGATTTTGGCTCCAAGGAATTCATCCAACGAAAAACAAAAAGGGGAGTTTCATTTTCCTCTACTCTACTAGAATCATATAAAATTTAAATTTCATATTTCTCTTAATCAAAATTTAGAGCTTTCAATGATTATATGAGCTACTTAGAGCACTATTTTAAACTAGACAAGTATGGAGTTCTACTCCCATAACTTGATCTAGCTCTTGTATATTAGTTGTGAATCATTGTTTTTCTTCTTGCATTCTCTCCACTTATTTTCAAATTTGTTTTGCAGTCTCTTGAGAAGAAATACCAATCTATTTTGGCAGCAAGTTTGAGGGTGGATCCTTCTAAAACTACTAACACATTTTATGTAGTACCTCTTGATTCTTTGGGACAACCTTTCAACAAGGCCGTGAGCTCTCAGGGACTTCTCTTTGGCTAAGTCGAGTTCCTTTTTAGGGGAAGATCTCTATCTTTAGGTCGTGGGCTTCAAGGAGGCTTAGCCTCTCGTCCTATGTTAATTCATCTTCCTTCCAAAATATGATTTTTGTATGCAAAGAAAGCCTCTTTATTTTCAGATTTCAAAGGCCCTTTTTGGGCCTCATTTGTATCAATTGTTCATCAAGGAAAGTCTATGGTCAAAAGTTTTCATTGTAAAGACTTCCTTGAGCTTGTTTGAGGCCTTAGAGACTCTCATTTCCTTGTAACTAATCTAATAAAAAGACTGATTTCTTTTGTGGGAGTTTGGGAATTTTCCCATGGTATCCCTTCTCTCCATTTAGAGGGAGAAACTTGGTTTGTGGATTGACTAATTTTTTAGATAGTTGCTCTAATTTTCTGCACTTACTAATTTCATTTCATGCATGATTAACATAGCATTTACATTCTTCCATTTCTAGCACATGCTTGATATTAGTTTACATTTTTCCATTTCCATTTACTTGTGCAATTCACTCACAATACATGCAAGTTTTATTTGAGCAAACAAGTATTTTATTTTGGAAAATTTAAACTATTTCACTTTGCTTTGCAAGTTCATGAGAATATTGCTTCAATATTTTTATCATTACATGTTCATATGGCACTTTGATCAATTGATGGTTATTTATGGAAACATTTTCTTGTGTTATTGAGCAAATCTACTTCATTGAAAGCAAAACATCTTGAACTTGTGATTTTACATTTTCACATCAAGCTAATTATTTCACATTTTATTTCCATTAAAGGATATTGGTGACATCTACTTGAAGATTTTTCTTTTTACACTTTCTTTGGAAACATTAATGTTCCCATGCATCTCATTTAAGCATCCTTAGTGTTAATATGCATTTGTAATTAATTTACCTCCAAGCATAAGTTTGGATGAAAGACTTTTAGGATCCCCTCTCTCTCACCCAACTTTAGGAACATAGACCCTCTTTTGTGGTTAACACGGTGACCTCGCAGTCGTCAAAGCCACAGTCTTTACAGCGCCGGAGGCATCGAGTGGTTGGATATTCCATGGGAGGTATCGTTAATATAGCCTCAACTGTCTTTTCCTGGGTATCCCTCCGCAGCTCACATTGGAGACTTGTTTCAAAATAGTTGAAAGAAAAGCTACATCTAGATAGGAATTTAGCTTAAAATTTACCAAGATAATTGCACTTCACATTAGATAGATTTGCATTTCATGCTAATTAAATCATCTTGGAATACATTTAGATTTACTTGCAATATTATTTGTTTCATAACTTGTTATGATGAATGGTCTCATGTTTACTTGATGTCATTATCTCTTATCATTTGAGCATTTCCTATAACAAGTGCAACGTCTATTTACATTTTGCAAGTAACACCTTTTGGATCAATTGAATCTTGTTTGCAATTTATCTTTCTTTCAAAGTAGCATTTTGCAAGTAACGTGAATCTTTCATTTGAAATATTTACTTCACTTATCAAATTGTTATACTTGTTGTATAGTTCATAATTATTGAACGATATTATCTTGTTATTTGAGCATTTCTTTACAAGTAAAACATTCCAACATTTCCATCTTGAAAGTGATATTCCAGTATTGATCTAACATTGTCCTTTTGCAAGATTGTTTGTCATCATTTTCATTTTGAGCAAGTACATGTTATTTTCATTTGAGCAATTAATTGTTTAAGCACTGGTCTATGATGGTATATTTTTCTTAAGTGAATTATTGAAAGTTGTTCATAAATCTCCTTGTTCATATTGTGGGATCAATTTATTATTGTTGATAAGCTTTCCATCTAAATTAATCTCCTAGAAACTCACATTTCCTTTAACTAACCTTCATTAGGGACCACCCCCTTTAGCTTTAACTAGGATAGAGATTTAACGGAGAGAGTTGGGAATAAGTGAGAGCAACAATAACCTTAGAAAAAACAAGATAAAAAGCTACACCACATCATAACTAGGCACAAAGTAGGAGAGGGAGGAGGTGTTACTCCTCTGTCAATGGGTATACATAGATTTTTTCCAGTATATCATTCACCACCATTGTAATCTCAAGGTCACAAGTCAAAGCCTTGTAAAAACCATGTGAGGACCTGTATTAGATCTCATACACCTGTGCCTTTTCAGTTTGAGTCTGTATTCATTCTAATTGGTTAGACCATGCCCTATCCCTTGAAAGCTCCATCTAGGCAATCTTGGCCCTGATTAGATTGGAGGACCTTGGTAGGCTTCTCACGAGGACTCATGGTTTTATGGGAGCCTTATTTTTGTAGGGTTGATCAATATAATATTCTTAATTGGAATTTAACAGTGCATAGCATAAACATGTAACAAGAAAAATACTCAAAATAGCAAGCTCACACACAAAATAACAAATACACAATTAGCAGCACCAAAAATCTGATTCTTTATTAAATTTTGAGCACAAAGAGTACAATACAGTTGAGGGAAGATGAACCTGGGCTTGCTACAGCAAGCAAGGCCAAACACAGGTTGTGAATCTATTGTCCAACTTCTAGAGAAATTGCCCACAAAAGCTCTCTGCCAACCCAGAAATTTATGTCACTATTACAGGAAGGAAATGATGATTTATGCTACCTTTATGCTCGGAATCCTCTGAAATTGCAGTTGGTGCCTCTCCTAAATTATCTCCACGAGACCCAAAAAGGATTTGGTCCCAAACCCAACAGCTGAAAAACCCACAAAAAGTGTGAGTTGTTCGGTCTCACTCGTTGAGCGCACTGTTGGAAATGTGTTGATGGGTACTCCTCCAATCCTGTGAAAGGCTCTCCCAAAATTACTACAAAATTTTCCACAAATTTTCGCTCGATTACTCCTGCCCTTAAGCACCAATTGCTCCTGTACCCTAACCCCTACGTGCCACTGTCAAAGAACACTGCACAAGCCCTGGAAGGAAAATGCTTGGCTTGAAATTTTCCCCACTACCTACATTGCAAACCACCCAAGATCTCTAGCAAATATCGCTCCAAATCAACCTTGAATTTCCCAGAAATTGTTCTACTCCACACTACCTCCCTCTAATAGTGTGAATTCTTCCCCAGCATCTTAGCCACGCATAGAACTAGATGCAAGCCCCTTGTCCCTGCTCCGGAACGGCTCCAAAGGTGTCTAAGAACTCCTCTAGGGTGGCACTGAAAGTCCTCCAAAGTAGAAGCTGAGATCTCCTCCCAGAAATCTCCTTGTGCTAAGCAGCATTGTGTTCACCTGGCTAAGCAACTCAAGTAAACAGCTCAGTTCAAACGTAAAATTGATAAAAAGCTCCAAACAATAGTCCTCACCTCATATTTAAGCTTGTTGCCTTCTCTTCTTCCTAGTGCGGCCCATCCTCCACTTAGTTTGATTTTTCCCTCCATTCTTCTCTCTCCTCAAGTGTGTGTTGCCTCAAAGGGGTGCATATGCCTTGTGGGTGGTCCCACAAACCCACCAAAATTTTAATTCTTTTGCTTCTCCTAAGTTAAATTACCAAAAATGATGTCAATGCCAAAATTGGGTTGTCTCCTTAGTACTTAAGAAATTGGGGATATTACAGCCCCCCCTGCCAAGATTTTCTTGTCCTCAAGCAATTTTAGCGTTGGATGTTGCAACACCTACTCACCCTCCCATGTGGCATCCTCATCAAGAAGGTCCTTCCACCTGACCAAAAACTCCCTGACTGTCTTGTTACCGCTCAAACTAGCAGGGGACCTAAAGGGGATCCCTAAAGGACAAATGCTAGACCAAGGGAAACAAATGGAGACTTAGCCCACTGTCACCTCAGCTAAGGCTCCTTACTATTTACGGACTTTCACAGATGGGAGGAGACTCAGTATATTATGGAGTCACCAATGAAGGATAAATCAATGAGTGGATGTGGAGTGACCCAAATGATCCCTTTCCAAAAGAGGTTGAAGGATAGAGCTTGCTTGCTTTCTAAGCAAGGTACAATGTCTTCTAGGAGAGGAATGAGAGGATTTGAGGGTTAGGATTGGGGGATATGATTCATGAAAGAGTTTCCCAATCCCTAAAATCCTTATTAAAATTGGTATCCCATATGGTTCTTGAAGAATTGTCTTTTTAAAAGAATGGGACCACACGGGACGAAGTGGACCCAACCTAGGTTAGGAGGTAAGAGTTTAGCAACCAATGATGTTCTTAACCTAGACAAGGTGGGGGAAAGGATCAAAGAAAGAATATTCACTCAACGGTGTTGAATTGATCCTATGAGGCACTAACCTTGGGGATACTAGGGAAAAGTTTGATCTCGAAGCTAGGGTTTCGTTTTTCTCACAACCCCACCGTCGAAATGGCTTCAAAATTGGAAGAGGCCTTGAGGAGACACCAGCGCGGGAGGGGCTAGGAGATCGAACTTTTTGGAGGGCTATCATGTCAGGAAAATGTTGCCCTACTGACCCAACTTGGCTAGACCTAGAAAAAAGTGAATAAGAGTTGATTTTAGGTGACCACCATTTACTAGATCAATGCCTTAGTCTTATGAGAATGGAGTCTATGATAAATATGAGTGAGGACCTTTGGTTCTTAGTCAAGGAGGCCTCAAGACTACTTCGCTAGCCTTCTAGGTCAAAGAGAAGCAATCTTGCAGCTTTTATACTTCGATGTGCAAAAGGTGATGGCTTATCAAGATAAATTCGTTAATAGAATTACCCCTAGGAGATTTCATTCACATTACATGGCCGATACATTGAGAGATGCTATATAGAAACAAAATTCCACAATTTAAGTAGTAAATGCATGCAACAATTAGCCCTAAAAATAGTGAAAATCTCAGTCCAATGTATATGCGAAAGTAAAACAATAATAGCATTAAAAGCATGTACTTACATGTAATAGAGTATATCCAACCATCCATAATTTAACAATAGAGAAGCTCCAAGACAAGATAAACCAAATCCACACATCAAAATTCATCCATAAAGCTCCAATTCATGCTCCAAGAAATTCTCAAGTGAAAGAAGAGATCCAATCCAAAGTGATGTTGAGCAAATGAACTCGTCTCACTTGTATTTATACACTAACGAAGAGTTCGAATTAATCTCCTTGGCCTACATAAGCCCCCAAAATAAAATAAGGTGCTAATAATCTAACTTTTGGTGACAGGCCCACCAAACTAGCTCACAAATGAAAGAATAAACCTCTTAAGAGATCAAATGATGAATAATATATGTCGTAGGGCCCTCCATGAGGCTTGATGAGGTCCATAGATGCCATAATAAAGAATAGGAACCTCGAAAGTGATGGACAAGGGGTTGGCCCCTCGTTCTCCAAACAATTAACCTGTGGTGCTCCCAGTGGGCGTGGGGGCACAATAATAGCCTCATGGGTCTCCAAATGAGTCGAAGATGCTTGTAGATCATCTACAAGGGCTCTGATGATGGTGTAGGTGATGCCACATCATCCTACAAGTCCTGGGTCAACTTCCAAGTGTATGGTACATCTGTGGGGCCGACTGGGCAAAGGTGAACCAGGTGCATCTTCCTCATCCAATAGCTGAATCTCTAGCAATTTCTGAACATTCTCGAGGATCCATGGAGTACTGTCTACTGCTGTGGAGGCCCATGGCTCTCAACACACACCCTACATGTGCCAATGTAGCCCTCTGGAGGATTAGGACCCCATATAGGGAGACCAAACCCAAGATGGAAACCATCTGCAATCCTACATAAGATCCAATGTATCCCCTAGCCTTCCAGTACAACAAGTCATTAGGGAAATCGAGTAAATGAACTTACCAACCATGGACCACAGGTGGGGACTTCATAATGGCATGCCCTTCCATAATGGGCTTCGAGATGTGCCAATGTCTCCTAAACTCCAAATGGGTTAACCAAGTATCCTATTAGGTGCTTTCTACTTCTATAGGGGATAATATGTTCAAGGTACGTCCTTCAAAAGGTAATGGCATGTGACAGATAGGTGAATGAAGTAAGGGATAAGAAGCGGAAGCCCTGGGCCACATGCTGGGGTACAAGGGAAACCCACACTTGGGTTTATAATGTATAGCAGGGGGCAATCGCGGTACATGAGGTGCCCCGGCCTTGATTTCCCACCCTTCTTTATATACCTTTTGCTTTTTTATGATTTTCTTTGATTAACTTCTCGGAGCTCAAGAGGTAAGAGAATGATGTATAAGATATGGCAGGAATACCCCCTTTTAAGGTAAGGCGGTTCATTGCCCACCAGGGGTTGGGACAATCACGGGTTCCTATATGATGAAGGAGGATCATAGAACCTGTAGGAACCAGGGTGATGGCCATGATGATGGGGTAGAGCTCATGCATTGGTTTTTGCCCATGTGCTAAATGTGTTTGTCCCAACCATCTTTTGCATTTTATGGTACATTTTCCTATTGAATGTGGCCAAACATGCTTTTATCTTTCTTTTTAGCTGCATCAACCTTCGAGCATCATTCCAGGCCTGACCCAAGTGCGGGCAAGGGGAAGGGGCAAGCTAACCCTATGTGGACACAGTGGAGATGTGGACTCAGGTGGGAGAAATGATGAATGGGGTAAAAATGAGTAGAACGGGGATAATATAAGCAGATAAGGGAGCAGGACCACGCAACCAGAATCGAGGTTTCCCGTGAAATACCATCCCTAAAGCCACATGGTCAGTAAAAGAGATCCCACAAGACTAGAATTCAAGGTTAATATCCAAAAATGGGTCTAGGGGACAGGAGCACAAACCTAGCCCATTCTTTTCGCCAAATCCCCCCATTAATCCATGCTTAGAAGTGTCCATGATAAGCAAACTACAATACTCAATTACCAATGACAAGACATACCTTTAGGTTCGGAGGCCCACCTTCAAACATACGATCATGGCAGATGAGCGAGGGACCACGTGGTTGGCTTAGGTGGCAGAGACATGGCACAATGAGCTAGCTAGTGGCTGTAAGGGGCTGTTGCCTGTCGGCTGAGGACCATCTTAGAGAAAAAATTATCCTAGGGATATCACCCACAAAATGGTGGGTAACATGTCCTATTCTTGAATTTCCTTTCCCTCACCTCTAAGATGGCCTTTGAAACTAGCTCTAGGTGATCCTCATCATCCAATGGTGGTAGCTTTTGTGGTGGTCTTGACCTGTTGCCCTAGAGCCTATTTCAAGCATGATACATGGAAGATGTTATGCACCTTACTTCCTAGTGGAAGCTCCAACTCGTAGGCCACCTCCCAAACGCGCGTAGTCATCCTGTATGGACTGTAGAACCGGGGCTTGAGCTTTTCTACCCCTTTTGTTTCAATGAGGATTGTCGGTATGGTTGGAGGCGCAAATAGACCATCTCTCCCACCTCAATCTGCCTCTCAACCCTGCCCCTGTCAGCATACATTTTCTGTTGATTTTGTGCCACCTATAGATTATCCTTGAGTGCCTTGAGGATCTCTTGGCTCTCTCAGATCCAATCCTTGGCCCCTGGGGCCCTACTATCTCCAAAAATCATGTCAGAGAAAGAAAGTGCACAATAACCATAGAGGGCTCGAAAATGTGACATACTGATCAACATGTGGTAGGTGGTGTTGTAGCAAAATTGTCCAAGGTGCAGCCACTTCACCCACGCTTGCTGCTACCCAGTCACATAGTTGCACAAGTATCCCTACAACCACTTATTTACAATCTTTGTCTGCTCATCCGTTTGTGGGTGATAGCTAGTGTTGGGAGTGAGCTTCGTCCTCACCAACCTGAATAGCTCCTACCAGAATGCCCCCATGAACTTGTTGTCCCGGTCACTGACTATGGTCTTTGGGAGACCATGTAGCCTGAACACCTCCCTAAAGAAGAGCTTAGCGATCTGCGAAGCTGATGATTTAGTCGATATAGCAAAGAAATGGGTGAACTTGGCCAACTTGTCCACCACCACGTAGATACAGTCACGCCCTTGTACAACCGACAAACCTATAATGAAATCCATGGACACACTCTCCCATTTCCACTCAGGGACAGGGAGAGGTTGTAGTAGACCTGCTAGATGAGTTGGCTCTCCCTTGTTCCTCAGGTAAACTCCAAACTCCTATACGGGCCTCAACACATCCCCCTTGAGGCCCTTCCAAGAGAAACATTCCCTGATGGCCCTGTAAGTTTTAAGGAATCTGGGATGTCCTGCCATAGGTGAGTCATGGGTTGCCTGCATGATCCTCTCTCTGAGCTGCGATCCTAGTACCAAATAGATCCTATCATGGTAATATATGACCTCATCCATCACTAGGTACCTGTCATCTCCAAAGGTTCCATCCAAAATGTTGCAAGCCTACTAGTTTTTGGAATACTCTGCCAGGAGCTGTGACCTCCAACCCTGAGTAATATCCATAAGAGGGTGTCGCGGGCCTCCTAGATAGTGCATCTACCACTACGTTCTGCTTGCCCTCGACATATTCTATCTCAAAGTCATACACTTGGATCTTGCTGACCCACTTCGGCTATCTCTCCTAGAGCTCCTTATGCTCTAGGAAAAATCGAAGACTATTGTGCTCAGTCTTCTCCTTGAATCTGTTGCCCACTAGATACTACCGGAACTTAGCTAGCCCATGCATTATGGCTAGCATCTATTTGTCATGGATAGAGTACATCCACTCGTAGTCCTGGAGCTTCCGGCACTCATAGGATATGGGGTAGCCCCCCTGCATCAGCATTGCCCCAATGCCCTCACCTGATGCATCACACTCCAATACAAAGGGCTGGGAGAAATCCAATAACATGAAAACCAGCCAAGTACTCATGACCACCTTGAAGCGCTCAAAGCCCCACAGCACTGTGTCTGACCAATTGAAATCCTCCTTCTTCGTGAGGTCTGTAAGGGGTGTGGCAAACTGGGAAAATCCCCTCACAAAACGCATGTTATATGTGCATATGCCTAGGAATCCCCTCAACTCAGTCACGTTCTTGGGTGTGGGCCTGTTGTCCCTCAAACTGTACAGGTGAATGCGACAACGACTCAGGATGGGGGTTGTCACTTTGATCCCCGCACTCTCCATTCTAGTTGTCTCCCCACAACAAGCTATGGGGGGTGGCCCCTATGAAATCTAAAGATGAAAAACGCGTTGGCAGCCGACAAGCCCATGAGACACAACTAAATGTCCTAGCAACTTGGTTAGTTTAGCAAGTCTAGTGATTAGATTACTTTGAAAAACCAGTGCCTCAAATGGAGTCAAAATACTTGTTTTACGTGAATTATCTACCAAGCCACCGAATGAACAATTGTTGCTTTAGGATGCTTCACTATCCTATATGAAATGCGACACCTAAAAATATAAGTGAAATGCAAGATCTTAATTGATTTTAAATTAGATGCCTAACTAGATGAATCCTTTCTCTCAACTATTTTGAAACTAGTCTCTAGTGTAGGTTGTGAGAGAGAAACCCGAGGAAAGATAGCAAGGGCTATATTAATGATACCTCCCCTAGAGTTCTAACCACTCAACACCTCCAGCACTATAGAGACTATGGCTCTAATGACTACAAGGCCACCGTGTTAACCACAAAAGAGGGTATAGGCTTTGCAAGCTGGGTGAGAAAGGTGGTTCTATCTTTCTATCAACCAAGCTTATTCTTGGAGGTAAATTAATTAGTGCAAGGCTAATCCTAGAATGCAAGTGCAAAATATGAGTGGTTATCTTTAGGTGAAGTTTTAAAGGAATCTTACGTACTTAGAGAAAAATTACAATGATATTCAGTTTAGAACAATGAAGTACTTAACAATATATAATGACAATCTTCACCAAAAGAAAGTGCTCAATAAACCAAATAGATCGCACCAGAAAATGTTATCAAGATCACAATAGACAATTGCTCATAAATATACAAATCCAATGTTTCTTTTAACAATGCCAATTAGACGATGATGATCTTTAAATGCAATTAGCAAATTCTTAAGATTACTTAGATTATAACAATAGAATGCCAATGTGCCAATTAGATACAAAAGAGAAAAACTTGAATTTCTTATGAACACAATTAGATTTTCAAGATTACTCTTATCACAATGTAATGATTAGACAAGTGATTTTAAGAGTGAATTAATTTGCAAGATTATAAATTGAGATGTGATGCTCACTTGCAAACACAATGTTAGTACTTTGGGAACCAATATAACCACTTATCCAATAATCAACTTCTTTAGCAATGTGATAGCAATGACAAGTAAGAATTTTCTTCAAAGACCAATGTCACTACAATGCTAGCTATCAATGAGAGAAAAAGAGCATTAATCCACAGTATTATTTCTCTAGAGCAATAAGCCAATCTTCTTCAATAATTACCAATTCAATTAGCCTTTTAGAGCACTTGGGTTCTTATTTAGATGAGGACACATACCATGAAATGCTTACGCAAGAATGCAAATATATGCAAAGTGCAATGGATGCAAATGCAAACAATGGTATGCCAATGTATGCAAGAGATGCAAAAATGTAATGAAATGCAAGATGAGGCAGCCAAGAGACCAATGATTGCAACCATAAGGAAAACACCTAATGACACAAGAGGACACTTGCCCAAGATGCAAAATATGTTAGGAACAAATGTCAAATGAAAAGAGATGACTGTCAACAACTTTTAACACCACTGTTATGTCTATATCAGACCTTATGATGCATATGACAGTCCTCTAAATCAGTATGACAGCCTTCAAAGAATGACAAGATAATGCAAGCCCAACTAATGCCAATGATGAAATATGCTTGCAAGTTGATTATTATGCCACTGTAATGTGATTTTATCACTGTTGTAGGTGATTCTAGATGACTGTAACAAACATATCAGATCTTGAATATACCCAACAGTCTTCCAAAATGAAATTAATTTAACCACAAGATGAATGCTTAATGTCTTAGGTGATCAATTAATGAGATTAGGACTATCTTAGATGTGTTTGGGCCTTGAATACACGGCTGCGTCAATATGCTTCAAAATTAAAATGGAACAGTGATGAGGCAAAGAGGGTTAAAGGGAAAACCACTCGGCCTAATGGCCTTGTTGGTGACTAGAAACTCTTTCAAAGCACTTGACCACCTGCAACCACCAAGTTAGTTCCAAAATGGCTGCACAGCAAGATGTTAGAGACCACAAAACAATGCAAACTCAATTAATGACAAAAAAATGGCTTCGATGAGGGCTAGAAGAGGGCTAAAAGGGCACCGATGAGGGGAAAAAGGCCAAGGGAAAGGCAGTGATGGTGAAGACAAGCCCAATAGGGCTGATATCTAGGCTGGAAAAGGCCAAAAGATGGCCTAAAAAGCCAATCTAGGCCTACAGCTAAAGGATGGAGACCAAAGGATGACGACGGCAAGGCCTGAAGGGCTGCCGTGAGGGTTAGAGGCCCTTATGGGCCTGTAGCTAAGGGAAAAGGGGCAGCCGAGGGGGTTTGGAGGCCTCTCAAGACCATGGGAAAGAGAAATAGGCATATGGCATAAGGAAAAGAGGGTTGACGACTAGGGAAAAGCCCTCTAGGGTTGACGGCTAAGGAAAAAACAGGTGCGGCTAGATTGAAAAGGACAAGGAGGGGCGCGGCTAGTCTAGGAGAGGTCATGGCTAGGCGTTAGAGGCCTAAAAAAATATTGAAACCCCTACAATCACAAAAATTTGCTACAAAATGCCAAAATTTCAACTTGAATGGCTAGCGTCCTCCTTCCTTGCCTGAGCGTTGAGCTTGGAGGGGGTCCAAGGGCTAGATCTTGCCTTCCTAGGCCTAGATCTACCTCAAAACCCCAGCAAAAATGCCCAAGAAGGCTAGATGTCACACTTGGAAGAATGAAACCCTTCAAACCCTAGCTTTAGGGCTATTCTTTTCAGAAAATTTCAACCTCCTTGATGGCTTGAGAAAATCACCTGCACAAATAAATGAAAGAATTCCCAAAACCCTAAATATATACAAAAATTTCAAAACCCCGTGTGCTACAAAATAAAACAAGGGTTAGAATAATTTACAAATAATTACAATATTTACAAATTAAAATTATTAGCTCTCATTAGCAAATTAATTCTTTGTAGCCCAGGATCAAATAAAAGTTTTGAGAATTTTTTAAATAAATTTTATGGATGAATGATTTCGAAAGATAGACCAGCCAAAACCCTTTTGCAAAATAATTTGTCACAATGAAAGCTTAGAGCCCAAACAAGGTTGACTCTTCCCCACAATCTGTGAACTTGGAGCCCAAGGGCTAGCGTACCTATAAATCTCTATTAAATCTCAAGATAAACTGTTAGATCATATAGTGAATCAGATCACCTAAGATAACTCGTACCAATAAAATGTTCTTATCACCGACAAATGAAATAACAGTTAAATATATTCAACACAATATAGAAGATCAACACATAACTAGCACATACCACAGATCAACAGATAGAAGAACACCATGAACTGAACCCCAAAGTCTTTCTATTATGAGAAAAATGTTTCCAGCAGAGCAACAACTTCTTTATATAGAGAAAACCCCTCCAAGTGGAAAATAACGACTGGTTAGCTTGATCCTAGTCAAAATAATCTCGAGCATCGAAAATAACTTGATCATCTTTTAATCTTCATCATCAAATTTTTATTTTTGAGAAAAAAAATTAATTTCTCTTAAAAACCATTTTTTATTAATCCAAAATTAATATTTTGGATTAATTTCCTCAAAAATTTGACTTTGACTTAACCACCAAGGTCCAAAGGCTCAAATTTTCTTAAAATATCAATTTTTCCCTTGGTGGAGGACCTCCAAAATTTGACTTCTTTTTGACCCACGAAATTTTTATTATTTTCCACTTTGAGAAAAATTAATTTCTCTATAATTATTTTTGACTCAAAATTAGTTAATTTTATCGCTTAGGATTTTATTTAATTTAGCCAGAAAAATTAATTAATTGACTTTAGAGGGGATTAATAATTTTTCCACCCTCAA
The DNA here is from genome assembly GCA_031772625.1 of Pinus tabuliformis. Lineage (NCBI taxonomy): Eukaryota > Viridiplantae > Streptophyta > Pinopsida > Pinales > Pinaceae > Pinus > Pinus tabuliformis. The sequence goes on along the minus strand of CM062810.1, from coordinate 119,418,365 downwards.
ATATTTTAGCCATGGTTTCTAATTGTGAGGGACCATGCACTAAAATATTTTTACATCAAAATAATTACAATATCAACCCTTAGAAGGGGAAAACACCTTTAGACTAGACCCTCAAGACATTACCCAATTCCGCAACACAATATGATCTAGTATGAAACCAAGTGTGCTTATAATAAAATAATTTTAGCAATGGTGTTTTGATTACAAGGGGCCATGCACTAAAATTATTCTTAAACATACTTTTACATCAGACTCGATAACATTAGGACTCACCTAAGACCATGTCAACAAATTCCAACCTACCTTTGGGGTTTAAGCTGGAAGAAAAACTTTGTCGATTAGGCATATTTACAAACACACATAATTCAAGGAGATTAAAAAACTTCCTAGGATGAAATCCTTTGCCAAAATCAGAGGTTTACCTAGGTGTTGTTACATAATTAAATGGTCATACTAGCATCATTTACAATACACCCTGCAGAACTTGGGTTTACAATGATATATTCATGCTGATTAAAGACTTTGATCTTTGAAAAAAACTCTCGACTTCCTTGTACACTGCTTTCTCGGAGTGTTGACAAAATCGTGGTCAACATGGACAATCAAGGATGGCACGGATCTTCTCCTGGTGGACCCTGACTCCATACTCTCCTATCACGTGCCCCAAGTACAACATCTCAGTCAGCACAATTTCACACTTGGACATCTTGGCATAAAATTGTTGCTCCTCCAGGATGCTCAAGACCTGTTCCAAGTGTTGCAAGAGCTCCTTCAATGTCCTGTTGTAGATAAGTATATCATCAAAGAACACCAAAACAAATTTGCGTAGGTGCTTGCGAAACATGTGGTTCATGCAGGATTGAAATGGTGTCGGGGCGTTGGTGAGCCCAAAGGGCATCACCAAGAATTCAAAGTGTCCATAATGCCATCTAAATGTCGTCTTCAGAATGTCCTGCTCGTGCACCTGAATATGGTGGTACCTATTACCCACCACCTATTGGTGACACCCATAGGAGAAATTTTTCTCCTAGATTGTCTTCAACCGGTAGCCAGCATCCCCTTGCAACCACCAGATAGCTCGATGTGCCATCATCTCCCCAACCTAAGTTGGCCATTATGCACCCTCGCCCATCTGTCATGATCGTATGTTTGAAGGTGGGCCTTCCAACCCCGAAGGTATGGCTTTCATTACATAGTTGGGTATTTTTGCTTATTTATCATGGACACTTCTAAGTATGGATTAGTGGGGGGATTCGACAGAAATAATGGGATTGGTCTGTACTCTTGTCCCCTTGTCCAACTTGGTGGTTAACCTTGTATCCTAGTCCCGTGGGATCTCCTCTATTAGCTACTAGCTTTAAGAGTGGCACTACAAGGGAAACCCTGATTTTGGTTATGTGGTCCCGCTTCCCGACATCACATACATCACTTCCCTCCTCTCATTATAACCTCTTTTTCACATATTTCCCATTTGGGTCCACATTTGTCCATTGGGTCCACAAGGAGCTGGCCTCCCCCTCCCCTCGTCCACACTTTGGGTCGGGCCTGGAACGATGCCCCAGAGGTTGATGCAGCTAGAAAGAAAGTTAAAAGCATGATTTGGCCACTTACAACGGGAAATGTACCATAATATGCAAAAGATGGTTGGGACACAAAAAATTAGCACATGAGCTAAAGCCAAACATGAGCTCTACCCCTTATCATGGACATCACCCTGGTTCTTAGGGCCCCTATATGAGCCCCCTACATCATTAAAGAACCAATGATTGTCCCAACCACTAGTGGGCATTGAACTGCCCAACCTTAAGGGGGTATTCATTGCTATATCATTCACATCATGCTCTCATTCCCTGGAGCCCCAAGCACTTATAAAAAGAAAAATCAATAAAAGGCAAAAAGCATATGATGAAGGGTGGAAAAACAAAGGTCAAGGTAACTCATGTACAACGATTGCTCCCTACACCCATGTGTGGGCTTCCCCCATTACGACTACCCCTGTACCATGGCATGTGACTTGGAGCCTTCCCCTGCTACCCCACTTCGTTCCACCAGTATTTCACATGACACCTGCCATTTGAAGGATGTACCATCGACATGTCATTCCGTTAGAGATTCAAACCACCTAATAGAGTCCTTGATTAACCTCCTTCTTGAACCTAGGGAAACATGTACATTCTAAAGCCCATATGGAAGGGCATGCCACTATGAAGTGCCCACTTCATTCCATGATTTGTAAGCTCACTTGTTAAATTGCACTAATGAATTGTTGTACTAGAAGACAAGGCGACACATTAGATCTTATATAGGATTGCAGGTGGGTCTTCATCTTGGGGTTTGGTCTCCCTATATGGGATCAAAGCCCTCTAGAGGGTCTTAATGGCATTTGTAGGGTGAGCATTGAGAGCCATGGGCATCCACTATGGCAAAGTGCAGATAGTCATGCCATGGGATCCTCAGCACCACTTATTGCTTGCTCGTGTCCTATTTGTTTGATGATGATGATGCACCTGGACGACCTTGCCCAATCAACTACACACCTGCACCACACACTTGTCAGTTGATCCAGGGCCCAAATGGGGTTTTGTCTCCGTTAGGGAGACAAGGGAGGGCTTGCATCATTGTTCCAGCCCATACAAATGGAGCACAAGCTTGTTTGATTCATTTGGAGACCCGTGAGGATGTTCTTTGTGCCCCCATATCCACTTGGGAGCACCATGGATCATTTGCTTGGAGATCAAGGGGCCACCCCCTTCATCACTGTTATTGGAGCCACCCTATTAGTTATGGCACATGAGGAACCTCATTTGGCCTTCCAACAGCCCTTCTATCTACTTTTCTATCATTTCGTCCCCCTTGGGAGGCTAATTATTCATGTTATGGAGCTATTTGGTGGGTTTGTCACCAAAAGTATTGCTATTTTGCACATCATTTTATTATAGGGGCATCATTAGGCTAAATTATGTTATTTGAACCCCTTAGAGGATTGTAAAATAGAAGAGAGGCATCCTCTCTCATTCATCATCACTTGAATTTGGTGTGAAAACTTGAGAATCCCTCAATCACTACTGCAGCAAATTGATATTACTTCTCCTACTTATTAATCCATGCAAGTTATTTATTGTGTTCTATTGTAAATATCGAAGTAAATACAACTGCAGCTTCACAATTTTAAATAATATGCAGACACAAGAATCTAAGCAAGAAAGAAATAACAAATAAGTGACACTGTTATTTTTGGACCAATGTCCACGAAAAAACCCCACGTGGGAAAATCGGTGCAGCAGCTAAGGGTTTGTATTATTAAGTAGTAATTTCTTAATACAATCTTTGGATGCCTTGCTGGCTATCCAATACAGAGAATCTGACTGACAGAGAGATGAGTGAGATATACCTCACACTATCACTGGCGATCCAGCACTGATCCAGCCACTGAATGGCTAGCCCCTAGCTGCCTTTGTGCAATCATTGCGCTGCTCTGCGTCACAGCTTCTGGGGACTGCGTCACTCCTTTGGCTGATCGATTTGCCTCTGGAACTTCGACTTTCTACCCTCCCGGTCTCACACCCCGGCTTCTGGCTCTGGAACTCGATTCTCCAACAAATTTCGGATCTCCTCTCAGGCTCTGCACTGCCTCTGCATGGCCCTACACTACCCAGCATGGCTCTGCGCTACCTCTTCTGGATCTCTCTCTGCCTTCTCTGCGATGTATCCCCGGATCAAGAAACCTTCCTTTCAAAACTATCCCTGCCCCTCACTGCAAGAAATCACCTCGATCACTTCTCCGGCAACTATTGCACTGCTCTCTTCAAAAATCGATCTCTTGATCCCTTACATGATGTACTTTCCAAATGCCCATCAAGCCTCTTCTTATAATTTCTCGTTGAGAACCAACGGCCCAGATTAGATTATAATCAATGGCTCAGATCATTTTGGCTTGATGCTCGTCTTCTTCTAGAAGTTTCACCCCCAGTTTAATTAATACCCTTTAATTATTTTAATTTCCTAAGTTTAGACTTACGCATCCATTAAAAATAATTAATTATTTTAATAAAACTGTCTCCGGGTGGAATTTTCCAAAACGATTTATGGGTATTCTGGAATACATGTATCCAAGCCTCCCTGCAAATTTTGAGCCTTAGATCACATCCAATGCTACCAGAAATCAACACTCCCTCTTAGCGAGGAATGTGCTCTAGTAATGCAACTTGTTGAAGCATCACTCTGACTCTGTAACATCTCCCTCTGCACTGCTGATGTCTAACATCACTGCCCACCAACTACTGTGCAAATGCTGCATCTGTACTGTTGTTGACCCTGCCACTGCCAACACTGCATCTATACTGCAACCCTTGTAAATGTTGCATATGTGTTATTGCTGGCACTGCCACTGCCAACACTGCATCTGCACTGCAACCTTCTCCAACTACTGCTGCTACTGCAACAGCAACGGAAAAGCATCCAAAATTACTGAACAAGTGTTCAGCATGATGCATCTGTTGTTGGAGTTCTGACTACTGCTAGTCTCTGCACTGACCCTCTGAAGCCTCTGCGTTGTTGTTGACTCTGCATTATGCCAACTGCACTGCTGCCAACTCTGCTCTGCGTTGCTCAATCTTTGGCGCTCCTAGCCACTGCAACTGTCACTTCGGTACTCCTCTACACCAACTGTCCCGGTCCATCCTGCTACTTCTGATATGGGCTCATGTAGCAAGGTATTGTGAAAATTCTATCACTGCAGCAACTAATTTACTTTTCCTACTTATTTCATCATAAGTTATACATGAAATTACTTCAACAAATATTAAAATAAATACTATTGCACATATCACACCATAATACAAAAACAACCATATGCACACATTGACACAGTGATTTTGGACTAATGTCCCCAGAAAAACCCAATGTGGGAAAACCGGTGCAACAAGGGAGGATTTTATTATTCAACAATTTTCTTGTACAGCAGGGTGCCAAACTAGCTTACCCACAGATAGACAAACTTCCAGCACTTTTCTAAACCCAGCGTAGGCCCCACTGACCTCTGCTACAGCCTGAAACCCTCTGCGTCAGCCTACTGAGGCTCTGCGCAACCTCCCTGGGCTTCTGCGTCACTCCTGCAGCCTTTGCGTGGATGACGCAGGCCCTTCTAGCTCTGCGCAGTCGTTGCTGCCTCTGCGTGGCTTCCTCTAGCTCTGCATCTACCTCTTCTGCATTGATCTCCGGTCTCTCTATTCCGTACTCGCTGCCTCCTGACTGCTCTCTATACCACTGGTTCAATTTCTCAGCAAACCCCGCTCCAGAAATTGAGCTGACTGGGCTCCCTCAGTGTGTTCTCCAAGTGCCCCTCAAGCCTCCTCTTATACTTTTTTCTGTTGACATCTCAACGGCCGAGATTAAGTCCCTAATCAATGGCTAAGATTAGATCTCACTTGATCTATGTCTTTTGGACCATTCTAACACAGATTCATATTAATACACATTAATATTTTATTTTCCCTAAGTTTAGACTTAGGGACTCCATTAAAAATATTATTTTTTTTAATATCTCCTGATCTGTTTAGAATCTGCCCAAACCCTTTCTGGGTATTGGAGATCTTATGTGCCCCAACCTCTCCACCAAATTTTGTGATTAGAGCACATCCGATGCTACCCCAAATCAACAGGTATTGATCCAAGAGGTGGATTCCTCAAGGACCCTACCCATCTGCAGTTTTTTCGAACTACAGTACTAGATCACCCCACCTCTCCCCTGGAGGTATCTGGGCAATCATGGAAAACTCCTCTTCCTCGATCTTTGCGGCTGCAACCTGTGGATCATGTTTCTCGTCCTTGTCCTTCTTCTTGAGAGGACATTGCGTAGCGTAGTGACCAAATTCACCACACCAGAAACATTTGATCTTTGAAACATCTTTCTTCTTCTTTCGCTGCTCCTGCTGCCCCTTAGATGCAAGGGTTGCATTCTCTTCCTCCTCCTTGGGCTTCGTCCCACTGTTGCTACTGCCATCAAGTTTGCACTTGACTAAGTCTCACCTCATCTCTTCCTGTTGAAGAGCGGCCCACATTCCTTCCCAATCCGGCAATTTCTCTCTGCCCAGGATACTCTGGACAAACACTTGCCATTCTTCTAAAACTAAATTCAAGGCCAACCTCACCACCTTTGTAGGCTGAGATGTTGATCCTATAGTTGCCAACTGATCTCGAACTTCCTGAAGTTTTGATAGGAACGGATCAATGCATTCCCCTTTCTCCATCCTAGCTGATCTCAGCTTCTCCTCCAAGTACATCTTCCGCTGCTCGGAAGATCCTTGATATAGCGTAGCCAAGGCATCCCACATCTCTTTGGTTGTCCCTTTGCCAGCAATGTGACATACAACGTGATCCCTCACTCCATTGAGGATCAACTGTTTAGCCTTCGCCATCTCGGCCTTGTACTTTTTGAGTGGATCTGCATCATCGGATACAACTACCACACTATCGACGTACATCTTGAGATCATGCTCATCCAGAAGGCATGAGATCCTAACCTTCCAGATCACAGCATACCGATCTTGATCTCTCAGCCCACTATCTGCCATCTCTGCCAACAAAATGTCGAACTGCCTCCTCTCTCCTCTATGTTGCTTTTGGGCTGGCCTACGCACTCCCTGCTAGAGTTAGTAGATCTGCTCCTCTCTACTGTTGCTCAGCAAATGAGAAATTGAATTCCCTGGCTAGGAATTCTCTAAGGAATAAGTTCCCTCGAATAGTGTCTCCTCCCTTCTTTTGACGTATTTCTGCCCCAGCAACTGCTGCAGAAAACTACATCTCACCAGAAACTGCTATGCGCTAAAGCTTCTACTGTGTTGCTCCCTTGCCGCTAACAAATCTCGATCTGGAAATCTTACCTCTCTGTCGACTCACTCAAAAAGAGATCTTCCACGAAAATCTTGCCCTCGTGGCTTGGATTGCGCAATCCCTATGGGGATTTAATGTGTTGCCTATGCAGGACTTCAATATCCCTCCTCTTTAGCATTGGCTCTTCCTGTCTGCTCCCTTGCTTCACTTGCGCTCTGATACCATGTGAAAATTTGAGAATCCCCAAATCACTACGGCAACAAGCTAATATTACTTCTCCTACTTATTAATCCATGAAAGTTATTTATTGTGTTCTATTGTAAATAACGAAGTAAATACAACTGCAGCCTTCACAATTTTAAATAATATGCGGAAACAAGAATATGAGCAAGAAAGAAATAACACATAAGTGACACCGTTATTTTTTGACCAATGTCCTCGGAAAAACCCAATGTGGGAAAACCAGTGCAGCAACTGAGGGTTTGTATTATTAAGCAGTAATTTCTGAATACAATCTTTAGATGCCTTGCTAGCTATCCAATACAGAGAATCTGACTGACAAAGAGATGAGTGAGATATACCTCACACTATCACTGGCGATCTAGCCACTGAATCGCTAGCCCCTAGCTGCCTCTGCGCAGTTTCTGGGCAATCACTACGTTGCTCTGCGTCACAGCGTCTAGGGACGGCGTCACCCCTTTGGCTGATCGATTTGCCTCTGGAACTTCGACTTTCTGCCCTCCCCGTCTCACACCTCGGCTTCTAGCTCTGGAACTCGATTCTCTAGTAAATTTCAGATCTCCTCTTAGGCTCTGTGTTGCCTCTGCGTGGCCCCACGCTGCCTAGCACGGCTTTGCACTGCCTCTTCTGGATTCTCTCTTTGCCTTCTCTGCGATGTATCTCTGAATCAGGAAACCTTCCTCCGGAAACTATCCCTGCCCCTCACTACAAGAAATCACCTTGATCACTTCTTTAGCAACCGCTGCACTGCTCTCTTCAAAAATTGATCTCTTACACGATTGCTTTTTAAATGCCCATCAAGTCTCTTCTTATAATCTTTTCATTGAGAACCAACACCCCAGATTAGATTCTAATCAATGGCTCAGATCATTTTGGTTTGATCCTCGTCTTCTTCTAGAAGTTTCACCCCCAGTTTAATTAATACCCTTTAATTATTTTAATTTCCTAAGTTTAGACTTAGGCATCCATTAAAAATAATTAATTATTTTAATAAAACTATCTCCAAGTGGAATTTCCCAAACGATTTCTGGGTATTCTGAAATACATGTGTCCAAGCTTCCCTGCAAATTTTGAGGCTTAAAGCACATCCGATGCTACCAGAAATCAACATTTGGGATATATCTTTCTAAAGATTTCGGACCTGCAATTTGTGGAATGATTTGGATAATTAAATGCATTTTGATGTGCGGAATATTTTTGTTATCTCTCTTGGAGCTTCTATTTGGCAAGTTTATGGATGGATATACTATTTTTGTCATGTAAGTGCTCATTTCATGCGAATTTCATAATATTTCATGTCTAATGGATGGAATGCTATGTCATGATTTTACTTGTGCCCTAAAAATTAATGTGAATTTAAGAAACACTTGTAAGCTTGGCTCATTGCATATGTTATTCATCTTGGCAAGAAGAACGAATTTTCCTAGGGGTAGGTTGTGCACCTTTTACCTTGAAACTCCATCAAATATTCCATGTCGAAGTAGAAAATTCTAAATTTCTTGTGAAATTGCATCCATAGAGAGCGTAGCTGCTTCTTTAGGCCTCCTTGAAGAGCGAAGTTACACAAGACCGGTCGTGGTTATATGGGTGAGACTTCATACAAAGAAGATGCAAACCCTAAGTCACGAGGAAAGAAAGTTGGAGAAAAGCATGACAGCTTCAACCTCGGTAAAAGCAAGGACAGAAGTCAAAAGGAGCCTAGAAACACTGCTACACCAAAAAGCCGTGCTAATGCTCTCAAGGAGTCCATTTACAATGCAGAAAACAATATGATAAGGAACAAGGACCAGCAAAGAATTGAATCTTCTCCAAAGAAGAACAACTTTAGAAGAAATGTTCCATTAAGACAATCATACATAGCCACATATCAAACTATTTTTCATGGTCACTGTCTTTAATGCAAAAATTTTGGACATCAAGTAAGAGATTGTAAAGCTTACGTGAAAAATGATTATGAAAGAGATTCTCATCATACCTCTAGAAATTGTTGATTTGGGGTAGCATCGGATGTGCTCTAGCCATGAAAATTGGTGGAGAGGCTAAAGCACATGAGATCTCTAAGACCCAGAAATGGTTTGGACAGATTCTAACCAGTTTGGGAAATATTAAAATAATTAATATTTTTAATGGAGTTCCTAAGTCTAAACTTAGGAAAAATAAAATATTAATGGGTATTAATATAAAACTGGGTTTGAAGGTTCCAAAAGTCATGGATCAAGCCAAATCTAATATTAGCCGTTGATTAGAGATTTAATCTCAGTCGTTGAAGGACCAACACGAAAAGTATAAGAAGAGGCTTGAGGGTCAGTTGGAGAACACACTCAGGGAGACTAGTCAGCCCGATTTCTGGAGTGGGGTTAGCTGAGAAATTCGAACTAGTTCCCTGGAGAGCAGTAGGAGGCAGCAAGTACGGAATAGAGAGTCGGGAATAGCACCAGAAGACCAGCGCAATGGTTGGAGAGGCAAGCACAGAGCCTCTCAGGCAGACGCAGAGGCAGCGGACTGCGCAGTCACTGGACGGCCTGTGTGGGTGACGCAGAGACGCCCAATGCTGATGCAGAGGGTTTGAGAGCGACGCAAAGATCAGCTAGCCTGACGCTGAGAATGGGAGAAGTGCTGGAGAATTTTCTCTCTGTTGGGTAAGCCAGTTTGGCACCCAGTTGTACTAAAGAATTGCTGAATAATAAAATCCTCCCTTGCTGCACCGGTTTTCCCACATTGGGTTTTCCAGGGACTGTTGTCCAAAATATTTGTGTCGATGTGTTGATTCTTGTGCATGTGTTTGTTTCTGTATTATGGTGTGATATCTGCAGCAGAATTTATTTTAATGTTTACTGAAGGATTTTCATAAATAACTTATTGGGAAATAAGTAGGAAAAATAAATTAGCTGTTGTAGTGATAGATTTTTCACATGGTATCATAGCAAGTAATCAGAGATGGGAAGGGAAAATCAATTATGGGTCGAGACCATGATGCAGAGGCATCTACGTCAGGATACTCACACAGATATTCAGAAAATTGCACAAGAGAAAGTGATTTTGATTTCTCTATGTTGGCTTCCAGGCTGGAAGAAGAAGTGGATTGTGTGACTAGCTTTGCATCATCAGAGGTATGGTATATACACAGTGGAGCCTCTTGGCATATGATGGGAATCCGAGAATGTTTCTCAGATTATTGGGAGGAGAAGATGAACTTTCAGATCACCATGGGGAACAAGGAAAAGTGTACTCCAGTAGGGAGGGGCACCATAGTTTTTCAAATAAAAACAAGAGAGCAGTTTCGTGCTACCAATGTGCTGCATGTACCAAGATTGGGGATGAACTTACTTTCTGTGTCGCAACTTCAAGGCAAAGGCTATGACGTTTTCTTTATCAAGGAGAAAGTATACGTCAAACACCCGATCTGGAAAAAGAAAGTGCAGATCAGGATCCAAAGTAACAAGTTTTACAGACTACAACTAGAATCACCAATGGCACTAATAGGCAGTCATGGAGACAAAGATTTGAAAAAGAATGGGACATTTGCACCATGGGGCTCTGAGAATTCTCAAGAGCACTGTAACAGGAGTTTTCAATCTTAGTACGGAACAAGATGATGTATGCAGAAGATGTGCTCTAGGAAAGTATGCCAAAGCAACATTTCCTAGAAGTAAAAACAGGGCCAAGGGTGTACTAGGATTGATACACTCAGATATCTGCGAATCCATGTCCACTAAAGCTCTTAGTGGTGCCAAGTACTTCCTCACCTTCATTGATGATCACTCAAAGAAAACTTGGATTTATTTTCCGAAAACCAAGGACGAGGTTTTCTGTCGATTCAAAGAGTTCAAGGCTGTGGTGGAGAATCCAACTGGGAAGAAAATAAAAGTTTTGCGCTCAGATAATGGTGGAGAGTATGTCGATAAGGACTTCACTGATTTTTGTGCTAAGGAAGGCATCAGAAGAGAGTGGACAGCTACTTACAATCCGGAGCAGAATGGAGTAGCAAAAAGAAAGAATAGGACTATTGTAGAAGCAGCTAGGGCCATGATGTATGATCAGGATATGCCAAAATTCCTGTGGGCAGAAGCATGCAACACAGCAATCTATGTTCAGAATAGAATGTAGGTTTTAACCCCATACAGAAATTACCTGCATACGAATTCTAAAACACAGAAAATAAACAATGCGAGAGCATAACACATAAAACGCATATACACAGAGATTTTCCCCTGGATCCCAAAACCGGGACTACCAAATTGATTTTTCATTATGTTCCTTTCAATGTTACAATACATATTTATACATGCCGAAGCATCCAATACCATGGATTGAAAACCATCGCGCCCAAAACCATGCACTGAAAACCATAGCATCCAAAACCATGTGCGTAAACCATACACAAAACCATAGGTAGGTCCGCCCAACCTAATATAGGGTCCAACAAAAATTTCCCCGGGGCGTTGCCCCGAACCCCGTAGAGGGGGGCGGATCGCCCACCTCTAACCCCCCGATTAACTACATGGGCTAGTCGTGGAAAGAATATAACACAACCCAACATGGAACTCCTCATCGGGCATCGAGCAAGATTACTCCGGAGAAAGTCTTCACAGGGAAGACGCCTGAAGTCAATCATTTCAAGATATTTGGGAGCTTAGCATATTGTCGCATAACTGAGGAAAAGAGGAAGAAGCTGGATCAAACTGCAGAGAAAGGATATCTAGTGGGATGGGAGCAGGAAGGTAGTAGTTCGACGAGATGTGAAGTTCATGGAGAACAGGGCTTTCAAAAAATCTCGAGAAATGCCTTCCGAGGAGCAGTCAAAATAGGAACCATTGGTCAAACCTCTTCAACCAACGGAAGAAAAGAATTCTTCCTCGGGTCAGGAAGAATCATAGGATGAGGAGGAGCTAACAGAAGCACCTATTGGCAAAGGAAGAACAAGCAGGGAACTTCGTCAGATTCTGCGAGATGCAGAGGACTTCATCGATGCGCCAAGGAACAATAAGAGGGAGCGAAAACAGCCAAATAGATATCAGGCAGCCAATTTTCAGGAGGCAGCTCAACATCAGGTTTGGCTGGATGCGATGGTAGAGGAGTACAACTCCATAATGGTGAACGATGTCTGGGAGGTAGTGCCAAGGCCTCAAGACAGATCAATGGTAGGTTAGAGATGGATCTACAAGATCAAATACACTGCAGACGGCAGTGTTGAGAAATACAAAGCCAGGTTTGTGGCTAACGGGTATGCTCAGAAGGAAGGAATTAACTACAAAGAGACCTTCACCCTGGTAGCCAAATATACATCTATTAGAACCGTGATATATCTTGCAACACAGATGGAGTGGGAGACTCATCAGATGGATGTCAAAACGGCATTTCTGAACGGAGTGATAGAAGAAGAGGTATACATTGAACAACTAGAGGGATTTGAGACACATGAGAAGAAGTCTCATGTATGCAAATTGAAGAAAGCCTTGTATGGGCTAAAACAAGCACCTAGAGCATGGTATGGTCGAATCGATGGCTACTTGCAGAAAATGGGATTTGTCAAGAGTGACGCAGATCCAAATCTCTACTATCTGGTTGTAGAGAATGAGCCTCTAATCGTAGTATTATATGTGGATGATCTCTTCTTGACGGGTTCATCTAGGTTCATCAGGGACTGCAAGAAGAACCTAGACATGGAATTCGACATGAAGGATTTGGGACGAATGCATTATTTCCTGAGGTTGGAAGTTTGGCAACAAAAGGGGGAGATATTCCTTGGGCAAGGGAGATATGCTACAAAAATCCTGAAGAGATTCAGGATTGAGCACTGTAGACCCATGGCTACTCCAATGATCACCAACTAGAAGAAGATTGATGCATCAGAAGACAAGGATGTTGATCCCACCTTATACAGGCAGCTCATAGGGTCCCTGATGTATCTGGTCAGTACCAAGCCAAACATTTGCTACACTATCAACACCCTCAGTCAATTCATGGTGGAGCCGAAAAGGGCGCACTGAGCAGCAACCAAACATGTTCTCAGGTATTTAGAGGGAATAGTCAATTATGGATTCGTGTACACCAGGAGTAAGGATATCAAATTGAGTGGTTTTACTGATGCAGATTGGGCAGGAAGTTCAGTGGATCGGAAAAGTACCTCTGGGTACTGTTTCAACATTGGATCAGGAATGACCTCCTGGTGCAATAGGAAACAGAAATTCGTGGCTCTAAGCTTAGCTAAGGCAAAATATATGGCTGCGAGCACAGCTTCGTGTGAGGCCATATGGCTTAGAAAATTGTTTGTGAACCTATTTAGAAGAAAGATGGAGGCGACTAGAATCATGTGCGATAATCAAAGTTGCATCAAGCTCTCTGAGAATCCACTGTTTCATGATCGGTCAAAGCATATTGATATCCGGTGTCACTTTGTCAGAGATTGTGTCCAACGAGGAGTTGTATAGTTGAGCTACACTCCTACAGGAGAACAGGCGGCAGACATCCTCACCAAGGCCCTTGGAAGAACAAAGTTTGATTACTTCAGGGAAAAGATGGGGATGATAAAGAATCCATTTCAGCAACAAAAATGGGTATAATGTTGCAGTGCAATAGCAGTTAGCAGTAGCACAATGCAGCGTGATGAGGAGGAGTTTGCAGTGCAGATGCAGTGTTGGGAAGAAGGACCAGCAGCAGCACGGATGCAGAGGGAGTTGCAGTGCAGATGTAGTGTTGGGAAGATGGACCAGCAGCAGCACGGATGCAGAGGGAGCTACAGTACAGATGTAGCAGTGGCAGTGATAGAGCCATGGGCAGCAGTACAGGATGCAGCAGTGCAGAGGATGTTGGGCAGGGAGGCTTAGCATCAGCACAGGTACCGATGTCGTATGATCAGAGTAATGCTCAGTGTGGAGTATTACTAGAGCACAGTCCTCGCTAAGAGGGAGTGTTGATTTGGGGTAGCATCGGATGTGCTCTAGCCATGAAAATTGGTGGAGAGGCTAAAGCACATGAGATCTCCAAGACTCATAAATGGTTTGGGCATATTCTAACCGGTTTGGGAGATATTAAAATAATTAATATTTTTAATGGAGTTCCTAAGTCTAAACTTAGAAAAAAAAAAAAAAAAATGGGCATCAATATAAAACTGAGTTAGAAGGTTCCAAAAGTCATGGATCAAGCCAAATCTAATCTTAACCATTGATTAGATATTTAATCTCGGTCGTTGAAGGACCAACAGGAAAAGTATAAGAAGAGGCTTGAGGGTCAGTTGGAGAACACACTGAGGGAGACCAGTCAGTTCGATTTCTAGAGCGGGGTTAGATGAGAAATTCGAACTAGTGGTCTGGAGAGCAGCAGGAGGCAGCAAGTACAGAACAGAGTTAAGAACAACACCAGAAGACCAACATAGAGTTTGGAGAGGCATACGCAAAGGCAACGGACTGCGCAGTCACTAGAGGGCATGTGCGGGTGACGCAGAGAGGCCTAGTGCTGACGCAGAGAGGCAGGAGCTGACGCAGAGGGTTTGGGAGCTACGCAGAGGTCAGCTAGCTTGACGCTGAGACTGGGAGAAGTGCTGGAGAATTTTCTCTCTGTTGGGTAAGCTAATTTGGCACCCAGTTGTACTGAAGAATTGCTGAATAATAAAATCCTCTCTTGCTGCACCGGTTTTCCCACATTGGGTTTTTCCAGGGACTATTGTCCAAAATATCTGTGTCAATGTGTTGATTCTTGTGCATGTGTTTGTTTCTGTATTATGGTGTGATATCTGCAGCAAAATTTATTTTAATTTTTACTGAAGGATTTTCATAAATAACTTATTGGGAAATAAGTAGGAAAAATAAATCAGTTATTGCAGTGATAGATTTTTCACAGAAATAAGCCTATAGACAACAGAATCAGAGATACTAATGACTTCAATAATAGAAATCATAATTCATTTGCTCCATTATCCAAGTACACTATAGAGTGTTACAGATGCAACAATTTTCGACATTTGGCACGACATTGTCCTACAAAATCAAGAAGAGGGTTTTGGAAGAAAAACAGGAAAAACCACCGACAAAAAAATGCGGACTAGTTATGTATGCTCGAAACAATGAAAATCAATGTTATGTTGATAACGGGTGCTCTAGACATATGACCGGAGATCAAAAGAAATGTATTAACCTAACAAAAGAAAAAGGAGGAAATGTGACTTTTGGAGACAATGTATCTGCAAGAATCGTTGGAAGAGGTATTGTAAGCCTTGACAATGGTTGGGCTAAACCACAAAATGCTTTGTACATTGAAGGACTCAAACATAATATTTTAAGTGTCATCTAGATGTGTGATCAAGGGTATGATCTCTGTGAAATTTCTACTACCCAGAAGGTGCTATTAACCCAGTTAATTATTTCGATTACTTATACACATCAAATTAATTTATCAGCTGAAAGTAATGAATAAAAACATAAATAGCACCATTCACCAAATAAAATTGCAGCAGAGTAAATGAGAAACTAATCACACAAATGATACAAATATTTTTGGACAAATATCCCTGAAAAAACCCTATGTGGGGAAAACCAGTCTTCAATTTGAGGGTTTTATTATTATCTTCAACAAATATGCTACTGAGAAATTACATAAATGGCTTCCCTGACATTGGCAAAGCTTCGACAATTTTTTATCTTCACCTCTATTGATCAAATCGAACTAGGAAAACCCCACGGCTTCCCATCTACAAATTGCACTACCTCTCCAGCAATTCACACATCCTCCCCAACAACTTGCATTGCTTCCTGGCTAACTCGCACAGCCTCTAGAAACTCATTCTAGCAACTCACACTACCTCCAGCAACTCGCACTGGAAAATCTGGCAATTCACACTGCCTCTAGAAAATAACTCGACCCTCTCTGCAGATAATAATCTGGCCAGCGAAACTCCCTTTGAAACTGAGAAGCTAGAAGTCTTGTCGGATGAAGAATAAACCTACAAAACTCTTCCTCAATCATTGTTGTTGAAAACCTCCTGGTGTCTTACTGAAGACTCATCCAACAAAAATCACTCGATATGTCTCCAATGTTGCCCATCGACTTCTCTTTATAATCTCTTGTTAAATTTGGACAACTAGGTCCAAACTCCATGTTCTGATGCTCAGATTAAGAGGCTAATATTTTTGTTTGATTCCTCTTTCTGAGAGGTGTAAAATCCATATAAAAATAGTCTTAATCCGATGAGCAGAACTTATATTTTGAATTTATTATTCTTAATAAATTATATGTGCAAGGTCAGCCAGTTTTGTAATGTAGGCTCACATGCCCAACAGATGTGTCACACACCCTCATTGATGGATATATATACAGGAAAAGTTGGAGAGAATTTGAACACAACACAACTCACATCTTCCTCTCTCACCCTAAAGAGTACGAGCTACCTGGAGGACGAATTTCAGCCACAGGTGGGAAGGACGAAGAGGACTTTTCTGCTGCTAGGGTTTCTGCTGCTAGGGTTTCGCAGAAGTTTGACCAGCGTTGACTTTGGTCAACGCTTGGTCCAAACAAGCTGAAAACTTGTGGGAGGTTCGATTTTTGAAGGCCGTACTACCTGGCACAAAAATCGAGGTCAAAGGGTTGACCGTTTTGCTGCTGCGTTGACTTTTAGCTTGCTGCCCCTGCGTTGACTTTTCAGGACAGCGTTGACTTTTGTAGAACTGACTTGGGTTGACTCATCTACTGGTTGGAGGGTTGTTGTGACACATGCTGGGCTGGCTGACCAAAGGAGACTTTGATGGTTGAAGCATCCTGTTGACCGCCGAAACGAACACACACATTTTTCTTGTTTCTGATTTGTCTTCTGTAAGATCTGCTTATATGTTCTATCTGCATTTTGCTTAACTACTTGTATGATTGCTGTGAGAAAAGTGAAATTGCTCTTAGCATAGAACATCTACAAAACTTAACATCTCTCATTCACATGAATGGCCACGATTAAAAGTTAACTTGTCCCAATCAATGGCTAAGATCAACTTAGAAACTTTCTACAAGCTTCTAGAGGCAAATCAATCTTATCCCAACTAATGTCAATTAATTAACCACTTTCCCTAAGTTTTAACTTAGGAAATATTTAAAAATCACTAATTGACTTAATTAAGACATTTTCCCTAGGTGAAACTTAGGAAAAATTACATGGGCTTGGAGATAATTAATTCCTTTGTGTTCCTAGCCTCAATGACACCTCTCAAGACTAGAACACCTATCCGAGCTACAATATTTAACACTCCCTCTTAGCAAGGAAGGTGTTCTCCACAACACCCAACTTGTCCCTGAAGAAAACAAACTTTCCTTTATTCAAGGCCTTTGTCAGAATGTCTGCCACTTGTTGATCTGTAGGCACATATTGTAGTCAAACTGATCCACGTTGTACATAGTCCCTGATGAAATGGTATCATAT
The DNA here is from genome assembly GCA_031772625.1 of Pinus tabuliformis. NCBI lineage: Eukaryota > Viridiplantae > Streptophyta > Pinopsida > Pinales > Pinaceae > Pinus > Pinus tabuliformis. Next base: position 119,400,895 of record CM062810.1, on the reverse strand, counting down.
GTCAATATGTTTCGACCAATCATGGAATACTGGATTCTCAGATAGCTTGACGCAACTCTGATTATCACAGTGAATAATGGTTGACTCCATCCTCTGACCAAACAATGCCACTAGCAACTTCTGAAGCCATATGGCCTCACATGTTGCCATGCTTGCTACCATGTACTCTGCTTTTGCAAAGCTTAATATAACAGACTTTTGCAACCTATTGTACCAAGAGACAACCCCTGATCCAATGTTGAAGCAACACCCTAAAGTGCTTTTCCAATCCACTGCATTACCTACCTAGTCTGCATCAGTGTAGCCCATCAACCTGACACCATCACCTTGAGTATATTTCAACCCATATTCAATTGTGCCTCATAGATATTGCAGTACATGATTTGTTGTTGTCCAATGCATGCTATTTGGTTCCACCATGAATTGACTAAGAGTGTTAACTGCAAAGCAAATGGTTGGCCTTGTATTGACCAGATACATGAGAAAGCCAATAAGCCATCTATATAGAGTGGGGTCCACTGCCTTCTACTTTCATGCATCAATCTTCCTCCAATTGGTTATCATAGGTGTCACCTCAGTCAAGCTCTGTTGTTCTTTACAGAGTTTCACTGATGGGAGGAGTCCCGGTAGGGGCGAAATCACTTGAAATGGATACTCTAATAACTAGGATTGCAATGATCACAAAAATATTATTCAAAAAAAGACACAATAAAGGCTCAATGCTTCAAGGAAGTTAATTCACTCTCCAAGAAAGACCTTGGGTAAGAAGATCAAAACTTAGGGTTCGAGATATGCAATAGTAATGTGTTTTCCTATGGTCAAGTCTCTCAAATGAGGTAGGACCTCTCAAAGGAGTTTTATGAGATGTTATGACACTTCCTGAAGGCTCTTCGCTCTCTTCGAAAGACCTGAGTAAGTAGACCCTAACATTTCCATAAGTCCAATTAAGGGGCTCCTTTTTGGGGCTAAGTGGCACCCAATGCCTTATTGACGTAAAGGTATACAATTGGACAAGCTCTAATGCTCTAACATCTCGAGCCCGATGCTGTGAGGCTGCTAAGGTAAGAAATATTAGTTTTAGCTGAAACCTTCGAGCTAAAAGCCTTTAGATAAGGGACCAGTCAACTCGATAATGACAATCAAGCATAGATAAATACTAAAGGAAAGACAATTTCATTCATTCTTTCAACGTTTTAGTAAAACATAAATAAAATTGCATCCATTCTTTCAATGTTCCATTAAAAAATTAATAGAATCTCAGATATCCTTTCAACGTTTGAGTAAAGAAAAAAGAAAGAAAAAAATCATCGGCCGGCATGTTCAAGGTAAACAGTGCTAATATTGGAAGAGCTACCTCGTAACTAGGTTCCTTGATCCCAAGAGATAGAGAATCGGCTACAGTGGCACTGCGGGAGTTTGATCTCTCGGACGTATGAGCATTGCCAGAAACATTGGTGGCAGTGGCATCCTCATCAGAGAGCTCATTTTGTTCGGGTAAGGCGTTATCTATTAAGTCCGGAGTTTCTTTTGAAAATTTAGCGTTGGCCTGCTCGTTATTCGGAAGGAAATCGAAGCTGTTGGCCAAATTAGCAGTGTTGCGAACATTACCGGAGTCATGGCCGCCATTTTTAGTATATTTGTCCAATTTCGGAAGCGAGTCGTCCCGGGCGCATGCTAGCACAGTCTTCCTTGATGACACGGAAATGACTGGAAATCTTGTAGAAATTACAAATACGGAGACGTGGGGCGATGACAGGGGATCGAAGGCAGCATTAAGAGGAGGACTGGTGAAAGAGAGGTGCAGAGATTTAGCCATGGCAAGCCAAGAGACAAATTGGGATTCGATCCCCCGCCCTCCTGCAATTCGCAACCTTAAGTAACATTCGCCGTCGCTGGAGGAGCACGAATTATGATTTTCAGCTTTAGTTGCTTGCAAATGCTCGTGAAAATTTTAAAGTTTGGTCGCGGTTATGTTCAAAAATATCTACAAGCTTTGGAATTGAAATTTGCGTTTTTGTGGTCAAAATAATGACACGTAAGGCATACTCCTGCAATTCGCAACCTTAAGAAACATTCGCCGTCGCTGGACGAGCACGAATTATGATTTTCAGCTTTAATTGCGTGCAAATGCTCGTGAAAATTTTAAACTTTGGTCGCGGTCCGTAAACCATAGGGACTGTGATGTTCAAAAATATCTACAAGCTTTCGAATTGAAATTTGCGTTTTTGTGGTCAAAATAATGACACGTAAGGGATAATAGTTTGAAGGTTTTCCCACCGAAATGAAAACATTGGTTCATTTTGTCCAGCAAATAAACAAAATACCAATTTGATGCTAAATATTTAGCCATTAGTGATTTAAAAAAAACATATATATATTAATGTTTATAGGTTAAAGATAGCTTATGAGACGGATTGTTTTTTCATTTTAAAAAAAAAAAAAATTATTTTAATGTTTACAGGGTAAAGATAGCTTATAAGACAGATTGTTTTTTCATTTGTTTGATGTATTTAGCTATTTCCCTATGAAGCTTCCCAATAAACACTCCCTGTTTTGGACAAACCCTTCGCTAAATAAATTATCCCAACGGTAAATTCTTGACTCCTTGTAGTATGTCTTTCACCCGCTCTTGTTTACATGCATGCTTAACTCACTTTCTTCCCTTGGTCTTCTCAACTTGCTTTATGCAATTTTCTAGCACAATCTCCCCAAAATTGTTTACATTTTTCAAAATATGTGTTGTTTTGATTTTCTTATACATTATCATTTTATGTTGTTTTTCTTGTTCATTCTTTCTTTCTATTCGATGTAACTTTTCCTTTATATGAATTTCTCATATTTATAACTTCATTTGGATGCTTTTACATTAACTTTAATATACAAATATATATATATATATATATGCTCACTCTACATCATCTACACAACTTTATGTCTTGTAAAACTTATGATACTCCATTTTAGAGTTCATTGTCCTTGTTCTAAATATTTTATTCCTTAAAACTTGCTCAATCTCTATAAGCCTTATTATCCACTAATCTAGCACGAGGTAATTTTTCAAAGTCCTTGTTCTAAATATTTTATTCCCTAGAACTTGCTCAATCTCTATAAGCCTTATTATCCACTAATCTAGCATGAGGTAATTTTTCAAATACCCTTTATCTTATTTAGCATTTGGCAGGAATATTTGAGCAAGTTCCAAAGGTTATATCGAATGGTTTAAGCCTAGGTCCAAGGAAGGCAATTAAGGATTAGTGGTATTGCATAAAACAAGAGCTACCCTTGTGTGTGAAGGCCTCTCATGATAATTTTATGTTGATTTCGAATGATGACAAACGCTCTTGTGAAGTACACCTTCAGGCGCCCTTTTAGTAGAAAGGAAAGAGATTGTTTGATGTGCCTAAATGTGGCAGTGATTGAGAGAGAACCCTAGGTTAATTTTTAAAAAAAATATTGTGGTAACTCTTTATGCTTAAGCACTAGTCAAAGGAATCAGTTTTTTAGTCTTTGTTGGGAAAGGGTGTATGATCTATGATGGATAAGTACAGTCCATCAATGTTTGATGCTACTATTGTTTACACTGATGGACGCAAACTTAGAGCACATCATGTATGCCTTGGAGGTTTTAATGACCATTTTTTTACTAAACACACAATTTCAACCATTATAACCTTGCCAATGATGATTAATATGAGAATAAGCACTCTAGTCTTATAGAAACATCTTTATATTGTACAATGAAGTGTTGCAAGGCCTCTACCTATAGTTTGTATGGTGATAATCTTTGGAGAATCCACAAGTTTATGAAGTAATATAGATGCATAGTATCTTTTGAGTAGCATTTCATGAAGCTTAATTGGAGAAAAGGTTCAATATGGATGAGTGTATATCATGGAGGAATAGTCAAGGTATCCACATCATCATTATGGTTTTCTTTTTTTAAATATGGATCAATTGATATCTTTGAAGGGGATTTTGTTGTTATCTTTGAGGGGCTTCCCCTTTAGAATTTTTGTGAATGGGTTTGGAATGTGTTTCCAATGGAAGGCCATAATTTTATGCATAAACTATGCTTAGGAGGCTTACTTGTATATTTATGGAGGATGTCTTAGCGAATTGACCCCTCTTAGAAGACTTGTTCACCCTTGAAGAATCAAGATTTCAATGTCCACTTGGAACAAGGAAGATATGGAAGCAAAATGTGTAAACACGTTATCATAGACTTGACAAAGATCCCAAGGATGATTTCATCATGGACACCCATATTTATTTTCCACTTATGGAGGTCCTTACTCATGGTTTTGTGGGTTTGTTTAGTGTTGAAACCCATACAACCACCTTTGAAGGAAGACTTGGAGTTTTTCTTGCATGATCAATAGAAGATATCCACACCTTCAGCAAACCTTTAACATTGGACAATCCACTTTGGAGAGACATTATACATTTTTAAAGAAAATGTTCATGTTTTGGTGATGTTTGTCATTTCATTAGTGTACATATGGCATGGTCAACCCATATTTATGTATATTAAATTATTTAATTAGATAAAGAGGGTGTTTTACCCCTCCATAAGGCTAGATTGAGGGGTTTTACTTGAAAATGTTATTTTTTTTATTGTAAAAGGAGTTGGCATATCTCTATAAATAAAAATGCACTTCCTCATTTGTACATTATGGTTGGATTTGGGGGGGAATCCCTTGGCGAATTATGAAAATTGTAAAATTTTGTTGGAGATCTTTTATCCTTTTATTGGAGCTAGGATGGATGACTAAATTCACCTCATTGAGGAGATGATCTCATGGATGACTTTGCAAAATCTATGCATTTTTCATGGCTAAAGTTAATGGATGAACATGATTTCTTGAGTAAGTGGTATTTATAAGTCTTATTGGATTTGTTCATGAATGATCATTAAGCGGAAATGTGCTTACCTAGTGGTGAGGGTGCAATCTCTTTATATTTTTATTGGATAGATCCATTCTTTTAAACACTAGAAAGATTTCTAGTGGAAAATTTTCCCCTAAATTTATCTTGAATCTTATAAAAGTATCAAGTGAATCCTTTAGGGTTTGCAGTAGACAACCCTATTCATCATCATATTCCACTTATATATTTTCATGGGAGGCTTAGTTAATCCCATATGCCTCATAAAAAGGCACTAATCTTGAATCCTTCAATCACTCTTATCTTCTTGATCAAACTTGAAACCATTTTGTTGTATTTACTCTTCATGTCACCTTAAACTTATTGCCTTAACTCCTAGCGATCTTACCCTAATGAGATACCTTGAAGTGAAGAAGAGGTTTGGTGAGGTGATATTGGCCCCCTTCTTAGTTATTCTCAAACCACACTTAAGCTTTGGAAATTATCTCAAGAAATGTGATTTTGTGTGATAGCGGATCTCTTCTTCAAGCTATGGTTTCTCCACTCCATCTTGACACTCTTTCTTAAATATTTGGTGTGAAGTTACACTCTCTTTACACTTCATGTTATTCTCCTACAACCTTTCTTTGACCTACACATATACACTACTCCATATGCACTCCAAAATCCTCTTCATGTCTAGAAGAAAATCTACTAGCTTGTTACTCTCGTTTAATTCCTTTTGTGCACTATCTTGAATGGATAAATTGTAGTAATATGTTCACCAAGACATTATATGAAAAAATTTCATGTGTTCACAACTAATGCTATTACTTTGGCTTGTCTCCATCTAAGTTCCTTACAATATTTCCTGGACTTCAAATCACCACCTCCATTTGTCCATAACTTTGAGGATGTTATGCCAAGCCAGATTAAAATTACATTCCCATATTTTGTCACAATGTCCACCAAAAATAACTTGAATAACATGTACCCTTGTTTCATGTGATTATCTTCTATGGTCCATTAATTCAAATGAATCACATTGAAGAATAGTTGCATGTAATAGCTAGCATAACTTGGTTTTCCTACAAGGTAAAAAAGGTGTCAACCCTGAAAAATTATCCACCATAACAAACCCCACATCAAATTTGTGTCATTTTCTTGGAATTACATGTATAAAAACCATCAAAATATCCTCCAATGGCATCTTCAATATTGACAGCAATTAGTAAACTCTTAGGTTTTAGCTTTGTCCCTTCAATGCCATTTTCATACCTTATATCGCTCCACAAACATGTTGACCTCCTCCTTCATATAGCAGGGGCAATAATATCTCTCTATCAATAGTGCTTGTATCTTATCACATAAAGAATGTCTCCATAATTTATCACTACAAAAATTCTCATACCAAATATTCTCTTATCGAACCTTTGAGCATATACAAATGTATTCCCCTGAACAATTATTCACTTTCTATGAGGTAATCTAGTTGCATTGTCTCTATCCTATGATGTAGGCTTCCTTCACATATATGCAACCTCCATGAAATATTTATTATTACCATGAAATCCCTAGTCTATTCAAATCTCCTTGTTTTGTTTTTCATTGTTATCAACAATAGCCTCCTTACTCAAGGCATCTACCACTTTATTATTTTTTTCCTACATTATGCTTTGCTACACAAGTATAAATTTTCATAAATTCTCCCCACTTGATATGTTGTTGATTACATTGTAGCCATATATTTATGAACTTATACACCTAAATATTGGTGTATGAAATAACCTCCTTCAACAACAGATAATACCTCCTAACACTTCAATGTTTACCTTATTCCCTAGGAATCTTAGAGGAACGTTAAATACTTCATTCTTGCCTCATTTAACATATGATTGAAGTAGGTTATTTCCCTTCCTTCTTGACTCAATGTTGCACCAATAGCAATTTCACTTGCATCACAATCCATTTTGACTACTTTAGTCAAATTTGGCAATCTTAAAACATGAGTATCATTGTTATCTTCTCTTTGAAATTCTCAAAACAATGTTGCACTATTTTGCTCCATTCAAATGTGCACCCTTGCATATAGTATGTGGTTGGCACACATACTTCACTAAATTGCTATTGAAGTTCCTATAAAAAATTACAATGCATGAAAACTATTTACTTTGGTGGCATAATGCATGATGGACTAGTGAAAAAATTCCTTCACCTTTAACAGATCCATGTGCAACCTTCCTATAAATGTAATGAGGCCCAAGTATACTAACTTCTCCTTGAAGGACTCACTTTTCTTCAATTTGATTATTCTTTGACACTTCAAAACATAATATGTGTATGTTGTAGGTGATCATCTCTTGTCCTATATCAATTAGACAAACAACTGCAAACTTACCAATATACAATCTTAGCGTTGACGATGGTCAACACTAATCAAACTCGCAAGCCATTATGAATGTATGAAACTAAACTCTCCTATAACTAATACCAATTATTGTACTCAATCACAAATAAAAGGCCTAATAGGTGGGACCCCTCTTAAGAGAGAATCCTTGGCCATGAGTCACCAAAATGCTGCTAAAAGTTTGATTGATCTTCACTACATAAGTTACATATTCTAGAATTATAGATCATGTGACTCTCAAGGTGAATGGATTGATTATGGAATGTCAACACAAAGGTTTGAAACAACATTTGTTATTTTCATGTACATGTTACATACCATTGTGTGATGATGAGAAGGGTTAGTGGCATAAGGTCTTTCCTTTTTATATCAAAGTTGTGTTAGCTTTTGTAGCATCAGATGGTGTTTTAATCTCAAACTCTGTGGAGAGGATAAAGCACATGAGATCTCCAGAAACTAGAAATTGTTTCTCGAAATTCCACGTAGAGATAACTTAATTAAATTATTTGATTGATAAATAAAAATTTCCTAAGTCTAACTTAGGGAAATCGATTAATTAATAGGAATTAATTGAGAAAGGTGAGAATTCTTTCGAAACTCACATGGATCGACTTAGAAATTATCTCATCCATCGATAAGGACTTAATCGTGGTTGTCGGTGATCCATATAGAGATTATAGGAGGAGGTCGATGGGTTTGGAGAAGAAAACACAGGAAGAGCGAGTTTCCTTGGCAAATCGAATTTCCAGGGAGCAACATTCAGGCATAAAAAATTGAGCCAAAATGGAGCAAGATTTAGAGGGAGATCAATAACATATTTCTGGAGGAGATTTCCAGTTCCAGAGTCAAGAGAGGAGACAAAATTATTTTCCCAAGATGTTGCGCAAGAGCCTTAAGAGGGCAATTCGGTCAGCTAGGAAGGAGGTCGTTTCAGGTTCCGAAGGCCAGGAATATTTTCCAGAGGGCAGTAGAATTGCTTCCAGTAGTAGCAACATGCTAGATGACTGATCAGTAGCAAACTCAGGCAGTGTGTATAAGGGATTGCACAAGCATTGTGCAGAGCCCTGTACAAGGGTATTATGGGGGGCCAACTTATATCAAAGTCGTGTTAGTTTTTGTAGCATCAGATGGTGTTTTAGTCTCAAACTTTTTGGAGAGGCTAAAACACATGAGATCTCCAGAATCTAGAAATTATTTCTCGAAATTCCACGTAGAGATAACTTAATTAAATTATTTGATTGATAATTAAAAATTGCTTAAGTCTAACTTAAGGAAATCGATTAATTAATGGGAATTAATTGAGAAAGGTGAGAATTCTTTGGAAACTCACATGGATCGACTTAGAAATGATCTCATCCTTCAATAAGGACTTAATCGTGGTTATCGGTGATCCAAATAGAGATTATAAGAAGAGGTCGATGGGGTTGGAGAAGAAAACGCAGGAAGAGCGAGTTTCCTTAGCAAATTGATTTATAGGGAGATCAATAACATATTTCTGGAGGAGATTTCCAATTCCAGAAGAGTCAAGAGAGGAGTCTACATTATTTTCCCAGGAGGTTGCGCAGGAGCCTTAAGAGGGCAATTCGGTCAGCTAGAAAGGAGGTCATTTCAAGTTTCGAAGGTCTGGAATATTTTCCAGAGGACAGGAGAATTTCTTCCAGCAATAGCAACATGCTAGATGACTGATTTAGTAGCAGATTTAGGCAGTGTGTATAAGGGATTGCACAAGCACTACGCAGAGCCATGTATAAGGGTATTATGGGGGGCCAACTTAAGTGAACAGATCGTTGCCGGATTGGTTGTGGAGAGGGGTAAATTTCCCTCATAAATTTTGCTAGTATTTCTCTCATATTAGATTGCTAGATTAAGCATCTAAAATTGTACTCATAATTTTTGTTGTTGCATAATAATAAAACCCTCATCTGCTGCACCAATATTCTCGTGTTGGGTTTTTTCGGGGACAGATGTCCAAAAATAACTGTGTCTAATTTTATTTTGTGTGTGTTAGCATTTTCTTATTTTCTAGTTAATTTTCCACTGCGTTTTATTTCGGAAGAAATTGCAGTGTCAATTATTCGTTATTTTGTCAGTAACAAAATGAACTCAATAATAATTTTATCAATCAGAAGAATAATTTCTTGTTGTTGCATTTCAAGTGAATTTTCACATGGTATCGGAGAAAATTTGATGGGATAGGAAGCTCAGAGACAAAAGGAGGAAATCATTTAGGTTCAGAGGGAGTCTAGCAGGTCGATTTCTAGGATTGCGCAGGGACTAGCTAGAGAGTGTAAATTGATGGACAGGGGGTCGAGTTTCTAGTTGCAGAGTGCAGGAAGGGTCGATTTGTTTGGGTAGTGATTCTAGCAGGCAGAGGCGAGCATATCAGTGTTTTCACAAAGCAAATTCTTGATCTGGACACGGATAATTTGTCACAGCGTTTGTAGTAGTAAATAAGTGTTGAGTGGAAGAGAAATTCACACACTAAGGGATTTTCTCAGAGGGTTTCTAGATCCAAGTCATTGAGAAAATTTTAATTTTCCAATTGTCAATAGTAGAAGCAACAGGAAGATCTACGCATTCCAAGAGGGAGTGCGACTAGCAGTGATGGTAGTCAAGCAAGAAGGAGGAGATTCTTATTTATAACCCTATTGTGTGTTTGTAGAGATGGCCTCAACACGACTTAGTGATGAGTACAGACTAGATGGTGCTTCTAAATATGTTATTTGGAAGGTCAAGATGTCCTTTCTGCTAGATGAGCATGGTCTAAAGGATTATACAAAGAGAGTTATAGTCGTACCTACAAACCCACAACATTTAGAGAATTATAGAAAGGAAATGGCCAAGATGAAGAGGTTGATCCTTAATGGAGTTCGGGATCATATAGCCTCACACTTAGCAACCAAGAATACAACCAAAGAAATTTGGGATGGACTCGCAACACTATATGAGAATCCTTCCTAGAATTGGAAGTTATTCTTGAAGGAGAAGTTGAGAACCACCAGGATGCAAAAGGGAGAAGGAGTTGATGCATACCTTACCAAGATTCAGGACATCCAAAATGAGTTGTCAATCGTAGGTAAGATGCTGCAATAAGTTGAACTAGTGCATGTAGTCATCATTGGTTTCTCTTAGGAGTGGACTATTTTCATCCAAGTTATTAATGGACGAGATACCTACATGGATGGGATCGTTTATGGTCAAATTTCATGCATGAGGAGATGCAAATTGCTATAGTAAAGAGTAGCCTCAATCGTAGCAGTAGAGGATTGAAGATTGTGAAGGAGGAGGAGAACGTAGCCCTTGCATCAAAGGGAAAGGCAAAGAAAGGTCTCAGTCAGGGACAAGGATCACGGGGAAGTGAGAAGAAGAAGAAGGAATTATCGAAAGTAAAGTACTTCAAGTGTGGTGAGTTCGATGACTACAACACTTAGTGTCCTCAGAGGAAGAAGGACAAGACAAAGAAGCAAGAGTAGGAAGAATATTTGACAGAGATCGATCATTTTTCCTCCAGGTTGGAGGAAGTTTTCTCTTTGTATGCAGCTATGCCCCCAGGAGAGAGGTGGAGATACATTGAGCTCTAAACTCTTGGAGTCGGTGGTCATGTTGGTGCCCATGGGGCCGAGGATTGGGCCAATGCCCCACCCTTACTGTCGAAGCCCCCTCTGTCATGGCGTCGCGGTCACGTTGGTGGCCATATGGCCTGGGGATGGCCCCCATTCAAACTCCCCGTCGGTGAGCACTCTCCTTAGGTTCTATGTAGGTAACAAGTGACCGTGGGCTAGGGCCAACCCTAAGCCCCCTCCCGTTAGCGCTCATACTCTGCTTTTGTCGGTGATCGTGTGGAGTCTCGTGACTAGGGGTCGGGCTAAGGTCCCGAGCTCCCTTCCTTTGCACCCAGTTTCGTGTGGTGGCAGGGGACTGAAGGCTGGGGCTGATAGCCCAACCCCTCCTCCAAAATTGCGCCAATGAAACTTTATAAAGCACTGAAGCCCTATGGTGTTAAGAACCATGGCTTAGGAAGACTAGTAGAGTGATGCGTTAGTGGACCAAAGGTCGGGGGTTCGAGCCCTACCCAAGCTATACGACCCCTACCATAATTTTGGGCAACCATGGGGTGCCACGTGGCGGCCTCTGGTTGGGCCACATGGCACACCTTAATTGGTCCACCACAAAAATCACGAACCAATCAAACCGCGACAATTAGACCAATACGACCTTGCCACTTGGAAGAACCTCATTGATCCATACCTGCACAGTCACCCTACATGATGTCAGAAGTACGATAGCCCAGTCAGCAAACTTGCTAATTTTTTAGTTGTTGGGCCAAATGATCAGAATGTGATAACTTGAGAATATAATGTTGGATTGAGGTGAAACAACGATGTTGGATTCAAAATGGCGAGCTCTTCGAACTAACGCCAGTTTCAAGACTTTATGGGAATTTTAATTTTTGAGTTAAAATTTGATCACCTAATCAGAGGTTCATTTGCATTAATAGTTACAGTCAAATGTTGAGGAGCACAGTGCAGTTGCAGTGCAGACATACTCAGTGGACAATGCAAATACTGGTAGTAGTCAGTGACTCAAGAGATAGTTGTATTCCATAGATACAGCTAATTCAATATTTTTTTATTTCAGCTGCAACAATAGAAAAAGCATGAGATCATTTGCATCACGGTGTTAGAGTTGGTAGCAATACATGATATACAGTGCAGTTTCAACCATAGCGTAGATGCAGGGTGATTCAACTCATAGTAGTAGATGGATTAGAGTGGCGCAATGGTTGATGGATAGTGGTAGGATACTACATTTGTTAAACATCAAATGTGTGTATGGAGGATGTTATAGGAGAGGACACCTTCCTCTCTAAGAGGGAGTGTTATTTTTTGTAACATCAGATGGTGTTCTAGTCTCAAACTTTATGGAGAGGCTAGAAACAAAAGAGATCTCTAGAACCCATAAATCATTTTTGGAAATTCCACCTAGAGACAACTCAATTAAATTAATTGATCAATAATTAAATATTGTCTAAGTCTAACTTAGGAAAATTAATTAATTAATGGGAATTAATTGAGAAATGTGAGAATTCTCTAGACACTCACATGGATCTACTTAGAAATGATCTCATACATTGATAAGGACGTAATCGTGGCCATTGGTGATCAAATTGGAGATTATAAGAGGAGTTCGATGGGGTTGGAGAAGAAAACACGGGAAAAATGAGTTTCCTTGGCATATCGATTTTCCAGAGAGAAACATTCAATAAGAAGAAATCGAGGCAGAAGGAAGTAGGATCTAGAGGGAGATCAGTAGTAGATTTCCAGAGGAGATTTCCAATTCTTGAAGAGTCAAGAGAGGAGGCCAAATTATTTTCCCAGGAGGATCTGTATGGTATGCGTAGGAGCCTCAAGAAGACAATTCGATTCAGCTGGGAAGGAGGTCATTTTAGGTTCTAGAGGGCAAGAATATTTTCTAGAGGGAAGGAGAAACGCTTACAGCAACAACAATAGGCTAGACTATTGATTCAATAGTAGATCCATGCAGTGTGTAGAAGCGAATGTGCATAGGCCTGGGCAAGGGTATTCCGGGGGGCCAGATTCAGTAAGCAAATCGTTGTCGGATTGATTAGGGAGAGGGGAAATTTTCCCTCATATATTTTTGCAGTATTTCTCTTAAATTGGATTGCTAGATTAAGAATCCAAAATTGTACTCAGAAATTCTATTATTGCATAATAATAAAACCCTCATATGTTGCACTAGTTTTCCCACATTGGGTTTTTTTGAGGACAATTGTCAAAAAATAACTGTGTCAAATTTGATTGTATGTGTGAAATCATTTTCTCGATTTCCAATTTATATTCCGCAACGTTTTATTTAAGAAGAAATTGCAAAGTGAATTATTCATTATTTTGCTAGTAACAAAATAAGCTGAGTAATAATTTTATCATTTAGAAGAATAAATTCGAGTTGTTACATTTCAGGTGAATTTTCACAAGACACTATTGGGTAAAATTAATTGCTTAATAAATAAATAAAACAATCAATCACCTAGACATTAATTATCAACCCAAGGAACGTCTTTTTATTTCAAGGCAATCGAAAAAATATATGCATAACAATGCTAACAGCTAACACTGGTTCTATATGATTGTGTTCTATATTATCAAGCTCATTTAACAAGAAATAAAATGTAAGACTTGAATAATAAAACTAAAATTAAAAAGAAGAAAGTAAATGACAAGAAAAACAATTATGCTAATCACACAACTTGAATCATTGCTAAATTAAACCACACATTGTTGAATTGGAAATTTAATCTATTGCACCCAACATAATTCAAATGCTAATCTAGAGCAGTAAATTAAATGAAATCTAGAAATTGGATGAAATAACAAATCTGGAAAATGCAGCAAACAACAAATTAGTTAAAAGAAAGGAAATCTACTTCAAGGAATGACAATTGAAATTCAAATAAACAAACACATAACTACACTAATTTACATGTTCAAGGCAGCACCTCGTCCAAGGTAGTGGGCCCAGCTACCCAAGACTTAGTTCTGCCTTGAGAAATAATTCAGATCAGATTACAAGTAACAGATGTAGAACTCAGTGGATAACTTCCTTCATTAAAATATATGAGAGAAATAATTACAGCATAATGAAGCTCTTAGCTTTGCCTCAAATTCAACAATTGTTCATCTCCCATCTCTCATCTCTTATCTCTTCTCCTACATCCTATCTAACAATTGTCCATCTCCTATCTCCTAATTATGCATCCATTATCCCCCCATTATTCCCCATGTCCTCTTTGATCTTTGTTTTCATTTAAATACATAGAGAGCAAAGGGAAGTTACAACAAAGCTAATTACAAAATGATTTCCATTACAATTTTGGATTGATTACATAATCTTAATAAACAAGATCAGATCTGAAAGATCTTTCCATCAACATTCAGCAGGAACAAGTCAAATTTGGTATTGCAATTGGAAGAATTTGGAAAACGGTCGCAACAACAAATCTGAGAAAATCACCTTCGAAGAACCTTGTGTTTCTCTCAATCCAAACCGAATTTTGGAAAACTACTCATAAAAAAACTAATTTGGTCCGTTCTGCACAAAACCCATGTCTCGGATTTTCAAGATTCTCCTTAATTTGTCCGAACCATCCAATGAAAAATTGTCACTTCTTATTCCAACGAATTTCTGAGTTGGAATATTTGATTATGAGCTGGAAATCATATTTGCAATCTGGAAAAGATCTTGGAGGCTAAAATCATTAGTGATGTTATAACAAATTCATTAATAAATCATCATTGGTAAAATCATGCATAATAATCATCAATTTATTAAAAATAAAGGAGAAGAAATAATATTTATCTATAAGAGCATAAATAATTATAAAATTGAATTATATGATAAATTATGATAAAAGATGTGATAAAGAATGGCAGAAATGGATGAAATAGGTGTTAAACAGTGATAGTAATAATGACAAATTAGTGGTCCAACATACCCCCAAACTGAACATGTTGCATGTCCTCATGCAACCCAAAGCCTCTGTATTAACCAAGCTATAATACAAAATTGTTCATCCCAACACATGAAATTGATGGAATAAATGACTTCTTCCTCAAATAATGAATATTCAATTTTAGTAATGTTGATGAAGGCGTAACAATTTTCACATTGACTTTTCAACTATATGTATATGAAGTTGTAGCAAAATATGATATAAGTAACAACAAACTTCATTAACCATTTTCTCAAAAACTACAAACCAAATTTTGCTGAAATTTTGCAAGCATATTTCTACTATATTAATGCTTTTTTAATCCAAAAATCAGATCGTTTTGATTCACGTATCATGAGATATAAGCAAAATGGCTATATGTGATTGTGAGTGATTTCTGATTTCTGAAATTTTACAAACTAATTTAACTTGAAATTTTATGGGTTTGTGTATTTTAATGATACCTCTTTGATGTCCAAAAATCACAAGAATTCAGTTCAAATATTTAAAGATATACGCAATTCAATTTCTGCACTGTATAAAAATGAAATTGTATGCCTTAAATGAGAAAGAAAGTAGAAAGCATCTATCATGTGTAGTAATTCCTCCTCCAAACTGGAGAATTAGTATGCCCTCATGCAATACTAGAAAACAAATTGAGGTGGTTGCTACAATCGTTGTTGAAATCTATGCTTGGTGTAAAACAACATGGAATAAGAGAGTTTTTTAGAATGAATAAGGAGATCGATGGATGATGGCATAGTCATAATAAATAAATGAATGAAATTAACACTCCCCCAAATTGAAAGCTCTATGTCTCTGAAAAGGGGAAGTGGTAACGATGTGGAATGAATGATGATAAATAATACTCCATGGATTTTCTTGAAATTGTCCTAAACTTTTAATAAAATCAGAAACTTATGCTATTTTACCTCAAGTTTTACCTCCGAAAAAAAATGTGGAATGACATGTATGGATTGACATTTGTTGAAGTTGATGTAGGTTGAACTGATGCTGAAAGTGATGTAAATGGTGGAAGTCATGCAAACACATCTTGTCTGAACAATTGTTCGCATTCGCGAGCTGCTTGAGCGCTTCTGTTAGTTGCAATAGTGTGGTCTCACTGCGAATAGAGTTGCCCTCCATGCTTGTTGTTCTCCTGTAAACAATTCACTATTCTGCATGCAATTTTCTTGAATCCACAGTTTTAGTTTTGAACAAAAACAGATAAGCCGCATGCAAAAATTTCATTCAAAAAAAAAAAAAAACTTTGTATAAATGCAATAATAATGTTTTGTATATGATAAAGGGAGTAGTAACAGGACCTAGCCGCGCGCTGCTCTGCACAGCGGACTCGCATCAGAGCCACAGCCGCCTTCGATCGAAGCAGCCATGAGCGGCCCAGGGGGCGGGGAGGCCGCTCCCACCCCTCCAATCTCTTCTGCAGACGCATTTAGGAGTCTGTTAAAACAGCAAGGGAAGAAACGCAAACCTGCAGAGGCGCCGAAGTTCATTAAGAAACTGGAAGAGATACCTGAGATTCCTCTCCCAGAGGAACAACCGATCAAAATCGCTCTGGCTCTGGCTGACAGAGGCCTAGTAGGGCAGTTTATGGGCCGCTGGCCATCCACAAAAATCACGGACGAATGGGTTCAGAGGAACTGGAGACCTCAGCTGAAAAACAATGTGATCTGTTATGCTGTGGGACGAGGCTACTTCATTTTTGAGTTCACAACCAAAGAAGATCGGGATCTGGTGTTCAGAAACGGGCCGTATTTTATGGGAAATCAAGGTCTGTACCTAAATAAATGGAGCCCCGATTTCGACCCCTCCGTAGATGTCCCTAAGGAGGCGCCGGTCTGGGTTCGTCTCCCAAACCTCCCGATACATTGCTGGAGCTATCAATCCCTGCAGAAGATCGGAAATGGGCTGGGTCGTTTCATTGATAAAGCTGACCATAAGGGCCAATATACCTGCGCCAGAATCTGCGTGGAAGTCGATCTGGAAGCCGGCCTGCCCGAAGCGGTCAAGCTTTCAGTAGGCGACTGGCAGCATTATCAGAAGCTGGATTATGAGCAGTTGCCGTTCAAATGCCGAACCTGTCATGAGCATGGACATTTCCAGCGTGACTGCCCAAAAGCCTCAGCAGAAACCACGGTTGAAGAGGAAGGATGGAAAGAAATTAAAAAGGGAAAGGTCGTCCCAAAGCCCCCGGGGCAGAACTCCTCTGCACCGTTGGGGAAACCTCAACCTAATCCAAAGCCCAATGCTGATTTTAAAGATGGCCCCTCTTCAGGAGAACAGGTGGAGACCATGGAGACACAAGAGGAAACTGGAAATAAGTCGAAGCAAGTGAAAGATTTTGAAGGCGAATCATCGGTTCCTCCAGTTGATGATGGTCAGCAGGGGAAAGAAGGAAATGAAGAGCATATCAGCCTCGCCTCCGAATCTGAGGAGAACTCGGAGGAAAGAGACTCTGATTCAGATAACTCGCAAGTCACCCCTATTAAATCGACAAGGGGCCGGAAATCCAAGAAGAAACAGCGGGAGGAAAAAACTTATCTAGATGTCCTCCAAGGTTCTCAAAAAACCCTCAAAGGAATGATGAATACGAGATCTGGGCGCAAGAGTAACAAGGCTCCAAAAGGAGCCTCAATCCCCCAAATCAGTAAATAATGAAATACGTCTCCTGGAACTGTAGAGGATTAGGCAGCAGGCTGAAAGAGGAAGCCGTCAAAGACATAGTGAGAATATATGCGCCTGAAATCCTTCTAATCCAGGAGACTAAGCTGGAGGAACCCCTTCTCCTCCAATCCAGTAAAGTATTTTGGCAAAAAGGTCAAGGAAGAGCGGTAAGTGCAAGAGGTGCTTCTGGTGGAATAGCCACCTTCTGGAACAGCTCCATTTATGATCTCATTCAAGAAAAAAGCAGTCCTCATTGGCTATTCACTCAGCTCCTTCACAAAGATTCTGGTCAACAAGTAAGTTTGTTTAATTTATATGCTCCCGTTTTGCCAGTGGAAATTTTTTTTTGTTGGAACTCGCTTCATTCCTTTCTTTCAGAACAAAATCCAGGAAATATTATCATTGCAGGGGATCTGAATGTCACCCTTGCTCTTGATGAGAAAAAGGGAGGCTCCATTGTCAGGGACCCTGCTAGAGAATGGGTTGAAGATATTATGCTGGGCTGGGACCTGGAGGATATAAAACCTACTTCAGGCAAATTCACCTGGTCCAACAAAAGACTAGCCCCAAATCATATAGCAGCCCGTTTGGACAGATTCCTTGTTCAGTCTTCCTTCTTGACTTGCGGTCTAATGGCCACTTCTAAAATTCTACCAAATCTCACTTCTGACCACAAGCCCATCCTCCTTGAGCTATCGCTGGATGGCAATTTAGGCCCCATTCCATTCAGGTTCAGCCCTCTGTGGATTCAGCAAGAAGGATTTCAAGATGTTGTTTCGGATGCCTGGAATAGGACTGTCCATGGTTCCCCTTTCTATGTGTGGGAAGAGAAAATTAGAGTTTTAAAAAGAAGCCTTAAGGAGTGGGCAAAAAGCTTGGAAACTCCAACTGCCAAAAGAAAAGAATCTCTCAACAATCTTGCTGCCCATCAATCAGCAATGGAGAATAGCCCTGTAACTCAAAATCTCCTTCAAAAAGAAGTTGAGCTGCAAAAAAAGGTTCACAAATCTAGCAGGGAGGAGGAAGAATTTTGGAGACAGAAATCTAGAAATTTATGGTTAAAATCCGGAGATAGGAACACCAGCTTCTTTCACAAACAAGCCGAAGCCAGAAAGCACTTCAAATCAGTATCTGAGATTCAATACCAAAACACAGTTATAAAGGATTTTGATGGCATTAAGAGAGCTGCTTACTCTTTCTACAAAGATCTTTATTCGGCTCCGGAAGAAAACCCTATAGATCCCCAGGCCTATCCGATGGATTTAATCCCCAATAGCGTTAAGAATTCGGACAATGCCATACTGACTGCTCCGATCAGCTTGGATGAAATTAAGCATATTCTGGACTCTATGGAGCCTGATAAAGCCCCAGGTCCTGATGGGTTCACTGTCAGGTTTTTATTGGCATGCTGGTCGACAATCAAATAAGATTTACTGAGAATGGTCAGAAAATCCCATAATTGTGCAAAGCTAGGAGGTGGCATCAACTCGGCATTTCTAGCACTGATCCCAAAGGAGAAAGGCGCTTCCGACTTTAGCAGATTTAGGCCCATATCATTGTGAAACTCTAGCTACAAGCTGGTCTCCAAAATAATTGCCAACAGGTTAAAGAATATATTGCCAGCCATCATCCCTGAAAATCAAGGTGGATTCATAAAAGGAAGAAAGATTTTGGATAATATTGTGCTGGTGCAAGAAGCTGTCCATTCAAGTTGTCAAAGAAAAGAGAAAGGTATGGTTATAAAACTCGATCTGGCTAATGCTTTCGATAGGGTAAGACATGATTTTTTGTTCAATGTAATGAAGAATCTAGGTTTCTCATCTGCCTTCATAAACTGGGTGAAAGCCTGTATTGCCTCGCCATGGATTGCACCTCTCGTCAATGGCCGCTCAACTGACTTCTTCCAGGCCTCTAGAGGCCTCAGACAAGGCTGTCCCTTGTCTCCTCTCCTTTATGCTATTCAGGCCTCGGTTTTCAGTTTCCAGCTTGATCACAATCAGAAAACTCAAATTCTTCCTGGTCTTAGAACGACTCAGAGGGTGAAGGATATCAACCATGCACAGTTTGCAGATGACACTTTGCTGCTTGGAGGAGCCAGCCTAATCTCTGCCAGATCCTTCAAGAAGGAGCTGGACATTTACAAATCGATCTCAGGAAGCAAAATTAACTACCGGAAATGCTCAATTTATGGCTGGAACTGCACGACTAAGGAGCTGTCTGACATTGCAAGGCTTTTAGAAATGGAAGGAATTCGTAATTGGGAGTCTTTTAAATATCTCGGGATCCCAATCTTCAAAATCAAACCCAAACTGGCCCATTGGATGCCGCTACTCGATAAGTTAAAGAACAGAATCCAAGCTTGGGGTGCTTCATGGCTGAATAATGCAGGGAAAGTCATTCTGATGAAGTCAGTCCTTATAAGTATGCCGCTGTACCAAAACTCAGTTCTACTCGCCCCCAAATCCTTTCTCAGCAAAATGGACAGTTTGTTGAGAAGATTCCTATGGGAAGGTGGGAACAACAATAACAGAAGGATCCATTTAGTGAACTGGGAGACCATCAAGAAACCTCTTCTGGAAGGCGGCCTTCATCTACGTAACTTGGCTGCCCAAAACCTTGCTATGGGAACCAAGATCTTGTGGAATTTAGTCTCCGGTAAATCTAGTTGGAGCAAAAGAGTCATCTGGAAGAAATACTACCAAGGACATCGCTTGAGATGCCTGGACAATCCTCCAAGAACCTTAAAAGGATCCCCAATCTTCAATCTCTGCAGTCAGGCTATGGAGCATTTCAGCCAGCATCTTTATTGGATCCCAGGTAATGGGAGGAAAATTAAAATCTGGGAAGATTCAATTATGGGAGACCAACCTCTGATTCAAGTGGAGGGGCTTGCAAATATCAGAGCTTGGCTGCAATCCACCAACTTGCACACCTTGTGGGACATTTCCACCTGGAAAAACGACCCTGATAGGCTCTGGGATTGTTGGAATTTGGGAGAGATTCCTCATATATTGCAGGGGGAAGCATCACTTCTGCTGGATCTGCTTCAAGGCAAGTCTCCCTCAAAGGCCAATTCTAAAGACAAAAGAGGCTGGGGCTCCCTCTCAGGCTCTTACACAGCTACCGAAGGTTACAAAAGAATTCTGGCTGTCCCTTCTGCTCCTCCTAACCCAGCTATTTGGAAATTTATTTGGGATTTCCCCTCTCTCCCTAAAATTGACTTTTTCTGCTGGACTGTTGCGCACAACAGCATCCTCACCAGAGACAATTTGAGAAGAAGAGGGATGGAAGGGCCCTCCAGATGCCCCCTTTGTGTGGCTGCCGAAGAAAATGTCAATCACCTGCTGTTGCTCTGCCCTTTTGCTCAGGTAGTATGGAGGGGAGTTCTGAGGTTAAATCATGCAAATGTTGTTCTTCCAGAAAACATCTCTGATATTTTCCGAACCTGGGTCATTCTATCTCCCTTTTGCCTTAAAAAAAAAAGTCTTCTCAAAATAAGCTGGATGTGGGTCCCTAAGTTTATTTGCTGGAAGCTGTGGTTGGAGAGAAATAATAGGATTTTCAGAGGAGAAAGCTGCAATCCTACACGAGTAATTTCCAAAATCAAAGCTCTGCTAGGCGAGGCTCTAGAGGCCAACTCTACTTCCAGGAATGAATTGAAGTTGGTCAAAGAAGAGGAGCAATGGCTCCAAGATCTGGCTCCGAATCTGAACGAAAGATCCACACCTCCTGTCCCTATCCATGCCAACTGGGAGATCAGACTGGAGGAACAGGAGTTTATAAAGTGGAGATCAACCTTAGATGATTACAGTTTGTTCTTTGATGGGGCTTCCAAAGGAAACCCTGGGGTGGCAGGCAGTGGTGGTGTTCTCTTGAAGCCTGGAGGAACGACAGAATTTCGATTCCATTGGGGCCTGGGCACCGAAACCAATAATAGAGCAGAGGCTCTAGCACTGTGGCAAGGGCTGAATTTGGCAATTAACCGAAATATCCTCTCTCTCTGTGTATTTGGAGACTCTAGGCTCATCATCCAGGCAATGTCCTCTCATAAGACTCCTCATCAGATCCATTTAGACACTGTCATCAAAAAAATCCATCTCCTTCTGCCCAAGTTCAGGAAAATCTCCTTCTATCATATATTAAGGGGGCTAAACTCTGAAGCAGATCTGGAGGCCAATCTTGGCTCCCTTTGCAATCGAAGAGTTCTGGTGATTAATTCGAGGGAATCCTACTGTCCTATTCCATAAGGTCTTGCTGTCCGAACTGCTGTTTCTGATCCATTGGTTATTTCGATGCTCTGCCCTCCTCTGCTTCTTGGGTCATTCCTCAGGGTATTTCAAAGCTGTAAGAAGTCTTGATTTCTGGTCAGACAACCCTATTTTCAATAATCCTACACTCTGTCAAATCTTTTCTTGCGGATTCAAATCTCCCCTAAAGTCTTTCAGAACCAGATCTGATCCAATCCGACACCCGAACATTGATTTCCGTTCAAATCTGATCTCCCTCAAAGCTCTTAATCCCCTAATAGAGGCTTTCGTTCTGTAGATCCAAGAAACGCAGTTCTGTGTGATGTAGACCCTCAAGCCTCTGTTTTTCTGTGCGATGAAGTTCTCTTAAGCTCGATTCTCCTTTGCTAGTTGGTTCAAGATTGGTCCAAAGAAGTTCGTTGACCGCAGCCGCTTCAGCGTTCATAGCCGAGTTGCCCCTTCAGCTATGCGGATTCCTCTCTTATCTTTTCATCTATTGCTTCTGAAATGAACCGACTGTTGTGATAATTTCTGTGCTAGGCGTGAGATTGACAAATCAGTTCCAATGCTAGCTGGTACAGGGTTGGTCCATTGAAATCCGCTGTCCTCAGTCGTTACAGCGTTCAAAGCCGGGCAGCTCCTACAGCTTTGCGGATTCCTCTTTTCAAAACATCTGTTGCTGTTGTAATGTTTCGCCATTGTGTTAATCCCTGTTCTAGGTTTGACAGAACAGCTAGGACTTTCTCCTTTTGTCAAGCTGAATTGTATTTGCCTGCGGCAGGCAGTTTGCCGCCATAAATAAAATCTTCAACCGTCAATGTCAAAAAAAAAAAATAATGTTTTGTCAAATCAACAAGTTATGGCAGAGTTCGGTGATTATTATGCATGTTATCCCATAATGCATATCTTCCTCCCTCAAATCAGAAAAGGACATCCATGACCATAAAGCATGGGAAAAAGGGAAAGGGCGTTGGGGATTCATAAATGGGGCAGGACAATCAATCAAAGCAGCGTAAATACGACAAAAGCAATTAGAGCAGTACAAGCCAAAAGATTTGAAATGCCTGTAAAAAGAATAAAACATAGATTAGATCATTATGTAAATAGACATTTACCTTAGGTGGAAAAGTGATGAACGCATGACCGGCAATAGATGATAATGACTTCTAGTATAAATTGATCGGACATTATTGATATAATGCATATAAAAGTATAGCTTACCATGCATTTCGGTTAATAGAGTTATAAATGTTGTTCAAATGGTAAATTCACCTTTAGAAATGAATCAATAGGAAATAAAATGATAAAGAATATTTGGCAATGTAACATAGCACTTGAATACCACAAGCAGAGCCACTGCTACCAGTAGGCATTCATAGCCTCGACAGGATTGCTTTTTAACCAAAAAATGAGCTAGAGTCCTCCATTTAGTATTTAGATGGTTTTTTTATTGCTATAAAGATACCACTATGCTGGCATGGTAACCAGATAATCATAGTGTCATTCACCAGGATATAACAAAGTGATCAGGCCGGCTCGTGATGAGACCTCCTGTCCTTCTGATAATTTTGACTATCTAGAAGGTCATTACCCTGGTGTGGTGGCCATAATGGAATGTCACTTGTTACATCCTTATGATCATAGTAGGTTGGCTCGTAATGAGACCCCCTATCCTCTTTAAGAAGATTTGTATTGTATTTTCATATTTCCATGTTTCCATATTTTTATTGTAAAGGGAGGGAGGCTCATTTACTCCTTAAGAGTTAGGGATGGCGTGAGAAGTAAAAAATGCCAATGAAAGTTATGCTTTTATTCCTATATCATCATACCAAAGAGAATTATCAATTGAAAGTGTGAAAGATAAACTAACATGGTATTTAAGATAGTGAATCATTTTATGATATGTCCAAAGAGAAGATATTCATCCAGTCATTATATAGATGAACCGGGTCAGTTTCAGAATAAAGATAACCATCAAAGGTTTTACAAGTCATAATGGTATTAATATTACTGTTTTTCCTTTTTCTTGGGCCCCAAATCCAACCATATGATTTTTATTCAAAATATAAAAGAGAAAGAAAATGGCAAAAATAATGACCGACGATGAAACAACAAAGATAAATTGCAGCTATTCATTCTACCAATTTAAACAACAAACAAACAAAAAGCAAAATCGCAATTGTTTAATTGATTGAACAACAATCGTTCAATCAATTGAACAATATACACTCAAAAAGTGTTGTTCAATTGATTGAATAACAATCGTTCAATCGATTGAATAATGAGATCGTAAAAACACAAAAAGTGTTGTTCAATTAATTGAACAACAATTGTTCAATCGATTTGAACAGCGAAACACCAAAAGTGTTGTTCAATTGATTGAACGACAATCGTTCAATCGATTTAAACAACAAAACACCAAAAGTGTTGTTCAATTGATTGAACAATAATCGTTCAAACGTTTGAACAACAAACACACAAAAGATGATTTTCAATTGATTGAACCAAACGTTTGAACAACAAACACGCAAAAGATGTTGTTCAATTGATTGAACAACAAAGCAACAAAAGTGTTGTTCAATTGATTGAACAACAATCGTTCAATCGATTTGAACAACAAAACACCAAAAATGTTGTTCAATTGATTAAATA
This sequence comes from Pinus tabuliformis, assembly GCA_031772625.1. Classification (NCBI taxonomy): domain Eukaryota; kingdom Viridiplantae; phylum Streptophyta; class Pinopsida; order Pinales; family Pinaceae; genus Pinus; species Pinus tabuliformis. The sequence continues at coordinate 119,376,531 of CM062810.1, read as the reverse complement.
ACAATAGTTCAAATGATTGAACAACAAACACACAAAAAGTGTTGTTCAATTGATTGAACAACAATCGTTCAAACGACTGAACAACAAAACAACAAAAAGTAACAATCGTTCAATCCATTGAATAACAAACACGCAAAGAGTGTTGTTTAACTGTTTGAACAACAATCGTTCAAACGATTGAACAACAAAAAAACATGGAAACAAATAAGTGTTGTTCAATTGATTGAACAACAATCGTTCAATCAATTGAACAACAAAACACACAAAGTGTTGTTCAATTGGTTGAACAACAATCGTTCAATCAATTGAACAACAACACACACACACACAAAAATAAGTGTTGTTTAATTGATTGAACAACAATATGCACACAAAAATAAGTGTTGTTCAATTGATTGAACAAAAATCGGTCAATCGATTGAACAACAACATGCACACAAAAATAAGTTGGTGTCGTTCAATTGATTGAACAACAATCATTCAATCGATTGAACAACAAAACACACAAAAAGAAACTGGTTTTGTTCAATTGATTAAACAACAATTGTTCAATTGATTGAACAACAATCGTTCAATCGATTCAACAACAAAACACGAAAAATGAAATCATTGATGTTCAATGGATTGAACAACAATCATTCAATCGATTGAACAGTAAAATAAAAAGAAAAAAGAAATCAGTGTTGTTCAATAGATTGAATAACAATCATTAAAAAATAAATAAATAAATAAATAAATAAATAATAATAATAATAATAATAATAATAATAATAATAATCATTAGTGTTGTTTAATGGCTTGAACAACAATCATTCAATCAAAAAAAAAAAAAAAAAAAAATTAAAAATAAAAATAAAAAATGGAGTTGTTCAATTGATTGAAAAACAATTATTAAACACACCCAAAAACAAATTTGAGTTGTTCGTTCTACCGAACAATAGTTGTTCAATTGACTGAACAACAGTTGTTCCTTCATCAACGAAACGGAAATTACAACTTTGAAGGAAGCAACACCTGAAACACAAAAACATAAGAGAAATAAGAAAAGAGACAATACTCTATTTAAAAATAGTAAATAAATAAATTAATTAAGATACAACAGCTATGATGTTATTTCCTAGGGGAATAGCAATCTGTCAATGGAAAAAAATGATCTCTTGGAAAATATTTTGGCAGCAGTGACATGAATTTTCAAATGGAAATCAATTCTCCATTTCTTCTGTTATGAATCCGTTAAATATTGAATTGGATGAAATGCCCTTGTTTCATTAAAATTTCTCTCAAGAATCGCTCATTTATAAATTGGCCTTATTTAATCTCCTAGGACCTGCAAAAAAACGAGTGTCTGCCTGCAATGAAACATTAAATCATGGAGAAAGGGAGGTGATCGAGCTCCCCTAATCCAAGAAGTATGCAAAAAAAAAAAAACAAGTAGTTACTTTGTAGAATAAATCCACAAAAAAATAACAAAGTAAAATTAATTTATTACCTGCGGGAGAGCAGTGGCCAATTATGCTAACCTGTAGTATTTTAATCATAACTTCTTTGTTTTTATTCTGATTTCAGTGATTCCAAAGCCAAATGAAAGTAAATTCAGAGGGATATCTCCAATAGAAACAAGTTTTAAAAATTTCATGATATGTCAATTTTACTCAGAACAACCTGCATAACAGAGTCATTTTCGATTTCCCAACTTAGACCACCAATGTATATTTTAAGCATAACTTTTTCGTTTGATGACGGATTCAAATGATTCAAATTGGAGATTAAAGTAGATTCATTTATTTATCTCTAATAGAAACAGGTTTTGAAGAAAAGAAGAATTGATGGGTCAAATACGCAAGTGAATAGTTGGAAAAATAGAGTTTTAAAAGTGCAGATTTACAATAGACAATCAGAATTTTGGTCATAACTTTCTCATACGATATCGAAATTGAGTGATTAAAATTGACTTGTAAACTCAATTCATAGGGGAATATACCATAGAAACAAGTTTTAAAAATATAGTCATTTAGGCCTCCAAAAATTGATTATCCCAACTCTTTTCCTGAGCTTCCTACTAGACACCCTATCAATGTTTTGGTTATAACTTCTTCCTTTCAAATCCAAATGGAGTGATTTGAATTGGGGATTAAAGTAGACATAAAGGAATACTTAAGATAGAAACAGGTTTAAAAAATATTCCCTTTTGGTCCCTCAAAACATGATTGTCCCGATTGTGTTTTCAGAACTTTCATCAAGTCTACAAGCCAAAAAAATATGATATTCAATCAATTTTTCCAAATTGGTGATAAAAATGAATATGAGTGTTTGCAGAACTGTTATTTTCAATATAATTCATCTACATACACAAATAAATTAAAACATTTATCACCAATGTTAATTTCCACAGTGTGTTGCAACAAAAACAATTATTTTTACATTAAAAAAAAAAAAAAAATAATAAAAATAAAAATAAAAAATAAAAAAATTGTATTTATTTATGTCCTTATTTTATTTTATTTTCTGCACTAACCTACTCTGCTTTGAAAAATTAATATGCTTATGTATAAGAGTACTTCCAGTGGAGCCATTTTCTAAATAAGGCCTCAATTATGTACATACCCAAATTTGAAAAATGCATGTTAATAAATAGTAGGGTATGAGAAGCCAACTTCCCTGGAAAAGATGGTGTCAAAAATTGTTGAAGTATGGAGTGATGCTGCAAACAAATGATGGAGTGAAACCAATCTTCAATATATCCTTTACTTTCTTTATTTCCCATAACCATCATATCATGAAGTTCTTGAGAATTTAAAACGACTTGTTGATGCATACTAGAAGAAACCTCATTTTCTTCCACAACTTCTACAATTTTCGGATTTGAAACATTATCAATCTCAATATAAGTTTTCTGCAATGGTGCATGTGAGGTAGAATGGGTGGGAAGGATAGGTAAATTTTGCAATTCAACACTGTAAGCATGTTGTACTGGTTTATTATGATGAGGGTGTGGAATGAGTTAAGCAGGAAATTCTGTAGGGAATGGAGGATTTTGATGATGTAGTTGATTGGGTTGTGTGGATAATTTTGATAGGCCAACAAGATGTTGTTGAAAAGCTGGAAAATAATATGGATGATGTGTTTGTGCTACAAGATGTGGGATAGTATCCATGTAATCATAAGATGAACCATGCCAAACTTGTAGACAAGATTGGTGAGGGTTATATTGAGATTGGCATGGTTTCCCTAACACATGAGTCTTTCATAATGGATTATGCAAGTAAGAAAATGGAGAGGAAGTGTTTTGAACCATACATGTAGGCCATGGTTTCTATGGTTTTGACCTTGTTGCAGTTTCTCCATCTATGTGATATGATGCTTCCATCCTAGATAAGAAAGAACAACTATCTATGGGATGCTCCTTTTAGCAATGAGTGAAAAACACTTCTTGAATTTCTTGATTTTTTCTGAACTCGCAAAACATCCAATTCTGAATTTAAAGAGCTAATAAAATCAATTTTAAAATGTTCAAATAAATCATCGATTTCAACTCCTATATCTCATGTTCTTGTAGTAGATTTGGAAAAGAAAGAAGAAACTTTTCTAGAATTCTTACCAGCCTTGGAGATTCCTCTTGAATACCTTATGCATAATTCACAAACATCATCTTATGATAACTGAAAAACATCACCTTTTCCTATCAAATTTAAGAGTTCTAAAAATTCATCTTTGATTCCTTTGAGTAGGAGTGTTTTCAATGTGTCTTTTGCCAAATGCTTATGCTTTGATTTTTGAAGGTTGTATCGAAATTTCTCCACATAGTCCTCCAAGCTTTCATCTTTCCCTTGTATCATACTGAAAATATCCTCACCGGCCTTGCAATCATCTTAGTACTTCATCAAGAATAAGTTCTTCATGTCATCCCATGTTTGGATGCAGTTCCCACCAAGGCTCATGAACCATCGGAGAGTTTCTCCTTTTAGAGTAAGAGGAAACAATTTCAACCTTTGAGCATTAGTACAATAATCATATCCTCTACAACGTACTTCAAACTCAAATAATAATGTATATGGATCTTCCTTTTCCAATCCATGAAAATTTGGTAGAGCATATGGGGGAACGATGTGCATTTGTGTCACTCCTAGATCTCTGATAGGGAATTCAAAAGTAGCAATGTGAGACATTTCTTACCATAATAGAAGATGTTCTTCATGTGTTTCTTTGAGGCTCCTCCTTCAAATGTTCCTGTCAATTGGTTAGTGGAATGGGTGGTGCTTACATCACCACTTGAGTGGAATTATGAGATTTTTTTTCAAAATTCTACCTCTAAAATTCCTACTTCTATCAATGCATGCTATATGACCTAACCCTGACTATTGAGGGTAGACCCATCACTGGTTCCCCAGGATGCGTACGTAGGTTCTTACCTTCAATCTTCAATATCTAGCTCTCACGAAGTTAGGTATGCATCTGCAACCATATATTAGTGTGGTAGTGCTATTTGACTGCCTCCTCGACAATGACACCAAAATGTTGGGTAAAATTAATTGCTTAATAAATAAATAAAACAACTAATCACCTAGACATTAATTATCAACCCAAGGAGCATCTTTTTTATTTCAAGGCAATCGACAAAATATATGCATAGCAATACCAATAGCTAACACTGGTTCTATATGATTGTTTTCTATACTATCAAGCTCATTCAACAAGAAATAAAATCTAAGATTTGAATAATAAAACTAAAATTAAAAAGAAGAAAGTAAATGACAGGAAAAATAATTATGCTAATCACACAACTTGAATCATTGCTAAATTAAACCACACATTGCTGAATTGGAAAGTTAATCTATTGCACTCAACATAATTCAAATGCTAATCGAGAGCAGTAAATTAAATGAAATCTAGAAATTGAATGAAATAAAAAAATCTGGAAAATGTAGCAAACAACAAATTATTTAAAATAAAATAAATCTACTTCAAGGAATGACAAGTGAAATTCAAATAAACAAACACATAACTACACTCATTTACATGTTCAAGGCAACACCTCGTCCAAGGTAGCGGGCCCAGCTGCTCAGATCAGATTACAAATAACAAATGTAGAACTTAGTGGATAACTTCATTCATTAAAATATATGAGAGAAATAATTATAGCATAATGAAGCTCTTAGCTTTGCCTCAAATTCAGTAATTGTTCATCTCCCATCTCTCATCTCTTATCTCTTCTCCTACATCATATCTAACAATTGTCCATCTCCTATCTCCTAATTATCCATCCATTATCCCCCCATTATTCCCCCCTCCTCTTTGATCTCTGTTTTCATTTAAATACATAGAGAGCAAAGGGAAGTTACAACAACGTTGATTACTAAATGATTTCCATTACAATTTTTGATTGATTACATAATCTTAATAAACAATATTAGATCTGAAAGATCTTTTCGTCAACATTCAGCAAGAATAAGTTGAATTTGGTATTGCAATTGGAAGAATTTGGAAAATGACCGCAACAACAAATTTGAGAAAATCACCTTCGAAGAACCTTGCGTTTCTCTCAATCCAAACCGAATTTTGGAAAACTGTTATTGAAAAACTAATTTGGTCCGTTTTTCACAAAACCCATGTCTTGGATTTTCAAGATTCTCTTTAATTTGTCCAAACTGTCCAATGAAAAAATGTCACTTCTTATTCCAGCGAATTTCTGAGTTGGAATATTTGATTATGAGATGGAAATCAAATTTGCAATCTCAAAAAGATCTTGGAGGCTAAAATCCTTAGTGATGTTATAAAAAATTCATTAATAAACCATCATTGGTAAAATCATGCATAATAATCATCAATTTATTAAAAATAAAGGAGAAGAAATAATATTTATTGATAAGAGTATAAATAATTATAAAACATAATTATATGATAAATTATGATAAATGATGTGATAAAAAAAGGTAGAAATGGATGAAATAGGTGTTAAAAAGTGATAATAATAATGACAAATTAGTGGCCCAACAGACACCTTAATTAATTTTAAAGGTTTATTTCTCATTATATATACATGGTTGTTTGGGTGCCACTCTCTTGGACATACATGTGCATTTGTGAGAATTGATTAAAAGAAAATATGATGAGTATATTTGTGTGAATTTAGTTGAAACATATGATAATGTGATTGCAATGTTCAAAAATCGATTTGTATAATGCTATCCTCATATGATCCTTTATGTAAAGTTTTAACATCAAGCCTCCACCGATCAGGTCATAGTCATGAATGTTGTAGTCACACCGGACAAAATTAATATGACATGATTTGAGGTTGGTCGTAATGTGGTTATGTCAAGGTATTTCAATATGGTTGATATCCATAAACATTTGGTGCATTTTTTCACCTTCATCTCAGTAGTTGTGTTTGTCGTGTGACAACTTCACCGGGTAATCCTGCCTACATGGCCAATTTCCCAATTTTTATTGGTTTGGATCTCATTCAACTCTGTTGACCCATTTTCTGGATAATACGTGTCTCTACATTAGTTTTCCATGTCAATTTTCATTCGTTTGATCACAGACCTTCCATGGCAACAAACATTAGGATTATTAACATGCCAGCTCACTCATTACACCCAAATTTACTACTACCACCTCGAGCCATGCACCTTGCTCTTGGACATTCCAAATTCTTTGAGGGTTTTTATTTGTTTCCTAATTCGAATTGGAACCACTTTGCAAGTGGTTTTTGATAGAAAGTTATTTTTTCTCTACGTTTGGGAACCACGAACAAGAAATTGGTGTAATTGTTGCAATTTTGGTGTCATTCACAATCTTTTGCTTTCCAGGTTTGCTTGCATTGAATTTTTTAATTGACAATGACGAAGTTTTCTGGGTTCGTCCTATCTGTAACTTTTTTCCCTGTTGTGATTTCTCTTGTAGTGTCGATATATTTGTTTCAGTTTAATTGCAATTTGGAGTCTTCATTTTAGCAAACTTGTTAAAAGAGACCCTTTACCATTTCTTTAGTTAAGAGACTTAGTTTTTAATACTTTACTAGATCCAGTTATCCGTTCCACTAGAGGCATGAAGCCCTTGAGGATTTTTCCTTGGGAAAATAAAGCCATGCACTGAAGTTTGTCCCCTATGAACGACTCTCACAAGTCCACTATTTTGACATCTCTTGAATTCTATTTAATGTAAAAAGGGTTATCACAGGTTATAAGTTAAGCTAAACATAGTCGTATGATGAATAATTATCGGCCATTTAATTCAATTAATGGTGATTATTGTTGGTTAGTTATTACCATTCGTGATTAGTAAACCCTAATGTGACTTAATTTCTCCTTTGTGTTGCCATGGGAGCCTTCAAGGTTATAATACCTTAGGAAAAAACTATGGTTAATTGTGGGTAGGGCATCCTTTCCATCGTTCCATAAAGTCATTACTTGTTCTGTCATGCTTCATTTTGAAACTGTTTTAAATTTGTTGAAACCTGTTATCACTCCAAGAAACTCTCCTAGGTTGCAGCTTGGAGATGTTTGGTGACATATAATCTTCAATATTGTTCTCAAAACTATTGGAATGGATGATGGTTTGGATCAAGTCAGATGACCATTTCAGCTCTATTCTCACTCAAGGCATGTATGAACACTCTCAACAATACAAGGCTTTAGACCACTAATGCTCAATAATTTATAGATTCAATGGGTAGATGGAGAATACTGACTGTACCAGCAGATTGCATACATAAACATAAATGACTGGCTAGCTACAGGCAGCAAGAGAGAATACTGATTGTACCGGCAGATGCATATATGACCACATATGAATGGCTAGCTACAAGCAGTAAAAAAGCTTGCAAATCTAATTCATCAAAGCAAAGATAAGATGACAGTTATCTGGCCTTAGACACAAAAGAAAACATGAACAAATTGTTCAAGTGCAAGCATAGAACAACAAAGAGAATGGACATTGAACATATAATAGCAAAAGAAGCTTATATTGCTAGAATGAAGATGAGAAGTTTGAAGGAACAGAGGAGGAACAATCTCTAGAAGTTGAACCTGTATTACATCTTACTTTCAGATATTTATAGCTTTTTACAATGCTCTCAAGCCTTCTGAGGCTCGAGAGGTCTCAATCTATCTGATCTGTCTTGTTAACAACTTTGATGCCCTCTAGGCAAGCATGGGCTCAGAGGTTTCTTCTTCTGACAGAAGAATAACCGCATTCAGATATTTTGGGTAGCTTGTTGCGCTGTCTGGGAGCTCTCTCGTGCCAGAGATGCCCCACAATGTTTATTGTTGTGGTTGTGTCGTGTTGTGTTGCTCTGTGGCCCCTTTTATTCCCTTTCCGGTCTTTGTTTTCCAGCAGCCTGCCTCCCAGACTCTACCATGTAGTGGAATGGGTTTTCGGCCTCTGTAATCCCTTTAAAGGTTTCCTTTGACTGTTTCTTGTATTTACAGAAAAATGTTGCAATCACTGATAAATCCCGCCTTCTCTGTGTATTTTGGACTTCAAAAGTCCTCAAAAATAGTTTATTAATCTCTCGGGTCCACCCTTGTCGCCATCGCAAATCGCAAAAAGCCTGCTCTTGTGTATTTTCCTCGTATTATGAAATACATTAAAAACACTGAAAAATGCATGAAAATGCTTTGGCAGACCTGAAAATATATGCATTTCTATTTCGAAACCCATCAGGTCCGTCCATGTCGCCATTGCAAGTCACACTCTGCCTGTCCTATGGTTCCCTTTGTATTTCGTTTAAATAACGAAAATACAAAAATACATTGAAAAATGGGCTTTGGCGGATTTCAAATAACATATATTTTACTTCCCATACCCGAAAGGGTCTGGGCTTCATCGCAATCGGCGCTGGCCAAGTCTCCCCTTTGTATTTCTTTATATAACGAAATACATGAAATTCATTGAAAAATGGCTTTTGCCGCTTACTTCAAATTTTATAAAACATCATATATAATGCTGTCGGGTCTGGGCATCGGGTCGCACCATATGTATATGCAAAGGCCCCGCCCCATGGTTTCTGCCGATAGCGATATTCGCGATGCAACATGGACCGTCGATTTGCACGCGCGATCGACAATCCACGTTGAATTGCTGATCGCAATTGCTCATTCCACACAACCTGCGCCAATACCTTTGTCAATGCGACCCGCCGATCTAACCATCGATGATCGCTAATCAGCGGTGTCCAACGCTGATTGCCACTGCCCGCCTGCGCCGATTAGATCTTCCGATGCGATCCACCGCTTAGATTTGGGCTGTTGATTGGCCAGGTCTAACAGCTGTTGTGCCTTCTTAATTTTAAGCCTGCGATAATGGTTATTTACTGTTTTTCTTTGGTTTTTTCCTCCCGATAGTGTATTTCTGCCCTTCCAAGGGCTCTTGGCACGCTAGGGTTTTGACTTTGAATGATCCTTAAGAGGATTTTGAAGACTTTTGGGGCATACTTGGATCCTTTGGCATGATTTTAAGCAAACTTTGGAGACTTTGGGAGTGCTTTGGGTCCTTTTTTGGGCCAAACGCCTCCAAGGCTAACAAAACCTTTTCATATAAAGTTGGTTGTATATATATATACAACGTTTCGTGTTTTATCTTCACCACTGTATGTTTTATATATTCATTTTATTTCACAAAGGTCTCTTGTCAAGGCATTATGCATTGCTCGCCTTTCACTCTGTTCCTTCGAATTAATTTTAATGTCATCAACATGCATTTTGAAGTTTTTTTTGTGCTGAGTCTGTTGGGTCGTGCGAGTTTCCTAAAGCTACTTGATCTATGTAAATGTCTATGTAGAAAACTCATGTATTGTTTGTAACACCACCTCCCACATTTACCCATTTTAACTATACTGCCGAGGTAAACATGAGCTGAGGGCTACTATGACATGACCCAACCCCCTAAGTATACTTAAGGAAGTGGAGTCGACAAACTATAACCTTACTGAGCTTCCTCAGTAGCTAAAAAACCACTTCAAATGCCCAAACCCTGAGTTGCATTGCTTTTTTAGTGACCTGGTGTAACCAACCCTCCCACATTTACCTAATTTCACTGCCCTTCCAGGGTAAGCATGAGATGAATATCTATTATGAAATGACCCAACCTCTGAGGTCCTAATAAGGAAGTGGAGCGGACTATTGATGACAAACTGACCTTTCACAACATCTTATAGGGGCTACAAGATAATTAGGGCTTGAGAAACCATCCCAGATGGCCAAAACTTGAGCTGGAACCCTACTTCTTTTCCCTAGACCCTCAACCACACCCACAATAAGGCCTCCATGTGGTTGGAAGCCTCCAATTGCATGCACAAGCCTACACCCATGTGGCTGCAACCCAAACTTTCCAATTAGGAGCATGCAGTCCTAGATTCTGAGCCTAAATTCCAGGTTAGCCTCCAGACCATTGCCCAAAACTTCCTGTAACTTCTCAAATGCATAAATGACATGAAAACAAAGCTAAACATTCAAACTTGAGTAAGAGGCTTGACCTAATCGGGCCTAACCATGACAATCATTTTATCAAACATATTGAGAACATGTAATCTACAGGTCATGAATGCATATATGAACACAAGGGTCTGATACTTATTTGAAAATCATCAAGAAGGTCTAAATCCCTCTCATAATAGATACAATAACACTTATTAGCTAATGCATTCATTAACCATTCATCAACAAATCAAACATACAAGAAGCCATAACTAGAATTTGTTATGAAACCATGCTTATAACCAACATATAACTAGAATAATAACCATGATAGAATAGTCATCAAAGCCACATAATAACAAGTACAATTATTCATGAAATACAATAGGAAGAGAGTTCTTATTAACATATGCAAAAGGCAACCAAGTCAAGAACTTCCACATACCATCCGACCATAGATTGAGCTAAACCAAATCTTTCTTTCAGCCAATCACCCCCATGCCATATTCCAAGCATTAATGTGGGACTCAAGACAAAAACAACTAGGGCTTCCCAGAGATTGAACCACCTCCACCTTCAGGCTTTATCGCAATCCTGCCAAAATCGGTTAAGGGATTCCTAGGCCAAAGCAAGCACCTAAACAACCAGGCTTTGCCGCAATCCCACCAAAACTATTCAAGGGATTACTAGGCCCAAAACAAGAACATAAACCACTAGGCTTTACCATAATCCCACCAAAACCGGTCAAGGGATCACTAGGCCCAAAACAAGCTTGGATGCCTCAAAATTTCTTCACTAATTCCTTGAGGAATTTGCCTGTCTCCACCCTCAGGCTTTACCGTAATCCCGCCAAAACTGGTCAAGAGATTCCTAGGACCTTAAGAATTTTCTTGAGACTGCCTCATTCGATTCCAAAATTATTCGACAATCTAAAGCTGAACCAAATGAAAGAACCTCATCACATCATGACTATACAAAAATGGCAAGTCAAGGTTGAAACCATTGTCACACCTAGCAAAACCCATTCCAATGACAATAAGAGAACCAAATACACACATGAATGTACCATGCATTCATAACTCAACTAGGAAATCATGCATGTAACTTGTTACCTTCAAGTATTCCCATTGAAGTTGCTTGATCCAACTTTTCCTTGCTTGTCGCTTGCTTTCATTTGCTTTCTTGTCCTTCCTTTGCCTTCCTTTATCCAAAGAAAAGAGATCCACCCACAATCCAAGTCATTGGCCAATTAGTTAGTCTCGTGTTTGCAAAGACCACAATTGAAAAATATATTGATCATGGGATACTTATGGTTATTATTTCGATTAATGATTTGGGAGCAACTATAAATGTCATAACAACAGAAACTATGAAATATTTGAAATTACCCAATATTCGACCTACTACTACAATTTTAGAGCTAGCGGACAGATCTAAAGTAGTACTAGAGGGAATATTAGAGGACATCATTGTTTCTTTAGATTCATGGGAATATCCTATAAACCTTTTGATCTTGCAACAAAAACAAATTTAGGAGGCCATCCTTTAATTCTTGCCGGACCATGGTTAGCCACATCAGATGCCTTCATTAGATGCAGATTAGGAAGCATGATCATAGCACATGGAGATGAAAGGAAACATATTACACTCTATCCTCCTGCTCAATCTCCTTCTTTATTATCATGGCTTGATGATGAACAAGAAAACACTCAGCCTATTTTAAGCATTAGTCAAGCCTTTAATTTTAGAGAAGAGGAAGAAGATGAGGGTTTAATAGATCTTTTTATCTTAGAACCTGATATTTCTAAACAGTTAATAATAACACAATATAAAGTTGCAAATCATCTTTTAAATCAATGCTTTTAGGAAAATTGTACTATTCAATCATTATAGAATTCATTTGAAAGCATTTTTCCTATTAATTCAATTACCAATTCTCAAAGAAAAATGGTTGAAATCAATCCAGAAAATAATCTAAATATTGGTAATAATCTACAATTAGCACAAGAACAACAAGTAATTGCAATATTACAGAACTATTCAAAAGATTTTCCCTGGGACTATATAGACATGCAAGGAATTTGTCCAAAGACATATATTCACCATATCTATACCGATGATCATGTCAAATCAATGAGATAACCACAAAGAAGAATGAATCCTATGATGAAAGAAATAGTGAAAGAGGAACTGTAAAAATTGTTATAGGTAGGATTTATCTATCCTATTTTAGATAATCAATGGGTTTCACCATTAGTTGTGGTACCAAAGAAAAATGGAAAATGGAGAATATGTGTAGACTATAGGGAACTGAATAAAGCCACATTGAAAGACCACTTCCCATTACCATTCATTGACCAGGTACTAGATTCATTAGCTGGAAAGAAATACTTTTCTTTTCTTGATGGGTTTAGTGGATACAATCAGATTAAGATAGCATTAGAGGACCAAGATAAAACAACATTTACTTGTCCATGGGGAACATATGCATATAATGTTTTTCCCTTTGGGTTATGTAATGCACTTGCTACTTTTCAAAGAGAAGTCCTTGCAATCTTTGCTGATCTAATTCATGAATGTGTAGAGGTTTATATGGATGATTTCACTGTATACGGAAATACATTTGATGATTGTTTGAAGAATCTTGAAAAAGTTTTAAAGAGATGCATAGAGACAAACCTATCCCTCAACAATGAGAAATGTTTTATGATGTTAACTGAAGGGATAGTGTTGGGACACCACATTTCTTCTTCCGGAATCAAGGTAGACCCAGCAAAAATAGAAGTCATTGTAAACTTAATGTTGCCATCAACTCAGAAAGAAGTAAGGAGTTTCTTGGGATATGCAGGATATTACAGAAGATTCATTGAAAATTTTAGTAAAATAGCTCTGCCTCTATTTAAGTTACTTGCAAAAGACATTGAATTTCGATGGACTACTGATTGTCAAAATGCATTTCAAAAATTGAAAGAAAAATTGTCAATAGCTCCCATTCTTCGTGGACCGAACTGGTCATTTCCATTCCATATATCTACTGATGCATCTGATACAGCAATAGGAGCATCACTTGGACAAAAAGAAAATCAATTTAATTATGCCATATACTTCATAAGTAAAAACCTAACACCGATAGAATTAAACTATACAGTCACAGAAAAAGAAATGCTAGTTGTAGTGCATGCAGTTAACAAATTTAGGCATTATATAACAAGCTATCAAGTATTTATTCATACAGATCATTCAACCATTAAATACTTAATGAACAAAGAAATTACCAATGGCAGAATTACTAGATGGCTATTATTGATGCAAGAATTTAATATCATTGTTCTAGATCGATCAAGCAAAGATAATCAAGTGGCAGATTTTCTGTCAAGACTTCATTCACCTGGTGATCAAATCCTTGTTTCGGAAAATTTTCCAGATGAGCATTTATTTGCTATAACAACTAAAACACCATGGTTTGTAGACATAGCCAACTATTTATCATCTGGAACATTACCATCCCATTTCACCAATAAACATAAAAGAAAAATAATTAGAGAAAGTGTTAGATATAGTTGGGTCAATGGTGACCTCTTTTATACTAATTCTGATCTATTGATAAAAAAATGTGTTAGAGAAGACGAAATTCTTGATATTTTGAAACCATGTCATGACAAGCCATGTGCTGGCCATTTTGCAGACAAATAAACATCATAAAAGGTACTCAAACTTGGTTACTACTGGCCAGCCATCTTCAAGGACTCAAAAGCCTATGTTAAAAGATGTGACAACTGCCAAAGAACAGGAAGACCTACAATATCAGATGAAATTCCATTAAAACCACAGGTACTTATAGAGCCATTTGAACAATGGGCTCTTGACTTTGTGGGACCAATTAACCCACCTTCAAATGGAAAGAAGTACATTCTAGTGTGTACAGATTATGTTACAAAGTGGGCAGAAGCAAAGGCGGTGGCAAAAGCAACATAAGATACAGTGGTTTCATTCATTTTTGAGGAAATCTTTGTCAAATTTGGAGTTTCGAGACAGATTGTTATAGATCAGGGAACACAGTTCACATCCAAACTTGTCCGGGATCTTACGGAAAAGTATAAAATTAAACACAGAAAGTCTACTCTGTATCATCCTCAAGCAAATGGACAAGTAGAGTCCACTAACAAAGTTCTGGAAAATATCATGACGAAAATAGTACAAATGAACAGGAAAGATTGGTCAGAAAAGTTAAAGGATGCACTATGGGCATACAGAATTACATGGAAGAACACAACTGGATTTAGTCCATATGAGTTAGTATATGGTAAGGAAGTTCTGTTACCCATTGAATTTCAAATTCAAACATTTAAAATTGCAGTAAAATTGGGATTGGATTTGACAGAAGCACAACAACAGAGAGTCATGCAATTAAATGAGCTAGATGAAATGAGACAGCAAGCAGTAGAGCACACATCACTAATACAACAATAGAGAATTAAATGGCATGACAAATTTATTAAGAGTAAAAATTTTCACAAGGGAGATTGGGCACTACTCTTTGACTCCAAGTTCAAAGATTTCAAAGCAAAGTTTACAACTCATTGGCTTGGGCCATATGAGATAGAAGAAATTTTTGACAATGGAGCAGTAAGAATAAAAACAATTGATGAAACAACAATTTCATTTATAGTCAATGGACATAGGCTTAAGGTCTATAACAAGCCTATCAATAAAGAAGACTTTCTGAAAAGAGTCTCAACAAACAACAATATGGAAATAATGGAACAACATAGTGATATACCTTCCTTACTTCCAGAAGAATAAAACACACACACACACACACACATATATATAATAAAGGAGTTTGGTTGTGAAAATCCAGGAAACTGACACAATACAAACTCGAATTCATATTGGAAAACCAACTAGTTTGGCCAATATGAATTCCCCAATTTCTTTTACCTTTTCTTTAGTTTATTTTGCAGAAATCATCCTCCAGCATTCCAAGACTTGAGGACAAGTCTTAAAATAAGCAAGGGGGAAGATTCGTAATAAAACTATGCAAATAGTTTTGAGTAGCTGCATTGCAGAAGGGACCTGAAACAACATTCAAAATAACATTGCAGAAGGGACCTGAACAATCAATACTCAATAAAAGGGACTTGAGTCAATATCAGATGCGAAAACAAATAAGCAAATACTAGTGTTTACATTCCATCAGAAAATATCTTTGAAGAACCATCATCAAGAATCAAAGATGAACCAGCAAAGAACATCATCAGTTAGCATTGACATCAAGCTATTATGGGAATACAAGTACAGTAAGTGTAAAAAAAAAAAAAATTGCTCTTAGAACCTTTGATTTTTGAATTTTTTTTCTAGAAATTGTTAAAACTAATTTAACTTGATATGCATTCCACTACACTTACCATTCTATATTTACTATTCTACATTTATCCTACCTATATTCCATTAACTTCATCATAATAATAATCCTATCCATTACCCTACCATATATTCTATATAAATAAAAAATCATTTCATATCCTACATCCCTACATATCCTTTAACATATTTTATAAGCATTTTTTATTGAAGAATGAGGACTTAATATCTTTGCCATCAGAATTTTTGTTTGCCCTATTAGTGTCATTATAAGAAATTTGATTTTAAAATGACCTATCCTATGGTCATTTCAAAAACAAATTACGAAGTGAGCATATAAAAATGACAAAGCTTCATGAACAAAAATCGAAATGCAATATGTGAAAGCGGAGAGGATGAAATGACATATGAATTATTACATATACAACCAAAGGTGGGCATGCAACAAAATAAGTGAAGTCATAAACAAAGAATGAAGACATATATCATTGTATATACAACCAAAAGGTGAGCATGCTACGAAATTAAGAGAGTAATGAGCAAAGAATGAGGGACATAGAACATGGCTTACGGTGATAAGACAAGCACATACACCGTATCATACACAAGGCAGAAAACGCAGTCAAAATAACGACACATGGGCAGCTACAGGTACGCAGGTTAGAAGGTGAGTTGGAGAAGTAAAAACGGTCAAAACGCATTCAAAAAACTTTGTAATGTTATTTTCCACCATTAAAACGCAAACCCAGCTCAGTGTTGAGTTTTTCTTCCACCATCACAACTAGAATCAAGCTCAGGAAACGCTGTGTATTCATATGTACGCATACAACAGCCACATGAGAAGAAGAGTATGAGAAAAAACACAAAAGATAGAGGGAGAATTGCGTAGTCCGTGGAAGTATAAATAGCCAAGGAAGCCGTGGAGAAATAAGTAGAGGAACATTGGTGTTAACGCAGAGATCGAAAGCCAAGATTTCCTCATCCCAAATTGACTTAGCGCCCAACAAACTCCAAGAATTCCGCAGAGAAACAAGGTAAGAAATCATTTCAGGATTTTCATCAATAGTTGGACGACTTTCAGAGGTAGATAAGCTCGAGTTGGTGTTTGAGATATGTCATTTTGTAAGGAGTTAAACTGCAATTATAAAATCAAAATCTTTCCACCTATGTAATGCGATGATCCTCGGAGCTATTGAAGAAGAATTCTAATCAAAATGGAATTGTTAAAAACAGGAATACAAGTCATTAACTCAGAGCTAATTATGAGTTTTCTTCCGGATCAAGTAATCGAACTTGAGTTTCGAATTTCCTCATGTATGGTTATATATATGAAAAACAGAGTCTTATTTTGTATACACAATGAAAATTTTCCTACACGCAGTGAGAAAATTTTTCATATATATATATATATATATATATATATATATATATATACAGTGAAATTTTCAAGTGAGATTTTGTATACACAGTGAAATTTTTGAGAGGAGATTTTCATAACAAAGCATTGGAAAATAGAGATTGGAGCATGAAGTTTAAAAGCAGTGAGACATTGCTATGATATTTTTTACATCTCTTTACACAGTGAGCCATTTTTAAAAGAACAATGGACTTTTTTTTTGACAGCAAAACAGGGAATTGAGAAAGATTCAAGCAAGGGAGTAATTTGTTTTTTTCAAGGAACTCCAGAGATCAGGTAAGCCTATTTGCTATGATCCATAAACCAAAATTGCATGAATAAGGAAGCAAAGATATATTTATATATGTAATTTTGTTTATGATGAAGATGTTAACAGTCCAAGGGTACATTAATTGGTACACAGAGAACATGGCCACCAGATTAGAGCCAAGTGAATTCAAGGTAGAAAATTGGGGAAAAGAGACCATAGAAAAACTATATCAAGCAGGATTGATAGGATTCCTTCAGAAGTTCAAAGGGCATAATGACAGGATAACAAAAGATTTCATAAACAATTATAGTCAAGGTCAAACAATAGTGGGTAACCTATCTATTCCACTAAGCCCAAAATTCATTTCTGAAGCTCTAGATCTTCCACTAGAAGGTGAAGAATACCACAAAGGCTTACATTTTAAAGACAAAGGGTGGACTTTCTTTTTGGAAAAACATAGAATAGGATCATTTGATAGGGCAAAAGGCATTCCAAGGGATTGGTTGAATGAACCTTGGGAAGAGTTGGTGTTAATCATTCAGAGGTACTTTACATGTGATAACAGGTTCAGTGTAGTCTACCTCTACCATATTAGACTACTTCAACATATCAAGGGAGAATTAAAAATTAATCTACCCTACTTCTTCTCTAAAAACTTGATCAAAATGATAGAGAGTGTGAAGAGTAAAACTGAAGCCAAGGAAACACACATCTACCATCAGGGGCTTATTAGAATACTTGTAGAACATCAGATGAAAAGTAAAGGTTCAACATGGAAGGAATTTTTAGCCCAGCATCAGATTGAAGAACAAAGAGTAGAGGAGAAATTTGAGCCAATACATAAGACGAGAAGCATAATGAATTCTCCTTTGAACCTGAGGACTAGGTCCAAGAAACAACAAGACAGTATCATGATTGAGAAGGATAAATATTTTCTATCTATTCCTAGGAAGCCTAGGAGGAAAAGCCAAGAAGAAACAAGTAGTAAGGAAAAGGATCCTGAAGTGCAAATTGTTGAACCTCCTCCCACTTCAAAAGAAATTGATGAAATCTTTGAGAGAATGCAAAAGGGAGTCTATGAGGAACCTCAGGAGAGGGATTTATACTTTGACAATGTTGAGGTAGGAGCCACCTCATCACACTCATTTTCCAAAGATACAAAAGAAGAGGAAAGAGAGCTGCACCTCAAGAAAATCAAAGAGTTAACAGAGGAGTTGGAGGATAGAAAAATTCTAGAAAGACATTTGAAAAAGGAAAACAAGATGTACAGGAAAAACAACAAAAAGATAATCAAAGAGAATAAAGAGTTGACCAAGAAGGTTAACAAACTTGAAACTAAAAACTCCCTCATAGCTAAACAGGCTTACAGATGGCTGAAAGAGAAAAACACATGGCAATATAAGTATGAAAGGCAGAAAGTCAAGACCACCATCTACAAGGAAGGGAAGTATGAAGGAATTCATTATCTTCTACAGGATGCACAGACAGAGGTTTCAGGATCAGGGTCAGCAGAGACATCAACACTCAGAAGGTCAAAAAGGAGAAAGAAAGCATGAGGACATGCTTGCAAATCAGCAAGGGGGAGATGTTGGCCCTCATTTTTCATCAGATTTTGCTTATTAAAATACACCTAATTTCCATAATTCTCAACCATATACCATCCATATACACCTTATTTTGACCAATTTATGCATATTCAGGTATATAAATTATGTTTTTCAATTTTTAGATATTTTTGTAAAAATTGGGTTTTAAGTGTATTTTTGGACAGAACTAAAAATTCCTATAATGGCTCCATTGAAGTCATACTTGCAGGACACCTGGGCACGAGCTGAGCATAGATATGGAAAGCTTGGGAACCAAGGATGGACGTGTACCTATTGGTTCTGCCAAACCGAGCTAAAACAATCCCGTTCAACGCTGGTCAAACATGACTTGTCTTTCAGTTAATCCCTAGGAAATAGGTCAAATTTAGTATTTTTTGGGATTTTCCAAAATTTGTGTAATTGAATGGATGGATTCGACCAAGATAGATGGGATTAGGATATATATGATTGTTAGAGACATTTTAGTCAAGTTTGTTTATTATTTCTCTATTTAAGCCAAGACCATTGAAGGCTTGAAGGAGTAGAATTTGTATAATATGATATTGAGACTCTTTGAAGACTGAAAGTTAATTGAAAAACCTGTTTCATTTTCATTTGTTGTTCATGCTTGGCAATTAATTAAAGTTGTTGTAGTTGAGGTTTCTTCAAGTGTGCAAGGCAAGGGTGGAGGGCCCCCACAACAAGCTAAGTGCACTTCTTGGTTAATTTAGCATAAATTTTCATAAACTAGTTTTTGCTTCAGATGTATTTAGATGTGTAAATATTTATTATGATTACTGGATGAATATTGGTTTAATTATAATTTGCATATGAAGGGACAAACAAGAATTTAAGTTAAATTCTCCTTCTGTTTGATCAGGAACTATAATTAAAATTCATCCTCTTTTCCTTGTTTAAAGTTATTTTTAAATTTCTAGTTTTAAAGCAATGGAAACAATGATAAAATAGAAATGTGAAGAAGGACAACCTGGATCTCCTTAGTTAGGAGCCTCTTCTCTTACATCTACTACATCATAAAATGTTGTTAATTAGTGATTTGGGATTTCTCTTCATGGAAGTAATATTGTTGAGAAGGATACCCTGGTTCTCCTAAGTTAGGAGCCTTATACCGCACATATTACATAACTAAATCAAAAAATTTGTCTTTATTAATTTTATTACATGAAATTTTAACATGGGTTACTACATTATTTTTGTTCTTGAACCATATTAGTCATATATGCAACGTAATAATTATATAAAAACACGATATTGCAAAGATTTTACCTTACTAGCTTTACAATCGCACATTGGAATATATTGTGTTTGGATGTATATATCATCTTTGCTTTCCTTTTTGTTGCGTCGATAGGCACATTCGATTCTTCGTTTTGTTTCATTTTTCGAGTTTTTTTTTGGTTTTACCAATGTCAAGAATCGATCTTAGTATAGGCTCGAAAGGAAATCACGGTCCCAAAAATCTGTTGACAAGATACGACGGTTGATCAACACGCAGAGTTACTAGAGCAAGGAAAAAGAAAGGAGGATCATCGATGGGGAGAATCAGAGGGAAGAAACCCCAAATTTGCAGAATTGGATATTTAATTTACCCTCACTCATTAAAAATTAAAATAAATTGATTAATATGGTAAAGGAAATTTGATCACAATGGATGGCTGAGTGATTATTTTATTTTAAGTTCAAATGGTTTGACCACCGATCTAATCCATATAAATCGTCTACATTGAATGGTGAAAAATTGTTTGTAGGGATACTTTAAGATTTCTATGTTTTAATGATAGATTTTTCGGCGAAAATCACATGAGAGATCATTTGTCGACGCGTTTCGAACCAACCAGTGTGGTTCATCGTCAGGACAAGTTGAAAAACAGATCCAGCTTAGCCTGTTTAAATAGCTAGAGCAGAGACACCAACGGTTACCTGGGCCAAAAGTTGACTTCCGGAACAAGGTCAAATTTAGTTATAATAGGCAAAAACTAAATAAATAAATATATAAAAATAAAATCAAAAATAATAAATTATAAGGTCAAATTTAGTTATAATAGGTAAAAAATTAAATCACTACATAAATAAAAATATATAAATAAAATTAAAAATAATAAATTGTAAGGGAACATATAAATAAGTAAACAAATTAGTAGGCAAAATGATAATACTAATAGTAGTATTAAGATTAGTGGGGATAGTAATAATAGTTCTAGTAATAATAATAATATGATGGTCGGTAGTAGGAAAGATAGGAGGAATAATTCTAGAAAAGGTTTTAATAGTCATAGTAATCTTCCCCCTTCCTCTCAGAACAAGGTGATCAATCTTTCCAGCTTCTCTTTTCCCCCTGGCGTTTTTAGTGTTTTGAGTAAAGGGCTAAATTTTGCCTTAGCTCCTAAGAAGATCCCTGTGGATGATATTATTTGTGACATAGAATTTGGGATTAGAGATTTACCTGATAGGATCAAGGATACTATTAGGCAGGACTGTGCGGTTGTCTTAAGAAAGGCTAAACCCCCCAAGAGCAACCTGAGCAAGGAAGAGTCAGCAGCTCTCAGATCCTTAAACCAGAACAAAGATATCATTGTTCTCAAGGCTGACAAGGGTGGGGCTGCTGTCATCCTCAACAGGGCTGATTACCGCAGCAAAATGTTGGACCATCTTCTTAATAGTGGAAGCTACAAAAAGCTTCCCAAGAATCCTTTAAAGAAGGTTTCTAGGAATGTGGCTCTTGCCATTAAATCCATTAGTTCGTTGAGTTCCCTTCACCATAAACTCATTGAGAGCAACCCTATTACTCCGAGAATCTATGGTCTCCCCAAGATTCATAAGGAAGGAGCTCCTTTGAGGCCCATTGTCAACACTATTGGAGGTCCTACCTACCTTCTTGCTAAGTTCCTTGCGTTAAAGCTTAAGCCCCTGGTTGGTCATACGGAGTCCTTCGTTAAAGACTCTGCTTCCTTTATTGATGAACTTAAGGACATTAAGCTTGACCCTGGGGACATTCTTGTTAGTTTTGACGTTGTTTCCCTGTTCACTTGCATTCCTATTAAGGAGGCCTTGGAAGTGATCTTCCGCTTCACTGACCCCGACACTGCTAGGTTGGTTGAGATCTGCCTCACTTCCACCTTTTTCAGTTTTGAGGGGGAGTTCTTCGAGCAAACCTGTGGTGTCGCCATGGGTTCCCCCCTGTCCCCGGTTGTTGCCAATCTCTTTATGGAAGATTTTGAGTCCAAGGCTCTGAATTCTTCCCGTCTCTTGCCTAAGCTCTGGAAAAGGTATGTGGATGATACTAATGTTATTTGGTCTCATGGCCAAAAAGAATTAGATCTTTTCTTTGAGCATCTCAACAATCAATCCCCTGCCATTAAGTTCACTAAGGAGCAGGAGGTTGATGGATGCCTCCCATTCCTTGATATTCTTATTTCGAAGAATGGTGATGGTTCCATCGCCCACCAGGTTTTTCGGAAGAAAACTCATACTGAGCAGTATCTTCATGCCAGTTCTCACCATTTCCCAGCTCAAAAGATGGGTGTTCTCAATACCCTTGCTACTCGGGCCCTAAGGATCTCGGATAATAAAAGTTTTGAGAAAGAAAAATCCCATCTCCTTGATGTCTTTGTCGAGAATGGTTACAGTAGATACTTGGGTCAGAAGGCTTTTAGAAAAGCCGCCAAGAATTCTCTAGCAAAAAGGGAACCGAAGGAACGGATTCCAGGTGTCCATCTTCCTTACGTTCAAGGGACCACTGATAAGGTTGCAAGGATTCTCAGGATGCATAGTGTACCCGTAACCTTTAGGCCCCTTAGCACCATTCGTTCGTCCCTCAGATCAGTTAAGGATCCTATTGACCCCAAAGATATGAAAGGGGTTTATATTATCCCCTGCTCCTGTGGGACCCCTTATATTGGTGAAACCGGTCGCTCCATTAATCAAAGGATTAGTGAGCACGCTGCTGACCTTAAGCATAGAAGAGCTAAGTCTTCCGCTCTAGCTGAACATGTAGAAAAAACTAATCATCATGTTTGCATTGAGGAAGCTAGTGTTATCGCTAGGGTTTCGCATTTTCACCATCGGAAATTTAGGGAAGCTATTGAGATTGAAAAGAGACCCAACAATCTCAATAGAGATGATGGTTGGAAAATCAGTAGGTGTTGGGTCCCAGCACTTTCTTCTTGATCGTTTTTCTTGTCTCTTATTACTATTTATATTCTTATTATTATTATTATTTATATCAAGCAATTATTTTATTTATTAAACAGTACTATTGCAGACAGTAACTATTACTAAATACTATTACTTTACACTATTATTTGGTCATCGTTTTCTTTTCTCTTATTCATTTTATTTATACTTTTATTTATTTAGTTATTTATTTATTTTAATCTATTACTATTACTAGTACTATTATTATTTATTTATTCAATAACTTAATTATTAATTATTATATTTTAATTATTATTTATTTTTATGTATTTATTTACTAAATACTATTATGTAGTAATGGTTTTATTTATTTTATTTATATTTTATTATTTATTTATTTTATTCTACTAGTAGTATTATTATTAACTTATTACTTTTATTATTTTGGTTATTATTTTATTTATTTATTCCAACATTTCTTTAATATCAATTTTTAATGATTTTACTAATAAGATTTTTTTATTGATAATTTCAATTTTTACCAATAATATTATTTATTTATTTATTTAATTATTTATTTTAATCTATTATTATTACTAATACTATTTAATTATTATATTTAGTTATTATTTATTTATTTATTTTTATATATAATAAATACTATTATATAGTAATCGTTTTATTTTATTTTTTGTTTATTTTTATTTATTATTTTAATTCTATTATTTATTTCTTTTATTTTGGTTATTGCTTGTATTTATTTATTATTTTTCCAACATTCTTTTATCTGAATAACCCCCTTTTTATAAGGAAAGGTCCGTTATTTTTACTTTTATTATCAATTTTTCTTAATTTTAATTTTATTTGTTTTAATCCTCTTTTCCTCTTTTTATTTTATTTAATTTATTTTTATATGGTTCTAATTTATTTTTATTTTAACTATTTTGCCTACTAATTTGTTTACTTATTTATATGTTCCCTTACAATTTATTATTTTTAATTTTATTTATATATGTAGTGATTTAATTTTTTACCTATTATAACTAAATTTGACCTTATAATTTATTATTTTTGATTTTATTTTTATATATTTATTTATTTAGTTTTTGCCTATTATAACTAAATTTGACCTTGTTCCGGAAGTCAACTTTTGGCCCAGGTAACCGTTGGTGTCTCTGCTCTAGCTATTTAAACAGGCTAAGCTGGATCTGTTTTTCAACTTGTCCTGACGATGAACCACACTGGTTGGTTCGAAACGCGTCGACAAATGATCTCTCATGTGATTTTCGCCGAAAAATCTATCATTAATTGTTATGGATCACAGAAGTCTCAACTCTACAATTTCTATGTTTTGGTTAAGTATTTACATCCACATGGTGAAGTTGCAGTAAAGTATGGTTGTAACTTATTTTAATTACAATTTTTAATATTTATAGTTAATGTTTTAGTTTAGGATTTAATTTTAAAGAGTAATGTTTTAAATGGAGTGGATTTTGATTGTGTGATAAATGTATAAAAGAATATCAAAATTGTTTTGAAGTTTAATTTTAATTTATTTTATATGAGTAGTCATGCTTAAAATTTTTTATATTATTTCATTTCTATTCTATTTTAAAATTTTCAAATTATTCATATAAAATAAATAAAAATTAAATTTAAAATAATTTTGATAAAGGTAGAAGTAAACATGAACATTTAACATGTAATGTTTAACATTTTTAATCTAATGTTGGCCTTATTTAAAAATCAATCTAATTATTATCATAATGTATAAAAACAATATAAATTTAAAATATGAAGATGTATGGTAAATAAATAAACTAGAAGTATGGTAAATAAATAAATAAACTTTTTATATTTACTCCATAAACCTCTTTATATTTACAAAAATTCAAAAAAGAGGTTTTATTTAGGTGAAGCCTATGGGATACCATGGGACAAATTATTATTAATACCATGGGACAAATACTATGGGCCAAATACCATATTTATAAAATAGGTATGGTAAACAAATAAATATAAAAGATGTATAAAGAGGTATGGTAAATAAACAAAAACATATCAAATAGGATTAGAAATCAACATCTAATTATATACCAAGCCTATGGGCCAAATTATATTAATAGCATGCAATTTTTTTTTTTGACTCTAATATTAATATTAATAATATTATCAAATATAATATTCATATTAATATTATTAAATTTAATAACTTTGGATTAATACAATATTAAATTGTTGTATTCTAATATATATTAATATATCATGATATATATATATTAAATCTAGATATATACGGAAGGGTAGAACAAAGACATAGAGTTATAGAGGTGGAGAGATAGGGGGAGTGACAAGGGAGAGATAGAGATAAACTGAAGGAAAGGGGAGACGACGAATGAAGAGAGAGAGAGGTAGATAAGGGTAAGAGAGGGAGAGGGAGAGCTAAAGATGGAGGTAGGAGAGAGAGAAGGAGAGAGGGAGGGAGATAGTGATAGGATTAGAGACAGAGAGAGAGAGAGAGAGATGGGGGGAGAGAGAGGAAGGACGAGAGAGAGGGATTGAGAGACAGGAGGAGAGAGGGAGGGATAGAGAGATGGATTGGAGGGGGAGAGAGGGAGGGAAGAAGAAAGACATAAAAACTGAGAAGTGGAGGGAGAGAGGGAGTGACGAGGGAGAGATGGAGAGAGAGTGAGTGTGTTTAGGGATGAGATAAAGAGACAAAGAAGGAAAGATGGAGATAAGGGGGAGAGAAGGATAAAGGGAGGGATATAGTAACACAGTTGGAGAGAGAGAGTGATGGGGGAAGAGAGAGGATTGGAGAGCAAAGAGAGAGAGAGAGAGTGATAGAGAGGGGGGGGGGGAGATAGAGGGAGGCAAGAGAGAAAGGGAGAGAGAGGAAGGATGAGAAAGAAGACTTGAAAGACAGGAAGAGATTGATGGGGGAAGAGAGAGGGAGGTAGGAGAGAAATGAAGGACATGAGAGAGGACTTGAGAGAGAGGAGGAGAGAGGGAGTGATAAAGAGATGGAGTTGGAGGGTGGGAGAGGGGGAGAGGGGGAGAAGAAGAAAGGCATAGAGAGTGAGAAGTGGACAGAGAGAGGGAGTGGCAAGGGAGAGAGGGAGAGATATAGTGTATGTTTAGGGGTGAGATAAAGAGACCAATAAGGAGAGAGAGAGAGGCATATAATAACATAGTTGGAGAGAGAAAAAGGCATATAGTAACATAGTTGGAGGGTGAAGAGAGAGAGAGGTGGGAGAGAAAGGGAGATAGACGAAGGAACAAAGAGAGGACGTGAGAGACTAGAGAGAGTTAGGGAAAGAGAGATGGAGATGGAGGGGGGGAGTGAGGGAGGTAAGAAGAAATGCACAGAGAGATAAATGTGGAGAGAAAGAGAGAGAGAGTGACAAGGAAGATGGAGAAAGAGGGAGATAGGACAATAGGAGAGAAGACTTGAAAGACAGGAAGAGATTGTTGGCATTATGATTTCTGGTATGGCTATATGTTACAGATGTTGTACTTGATGGCAACTCCCATGACAGGGCTCTCAATTTATGAAAAATTAAGAAAGACGCAGGATATCAGTTCAGAAGGTGCGTACCCGCAGGTACACCATGCAGGGACCGCATCCAGAGTCGCAGGCCAGCCATTCAGGAGGTGCGTCCACCCAGTGCACACATTTCTAGGCAGAGAAAAGCCCACGTGGGGGTTTCTTGTGTTTTACTCTTGGTATCCGCTGACGGTATTGTGTTATTATGGTGTCGGCTCGTGGTATTGTTCCATGATTTGAGGAGGAGCTTGCCTATATAAAGCAAAGGAGATCATTTGGCTTAGGTATGTCTTTGGTTGAATATCTTATTGGGTGAGATCTGGTCTAGATCTAAAAGGCGAATCTACTGAAGGACTGAGATCTCTTTGGCGCAAGATCAGATCTGTAGATCTGACTGTTTGGGTTACACTTAAAGTCTTGAAATCATTCATACCCGAAGGGACGCAGGTACAGTGAAAGGAAAGCGCGCCGGGACGCAGTGCAGAATCTGGAGATCTGCGTGGGGACGCAGGGCAGACGAAGTTCAGGTGCGTCTGGGACGCCGCTGAGTGACTAGAGATCTGCGTGGGGACGCAGAGCGATCAAGGTTCAGGTGCGTCTCTGAAGCAAAAGGACGCGGCGCGATAGTGTTTTTGGGTGCGTCTCTGAAGCAAAAGGACGCGGCGCGATAGTGTTTTTGGGTGCGTCCCTGTAGCAAAAGGACGCGGCGCGATAGTGTTTTTGGGTGCGTCCCTGTAGCAAAAAGACGCGGCGCGATAGTGTTTCTGGATGCGTCCCTGAAGCAACAGAACGCTGAGCAGTTAAAGGAACAGTGCGTGGGCACGCAGCGCAGCAGAAGGATATCTGCGTGTGGACGCAGGGTAGCAGAAGGTTAACTGCGTCTGGTCGCAGGCCACAGAAGGAAAAACTGCGTCTCTGTCTTAAGATGCTCTGTTGATTGAATTTCTCTGTTGATAAAGTGTTCTGGGTTAGTTCTGTTATTGCTGATCTGATATCTGTAGTGTACTGTACTTGTTGATCATCTGATGCTTTATGAAAAGAAGTAGGGGGTTGTAGCTCCCTTCCAGGAGTAGACTGGAAAACGAGAGAGAGAGAGAGTTGTAGCTCTCTGCAGGTTGCAGCTTGCGTACTGGTAAAGGACTGCACCAGTACAAAATCATTGTAAAAGAAGTTTCTAATTTGAAAGAAGATAGAGACATATTGCAGCAGGTGGTTTTCACCCACATTGGGTTTCCACCTTACATCTTGTGTTCTTTGGTGTGACTATCTGTTTTCTTTGTTCATGCTCATTATTTTATAGTACTGACATGCAAAAATAATTCAAAGATCAAATAAGGAAGATTTATTAAATTGCTAGATAATACTGATTCACCCCCCCTCTCAGTATTATTTCCAACAGTTAGAGGGTGGGAGAGGGGGAGAGGGGGAGAAGAAGAAAGGCATAGAGAGTGAGAAGTGGACAGAGAGAGGGAGTGACAAGGGAGAGAGGGAGAGATATAGTGTATGTTTAGGGGTGATATAAAGAGACAAATAAGGAGAGAGAGAGAGGCATATAATAACATAGTTGGAGAGAGAAAGAGGCATATAGTAACATAGTTGGAGGGTGAAGAGAGAGAGAGGTGGGAGAGAAAGGGAGATAGACGAAGGAAAAAAGAGAGGACGTGAGAGACTAGAGAGAGTTAGGGAAAGAGAGATGGAGATGGAGGGGGGGAGTGAGGGAGGTAAGAAGAAATGCATAGAGAGATAAATGTGGAGAGAAAGAGAGAGAGAGTGACAAGGAAGATGGAGAAAGAGGGAGATAGGACAATAGGAGAGAAGAGAGATAGAAGCGGTGGAGAGGGAGGGGGAGAGAGAGAGAGAGGAGGGAGTGATAGATAGATAGATTAGAGAAAGAGAGTGTATGTTTTGGGGGTGATATAGAGAGACAAAGGGAGATAAAGATATAGATAGAAGGTGAAGAGAGGGAAAAAGAGGGAGATGGAGACAGGGAGGGAGGGACAAAGAGATTGATAGATATGGAGAGACAAAGGAGAGATGGAGGGAGATATAGATATAGATTGAGGGGGGAGAGATGGAAGAAGATTTCTTATACTAGATGCATCGATTTCATTGTAGATGGTGATTTGTAATCCTATATGTTTGCTTTCACTAGATGCATTGATTTTAGTGTAGATGTTGATTTCTAATGATATTTCATTACTTGCACTACATGCATTGATTTAAATATAGATTATTTCTAATCCTATATGTTTGCTTGCACTAGATGCATTGATTTTAGTGTAGATGGTGATTTATAATCCTATTTTATTGCGTGCACTAGATGAATTAATTTCAATGTAGATGTTTATTTCTAATTATATTTGATTTCTTGCACTAGATGCATTGATTTCAATGTAGATTATTTCTAATCCTATGTGATTGCTTGCACTAAATGCATTGATTTTAGTGTATATGGTGATTTCTAATATATAGATTGATTTCAGTGTAGATGTTGGTTTCTAATCCTATTTGCTTACTTGCAGTAGATGCATTGATTTCAGTGTAGATGTTGTTTTCTAATCTTATTTGATTGCTTGCATTAGATGCATTGATTTTAGTGTAGATGTTGATTTCGGATTTGATGTATTTGGATGTACAATGATACATTAATTTGAAAGTGATTGGATTAATAGTGTGCATTGATTTCAGTGTAAGCAAAAAAAATTATTGACAATGTACATAGATTTTTGTGTTATCGTAATTCAACCTATTAATATTGGAGAGCAAGAGAGACAAGGTATGATGTTTGCTACACCAACTCGAGCTAATTTTTTTAATGGTTTATGATTTCAACTATCTTTTTCATATAATCGATATGAAAAGATAGCAAAACTACCAAGGGTGACAATAAGAATAATACAAGAAAATAATTTGAGATTGATCACAATGAAGACTATTTGTAACTGAATACATTTTTATTATTCACATTTTTTATCAAGGAACACTATTACATTGTCACTTTGCATTCAAAATTTTTATTTCATGATTTTTCATCATTGAAGTTATTAACAATATCTATCATCTCAACAAATTGACGTAACTAATAAAATCTAAAATTAAAATGACCAAATAAATGTCAAACATATTTAGCATATTTAAAATGATTGTATTAATATTAAATGTATTTACATATTATTGATAAAATTAATCATATGTTCGATAGATTTTCCTTGGCCACACACGACTGAAACCAGCCTAGATCCATCTTAACTCCATATCTATCAAGCGTCGAGAGGGATCAAATATCTTGAGGTGCAAACCTTTCCTCAACTTTTGCACTCAAATATGAGGTTTTCACCTTGAGAGATTTGATCCCTCTCGACGCTTGATAAATCTGGAGTTAAGATGGATCTAGGTTGGTTTTATATTTCTGCAATGTAAATATATCAAAAACAAAAAAAGAATATCGAAACATTTCCATCTCACATTGTACATTCCGAGCAAGTTGTCTCATTATCTTGTTGTGATAACAAGATTTGAGGGGTTGATCATTTTAGTTTGTTTAACTTAAACAAAACTATCAACATATTTTGGCAACCATACAGGGGAGCGAGATTAATTTTTCTCCTTAGTTTGTTACTTTGTTAAGCATGCATGCTTCATTTTGGATTCTGATTAAAAGTTTGTCTAGGCATCTTTTCCCAACTTTCATTGGTTCCCCTAATGAATCCTCCCATGATCATGTCATAGGGGGACAGGAATAAAATCTTAAATCAAAATAGATAATTTGTTTATTTAGGTCAGATAGACCATTATTTGGTCTCAACGGACGTTAACCATCATCATCATCATCATCATCATCATCAAAATTCTTAATTTTTTATTGTTTTGCAAGGGTTCATGACCTTCATACTGCTTCCCCCCTCTTTACTCTCACTCTTTTCATAGAGGCAAAAGACTGGTACCCTGATATTTTCGGGCCAACCCTCTTTGGCAGATTTATCCGTGATTTTCCTCCTTCACTTAAGCCTTCCCAACCCCACTTTCAGTGTAAAATCTACGAGAGTGGTCATGATCCTTTAACTTTCCAAATTCTGATCAAAGCTAGGAGGCAATACAAATGTTAAAGAGACAATCCTATCACTTCTAGTGGCTTCCAGTACACAGATATTGAATCTATGTTTCCTATTGTTTACGAAGAGGATGATTCTGATCCCTGCCTGGTTGACTGAACATCTCCATGTGATATCTTTCCATTTGATGACTCTCTCTTTCATGAAAATTTCGAATTTCATGCATGCAATGACTAGTCTAAACCTCAAGTAAATCCCAAACTTCTTCTTCCTAAATATAATGTTGTATGTGACAAATCCAATCAAAAAGTGTTGAGGCACTGACCAGGTTAAATAGTAGTGGTTGTGGGCACATGGTATAGTGTACCCATGGTATTATGGTTTGTCGTATTGCATGTAATGGAGCCTATAAAAGACTGAGAATACTTCATTGTAATGTAGGCCTGGAGGTGAGTGGTGAAGGCTCACTTGGTCGGATTGGCCAGGGTTTTGGCCAATGCTAATGAGATCTCATTGGGTTGGGTTTTTCCCCAGATTTGGGGTTTTCCTGGATAAATATTATGTGTATTGTTGCTGGTTATTTTATTATTCCTCTCTGTAAATCTCGGTAAATATCAGTAATAATTTATCTCTCTGCCGTAAATTTCCTAACAATTTGGTATCAGAGTTGTTTTGGCTTCAAGGGGACGCGTTTGTTGCTGAGGGGTTTTTCTCAGGCCTGTGGTAGACCTTGTTTAGTGGGAGATCTACGGGATCGATTCTTGTGGTGAAAGAAGATGGCAAGCAATGGAAAGATAGAGATCAAGAAATTTAATGGTCAGAATTTTGAGTTGTGGAAACTTAAGATGGAGGATATATTGGTGGATAAAGATCAGTGGACCACAGTAGATCCGGGTACTAAACTAATGGAAATGTCTGATGAAGACTGGAAGAATTTGGATCGGAAGGCAAAAGGCACAATACGATTGTGTGTCTCAGATTCAGTATTGTTGAATGTATAAGGGGAAGCTATGACAAAGGCTTTGTGGGACAAGTTAGGGACTTTGTACCAATCTAAGTCTCTGGTGAATAAACTGTTCTTACAAAAAAATCTGTATAACCTGATAATGAAAGATGGAGACACAGTGACAGAGCATCTGAACGCATTTAATATTGTGGTAAGTTAATTATTATATGTTGATATTAAAATTTCAGATGAAGATAAGTGCATCAGTTTGTTGTGTTCTCTACCAGATTCATGGGATAGTCTGGTTGTTGCAATAGGTAGCAATGCAATTGCCTTACAGTTTGATGAAATAGTTTCATCCTTTTTTATAGAGAAGATGAGACGGAAAAATATGGATAGGCAAAATTGTGATGCCTTATCTGTACGAGGACGATCCCATAACAGAGACAAAAATAAGTCCTCGAGTGGGAGATCTAAATCTCCAAGAACATCTGTAAAGGTGTTCTAGAAATGCGGAAAGGAAGGACACTACAAAAGAGACTGTAAATCTAAAGCTCCTGAGAAAGATAAGGGATCTGATGATGCTCCTTTTGCAAAGGCGAAAACCACCTCAGATGAAGGTGGGGATGTGTACTTGGCTTCTTCTTCAAGTACACATGTAGATCATGAGGCATGCTTGATTGACTCAGGTGCATCCTTTCACTTCACTCCCCATAGAGAGTGGTTCTGTGAGTATGAGAAATATGATGGTGGTGATGTCTTCTTAGGGGATGACAGGAAGGCTAGAATCATTGGTCGTGGAAAAGTCAAGTTGAATTTGCAAGGTGGAAGGATTAGAACACTTTCGGGTGTTCTGCATATTCCTGCATTAGCCAGAAATTTGATTTTTGTAAGCAATTTGGATGATGTAGGTTTAAAAACAGTGTTCAAGAAAGATACCTGCAAGATGGTTCGAGGAGCACTGGTATTGATGTGGGGAGTTTGGATTGGAACTCTGTACAGGCTGCAAGGTAGCACTGTTATTGATGGGTGCAACAGTTTTGTGGTTCCTGAAAGTGGAGCATAAAATCTCATGGTTTCTGGAGAAAAGACCATGCTATGGCATCAAAGGCTTGGACATATTGGAGAGAAGAGCCTTCGAATACTTCATGGTAAAGGTATGGTAGAAGGTATATCTAATAACTCTCTGGATTTTGATTTTTGTGAAAATTGTGTATATGGGAAGCAGAATCAGGTGAGTTTCCCCTCTGGTGGTAAGAGGGAAAAACGAATATTAGAGCTTGTACACAGTGATGTGTTTGGAACTGTGTCGGTTCCATCATTGGGTAAGATTGTGTACTATATATCATTTATAGATGAATTCTCAAGGAATACATGGATATATTTCCTCGAGAAGAAATCTGAAGTCTTTGACATGTTTAAAGAATTTAAGGCTCTAGTGGAAAACTAGACAGAGAAGAAGATAAAGGTGCTGAGGACAGATAACAATGGAGAGTTTTGCAAGAAGGAATTTGAAGAGTTTTGTAAGACGTGTCGTATAGCATGACATAGGACTACTCCATACACACCTAATCAAAATGGAGTTGCATAAAGAATGAACAAGACGTTGATGGAAAGGGCAAGAAGCATTCTCAGTGGTGCTGGGTTAGGACAAGAATTCTGGGCAGAGGTGGTGGAGACTACATGTTACCTAGTCAACAAATCACCTTCATCAACATTGGAAGATAAGAATCCACAAGAGGTATAGACTGGTAATAAACCTTCTCTTTCACATTTGAGGGTATTTGGATGTGATGCATATGTACATGTTCCAAAGGAGGAAAAAATAAAAGTTGGATAGTAAATCTGAAAAGTGCTTCTTTATTGGGTATAAGGATGGTTTAAAAAGTTATAAGCTTTGGAACCAGTAACAAGGAAGGTTGTGTACAGCCGAGATGTGGTGTTTAGATAAGTGAAAGATGTTATTAAACATGAAGTCCTACCAAAGGAACATGAGAAGATAGAGTTTGAGCTAAAGGAGGAAGAATCAGAAGATGAAGAGCCACAAACTCCGGTTGTGAGAAGATCAGTTCGAGAAAGAAGGCACCCAGAAAGGTGTAGTCCATCTGCTTTCTGTTCGAAATTTGCTTTATCTATTACTGATGATGATCCCAGAACTGTGAAGGAAGCAGGAGATTCAGTGGATGAGGAAGATATGCGCACGTGGATTAATTAATTGATGAAACATGTACCTGAAAAGAACGCCTAGATAACTAATAGTTACAGTGGCTGGTGACCCATGTAATTCGGTAGATGGGTTCTTTTTATATGGACATTGATGTCATATGTACAAAGACAACAACAATATATATATATATATATATTATTATAATGGAGTGAAATTTTTAATTTGCATGTAAATGGGCATATTGTTGTAAGACCTAGTAAGGCATGCTTACCCATGGGTAATTACCGGTAAAGTCTAGGTTAGACCTATGTAATAAGGGGATGTTGGGTTAACAAATCTCGAGTAAAAACTTTGAAGGGGGTAAGGGCTAGAGTGATCGAATTTGTCTCACTTAGAAGGTTTTGGCTGGATTTAGTCAAGGAACCACAAATCAAGTTTAAGGAGGGAATTGTTAGGTAAATTGACTCGGGGTTTGAGTCAAGGTTCACCTGGTTAAATAGTAGTGGTTTTGGGCACATGGTATAGTGTACCCATGGTATTGCATGTAATGGAGCCTATAAAAGGCTGGGAATACTTCATTGTAATGTAGGCCTGGAGGTGAGTGGTGAAGGCTCACTTGGTCGGATTGGCCAGGGTTTTGGCATATGCTAATGAGATCTCATTGGGGTTTTCCTGGATAAATATTATGTGTATTGTTGCTGGTTATTTTATTATTCCTCTCTGTAAATCTCGGTAAATCTCAGCAATAATTTATCTCTCTACCGTAAATTTCTTAACAGTAGGTTTGTAAAATAAAAATGTGTTGACAACCAAAGTAGCAGCGCATATCTGTGAACATGACCAATTAAACCCTGACAACTGGAGTATTATTTTATTTTATTTTATTATTATTATTATTATTATTATTTTATTTTATGTTATATATATATATATATATATTATTTTTTTTTTTTTTTTGTCAAGCAAAGCATTGACAGATTCCACGTCAGCAAAGGAGCAGGCATGATCAAGCGAGCGTTGGCTAAAAAAATGGTGACATGCTGGTCGTGATTTCTCATTGGAATATTTCTGTGATCAGAAGGTAATCATCATGGTAAACTAGTGGTGTAATTAATCATTTTTATGAATGATTTATTCACTGTCAAGTGTTTCTGGACAATGGAAGTTATATTGTGCAAATTTAGGAGTCGTGCAGGGTTAATCCATTCTATTATGTTATTCACTAAGGTTACTATCTCAAACATAATGACACAAACTCAGTAGTAAAAAAGTAAAGGGTCAAAACAAGTTTTGTTTTCACTTGACAAAACTCTTTTTTTAGATTGTTTTTTCCTGTAAAAGATAGTAACTTTGGACACAAATTCCAAGCAGTTGGAAACTAAATTTTAAAAACCAAAATATATATTTTTTAGTAACAGGCTCATTTAAAAAAGTGTTTTTCAGTTTTTACACGTTTAATTGTTTGAGAGATTCAAAGGGATCTTGGAAGCCTTAGATTTTTCAGGATTTTGCAATTCAGTTTTTTCCTGTTTTAACCATTGTTTTAAAAATTAGTTTCCAAACAACTGGGGATGATTTCTTGAAAACACAAAGATCGTTTTGGAGGGAACAAACTAATTAACAAAAACCTATTTCACATTTTACACAACTATCATGGTTTCATATTTTCAAATGGATCTTTGAAGCCTATTTTTTAGGAATTCATGAGAATTTTTTTCTTCTATTTTTAGAAAAAAAAGGCCCAATCAGTTGGAGAACCACCTCATGAATTCGACTTGGGTTTAGATATTATCTTCTTGATTATTTGATTTAGTAAGTTATAGATAGATGAAGAGGTTTTAGATCCATTATTTTTGGATCTTGAACGGTTTGTAAGTACTCTACAAAGACTATCATTTCTATAATGTACAGGATTGGACTTTAAAGAGAAAATCTATTATAACATGCCCATTTGATTAATATAAGAACTTTTGGACATAAGTACAAGGGTTTTGCGCCAAAGATTCATTTTTCAGCATTTCTCGTATGTTTCTTAGTGATGCGTTCATTCTTTGTTATTCATTGATTATTTAAGCTTCTCATCTAAATCAATAAGTAGATCTATAATTCATGTCACAATGCTTTATATCTTATATTCGTATATTCTCCTTACAAATGATGAGTTAAATACAAAATTCCTCATCACGATGCTTTGTTTTTAAAGCTCTGAGTGTATTCCTCTTCTTCCTTTCATGCTATAGATGATTAATGTTCAGCATATTGCTGAAATACATGCCTTTGGAACGGAAAATCCTTACAAACCAAGCTCCAAATATTCTTAACTCAGATTATTTGAATCCATTTCCCAATGGTTTCTTCCTATATTATTACCACACAAGTAAATTTTATATTAATATGGCCATAAAGCATTTAAAAAACCTGCTACTGTTGTGACATAGGGTAATTGAGTTTGAGGAGAGACCCCCCTCCCAATTGAGGGGCTAACTTCAAGCCCAAAGTTGTTAGAGGTTACCTTAGAGTTTTTCCCACAACCAGGGTTTTCTCTGAGTGATAAAATTTTGGCACCATTGCCGGGTAAGCAAAGTTTGATGTTAAAACATCCTTGGGTAGAACGACAATGATCCACAACTGATTGCTGATGGTGAACAATGGTAAGACATAAAGGAGTTGTGCATCTTTCACCTGGCAACCCATTCTCAAACAATTCAAAGTTTGAAAGCACGAATGGTGACTTCACTGTCCGAAGAATTTAAAGTTTCAAGAATATATTTAGGTAATTCCATTGAATGAAGAGCTCAGATGCTGCTACTATTATTTCAAGGTATGCTTGCTTGGATTTTTTGAACCTTCCTGGTTTTGCAAATATTCTTCCTACAGATGAATATTTTTTGAGGAGTGGTCCTAAATTTAATGGAGAATATTCGAACCTGGCTTTGAAACATATCATGAATTATCGTGACTTCACTGATCTCCTTAAAATCAAGAATGAAGATGTATTCCTTAGACTTTTTTATGATTCATTCCAAGGAAAATGTAGAAGTTGGGTTGAAAGTTTACCTGCTAGGTCCATAAGGTCTCTTACAAGTTTTTGGATTATCTTCTTGGAAACATGGATGGAGAAACTAGAAGTTGTCGCAGACCATGTTTCCATTCAAGGTTTTCGAGAATGGAATGATATGTATACTGATGATGAAGTGGATGAAATTTTGTCTTCATATTTATCTTCTTATTTGAATTCATGCACTTGTGGCTCAGAAGATAAGATTCATTTCTTAGAAGAGTTTTCTAAAGAGATTGAGATAAAACTTGAATATTTAAAGGTTCATGATATATCCCAAAACCTTTCATATCAAGTCCATTCATTTGAAACTTATTTTCAGCAACCACGAAAAGACATATTGTCGCCCTTTGTTATCGAGAGTGTGTAATTTATTGTTTTGGATTATGGATTTGAAATAGAAAGCATACATGAAAAGTTCAACCATCATGATAAAATTGCAAAATACATTGAATATCAACAAACAAGATATGACATCTATGACTTTAACGATCCCATAGCTGCTTATAGGGAGGGTCTTTGTAGCTTGAATGTTCAGCCCTGTTTTCACTATGAAAAACAGATCCATGATGAGTTGCCACAACTTTTACATTTTTCAATTTTCACTTTGCTGAAGAATTGTCAAGTGGTCACATTATTTGAGTAACAACTTGATTGGCTTCACTGAAATTTTTGTATCACCTGATTTCAGTAGTTTTTCAGTTGATTAGTATAGGATATTAGGCAATAAGCTTGTTTTGGCAAGCATGAATTTTAGTTTGGTTTTCAGCAGTGAATTTTTCAGTTTCAGTTTTCATTTTGCAGTAAGCAGTGTGTGGTTTTCAGTTGTCGAGTTAATTGGTTGAAAGTAAGGTTGTAAATTTCAGGTAAAAGATTGAGAGCATCCAATGGATTAGAGCTCTGGTCTATAGGGGTTCTTGCCGCCATCTATAATCTACAACATCCCCTTGGAGCCAAATGTTATCAAAATTTTAGTTAATGGTTTTGAGGCGCTAACAGTTTCGGCCTCAACAATAATTTGTAAAAATAGCGTAAAAGTGCTGACAGATAGAATATCAACGCTATTGCAGGTTTGTAAAATAAAAATGTGTTGAAAACCAAAGTAGTAGCACAAATATGTGAAGACGACCAATTAAATGATGACAGCTAAAGTATCAACACCAAATGTAAAATTCAAATTTTTATGTCAAAGGAAAAGCACTGACAGATTCCACGTTAGCAAAGGAGCGGGCATTTGTTAAGCGAGAATTGGCTAAACAAACAGAGACATGTTGTGTCATGATTTTGCATTGGAGTATTTCCGCCAGAAGAAGGTAATCATCATGGTAAACTAGTGGTGTAATTAATCATTTTTATGAATGATTGATTTACTGTCACGTTTAATCTCAAGTGTTTTTGGACGATGGAAGTTATATTGTGCAGAGTTAAGAGTCGTGCAGGGTTAATCCATTCTATTATGTTATTCACCAAGGTTACTATATCAAACATAATGACACAAAATCAACAGTCAAAGGGAAAGGGTGCCAAAACATGTTTTGTTTTCACTTGACAAAACTTTTTTTTTTAGATTTTTTTTTTGTTTTTGTTTTTGTAAAACACTATAACTTTGGGCGCAAATTCCAAATAGTTGAAAACAAAGTTTTAAAAACAAAAGAGTTTTTTGTTAGTAAAAGGATAATTTAAAAAATCCTTTTCTCAATTTTTACACATGTGTAATGGTTTGGGAGATTCAAAGGTATCTTTGAAGCCTATTTTTCAAGATTTTGCAATTTAGTTTTTTACTGTTTTAAAAATTAGTTTCCAAACAAGTGGGGATGAATTTTTGAAAACCAAATGATGCTTTTGGAGGGAACATACTAATTAATAAAAAACCTTTTTTGGTTTTACACATCTATAATGGTTTAAGAGTTTCAAATGGATATTTGAAGCCTATTTTTCAGGAATTCGCGAGAATTAGTTTTTTTCTATTTAAAAAAGAAGAAGCCAAATCAGTTGGAGAGCCACCTCAACAATTTGACTTGGGGTGAGATCTTACCTCCTTGATTATTTAGTTTAGTAAGAGATATATAGATGAAGAGTTTTGAGATCCATTATTTTTTGATATTGAACAATTGTAAGTAGTCTATAAAGACTATCATTTATGTAATGTATAGGGTTGGAATTTGAAGCGAAAACCCATTATAACTGTGTGAATTTGATTAATAGAATACCTTTTGGACAAAAGTACAAGTTTTTTGTGCCAAAGATTCATTAATTAAGCATTTGTAACCTATTTCTTAGTGTTGTTTTCTTTCTTTGTTATTCATCGAGTTCTTAAGCTTCTCATTTGAATCAGTAAGTAGATGTAGAATTCATGTCACAGTGCTCTATATATTATATTCATATATTCACCTTTCAGCTGACGAGTTAAATACATAATTCTCATTATGATGCTATGTTTTTAAATCTCTGAGTGTATTCGTCTCCTTCCTTTCATTCTATAGATGATTAATGTATAGCATACTGTTGAAATACATGCATTTGGAACACAAATCCTTACAAACCAAGCTCAAAAGATTCTTAACTCAGATTATTTGACTCCAATTCCTAATGGTTTCTTCCAATATTGCAACCACACCAATTTTTTTTATATTAATCTGGCCATAGAGCGTTTAACATACCTGCTACCATTGTGACCTAGGGTAGTAGAGTTTGAGGAGAGACCCCCCTCCGGATTGAGGGGATAAGTTCAATCCCAAAGTGGTTAGAGGTTACCTTAGACTTTTTCCCACAACCATGGTTTTCTCTTAGTGATAACACCCTTCTTGATCTAC
This sequence comes from Pinus tabuliformis, assembly GCA_031772625.1. Classification (NCBI taxonomy): domain Eukaryota; kingdom Viridiplantae; phylum Streptophyta; class Pinopsida; order Pinales; family Pinaceae; genus Pinus; species Pinus tabuliformis. The sequence continues at coordinate 119,336,758 of CM062810.1, read as the reverse complement.
ATAACTAATCATTTTTCTTTGATTATGATGAAGAGGTTCCCACTCCCTATCTTGTGAATATCCCTCATTTCTTGGATATCAATGATGATGACCATGTTATTTTGGATGATTTGATGAAGATAGGTCCAACCGTTGTCATCAATAATGCTTTCATGATATGATTGAAGTTCCATTCTTTAATGAATCTCCCATATATGACAAAGACATTCATACTCAGGTTAGTTTCAACCTTCGTTATCCTAGTTGTGGTGTTACGTATTATGTGTATGATGAATATGAGTCAAGATCTAGTTCTCGAGGGCGTTTCCATGATATGAAAGACACTTCATCCATGAATGAACCCCTCCCTGATGAAGTCCTTGTTGGCCAACAGAAGAGTCTTGGTGACGAAAACTCCTATCATGACATAAACGAGGATGAGTTATTTCTTAATCAACTTGAAAAAGAACCCTCTCCTTTTGGTCATGAGAAATCCTCTCATGTTCTTGAGATGAATGATGAGACCTTCTTCAATGAACTCGAAAGGAAATCCACTATTTTCAACCCTGATGCCATGGCTATTGTTCTGATTTAATTTGTAAGGTCTAAACTTGAAATGCCTAAAGTGATTCCCGATATGAACAATGTCAATTATCATTTTCTTATTTTGAATTTTGGGAATTCTGCGAATGAATCCACTTATTTACCTATTATGGTATGCGATTATCGGTTCACACTTGTTGGTTGGCATGTCATGTGTGCTTCCCAACAATGTTTTTGGATTTTTGTTAAGCCATTATCACAGCCACACACTTTTTTTGGTTGGAAAGGTAATCACCCTTGCCCAACTACCATCCAATGAGTCATGAACTCTGCATGTTTGATTTATGACACATTCCTTTATGCACAATTTCATCTAGTAATGCTAGAATGCACAAATAAGACACTTGCAATGGTTAAGTAAGATGGTATGCAATGTGTTTTTCTCTTTGAAGCTTTATTGAACACCATTGAGAGTTAAAATGCACTAGGAGAAAAAATGCATATGGGCTAAGGTTGTAGTAGCACATTGAAGGGGATAAGGATGTGTTTTAGCTCAAGAGGCATTGTCGAATCGCATCAGAGGTTTAAAACCGTGTAAGTATGAAAACACATATATTGGGATGTTATGATAATAGAAGAAGAGGGAAATGAATTCGTGCAAGGAAAAAGTGCATCAATAAGACAGATGCAAAAAACAAGCCAAAGAAGAATTGAGTGCATTTTTCCTTTGGGAAAATATTGGAACCCCACCATGAGCCAAAAAATGAATGCAAGGAAAAAACACAATAGTTAGGTAACCACGTAAGTGAATCAAAGAAAAGAGGCATGTGTTTTTTTGTTTGGGAATTTTTTGGGCACACAATACATAAGAAATGGATGGGAGGAATCACACATTCACTGGAAGAGTAAAATAGTAGAATAAGGAAGCAATGCGCTTTTCTGTTTGCAACTTTTCTATTAGCTGACACAAGTCAAAAGAATGCATGGGAAGGAAACATACATCATTTAATAGCTTAGGAATCATGCCAAGACAAAGACATAATGTGCTTTTCCCCACTTTGAGACATTGTTGGACATAATTGAAGAGAAAAAATGGAAGTTAAAATGCCACCAGAGGGGTTAGGATTGCTATTTAGAGAGGGAAACAATGGATTTTGGAATTTAATACTTTATTGCATCCCAGGTAAGTAAAAAAATACATCAATTGGGAAAAGAAACCAATGAAGGGGTTGTAGTAATTTTTTGAAGGCGAGATATGTTTTGCTCTTCATGATGGCAAGTGTAATGTTTTCCTTCTCAAGTAAATTTCAAAACCAAGATCTTTCCCATATATATCTTTATTTGACATTGATAAGCTTTGAAAAGCTTCTCTTTGCTTAGATTGCATATTCCTATTACTCATGATATAATCAAATCTTTATTCAATAACTATTGTATTGAGTGTAATAGAGAAGAGAGGTATCCAACATTGGCACACAACACTCAAGATAATTAAAAAAATAAATCTAAGCATAAAATTATTTTCTCTTTAGATTAACTAGCTACAAGGTGGTACTATCTCTACCATAGGAATACAGAACGAAACCCCGCTCCCGCTCGGCAATTTTTTTTTTCGCTTCTGGTAACAGGGATCTTCCACTGCGTGGGGGCGAGGAGGTTGAACTCTAGCCACCTTTGCCCCTGGTTTCGAGCCTCTGCATCTTGGCCGGGATTCGGTGGTTTTTGTTGATGCAGACGGTGCAAGTTGGTCGCGCGCTGGCTTCTCTTTTGCTGAGATTTGGAGCGTTGAGGGAACATGGGCGTGGAGGACCTGGCCAACACTGTTCTTGTTTCGTGCCGCTGCAACTTGGCTGGGTGTCCTAGGGCTTCTGAAGGCTGTTGTGGAAGATCGGTGGTAGTTTGTTTATTTTCTGGTTCGTCTGATACAAGAGGAGAGTTTGAGGGGCGGGGGAGGAGTGGCTACCCTGGCAACTTTTCCCCCATTTCGTGCCTCTCTTTATTGTCTAGGCTTCCAGGGTTTGAGCTTACCTGTCACAGTTTCTTTTCTCAGGAGTGTTTTTGCCTGTGGTGGTTCGGTGCCGGTGTCGGGTCTATGTTGTTCGTGGGATCTGCACTGGCGCTCTCTTGGGGCTGCACCACTACTTTTATTTGTTGGGTTTTGTAGTGGGTATGGGGTTTCTCTGTTACCCTCTACAACACTGCTCCGGGGCTCATTTTCTGGGCAGACTGTGATCGGTTTATGCAGGGTTTCGGCTATTTGGCTTTGGCGGGCATATGTGCCTATCACAGTTTTTCCGATAATGTATTTTGCCCCTTTGGGGTTTCTGGGCACCTGTTTCTGCAGGATTGCTGGGGTTTACATACCCTTTTTTTTGTCTTTTTCCCTGAAGACTATGCTTCAGGCTTTTTCACGGATACTCCATTTGGAGTATTGAACTGTAAGTGGCTCTGCCCACTATTCTGCATATGCTTTTTGCATCTACAACATGTAATTTTCTGAAATCAATGAAACTTATTCCTTTTCTCCCCTGGAAAAAAAAACTAGCTACAAGGTGTATTCAATTGTCAATTCACAACTACAATCTCTTATAATCTAACTTTTAAATAAATTGTAATTTAATAAAAGTGGATGCAATACCCAAAATCATTTTGAATTGCTAAAAATAATTATTGACTTAGTTACATACCCATACTCCATGGTGGATTTGGTTATTAGTTTATTGATAAGAGTTATTTAAAAACAACATTTATTCACACGATGATTATAAAATGTCGTGATGACATTAATGTATTTATACGAGGGAAAATTATGAGTAACATTGTGCATTTTTAGGAAAGAACACAACCGCACATTCCTCTTATTAGTCCCTATCTCGTCAGGGACTTGTTGACAGTGCTGGATACCGCCAACAAACAAGGAATCTCCTCGATATAAGGTCCCAACTAGACCTCACACTGTTGGTGTAAGAGTCCCATCTAGAATACGACTCAACTATTGTTTACTTAAATATATGCCTTGGCTTTAACTGTCAGCACGAGAGAGAAGCACAATTTTCCTTTCGAATGAGTAAACTAGTATGCCTTGTGAATGTCTAGTTGTCGATGTATCAAGGTTCTTCCACTGCGGGTGGGAAATTAAGTGACCCTCTAAGAGAGAAGTAATAGTACTAACCTAATGGAGATATACATTAAAGAGAAAGGTTGATATAACATCAAGTGAAATAGTTCACAAGGATGCGACAATCATTATAAACATAACAACACATTTCCAACAAGGAGCATCAGAGTAACCGAAATAGTTCAACTAATCTAGTACTAATGAAAGCAAGCATGAACCATAAACACTCAATGAATAGTCTTGGAAACATTCACAATCCATGTGTGGAAATGTGCCGGCTTGGAAGGCTTCAATATTAAGCAAAAGTCCTAAGATACATAAATGCAATGAACACCACTAGGTCCAATAGTGGAGTGTTAGAGCCACTACTTTCTCCCCAAAATTTCTAACTCAGATTCTCTAATTCCTTATAGGAGAAGCCAAGTTAAAATTCCTTTACATGAGAAATGAGGATCTATTTATGGCTTGAGGAAAGACCGTTCACATCCTCATGACTCATGACTTTCTAACTTCTAGTGAATTTTTTACTTCTACAACCTTTGGAATTCCAAACGAATTTTGGAATTACATATGACTTTTGGTATTACATGTATTTTGGAGTTCCATGACTCTTTGGTTCATACACAACCCTTGGTCTTCCACTTATTTTTCTTTTACAATAATACATCTTGACTTCCACATCATCATATGATGAGACTTGACATGTCACTATCCTTGATAACTGGGACTAATAGTGACTGATGGCATGGTATTTTCTTCAGTGGTGACATGGCTGCCACTTTCTCTTCATCCTTCATTCATCTTCTACTCATGGTGCTTTCAACCTCCAAAGGGTCTTCAATCTTGGAGTGTTTAGGGTGCCTTAGTCATCAAGATTCAAGTGTCTTCTTGTCTTTCCATGCTTCCTTTTCTTGTTCTATTTTCCCGATCTTCCTCGTGTGTGCTTTTCATGAGGTTCCTGGACTACCTATTTCTGCAAGCACTCATGATGAGCAAGTAGCAACTTGAAAATATCCTATTCTATCATGTTTGATGAAAATTTTCTATTTATGCCTTTTTGGTGTGCTCAAAAGGGTCAAAGGGGCTTCTAGGTGCAAGGGAAAACTTTGAAAGGCTAAATGACTAAAGAGGAAAGGCTTCGGGGCTTCGACATGTGCTCAAGAGAAAGATACAATTAGGGTAGGGTGCATGTTGCAAGTCCAAAGGACGAAGGGAATCGCTTCGGGCTTCCCAAGTGCGTTGTGACTCAAGGGAAAGAAAGAGGGCATAGGGCACACTCCTAAAGGCAGAAGGATGAGGCTTTGTGCCTTCAGAATGTGCTCATGCCCTCAAGAAACCAAGGAGGTTGCATCCCTTCAGGTCAAAGGAGTGCTCTCAAAGGAAACCAATGAGGGCACATGGCATAAGTCTGAATGTTGAAGGATGAAGCTTCCTGGATTCAAAGTGCGCTCATGCGCTCAAGAGACCAAAGTGGGTGCATGGTGCAAGTTTGAAGGATGAAGGATGAAGCTTCATGCCTTAGAAGTGTGCTCAAAGGGTCAATAGGGTTCCCATCGCATTGTGGAAGGCTAAAGGGCTGATATTAAGGCCTTTGAGGTGTGCTCATGTGCTCAAGGAGGGTGCATTCCTTCGGGTTGAAGGAGTGCTCCTAAGGAGGGTGCATTCCTTCAAGTCGAAGGAGTGCGCTCAAGGGAAGACTTGGCTTTTGAAGGGCATAGTTAGGAACAAGGAAGGGGAAAATGGATTAAGGAGTGCGCTTTGTGCTCTTGGAGGGTGCATTGTGCACTTCTAAACAATGAAGGATCCCTGATCATTGCTTCAGGGTGCTCTCATGCACTCTTGGCCTAAATGGGTTTGTTTTGAAGCCAAAGATTTGTCAAACAAGGTCTTATTAATTAAACATGAAAGAAATACACACAAAACCAAAAGTAGAAACAAGTGACAAAGAAAATGGAGACTAAAGCCAAAAACATCATACAAAAACCAAACAACTGCAGAGACTAGATGGAGAGCAGGAAAGAAGGTGGATGCAATGTAAGAGGAACTAAATGAAACTAAGCCTACCCCTAACCTAACCATCTAAAAGATTAGGGCTAAGTGTAATGATATTTCCAGTGAAGCTTACATAATTTCTCTTGACCTGCAATCACAAAGATACAAGCAATGAAAACCGGTGTAATACAATGTGCAATAGAAAAGATAAGAACTTTAATATCTTGCATAAAAGATAAAAGGTCTTTGTTAGATGTAGATAGATGTGTCATGACAACCAACCTTAACCAACCTAACACCTTATCTTTTTGACAAGAAGAGTAATCAAACAAACCTCAAAAACTTCTTGTGAAAGCACTTGCATCTATATTGTCTTGCTTAGGAAACAACAGGAAGATCAAAACTTTCTCTTAGAAAATGGGCTTGCTAAGTACTATGCTTATAGCTGATGATAGATTGGATCATGAAATTTTAAACAATCCTCCTAGAAAGCCTGAAATCCTCAGGGGAAATAGTTTTCAATTAATAGTGTGGAATCGAGATGAGAATCTTGTGAGGGAAAATGAATTTGATCATATTCAGAAAGCTTGTCAAAATAGTGAGGGCGTGATATAAACATTAGCGGAGGCTAAAGTGCCTCAACTACTTGACAAGTATATAAATAATTGAGATGATAAACCATGAAGATTAGGTGATGTAAAACAACCATCATTAGGTACACTTGTGGGAAAATGGTCAATTGAATGAAAAATGTTAAAACAAGAACCATGATCAGATGGGTTGATTAAGGCGCAAGATTCTCGAATAAGAGACAACAAAGATAAATGAGTTTGAGTAGCTTTACAAATGATTTGAATGACAAAATCATCTTCCTCATATGCTAAATGTGACAAACCATCTACTTGTGCCTGGCTACAACCCGGGCTGACGTCATAATCATTAGAAAGGAATGTTAATATGGAAAGAACATGAAACCATTCAAGATGTAGCAGATAAAAAAGAGGAACTTGATTTACGAAATAACATAAGCATTAAATGACATTGAAGAGCTAACGCACCCTAAAGGGTCCTCTCCCTATGGTCGAGCGCCTCCGGTCCTTAACAGTCGAGCCTGCTTACGCATCCTTATCAGTCGAGCCCCCTCTCCTTATTGTGCCATGAAGAAAATAATCAGTATCAAAATATTCACAAGAAGGATTAGGAGCTTATTACTTTCAAAATAATGCAACACGTATGAATCCTTTGGCCAATGATAAGATTTAGAATGATCAACTTCACAGCTCCGCTCATCCATGAAAGGTATACATTCCAAACTGGAGTTTGATATAAGAGATTTTCATGAAGATAATCTAAGTGAAACCATGCAAAGAAAATAATTGTGCAAGAAAATCCAAATTTGACTTAGCTCAAGGCTCTTACTAGAGTCGCGAGAACATGACATAACCACCAATGAAATTTGAAGTGCCTCGAATTCCTGATAATTCCTAGAACTTTCCAAGATTGTAGAATGAGATATTGAAGATGTTGGCTTGAAGGGCCTGACCCAGGTTCAGAGTTAATTAGCTAAACAAATCCCTGTACTACTGGCCCTTTCAGCAACAGCCCGCGGAGCTCGGACTGAGGTCTCACCCGAAGTAGTATGGGGGGATACTGGAAATAGGTTTCTGCACCCTTGAGATGTATGAGGGGTCGATTTAGTCCAACTGTGAATACCTTCATGTAGGTTGCTTCACGCACTTTCTTGACTTGCAAGGCCTTCGTGCCTTTGTTATATTCACCTTCGTGCAGCCCTAACCAGGGGATGTGGGGCTTTCGCATTGCTAGAGCAACGATCTGCGCTATTTCCCCAAGTCACACCGTGGATCTTACTTATCTTCTTATAATAGTTAGTTATCTTCACGTAAATAGATACCTTATATTATATTCACTTATTCAACACATTCATATAAGTTCGCGCAACAAATAAATAGTAAACTTGCAATTCATACCCAATATACTTCAATGCATAAAACATGAAAAGATACATAGAAATATTGTAAAACTTCTCTTTATTAATGCTTCAATCGGTTACAGACTCAACCTGCCCTGCGCACTCAGCTGTAGGGGTCTGCACACTCAACTGCGGACTACTAGGCCTCTGCACACTCAGCTGTAGAGCCTTCTCCTACTCTACGACCCAAAGACACGACTCTACACTTAGACTCAATGCTTCCTTATTAGATCTTCCATTGATTGATTCTCTCCTTTTACACTTAGAGCCTCGCTCTATTTATACAATCCCATGGTCCACGGACCATGGGTAGATCTCTCAAACCGACATTACATTACAAAAATGAGGGCGGACAACCCTCTACACTTAGACTTACTGCTTCCTTATTAGATCTTCCATTGATTGATTCTCTCATTTTACACTTAGAACCTCACTCTATTTATACAATCCCATGGTCTGCGGACCATGGGTAGATCTCTCAAACCGACATTACATTACAAAAATGAGGGCAGACAACCCTCTGACTTATTTACCATCTTCACGCTCGGCGCCCACAAATCACGGAGTCTTTACATCGCACTTAGTCAAAACTTGGGATTTAAGCACAAAAATTTGTATTGGGGGCGATCCCACGCCCAACAAAAGATTAGATCAAATCATCCATGGTGTATGTACAACTACCATCAATAATTTCAACAAGATCACTATTATCCAAATGGCATCCATCTACATCACTGATTTGATCAAAATTTACAATTTCGACAAATAGATTACCCAAGTCAAAATATTCTTCTAATCGCACATCTAAATATGGATAAATCGAAAAAATATCATGAGTAGTCTGGATAGAAGAATTTTCTTCATGCAAAATTGGAAATGATAAGGAACGAAGAGGATACTTGATAAGTTGCTTACCTTCTTCTTTATCATGGATGACCTCACTATCTTGTGTCAATTCAAAATCCAACTCATTATATGATGAACTTGAAGAGCATGGAGTATCTTATTTGGAAGTTGATGCATTACGTACAGTAGAATGCAAGGGATAGTGAGGTGAAGAGGAAGTTTACAATAGAACAACTTCGTGGACCGAATCAGATTTTAGGTCTAAATATTCCAATTTTTTTATTTTTTATTTTTTTCTTGAGAAACCGAAAGGTCAAATGGCGCACTTGGGAAACCATCATTGTATAAAATTATGGAGTCAAAATCAATAAATGAAGGTAATCCAAGTCTTCAGATTGATTAAGAAAATCAATTCCGTTTGATTTATCGCTGAGATTCTTAGATTCAAAATCAACCAAGGATGGAAAAAAATTATCCTGACATGGAGGATTTTGAAAAAGAGAAGAAAGATCGAAAGAATCCTGACCTCTCTTCTCCTCTACCTATGAAAAATGAATTCCTTGCACCTGATCACTTTAGATTTGAAAATAAAGAATCTACAGAAGGAGACTGATCAAGTGGATCAAGGGACAATAGGTTATGACAAAAATATGATAGAGGATGACATGAATCCAAATCAGATTCAAGAATAGAGCTATGAGTGTCAATGCCATCTTGAGAAATCGAGGGATTAGTATTCACCTTGGGCTCCATGAACCATTCCATTATTTCCCCCATTAGATTTGATTCATGGAAAGTGGGAGAAGGTTGGGAAGACGGATTAGGAAGATGATTTCTAGATTTCCCAACTTCAACATTATCACAAGGAGGCACCCAAATTGGTACTGGAAAAGGAGGAGGACAAGGAAAAAAAGGGATAGTAGGTTCCTTCTCTGGAATTAGAGGTGTCTCACAATTTCTGAAATTTTGGGAAACAAGAACATCTGGGGGTTTAGATTCACAATGTAATGAGTTTTGAACCAAACTTTTGAACTTCCTTTTAAGGAAATCCCAATCCAAAATTTCCCTAGGAAAATTACAACATAAGTCAAGGAATCTATTAAAAAAATACTCAATTGATTCATTAGGATTCATTTTAATATGATTGATTCTTTTGTAAACATCTCGGTAATCATACCTATCAAAAGCTTGATGAAGCTCCTTAAGGAATTGATGAAAGGAATGTATGGAGTCAGATGGTAAGGTATGACACCATCAATTAACATGACCTTATGAGTGAGGGTGAATAGAATACACATAACATATTCATCATCGACTTCATGAGTTTTACAAAACCAAAGAAAATCATTTATGTGTCTAGATAAAAACATGCCACCCTCGCCATTAAATTTGAATTGGGACAAGTCATGAACAAATTCCATGGATATTGGAAGTTTACCAGGAGGTAGGTTAGAAAAACACTATGGGATTATTATTTTGGAAATAGCCATTAAAGATAAGAGATTCAAAACAAGCTCGACGGACACAACTTGTCGTTTGGCCCTCCTTCTATAGCCAAAATCTTGACGATGCTGGATATCACCAACATATAGGGGATCTTCCTGATATAAGGTCCCACCTAGACCTCACACCATTTGGTGTAGGAGTCCCATCCAGAATATGGCCCGACCACCATTTACTTAAATATATGCCTTGGATTTAGTTGTCAACACAAGAGAGAAGCGCAATTGACCTTTCGGATGAGCAAGCTAGTATGCCTTGTGAAGGTCCAATTGCTTATGTATCAAGGTTCTTCTAATGTGGGGGGGGAAATTAAGTGAGCCTCTAAGAGAGAAGTAATAGTACTACCCTAATGGAGACACACGTGAAAGAGAAAGGTTTGTCTAACATCAAGCGAAATAGTTCACAAGGATACGACGATCATTATAAACATACCAACACATTTCAAACAAGGAGCATTGTGAAGAAATTTCAACCCCCACTCCGGTTATCAGTTTTCCTCATCACTCCATGCATTTAGTTTTAAATCCAAACATGATAGGAATTCTAAAATCTGGAAATGAAAATAATTTTTTGAAAACACAAATTTAGAGATTTCACAACTGCCGAAATTGCAGAAATAAAACACAACAAAATTATGACAGCCACACACAGAAAATAACACAGTGATTTTTGGTCAATGTGACCCTCAAAAAACCCCCTACAAGTCTTGGGGAAAACCAGTTTGAGAGCTCTTATTTATTTCTGAAAATGATTTTACAGAGAAACTGACATACACACTAAAAATTCCAGCAACCACAAATTACAACTTATCTCGATTTTCGTGCTTGAACTCCACCTTGAAAATCATGCCAATTAGCAAACAACCAAAACAAAATTTTTTACAACAACAAAACAACATTAAATGTTGTACGACACGTGCCCATAACTTGTTGTCCCTCTTCCTCGATTTCAGTGGCTTTCTCTTGCTGTACGATTTTTTCCTTGGGATGCGTGCCAATAAATATCGCTGCCCATATTTGTTGAAACATCTTCTTGTTGCTCTCCTTCACTTCCCCACTACTTAGAAATTTTCTCCTTACTCTCTGTTCTCTTTCTCTCAACTGCTCATGAAAGAATGAATGATCTTTTCCTCTTCTCTTCTCCTTTTATTCTCTAAATGACCTTTTGGGTTATGCTAAGATCTAATGGTTGATATTCATTTAGATCTAAGGATGAGAATAAATGTGCATTTAATTCTCACTTTCTATTTTTAAACCCACCCACTTAGCCTTTTATTTCCATAGTCATTTTTTCACTTTCTAATTCTTCGTTGAGTTTAATAAATTCACCTTTAAATTAGAATGTAACTTTACCACTTATAAAATCACTTTTAAATTGGAATGCAACTTTACCACTTATAAAGTCACTTTTAAATTGGAATGTAACTTTACCACTTATAAATCACTTTTAAATTAAATTGACTTTACTACTTATAAAGTCACTTTAGGAGAAAGTACAAATAAATTTGGACACTTTTCCCTAGGAAAAAGATCAAAGCCTTAGGGAACCACTTGTCCTCTGGTACCCAAATTTTAACACTCCCTCTTATCGAGGAAAATGTTCCTCACCACTCCCATCTTGTCTCTGAAGTAGACATGCTTGTCCCATGTAAGGCTTTGGTGAAAATGTTCGCTACCTGCTCAGTTGTGGAAATATACTCAAGCTCGACAACTCCCTTTTGGACATAGTCTCTAATGAAGTGATACTTGATCTCAATATTATTTGACTTCTCATGAAAAACTGGATTGTCTGTGAGTTTTATGCAACTCTGATTATCACAGTAAATTACTGAAGGTCTCAATGCTTGACCAAATAGACCAAAAAACATCTTGTGAAGCCATATGGCCTCACAACTAGCCAAACTAGCAGCCATATACTTTGCCTCAGCTGAACTCAATGCAACTGGCTGTTGTTTCTGGTTGATCCACGACACAACTTCCGAACCCAACCCAAAACAACACCCGGAAGTACTCTTCCTATCTAAAGGACAACCTGCCCAATCTGAATCCGTGTACCCTGCGAGTCTCACTCCATCACCCTGTCTATAATCCAGACCAAAATCCACAATCCCCTGCAAATAACGAAGAATGTGTTTTGCAGCCACCCAGTGCACTCTCCTGGGCTCACACATGAACTGACTCATAGTGTTAACTGCAAAACATATATTTGGTCGAGTGTTGACCAAATACATCAAACAACCAATCAACTGTCTGTATAGAGTAGGATCTACCAACTCGAAATCAGAAGCGTGAAGCTTCTTCCAGTTAGTGATCATAGGTGTAGAGATGGGTTTGCAGTCCTCCATGTGAAATCTGCTAAGAATATCCACAATATACTTACCTTATCCCAGGAAGAAATGCCCCTCCTCCTGCCACACCTCCAATCCCAGAAAATAATGCATCAAGACGATATCTTTCATCTCAAACTCTGAAGCAAGATCTCTCTTGCAGCCCTCAATGAGTCTCTCTGCACCAGTGATGATCAAGTCATCAACATGCAACACCAGAATGAGAGGCTTCTCACCCACAATAATTAAGTATAGGTTCGGATCAGCCTCACTCTTTATGAAACCCAACTTCTGCAAGTATGTATAAATCCTAGAGTACCAAGCTCTAGGAGTTTGCTTCAGGCCATAAAGTGCCTTTTTCAATCTGCATACATGGGACTCCTTCCCATGCACCTCAAAGCCCTGCGGCTGCTCAATATAAACCTCCTCCTAAATGAAGCCATTGAGAAATGAGGTCTTCACATCTATTTGGTGGATCTTCCAACCCATCTTTGTTGTAATCGATATAATGGAGTGAATAGATGTATACTGATCTACGGGAGTGAAGGTCTTCTCACAGTCAACTCCCTCTACCTGTGAGAACCTTCTTGCCACAAATCGAGCCTTGAACCTCTCAATGCTACCATCTGCAGCATGCTTTATCTTGTAGATCCATCTAGAAGTAACAACTGATTTACCTTCAGGCCTTGACACTACCTCCCAAACATCATTCTTCATAATAGAAGAATACTCCTCCATCATGGCCTCTCCCCAGACTTGCTGGTTGGCTGCCTCCTCATAACTAGAAGGCTCGGAGTCAACAATGCTTGTTACCAATGCCATGTAACTACAGAACTGCTCATGTGGTTTACTCTCTCTAACCTATTTCTTTGGCCCAACAATTGATGGGACCTCGTGCAAGGTATCTTGAAGCCACTTGGGCTTCCTCTTCCCTGAGCATACTTCTCCCACCGAAGTGAAATAATCTTCATCATCATCAGAAGCCTGAACTCTTGAAGGCCTGTCAACTGACCTCATGCCTGAACCTATGCCTATAGATGCTGAAGTATCGTGTGAACTGTCCATTAGTGGACTGCCCTGTGAACTGATCTGCGAACTGCCCTACATGCTGCCCAAAGAACCACCCACTTGACTTTGCGAGCCATTGCTCATTGATGGACCTGACATTGTAATTGATGTACCTCCTGATACCTAACCACTGGATCCTTGTGACTGACTCTGCTGCTCCTGAGGGTCTGGTGACTCTGGATACTCTAACTCCCGTGACCTCCTAAAATATCTCTCCTCATCGAACTTCACATCCCACCTGACAACCACTTTCCTCTGCGCAGGAATATAAATCCGATAAGCTTTCAAGGTCTCGCTATAACCCACAAAGATTCCCTTGTCTGTAGTGGGCTCTAGCTTGGTCCTCTTCTCCTTGGGGACATAGGAATATGTAAGGCACCAAAAGATACGAAAATGCCCAACATCAGGCTTCTTCCTAGAAAAAGCCTCCTCCGGAGTCACATTCCCCAAGGCACGATGTGGAATCCTATTTTGCAAGTACACAACAGTGTTGCAGGCCTCTACCCACAAAAATAAAGGTAACCCCTGATCATGAAGCATGGCTTTGGCAACCCCTGCAAGGGATCTGTTCTTCCTCTATGCAACCCCATTCTGTTGGGGGTAGTAAGGAATTGTGAACTCCCTTTTAATGCGTGTCTCAACACAAAAATCAACACACTCACCAAGGGTATACTCCCCTCCATTGTCCGACCTGAGGACCTTTATCTTCCTGCCTTTCTGGGTCTCCACAAGAGCTTTGAACTCTTGAAACCGCCTGAAGACCCCACTCTTGTTCTTCAAGAAATAAATCCACGTCTTCCTGGAGTGGTCATCAATGAATAAAACAGAGTACTCATAGCCACTCAATGATACATGAGACATTCGACCACTCACATCGGTATATATCAAGTCAAGGATCTCGGTCGCTCTGCTGTCACTATTGGGAAAAAGGTATCTGGCAAACTTCCCCATAACACATCCTCTGCATACATCAAGGTGATCAGAACTAAAATCTGGCACACTGTTGAGATTGCAACAAGATGATGGAGCTTAGTGAAAAGAGTCGCCTTCACTAAGTGGGTCCGCAAGCTATTTTTGGCGCAAGTCTATTCTTAGACTATGTCTATTTTTAGACATATGGATCATGTCTATGGATTGCAGGTTGCTGTTTATGGATGATTGATCAAGTTGGGAAAAAATAGATGGACTTCTATTTTTGATGAAAGTGTGAGTGATCACAGTGTGAGTGATCAAAGTCTATTTTTAGACTGGCTGTCAAAAATAGAAAAGTCAAATATTATTATCTCACAATAATATTTGGACTATAAACTTAATCTTATTCTCTTGGAGCACTTCAGTTTGAGCTACAGAGGTGGCACATGCAACTGTCAGAAGGAAATACGCTTTTCTTATGAGTCAGTTGAGTTGTTGCATGCATGACTTCAGTTAGAACTCAATCAGTTGAGTTTGGTGGAGTTGATGGAGTTGTGTTCAGTTTAGCTTTGTTAAACTGGTTGTATTTAGTCTAACTGGCAAATAGACTAGAGATGAGTTGGGTGAATTAGTTATTAATTAATTCACAAGTTATTAACTCATAATACAACTAATGAATACATCAGTTAACTCAGTTGCATGTCAGTGCATGTTCAGTTCAACAGGGACAGGTGGTAGAGAATCAGATTGCTATCAGTTGTGACTATAGTTGTGCACCAGATCTTGCACAATCAAGGGATTGAGTATGCTAATGAGTTTGCTCACGTATTTGCCCACATTATAGCTTGTGCTCACGTCCAACAAAGTGTGAGTGACTATTTTGCAGGTGAAAAACGAGTTTGGTGAGCCATTCTCATCGGTTCTTGAGCAGGTATTGAGCAGTGGAGGCAGGCAAGCAGCGGAAGAGATTTGGAGATCAGATCTGAGATGTATTGTGTGTAACAGAGGTGGAGATACTTGTGAGAAGTATTATGCTGTGTAATGTTACATGACTCAATCATTAATATACAGATAGTTGGGGTTTTTAGCGAGATGCTTTCCCCGGGATACATACTGTGTTAATGTGTGAATGCTCTTGATGTTTTATTGTTATTGATGCTGCTATATTGATGATCAACGTAGAGGAGCTTATGTAGTGTGTATGTATTCCGCAATAGTACATGATCAGGATAATCTCTGTTGAATATGTGTTAAATTATTCAAAATTTCTACACACACCAGTGGTGATCTCCCGCAATGTACTCAAGGCCCCATGATACATGTGCCCCATCCTGCGATGCCAAATCTCACACAACTCTGAACTGCTACATCTATTGTCGGTCCTGTCTCGGGTGCTGCTACTCAATGCCATCAAGGGCTGGAATGAGAACTTGTACACCTTGGCATGGCGCACACCAATATATCTAATTGAAGAAGCTGGAGTTCCCCTAGGATAAATAAGCACCTGCCCTCTCTTGAAAAACACATCATACCCTCTATCCTCAAGTGCTGAGATGGATATCAAGTTCTTCTTCATTCCAGGCACATATAGAACATATGACACTTTCAAGGGAGGTTTGGGTCCCATATCAATTTTCAATGTCCCCACACCAACTGATCTAACAATGTTGTCATCACCAAGTACTACCTCTATATCAGTATCACCCTCTGAAAGCTCTGAGAAGTACTCTCTGACTCCTGTCACGTGGCAAGAAGCGCCACTGTCAACATACCAAATGCTAGAAGATGCTCTGCTAGTAGCGGGGAATGCACACTCCCTCTGGACCTGTATGGTAGGTGATCCTGCACTAGTGGCCTCACAAGCTATGGACCCAAACTCCCTATCAAATCTCTCTGAGAAGCTCTCTATCTCTGCAAAAGTTGCCATGGGTTTGTCTTTCCATTTCTTGTTCTTCTTCTCCTGACACACAACAACATAGTGTCCCAACTTTTGACAATTCCAACATTTGACTTTGGAATAGTACTTCTCCTTGTTCTGTTTCTTGCCTTTACCTTTGCCTTTGCTTCCACTGTTGGAAGCTTGCTTCTTTGCTATGCCCTTCTTGCCGCTTGCTAACAATGCCACATTGTCATCCTCCTCCACCTGTTTGGCTGCCCCAAGATGGTTCTTTTTGATCTCATTCTGAATGAAATCATCCCACAACCTCTCCCAATCGGGAAGGTTTTCCCGTGCAACATTGCCATCCACAAAATTCTCCCAAGTCTTGGGAAGAACATTCAAATCAATTCTCACCAACTCAGTGGGTGCAATGATCTCACCTACGGCTGCCAACTCATCTCTCACTGAAGTGATCTTTGTGAGGTATGCTGTAACACTGTCAGTCTTAGCCATTTTAATGGCCTTTAGTTTCTCCTTTAGGACCATTTTTCTGTTTTCATTTGAGCTCCAGTAAAGACTGGTCAAGGCTATCCACATCTCATGTGCATAAGTCTTTCCTCTCACATGAGGAATGACATGGTCTTTGATTCCTTCCAAAATCAATCTTTTTGCCTTAGAATTCTTTTTGTTAAACTCTACCAACTGTACAGGGTCAGCATGTACTACTACTGGGTTCTGTGTGGTATTTACCATAATGCCCCAGACTTCTGCTTCCTCAAAGATGCTCTGGATTCTCTCCTTCCATGCACTGTAGTTGTTCTGCCCATCCAACCTGTCTTCAACTCTCAAACCTAAAGACATGTTTCACTATCCTACCAAACTGAAATTTTCAAATCTGTGGTAAGGGTTTCTGTTTTCTGTGTAAAAATCAGCTTGCTGTAATTTTCACTTTGTTGTCCCAAACTGCACTTTTAAGCCAACCAAGCTTCGATACCATGAAGAAATTTCAACCCCCACTCCAGTTATCAATTTTCCTTATCACTCCATGCATTTAGTTTTAAATCCAAGCATGATATAAATTCTAAAATATGGAAATGACAATAATTTTCTGAAAACACAAATTTAGAGATTTCACAATTGTTGAAATTGCAGAAATAAAACACAACAAAATTATGACAGCCACACAGAGAAAATAACACAGTGATTTTGGTCAATGTGACCCTGGAAAAACCCCCTACAACTCTTGGGGAAAACCAATTTGAGAGCTCTTCTCTATTTCTGAAAATGCTTTTACAGAGAAACTGAAATACACACTAAAAATTCTAGAAACCACAAATTACAACTTATCTCGATTTTTGTGCTTGAAATCCACCTCGAAAATTGTGTCAATCAGCAAACAACTAAAACATAATTTTTTACAACAATAAAACAACATTAAATGTTGTACGGCCACCCTTGAAAACATGCCCATAACTTGTTGTCCCTCTTCCTCAATTTCTGTGCCGTTCTCCTGTTGTACGATTTTTCCTTGGGATGCGTGCCAATAAATGTTGTTGCCCAAATTTGCTGAAATGTCTTCTTGCTGCTCTCCTTCACTTCCTCACTGCTCATAAATTTTCTCCTTGCTCTCTCTTCTCGTTCTCTGAAATGCTCATGAAAGAATGAATGATCTTTTCCTCTTCTCTTCTCCTTTTATTCTCTAAATGACCTTTTGGGTTACCCTAAGATCTAATGGCTGAGATTCATTTAGATCTAGGGATGAGAATAAATGTGCATTTAATTCTCACTTTCTATTTTTTAACTCACCCACTTAAATAAAGACCCGCTTAGCCTTTTATTGCCATGGTCACTTTTTCACTTTCTAATTCTTCATTGAGTTTAATAAAATTACCTTTAAATTAGAATGTAACTTTACCACTTATAAAGTCACTTTTAAATTAGAATGTAACTTTACCATTTATAAAATCACTTTTAAATTGGAATGTAACTTTACCACTTATAAAGTCACTTTTAAATTAAATTGACTTTACCACTTATAAAGTCACTTTAGAAGAAAGTACAAATAAATTCAGACACTTTTCCCTAAGCTAAAGATCAAAGCCTTAGGGAACCACTTGTTCTCCGGTACCCAAATTTAAGCACATCGAAGTAACTGAAATAGTTCAACTAATTCAATACTAATGAAACCAAGCATGAACCATAAATATTCAAAGAATAGTCTTAGAAAGATTGACAATCCATGAGTAGAAACATATTGACCTACTAGGCTTCAATATTAAGCAAAAGTCCTAAGATACATAAATGCAATGAACACCACTAGCTCCAATAGTGGAGTGGTAGAGCCAATATTTGCTTCCCAAAAGTACTAACTTTTTCTCTCGAATGCCTTCTAGGAGAAGCCAAGGTTAAAAGTCCTTTACACAAGAAATGATGATCTATTTATGACTTGAGAAATGACCTTTCAAATCCCCATGACTCTTGACTTTCTAACTTCTAGTGACTTTAGACTTCTACAACCTTTGGAATTCCAAATGATTTTTGGTATTACATGTATTTTGGAGTTCCATGACTCTTTGGTTCATACATGACTCTTTGTCTTCCACTTATTTGTCTTTTACAATGATTACAATAATACATATTGACATCTACATCATCATATGATGAGACTTGACATGTCACTATCTTTGATGACTGGGACCAATAGTGACAGATGACGCGGTCTTTTCTTTAGTGGAGACATGGATGCCACTTTGTATACATTCTTCATTCATCTTATGCTCATGGTGATTTCACCCTCCAAAGGGTCTTCAATCTTGGAGTCTTTAGGGTGCCTCGATCATCGAAATTCAATTGTCTTCTTCATTCTTTCCATGCTTCCTTTTCTTGTTCTCTTTGCCTGATATTCCTCGTGTGTGCTTGTCGTGAGGTTCCTGGACTACCTGTTTCTGCAATCACTCATGATGAACAACTATCATCCTGAAAATATCCTATTCTATCATGTTTGATGCAGATTTTATGTTCATGCCTTTTCGGTGCGCTCAAAAGGGTCAAAGGGGCTTCTGGGCACACTTTGAAAGAATGAAGGGATGAAGAGGAAAGGCTTTGGGGCTTTGGCATGCATTGAAAAGAAAGATAAAATTATGGTAGGGCGCATGTCGTAAGTCCAAAGGATGAAGTGGAAGGCTTAAGGCTTCCCAAGTGTGTTGTGCGCTCAAGGGAGAGAAAAAGGGCACATGGCGCACTCCTGCAGGCTAAAGGATGAGGCTTCATGCCTTTGGAGTGCACTCATGCGCCCAAGAAACTAAGGATAACACTCCCCTTCAAGTTCAAGGAGTGCACTCAAAAGAAACCAATGAGGGTGCATGGCGCAAGTCCGAAGGTTGAAGGATGAAACTTCGTGCCTTAAAAGTGTGCTCATGTGCTCAAGGGACCAAAGAGGCTACACGGTGCAAGTCTGAAGGCTGAAGGATGAAGCTTCGTGCCTTCAAAGTGCACTCATGTGCTTAAATGGTCAAGAGGGTGCATGTCGCATTATGGAAGGCTAAAGGGTGGAGCTTAAGGCCTTTAGGGTGCTCTCGTGCACTTAAGGAGGGTGCATTCATTTAGGTCGAAGTAGTGTGCTTAAAGGAAGGCTTGGTTTTTGAAGGGCATAGTTTGTAACAAGGAAGGGGAAATATGGATTAAGGAGTTCTATTTGTGCTCCTGGAGGGCGCATTGTACACTTCTAAACAATGAAGGATCTCCGATCAAGGCTTCAGGGTGCGCTCATGTAATCTTGGCCTCAATGGATTTGTTTTGAAACCAAATATTTGTCTAAGTATGGGATATAGGAAAAGGGGCGAACATGACAAGTTTAAACATAAAACCATGTGCGACTCATACCGACTCATCGAGAAAACTTAGACAAGCTTGAACAATGATAAATATACATCATAATGTTATTTTGCATGCATTCCCCAAGTACAACGAGTGAAGTGCGTGCGACTATGACCCAAAAGTGTTGTTTTGGAACAACAAAGACGTTACGACCATGAAATGCACCTAAAGATGTTCTAATCAATGTGATGACACTTGAGACCACTCAATAACACTTGAAAAATGTAGAATACGTTATGCAACTAGCTCATAAAATAGAAGAAAAGATAGAGCAACAACTTCAAAATCAGCCTTTTCGAATGGCCAACCTCCTTTACATTACACAATTGAACATTCTTGGATGATACAAATGACAAGACCTCCTTTTTATATATAGGAGTCTAAGGGGTCACAATATAGTCAAAGCCAAGATAACAATAATAATGTAAGGGCACAATAATAAAAATAGTGGGCTTCTATGGGCCACAATAATAACAATATGGGGACAACATGGACACAACAATAACAACAAGGGGCTACAATGACAATAATAATAAGGGAATACACTAGTATTATAGGGACCTAACATGCCCCTCTCCTTGAGAAAAGTGTTGTCCTCAACTCTTGAGTAGTTTTGGATGCTTATGTATAAAATTCTCATCCTCCCATGTGGAATCTTCAGCGGGTAAATTCTTCCATTTGATGAGATACTCTGAAATTGATCAATTTCGTAGCTGTCGAGTTCTTGTTTATTTGACTGCTTTAGGTTCCAATATGATTTTTCCTTCCTCGTCAAGTTATGGCAATAATGTTTGAACTGGGAGCTTGTCACCTATAACCTTCATTAAACATAAAACATGGAAAACTAGGTGCACTCAGGAAGTTGTAGGAAGCTCCAATTTGTATGCCATAGTACCAATCTTTTGCAACACCTTGTATGGACCATAATACTTTGGTGATAATTTATTATCCTTCTTAGCTTGTTTGAGGGACATTTGTCTGTATGGTTGTAGCCGTAGAAATACCCAGTCACCTACATCAAAACTTCTTTCGATGTGATTTTGATTTGCCTATTGTTTCATTCTATTACGTGCCAAAGTGAGGTTATCCTTTAAGAGTTGGAGAATTTGTTGTTGATGCTCGATGTGATCTTCCACTGCTTAAACCTTGGAATTTTCTCTTAAATATGATGTGATGGACGGTGGATGATATCCATAAAGTTCCATAAATGGGGTCATTTTTGTTGTAGTATGGAATGAAGTGTTATACCACCATTTAGCCAGAGGCAACCATTTGACCCATTGTGTCTGCTTATTAGATATAAAGCAACGAAGATATCCTTCCAAACATTTGTTCACTATGTCAGTTTTCCAATCAGATTGAGGATGATAAGATGAGCTATGAGCTAACTGAGTACCCAAACAAGAAAATAATTCTGTCTAAAAATTTCCAGTGAAAATGGGATCTCTGTTGCTTACAATAATCTTTGGGTTTCTATGTAGCTTTTGAATTGTTTCCATAAATGTAGTAGCAACTATATTGGTTTTAAATGGATGAGATAATGCACAAAAGTGTGCATACTTGGTAAGCCTATCAACTACCACCATGATAACATTATTTCCTTTGGACTTGGGTAAATCTGTGATAAAATCCATTGAAACCTCCTCCCAATGTTGACTTGGAATGGATAAAGGTTGTAATAGACCTGAGGTTTTAATTGTTTCAACTTTATTTTGTTGGAAAACCAAACATTCTGCCACAAACTTTTGAATATCAGATTTAGGGCCATCCCAAAAAAATTCCTTCTTAACCCCGTGGTAGGTTTTTCAAAATCTTGAGTGCCCTCCTAAGGGAGAGGTGTGCAATTCCATAATAATCATTTGTTTGAATTGGGAATTCTTACAGAGGTATAAGCGATATTTGTACCATAATGAATCGTTTTTCCAGCTAAATGTATTAGATGCATTGGGGTCTTGTTGTAACTTTTGAATGAGTGCCCACACTTCTTCGTCATTCTTCCATTCATCCCTTGCTTCATTTATCCAATCTGATTGGATAATGGTGCTAAGAAATGCTTCCACATCCTCATCCTTTCTTGAGAGTGCATCTGCAACAACATTTTGCTTCCATTTTTTGTAGATGATTTCAAAGTCATAACCTAACATCTTTGTGATCCATTTTTGCTGCTCTTATGAAGATAATTTTTGTTCTAAAAAGCATTTAAGACTACCATGATCTGTTTTTACCTTGAAGTGTCTTCCCATTAGGTAGGGTTGTCATTTTTTAAGTGCATGGTAGGGTCATCATTTTTTAAGTGCATGCAATATTGCCAACATTTCCTTCTCATAAATAGCTTTGTGTAAATACTCTCCTTTTATTAGATGACTTTCAAAAGCAATGGGTCTTTCTTCTTGCATTAAAACAACACCAATTCCATTTTCTGAGGCGTAGCTAAGACCGGTGGTTGGCACATTGCATATTTAAGATGTTAGGTTTTCGTTGCCTCTGGAGTCCAAGAAAATACAACTTTCTTTAGTAATGTTGTTAGAGGTGCTGCTATTCTCCCATAATTCTTAACAAACTTGCGATAATACCCTGTCAACCCGAGAAATCCTCGTAGATGCTTAATGGATGTGGGGATTTTCTATTCCTTAATGGCTTTAATTTTTTTAGGGTCTACCTTAACACCTTCATGAGATCCAAATATTCCACCTCTTGTACTCCAAAGAAACATTTGGAGGTTTTTGCACATAATTGTTTCTCCTCCAATAGTTTGAGCACTCTATCAACATGTTGAACATGATCCTTACGAGACTTGTTGTAGATTAGTATATTATCAAACAATACTAACACAAATTTTATAAGGAAGGATTTTAAAATGGAATTCATCAAATCTTGAAAGTAGAAGGTGCATTGGTAAGGCCAAGAGGCATGACCAAAAATTCATAATGACCCTCATGAGTTCTAAATGTTGTTTTCGGAATGTCTTTAGTCTTCATTATGATTTGATGATATCTTGAACAAAGGTCCAACTTGTTGAAGTAAATTTCTCCATGTAATTCATCCAATAATTCATCAATGAAAGGAATGGGAAATTTATCTTTAGTAGTGAGTTTGTTGAGCTGCCTATAATACAGACACATGCACCATGACCCATCCTTCTTGCGCACCAATACTACTAGAGCAGAGAAAGGACTTTGACTAGGTTGAATTATACCAGTGTCTATCATTTCTGCAACCATACGTTCAATTTCACTCTTTTGGGCATAGGGATATCTGTAAGGCCTGATGTTTGGAGGAAGACTTCCTGGAATCAAATGAATAGCATGATCATGATCATGAATAGGTGGGAGGCTTTTGGGAGTCTCAAATACCTTGGAATGATTGTCCAAGGCTTTTTGGAGATCTAGAGAAATAGATGATTTCGACGTGGGAACCTCTAGCGAACATCATTGTGCAATTACGCAACATTGTTCTTTTTTTAGAAGCTTTGTCATGCCATTAGAGCTGATTATATTTCATGGTTTCCCTGCGATACCCATTAATCCAATTTCCTTTCCTTCTGTAAAAAATTTCAAGAAAAGTTCTTGAAAATTAAAAGCTATCGTACCCAAAGATTGTAGCCATTGGACTCTTAGTACAACACTAGCACCACCCATTGGAATGGAAAGCATTGGACTATTCAACACATATTCTCCCACGGATAGCTTGATATTATGGCACTTTCCAGAGCAATTTATGGTTCTTCGATTTGCAACCATCACTTGACACTCTGGTGATGGATATAGGAAGCAATTCAATTCCTTCGCTATCTTACAATGAATAATATTATGGGTACTTCCCAAATCAATCAACACAATTACCTTTTTCTTCTTGATATGTCCTTCTATTTTGATAGTTTGAGGAGTGGTTATTCCAACCAATGCATTACAAGATATGGTCGGATTCATTTCTTCTTTCTCTAGGCTTTGTTCCTGGTGTATATCATCTTCTTTTGATGTTTCTTGTTCTTTTTCACAATCTATGTAAAATAATTTCTTCTCAGCACACTTATGACCTTTAGTGTATTTTCTATCACAACTGTAACAAAGTCCTTTTTCTCTTTTTTCTTCCAATTGCTGTGGTGCCAACCTTGTAGGTCATAGAATGCTAAGAACAACAACACTTCCATCTTTATAGTTGTGATTGGTAGGCTTCCTTGTTGCCATAATTTTGCTTTCAATTTTTTTTGCCAACCTGAATGCCTTCTCCAATGAATCAGGTTCCCAAAGGCAGTGCTCATGTTGGATGTTATCCTTTGATGTCCCTATGAACACATAAATCCTATGCTCCTCTGGAATATCTTTTACCGTTATATTAAATTTTTGGAAGTCCTCAATGTGCTCCACCATTAAACCTTTTTGTTTGATATTTATCAATTGGCTAAAAAAGGTGTTGTTTTTTGTATCCTCATAATGTGCTATCATTTCTTTGGTAACAATTGCTCAAGTGACAATTTGTTTACGAGATCAAAGCCATCAATACCATACGAACTGATTGGGTTCCATTATGGAGATCAAAATATTGCTCCATCTGTAGTATCCATGTTACATGATCCTTGCCATCAAACTTCCTCATATCGATATTTGGAACATGGTGGGTCTTCAATCCAATGTTAGAGTCTATGAAATCATGACTAACATTTCTTTTGTTCTCATCATGAGTTTCCTCTACTACCTTTTTGCCATTAGGGAGCATTTCTTGTAGCAACTTTGCCAAATCTCTTTTCAAACCTTCCATGTTTTTCGTCAAATATTCAATGTTTACTTCTAAACCATCCATCTTAGCTTCCACACCATTCTCTAAACCATCCATCTTAGCTTCTGTTACTTTTTGTGAGAGTCAAATTTGTTGCACTTGGTCTTATATTTTTGATATATCATATTGCATTTCTTCCTCTTCTTCATGAGTCATGCTAGAAATTTCAGGTTTCTTACTAGGTGTTTCTATTTTCTTTCTTCGGGGCATCAATTAAAAATAATTATGCTTCACTATGTCCTTTGAATTCCTTCAAACTAATTTTTCAAACCAAACTTGTGCAAAATTTTAAAAAGACTACACATTTTTTTTGGCTTTGTAGGAGCTCGATATTGAATCTGTTGTATCTCTGTAATTTCAGATCTTCGAGGTTTGAAATTTCGTCTTGTGGTAGCCCTCTCAGTCCTTGTTCCAACCCTGTGAGTTTTATCACTATTGGATTCTCCAAGAAAGAGTGATTCCAAATCGCCCACGATGACCTGATTATAGACTAGTTCAGTAAAACTAACTTGTACGAAGTGCCACGTGTCACTGTTTCGACCTTCGGACCTGAAACCGATACACAGAAAACTAAAGTTAATCCTATTTCTGTGCCTTTTTACGAAATTTCAATTTGATGCTTAGAGAGAAAGTTATGATGATTTCCCCAGGTCACCTGTTTGAGATACAACTCGGGAGTCTGCAAAAACCCTAATTTCATTGGATCATATATCAAAAAATATAGTGCGGAAAGATCTGAAATTCAGACCCAAGGTCCATCAAGATTTCATCTCAAATGGGTTTTAATTTTAGCTTCTGAAACGCCGTAGAATTTGTTTTTTAGCGAAAATTCCATGATGACCTGTTTGAAGCGGTGAAACCATAGAATCCAAAGCTCTGATATCAAATGTTATGCAACTAGCTCACAAAATAGAAAAAAAGATAGAATGACGACTTCAAAATCAGCCTCTTTGAGGGGGAAACCTCATTTACATTACACAATTGAACAATTCTTGGACGATGCAAATGACAAAACCTCCTTTCTATATATAGGGGTCTAAGGGGTCAAAATATAGTCAAAACCCACATAACAATAATAATGTCAGGGCACAACAATAACAATAGTAGGCTTTTATGGGGCACAATAATAACAATATGGGGACAACATGGGCACAACAATAACAATAAGGGGCTACAATGACAATAATAATAAGGGAATACACTAGTATTATAGGGACCTAAAAGAATAACATGAAACAACATTTGATGATCAAGGCGACACATTAGATACAACGCTGATAGTAAGATCCAAAATTCGAATGTAGTGAAATTTTTCGGAGGGCGTTGTAGCAGCGACAACAGGACTATAACATTCGTCTTGCATCAAAGTGCATTGAATTTCCAATATTTGCCCAATTTTTGCAATTTTAACTAAAGTTTCAAGCAAAATGCTTAATATTCCTCTTTTCTCGTAAATTCAAAATCGATTTTCTAATTTTTCTGGAAATGTTATTTCTAATTTTTGATTCATTGCATGAGCCCTGATGGGACATAATTCCCGTGGTGGAAGGAGTTTTATTTTTGGTAGAGTGGTTATTTCATGGGTGAGTGCTCTGGCACTCACACTGACATTGTTATGCTACTACTCTTCCCAATAATATTAGAACATAGTTGCAGGTCTTTTACATAGGCGAGGAGGGAGGGCGTTGAACAATTGTGTGAAGCTTCCTTGTGTGGAAAAAGCTTGGTTTGCATAATAAAAACTTATATGCTCTGCCAATCCTCTTCCACATGTGTTGAACAATTGTGTGGAGCTTCCTTGTGTGGAGGAAGCTTGCTTTGCACAATAAAAGCTTATCTTCTCCGCCAATCCTCTTCAACATGCGTAAATAGCTATAGCCGGTGAGACAAGCGTGGACAACATGTGGCCCCTTTGTGAAATTTCTTAGAGATGAGAGTTTAGAGTACGGTGTGTCCATGTTATCAAAGAGGACTTTGGATCTAGACCATGCTGTGCTAAAAAAGCTTCAGACCATGCCATGCTAAAAACACTCCAAAGATAGGGTCAAAGAACATGGTCGAGTTACTCCAAGCATTTTTTCATTTACGGACATCAATGGTCTCTGTCACTTGGTAACTATCATAACGTTTTCTTATACCTTTTTTATGATATTTTTGATATATCTGCTCTCTTTTTCCTTGTCGGGTGCCACCTACCTATAAAAAAAATAAATTAAATAAAGTTTAAATCTGATTCAAAACCATCATTTGGTTCGTTATTCAACTTTTCCTTTACATTGAGCTTTGGGTTTTGACAGAATGAAAGAATGATTTGTAGTGTTGCGATGAAAGGAGTGGATAAAGGTGAACTCATATCCTCATTCATCCTTGAACAAATCTGGAGATTACTATTGGCACCAAAATTTGTGCAAAACTGACGTTGTTTCCAGCCCGTCGTTTGGCGATCCTAAATTTTCAGAATTGCAACAGTTATGCTTTGTCAAGTGCACATTCTAATTGGCTACCTCAGCTTTGATGGGAGAGAAATTGAATCATAATACATTTTAATTTTCTTTTCTCCATTACTCTACCAGGCTTTCCATTCTGTACTTTTGATTTTCAAATACATGAGGCGTGTAAGATTTACCTCTGCACCTCCGATCTCGTGTACTCTATAGCCTTCACCATGGTTGCGAATGCTTTGAAAGATCTAATAGGTTTAGACTGGAGATGGAAATTCTTTGAAACTAATCTCAGAAGAACTGAGAGAAGAGACAGTTGATTTAATTCTCTCCAAGCGCATGGTATGGTAAAACAAGGCTTCAACAACATTATGCTTCCAGCGGTTTATGTAAATTTATTTGAGATCAGCCATTATGTTGTGATTTTGCATATAATGACTCTCACTCTCAAGTTCCTATAAATGTTGTCCATAGTCAAAGGCAAAAATTACAAAGTCACTTAAGCGTAAGCCATCTATATGCGTATTTAATTGAAGACTATGAATAATTGAGTCAACTTGAATCAAATTAAGCTTTTCTTAATACTTATGTCATTTTTAAATTGAACTTGTAAAAAATGAAGTAACTAGACAACACTGATGAAACAGATATAAAAATATGAAAAGACATGTGGAACCAAACCCAATGCTTTTTTCACTCTTTATCATATGAGAAATGAAATGGAATAATATTTTAACATTTATGAGATTAACAATAGTCTATGGGATTATTAGTTTCTTATTTTTGGCTTTTTGTAATTCATTTTTTTTTTGGTTCAAATTGAGAATGACCTGGTCCAATTTTCCAACCATCCCTTGCGTGAAAAGGCATTGTCAAAAAACCTATGCTAGCATATTCTCATAACTTTCTCTGATGTCTTTGAATGCATTACATTCCAAAATGAAATTGTTTTCCAATTCCACTGCCAAAGACGTGCATAATGTACACACCGGTTTTTCCCAAGCTTCTTTAGGTCTTTTCCATCATAGTGTTTCAAAATTTCTTTAGGCTTTTTCCATCGTAGTGTTTCAAACCTTTGCCTTCCACGGAATGCTAGCTCCAATGAACTCTTTTTGTTGTAAATTACACTTGGGTTGAATTCTTCAATGTAGTATTTTTTCTTTCTACCCAACTCTTTTTTCCATGTTTACAAAACTTCTCCATAACAAAATCCTTTAGCTCCTTGCTATTTGTGGGACAGAGATTGAGGTAAATATTCCATTTTTACATCCATATATAATTTTGTTTCATCTATATTTGATATATTATTGTAGTGTTTAATAACAATAAGACCTGATTGCACTAGTTTCACATGTGAAAATGTGACTGGGAGTTGAACCCAGATCCAGAAATGATCACGAATGTCTACTTGTCAGTGATTCAGCCCATGTGCGGAGGAGCCCGTTTGTGGAAACAAGGAGTTGGGGCTTGTGGGCAGAGTGAGTGATTCATCCCATGTGCGGAAACGAAGGGGTGCAACCTGTGTGTGAAATGTGGAAATTGATCTGTCAGAGTAGAACTATCGAACAGCCAAAACATACTCTAAGTTGAAATAATGTCATTGGAAGGTAAAATTGAAAATGACGTGCAGATAAATAAAAATGAAATCATGAACGACTATTCGTCGCTCACAGCAACTTTTGGATTAAGTTCATGGATTTCTGGTTATTCCTATCTAATTAGAATACTGGACCATTACGTGAACAGTCATAATCATGAACGACTATTCGTCGCTCACAGCAACTTTTGGATTAAGTTCATGGATTTCTGGTTATTCCTATCTAATTAGAATACTGGACCATTACGTGAACAGGCATAAGAGCTACCAGTTCCACTCACTCTTCTGTTGTGTCTCTGTCACCGTGGCCTGTCCTCTTGTCTGGACTGCCCCAAAGGAATTCAATTGTTCCCGAAGAATGAAGAGGAAAACAGACAACGGTTCGTAGGGAATGAGTCCGCACGCGTATGAGACGGGTGATAATGATTTATGTATGAAAATGCATTTTTAGGTTGATGATCACTTATGTTTAATTTAGTTATCTTTGAAAAATAAATAAAAATAATAATATGACCATGCTATATATTAAATTTTATATAGTCACTTTATCTTTATTTTTAAATAGTTTAGGTCATTAGATATTTGTTTATGTCTTTTGATATATTTAATATTCATGAATGAGATTATAAAATATTTTTAAATATATATGCTATGTTATCACAATTTTATTTTTGAATATGAATAATATAATTAATTTTATTTAGAGATATGATAATAGAGTAATTACGTAAATAAAATTGATAATATTGTTATAAAATATATATAAAATGAATTATAAAATAATTAAAAGTTTAATAAATTTTGTTGTTAATTCAAATATGTTTTTTATTTGTAATTGTTATTGAAAAAAATTATATATATATAAAATTAGTTTAGTTGATAAAATTCCTAAGAGTTTTTGGAAATTTTGAAATGAAGGGAAGTAAATAGATTATAATGATGATTGTTTCTATGAAATTAAGATTGTGTAAGAGAATTTTTTGGATAATTTTCTTTTAAATATATGAATTGTGTTTAATTGTTTAAACTTTATTGATACTTTATGGTATGATGTATAAGGTTATGGTATCAGTTAATTGTTATGGAATGTTGAAGTACAATGTTTGGATGGGGTTTCATGATATGACGCTATGAGGATAATGATGCACATGTGGTTCTTACTCAATGATGTTGCATGTATGTATGATTTTCATAATTATGATGTTATGATATGAGGTTATATTGAGATGTGGATTAATTTATTATGTGATGTCATTATATATCTTTGATGTTGAATATTGATGTTATAACTTAAGAGGATATTATGATGTGAAGCGTGTGGTAGTTGTATGTAGATTTATGACATGTAAAATTTTGTGATTGCAGTGATCTTATGTTCTCATGATGACATGCAAGACTTGGCATGTGGATTGTTTTCTATGATACTATGACATTCTAGCTAATGCATTAGATGTATGTTGAGATGTGGTGATTGATAGGAACTTCACAAATGGGCCGAGAGGCCCGGGTTATTAGATTATCTCGTGGGAGCCCATACTTACGAAGGAGAATATGTAACACCATATGGGTTGGGGACATACTCAATCAACATTACATATGCCAGTGGTTCCTTTGTCTTGTATAACTCTTGATGGATAGCCCTTGAGGGACTATGGGACCATTTCGAGGAGGCCAAGTGCTTGATAATGGATTAGGATGCCAAATTATGGTGGGGGTGTAAGGATTTCGATGCCTCGGGTTGTGCACCTTAGTGAGTGTGGAGGGAGTGGGCCAACCTTTCGAGATGCCTGGAGTACTAGTGCATGGAGTATTGAGACGGGTGCCTGCCATGGGGTAGATGAGCTCTGAGCCATGCATGAGCCTTGGGGCTAGCCTAGGCTATGGTATAGATCGGCGACACTTTATGCCTGGCTCTGAAAGTTGGGAAAAATGACAAATATTCCTTGGGATTTCCCTGGTGATGTGAAAAATTTCGATGCTTGTTGGTTATACTAGTTCAACAAAGGGTTTAAGGCAAACATGATGTAATAAATAACTAAATAAAATAAAATGTTAAATGATTCAACTTAACTTCACGATGAAGTTCCTTAAGGAGGGGGAGTATGTAATGCCCCTAATAATAATAATAATAATAATAATAATAATAAATAATATAGTATAAAATTAAAATATAAGTAAATAAATAATGAAGAGAATATAATAATAATAAATAAATAAAATAGTAAATAATAAACTAGAGTTCTAAATAAATATATATAAAAGTAAACTATAAAAATAATAAGAATAAGTAAAGTTAACAAAAAGTAAAAAGGAATAAAATAAGAAAGTGTTAAATTAAGAGAAATATTAAATTAAGTAAAACTTAAAATAAAGAAACAAAAGTTGCATGTTGACACATGGAATGTGTGTATGTAGACTCCTTTCCATTTTTTACTCTATTTAATGGACGATGAGGAGGATGAGATTCATCCATTCTCTTAGGAGAGAAGTGTGGTGAGACAAAGGATTCCTTGGTAGTAATATGTTGATTGAGGGCTTGAAGGTGGACAACTATAGAAATATTATGTGAATTTGAGCCTACGGTTGGGTGGAGAGTTGTCCTCAAAAATTTGTTGCGGTTAGCAGGATTCAAATAATGTTCAACTCCGGAATCACAAGTAACGAATATCATCGCTATAGGTAAATTGTATTTGCTCATATTTTTCAAAATTCTATGCTAATTAGTTGAATAATTGTGTGTTGACTATAAATCACATAATTGATCTAATTAGTTGTATATTTAAATTGTGGGTTATTAGACATATTCATCTTGGAAGTCGCACCTGACTTCTCTTTTTCATACATCATGATACACTTCAATTAGGTTGATCTTGTTTGCTCCCTCTGAGTTCAAAAGCTCATCCAATCACGAGTATTTTTGTCTTTTTTCTTCCATCCTTCTTCATCTACTTCCACATACCTAGCAATATTTATTATGTACCTACAATCCTCACTAGGAGGCTATAGAAGAACAACTACAACCAAGCAAGACAAGAGAATAATAATATAAATAATCTAGAAGGTACTTATCTTTTGAGAGTGTGTCAGCTCTCTCTTTATCTTAATCTTTTAGTTAACCTCGTTCAATTCATCAAATAGTTAATCTCATTCACATCATCATCATCAAAGAGTCCACGTCATCAAGGAGTCCGCATCATCAAGGAGTCTATATTGTCATCAAGAAATCCACATCATCAAGGACATCAAAGAGTCCACATTGTCAATGATTCCACACCATCAAGGAGTCTATATTGTCATCAAGAAATCCACATCATCAAGGACATCCAAGAGTCCACATTATCAAGGAGTCCACATCATCAAGGAGTCGATATTGTCATCAAGAAATCCACATCATCAAGGACATCAAAGAGTCTATATCATCATTAAGAAATTCACATGATTAAGGACATTAAAGAGCCCATATCAAATCATCAAGGACATCAAAGGGGCCATATCATCAAAATTATAAAGTCCACATCATCAAGGAGTTCAAATCATCATCAAGAATTCCACATTATCAAGATTAAGAAGTCCACATCATTAAGGAGTTCAAGTCATCATCAAGAATTTAAGCTTGTTTATATCATCTGTGGAAATTACACTATTGAAATCCTATTGCAACAACTGGAATTAATTCTTCTTATTGTTAATCAATGTAACAATTTATCTGCCACGACAAATACCAAATAATTCACATTGCAACCTTCACAAGTAAAATTGCAGAAGAATATAGTATTGGAAACTGAGAAAATTCTAGCACAGACTCATAAAACATTAACATAGTTATTTTTGGACAAGTCTGCCCGAAAAAACCCAACTTGGGAAAACTGGTGCAACAACTGAGGGTTTTATTATTATAGAACAATGAGAAATTAGTACAAAATGGATGTTGAAAACTAGCAATCCTGCAGAGAAAATACCGGCAAAAATATCTAGAGTGAAATTACCCACACTCTGAGCAATCCCGACACTTGACTGCCACTGAAAAGCAAGTCATCCAACTGGGTCTACGCAGTCTCTGCGTCAACCTGAAGTTGCCTTCTACACGTGGTACCTGAATCATCTCCTAATCAAGTCGTCATGCCTGCTGCTAATTGGGAAAATGCTTCTCCGACACTCTAGAACCTTTTTCGGACCTCTAGAACTGAAAACGTCTTCCTTCCTCAGCAAATAAAACTGCCCAATTAAGCCCCCACGCAACTTCCTAGAGAAAATTTGGCCTTTCACTACAATGCACTTCACTAGATCTGGAGAACTTCCTCTGGCCTGACTATCTTTGCCCCTCTCTATCTTTGCTTCCCTACTAAAGCTTGAACTCTTTCAGCATTGTTGACTCTCTAGAAAATCAAACTCTTTGTCGTTCTCAAAAGTGTGTTCTCCATCTATACATTGACTCTCCTTATAATCTTCTGTTGGATCTACAATGACCAAGATTAAAAATTAATTACAGGCCCAGATTAATTTTTTGTCGATCCATGTGAGTTTCTAGATGATTCACACCTTATCTCAATTAATTATGATTAATTAACCCCTTTTTCTAAGTTCAAACTTATGAAATAGTTTAAAATAGGCTAATAATCTAATTGAGACATTTCTAGGTGGAATTTATAGAAACAATTTATGGGTTATGGAGAACTCATGTGTTTTAGTCTCTCCACAAAGTTTCAAGACTAGAACACCTCCAAGGATACAAAAAATAACACTCCCTCTTAGTGAGGAAGGTGTTCTCTCTCTCTAGTTCTGCACATCCTGTCACAACACCCTGTTTCTGTACCACCCTCTATCACGCTGTTGATATCTGGCCACTGCCCACCAACCACTGCACAACTCTGATGTTGCATCTGTGCTGCTGCTGACAATGTTATACTGCTGTCAACTCTGCATCTGCGCCGCAATTCCCTCTCATATGTTGTTGCTGTAACTTCAACCACTGCAACTGAGAAGCATCCTAAATACTGAATCAACTATGTTAAGTATGATCATCTGTCTCTTAAGTCCTGACTGAACCTAGCCTTTGCACTGCCCATCGAGAATTTGCACTGCTATTGAGCCACCGGCTTTGCTTCCAACACTGCATTGCGCTCCTCAGCTCCTCACTGCAAGTAGTCTACAACTATCACTCTGGAATCTAACTGCATCACTAGCATTGATCTATCGTGCTATTGAATATTGTGGGTCCCTGTAGCAAGTTGTTGATCCAAGATGAGGACACCTTAATGGACCCTTCCCATGTCTATGTTTCTCTAGGGATACAGCTCTAAATCACCCCACCTGTCTCTTGGAGGTATAGTTGCAAACATCGCGAAGTTTTCCTCTAGCCTGGAGGACAACTTATTAATCTTCGCAGACGCTGCTGCTTGGTCTTGCTTCTCCTACTTATCCTTCTTCCTGAGAGGACACTAAGTAATATAGTGGCTAAACTTGCCACGACTGAAGCACTTGGCCTTCGACAAATTCTTCTTCTTTTGTAACAACCCCGGTGAAAATTTCATGTAATAAAAGTTAATAAAGGAAAAATAATAACCACAAATTGTGGGACACTTATTCCAAGTTGAATGTTGGAAAAAAAATCATAGTGTGGGTGTTCATTTGGTTTGTTATGGCTAAGGAAATAAGAAAAGGCAATGACTATATAATTTGGAAAGGAAAAGTGGCATTAATTGGCATTTTATTTATGAAAATAATGGAAATTAGGAGAAAAGGAAGGTGAAAGGTCACAACTTGCATGTGAGGAAGAAAATGAAGGAAAGTAATGGGAAATGAAGAAAATAAAGGCCTAACTGATAAAAAAGCTTTTGAGGATTAGTTGGTACCCTTTTTTCAGTGATACCTTTTGTTAGTTCACACTCTATTCTCTCTTTCTCACACTCTTGGAAGCTTAGAGTTTTCTTGGATCATTTCATCATTATATCAAGAAAGGCGAAGGAGGCAAAGAGGAAGCAAAGGTCAAGCAAGGAAGAGCAGGATCAAGCATCTATGACAAGATTCTTTGCAGCTATCGGTTTGCATGTGTGGTTTCCTTGCTATATTTGGCATGCATGGTGTTGCATGTGTGTTCTTGGTTCTTTCTCTCTATCATTGGCATGGGTTTTTTCAGGTGTGACAATGTTTTTGAGCCGAGCGTTGCGATTTATGGATAGCCATGGTGTGATGGGGTTCTCATGCTTTGGTTGAGCTGGATTGTTGGATGGATTCGAAGCTGAGTGAGGTGGATCTCTGAGTAAAAGAGCACATGGCCTAGTAACCCCTAAACCAAACTGTGGGTTGCGGTAAAGCTGAAATTTGTGTTGCCTCGTTGGGCATAAGAATCCTTGACCGGTGAATGGCGTGATATATGGTAAAGCCTAGAGGTTGGTTCTCTCCATCAAGCCTAGTAATCCTAGGATAGGATATATGGTAAAGCCTAGAGAGTGGAGTCTTGGTTAGGGCCTCACGATCCGATGTGGATTGTGGTAAAGCCTAGAGACTAGGAGACAGGAAAATTCCTCATGGTGTAGGTGGAGAAATATGGTGGCATCCATGCTTGTTTTGGCCTAGTGATCTGGTGGAGATAATGATAAATCTAGTTATTACATGTTTATTGTTTTGGCCTAGTGATCCGATGTGGATTGCGGGAAATCCTGGTTTCTATTGATGAGGGTGAGGTGGTTTAGCCTCAAGATGCCTTGGTTGGTTCTTTTGGTTTGATTTCCACATTCATGCTTCGAATATGGCATGAGGGCAATTGGCTGAAGAGAGATTTGACTCAGCCAATCTATGGTTGGGTGGAACGTGGTAGTCCCATATTGGGTTGGCTTTTGCATTCATTAATAAGAGGTTCTTTCCTTGATATATTATGTGTACATGTACTAGTTTATATGTGGATTCTATGGTTAATGTATCTTGACATTTATGTTCTTATTATGATGATTATAAGCATGTATTATGACAGTAATGATGTATGGATCTCCTCATGTTTTGATTTGTAAACGAATGAACAATGTATCTATGACCTAATTGATGATAATGCAGCTAATGATACAAGGGAACAATGCTTCTTAGCGATTCTCAGATAATTATGAGACCCATATGCTCAGATATGTTATTTAAACCTGTAGATTATATATTTGTGACATGTTTGATGAAATGCATGTCATGGCTTATAGGGGTCCAGTCTAGTCCTTGTTGATGTTTTTGTAAATGTATCTTTGTTCCACTGTGAAATTTCATTTCTGAACCTGTCATTGAGTTTTGGGTAGTGACCTGGGCTCTGGGCCTAAAAAAGTGTCACAAATACTGGAGTCGCAGGCACAATGATTAAGGATAAAAGTACCGAGATGCACCCATGCCTTGTTGTGGGAGCGAGTGGAGCCTCCTAGATGCACCTTTTTCCATATCAAGGGAGCGTCCAAGGGTTTAATGGTCTAAAAACTCAATGGGGCCCAAGGACTGGTCATGGGGATGACTGGGAAGGATTTTGGGAGTCCTGTAGAAAGCATAGAATGTCTGTGATGTGGGTTTCCATGAATTCCACTTCCTTAAGGTCACCTAGGAGGTTGAATCTTATTATAGAGGCCTCTCATCGCATATTTACCTCGATTGGATGGTTACTAGGGTAGATGTGGAATGAGGGTGTGACAGAGTGGTATATGAGCATGGTTCACCCCTTGAACTAGATGGGCAGTGTGTTGGTCAATCATTCATGTCGGTTGCACATGTGTTACTCATCCTTGTGGTCTATATGCTTGTTGCATATGTATGGTGATAATCATGATTGTAATGATGTTCCCATGTGAAAGTGAGGGTGTTGTCGTGGAATGTGTTGTCATGAGTGTATGATGGGTTACTTGTTGTTTATGCTTATGTATTGTCAGTGTACATTGGTATGGTTATTGTTGTCATGAATGAGGTCATGGTGTGTGGTTGATATGGTCATGCATTGATGACTAAAATCTACCTAGAATGATGTTTGTGTGTTGATACACCTATTTGTTATATGTCTATGTGCTATTATGATTATGTTTGTATATGTATTACACTGCTTTGGTTGATCTTGCAGATGAGATATCCTCCCCGAATTATGCTAAGGCATGTTGATTTATTGTGATTTGGTTTAGCTGACATAGTATGTCTTGCAGGAAAGAGATTAAAATTACTAGCAATATGGTAGACTACAAATATTCTCCCTATGAATCAGATGAGCAACGTGGTGTTGGGCACTCTTCTAATTTAGCAGACACATTGAGAAGATTGAAGGAAGAAATAAGGAGTTGTAAGGTGGACAATGACAAAATCATGCAGGCACAAGAGAAACAAGCTGAGGTTAATGAAATACTTCTTCAGAGTTTGTAAGAATTGTTGCGACAAGGACCACTTCGGATCAACCATGGGCAGTGGGACAAAACTAATGGGGCATATGGTAGTAGGTCTCATTGTGGTAACATGTTTGATAGAGATGACACAATAAGAGATGGCAGGCTATTGGATACTCTGGATAGGAGAGGTGATGGACACAGGTACTACTCTAGTTCTGGTTCTGATAGGAATTATGATCATCATCGTTATCATCCTTACAGGAGGAGTGATAGGGGATACTTTCCAGATGAATTTAAGAAAGCAAAGCCACCTACTTTTGATGGAGATTTGAAGAATTTGGAAGATGCAGAGGCTTGGATACTTGGGATGAAGAAGTTCTTTGAGTTGAATAATTACACAGATAATATGAAGGACAAAGTAGCTATTTTCAGCCTGAGAGGTAAAGCAGATATTTGGTGGGAAGATGTGAAGCGGATAAGAGACAGCGGGATAAAGGAATTGAGTTTGCATGAGTTCAAGAGGCTTTTCAAGAAGAAGTACTTATCAGAAAGGTACTACGACAGTAAGGCCAAAGAATTCTATGAGCTAAATATGTAATTAATGACAAATGAAGAGTACACAACTAAGTTCCTAGAGCTATTGAGGTATGTACCGTATCTTAAAGATGAGAAGGCTAAAGTTCAACAAATTTTCAGTGATTTTCCATTAGCATTTAAAAATCGGATTGAGTACGATGAGCCTCGGTCACTTTAGGAAGTTATTGGAAAATTGAAGCATTGTAATGAGCAGTAGAAGCATAAGAATGAATCCTAGAAGGGATGGAAAGGGAAAGATAAAGGTAAAGATAAATGGAAGTTGAAAAGAACAAGGTCTCATAATACAAAAGAGAAAGAAAATGTGACACCACAAAAGAAGTTCAATGCAGCTAGTCATGGACATGGATCACAACAGAAACATAGAGGTGATGGTACTAGATGGTTGGAGTGTTGGACATGTGGTAAGGAACACCTTAAGAGAGATTTTCCATAGAATCAAGGTGGTAGGCCTCAGATCTATAGTGCACATGAGGCACAGATTGTTGGGGATGTTGGGCAAAGCATTCCTCGTGTCTATGTAGCATTGGACAACAGACAGGAACACCATCAAGCATCTATCATTGAGATGGACAATAATATTTTTGATCAAGTTGTTTCTATTTTGATTAATCATGGATCTAATTATAGTTATGTTAGTCCTTACTTAGTGGATAAGTGTGGTTTGAAAAAAGAAGTGCATGCAAAATCTTGGTTAATGCAGTTGGCTACATGTACAAAGAAAAGAGTCATCATTGGGTAGGAGCTTGTGTATTTGAGTTGAACCAAGAGTCTTACAGGGAAAGAAGAAATCCACATCAGTTAGGATGGTGACATATATTGCGGCCAAGCGTAGTCGCAGGAAAGGGTGTGCGTTATTTGAAGTACATATCTCTAGTGACAAAGGTAAAGAAGTTGTGGATGCAGATGTTTTGAGAAGGTACTTAGTTCTATAGCAGTTTCATGATGTACTTCCTGCGAATATTAAGGAGTTTCCACCTCACAGGGAAGTAGAATTTTATATTGAATTAGTGTTGAGGGCAGCTCCAACATAAAAATCACCTTACAGGATGGGCACACCTGAGTTGGTAGAGTTAAAGTTGTAGCTTAAAGATATACTTGAAAAAGGATATTAGGCCAAGTGTATTGACATGGGGTGCACCAATATTGTTTGTGAAGAAGAAGGATGGTACTCTCAAGCTATGCATTGACTATAGGAAGTTGAACAAAGTGACCATCAAGAACAGGTATCTGTTGCCGAGGATTGATGACTTGTTTGATCAGCTGAAGGGAGTAGCAGTGTTCTCGAAGATTGATATAAGATCTAGATATCATCAGGTATGCGTTAAAGAGGAGGACATTTACAAGACAACTTTCGGGACAAGGTATGGGCATTATGAGTTTGTTGTAGTTCCATTCGGTTTGACTAGTGCTCTAGCTAACTTTATGTGTTTGATGAATAGTGTGTTGTGTCCCTATTGGACAAGTTTTTTATTGTGTTCATTGATGACATATTAGTATACTCTAAAAATGAAGAAGAGCATGTTGAGCATTTAGCAGTAGTGTTGATATTGTTAAGAGAGAATAATTTGTATGCTAAGCTCATCAAGTGCGGATTCTTTCAGACTGAGGTACATTATTTGGCACATGTTATCTCCAAGGAGGGAATAGCAATGGATCTAGAAAGGTAAGAGCTATCATGGAGTGGGAAGCTCCTAGAAATGTAGATGAGGTGAGATATTTCATGGGATTGACAGGTTATTATTGGAGGTTCATCAAGAACTTCTCACATATTTCTTATCCTATTACATCATTACAAAGGAAAGGTAATAAGTTTGAATGGACAGAGGAGTGTGAGGCCAATTTTGAGCAGCTTAAGCAATTCTTGACACATGCTCCAGTGTTAAAGATCGCAGATCTTGACAAATGTTTGCAAGAGAGGAATTGGTGGAGTCCTAAATATGTGGTTAGGTTTCATGGGGTTCTGTGGTCCTTATGAATAAATCAAAAGAAGAGCAAATCGCTCAAATGAAGGATCAAATAGAGAAATTCAAAGGATATCCCAAGGTAGAATAATTTAGAACTGAAGCCCTGGAGATGACCAAGGTTCTATCGCGGCAGTTGGACCTTCTGTGTCATAATATCTCATTGGTCGTTCCTTTATGTGATATCACAGCAGCTATGATCGATAAGTCAGTAGATGCAAGGCTTGAGTTAGAGAAGGCAGATGAGAGCTTAAATAAGTTTCTATCTTGGCAAGATTCAAATGAAGGAAAAGCTGCCAACCTGCCAAAGATACAGGAGTCACATAAAGAAATTCTATTTTCCGAATGGGAATCTCAGTTAATGAAAGCTAAGAGAGCTACATCCAGATGCAGATCAATAACAAATAATTTGATTGAATTAATCAACAATAGTCTATATTTATGTAATCTAATAACATAATTCTCTCCAGGCAAACTCCCATAGGTGAAATCATTAGAACAACAGTGGAAACAGGAGCTGATGCATAGAGAAAAACTGATCGGAGGCATTCACAGCTTAACATGGGAAACATTTTGGTTTTTCCTTGTAAAACCACATAGTCAGCAAATGGCGATGAAGTGTCTCACAGATGCGATCAACCACATGATCCCCGAACTTGCCGATGCCACATTTACAACTCAGTTACACTCTCGTATGAGTCAGCCACTAGAGGTCCAACCAATGCTTGCCATTTGTCAACTCCGATCAAAAGAAGATAAGCCAATTCAATGAATCCTTTCAACTGACTGCAGCACTGCTATTTCAAGATGAATTCCATATTTTTATGTTTTGGTTATACCAGCGCATAACATATTTCTTTCATAGTTTGTTATTTTTGTAGTATTTATAGACCCTTTCATGTTTTTAGAAAGGGTCCTCAATTTTGTATTAAGACTTAAGTCAGGAGTTGCACTACTGTGCTTCCGATATATTTATTTTTATAGAAGACTGGACCTGAATTCTGAATTTTGACAAAGAAGGCTTTTATGAGATATGCACTTTTGCTTCCTATGAAAGTATTCTCAAATTAGAAGATAGAATTTGAATGTGATTCACATCGGAGGAGATCCAAATGCATATGGTACTACTATCTATGTTTTTGCTTTATGTTTCTATGTGAATTAACATTTATCAGCTTTGCTATTATTGATATATATATATGTGTGTGTGTGTGTGTGTCTACAACAATTCTTTAACTTGTCACTTTTGAATGTTTCTGAGTTGTTATCTTTTAAACATATATATGTCAGTGATATATTACAATAAGTGCGATAATGGTTTAATTATTACTTTGTTCAATTAATTGAACAAATTAATTATCATATGAATGCATATTTTTATTTATGAGTAAGTCATCTTCATGTTTACTTGTCAATAAAAAATAATCAGGAATCACATTGTTAGAAGAATTACCGGGATAGATTAGTTATCTTTGTATATTTTTGCACTTTAGAATAAAGAACTTATCACTCTCGTTATACGTTACCAACTAATCATCCATTAACTCATATATCACTGGGAAATTGGTCCCATTACATCTAGTCGGAGCCACCACACCAAACGAAAAAGGAGCTGCTTTAAGGTCCGGACCAGATGGTTTTCCCCGATGTTGATGTAGAGGAATCAACATTTTTGGTGCTAGAAGGAGGGCATGAACTGTGAATGGCGAGCAAATCCAAATATATAGTCCATTCTGAGAGTAAATCTCCCTCCACATCACCTCCGACTTCTCCCTCGCATTCACAATCTCCAATTTCTAAGCGAGAAGTTGAGAAAACAACAACCATTGTTGAACCCCAAAACATCTCAGATAAATCCACTCTTGAACCTCATGAAGTTCAGTCTTTAATTCATAAACTTCAAGGATTTTCAATATCACCACAGAAATCTGAGTTATCTCAAGGCAGTGTGACTTCACAATACATTCCTTCCCATCCTCTTACCAGATTACAGAGTGAAAATCTTGGTATAGAACCCACATAATTCCCTCTACCTAAAAGAAAAAGAGCAAGGAAGACACCTGAAGAGTCTAGTAGTGAGACTCTTTCATCATCATCATCCATTTCATCTTCTCCATTGCAAAGTCAACCATCCACTCCTCCACTCCAAATTGTTGTTCAACAGGGTACTGGAACTTCAACATCTTCTTCCCAACCACTAGGAACTTCATCTGCGCTTTCCTTTGTTAGTAGTTCAACAATGGCTCAAAGACCATGGAACAATCCAAGGGTAGTCACAATGCCTGCACCCTTGAGTCAATTGCCGGCTCATCTCGAAAAATGGCTGCAAAAGTTTAACCCAGAAACAGGCATGCTGGCAGAAGAACACATAAATTTATGTTGTCAGTAAATTTAAAAGGAGTAACTGAAGAAGATGTGGTTGTTAATCTTTTTCCATATGCTTTCCAAGGAGAAACTGGGTCTTGGTATTTCTCATTACCATTAGGATCCATTACTAGTTGGAACATTTTTCAAGATCAATTCTTGACTAAATTCGGAGATGATAGGTCAACACGACATTAATCAACGATCTCTCAAATCTCAAAACTGAACCAAGAGAACCAATGCAACTCACGATTTAATAAGCTTCTAAATAAGATTCCTACTGCATCTAAAACTAATGAAGAGGATAGAAGTGAATGGTACATATCAGCCTTACCTTCAAACATCGCAATCTTTGTTGACAGCGCTGCAAAGCCCACTTTAGCAGAGAATATGAAGGAAGCAATCGCTGTTGAAAAACGTATCATTGCCTTAGAAAAGAAAACTGCCCTTGAAGAGCGAAAGTCCAAAAAGGTTACTTTTAAGGATGATTCAAAGAAGAAAATGGCTAAAGATCCATATGATATGGAAGGTCTACAAAAGGTTTTAAAGACTATGTCAAATGAGATGGTAGAAATTAAAAAACAAGTAGCCGAGACCTCCACTAAGAAGCCATTTAGAAACTTCAAAAGACCTGAATCAAAACCACCTAATGCTATATCTAATGCAAAATTAGATACAGAGAATGATGAAGAGGAAGATACAATCTTATCATTTGAGGAAACTGAGGAAGAAGAGGTTGTAGAATGTCATGGTATGTGGGATTTCATCTTGCCCAAGTTAGATACCGAAAATGAACAAGAAGCTTTCCCAATAAGTACCACGAGTAAAGGAGTTGCAGAGCCTATTCAACTAACTCAAAAGAAGAAAAATATGGGTCCTACTACCAAAGATAAGGTCCCCACAAAGAAATCTACAGCAGCGCCTACTCAAAATCAGCCATCATCTTCCAATCCACCTTCATCATCTAAGACATTAGTAGTTGCTGACTCTATGGATTATAACATCATTGAAGATATGAAGAAGACTAGAGCAAATATCTCTATATTTGAGCTTAGCAAGCTCAAACATCAACAAAAATTTCTACTCAAAGAATTAAATGTAGTACCTTCTTCT
Source organism: Pinus tabuliformis (assembly GCA_031772625.1). Lineage (NCBI taxonomy): Eukaryota > Viridiplantae > Streptophyta > Pinopsida > Pinales > Pinaceae > Pinus > Pinus tabuliformis. The sequence continues at coordinate 119,293,544 of CM062810.1, read as the reverse complement.
CCTCTTCCAAATGTTGTATTGTCCAAGGCAGCTAATGGAACAGGTAAGCCACCATCCAATAGAGTAGAAGCTACTGATGTTGTGTTGATTGGAGATAGATCTAATTCTCATACCCCTCCTTTTCTCTTGACCTATGAAATCTACAATAGAAACTTGCATAATTTCTTGATAGATTCAGGGGCTTCATCGAATATAATGCCAGCTTCAGTCTGTTCAAAATTGAATATTGAGCCTCAAAAATCTGCAGTACATATTGTTCAGTTGGATAGAACTAAGGTCCAAGTATTAGGAGAAATTAATTTAGTTACCATTAGGTTATCATCTGATCCAAGAGTAGTTCAAAGAATTGATATATTGATTGCTGACATTCCTGAGTTCTATGGTTTAATTCTAAGCAGGGATTGGTCTGAAAAACTTCATGGTTACATTTCTACCGATTGGTCTCATATGTGGCTTCCCTATAAAGGGAAGCCAAATCAGATCAAGATCGATCGGGAGAAGCATATGACTCATACTGTAACAGAATTTGAGCAAGAAAACCAACCCATAGCATTCAATAATAACATTCTTGGCAACTACTCATCTGAATCATTCTTTGGTAATTTTAATGCTCAATCATCACCTTTCTTAGTTAATAGTTTCACATCTCAAATAGAAAAATTTTCTCATACAGATACATCAAGGTGTGTTAATATTGCTGAGGAAATTGTAAATAAAACTGTAGATAAACCTATATTTTGGTCTTTATATTTTGATGGGTCAAAATCCAATGACGGTGTAGGAGCAGGATGTATTTTAGTTAGTCCTGAAGGAGAAAAAACTATGTTATCCTGTAGACTAGAATTTGAGTGTACAAATAATGCTGCTGAATATGAGGTGTTGATTCAAGGACTTTATAAAGCAATAGGCCTGAAAGTGCAATATCTTAAAGTATTCGGTGACTCTGAAATTGTTATTAAGCAAGTAAGGAATACTATACATTGCCTTTCTGGTCATCTTAAACATTATCAATCCTTGGTTCAAGACCTTATATCTCATTTTCTAGCATTTAATATTTCTCCCATTCCTAGATCTCAGAATGCAGCAGCTGATTTACTAGCCAATGTTGCTTCTAAGCTCCTTCCATCCGAGGATTACAACCCTGATAGATTTTCAGTAGAATTAATTTTTAGACCATCGGTTCCAGACAATGTCACTAACTGGTGGGTATTCAATCATGACGACGACATTTTGAATTTCTTAACTTCTGATAAATCCTATAATGACCAGATTATTGATGAGAGTGAACATGATCTTCAAATGAAGCAGAGACTTGAGGAAAATTATATACCTAAATTAGTAGTCAAGCTTGAAGATCTATATGACATCAAGGATAGGTTTAAACAAGTTACTAATTCAAAACTTCATAGTTCTACTTTGAGATTCAAATTAATAAATCTTGACACTTAGGCCAAACCACATAATATTAATTTGGGATTAGGACTTTCTTTAGAAGAAAGACTTGCTTTTATAGGACTTTTGAATAAATATAAAGATGTTTTCGCTTGGAATTATGATGACTTAAAAACATGTGATACTTCTATCATACAACATGCAATTCCAGTGATATCTGAAGAGAAACCAGTTCAGCAAAAATTGAGGAAAATTCATCTGAACTTAGAAAGTCAGATTAAAGCAGAGTTAAACAAACTCTTGAAGGCTAAGATAATTTTTCCTGTTAGACATTCAAAGTGGGTTTCTAACTTAGTCCCTGTTAGGAAGAAGAATGGTGACATTATAATTTGCATTGATTTTAGGAATCTTAATAAAGATACTCAAAAGGATAACTTCCCACTACCAACAATGGAACAAACTCTTCATTCAGTAGCGGGTTTTGAATTAATGTCTTTCTTAGATGGTTTTTCTGGATATAACCAAATATTGGTGCATCCAGATGACAGACTCAAGACTACGTTCAGAACTAAGTGGGGAACATATGCCTACCAAAAAATGCCTTTCGGTTTGATTAATGTTGGGGCTACATTCCAGAGAGCAATGGATATAGCATTCAAAGGTTTAATTAATAAATCAGTTGTTGTCTATCTGGATGACATTACTGTTTTCTCCAAGAAAAGAGCAAATTATTTACATGATTTGAAACAAATCTTTGAACGCTATAAAAGGTATGGGATTTCATTGAATCCCAAGAAATCATTTTTCGCTCTTGACCAAGGTAAACTCTTAGGGTTTATCGTCTCAAAAGATGGTATTTACATCGATCCAGGCAGGATCAAGGAGATTTCTGATATTCCAATTCCACATAATAAAAAATCGATGCAATCATTTTTAGGTCAAATAAATTTCGTAAAAAGGTTTGTTCCAGATTTTTCACAGATTGTTTTACCATTATAGACCATGATCAAGAAAAATTCAGTGTTCAAATGGGGGCATAAAGAAAAGGAAGCTTTTGTTTCAATCAAGAAGGAAATGATAAATTCTCCTACATTAAACACTCCCAATTTTTCCAATCATTTCATTTTATACACTTTGGCATCCGATACTTCCTATGCAGCTATGTTGACACAAATCAATGAGAAAAACATGGAAGCACCCATATCGTTTTTCAGTTCAAATATTCAAGGTGCTGAGCTTAATTACTCCGAAGTAGAAAAGCAAGCCTTCACTGTGTTCAAATCCATTAAACACTTTAGGCCCTTCCTCTTAAAGACTCATACAAAAGTAATAGTCCCATTTTCAGCAGTGAGACAATTACTAGTCCAAAGGGAGTTAGGAGAAAAAAGGGCAAACTGGGTTACAACATTACAAGAATATGATTTGGACATTAAACCAGCAAAAATTGTCAAAGGTCAAGGTTTTTGCAGGTTGTTAGCAGGAGCTTCTAACATTCAGGAACATGAAGGTTCAAATAATATTGAAGAGATCAATGAGATAAGTACCATCAATCCTGAATCTCAATATGCAGATTTGATATTTTATTTGAAAAATGGATATGCTCCTTCTAATATTTCCTATAAAAATAAACGTGCCATAATACTAAAAGCTAAAAACTTCAAGATTATTGATGATGTGTTGTTTAAAAGGAATTATGTTTCGATTTTTTTAAGATGCCTTGAAAAAACTGAGGCACAAAAGGTCTTGCAGGAACTACATGAAACTAAGTGGAGTGGTCTCTGTTAGAAAAATATTACATATGACAGAGAAAAGCAAGACATATAATATGCAGAAAAACGCAAACACATAAAACCAGAGAAACACAGATATACGTGGTTCACCCAGTTTGGGCTATGTCAACCTCGAACAACCAGTCCTTCCTTTCTATTATCCAACAAAATGAAGAGACACAACCTACAGTAGATCCGCTGTAATATCCTCTGTTTTTCTCACAGTCTCACCTCTCTTTTTATCGCTCTGAGAATGCACACTTATTCAATAGCCTCATACAAAGAGAGGGGTTTCCTTCTAGGGCAAAAAACCCTAAATTAAACATAAATTCTACCATCAGATCATTCGCCTAATGAACGGCCCAGATTGACTAGAAATTACTATACCTTTACAAGGCAATTTTACATTTGTTTTTAGCTTCGGGGGCGCTGCCCCTGAAACCCCCGTCAGGGGACCACTGGTCCTCGGACCCCCCAGCTGAGGGGGATGCCCCCCCGGAACCCCCACGGGGAGGACAAGTCCCCCCCGCACACCCCTCCCGCATGGAGGGGTGTACAATCTTCATGGGGTATACATCCGGCTGAAACAAAGACCTATAAATTAGGATGATAATCATGCTCCACACCCAACAGTCTCAGGGCCTATGAATCCATTGACCAATAATGGTGGGATACATGGTAAATATTGGTTGTGAATACCCTCATTGGGCATAGGAATCCCTTGACCAGTAATGGTGGGATACATGGTAAAGCCTAGAGGTGTATACCCTCGTTGGTCCTAGGAATCCCTTGGCTAGTAATGGCGGGATACATGGTAAAGCCTAGAGGGTGGATATGGACAAATTCCTCACAGTTTAGGTGGAGAGATCCAGAGGCATCCATGCTTGTTTAGGGCCTACTGATCCCTTGACTGGTACATGGCAGGATTGTGATAAATCCTGTAATGCATGTTTATTATTTAGGCCTAGGAATACCTAGGCGGGATACACGGTAAAACATGAGGAAGCCTTGATTGGTTCTATTGTGAGTCCCACATTCATGCTTGTATGATTGGTTGAAAGAAATATTTGGTTAAGCCAATATATGGCAGGGTGTACATGGAAGTCCCTGGCTTGGTTGCATTTTGCATATGTTGTAAGATCTCTTTTCCTCTTGTGTATTATGTGTAAATATGCTTGTTATTATGTGATGATAATGGTTGTTGTATCATTGTTATTATGCTGGTTATATGATGTTTATAAGCATGGTTTATGACAGACTTGAGTTATGGCTCTCATCATGTGTTGATTAGTAAATGAATGAATAATGAATGTATGGCCTAAGAGATGATAATGCAAATATTATGAGAGGGAATCATACCTTCTTAACAAATCTCAGATAAGTATGGAGTCCCTATGCTCATATGTGTTTATATGGCATGTAGATTACATGTTTATGATGTGTTTGACAGAATGTATGTCATGGATAGGCCTTGTCAGGTCAGGTCCTTGTTCAAGTTTTGCATTAGATGCCTTGTCATCTTGTTATTTATCATTTCTGGAAGTTTCATGAAGTTCTGGGTAGAGGCCTGAGTCCTAGCCTTGAAAAAGTGGCTCAGAATTCGGGGTCGCTAGCACAGAACTGCCTAAAAACGGCCACAATCACATGGAGGCCTTGTTGTGGGAGCGACTGGAGGGTCTCACTCGCATGAAGGAATTGTCATGGGAGCAATTGGGGTCTAGTTCAATCAAGAAGTAAGTTCTCTCAGGGGTTGGACACCTGGAAGAGTTGATTGGCTCATGAAGGTTCTATAGCTCATGAGGGAGGTCTTTAAAGTGTTGGTCTATCAGTTCCACTTCCTTAAGGTGATCTAGGAGGTCGAATCATATCATAGTAACTCTTCGTCGCATGTTTACCCCGATGGACTGGTTAGCTTGGGTAAATGTGGGAGGAGGGTGTTACAAAACCCCTCCTAATTTGCAGCTAAAGAGCTCAAATATATATTTTATTGGAGTCTTCAAGAGAGATTAGCTTTGAAAGCAATAAGGATGAAAAGTTAATTTAATCTCGGGATGAAAAACTCACATTCGCGATGGAAGGTTGAGTGAAACCAAATTTGGTGAATGGGTAGTTGGATGGCTTGATCCTGCAACAATTCCTACCATAGGACCGGAAACCAAACACATAGGAACTTAGGATGAAAATTATGTAATTCGAGGAAAAGCTATTTGTAGCCAAACCAAACCACTCAACTTCAAGTATTCTTATGAGACATCATTAGTTTTGAAGTTCAAAATTTTGACGAATCTGCAAATAAAGTCGAGAGGCTATTGAATCTTCAGTATTTGATAATGTCGGGTGTGAATATACTCCAATTGTGTAACGAATGTCATAATTAATGGGCCGAATTTTGTAAATAATGATCCTTTTAGCGATTTTGACCATATCAAACCAAGTAACTAACTAAGGAACACTAAGCAAAATTGATTATGTCTATTGTGAAGGCTATAAAAAATATTGATTATGTTAGAGAAAATGTTACTCAACTATTTCTTTATCCTAATGATTCGATTTCTTGGTTATGCTCTTTTTCTAGGGTGGGTCTTCCTTATGATATTTGAGTTATTTGAAATAGGGACACATGATAAGGGGATTATGTGTTGAGCCCTCAACACCTTGTCTATCTCTTTCTCTTCTTCCATTTTCTTTTCATGTCTTTCTTCCTTAAGTATCTTCTTCATGGCTTACCTTGCTTTGTCTATTTTCACGACTTACATTGCTTTGTATCTTGAAGTAGGAACACATGCCAAGGGGATTATGTGTTAAGTCCCCAATACCTGGTTCTTCTCTTCATTTTTTGTTTGTTTCATATCTTCCTTCCTTGAGCATTATTTTCATGACTTGCCTTGTTTTATTTGTTTTCATGATTTCCCTTACTTTGTATATTGAAGCAGGAATGCATGCCAAGAGGATTATGTGTTAACCCCCCAACGAGTTATTTTTTTCTTCCTATTTCTTTGTTTTGTTTTCATGTCTTCCTTCTTTGAGTCGAACCCCTATGCTTTCTATTGATATTTTTGTGGGGACAATTTCTCATAATTGGGTCTTAAAGATCTTCTTGATCTAGTTGGCATACCATTTGTTTCTAACAAGGGTTTAGATCAATTTGATTGTAAATTCTTAATTGGATTATCCTCCATTTTTTCCTACTTCTTCCACATTATGAGTTTCCCCTTCTTTAGCTTATTCTTTTGTTTAGGGAGAGAGAAATATTTATGTTATGGAATTTCTTCTTCATCTTATCTTAGTACAATTTTTTTTTTCATAAAACCCTTCTTATATAGAGTTCATTCCCACCCCATTTTATTTATTTTTGTTTTAAATAATTTTGTTTTTTCATCCAATTTTCTTTTCTTTTACTAAATAATATTATTTTTTAATACCATTATTAATTCCAAAAAAAAATATTTTTTCAATCCTAATTATATTTAAATTTAATAATTAAAAATAAACTTTTAGATTCACTTAACACATATCATAGCACATGAGACATGTCTAATTTATCTTTTGCCTAGTCAATATATTTTCATAAGTAATTTCCAGTTATATCTATGGTTATAAGGAAAAAATAATTTGTACCCGTATCAAGATTGGTTTGAGACTTCCCAAAATTAAAAGGAAGGAAGAGTAACCTTGTCCATATCAACAATCGTTTGAGACTAAAGAAAATTAAGGTTAGAAAGGATAATCTCATCCATGTCAAGATTCTGGGATTGATCTCCTCTTTGTGTGCCAAAAATTGAAAAATTACGATAAAGAGTCATTAACACAGGGGAAATTAAAATAATATGGTAAATTTATTTTAAATTTTTATAAAATGAATTTATGATTTATTTTAATTTAATTTTAATTATTTTGGAATATAATTATATAATTATAAATTAATAAATTTATTAAAGTTATATAATTCTAAAATAATAAATGATTATATTATTTATTTATTTTCGATAAAGGTAGGTAATGATTTGTATTAATAGATTTCAAAAATAAAACTACGGGGCATAGAGTAGATGGTAACATGGTGTTCTGTTAAGGCACTCTGTAGTGTAATGGTCATTGATTTGAAACTCTGTAGGCAAAATCCAACGATGCTAAGGGCTGGTGTAGCCTAAGTCAAGTGCGATCCCCAGGTGATTTTGATGGCTTAGATTCCCCTGAGTCATGGCTACTCAAGCCACAGGTTAGGCATGCCAATGATCTCGGGACTCACATTACCTAGCAAATAAACAAAACAAAAAAATAGACACAAAGTTTTATCATCTGACCACTGACCTATCACTATGAAAACTAGACCAGTAGCATAGAAGAGTTGCTTTTGGCCATACTAATGGAACAAAAGACATCTTGCCTTAAAAAAAATACCATAGATTCTGATTGATTATATGAATTTGTTGTATTACTATGTCCTATCTATCGTATGTTGGGTCCCTATAATACTAGTGATTACCCCATTACTATTGTAGTTGTATCCCTTATTAATATTGTTGTGCCCCTATTGTCCCCATATTGTGATCATTGTGCCCCATAGAATCCCTCTATTATTATTTTTGTGGCTTTATATTATTATTGTTAGGTCAGCTGGGTTATATTGTACTCCTTAGACTCCTATATATAGAAAGGAGGTTTTGACATTTGAATCAACGAAGAATTGTTCATTTATGTAATGTAAAGGAGGTTGCCCCTCGAAGAGGCTGAATTTTAAGGCGTTGATCTATCTTTTCTATCTTTTTGTGAGCTGGTTTCATAACATTTGGTTTCAGAGCTTTGGATTCTAGGGTTTCGCTGCTCCAAATAGGTCATCGTGGTATTTTCGCTATAAATTTTTTTTCTGCGACATTTCAGAAGCGAAAAAAAAACCCATTTGAGATGAAATCGCATTGAACCTCAGGTTCAAATTTCAGAGCGTTTCACGCTATATTTACGGAGATATGATCTGAGGAAGTTGGTCTTTTTGCAGACTCCTGAATTACATTCCAAACAGGTGACCCAGGGAAAATCATCATAACTTTCTCTTTGAGCATCGGATTGAAATTTCGTAAGAGGACACGTGGCACGTTGTACAAGTTCGCTCTACTGAACTAGTCTATAATCAGGTCACTGTGGGAGATTTGGCATAACTCTTCCTTGGAGAATCCAATTTGGATCAGATTGGTGGCATTGGAAAGAGGACACAGAGGGCTACTGCAGGTCGCAATTTCAAAATTGGATGATCTAAAATTACAGAGATACATCAGAGGCAATATCGAGCTCCTACAAAGTGAAAAAAAGGTGTGTAGTTTTTTTTTAATTCTTGCTTAAGCTTGGTTTGAAAAATTATTTTGAAGGAATTCAAAGGGCATAGTAGAGAATTATTATCGGTAACTGATGCCCCGAGGAAAGAAAATGCAAACACCTAGTAAGCAACCTGAAAGCTCTAGCATGACTCATGAAGAAGAGGAAGAAATGCTACATGATATATCAAAATTACAAGACCAAGTGCAACAAATGTCACTCTCACAAAAGCTAACAGAAGCTAAGATAAATGGCGTGGAATCTAAGATAAAGGGCATGGAAGCTAAGATGGACGATTTGAAGACAGACATGGAAGATTTGAAGATAGATTTGACAAATTTTCTACAAGAAATACTTACTAATGGTGAAAAGGTAGTAAAGGAAACTCGTGATGCGAACAAAAGGAACGTTAATCATGATTTCATAGACTCTAATGTGGGATCGAAGACCCACCATATTCCAAAAATCGATATGAGGAAGTTTGATGGCAAGGATCCCGCAACATGGATATTACAGATGGAGCAATTTTTCGATCTCAATAATGTGCAAAACACACAAAAGGTATGTATTGCAACTTTATATTTGGAACCAAATCAGTTTGTATGGTATCAATGGCTTTGCTTTCATAAACAAATTATCACTTGGGCAATTTTTATGGAAGAATTGACAGCACATTATGAGGATACAAAAAGCAACACTTTTTTTAGCCAATTGATAAGTCTCAAACAAAAGGGTTCAATAATGAAGCAAGGAGTTCCAAAAATTGAACATAAGGGTAAAAAATATTCCAGAGGAGCATAGGATTGATGTGTTCATAGGGACTTAAAAGGATAATATCCAACATGATGTTCGCCTTTAGGAACCTGATTCATTAGAGAAGGCATTCAGGTTAGCAAGAAAAATGGAAAGCAAAATTATGGCAATCAAGAAGCATACCACTCACAACTATAAAGATGGAAGTGTTGTTGCCCCTAGTCTTCCACAACCTATAAGGTTGACACCACAACAATTGGAAGAAAAAAGAGCAAAAGTGTTACACTAAAATTTGTCACCATGACTATCTACAGTTAGTATGGCTCCATCAACCGTCATACTATCCTCCTTGGCAAGTCTCATACCTCTGATCCTCATGTCAAACTCCAAGAAAGAGAGAAAGTCCTTAAAAAGTCAATTAACTCTGGTTACGCAATTTCTCTTAGCCTTACCTGCGTGTACGCACCTCAAGTTCACAATACCTGCGTACTTGTACGCTCTGTCTGTAAAAGGGTGGGTGCGTACTCCTGTAAAGGTCAAAAGGCGCAAGTTTTACTCCAAAAAAGTTACTTGTGGTCGATTCTAGAGCATTCTAGAAGATGGTTCGACGTGTATTGAGCGCCTCCAGATGGTTCATGTATCCCAAAGAAAGAGGAACTTATCCCATCAAGAGGAGAGCTATCCCATTGAAAGAGGGGCTTATCCCATTGATGGTGGACCTGATTAACTTCCTCCAAAGCACTATAAATACAGGCATTGGGCCAGAGGGAGGGGAGGTTGAAAGCTGAACATTCCTGAGGGTAGATGCTGCTGAAATTAGGACTCCCTTATAGAGCTTGAGAGGTGAGATTCCCATCCTTTCTTAGCTTCATTTGGAAGTGGGTGAGCTGATCAAAGTAAACGAGAACTCTTGCTGGACCCTGGGAGGGACCTGCACAACACCAAGGCACTGGTTGTAATGGTTTCTTTTGTTTCCACTTAATACAATTAAGCTCATTTTTCTCAACAAGTTGGTATACATAATTTGTTTCATATACTCCTTGGTCTTTATGATGAATATGTTTTATTTTATGAGTTATTCAGGTGCCATGTAATCGTTTGCTTATTAGTGAATGCAGGTTTCGAAGAGAAGGAGGAGCTCATCCGGATCAGAGAGGCTGGACTGTTACAAACAGCGTGGGACTAAAGGTATGTTTTGAACACCTGATTACTTGTATTCTAAATGCATATTTAGGGAAAGATAGTGTTTAATTGTCTTGTTTGTCACTAGAAAGCCTTAGCTTCTAGGGAGGTCGGTTTTGTCCGCAAAATTGACTCTTTCCGCATGACAAAATGGCGACTCCACTGGGGATCGAACCCAGAATCTCTGGTTTCGCAAACCTCGGAGTTAATAGCGTTTCCCGAAGGAATCACTTTTCACGTCAACCTCGGAGTTAATAGCGTTTCCCGAAGTTGTGTCATCTGACGAACAACTTTGTGAAGTCCTGTGTGTAGACGATTCACCATGGGAAGATCTACATCATATATCTTCGTTTTTACCTGAGGATGATCGTTTTGAAAACAATTTCTCATCAATCTTTACAGCTGAATATGTCAAGGAAGCTCAGAGTCCAATGAAACATCCTGATTCAGAGCTGAATTTGGGAAACATTTCTCGCACTATTCCCATTGACATTTCAGTCAAGCCCGGAATTGTTGAGCACATTCATATAGGTGCCTCGTGTTCAGATGACGAAATTCAGACATACAAGGCCTTATTTCAAGAATTCCGTGACGTGTTTGCCTGGTCCTATGAGGAAATGCCAGGAATTGATCCCGCGATTGTTGTCCATGAGATCAAGACTTACCCGGACGCTAAACCCGTCCGGAAACGTTTGCGTCAAATTCACCCACGAAAAGCGGCTGCAATTAAAGCAGAAGTTGAGAAGTTGTTGAAAGCAGGGTTCATTTATCCAATCCCGTTAACGGATTGGGTATCGAATATTGTTCCGGTTAACAAAAAACAGGGAACAATAAGAATATGTATCGACTATAGGGATATCAATCGAGCTTGTCCCAAGGACAACTACCCAACACCCTATATCGATCAAATAATTGACGATTGTGCCGGCAGTGAAATATTTTCCTTTATGGACGGTTTTTCCGGTTACAATCAAATCAATATTCTACCTGCCGATCAACCAAAAACGGCTTTCATTTGTCCATGGGGGACATTTGCTTATTGCAAATTACCTTTTGGACTTAAGAATGATGGAGCCACTTTTCAAAGGGCGATGTCTTATGCGTTTCATGACATCAAACACATTGTGCAACCATATCTCGACGATTTGCCCGCTCACTCCTTACATCGAGCTGATCACCTTGTCCATTTACGAGCAATTTCCATGAGGTGTAGGCATTATCGTATACGATTGAACCCACACAAATGTGTCTTCTGTATAGAAGTGGGACGATTGCTGGGATTTGTAGTTTCAAAAGCCGGCATTCGCGTCGATCCCTCGAAGGTAGAAGCTATCATCAAATTGCCTCCTCCTTCGAGTCTTCGCCAACTCCAAAGTTTGCAGGGGAAAGCAAACTTTTTGCGCCGATTCATTCCTAACTACACCGAGATTACAAAGGGTTTTACCCGGTTGTTGAAACAGAACGCTCAATTCTCTTGGGATGAGATAGCTCAGAAATCTTTTGATGCACTCAAGCACGCGTTAACCCATGCACCGTTGCTGCATCCTCCCAACTACAACCAGAATTACTTTTTGTACCTCGCCGCCGCTCATTCCACCATTAGAATGGTCTTAGTACAGGAAGACGAATTCAGAACGGAACATGTGATATATTACCTTAGTCGGACTTTAAATCCAACTGAGCTCAAGTATTCACATGTGGAGAAATTGGCATTGGCAGCCGTTCAAGCTGTCCAACGTTTTCGTCACTACATTCTACTCCGTAAAACTACAGTAATTTCGGATTGCAACCCTATGATCTACATTTTGACTAAACAATTGCTAGGGGGCAAGTACTCTAAATGGATCGTTATCCTGCAAGAGTTCGACTTGGAGTTTGAGAAATCTAAGTCTAAGAAATCCTTAGTTTTTGCAGAGTTAATGTGTGACTTCCCGCGTGCTGACACAGAAACTGTGGCAGAGGAACCCATTGCGGACGAATCTTTGTTTCTCATCAGCACTTTAGATCCGTGGTATGGGGATATAATCGTCTATCTCCAGACCCAATCCTTTCGGCCCGAAGTTTCAAAGTCGGAACGTCGGAAAATTCGATTCCAGTCCCAACAGTACAAAATTATTGGAGATACTCTTTATCGCCGTGGGGCGGACTTGGTTTTTCGCCGTTGCTTAACTCACGAGGAAGCTGAAAGGGTCCTGAATGACTGTCACTCTGGAGCGTGTGGCGGTCATATGTCTGGGTATGCCACAACCCAAAAGATATTGCGCACTGGCTACTTCTAGCCGTCCTTGTTTAAAAACTGTATTATTGCGGTCCGGAAATGCCACAACTGTCACGTGTTTGATCGCAAGATGCGCGCTCCACCTGCTCCTCTCCACCCTATAATTGTCGTTGGTCCTTTTGCCAAATGGGGTATCGATTTTATTACATGTAACCCTCACTCGGCCAGGGGGCATGCGTATATCATCCTTGTGGTTGATAGTGGGCCGAGGCGATGCCTACATTCGAGGCAGACGGCAAGACAGCTGCAATTTTCGTATTCAATCACATTATTGCTAGGTTTGGTATCCCACAAGCGATAATCACTGACCATGGGCGCCATTTTCAAAACGTTATGATGACAGAACTTATAGGCCAGCTTGGTTTGCGTCACAATAGCTCAACTCCTTATTATCCACAAGCGAATGGTCTGGTTGAGTCCATCAACAAAGTTTTAGTTATCATGATCCGACGAATCATTGGTATTCATCGGTCAAATTGGCACAACATGTTATTTTCCGCGCTTTGGGCGTACCGAACCTCAGTGAAAACATCAACAGGGTTCACTCCTTTCCAACTAGTTTATGGTTTGGAAGCTGTGCTGCTCATTGAATGCGAAATCTCGTCACTTCAAATGGCTGTCGAATTACTTCCAGCTACTTCCGAAGAGGAGAAGCGTTTATTATACTTAGCTCAATTAGATGAGACTCGACGTGATGCTGCATTGGCAATCGAGACTCACGCAAAACGTATGAAAGCTCAGTATGATCGAAATGTGACCCCTCGAAATTTTTCGGAAGGAGACCTTGTGCTATTATATGATCAAGCTAACGATAAATTAGGTGCTGGAAAATTCGTCCCTATGTGGCATGGGCCCTACATTGTCAAGCGAAAGCTAGCGAAAGAGCCCTATGAGCTGGTAGACTTTGACGGGGACTCTTTGGGTAAACCTAGAAATGGACTTTACCTAAAGAGGTATTATGCTTAAATGATGGGTATGGAGATTTTAGTTAGGTTAGGTTTTTCTTTCTAGCTGGTGTGTTTGTTAGTTTAGACAGTGTGCTTAGCTTATAAAGTGTGTTTTTCGTTGTTATTCTGCTTATCTTGGTTTTACGCTTGATGTTTGCAGATGTCGATGCCTCTCCAAACATACATCGGATTTGTTGATGGTGCTTGTCGTAGTACACGGAATATCTCTTCCGCAACTTGGGTTATCTATTCGCCCTTTGACGAGTTAGTTTCTATGCATGGGGTGAGCCTCAGTCAAACAACAAACAACATTGCAGAATACAGTGCAGTGATTGAATTATTGTCTGAATCTATTTCATTTGGGATTCGGAGTTTGATAGTGAGGTTAGATTCTGAACTCGTTGTATTACAGCTTAATAGAGTGTATGCCATTAGAAATCCAGTGTTATTAAGGTTATTTTTGAGAGTGCGTCTCTTGGAACGTGAATTTGATTACATTGAATATCAGCATATTCCAAGGTCTTTAAATACATTAGCAGATGCAATTGCTTCTCGAGTGTTAGACAGACATTTGTAATCATCATACATGTAAATTTAAAAACATTTCATCACACATGTTTAACAAGATAAGCCGGTAATAATGATATATATAGATAGGAGTGTGTCAAAAAATACATCGTCTTCGATCATAGGTTGAAAAACACCTTATGATCGGCAAAAATGATAAGTACAAAAAACCAAAATGTCGCATGTGTCTACAAAAACGACCATCCAATCACTGGTGATGCTCTCTATACGACACCACTGCACGAGCTACCCTACACAAGAACCTTCTAAAAGGTCCTGGGACTGTGACTACATAGCGCTGAAGTCTAATAGGAATATCGTCTATAGTAGTCTCTGGTATATCTGTCGTTAGACGCTCTAGGTCTTGTTCCAACTCAGCTAAGGTCTCGGTGGCCTCGTCATGTGGGACCAGTGCCGCTGCAACTGGTAGTCTCCTCTCGAAAGGTCGGAGATTGGCTGGACGACGTGGGCCTACATCTGCATTTTGAAAATTGTTGCTGTCAGTTTTGAGACGATATAAAAAACAAAAAAAAAATAGATAATTTAAAAACTTGTGAAAAATGAAGTACCTGTGTCATCCCATTGTTCTCCCGGTGGAAGAACCATGTCTGGATCTCCACGAAAATCAACTCCAGCATAAGGAAAGTCCTGTATAGAGAAGATTTGGTCCTCCAACCAGTGAAAATACTCCGGTCTAAATCGGACAACCTCCGTGCCCTCGTCAGGATGACGGGCCATAACTGCAACCCATCGCGTCAATTTGGGCTCTCGGGGAAGCCCAGCCTCAACAGTGAGATGCTGTGGGATCAGCATCAGAACCCTCTCTAAAGCAAAACTCACAACTAAAGCCCCATAACCAAAGGTCTTCAGCTGTCCGTTTTTGGCTTTAGTCAGTTGGCTTTTTACATTAGCCAACACAGCATCACACCAGTTGAAAATGGTGCCTCGATAGCAATCAATCGCCATCCGCATCTGGGATCCAGTGGCAATGTGCAAAGAGGCAGCCCCGCAAAGTCTGGTAACTATAAAAGCAATGACCATAAGTTCAGGGCGGGATATAGTTTTGATCTCTATCCCCTTCTCCTGGTTCTGCGTGTTGCACCACTCTAGTTGGAGACTAGCAATGGACTGGCCACCCGGCCTAGTCCCGGACAGAGTCAAGTGTTCGCCCTTCTTGGGAAAACCAGTGAGAAAATAAATATCTGAGGGCTCTATCTCGAGCTGGTGCCCTCCAATGTAAAAGCACTGGTCCTGGACGTTCCATCTCTCTACCAGCCACTCTAGAAAGCGCACCTGGGCCCTCATGCCAGGTATGGCCCAGTATTTGTAAAGGCCGCATGCCTTCAAAGCATCAATGGACGGTTGATGATTAATGGCGGCCAAATCAACATCTTCGTGTTCTCTCTCGCGCCAATTAAGCATGGTGGGCAATCTACACACCAAAAACCATCTGTTAGAATCAATGAAATCAAAAAAATTTGGTCCATTTTGAAGACATTGGGGTTTAAAAATTCGTTTTGCGGGGTACGCACCCCGCCTTTAGGAACAGGGCGTGCGTACGCAGGTTCCCTTAAGGCAAGGTGCATACGCCCGGCATTTTCCCAACTGAGAAAATGTCGGGGTACGCGGGTCACCAGTGGAGCACCTGCGTACCCCGAAAAGCGGACCTTGAAACCCCAAAACCTCCAAAAAATGAAACTAGGGCCTAAAAACAAATTCTAAATGGATGGAAATGAAGAGGAGGATGTTGTAGAATACCTGATGAGACGGCGTTCGATTTCGACGGTCGGATTCTCCGCAATGTCCACGGGAAGTTTCTTGCCAAAAGCCCTTTTTCTCTCCTCAACAGTAAAATGGTAAAATCCCTTTTTATAGGTTTTTTGGGTAAATAAATGGTAAATTTGTTTATTTTTCACCATGAAAAGGTATTTTTCAAAGTATTTTTATCTATCTTTAAACAGGTATGAGTAATGTGTTGGTTTTTGTGCAGGATAAAAGGGTTTTTAGGGAAAATTGTCATTTTTCACAAACAAAAACATCAGAGTCATCTTTTAAGCCCTTTTCCGACTCCTAAAACATGAAAAGATTGCTGAGCGTTTCTTTTACACTCGTTAAAACGAAATTAAAAGACGGTCCCCTTATAGGCCTTTTCTGACCGTAAAAACAGGAAAAGATTGCCGGATTTTTGTCGTTTCAAATTCGATACTGGAAATAAAACGACTTGTCCTTGATCACTTTTTACTTTTCAGGTCAAAGACACTAATCATGAAAGTACTCCTTGGTCCTAAAAGATCAAGCGGTTCTCTCAAGTATTATTTTATACTTTTTCGGGCTTGGGAGACACAAATTTATGAAAAAGTTCAACCCTGGAGTCTTCTTAAGTTTTTTCAGACTCTCTAAAATTGAAAAACGCCGAGTTTCTCCTATACTGGACTCGTTAAAATTTCACAGTAAAGGACCCGTTCGATTACAAATAGGAACGGACCACTCCTTCTTAGGGTTCAAATCTAAAACTAAGTTGGACTCATCCGAAGGGTGAGCTTATAATCAAGCATATGTTATCCTCCTCAAGCTTGTAAAAAATAAAGAGGTACTTGCCAGAAATGGTGGGGGAAAAGAGAGAAAAATGAGCCTATTTGTTATCCTTTGTCTCAGAAGAAACCTTATCACCACTCTTGAACACGACACTTTTCATTCACCTGGGTTGGGAAATCCTTTGCCTAACAGTTTGATCAAACCACATTGAAAATCTTCAACCGGTTCCGGGTATTAACTTTGGGTCAATTGTCACCAAACCATCTGTCGTGTCGTTATGTGTTCAAGAGGTCACTGCAAATAAACCATTCATCTGCAAAATACCTGTCATCCATCTCGACCATCCCTGAGTCAGTCCTTACAACTACATTTCTTCAACTTGATTTATGATTTCATGTTGTGGGCTTGCCTGCAACGGGTCGCTTTCTATCGACATCAACACATTATCTAGAAAGATGACCTAGAAATCGTCAGTACCTTGAAATCTGCATGCATCAATGGCAGGTTTCTCGCCTTTGACGACGGTTTACATCATTGACTTTCGATCGAAGGATTCCGTGAAATGTTCGACATCAACACATTCATTCACATCTCATGGATTGTACTGGGTACTTTGAAAACCATTGACATCACTAGTGGTCTCTCTCACACTTGTTAACAGTTTACATCATCGACTGGTAATCAAGTGGTTTCTACCATGTTCGACATCAATTCATTTATTCGCATGGATAGAATCGTACCTTTTCGGGAAGTAGAAATGAAGACCCTGGATCTAGTTTTCACCATCCAGGCTGCGAGGAGTTTTGTATTCATTGTACAGTAGACTAATCATAACCAGATGGCTGCGTCCATACTGTGTCTACAAGATTCTATGATTATGATGTATTGCGAAATCATTCTTATATCAGAGTAGTAGTTAGTTTGTTAGTTAAAGTTTTCAATCTGAGTATGGGAATGCCTACCTCAGTGATGATATGATCTTACATATGTATTTTGTGTTGAATATTTGCAGGTTCCGACTGGGCTCTCCACAAGATAATCCTTGAAATGATAAAGTACTTCACCCTTCCTAGATGATATGAAACCCTAATCTACTACAGGCTTCGCACTTTAGGGGGCAATCTGTTACACTAAAATTTGTCACCATGACTATCTACATTTAGTATGGCTCCATCAACCATCATACTATCCTCCTTGGCAAGTCTCATACCTCTGCTCCTCATGTCAAACTCCAAGAAAGAGAGAAAGTCCTTAAAAAGTCAATTAACTTTGGTTACGCAGTTTCTCTTAGCCTTACCTGCGTGTACGCACCTCAAGTTCACAATACCTGCGTACTTGTACGCTCTGTCTGTAAAAGGGTGGGTGCGTACTCCTGTAAAGGTCAAAAGGCGCAAGTTTTACTCCAAAAAAGTTACTTGTGGTCGGTTCTAGAGCATTCTAGAAGATGGTTCGACGTGTATTGAGCGCCTCCAGATGGTTCATGTATCCCAAAGAAAGAGGAACTTATCCCATCAAGAGGGGAGTTATCCCATTGAAAGAGGGGCTTATCCCATTGATGGTGGACCTGATTAACTTCCTCCAAAGCACTATAAATATAGGCATTGGGCTAGAGGGAGGGGAGGTTGAAAGCTGAACATTCCTAAGGGTAGATGCTGTTGAAATTAGGACTCCCTTATAGAGCTTGAGAGGAGAGATTCCCATCCTTTCTTAGCTTCATTTGGAAGTGGGTGAGCTGATCAAAGTAAAGGAGAACTCTTGCTGGACCCTGGGAGGGACCTGCACAACACCAAGGCACTGGTTGTAATGGTTTCTTTTGTTTCCACTTAATACAATTAAGCTCATTTTTCTCAACAAGTTGTTATACATAATTTGTTTCATATACTCCTTGGTCTTTATGATGAATATGTTTTATTTTATGAGTTATTCAGGTGCTATGTAATCGTTTGCTTGTTAGTGAATGCAGGTTTCGAAGAGAAGGAGGAGCTCATCCGGATCGGAGAGGCTGGACTGTTACAAACAACGTGGGACTAAAGGTATGTTTTGAACACCTGATTACTTGTATTCTAAATGCATATTTAGGGAAAGATAGTGTTTAATTGTCTTGTTTGTCACTAGAAAGCCTTAGCTTCTAGGGAGGTCGGTTTTGTCCGCAAAATTGACTCTTTCCGCATGACAAAAAGGGTTTTGTTACAATTGTGATAGCAAATACACTAAAGGTCATAAGTGTGCTGAGAAGAAATTATTCTACATAGATTGTGAAGAGGAAGAAGAAAAGGAGCAAGAAAGGTCAAAAGAAGAGGATATACTCCAGGAACAAAGCCTAGATAAAGAAGAAATGAATCCGACCATATCTTGTAATGAATTGGCAGGAATTACCACTCCTCAAACCATCAAGATAGAAGGACAAATCAATAAGAAAAAAGTAATAGTGTTGATTGATTCAGTAAGTACCCACAATTTTATTCATTGTAAGGTAGAAAAAGAATTGAATTGCTTCTTATATCCAGCACCAGAGAGTCAAGTGATGGTTGCAAATGGAGGAACAATAAATTGCTCTGGAAAGTGCCATAATATCAAGCTATCCATGGGAGAATATGTATTGACTAGCCCAATGCTTTCCATTCCAATGGGAGGTGCTGATGTTGTACTAGGAGTCCAATGGCTACAATCCTTGGGTACAATAGCTTTTAATTTTCAAGAACTTTTCATGAAATTTTCTGTGGAAGGAAAGGAAGTGGAATTAAGGGGTATTGCAGGGAAACTTGGAAAGATAATCAGCTCTAACGGTATGACAACGCTTCTAAAAAAGGAACAAAGAGTTGTAATTGCACAATTATGTTCGCTAGATGTTTCCACATTGGAACCATCTATTTCTCTAGATCTCCAAAAAGTCTTGGACAATCATTCCAAAGTATTTGAGACTCCCAAAGGTCTTCCACCTATTCGTGATCATGATCATGCTATTCATCTGATTCCAGGAAGTGTTCCTCCAAACATCAGGCCATAAAGATATCCTTATGCCCAAAAGAGTGAAATTGAACGTATGGTTGCAGAAATGCTAGAGGCTGGTATAATTCAACCGAGTCAAAGTTCTTTCTCTGCTCCAGTGGTATTGGTGCACAAGAAGGATGGATCATGGTGCATGTGTCCAGATTATAGGGAGCTCAACAAGCTCACTATTAAAGATAAGTTTCCCATTCCTGTCATTGATGAATTAATGGATGAATTGCATGGATCAATTTACTTCACCAAGTTGGATCTTCGTTTAGGATATCATCAAATCAGAATGAAGACTGAAGACATTTCGAAAACAACATTTAGAACTCATGAGGGTCAATATGAATTTTTGGTCATGCCTTTTGGCCTTACCAATGCACCTTCAACATTTCAAGGTTTGATGAATTCCATTTTCAAACCATTCCTTAGAAAATTTGTGTTAGTATTTTTTGATGATATACTAATCTATAGCAAGTCTTGAAAGGATCATGTTGAACATGTGGATAGGGTGCTACAACTATTGGAGGAGAAACAATTATATGCAAAAAGATCCAAATGTTTCTTTGGAGTACAAGAGGTGGAATATTTGGGTCATATTGTATCTCATGAAGGAGTTAAGGTAGACCCTAGCAAAATTAAAGCCATTAAGGAATGGAAAACCCCCACATCCATAAAGCATCTGCGAGGATTTCTCTGGTTGATAGGGTATTATTGCAAGTTTGTTAAGAATTATGGGAGAATAACAGCACCTCTAACAACATTATTGAAGAAAGATGCATTTTCATGGACTCCAGAAGCAAAAAAGGCCTTCGAACATCTTAAAGAGGCAATGTGCCAAGCACATGTCTTAGCTACACCGGACTTCACAAAAACCTTTATTGTGGAATGTGATGCTTCAAGAAATGGAATTGGTGCTGTTTTAATGCAAGCTGAAAGACCCATTGCTTTTGAAAGTCGTCCAATCAAGGGAAAGTTTTTACACAAAGCTATTTATGAGAAGGAAATGTTGGCAATACTCCATGCACTTAAGAAATGGCGACCCTACCTAATGGGAAGACACTTTAAGGTAAAAACAGATCATAGCGGTTTCTCAAACCACACATCTCATCACTATTAATACAACCTGTGGCGATTTCTCAAACCACACGTCTCATCACCATTAACACAGCCCATACATGCGATCAAAAGTTTGTGGCAGAATGTTTGGTTTGCCAACAAAATAAAGTTGAAACAATTAAGACACCGGGTCTATTATAACCTTTATCCATTCCAAGCCAATGTTGGGAGGAGGTTTCAATGGATTTTATTACAAGTTTACCCAAGTCTGAGGGAAAGAGTGTCATCAAGGTGGTAGTTGATAGACTTACCAAGTATGCACACTTTTGTGCATTATCAAATCCATTTAAAGCCAGTACAGTTTCTACTGCATTTATGGAAACAATTCAAAAGCTACATGGAAACCCAAACTGATTATTGTAAGTGACAAAGATCCCATTTTCACTGGAAATTTTTGGACAGAATTATTTTCTTGCCTTGGTACTCAGTTAGCTCATAGCTCATCTTATCATCCTCAATATGATGGGAAAACTGAGATAGTAAACAAATGTTTGGAAGGATATATTTGTTGCTTTGTATCTGATAAACAGACACAATGGGTCAAATGGTTGCCTCTGGCTGAATGGTGGTATAACACATCCTTCCATACAGCAACAAAAATGACCCCATTTATGGCACTTTATGGATATCAGCCACCATCCATCACATCATATTTAAGAGAAAATTCTAAGGTTCAAGCAATGGAACATCACATCGAACATCAACAACAAGTCCTCCAACTCTTAAAGGATAACCTCGTGTTGGCACAGAATAGAATGAAAAAACAAGCATATCAACATCGCAGCGAAAGAAGTTTTGATGTAGGTGATTGGGTATTCCTACGGCTACAACCATATAAGAAAATGTCCCTCAAGCAAGCTAAGAAGGATAATAAATTATCACCAAAGTATTATGGTCCGTACAAGGTGTTGCAAAAGATTGGTACTATGGCTTACAAATTGGAGCTTCCTGCAGCTTCTTGATTGCACCCAATTTTCCATGTTTCATGTTTAAAGAAGGTTATAGGCGACAAGCTCCCAGTTCAAACAATATTGCCAGAACTTGACGAGGAAGGAAAAATTATATTGGAATCGGAAGTAGTCACAGAAACAAGAACTCGACAGCTACGAAATCGATCAATTTCGGAGTATCTTATCAAGTGGAAGAACTTATCCATTGAAGATTCCACATGGGAGGATGAGAATTTTATACAGAAGCATCCAGAACTACTCAAGCGTTGAGGACAACACCTTTTTGAAGGAGAGGGGCATGTTGGGTCCCTATAATACTAGTGATTACCCCATTACTATTGTGGTTATATCCCTGATTAATATTGTTGTTCCCTTATTGTCCCCATATTGTGGTCACTGTGCCCCATAGAATCCCTCTATTATTATTTTTGTGGCTTTATATTATTATTGTTAGGTCGTCTGGGTTATATTGTACTCCTTAGACTCCTATATATAGAAAGGAGGTTTTGTCATTTGAATCATCGAAGAATTGTTCATTTATGTAATGTAAAGGAGGTTGCCCCCTCGAAGAGGTTGAATTCTAAGGCGTTGATCTATCTTTTTGTGAGTTGGTTTCATAACATCGTATGCCTAGCAACATTGTTGCTTTTGAGATAGAAAACAAAAATTAACAGAATGGACATTCAGCTTGAAGGTGAATCCACATGTATGGTATCAGGTGCTCTAGAGTCCTTTGAATTGAGGAAGTCTAAATCAACGATTTTCCTAGTTAGCTTAGAAACCCTTTCATTGAGTTTCCTCAATTGCAATTGCACATCATCTGTACTAAAAAATGATTTATTGTTGGGTTTCTAAACGTTACATGAGCACCTTTCCTATTATGGTTTTGAGTTACCAATATAGCTTGAAAATTTGCATGTACCTGATTTGTCTGGTATGTGTTTCTAGTCTTTGGTATCCACCTGCCAACCTATTATTGACCTTCAACATCCAAAAACCTTCGGTCCACTCTAGCTTCCTCCTTAGCATCGTTTATATCCATATGAATCTCCAGGGGTGTGTTGGCTATATAGGTCGCATTAGAACACTTTGCTACCAATTGAAACCTTGCGAAAGGAGGGGGATGATAACTATGATGGCCTCTGTGACCAAAAGGGTAATGGACCCTCAACATTTTGGAACTAGAGAGAAGATATTTAGGAGGAAAAACTGAAAACGGGGATAGCCTGAAGCAACGTCCCTTGCTTGCGAATTAATGAAGTTTTATGAAGATCAAAGAGCCACATTAGAGGATACAATAGGAATTTCAACTGAAAAATTGTAGAGAAATATGCTTGTGCTATAACATAAACCCTGAACTTACCTAGAGAAAAGAGAGAGTATAAAAAATGGAAGAGCGATCCCTCAGTGGTTATGTCTACTGCCTCTAACTCGATGGGTGTTTTAATTAGGATGAAAATTTTCCCGGGATCTAGGACTGAATATACCCCTAGAGAACACTATACAAAATAGCAACCAAAAACAGAAAAGCAACCCTATTCCCGTGCATGATCCTAACATAGATTTAAAAAAAAAACACATGTGACTCCAAAACTGATCAAAACTATATAAACTAGAGATAAAACTAAATCCCTACCCTTGATGGAGAACTTTGCAATTGTGGACCCAAAGGAAGCCAAATGTGGAGCTAGATCTCATCCGAGAACAAAGACAACAAATACTCTCCAGAGAGAAACATGCTTAATGATAACTAGAGGTGTAAAACCAAGACCCTCTCGGAGCCTAGTCTTATATCAATTTAGGGAAATCACCTCTTCCTTGCCTTCTACATAGACTAACAACCAAGCAAACTAGAAAAGCTACATAAGAAATGGGTAATAATGCGATTTTTTTTTTAATTTCCTTACCCACCTCTTATCCTCAATATCACCTTCTCAAGAAATCTCCACCTTCTTAGCCATAAGCGCTAGGTTTTGCTACTAGAGCACATGCTATGATTATTGAGCACGAGGTGTTAGGATATTCCGACACATAGGATATAGTTAAGTTCAACTTGGTCTAGTTTAGAGTTAGGTAAAGTGTGTTTCTTTACCGTTGTACATATTGTAACTTACAATCCGACGGTCACGATATGTAGAGATCCGACGGTTCATTCTCTCCTCGGTATTACCGACACTTGATCCATGGCTTGACACCCGATTGGTCCATGAGTTCTATTTAAAGCGCATGGAGGGTCATTGTTCGGGTAATCCGTGCATGAGAGAAGCTTATGTAAATTTTCATTCTTTGATTAATAAATTGCCTGTAGTACCCACGTTGGGACAGGCCGTGGACTGTTTCCCTCTTTGAGGGTTTTAACCACGTCAAAAATACTGGTGTATTGATCTGTGATCTGGTTGTGAGCGGTGTCCTTTTGGTATTCTTTCTGAGGAACTTACCCTGTAAATTCCTACATGGTATCAGAGCTATTTGAGGGCCGCGTCCGTTGGTGATCCAAATCTGAAGCCGGTAGAACTGCATGCGGCTGTCGTTTCCTAGATCTGCTGTTTCTGACTACTTTCGGGCCGAGAGGACTGCTCTGTTGCGTTCGGAGCATCTGTTCCAGTGAGGAACCCCTTTCGTTTTACGCGAAAAGGTTTCCGGTAGCCCTAGCTGTGTCATTTTTCAGATCGGGAGGTATACAGTGTTTTTTTGCAGTTTACTGTTATTTTCTCTCTGCTTATTTCGGTTTCGGTTTATTTAGCCCTTTTTTCTTTCTTTTTTTTAACCGGATCTATACCTTTCATTTCTGCGTATGCTCTTTGCCCTACGACTCTGTGCGATTTGGGCAAATCAGAAACAGAAAGGAAGGATTTTTCTCATGCGTATGCTCTTTTCCTTGCACCTTAGTGTGATCTCGGAAAATCAGAAACATTGAGAAAAATATTTAGTTTTTCGGCTAAAGCTAACTTTGAGATTTTTTTTTTTTTAAATTTCTAGTTTTTTGGCTAAAGCTAACTTCGAGCCGCAGGTTCGTTTTTCTTTGCATATTCGTGTTGGGTTTTGTGTTTTGTGTTTTGTAGGGAAAAAGAGCTTTCTCAAGGCAAGCACGCAAACCAAGGCCCCCCCCCCTCTCTCTCTCTCTCTCAAATTTTTTGTATAGATCAATTGGTTCAAAGCTATTTTAAGAGAGTAGAGGTCTTGGGTTCAAGTCTCCATTTTGTGGGGGCGTATTTTTTCATTCCCGCACATTCGCGCACTTTGCCGACAACGTTAACAATTTTTTTTTTGAAAAAGCCATAACTTCTTCATCCGGAAGCCTTTTTCAGAGCCTTTTTTTTAAAACCGCCTATTTTTTCGAGATCTATCCATTTGAACACTTACTTTCAGCATCTTCAGCTTCAGTTTAAAAAAAAAATGGAAAGTCCATGCCAAGTCATTCTTGACAGCACTAATTACTTCCAATGGGTAGCCTACATGGAAGATTTACTTAGAAGTAAAGGTCTCTTCAGAATAGCCACAGACCAAGAGAAGAAACCAAAAGATGAAGACAAGGCTGCAAAATGGGAAAATAGACAAGATCAAGCACGTGGTTTGATAGGGATGTCTATTTCTCCTGATCTTAGATTCCACATTGCAGAACTTGAAACTCCTCATGAAGCATTAGAAAAAATCGCTAAAGTTTTTGGGATTAAAAATGAAATTAGAGCCCATCAACTTGAAAATGAGTTGCTTACTTTGGATCCTAATAATTTTTCTTGCATTGAAGATTTCTTGTCCAAATTCAAGACCCTTAGATATCTCTTGGAAGGTGTTAAAGTTAAGAAATAAGATGGTAACCTTATTTATTCCATCCTTACTAAGTTGGGACCAGCCTACTCTGTATTTGTTTCCACTTTCCATTCTACAAGGGAAGCTTTCATTTGTCAAGGAAAAGACTACAAGGCCCCTTCCTTTGACTCCTTTTGTGATTCCTTAATAAGAGAACAAGAAAAACTCTTACACCTTGGTCTTCTTAATCTTGGAAACTCTTCCACGAAAGCGTTAGCCGCCCAGCAGCAACCAAATTCAAAGAATCCTAAGAAGTCATATCCTCAAAAGAATGGTCCTAAACCAACTCAGCCTCAAAATGAAAGATCATTTCAGCAAAATGATAAGACCAATAAAAACAAATGGAAGAAGACTGATAGACATTGTAACTTTTGTAATCGAGATGGCCACTTAGAATCTAAATGCTTTAAGAAGATGGAAGCCTTGGAAGCCGCAATGAAGAAACATAACATCCATGTGGAGCCTACTTCAACTTCAACTTCCGGAATGGCACTTTCTGCATGTCGTTGTCAATCATCTCAGTCTGGTTATGCATTAAATGTATCTTCTTCTTCTTCTCATTCTCATGAGTGGCTCATTGATTCTGGAGCCTCTTATCACATGGCCAAAAACCAAGCCATGTTTTCTTCTTTAAATGATTGTAACACCAAAAATATATATGTTGGTGATGATAGATCTCTTAATGTTGTAGGGACTGGAACTGTTCATCTAGACAATGGTCAGTTTAATGATGTATTATGTGTTCCAACCTTATCCTGCAACCTTCTATCTGTCTATCAGATAACTCATTCAGGTGAAGGTAAAATTGTTGAATTTTCACCTCATGATGTTGTAATCAAGGATCTAAAAGATCCTAAACAGATTCTAGCTACTGGTCTTGCTGATGATTCCACAAGGTTGTATAAGTTTCACAACTTTGGGTCATCAAATCTTCCCTCAGTATTTGTTGCTCATAATGATGAAGTGAGCAAACTTTGGCATGAGCGATTTGGTCACTTAAACTATCGCTCCCTTCAGCATCTATGTAAAAAAAATATGGTGACAGGTCTTCCTATGGTATCTTGCAGAGATGGTGTTTGTTCCGGATGTGTACTCGGAAAACATCATCGGGACAGTTTTGACAAACGTGCCTCTTGGCACGCCTCAGCCCCTTTACAGCTTGTGCACAGTGATTTATGTGGTCCTCTTCCTGTTGCTTCATTCTCTGGCTGCAAGTACTTCTTAACTTTCATTGATGATTTCTCCAGACTCACTTGGGTATACTTCTTAAAACTCAAGAGCGAAGTATTTAACACATTTTTGGCCTTCAAAGCCTTTGTTGAAAAACAATCTGGACATCAAATTCTTAAGCTAAGAACTGATAATGGTGGAGAATATGTTAAAAACACATTCATCAACTTTTGCACCGAAAATGGAATTCAAATGCAACATACTGTTCCATACACTCCACAACAAAATGGTGTAGCTGAAAGGAAAAATCGCACCTTAAAGGAAATGGCTAATTGTATGCTGTAATCTAAAGGACTCAGTCTTAGTTTTTGGGCCGAAGCAATTAATTGTGCAAATTATATAATCAATCGCACTCCTACTAAGGTTCTAGAGAATATCACTCCAGAAGAAGCTTGGAGTTCCATTAAACCAGATGTAAGTCACTTTCGTGTGTTTGGAAGTGAAGCATGGGCCCATATTCCAGATGAAAAGCATAAAGCTTTAGAACCTAAGAGTGAGAAATGTACTTTTGTTGGATATTCTGAAGATGTAAAAGGTTATAGACTTATTCCATTTAAGTCCAAAAATGTTATCATTAGAAGAGATGTAAAATTTGATGAAAATAAATCGGCCTGCGAGCCTAGTCCGGCGCATGTGCCACCTCTTCCTATCTCTTCTACTTTTGAAAACATTTCTTCTTCAGATGATGAAAGCGAGGATGATAATCCTCCCCCACCTTCTCAGGATCCTCAACTTCCAAGATGGGTCCGTGTTGCTCGGGATGCAGCAGGTGATCTTGCCGGTGATCCTACAGATCAGCGACGTACACGTTCTCAGTTTGAAAGAGCCTCTTCTTTACTGGCTCAAGCTCCAGTAAATCATGATCCTGACACTTTTGCAGAAGCTTCAGGCCATCCACATTGGGAAGCAGCTATGGATGAAGAATATCATTCATTGATGACAAATGATACATGGGATCTTGTTCCTCTACCAAAGGGACGCAAACTTGTTAGATGTAAATGGGTTTACAGAACCAAGTATGGACCAGATGGGAAAGTTGATAAACATAAAGCTCGTCTCGTTGCTAAGGGCTTTGCACAGGTTGAAGGCATTGACTACACTGAAACCTTCTCCCATGTTGCCAAAATGAACTCTATCCGCCTTGTTCTTTCCCTTGCTGCCTCTTTAAAATGGGAAGTCCATCAGATGGATGTTAAATCTGCCTTCTTGCATGGGGACTTGCAGGAAGAAATCTATATGGAACAACCCATTGGCTTCATACAAACAGACTCCAGCCTTGTTTGTCGACTTAAGAAATCCCTTTATGGCCTCAAGCAAGCTCCTCGGGCTTGGTATGCCAAATGGATAGCTTTCTTTTAGAATCTGGCTTTTCTAGGTGTCATTCTGACAATACTGTCTACACCAAGAAAGTGGGCAACTCTCTTATCATCCTTGTTCTTTATGTTGATGATCTTATTCTTACTGGTAGTGATCCCAACCTTATAAACCATGTGAAGTCCAGCCTTAAAAAGAAATTTGAAATGACAGACTTAGGACACTTACACTATTTTCTCGGTCTTCAAGTCTTGCAATCCAAGGAGGGTATTTTCCTTTCCCAGTCCAAGTATGCTTGTGATATTCTTCGTCATTTTCACATGGAAGACTGTAAGCCAGCCCCTTTTCCCTTTCAGTCTGGAGTCAAACTTTCAGTCTCTTGTACTTCTCCTGAAGTTGATGCCACCTTATACCGTCAACTTGTAGGAAAACTCTTGTATTTAACCCATACTCGTCCTGATCTTTCCTTTGCTGTTGGCCTTGTTGCTCGTTTTATGCAAAACCCCCGTGAAAGTCATTGGAAAGCAGCTAAAAGAATACTTCGTTATGTTCGAGGTACAGTACAATTTGGGATTCATTACAGTGCCAAAGCAACTCCTCTGTTAGTTGGTTTCACTGATTCTGATTGGGCTGGTGACCCTGATGATCGGAAGTCTACTGCCGGTTATGTCTTCACTCTTGGTTCAGGACCTATTACATGGGCTTGTAAGAAACAGGCTGCCATTTCTCTTTCGTCAGCAGAAGCAGAGTATCGTGGTGCCGTGGAAGCTAGTAAGGAAGCCTTGTGGCTTCGTCAGATCCTATCAGAGTTTGGCTTTGAGCAGCAGCATCCAACCACACTTTGGTGTGATAATCAAAGTGCCATTCAACTATGCAAAGATCCAGTCCAGCATCAACGCAACAAACACATCGAACTACACATGCACTTCATCAGAAAGCTCATTCATGACCATGTTCTTGAAGTGCAATATTGTCCAACAGATGATCAGGTTGCAGACATCTTCACAAAGGCTCTCACAGAGGCGAAGTTCACTAAACTTCGATATATGCTTGGAGTTCAGGAAGTTGTCACGAAGGGGGGATAGGCTCTAGTGCCTCCTTCCTTCTCCTATTGTGTCATATTTGTAAATCCTTCAATCCTATCCCAAGTTGTTCTTAAGGGGGGATGTTAGGATATTCCTACACATAGGATATAGTTAAGTTCAACTTGGTCTAGTTTAGAGTTAGGTATAGAGTTAGGTAAAGTGTGTTTCTTTACCGTTGTACATATTGTAACTTACAATCCGACGGTCACGATATGTAGTGATCCGACGGTTCATTCTCTCCTCGGTATTACCGACACTTGATTCGTGGCTTGACACCCGATTGGTCCATGAGTTCTATTTAAAGCGCATGGAGGGTCATTGTTCGGGTAATCCGTGCATGAGAGAAGCTTATGTAAATTTTCATTCTTTGATTAATAAATTGCCTGTAGTACCCACGTTGGGACAGGCCGTGGACTGTTTCCCTCTTTGAGGGTTTTAACCACGTCAAAAATACTGGTGTATTAATCTGTGATTTGGTTGTGAGCGGTGTCCTTTTGGTATTCTTTCTGAGGAACTTACCTTGTAAATTCCTACACGAGGGAGCCCATCAAACAACCAAACCAAACGAGGTTCAACATGAAAACCATAATGAAATGATATTTTAACGTCCATGAGACTAAAAATAGTCTATGGGATCATCTGTTCCTTGTTTTTCGCCTTTTGCAATTCAACCCTTTTCTTATTCAAATTGATGATGAGCTGGCCCAACCTTCCAACAATCTCATCACTGAAAGGACAATGCCAAGAAATCGATGCTAACATATTCCCATAACTTTCTCTGATGTCTTTGAACGCATCACATTCGAAAATGAAATACTTTTCCGATTCCACTACCCCAGATGTGAAAAATGTACACACGTGTTCTTCGCAAGCTTCTTTAGGCCTTTTCCACCGTCGTGTTTCACACCAAAGTTGATGCGAGTTGGTTCTTAATTGAGCAATAAGAACCTTTGCCCTCCACGGAATGTTTGCTCCAATGTACTCTTTTTTGTTGGAGATCACACACAGGGTTGAAATCTTCAATGTAGTACTTCTTCTTTCTACCCAACTCTTTTCCCCATACCCGTTTACGAAACTTCTCCATAACAAAAATCTTTAACTCCTTGCTATTTGTGAGACAAACATTGAAGCAGATATTCCATTTTTGCATCCATATGTAATTTTGTCTCATAATAAAACTATTTACATATACCTCTTCGAGTTCCAACTCAAAATTACTTTAAACTATTTTACACCTCAATCACCCCTTCCCATTACACTAATCATCAACCAATAAATTTAACATCCTGAGAACATTTAAAATTATATATATATATATATATATTTCCATTATTTACTTATTTTATAAACTAAAAATAAAATTAAAAAAACTAAAATAACACAATAAAATTCAGTATAATATTCCCTTTCAGAATACTTATAATAATTTTATAAATTATCAATATGCAAAAAGTTTCTCGCATCCCCTCTATGAAGATGTTATATGCAAACCCTAAACATATTTCCATGTACCTACTCTCAATTAAATATATTTTTAAAGAAAGAATAATAAAAGTATAATGCTACAAACCCTAAACATATTTCCATGTACCTAGTCTCAATTAAATATATTTTTAAAGAAAGAATAATAAAAGTATAATGCTATTCTCATTAGTTTAAGTTTGATTTTTTTATTAAATAAAAATAAACATTCATAAATTTATGATAAAATTAAATATAAAAAATTACTATTTTTAAATAATAATATTTATTATAAAAAACATTTCTTTTAAATATTACATTTATAAAGATTTTAAATTTATTTTCAAATCATTTAGAACACCATTTATCTTAAAAGCTAGTTAACTAATAAAAAAAATCCTGAAAAATTTAAAAGTTCCTTTTCAGAATTTTAATTATAAATACAATATATTAAAATAAAATAATTAATTTTATATTTGTTTTTTAAAATTTAATAATTTTGTCCATGGAGTTTTGGATTGACGGTGAATGGGTGTATTGTTAAGGCAGCCTTTGCAATAGATCACCAATTCAAATCTCCTGAATACTTAGGTAGTATTATATAGAATTTTTTTTTTTAATAATTTTAATTTAAATATACTAATATTATTATTAATTATTATACTTATATATAATTTATTTAAAAAATCTATTTTAATTTTAAATTTATTAAATACATTTCAACATGCGTCTATGTACAGTAGTTAATAAAATTCAAAATGAAAAGCGTGTCTTAATCAATAATTAATAAAATTCAAAACAAATATAGATCAACGCAAATTATATATATGAATATATTCAGATGATATATTCTCATGTTAAATTTTATATTCATATTTTATGTTAAAATTTGTTGATTATAAATTAATTTTTAAGATTGTGGTGTTCCGGGGTTTGGTATTTATATAATCTTGGTCATGTTGATAGTGTTTTACTTTCTTTAATTTAATAATTAAAAAAATTCAAAATAAATATAAAATATATATATATTTTTTGTTTATTTGGTAAGTTGTTTATATTTTTTTGGATTTGACGTGTGGTTTAAGAAACTATTATTTAAAAATATTTAAATCATTAATAATTAATAAAATTCAAAATAAAATATAAATTAATATTCATATTTTATTTTAAAATTTGTTTATTATATATATATTTTTTAAAAATTGTGGTGTTCCATGAGGGGTTTGGTATTTATATAATCTTGGTCATGGTGATAGTGTTCTATTTACTTTGATTTAATAATTAAAAAATTTAAAATAAATATAAATAAACAATTTTCTTTTTTAAATTGTGATGTTCCATGAGGGGTTTGGTATTTATATAATCTTGGTTATGGTGATAGTGTTCTACTTACCTTGATTTAATAATTAAAAAAATTTAAAATAAATATAAATAAATATTAATTTATATTTATTTTAAATTTTATTAATTATTGATGGTTTAGATATCCCAAGCCGGGGTTTCTCAAACCACACTTCTCATCACCATTAACACGGCCCATACACGTGGCCACCCCACTTACTTGATCACGCATGAGAGAACAAGGATATAACCACCCTCCAGCCCTTTCAACAATCCTCCGAGAGAAACAATTAGATCTCTCGCACGCGATGGAGGGAATTAAAAATTATTATTTAAAAATAAAAAATTAGAATAAAAAAACCAAACGATTCTCTTATTATTATTTTTTAAATGGGGAATTTGCAAGTTAGAAAATATGGGATAATGGGATTGGACATGGATAGCCATAAAACGAGTGAGAGGCCACAATTGTTCATCCCACAACCCACACATATCACAGATAATAAATGTGAGACAATCCGTAATGTCACGTGGTGGATAACAGTCGTAAAACAAGAGGCCTTTCGCAAGGATTGCTATCCTTCATTCTGTGGTCCTGACTCCTCCTCTGTTCTCTGATTTTTACCATCGACGTCAGCAATGATGATGTATTTCCACTATTAGGTATTACCAATAAAATCCAACCAACCCATTAACGGACGGCGACCTCACCTACCCTTTGCTTTCTTTATATTTTACTTCTCGTCATTTTCTTCGAATCTTAGAGTGGAAGTCGACCAACTCCAACTACAGTGACCCCACCCCAACCAGCAACCGACTGCGAAACCAGAGTTGCAAGATGCACATCCGACGGCCAGCGGACGGCCCCACCTTGAGGGACACGGCTGGGGCCGTCGATTTGCATGGAGTCGGACGCAGAGTCAAGCCCTACTAACTATGTGAGTGGGGAACAACTCGCAAAAACTATGACAGCCAATCAATACTTTTCGGTCATTTTTTCCCTCGGAGAAACGACAGTATTTTGTTTAAAATTAAATTTTGCAAAATCGCAGGTTTGAATTTAGAAAAATGGAGACATTGAGGTGTCCAGAGATAAATTGAGGACATGGGATAAGGGATAGCTAACTAATGAGTGGACAAATTTTATTTTATAGATGTTTATTTAAAAAAAATGGTGAAGTTTGGTTTTTAATATTTTTTTTTGGTTTAAAATTAGGTAGAAATTTTTAAAAATCATAAGTTTTAATTATTTAATTATAAAAATTTAGTGATTAAAAGATTTTTTAGAATGAAAAATCTATTTTTCCAGAGAAAAAAACATTATTGATTATATTGAGACAATATAAAAAACATCATAAGATACAAAAGGGTGGCATATGACAGCCACGAAGGAGACATCACGGAGAAAAAGCAAATGCCAAAGGTCCATAAGGAAACATATACAGCAGCACAAACCAGACCATGACATATAGGACTGTGTATACAGGGCAGCCAGAAGGCAAGTCATAAACATCAACATAGGATTAAGCCAAAAACCTACAGAAAAAAGACTAAAACCCATTAAAAATTAATAACCAGGGAAAACAAAATCTTGAACTGAACAGGGCTTCTCTTCCTCCTTTACTTCCATAGATCTGAACTGAACAGGGCTTCTCTTCCTCCTTTACTTCCATAGACCACAAGCCAGATTCAGATAGCAGATGAATGAGAAATCTATTTATACATTAAAAAACCACAATTTTATTAAAAAATACATTATTAGCCAAACAATTTAATCTATTAATTATACTCTATAAAATTATAAAATAAATTAATATTTTTAAAAAGTTTTATGATTTATTTATTTTTAATCCAAATAAAATTATAAAAAATATTAAATTATTTTACTCAAATTACTTTAAGAAAATTGTAATTTGAACAAAATAAATGTAATTTCCAGTTTAAAATTAGTGAGAAATGTTTTTTAGTAATAAAAAAAACTTATTTAAAAATAAAACTTTTTAGAATGCTATATATTTATGCATTAAAAAATCACAATCTTTCTAAAAATTATATTATCCAATTCCCACCTAAAAATAAAAATAACTTAATTTATTCATAAGTAATTAATATTTTTAATAAAATTTTATGATTTAAAATTTTCTCAATCTAAATAAAAACATAAATATCTCTATTTATACAATAAAAAAATTCACAATTTTATTAAATAATGTATTATCAAATTCTGGCCAAACAGTAATTTAATCTATTCATTAAACTACATGAATTTTAAAATAAGTTCATATTTTTAATATTGTTTTATGATTTAAAACTTTCTATAATCATAAAAATATAAAAAGTTATTAAGTTCTCTTAATCAAATTACATTAATGAAGTTGTAATTTGAGCAAAATAAATGCAATTTGCGGTTTAAAATCATTGAGAAAAAAACAGACTTATTCCGAGATAAAGGAACTTATTCAAAGATTGAACTTTCATATTTTACAAGATTCTAAATAAAAATCCTCTTATATCAAAGTTGCAGGGCAAGCGTATATTCCCTAGTCTATCTGGTAATTATGCGGACAGGGGATACACAAGGACAGCATTCCAGTGATCAGCTATCTTCAGCGTGGTTGGAAGTGCGGCGCAAGATGGATTGATGGGAGAACAGAATGCCACGTGTAAGATAATCCCTATACTCCCACCCCATATCATTGGTCCGCGTGGGTAAATTATTCACTCATAGTTAAGATGTAACCACAGGAAGCGAGCGAGAGGTGGATTTGGAATCTGGAAACAGATTCTGCCACGTCATCTGGGTAGAGCCTCTTCCTCTCCATCGTATTATTTTGTTTTTGTATTTATGTACAAAGATGGCAGAGAGCTAATCTCATTCTGAGCCCAAGATAAGAGGCCTGAGGTGGCAGACTGAGGCTGAGGCTGAGGCTCCTGCTGCTAGAGAAGCTCTGCAATGGAGCGAGCACGGCGTGTTGCTTGTGGCGCTCTGGTGAAGCGAATTCTCTACCATTCCAAATCCCAACGACACGTTCCTCCGACGCCCAGTGCCACCGCGGGTGCACGGGCTCCTCTGTCTTTTCTACGCCACACGGTGCTGCCAGTCCCGGCAGCTTTCTCGGATTTCCGCCAGGGCGCGAGATCGATCTCCGTCGAGGTCCTGAAGCCCAGCGACTCGTTCCCCAGGCGGCACAATGCCGCGGCACCGCAGGAACAGACCTTCATGGCGGAGTCCTGCGGTTTCCCCAGCCTGGACGCGCTCATCGACGCAACCGTGCCCGAGGCCATCCGGGGTGAACCCCTGAAGCTCTCCAAGTTCCACCAGGGCCTGACGGAGAACCAGATGATAGCCCACATGAAGTCCCTGGCGGCCAAGAACAAGGTCTTCAAGTCATACATAGGTATGGGATACTACAACACCTCTGTTCCCGCTGTAATTCTTCGCAATATAATGGAGAATCCCGGTTGGTATACGCAGTATACCCCTTACCAGGCAGAGATTGCCCAGGGTAGGCTGGAGTCCCTCTTGAATTACCAAACCATGGTTACAGATCTCACCGGCCTTCCCATGTCCAACGCTTCCCTTCTTGACGAAGGGACTGCTGCAGCAGAGGCCATGTCGATGTGCAACAACATTTCTAGGGGAAAGAAGAAAACATTTCTCATTGCCAGCAACTGCCATCCCCAGACATTTGACATCTGTAAGACTCGGGCAGACGCCATGGATATAAAGGTCGTCAAGGCGGATCTGAAGGATTTTGATTACAGTTCCAATGATGTCTGCGGGGTTCTTGTGCAGTATCCTGGAACCAATGGGGAGATCTTGGATTACTCTGATTTCGTCAGGAATGCACATGCCAAAGGTGTTAAGGTTGTCGTGGCAACAGATCTGCTGGCTTTGACAATGTTGAAGCCTCCAGGGGAGTTTGGAGCAGATATGGCCATTGGATCTGCACAGAGGTTTGGGGTTCCGATGGGATATGGAGGGCCTCATGCAGCTTTTCTGGCTACTTCCCAAGAGTATAAGAGAATCATGCCTGGTAGGATTATAGGAGTGAGTGTCGATTCAAATGGCAAGCCCGCTCTTAGAATGGCGATGCAGACTCGGGAGCAACATATTCGGCGAGATAAGGCCACCAGCAATATCTGCACGGCACAGGTAATATGCATATCACAACTTTGCTGAATAGTTAACAGAATATATGGATTAGTATTTGCTTTTGATACTTAACAGAATTTATGGGTTAGTATTTGCTTTTGATGGATTTTCCTCCCTTATATCAAAATGAACTACGCACCTCCGCTAGTAAAGCCAATGACCTTATGGAGACTCCGCTAGTAAGCCAATGACCTTATGGAGAGGCCAAAGGTGAAACCTTTTACCCTTCATCTTGCTCCTTTATTATTGAGGGTTGGTGATTTTGGAGAGTGTCCCAGGTTACCAAGACTGCTATGATCAAAATTGTAAGCAGATGAATTACTATGATCGAACATTCATATGCTGTTGGTGTAGACCAAAAACGTAGGGCTGTGTACTAAGCACATAAACGCTTTTAAGATTTGAGCCCTGGGTTTAGCCAGCTCTAAATCCAAATAAAATTCCCACAGTTGAGATGCACCAGTGAAGGACCAGAGTATGTAATGTAACAACAAACTTTCTATACCGTTTTCTTTAAATATTTGAGCTTTTATTTCTCTATGGTTGCATGTTGCCTCGATTTCTAATGTTTCTTCAAGTTTTAACTTCAGTTGATATGATGGTCAATGAGGGTCTCTAGATTAAAATGTTCTAATTTTGATTTTATACGACATATTTGGACGAGTATGGCTTTGATCATTGAGATCTTTTTGTACCCAGGCCTTGCTAGCAAACATGTCTGCGATGTACGCAGTCTATCATGGTCCAGAAGGGTTGAAAAGGATTGCAGAGCGCGTACATGGTCTGGCAGGAGCTCTTGCAGTTGGATTGAAGAAATTGGGCACTGCGACTGTTGAGGAAGTTCCCTTCTTTGATACAGTAAAGATCAAATGCGCCGATGCCAAGGCCATTTATGATACAGCTCTTGAGAATGAGATGAATATCCGAATTGTAGATTCAAAGACGGTGAGTTTCTTGCCAACTTAGAAGATAGCAATGTTTACAATAGCATCTGTATCATGAATCTGAATGGCATTTCCAATCAGTTGGATATGGTTTGTGTTTCCTTTGTCTGACTCTCAATACAGGCTGAGATTGCATCTGGTAGGTCCAAACTTCAATGCGTTTTGTTTCTAGCAAATAACAAATCCAATTCCATCCTCACAATGTTGCAGGTTGCTGTTTCCTTTGATGAGACTACTACGTTGGAGGATGTAGATAAGCTGCTGAAAGTTTTTGCTGGCAATAAATCTGTAAGTATAATTTGCATCGGCCATCATGCCCTGACATTAGGATTCAGCTTGCTGAACAGTTCTGTGCATTACCTAGGTAAACTTCACAGCAGACTCCCTTGCCCCGGAAGTCCAAGTTGCAATTCCAAAAGCTTTTATCCGGGAGAGTGCTTATTTGACACATCCAATTTTCAACATGTAAGAATTAGTACTGAATTTGACTAGATTGCTATATTCAGTGTTGTTTGGTCTTTTTATATAGGTAGACTATGTGCATGTTAAACTTGTTGAGATATGTGGATGTTTCTAGGTACCACACAGAGCATGAGCTACTGCGCTACCTCCATAGGTTACAGGCAAAAGATCTTTCTTTGTGCCACAGTATGATTCCCTTAGGATCCTGCACTATGAAATTGAATGCAACTGTGGAGATGATGCCTGTTACTTGGCCAAGTTTTTCTGACATGCACCCTTTTGCACCTCAAGATCAAGCTGCTGGTTATCAGGTAAGGCAGTCATTTTCTTCAGTGAGATATAGATGACAGTTTTAGTATAATAACAAATCCTTCTTGAAAAAGTCTCAATCTTGCATATTCTATTGCAGGAGATGTTCAAAGATTTGGGAGAGCTTCTTTGTGACATTACTGGGTTTGATTCGTTCTCTCTGCAACCAAATGCTGGTGCAGCAGGGGAGTATGCTGGACTGATGGTTATTCGTGCTTATCATCAAGTAGGTGCTCAAGAGTCAAAACTTTTGAACCTTATAAAAATATTTACCAAGAATAGTGCCTAAGACCCTGGATTTGGCGTTGAACTGAACCTTCACAGGCAAGAGGAGAGGGGCACAGGAATGTCTGTATTATTCCTGTATCTGCTCATGGAACGAATCCTGCAAGTGCTGCTATGTGTGGCATGAAAATTGTTACTGTTGGCACGGATGCTAAAGGAAATATTAACATCGAGGAACTAAAGAAAGCTTGTGAGATGCACAAGGAAAACCTTTCAGCATTTATGGTATGTATTTATGATACCCTGTTTAACATGAGGGGATCATTTTCACTGCCAAGATAGCCTTTTGAACAAGTTGACAGTTGTGATAAATATTGCAATTTGATTAATTAAAAGACTCACTTTACCTTTCTTCAGGATAAATTGCTCTTCCGGTTTTGTTCATGTTTGTTATGATGATATCCAAACTGCTCACTGGGAGCAATACAAAATTGTATTGGTACTGGTACAGATTATTAATAAAAATACAGCGGCAAGATGGAATATTTTGAAAAAATTGTTTTAATTGGTGCAGGTGACCTATCCTTCAACCCATGGTGTGTATGAGGAGGGTATTGATACCATATGCAAGATCATCCATGAAAATGGGGGCCAGGTTTACATGGATGGGGCAAACATGAATGCACAGGTAAAAGGTTCATGCTTCTGAATCTGATTTTTTTTTTGTAGATCTGGGAGAGCTTCTTTGAAAGGGAGAGTTCAAAGAATCTGAAAATATTTCCCACTGAATTGAATTGGTTTCCATGTTCTGTCAGATGGTATTTAATTTGTTGTATATCCCACCTCTCATCCTGTTTCTTTTGGAGTATTTTCAGCAGGGCTATTGCAGTGTTTACCTTGAATAGGCTGTTCAATCATGAATTATGCCACATAACATATATTTTGCAAACTGAAGAAACTCGAGATAATTGTGTTTTCAAGCTTCCTGAATCAACGCTGATGGTCAGATCAGCACTAGTCTTAAGCTACCACTTTGCTTATGCTACAACGTTGCTTACCTTCAATTATGGTGTATAAATTAGAACTAAGATAGCATACTCAACTTGAGGACATCCGGAGGTTACAACTTATGTACATTGTATATTATCTTGAAGCAGGAGTGCTCAACAAAAAATAATATTGAGAAAGAAATGACTGATTTTAATGGAATATGCAATCTATAGTACTCGTTAATTTCACATTTAAGAATAATATACAATTTAGGCAGTTTCAGAAATCAAATAATGCAAGTATATCACGGGAAGAGTTTGGCAGACAGTTGTGTGGCTTGGAATTTTTGGAAATGGTGTATAAAAACAGTGAAATAAAAAAAGAAACTTGTACTGCCTTAATTTGTTATTGTGTTTACAAGTTTTCTGCTCTGCTACTGGTTAATTCCAGTCTTTTGTTTTTGTTATGTGATACAGGTGGGGCTGACAAGTCCAGGTTATATTGGAGCTGATGTTTGTCACCTTAATCTTCATAAGACTTTCTGCATTCCACATGGAGGTGGCGGACCTGGTATGGGGCCGATTGGAGTGAAGAAGCACTTAGCACCATTTTTACCATCACATCCAGTGGTAAGCTCTCTTATGTCTCATTTTATTTTTTCATTTTTCTTCCTCATCTAGTGCTTAGCATAATCATTAAGTATTCAATTATCATAGCTCTGCAAATTAGTGGTAGTTAGGTAGAGGTTCTTTTTGCTCAAACATACTGGTTGTCTCCATAACTAGAACCCTACATGATGCTTGTATGCCTTTGTTAAATTCACTTCTCCACCCACATGTTGGACATAGTGAATAGGCAAGGAAGAATTCCATTTTTGTTATAGTGTCGAGGGCAAGATGCAAAACATTAATTATAGGTATACATTGTTGTAGTATCCTCCTAGCACACACACCTTTTGAACTCTACTGCTTGCATGTGTTTGTTGGTAGTATTTATGTGCACATTGCTAGGAGAGAGAACTTGATCAGTATGATCTCCTTTGAAAACTCTGCATCCATGACTGTGCTTACAAAATACTACATGGACCATAATGGTCACATGATGAAATTCATAATTCACTAGAAAATAGATGAATAATATATAGATTTATCGAGGAACAATCTTTTAGGACAGATACAAATTGGAAGATGTGGTTTGTGATAAATATATTCTTCAACATCACTCCACCCGTAACCATTGGGGAAACCTTTTGGTACTTTACACAGATGAAGTACACAAGTTGAGTCCTTATGATATTTCTGATTCTATGGAAGGTTATATGACTGAGCCTAGAGCCCTATAGTTTCAGGGACTTAGAATTTCCTGCCAATGCTGATTTTCTTATGATTCCTTGGTAAATACTATTTTTCTTTAAAGTGTCTCTGTAGAGTTTTTTATGGATCAATTAATTCTATGGCCTACAAATCCTAGAGAAACAGGCAAAACTGTCCTACTTTGCCCTAGTTTTTGGAAAGAGTTTGTTGTGTCTATCAACTTGGAAACTTGTCCTGGAGATGTTGTGAAGTAATACCATTTTCCTCAATTTTAAAAGGTCAGCTTCTGCCTACCCAAAATTAGACAATATTTGCTGTGCTAGAACATGATTCTATTTATGAAGATATGAGTTTACTTTGCAGTCCAGCTCTTTTGAAACCATGATTAATCTTCTGCATCTTTCCATTTCAAATCTATAAATCTACCATATTCTGTGTTCTTTCTACTTGGTTCTATCCCATTTTTTCATGTTTTTTTTCTAATCCATCAGAAGCAGATATCTCGGGGAGCAATATATTAGTACTTTATTTTTTGCCTGCTTTGTATGACCCTTTTCATTTTTGGTTAAGAAAACTAGAATGCTTTCCTTAAAGGTCATCTTTTATAACCGTTTAAAGAGAGATTCAGATTGTATCTATAAAACCTGACGACTTTCTGCGTTGTCAGATTGAAAGAATTCTATAATGGAGCCAATTGAAATCCAACCAATGCACTGTGCCAATCTATAAAAGGAGCATCAATGATGGGACTAACCATTAAAATTCACTCTTTTCCCATGAATGTAAAATTCGGATCATATTTGTAATTGCCTTAATTATATTTATATTCTAGTTAATCCAAAGAATTTGTTCTAAGAAATTGAGAATGACAGGTTCCTACGGGGGGAATTCCTGCTCCTGAAGGCAAGCAACAACCGCTTGGTACTATATCTGCTGCACCCTGGGGCTCTGCTCTGATTTTGCCAATATCATATTCCTACATTGCAATGATGGGTTCAGAAGGGCTTACTGCAGCATCAAAATTAGCTATTTTGAATGCAAACTACATGGCTAAACGACTAGAGGTATCCTGTTATTTCTCCAATTTTCCTCACTCTTTCCATTGTTTTTGTTACATTTTCAACTAACAGCTGCTGTCTCTGCAGGATTACTATCCCGTACTTTTCCGAGGAGTAAATGGTACATGTGCTCATGAATTCATTATTGATTTAAGACATTTCAAGGTGAGAATGCGATCCCCACTATTATGCATATATGCTCTTGTAGCGGTCTGAGCATGCTTTGGTGATAAATGTAAGATGCTTTATTTGGAAAATACATGCATTTGTTTGAAACTCTGAGCGTAGAAGGTTCCCTGTAGGTGTCTGCTGGAATAGAACCAGAAGATGTTGCTAAAAGACTTATGGACTATGGATTCCATGCACCTACCATGTCCTGGCCGGTGCCAGGCACTTTGATGATTGAACCCACAGAAAGTGAAAGCAAGGTATGAATTGGCTCTCGTATATCTGTTTCATGCTTTTATACATTGCAGATTGAGAATCATAACTTATGGCTGAGATGGAAAATATTGGCTGAAATGTAGTTGCTAGTGCTACCAGCTAAACCTTTTTTCAAAACATTGCATTCTTCAATTACAGGCAGAGCTGGACAGGTTTTGTAATGCACTTATCTCAATCAGAAAGGAAATAATGGAAATTGAGAATGGGAAAGTGGATCCTCACTACAATGTTCTCAAGGTAAATTCCAAACGCTGAATAATTGAATATGTTTTCAAAATAATCTGACATGGGTTTTCAGTGATGGAAAACAGAAAGAAATCCTATTGATCTATAAATTGGTACAGTCAAGATTGTCTAGAAATAGTCATGGATTGAGAAGGAAGGCACATAACAACAACTTTTTGTATAATGATGTGATTTGAAATCTGCCATGTATTTCAAAGGATGCCATACCATCAGCTCTTCAAATAAAACTGTTGCTAATTTGGACCATGTAATAAGATGGTAGAGAAACTGAGACATAATAAAGGTAGAATAGAAGTGATATCGTGAATAGTAATATCAAAAACAAACTAAAAAGGCAAAGTTTAAGCGATTT
Source organism: Pinus tabuliformis (assembly GCA_031772625.1). Lineage (NCBI taxonomy): Eukaryota > Viridiplantae > Streptophyta > Pinopsida > Pinales > Pinaceae > Pinus > Pinus tabuliformis. The sequence continues at coordinate 119,251,008 of CM062810.1, read as the reverse complement.
TGACAGGGGATGGGAATGCATATTTTCTGGATTAGTATTCTGATTGCATGTTCTTGGCTGTTGGTACTAGGGAGCTCCCCATCCGGCAGCTTTAGTGATGTCAGATGAATGGAACAAACCTTATTCGAGGGAGGTTGCTGCTTTCCCTGCTTCGTGGGTTCGTGCTTCCAAGTTCTGGCCTACAACAGGTGGGAAACCTATATCAGTTTTGATTGCACGGAGCAATGATTGGGAAACAGATTGACCACTTCTGTAGGAAGCTTTGCACCACTATAAATAACGATTTCTAACATGTTTTGTTTTTTGGTTGTTTAGGACGAGTGGACAATGTCTATGGTGACCGCAACCTTGTTTGCACACTTCTTCAAGCAGGAGGAGATGTGGTTGAAGAGCAGGCAGTTGCTGCACAGGTGTAGGATAAATTGCAACTCAACTAATGTTCCAAGGGGCTGAATCAGAGTTACTGTTATTGGATATACTATTTTATTCTTAACATGGCACTTGCATTCTATCCAAGGGTGTATCTTAGTAGTTTGAAGCTTCAAGCTAAGCTGTTCGAAGTCAATCAGTGAGCTGAACTTAATTAATAATACAAAATGTTGTTCTTACAAGGCCTTAAAGTTTTCTGGAGGTTCTGCAAAGAACCGTAAGGATTTCACATTTATTTCACATTTGTCTTTATCTCAGAGACAACTAGTTGACCACAAAAAGATAGATGCATCTGAAAAAGATCTGAAAAAATACAACAGGAGCATATCAATCAAGATGTATCCAATACTCTTCAAAGAATTTATTAGAGTTGTTTCTATGTGCCTATAGTTTCAGAGTTGTTTTATGTGCCTATAGTTTCAGAGTTGTTTTATGTGCCTATAGTTTCGTCTGTCAGTATTGATGGAATACTAGAAACATTACATGATTGCTAGTATTTCCATGGGAGAGAAGGGTTCACGCGTCTAACTGCTCTCTATGGCTTGATCTATCTTCCCGGGGTAATCATATGGAAACCATCAACATTCTAGTATTGATGATAAATTGCTTGTAGAATGCCACTCGGCCTAAATTGGAGTTTGGAAGGAATGACCGCAATAAGAGCACTTCAATTCTAAAAAAATTGAGTTAGAGTTGGTTCAAGCAAGAAGAGTCGTCAACAAATCAATTGCCAGGTCTCTAGTTTGCAAATAAGCTTCATCTATGCATTACCGAACACTCTTCGTGGTTAGCATCACGAGTATTTAATCAGTAGTTTCATTGATTTATGTGTCACAAGTTGGATTACCATGACATTAATTTGGATACAATTTGTGAGTAGATTCATTCTGTGTCAGAAGTGTCATTATCATGACATTATTTTGGAGAAAAAATTGTCAGGGCATTACAGAACTGGTCAGAAACTATGACATTAATTTGTATAAAAAATTTTCCGGGCATTACCAAACTTGTCAGAAGTTTGTTTTGAGCTTAATATCTTTTGCACTGATGTCTAAATCATGAATCTTTTTCCATCGTATTGGCATCGACTTTTACGTCGTCAAATTGCTTATTTCTGTATCAGAATTAGTGTCAATTACTACTTGTAAATCGAATCTAAACAAAGGTCCTACATGCAACCTTACTTATCTCTTAGTGAGCACTGTTCTGCAATTTGATTTAAAAATCGGCTAGTTCATTCACTAGTGACATTTTCGGACCAGGTGCTCCGTGTTTGGAGATTATTTTTTGAGAATATCTGTGCAGGTTGAAGGTTTAAAAGGTATGTGTTACAATCTTCTTTTTAATAATATATATGTATTTATGTAAAGAGAATTTTGTGGGAGTTCTTTTTTTTGGAATATTTGATTGGAGTACATTTCAATTGCTAATCACGATAATGATTGGTAATTGTGAGGGACGAGAGTGTTGGAGTTCTGCGTTGATAATTATTAATCGACGGAGTTCTGTGTTGATAATTACTAGTCGACGTTTCGGGCTAAATATCACAGCCCATCATCAGGAGATTCATGGAAGAATCTTGGATATATCTAGCTGATACTGATCAGTTAGATATATCCAAGATTCTTCCATGAATCTCCTGATGATGGGCTGTGATATTTAGCCCAAAACATCGATTAAATAATTATCCATGCAGAAGTCCAAAACTCTCTTCAATGCAAACCGGGGAAAACACAAAAACATTAATTGTGAGGGACGTTTGTGGATTTGAACTTGTGATTTAAGGTCTTCCCATTATCAATATGCTTTGGGTAAAATGGTTTAACCAATGAAGTTAACTTTCGAGGCTTCGAGTAGTTTATGTTGACAGGTTTACTAGGGATGCCATTCATGAATGTGGGAAAGCATTTGAATTGTTCTGTGTTGGCATATTCTTGGTTGAATTCCACTGGGTGAAGCACATTAGTCTATGTTGATGGTTTCACTACTGATGCTATACACAAATTTGGAGAAGTATCCCTTAGGTTACATCATGAGTTTTTTTCTCTTATCTATCTATGTACACACTCAATTCATTGTCGCCAATGCTGTAGAGCATTTGAATTCAAATCCCCTTGGGTTAGACGCGTTGGTCTACACAGATAGCTTTGTTGGGAATTTCATCTAGGAATGTGGGAAAGCATCCATGAGTTTCCTCTCAAGGGTTTCCTTGGCATAATATAATAATATAATTTTAAGGTCATGGCCTCATTGGACACCAAATTGATGTATGAAAGCCTCTCCTTTGTAGGACAAAGGATCCCTTGCATACTGATTTGATTACTTAATTTATAAAAATGTACATACTCTACCCTACCCCACTCTACCCTCTCGTATACAAAAACACAATCACTCTTCTACTTTCTATCATGTACAAAGACGCACGCTCATATGAGTGGAGTGACTGGAAGCTCCAGGTTGTTACAAGGAAGCATACAAGGATCCTTTTTCTCTTCCCAAAAGGAAGCCTGGAAATGGCTCAGAACAATTTGGAGATTGCATTCAATCCATTGGGAGTAGTGAAACGTCTCACTAATCTTCGATTCAGCTTAAAACAATTTGGAGATTGAAGTTGATCCATTGAGATAGTGGACAGTCTCACTAAACATCAATCCAGAGGCATGATCTACAATGACCATCTATAAATCTTAATCTAGATGGATCTTAGCAAATTAAAAGTTGAAGAATAATGGGATATCCCTCTTACGGTAAGGTTTTCTTTCTTATTGTTTTTTATCCAACGTGGAAAGAGAAGGATATTTGATTCAAGTTTGTGTTTTTTTAATCGGGTGGCCCTATTGTGACATATTGGGCAACGAGCTTCGACTCCTGGGTGGAGAATCACTTCGATTGGTTTGTTTTACTTTTCTTCGTTTCCAATTCTAGAATGAATATTATTTCAAGCTCATAGCATGGACTGGTGGAACATTTGTCAAATCTTCCCATATGTCACACGGAATAAATGGCGTCTTTTGCGAGAATATGTGTGAATCTCAACCCTCAAGAACCAGTCCACGAAGGAATTTTAATAACACTGGGAGGTTATGGTCATATGCAAAGCCTAGATTATGAAGCCATATCTTTTAAACACAAACTATAATGGACATAGACATGGAGAATAAATGTTCTCTCACAGCCGAACAACAAAATGAGGAAGACGTGAGAAGACGTTAGGAAAGGATTGTTATCACTCAAATAATTATTAGGTGAAAAAGTTCTAACCACAAATTGTGCGAACTCAGAGACACTATCGTGCAGACTTTTAAAAGAAATTTTGATGGGAACAAGCGACCTCCCAGGTATTGATGGGAACAAGCCACCTCCCGAGGTATATGTAACAACTCGCGAGTCATGTATATTGGAAACTCATAGTTTAACCTAGGACTGAAACATTTGGAGACCCACCAAAAACTAGAGCCTGGATCGACTACAACGGGATGGCTATCCTTCCATTGTTACCAACCACACATTGTGACCCAAGAAACACTATCATGCAAACCACCCGCTATTACCTTGACGATCTTATCCTGTTCTTCAGCCAACAGGAAAAAGGAAGGTATTCCTAAAATTCAGCTAAACTATTTCATTACAAGTGGAAGTCTTGTTTAACTTGAATTGTTTATTATAAATTGATCTAAGACAAACCAATATTGTAACTTAATATTGTAAAAAATGTGATATAAAGTGCAAAGATGGTTTCCTTTATCAATCCAAAGCATGCATGCCACGATGTGTCCAAAAAGTTTCTATTATCAGCAAGTGACCATGTGAAAGAGAAACTGCATGAGAAAATAATTATTCCAATGCTGGAAAGCGAATATTTGTGACAAAAATCATATGCCACATCTTTGGCCGATTTTAAAGAATAAATCCAAGTTATGCCGAGGGTAATTGTATTTTTCAAATGTGCTGGAAACAGAAGTAAATTTGAACCACAATGTCAATGTATAAACCAGGAACTTGTAGAACCATCCAAGTGGTAAAGAAAGTTCAGATTCCACACATGCACAAAGACTGCTGTAAATGAACAATTTGGAGGCGCTGAATGTGTTAAGTGACGAGCGGATTTCAAATTCGTTATACCCCAAAACAGTCTATAGAGATCATTAATTATATGAAACAAATCTTTAACATGTGCTGTTATATCGCTTCAAGTGTTATCTCTCAGAACAGAAATGTAACTCACATAAGTTCAAGTGCGCGCCGGCGCTTTTGCAAACTTTATTAAACAGGGAACCAATTATGAATAGTAACCTGGCAATGCGATTAGAATCTGAGAATTATCACAATGTTAACGTAGTTATCACTAAACAGTATTATGCATCAATATGATTATGCCGAGTTCAAATCAACAGATTACTCAAAATGCTTGTGAAGAAACATTCGGACTTGAGTGCCCAGAACAACAGAACAATAGAATTACTATGCCAAATTGATTTCAGTTATTCCAGCTAGCAAAACCTCCAACTACGTTTAGATGGTTAACTTCAGATTAATGTGAGCCTTGAAAATTATTCATCGTTTACCAGTCATTAAGAAAAAGTGAACAAATTTTCTCATCATCATTTCGGAGATTGTTCCATGAGTTAGGACATTGATTTGTCACTAAGCAATGCTGAAATCTTAAACAACGTGAAACTCTGAGGCAAAAAGGTGTTAAAAATGTACCAACCTAAATCGCATTCATAGACAGCAATAACCAGTACTCAACGAGTATCAATTTACCACATAGTCACTATGTTCAAGCAGTTCTAAACTTGTCTCTCATCCATCCACCTGAATCCTACATCCTCTTATCCACGAATCCATAAACTTTGAATCTTATTCAAAACCCTCATTTAACAGTTATGGCGGCCGAACAATTAATAAAAACGAAATTCCTTCAGATCGGAATCATTTTAGTGTCGAGCCTTAAATGTGAACCGTTTAACCCCTCGTTAATTCATTCAGATCAGAATCATTCTAGGGTTAAGCCTTAAATGAGAATTGTTTACCCCTCATTAGCATCATTTTAGAATCGTTGGACGAGTTAAGTGTTGGATTTCCATAATGTTCATGAGATCGGTTGACTTAAACTAAAACAACAGAGTGTAATATGCAGCCTTGCTTGGGGTTAGTATTCGTCTTTTATGCAAAATGTGATAGGCAGCTTCCCTGTTTATAGTGGTTAGTATTTTTATGCAACTTCCCTGCTTATAGTACCTGTCTTTTATGCAAAATGTCCTTGTTTTTAATGCAAAATGTAATATGCAATTTCCCTGCTTCTAGTGGTTAGTATTTGTCTTTTATGCAAAATGTGTTAGTTGGAGCAGTTAATTTAAGCAAAAAAAAAAAAAAGATGAAACTAAAACTAAATGGAAACCAAAAAAGAATCACACAAGTAAACACAATATTTTAGGTGGTAAATCTTTGGCAGTTTGTCAAGGAAACATCCACGGGGCAAGGGATTGGATCTTTATTTAGTCAACAATGATTCTCCATGATTACATTCTCTCGGGCATTCACCAGTTTTATAAGAGCCTCTCCTTCGTTACATAACTGCTATTAGTTAGCGATCTAGTTACAAAACTAATTGGTAGTAATTATTAAGATTTTACTCATAATTACATGTCTTCTTGTCACATTTCAACAAATTCCACCTTGACAACAAATTTCCTAATCCCTTGCCCATGCCCGCTCATCATCTCTTCTACAAGCCAAGAGAAGCCAAACACCATCGCAACTTCTCCACTATAACTGGCTTCATGAATATGTCTGCACAATTCTCTTGTGTATGGACTTTCTTGAGAGCTACTTTTCTGCCATCGATCACGTCTCAGAAAATAATACATTATATCAATGTGCTTGGTGTTGCTGTGATAAACTGGATTTGTAGCCAAGTTAATAACACTTTGACTTTCACATAATACATTCACTCTCTCTTGTGTCTTTCCAATCCCATCAACCAAATTGCTTCTTTACTGGCATCTGAAGCAGCTATATTTCTGCTTCGGTAGTGGACAATGCAACTGTTTCTTGAAGCTTTGACATCCAGCTAATTGCTCCACCTGCAAGAGTAAAGACGTAACCTGTAGTAGACGTCCTTTTGTCCAAATCACCTACATAATCAACATCCACATACACACAAATTGATCCTTCATTACCCTTAAAGATGATGCAATGCTCACTTGTGCCTCTTAAATACCGAAACACCCATTTCACTGGTCGCCAATGTTCTTTACCTGGATTTGCCATGAACTCGCTGACAATTCCAACTACATGTGAAATGTCAGGTTTTGTAGATATGATCACATACATTAAGTTGCCTACAACATTTGCATATGGTACATGAGACATATACTGCTTTTCTTCATCAGTTTTAAGACTCAAAACCGAAGAAAGCTTAAACATTAACATGGTTTACACTTTTCATACCAAACTTTTAAAGTACTCTTTCCACATACTTCTGTTGTGATAACCAAAGCTTACCATTTTTCTTGTCTTTGTGTATCTCCATGCCCAAGATATGTTTTGCTACTCCAAGATCCTTCATATCAAACGTCCTAGAGAGTTGAGCCTTTAACTTGTTGATCTCTTCCATACTTTTGCTTGCAATAAGCATATCATCAACATACAAAACTAAGATAATGAATATGCCACTGAAACTCTTGAAGTATACACAATGATCATACTCACTTCTAATAAAGTTTTGGCTCACCATGAAGGAGTCAAACTTCTTGTACCATTGCCTAGGTGATTGCTTCAGGTCATACAATGATTTCCTGAGCTTGCAAACTAATCTTCTAGTGCGACCTTGTACAAAACCTTCTAACTGTTCCATATATATCTCTTCATCCAAATCACCATGTAGAAAAGTTGTTTTAACATTTAATTGTTCTAACTCAAGATTAAGTAATGCAGTTAGTGCCAACACAGTGCGAATAGAAACAAGTTTTACAACTGGCGAAAAAATGTCATGAAAGTCAATACCTTCAACCTGAGAATACTCTTTTGCTACCAGTTTCGCCTTATATCTTTCAATACTTCTATCAACTTTCTGCTTCAATTTGAAGACCCATTTGCATCTAGCAACACTTCTCCCTTCAGGGAGTTCTACAAGATCCCATGTATTGTTCTTGGCTAAGGAATCCATTTCTTCTTCCATAGTTGTTTTCCATTTTTCGCTATTTGTATCATCTACTGCTTCTTGATAACAAGAAGGTTCCCCATCTTCAGTAATTGAAGCAAAAGACAAAGCAGAATCTTCATACCTTTTGGGAGTTTTTCTTTCCTTTGTAGACATTCTTAGAGTGACTGGTTGCTGAACTGGTTTAGAAACTTCAACAATTTCATTTGTATCTTCATCACTTTTCTCTCTAGGAGTCTCTCTTTCCTTTCGACTTTCGGAAAAAGGTCTAGCCTCCAACTGAATTTGTTGTTTTGGCGATACCTATTCATGTTCAATTCTTTCAACATTTGATTTTAAAAGAGAAGATTCATCAAATGTTACATCTCTACTAATGATTATCTTCCGCGACGTAGGATCCCACACCCTGTATCCTTTCATTGCATAGTCATATCCAACAAAGACATAACATTTCGATTTTGGATCTAATTTTGAACGTTGATTTTGAGGAATAAGAGCATAGGCATCACAACCAAATATCCATAAGTGTGAATAATCACAACACTGACCTGACCAAACATCTTCAGGAATTTTACAATTAATTGCTACTGAAGGTGATCTGTTGACTAGATAACAAGCAGTGGATATTGTTTCTATCCACAACTCCTTTTGCAGATTAGCATTGCTGATCATGTTTCTGACTATTTCCATAAGGGTCTGATTCATATGTTCAACAACAACATTTTGCTGAGGAGAATAAACAATAGTTTTATGTCTAACAATTCCTTCATCCTTACAATATTGTTCAAATTATAGAGAAGTAATGTTAGGTCCCTACAATACTAGTGATTACTCCATTACTATTGTAGTTGTATCCGTTATTAATATTGTTGTGCCCCTATTGTCCCCATATTGTTATCACTGTGCCCCATAAAATCGCTCTACTGTTATTTTTGTGCTTTTATATAATTATTGTTAGGTTGGTTGGGTTATATTGTGACTCCTTAGACTCCTATATATAGAAATGAGATTTTGTCATTTGAATCATGAAGGACTCATTCATTTGTGTAATGTAAAGGAGGTTGCCCTTTCGAAGAGGCTGAATTCTAAGGCGTTGATCTATCTTTTCTATCTTTTTGTGAGATGGTTTCATAACATTTGGTATCAGAGCTTTGGATTCTAGGGTTTCGTTGCTCCAAATAGGTCATCGTGGCATTTTTGTTATAACTTTTTTTTTTTTTTTTACCTGCGACGTTTCAGAAGCGGAAAAAACCCATTTGAGACGAGATCGCACTGAAGCTTGGGGCCGAATTTCAGAGTTTTTCGCACTATATTTGCAGAGATATGATCTGAGGAAGTTGGTTTTTTTGCGGACTCCTGAATTACATTCCAAACAGGTGACCCGGGGAAAATCGTCATAACTTTCTTTCTGAGCACTGGATTGAAATTTCGTCAGAAGGTAAAGAAAGAGGACGGACTATAGTTTCTTGTATGTATTTTTCAAAGCCAAAGGTCGAAATAGGGACACGTGGCATGTCGTACAAGTTCGCTCTACTAAACTAGTCTATAATCAGGTCACTGTGGGAGATTTGGTATCACTCTTTCTTGGAGAATCCAATTTGGATCAAACTGGTGGCATTGGAAAGAGGACACAGAGGGCTACTGCAGGTCACAATTTCAAAATTGGATGATCCGAAATTACTGAGATACATCAGAGGCAATATCGAGCTCCTACAAAGTGAAAAAGGTGTGTAGATTTTTTTTAAATTTTTGCTTAAGCTTGGTTTGAAAAATTATTTTGAAGGAATTCAAAGGGCATAATAGAGCATTATTATTGGTAACTGATGCCCCGAGGAAAGAAAATGCAAACACTTAGTAAGCAAATTGAAAGCTCTAGCATGATTCATGAAGAAGAGGAAGAAATACTACATGATATATCAAAATTGCAAGACCAAGTGCAACAAATATCTCTATCACAAAAGCTAACAAAAGCTAAGATAAATGTTGTGGAATCTAAGATAAAGGGCGTGGAAACTAAGATGAATGGCGTGGAAGCTAAGATGAATGGCGTGGAAGCTAAGATGAACGATTTGAAGAAAATTTGAAGAAAGACTTGAAGACAGACATGGCAGATTTGAAGGCAGATTTGACAAATTTTCTACAAGAAATACTTACTAATGGTGAAAGGGTAGTAAAGGAAACTCATGATGCGAACAAAAGAAATGTTAATCATGATTTCGTAGACTCTAATGTTGGATCAAAGACCCACCATATTCCAAAAATCGATATGAGGAAGTTTGATGGCAAGGATCCCGCAATATGCATATTACAGATGGAGCAATTTTTTGATCTTAATAATGTGCAAAACACACAAAATGTATGTATTGCAATTTTATACTTGGAACCAAATCAGTTTGTATGATATCAATGGCTTTGCTCTCATAAACAAATTATCAATTGGGCAATTTTTACGGAAGAATTGACAGCGCATTGTGAGGATACAAAAAACAACACTTTTTTTAACCAAGTGATAAGTCTCAAACAAAAGGGTTCAATAATGGAGCACATTGAGGAGTTCTAAAAATTGAACATAAGGGTAAAAAATATTCCAGATGAGCATAGGATTGATGTGTTCATATGGACTTTAAAGGATAATATCCAACATGATGTTCGCCTTTGGGAACCTGATTCATTAGAGAAGACATTCAAGTTAGCAAGAAAAATGGAAAGAAAAATTATGGCAACTAGGAAGCATACCACTCACAACTATAAAGATTGAAGTGTTGTTGCCACTAGTCTTCCACAACCTATAAGGTTGACACCACAACAATTGAAAGAAAAAAGAGCAAAAGGGCTTTGTTACAGTTGTGATAGCAAATACACTAAAGGTCATAAGTGTGCTGAGAAGAAATTATTCTACATAGATTGTGAAGAGGAAGAAGAAAATGAGCAAGAAAGGTCAAAAGAAGAGGATATACTCCAGGAACAAAGCCTAGATAAAGAAGAAATGAATCTGACCATATCTTGTAATGCATTGGCGGGAATTACCACTCCTCAAACCATCAAGATAGAAGGACAAATCAAGAAGAAAAATGTAATAGTGTTGATTGATTCAGGAAGTACCCACAATTTTATTCATTGTAAGGTAGCAAAAGAATTGAATTGCTTCCTATATCCAACACCAGAGTGTCAAGTGATGGTTGCAAATGGAGGAACAATAAATTGCTTTGTAAAGTGCCATAATATCAAGCTATCCATGGAAAAATATGTATTGACTAGCCTAATGCTTTCCATTCCAATGGGAGGTGCTGATGTTGTAGTAGGAGTCTAATGGCTACAATCCTTGGGTACAATAGCTTTTAATTTTCAAGAACTTTTCATAAAATTTTATGTAGAAGGAAATGAAGTTGAATTAAGGGGTATTACAAGGAAACCAGGAAAGATAATCAACTCTAACGGTATGACAAAGCTTCTAAAAAAGGAACAAAGAGGTGTAATTGCACAATTATGTTCACTAGATGTTTCCACATCAAAATCATCTATTTCTCCAAATCTCCAAAAAGTCTTGGACAATCATTCCAAGGGATTTGAGACTCCCAAAGGTTTCCCACCTATTCGTGATCATGATCATGCTATTCATCTGATCCCAGGAAGTGTTCCTCCAAACATTAGGCCGTACAGATATTCCTATGCCCAAAAGAGTGAAATTGAACGTACGGTGGCAGAAATGCTAGAGGCTGGTATAATTCAACCTAGTCAAAGTTTTTTCTCTGCTCCAATAGTATTAGTGCACAAGAAGGATGGATCATGACACGTGTCTAGATTATAGGGAGCTCAACAAGCTCACTATTAAAGATAAGTTTCCCATTCCTGTCATTGATGAATTACTGGATGAATTGCATGGATTAATTTACTTCACCAAGTTGGATCTTCGTTCAGGATATCATTAAATCAGAATGAAGATTGAAGACATTCCAAAAACAACATTTAGAACTCATGAGGGTCATTATGAATTTTTGGTCATGCCTTTTGGCCTTACCAATGCACCTTCTACATTTCAAGGTTTGATGAATTCCATTTTCAAACCCTTCCTCAGAAAATTTGTGTTAGTATTTTTTGATGATATACTAATCTATAGCAAGTCTTGGAAGAATCGTGTTGAACATGTTGACATGGTGCTACAACTATTGGAGGAGAAACAATTATATGCAAAAAGATCATGTTGCTTTGGAGTACAAGAGGTGGAATATCTGGGTCATATTGTATCTCAGGAAGGAGTTAAGGTATACCCTAGCAAAATTAAAGCCATTAAGGAATGAAAAATCCCCACATCTATAAAGCATCTGCGAGGATTTCTCGAGTTGATAGGGTATTATCGCAAGTTTGTTAAGAATTATGGGAGAATAGCAGCAACTCTAACAACATTATTGAAGAAAGATGCATTTTCATGGACTCCAGAAGCAACAAAGGCCTTCGAACATCTTAAAGAGGCAATGTGCCAAGCACCAATCTTAGCTACACTGGACTTCACAAAAACCTTTATTGTGGAATGTGATGCTTCAGGAAATGAAATTGGTGCTGCTTTAATGCAAGATGAAGGACCCATTGCTTTTGAAAGTCGTCCAATCAAAGGAAAGTTTTTACACAAAAGCTATTTATAAGAAGGAAATGTTGGCAATACTACATGCACTTAAGAAATGGAAACCCTACCTAATGGGAAGACACTTCAAGGTAAAAATGGATCATGATAGCCTTAAATACTTTTTACACAGATTATCCTCTGAAGAGCAACAAAAGTGGGTCACAAAGATGTTGGGTTATGACTTTGAAATCATCTACAAAAAGGGAAGCAAAATGTGGTGGCAGATGCACTCTCAAGAAATGATGAGGATGTGGAAGCATTGTTGCGCACCATTTCTATTATCCAACCAGATTGGATAAATGAAGCAAGGGAGGACTGGAAGAATAATGAAGAAGTGTGGGCACTTATTCGAAAATTACAACAAGATTCCAATACATTTGATACATTTAGCTAGAAAAATGACTCGTTATGGTACAAAGATCGCTTATATCTCTGTAAGAATTCCCAAATCAAACAAAAGATTCTTATGGAATTGCACATTTCTCCCTTAGGAGGGCACTTAGGATTTTTAAAAACTTACTTTAGGGTTAAGAAGGATTTTTTTTGGGATGACCTTAAATCGGATATTCAAAAGTTTGTGGTAGAATGTTTGGTTTGCCAACAAAATAAAGTTGAAACAATTAAGACCTCGGGTCTATTACAACCTTTATCCATTCCAAGCCAACATTGGGAGGAGGTTTCAATGGATTTTATCACAGGTTTACCCAAGTCTGAGGGAAAGAGTGTCATCATGGTGGTAGTTGACAGACTTACCAAGTATGCACACTTTTGTGCATTATCACATCCATTTAAAGCCAATACAATTTCTACTGCATTTATGGAAACAATTTAAAAGCTACATGGAAATCCAAAGATTATTGTAAGTGACAGAGACCCCATTTTCACTGGAAATTTCTGGACAGAATTATTTTCTTGTCTTGGTACTCAGTTAGCTCATAGCTCATCTGATCATCCACAATATGATGGGCAAACTGAGATAGTAAACAAATGTTTGGAAGGATATCTTCGTTGCTTTGTATCTGATAAACAGACACAATGGGTCAAATGGTTGCCTCTCGCTGAATGGTGGTATAACACTTCCTTCCATACAACAACAAAAATGAACCCATTTATGGAACTTTATGGATATCAGCCACCATCCATCACATCATATTTAAGAGAAAATTCTAAGGTTCAAGCAGTGGAACATCACATCGAGCATCAACAAGTCCTCCAACTCTTAAAGGATAACCTTGTGTTGGTGCAAAATAGAATGAAACAACAGGCAGATCAACATCGCAGTGAAAGAAGTTTTGATGTAGGTGGTTGGATATTCCTACGGCTACAACCATATAAATAAATGTCCCTCAAGCAAGCTAAGAAGGATAATAAATTATCACCAAAGTATTATGGTCCGTACAAGGTGTTGCAAAAGATTGGTATTATGGCATACAAATTGGAGCTTCTTGCAGCTTCTCGAGTGCACCCAGTTTGCCATGTTTCATGTTTAAAGAAGGTTATAGGCAACAAGCTCCCAATTCAAACAATATTGCCAGAACTTTACGATGAAGGAAAAATTATATTGGAACCGGAAGCAGTCACAGAAACAAGAACTCGACAACTACGAAATCGATCAATTTTGGAGTATCTCATCAAGTGGAAAAACTTATTTGCTGAATATTCCACATGGGAGGATGAGAATTTTATACAGAAGCATCCAGAACTACTCAAGCGTTGAGGATAACACTTTTTTGAAAGAGAGGGGCATGTTAGGTCCCTAGAATACTAGTGATTACCCCATTACTACTGTAATTGTATCCCTTATTAATATTGTTGTGCCCCTATTGTTCCCATATTGTTATTACTGTGCCCCATAGAATCCGTTATTGTTATTTTTGTGCCTTTATATTATTATTGTTAGGACGATTGGGTTATATTGTGACTCCTTAGGCTCCTATATATAGAAAGGAGGTTTTGTCATTTGAATCATGAATGAATTATTCATCTGTGTAATGTAAAGGAGGTTGCCCCTTCGAAGAGGCTGAATTCTAAGGTGTTGATCTATCTTTTTGTGAGCTGGTTTCATAACAAGTAAATTCACCACCATGTTAGTTCTTAAACATTTAATTGATTTCCCTTTATTTATTTAATTAATTTATTATTTTTTTATTTAATTTTTTTTTTACCATTGCTTTAAATTGTTTAAAGACATTGAATACATCAACTTTCTTTTTTAACATAAAGACCCAAACTTTTCGAGAGAAATCATCAATAAACGTTAAGAAATATAAAACACCTCCATACGATACAACAAGAGATGGTCCCCACAGATCAGAATGAATATAGTCCAAAATTTCTTTACTATTATGACTTCCAGTTTGAAACCTTTGATTACACTGTTTTCCATACACACAATGTTTACAAAAATCCAACTTCAAGGATTTCAAATCAGGAAGTAGTTTACGGTTCATCAGTGCCTGAAGACCTTTTTCGCTCATGTGACCCAATCGCTGATGCCATAGGTGAGTACCTTCTTCTTTTTTCTTTGACATAATCTTTGCTTCACTGACTTGAGTACTTCTTTTGAGTCTATAAAGATTTCCGACCTTTTTTGCTTTCATAACAACTAGGGTACCTTTTGAGACTTTCAGCACTCCATTCTGCCCTGTAAACTTATAACCATTTAGGTCCAAAACTCCCAAAGAAATCAATTTTTTTTTTCAATTCAGATACAGTCTAACACTAGGTAATGTTCTAACTGTGTTATCATACATTTTAACTATGATATTTCCCATCCCAACACTCTGACATGATACATTATTACCCATAAACACAAAACTACTATTTACAGCTTCATATGAAGTAAACCAATTTCTGTGTGGACTCATGTGATGAGAAGCACCAAAGTCTAACAACCAAATTTCAAGATTTTGAGAGACATTACATACAGGGAAAGTTTCATCTATCACACATAATTCTACAACAGGTAAAACTTCATCTATCGTACCTAAATCAACTTGATTTGCTTCCTTATTTGGATTTTCAGTCTCTTTCCGTTTTCAACAGTGTTTCTTTAAGTGTCTAATTTTATTTCAGTACCAACATTTGGCTTTACACTTTTTACCCTTTGATTTGGACCCGGAAGAACCCCTTGTTTTCTCCCCTCTTTCTTTTGACCGTCCTTTGGCTACCATGGCTTCTGATGCAGAGGCTTCAATATTGGACTTCTTCCTTAATTTTTCAGCTAACAGAGCTCCCACAACTGAATCAAATTCCAAGGACTCAGTGGTGCTCAAACTGATAGAGGTAACAAAGTGGTCCCATGACTCAGGCTGAGAACACAACAAGGTGATAGCTTTGTCTTCTTCTTGAAATTTAACTTCCATATCTGACAATTGGCAAATAAGTGTATTAAAAACATTTAGATGTTCTGCGATTTTTGTACCTTCCTTCATCCGATGACTGTGCAATTCTCTTTTCAGATAAATTCTGTTGGTTAACGATTTGGTCATATATAAAGTTCCCCGTTTTCCCCACAAACCTGCTGCTGAAGTTTCTTCGACTATATTGAAAATAACTTCATCCCCCAGGTATACACTGATGGTACTGAGAGCTCGGGCATTCAAGTCCTCCTGGTCCAAATCTGTTATGCCAACAGGTTTATTTTTCACCCCGTCTAATGGTTTGTGCAATCCTTGTTGCACCAACAAATCCATAACTTTTAGTTTCCATAAAGCAAAATTGTTCTTGCCAGTGAATTTCTCCACCTTGAACTTTGCATTCGTCATCTTGGCCATTTCTTTTCTACAAATCCTCCTACTATGGTTTTCTAGTTTATCTTATTTCTTAATTTCCAATTAGGGTTTTATTTCCCCACCTTTTAGTTAGCTAAGGTTTAAAAAAAAATAATTCTAATTTCTCGGTAAAATTTTAATTCTGGTTTTCTTCTTTAAACTTTCCAGAATTAAACCCTATTCCAATCTTTCTGTATCCCTTTCAGTTCAGAATTTAAGAATAAACTTCCAATTTCTTCTGTATTGTTTTTAATTCAGAATTTCATAAATAATTAAAAAAAAAAAAAACGCAGAATTTCCCTTTTCTGTTTTACTAGATTTCCTTTTACTGAAAAAACTGAGCTCTTTAAATTGACTTATCAAATCCCAGAAAACTGACTATTCAACAAGAAACCAATTTCTTCTCTTTTAACAATTCTGAAATATGCAATTTAAATGTATTCAAGAAAATTACCTGAACTAGGTTAGCATCGGGCTTGTTTCTATGAACATTTGACGACTCTTTCGACTTATTTCCTTCCACCGATGACAACTTGACATGGCTTTGTCGGCTTCTCCCTTGAATCATGGCTCACAAAGTTTTCATCTCTAGCGACAGGGCCTTTCGCAACAGAGACGTGGCTCAAACACTGGACAACAACGACGGTGGTATTAGTTTTCTCTCAGCCCCTTGACCGATGACTCTTCTTTGCTTTCTCTCAACCCCTTGACTGGCGGCTCTTCTTTGCGGCGCTGTAAAAAACTCTTCTCTTCTTTGTGGATAACCCTGGCAAAGAACCCTCATCGACGGCTTTGGACAGGCCACATACTCGGTTCTTCTTCTTTGATCAACAGATCAAACTCGTCATTTACAGGCACGCAGACAGTGAGTCACATCAACATGGTAGCTCTTCTCCCTTTCCTTAATAGGGGAAACAGACAACCAATAGACAGTGCGTCCCTCAACCTTTGATACCACTTGTTGGTTCGAGCAGTTAATTTAAGCGAGAAAGAAATGAAATTAAAACTGAATGGAAACCGAAAAAGGATCACACAAGTAAACACAATATCTTACGTGGTAAAACCTTGACAGTTTGTCAAGGAAACATCCACGAGGCAAGGGATTGGATCTTTATTTAATCAAGAATGATTCTCCATGATTACATTCTCTTGGGCATTCACCAGTTTTATAAGAGCCTCTCCTCCATTACATAACTACTATTTGTTAACAATCTCGTTACAAAACTAACTGGTAGTAATTACTAAGATTTTACCCATAATTACATGTCTTGTTGGCACATTTCAACAAAATGTAATATGTAGCTTCCCTGCTTATAGTATCTATCTCTTATGCAAAAAGTAATAGATAGTTAAATTTGCAAAAAGTAATGGATAAAGTAATAGATAGCTAAATTTGCAAAAAGTATTGGATAACTAAAATAAAAA
This sequence comes from Pinus tabuliformis, assembly GCA_031772625.1. Taxonomy (NCBI): domain Eukaryota; kingdom Viridiplantae; phylum Streptophyta; class Pinopsida; order Pinales; family Pinaceae; genus Pinus; species Pinus tabuliformis. Next base: position 119,233,595 of record CM062810.1, on the reverse strand, counting down.
TAATAAAAAACTAATATTACATATGCAAAAAGTAATTAATAACTCAATTAAAGTTGTTGACACTTAATCATTGGGATTGAGTGAACACTTGTAAATAATGTAAATAGTTAATAATGGAAAATGAAAAGTCATCAGGAAGTGAAGCCCAAAAGTCACTCCCTCATGTATATAACCATGAGTAATCTTAATGAATAAACACAATTCATTTGAGGAGTTACCTCTTGGCCTGACATGGTATCAGAGCCAACTCCATTTTTGGCATTCCATTCCGCCCTTATAACTCCCTTCTGCTTCTCTCCTTTGACAGAAAGTATGTCCTTCCATGCATAATCTCTATGTTGAACATTGTCTTGCGTAATCTCTGCGTTGAAGAATGTCTTGCTTTTGCTACTTTTGCTATGGGTTCTGGTCCTCTGGAGCTCTAAGTCGAAAGCAAAAATTCAAGGGTGCTCTCCCACTCGGCCTCCGGTGAGGGTGGATCGAACACTAGCTTGAAAGAACGACTGAATAAGGACCACTGTAAATTTGGCACGATGAAATTTCTACGTTTGAAAAATGGTATGAGACTTGTGTATTCCAGCCTTCTCTATTCATTGTTCAATTCCTGATTGGTGCGTGGTATGTTGGGTCATATATGGCATATTATGTGCGTTCGACTTTTTTTTTGAAGGCAGTGTTGGATTAGCGGATTATTGTTGACATCACTGTGTATTAATAGCACGGGTCCAGTGAAAACCTTGTGCATATATGCATGTTCATTGCTCTATACGCTCCTCCATACGCCCAGTTCTCAAACACTGCCTTCCATTGAATGGTATATAACATCATACCGCTGTTCCATATACTCCAGGTTTATGTGCTGTTCCATATACTCTAGTTTTATGCGTTGTTCCATGCATAGTTACCAAATTCGAATTCGGATTCAAATTCGAATTCGATACGATACGGAAAAAATTCGACTCTATAAAATTCAATACGGAAAAAATTCGACACTATACATTTTACAAACTCTTATATATATATTTTTATAAATTTAAATAAATAATCATTATATTCAAAATTTTAATGAAAATACAGAAGTTGTATAAGTTGATTTTTTTCCAAAATAGAAGTTACTGTTTTTTATGTTTTATATAAGAGTTATTGATTTGCAATCAATTTGTTATTTTATAATTTCTTGTAAGGTAAGAATTATCTTTTTTCTTAATTGCAATTTGACATTTCATGAAATTTTCTAATTTAGAAATTACTATTTTTTTATTTTTTTCTATAAAAATTATATTTTTTATTTTTATTTTTTTCCAATAAGAATTATCAATTTGGTAATATAGAAATCACTGATTTTATTTTTTTCTATAAAAATTGTCAATTTTTTCTACTAAGAAATACCAACTTGCTTAATTCATTATGTGATTACAGAGGCTTGAATACAGAAAATACCAATTGGCTAATTCTTCTAAGACAATTTATAAAAAGTAATTGATCTTAGCATTAATTTTGCCTTTCTACATTATTTCAAATTTTCACCAAAATTGTCTAGTTCCAATTTCCAAACTTGTTAATACTTTTAAATTTATATGCTTACCCCACCATCTTCTAAATTTATAAAATATATTTAAACAATGTTTGAAAATCTTTAGTTTGAAAAATTGTTATGTATTTACTCAACCATGTAAATTTTTATATATCAAACTGCAGATCTATTTATTGTATACCTTCCGTATGGCCATTGTTCGGCCATTGTTCGGTGTAGCGAAACATAGGACATTGTTTGGTGTAACGAAGCCCATTGCGTATGAACACGTTAAAGGAGGAAGCAGGAGAGTAACGAAGCACATTATTCCGTATTCGTGTTGGGGTGCAGAACACGTTAAGGGAGGAAGCAAGAGAAAGCACCGTACCGAATTAGAATTCTCCGAATTAATCGCCGTACCGAACCGAACTGGCGAATTAACGTATTTTTTTCGCCGATACGGACGAACTTGGTAACTATGGTTCCATATACTCCAATTTTATGCTCTGCTCCGTACGTTGCTTCCAAACGCGTACGCTCTGCTCCATATGTTGCTTCCAAACACGTATGCTCTGCTCCATACCACCACGCTCCACTGTTATAACACAACTACTATATCCCACTGTATGAGCCGCTCTCCCCACTACGCAATGGAACCACGAAATCACCCCTCCACCTTTCGCACTTTGGTTCAAATAAAATATCGCACATTTAATACAACTCTACTCTCGGTTCATATACCACTCTCTTGACTCAGGTGTGCTCGATTATGTAACATATAACACCCGATCATCTCCGTGGTAAATCTCCGCTGAGTAATACCTCCTGTGGTAATACCTCCCCCCATACATTGACTCCCACATAAACCCCCTCCCCCAAATACTCCCTCACCCACATAATCCCTCTCCCATGTAACAACTACCCCATATAATACCTTTGTCCTCAAATATCAAATTGCATTTTTAGCCACCAAAACTGTTTTTGTTTTGCCACTAGAAGTACAATTTTTTTTTTACAGAATACAAATTTTAAAATGAATTTATTGATATCTATTGTGGGAGTGGTTCTCATTGGGAAGGAGAACTATCCTGAGTGGTCTCGGAAGATCAAACACACTCTCATTTTCAATGCGCTGTGGAAAGGAGTTTGTGTAGGAGAAGGAGATAATGAACCTGCAAAGCGTACCTTAGACAAGGAATTTTCCATTTGGTAAAACAAGAACAGCAAGGCTTATGCCTTGATTGCAACATCTGTAAATGAAGAGGTGAGTCGCCATATTTCACCATTTCAAATGCTTTTGATGCCTTACAGAAGTTGAAGGAACTCTATGACTCCCACTCTGCACTTGAAGTTGTCCAATTGATGATTAAACTGTTCGGTCTTGAATTACAAAATGCTGATCCTCTTGCTCTAGCATTAGAAGTGAAATATATTATGCATGATATCAAAGTCACTAATGTTGAACTAGACATTCCTCTGATAGCTTTTGTCAAGGCACTTTATCCCACTTATTCAAATTATCTTGAGTTATTACAAGCAAATGGAAACCTCAAAGAGATTACCTTTCACTCCCTTGTGAATAAATTTGCTGAGAGAGAGAAAGATTGTGGGAAGAAGACAACTCCTCAGTGTTCTGAAGAGGTTGCGTGTCTTGCACATAGAGAGAAGAATCACGCTCAAGATTCTTCCAGAGGAAAAGGTGGTCGAAGAGGAAGAGGAAGAGGAAGAAGAATTTCAGAGGCGAGAGGGGGTGGCGAGGGGCTAGCACTCTCAAGGAGAAAAGTCTGATCTTCATTACATACATTGCAATAGAGATGGACCACATGATGCATCCACATGCACGTTGCCTTGGGAAAAAATTGAGTAGGAAAGAAATCAAGCCAAAGGTAAAACCAATGACAAAGAGAAAGATAAAGCCCCTGAATCCGCTCACTATGTTGTGGCACATTGTAATATTGAAGTAAATGGAGACTTGTTCAATGCTTCACTTGCTTCTTGGAAAAATGATTGGTTGCTTGATTCAGGAGGAACATGCCACATGACTTTTAGAAGAGATTTGTTTTGAGAATTTACTGACAATGTTGATGGAGCAGTATACTTTGCAGACAAATCAAAACTCAAGCCATCAGGGCTTGACATAATCAGGCTCAAATTGCCTGGTCTTCCAGACTTTCTTTTGCATGATGTTTTATATCTTCCACAGTTGAGGAAAAACTTTGTTAATCAAGGCTCTCATTGCTATCAATATGTCAGTGTTTGTGATGGCAAATTCTTGTGATTATAATGTTGCCCATGAAGGATCCAAGGATTGATTACAGACGTAATAGAAACAATGGAACCAAGGAGGAAAGATATCAGAAGCCATCAAAAGAGAAAGCCAAAGAGTAAAAGGAAGAAATTCATTGGAAGGAGAAAAGAGGAACACGTAGCAGAGAAAGAGGCAAAAAGAGGAACACATCATCAAAAGAATAGCTATCAGAAGAGCGAAAGAGTGAAGTGAAGTTACAAGAGCGAGAACTAAGAGTAAAAGCCATATTGAAGGAATTAAGGAGAAATATTGAAGGAAGGAATAAACTGCGTAAACCCTTTAAAAGTTCACAACGCATCGGAGAAATCAATATCGACAGATCTATTATGTGCCACTATCCAAAACCCCTTATGCGATATGTACTGCGGACCCGAAACAGTTTATGGTAACAACCTTATACAATATCGCATCTGTCACATAATCGCAAGCCATAAAGGGATGTTCCATTTCAAATCCACCGATTGCGATATATATGCAGACCCGACCATTCCATTAGAATACACCATTATGTTATATCGTGTCTGCCTCGTTGGGAGTCACATCACAAGTCCTTTTAAAGATGTTGTCACATTAAAACCCTGATTGCGTTATAAGGTGCGGACCCGATCGCTCCATCATAACACGCCCTAAGGAAACATCACATCCATCGTATCAGAACTTTCATATCACAAGACTTAAAGGGATGTAACGGTTAAAACACCGATTGTGATATTATTGCGGACCCGACTACACCACTATAATATGACTCAATATGATATCACATCCATTGAATCGCACGTTTCAAATAAATGTCAAGCCACCGAGTACAATAAGGGTGTGGATCCAATGGATTGCTGATTGTGATAGACCCAACAGAGCGCCGATTGCGATAGAGTTGTGGACTCTGCAGGCCTATCAAAAACACTTTATTGCATACCGCATCTGCTCCATCAGCAGTAGGGGATTCGACTATGTTATGAGCAGACCTCCGGAAGTTGCGATTGCGATTAAGGTGATGATGTGGCAGGTGGGACCACCCATTATATGGTTTTAGCTATGTCGATATGTGATTTTCGGAAAATAAACAAGTTTATGATAAAAGTATTATAAAGGCCCCTCCAATATATTTTAAATACAAGTCGATGTCCCTCCAATAAACATGTCTTTTGGGTATTGGTGAAACCCATATTAATACAAGTCAAATGCTTCACCTCAAGCATGGATCTCGGGTATCAATCACAGAGAAGAAGGAAAGTTCACAACTCGTGAATGTGAAGGAACAGAAGAAAGGAAGCCGAAGGTTGAGCAAGTGAAAGAGGAAGCTAAAGGTCCAACAGGAAAAGAGAGGAAGCTGAAGGTCGAGCGAGTCGAAGGTCCACTGGGAAAAGAAGGAAGCCGAAGGTTGAGCGGGAAAATAAATTATTTTGACTGGGTTAATCTTTGAAAGGCTCGGACCTGTAATGAATTAATCTGTAGAAAGTGCAAACCACTACAGTCACTCCTGAAGTAGTTGCTCTTGACGCAGTTATTGGGACAGTAAGAACAGAGGCTCGAAACAGAGAATTGTTTTGTATAGACATTGAGGCTTAGCGTAGTCTATTAAAGATATCTTGTTGAAAAGCTTCAACAGATCTTGGAGACATTATTGAAGATCATGATGCATTGTTGAAATCATCATGAGGTAACTTTGCAGACTCTATTTGGGAAATATGAAGAGTTGTGAAGACTCCTTCATATGAAGACATGTTGTCATTGATGTAGCAGTGATGTTGAAGATTGACAGGGCTCAGTGAAGAAGACTTAGGGAGCTGTGAAGTACAACCAAATATACCTTGACAAGATAGGGTTAGAGCCCTTTGGGTTGGTGCCTCAGAATTGGAAGGATTGGCGTCCTTGGAGTTGGTGCTCCTAAATCCAAGGTTGGTGTCTTGATAAGATAGGGTCGGAGCCCTTAGGGTTGGTGCCTCAGATTTGGAAGGATTGGCATCCTTGGAGTTGGTGCTCCTAAATCCAAGGTTGGTGCCTTGACAAGATAGGGTCAGAGCCCTAGAGGTTGGCGCCTCACAAAAGACCAAGTTGGTACTTGGCAACAGGTTGGAGCCTGGTGAATTGAAGATCGATGTCTTCATCAAGGGTCGAAGCCCTATATATTGTACTTGATTCATTATAAAGATTATATTAATAAAAGCATTTATTCCTATTGCTTATTTTGTGTTCTAAATAGAATTGATTTAACTGGTATAAGTAACAATTGAAAAGGAATATTGATTCATCCCCCCTCTCAATATTTCCAACAAACTTGCCATCCTTGGTCCACATTCTCCAGCAAGGACACTCAATTCATATGTTTGATGGCAAGGTTGAGGTGAGAAAAGCATCAAATCACTCACTTGTCATGATGAGGATAGAAGAATAACGACTTCTCAAGCTGCAAGGTACCTCTGCTTGTGCACAAAATTTCTCATACAATGCTCATTATGATGGAGGTACATTTTCATCAAGTTTATTATGGCATGCTAGATTTGGACACTTGAACTATGACAACCTTTGCTTGTTGAAGAAAAATGGTGTTACTAGTTTTCCTACAATTCCTAAGAAACTTAACCAATGTGATGCTTGCATTCTAGGAAAACATAGCAAACAATCGTTTCATGATTCACATTTCAGAGCACATAGAAAACTTGAACTCATTCACTTAGATTTATGCGGTCCAATCCCTGTTCCTTCTACAAATGGAAATAAATATATGATGACATTTATTGATGACTACACCAGAATGTGTTGGGTTTAATTATTGAAGAACAAATCTGATGTTGTTCAAACATTCAAGAAATTTCATACATGGATTGAAAATGATGCACAATCTAATATTGGCTCTATTCACACTGATAATAGAAAATAATACACTTCAAATGAATTTGAAAATGATCTCCGCTAGCATGGGATCAAACATCAAACAACTGTGCCTTATAATCCCCAACAGAACGAAGTAGCTGAAAGAATGAATAAGACAATCTTAAATATGGTACGTTACATGATGTTTTTCAAGAATGTAAAAATGATGTTTTGAGTTGATGTAGTTTTATGTGCTATATATGTAAATAATAGATGTCCATCTAATGCTATTAGAAGCAAGACTCCTTATGAAATGTGGTATGGCCACATTCCTTCGGTAAAGCATCTCAAGGTCTTTGGTTCCACCTGTTATGCCTTGATACCAAAGGTACATAGAAACAAACTTGGTGCAAGGAGTCGTAAGTGTATCTTCTTGGGGTATTCAAATACCTCCAAGGAATAGCGTCTCTATGATGAAGTTAATAACAAGTTTGTTGTATCTAGAGATGTAATCTTTCTTGAATCTTCCAAAGCTGACAATGATGTTGAGCGACAACTTGATCGCTTGGATAGATTCAGACATGCAAAATCATTTCAAGAATTTGATAATCAGATTCCACATCTTGAAAGGGGGATTCATGTACTGGATCAATATGTGGAATCTGCTTCTGAAGCACTCTCACCCCCACATGAAACTCCAACCACTGATGATACTTTGAGTGATGTGATTGACAGAATTGGGAGACTCAATCTTGATTCAGTCCCAACTCAATCAACTGAACAACCTGGACCATCTCAGAAAGGTCCCCCAAAGTGGCTGACAAAGACACTTGAAAGTGTTCATCCTACGAGGTTGGAAAGACAAGAACAAGAAATTCAACAAGGCAAAATGGAGGTGATGTAGATGATTCCGATTCCCTTGTTGATATGGATGTTTCTTATGATTTTGAACTGAATTTGTCTACAAATTTTGAACCAACTTCCTTCAAAGAAGCCGCTTCTCATTATGAATGAAAAGAAGCGATGCAAAAGGAGTATGATGCCTTGATAAAGAATGACACTTGGAGCTGGTTGATCCTCCATTGGGAACCAAACCAATTAGCTGCAAGTGGGTCTACAAGAACAAGTATAAATTCGATGGCTCACTTGACAAGCACAAACCTAGGCTTGTGGCAAAAGGTTTTGCACAGAAAGAAGGGGTCGATTATGAGGAGAATTTTTTCCCCAAAACAAAATGGGCTACCACCGGACACTCTTTTCCCTAGTAGCTCAGAATGGTTGGAAAGTCCATCAAATGGATGTAAAAACTGCTTTTTTGAATGGAGATATTTTTATGTCCCAGCCTGAAGGATATGCTATGAAGGGACATGAACATAAAGTATGCAAACTTGTGAAATCCTTGTATGACCTCAAGCAAGCACCGCAAGTTTGGTATGAAAAGTTAACTGAGCATCTTCTAAAAATCAACTTCAAACATTATGATCTTGATGATGAAACTTTCATATGTTTGTCAAGAAAATTGGAAAAACAATTGTATATCTTGTGGTATATGTAGATGATCTTTTGATGACCGAGAATATTGAGAGCTACATTGCATCCATAAAGAAGGAATTGAGGAAAGGTTTTGAAATCATTGACTTGGGCTATGTTCACTACTATCTTGGTATTGAAGTAACTCAACATCTGAAGTCTATATTCCTCTCTCAAAAGAAGTACATTGGAGATCTCTTGAACAGGTTTGGCATGGTTGAGTGAAATCCTCTGACTACTCCAATGGAACAAAACTTAAAGCTCATATCCATTGAAGGAAAAGAATTTTAGGATGCAACAAAGTATAGACAACTTGTAGGAAGTCTTAACTACCTGACTACTACCAGACCAAAGATTTCGTTCGCTGTTGGAATCCTCTCTAGGTTTATGCAAAAGCCTTGTGAGGGACATTGGTCTGCTGCAAAAAGAGTTCCAAAGCACTTGAAGGGAACCCAAGACTTTGGACTCAAGTATACACAGGTGGGCGACTTCAGTGTGATTGGATACTTTGATTCAAACTTAGATGGAGACACAAAAATTGAGTTATCTACTTCAGGTTATGCTATGAGTCTTGGATCAGGCGCTGTCTCCTAGAGATCACACAAACACTTAGTTCCAGTAGATTCCACAATAGAGGCAAAATATGTGGTAGCATCCGAGGCAACAAAAGAAATTGTGTGACTCAGGAAAATTCTGGAAGATTTGTAGGTTAAACAAGTACATTCAACTCCACTCATGATTGGCAACACCTCTACAATAAAGTTGGCCAAGAACCCAAAGTTCCATCATCGAACGAAGTACATCAATAAAAAATACCATCTGATTCAACAACATGTTGAGGCCAAGACAATCCATCTACGCCATTGTTCCACTAATGAGTAGATTGCAGACATCTTCACCAAAGCGCTTGGAAGAGAAAAGTTTGAAAGATTCAGAATGATGCATGGACTCACCAAAATCCCTTCAGATTAAGGGGGGACTGTTGACACCTAATCATTGGGATTGCCTAAACACTTGTAAATAATGTAAATAATAAATAATGGAAAATGAAGGGTCATCAACAGGTGAAGCCCAATAGTCACTCCCTCATGTATATAGCCATGATTAATCTTAATGAATAAATATAATTCATTTGAGGAGGTAACTCCTCCTTGCCTGACAAAAGTAAAAACAATAAAGAACTAAAATTACATATATGCAAAAAGTAATTAATAACTAAGTAAAAAAATAAAGAACTAAAATTGCACGCAATAGAGTTGCTTTATTTACATAGCTGTTATCTGAATTGATAACCATATAAATTCTCTTACAATTAAGATCTCTTAACTATTAACAAAGTTTGTAAGATAATCTTCGGCAAAATCACATAGCGAATCTTTTGTCGACGCGTTTCGAACCAACTAGTGTGGTTCATCGTCAGGACAAGTTGAAGAACCAATCTAGCTTAGCGTGAATAAATAGAGTGTGCAGAGATCCCAACGGCTACATTTCTAACGGCTAATTTGACCAAGAGACCCTGGTCAAACTACTAAAAAATTATTATTCAATTAATATTTCTCTAAAAAGCTAAATATAGGTAAATATTTGGTAAATTTTAAAATAATTAGGTAAATCTACTGGTAAATTTAAAATAATTAGGTGTATTATTCTTATTATGTACCTATTTTAATTAAGATGGTTATTATATCCCTTAATATATCATATTTAAATATTATTCCAATGTAAAGGTACCAAACCCTATTTTTCTACTAGATAGTTGTGTGATAATTAATTCAAGGTCTTTGGTAAGTTAGATCTATACCAAATTTAATATTTTAATTAGATTGGTCATTAAGTCAATCAGCTAAATAACTAAATAATAATCTAAATCTTCTATTATTATTATTAGAGAATTAGCTATATTAGGTGAAAAATATAACTAATATTATGGTAAATCATAATTACCTAATAATAGTTATTCCAAGGTGAACTATTATTACTAATAATTTAAGGTCGATAGTTTATTATTAAAACTAATGTTATTGGTACCTAAAACATTAAAAATATTTTTATTCCAAATTTATTAAGGTTAATAGTGTCATTATTATCTAATATACGTTAGGTCTATATCATATTTATTATTTAAATAGATTGGTCAATAGATTAAAAGTTTATTACATAATCTAAATCATCTTGATAGATCTAAACAGTTTGTTCAACTATAATTCCTAGAATCATAATCCAAATTCTATTCTAACTTATAATCCAAGGTTGATGAGTTTATTACTAAACTACTATTCTGGTATCTTTAAATCTACAGGTTAAACCACTATTTATTAAAAAGAATATTTATTCCAAATTTTTATTAAGGATAATCATATCAATACTGATAATTATTGATATTTATAAGGTTTAATTTTTTTTTTTTTAATAAGAATTCGTTTAAGGGAAACTTAATTTTTAAGGTTAACCTAGGGATACTTAAATAATATAATACTAATAAGCCCCATATATACAATAATAGCTCGAAACAAACTCAACCGTTCCAAGATCATAGGACAAAACCGACAAAAGAAATTAAAGGAGGTGGAAGACAAAAACCCTAAGACCTAACAAAAGGAAAAGAGAAGGCTAAGAAGACAAGGCTGGGACCCAGCAACTGCTAATCTTCCAGCCATCATCCCTATTAAGGTTGACCGGCCTTTTTTCGATCTCCAGGGCCTCCCTAAATTTGCGATGGTGAAAGTGCGCAATTTTGGCAATGACTTGAGCCTCCTCTATACACACATGATGCATAGTCTTTCTCGCATGCTCAGCCAGGGCCGAGGACTTGGTCCTTCCATGTCTTAAGTCAGCCGAATGCTCGCTAATCCGTTGATTAATAGAGCGACCAGTCTCACCAATATAAGGGGTCCCACAGGAACAGGGAATGACATAGACGCCCTTCATGTCCTTAGGGTCAATCGGGTCTTTCACCGACCTGAGGGAACCAAAGACCTTGAATTAATTATCACACAACTATCTAGTAGAAAAATAGGGTTTGGTACCTTTACATTGGAATAATATTTAAATATGATATATTAAGGGATATAATAACCATCTTAATTAAAATAGGTACATAATAGGAATAATACACCTGATTATTTTAAATTTACCAGTAGATTTACCTAATTATTTTAAAATTTACCAAATATTTACCTATATTTAGCTTTTTAGAGAAATATTAATTGAATAATAATTTTTTAGTAGTTTGACCAGGGTCTCTTGGTCAAATTAGCCGTTAGAAATGTAGCCGTTGGGATCTCTGCACACTCTATTTATTCACGCTAAGCTAGATTGGTTCTTCAACTTGTCCTGACGATGAACCACACTAGTTGGTTCGAAACGCGTCGACAAAAGATTCGCTATGTGATTTTGCCGAAGATTATCTTACAATATTATGGATCACAGAAGTCTAAATTCCTCATTAACAAAGTGGTCAACAATAACTTTTGTAAAGTGTATTTATTTACAACTTCATCCTATTTATCTATTTTTATGCATTATGGTGAACAACTATTCACGATATTGTGTTATGCAAGCATTGCAATAACAATCATTATTATGACATTTGGCGAATATATTTTTTACACCGAAAGTGTTAATTTTGGAAAGATTCACCTGCCGACTATCATCTACCCTTTTGCTTGTTGATTGACATTTATCACAATGTACATTGATGACAAGTCTACCTTGGACCGATCAACAAGTCTACTTTGAACTCACTGATGTACGTCGATGACACAAATCTACCCTTTTCGGTGACATCTGTCACCAAGAAAAGTAAATTAAATATAAATTTTAATATAAGTCTACCTTTCATATTATTTTTTTATTTTATTTTTAATATAAATTTGTATTTCACAATTTAATTTAAAACCACATAAAAAATAGTCTTAAAAAATTTATATTTAAAAAATTAATTTTTTCATCAAAATATTTAATTTCATATTTATTTATTTTTTTCAAAATTTTAATAGACTTCGTAAAAGCTATTTAAAAATTTCAAAACAAATGCAAAATCAAAATTTTTAACCAAAATAAAAAATAATATAGAGCAACTACAAAATACACTCCACCCTTAAAACACCGACACATTCCATTGTGAAGTGTTAAGAATGAGCTTACTGAATTACGTGGAAATGAAATATTATACAAAAATCTTAATGGACTTATATAAATAGAATCTAACGGAATATTAGAAATCAATCACAAGATTTAAAAGGATTTTAATAAAAAACTTGATATATTACATTATACCAAAATCTTAATGAACTTATTCCCATAGAACCCTAAAGGAATATTAGCGAATCCATCATAAAATTTAAAAGGATTTTAGCAAATTAACTTAGCCTAATTAAGTTGAAAGGATTTCCGTCCAGATATAAACAAGTGGATGCATAAATTTTAAATTGCTAATTAAATAAAATATAAAAAGAAAAGTTTAAATAAGATGATCTCAAGAAAGATTAGTGTCTTATGTGAGCCATGCAGTTATTTGATTAAATATTGAGTGACTATTTCTGATTCTTCCTACCTTGAAGTCATTAGCATGGTTGTTAAATGATTTTCAACTAAGTTTTTAAGCATTACAAGGTTTTAGGGAATACTAATTTAAGATAGATTTAGCCTAAGCATTATAATAAATGATTTGACTAACACAAAGTAAAAGGATATAATTTTAAGAATTTTATGCCCTAAATAATAGTTTAAATTTAGAAAATAACAAAAGAAATGTGATAGAAAATCTCCATGGTTAGAAATGGAATTTGTTTATTGTATTAGATGGTTGAATCTGACTATGACAATAACAATGGGGAATATCACTTTATTAATGTCCCAATTAGACCTATACTTGTTTGGTATGACGATATTCCCTGATATGTGGACTTGGTTGCCTCAACAAAAAAATTTAGATATAATAAAATGTCAATCTAAAGAGAGAATATATAACATAATGTTTATATATATATATATATATATATATATATATATAGAGAGAGAGAGAGAGAGAGAGAGAGAGAGAGAGAGAGAGAGAGAGAGAGAGAGTTCACCTCTTTATAACTTCAATAGAGTGTTACATAGGATACATTGTTGCACTATTGGTCTACCCACTGGGAAACTAGACCAATAATACAGATAGACAATCTTGAGATTGGAAATGTCTCTTTTCAACAGTTTAGATGACAAACAAAAGACATGAACCTCCAACATAATTTAGGAAGCTCGGTGTGACAAGATAATTATAGCTAATATGGTACCAAAATGAGCTGCCCATGATAACTATAACATAAAATAAGACTTAACAAGGACTTGAAGGTGCGACACAGAAAGGCGTTGATGAAGAACACCACCCTTAGTGTGTCGTAGTTAGAAATGAGGGCCTTTGGAGCCAGGCCAAATTCACTTGGAGTCGCGCCACCTTCGCATTGTTAGATATCCAAGAGGCACTTTTGGGAGGAGTAATTTGCATACAAGAGAAGTTGTGATAAGAGCGTGCCGTCCAATTTGCTTGTCAAAAGAGACTAGTATGGAGCCAATATGCATACCTTTCACTACGAAGAAGAGGTAGATAACTGTTCACTTCTTTATTACTGCAATAGAGTGTTACATAGGATACATTGTTACACTATTGGTTTGCCCGCTGGGAAACTAGACCAATAGTACAGATAGAGAATCTTGAGATTGGAAATGTCTCTTTTCAACAATTTAGATGACAAACAAAATACGTGAACCTTCATGATATGCATGGAGTTTAGAGAAAAATTTAGGAGCCCTACATGACAAGATAATTATAGCTAATATGGTACCAAAATGAGCTGCCCATGACAACTATAACATAAAATAAGACTTAACAAGGACCTGAAGGTGCGACACAGAAAGGCGCCGACGAAGAACACCACCCTTAATGTGTTGTAGTTAGCAATGAGGGCCTTTGGAGCCAGGACAAATTCACTTGGAGTTGCGCCACCTCCGCATTGTCAAAAATCCAAGAGGCACTTCTGGGAGGAGTAATTTCCATACAAGAGAAGTTGTGATAAGAGCGTGCCATCCAATTTGCTTGTTGAAAGAGACCAGTATGGAGCCAATTTGCATACCTTTCATTGTGAAGAAGAGGCAGAGCACTGTTGACACTTTTCCACCGGCCCACCACCGATTGCCCCATTAGCTACTTTCTGTAAGCGACATAACATTAGCCAGATGAGCCTTATACAAAACAAGTAGAATTCATTTTTGGAGCTAGGAGTTTCCAGAAGTGCTAAAATTGGGCTTGTAATTGATTTCCTTAATAATGCCCAATTCCCTATTTCAAGATTTTGCTTGCAGAGAGGAGAGCACTGTAACAACCCTTGGTTGATTTTCTATGTAAAAACAATATAAGACCAATGTCATGGGACACATATTCCAAGATGAATGGTGGGAAGATATTATAGTGGGGATCACTTTCGATTTATTTTTGGCTAAGGAAATTGGCAAAGACATTGGAAAAGGAAAAGAGGCAATAATTGACATTTTATCTATGAAAATAAATGAAAATATGAGAAAAGGAAGGTGAAGAGACACAAATTTACATGAGAGGGAAATTGAAGGAAAAATGAAGGAAAAATGAAGGAAAAGGGAAGCATCAATGATAAAAAGGCTTATGACGATCAGTTCATAACTTTTGTCAGTGGAAGCTTTTTTTAGTTTAGCTTTACTCTCTCATACTCTTGCACACTTAGAGAAATCTTGGAGCATTCTTGGAGCACTTGAGCATGTAGGTTTTAACCCCGTACATAAATTACTTACGTACGAATTCTAAAACACAGAAAATAAACAATGCACGAGCATAACATATAAAACACATATACACAGAGATTTTCCCCTGGATCCCAAAACCGGGACTACCAACTTGATTTTTTCATTGTGTTCCTTTCAATGTTATAATACATATTTATACATGCCCAAGCATCCAATACCATGGACCAAAAACCATCGCGTCCAATACCATGGATCGAAAACCATCGCGTCCAAAAAACGTGTGCGTAAATCATGCACAAAACCATAGGTGGGTCTGCCCCTCCTATCATAGGGTCCAAAACCAAAATTTTCTGGGGCGCTTCCCCGGAACCCATAAAGTGGGGTTACGGGTACACCTCAAACCCCCAGTGACCCCCCCTCGCTACACAATTGGCGCAACGAAGGGGGTGCTCTGCCCCCCCTCTAACCCCCCCGGTTAACTACGTGGGCTAGTCGTGGAAAGAATATAACACAACCCAACAGTGCATTCACTTGGATTGGATAAAGAAGAGAAATGAAAGCAGGAAAGTGTAAGGGAAAAGTTGGATTAGTAGCTACCACTGGATTGCTTTGCAGGAAACAAGTTGCATGTGTAATTTCCTTGCTAATTTCTGGATGCATGGTATAGGCATGTGATTTTCTGGTTATGTGTTGTCATTGGCATGAAGATTTTCTTGGATTGAAAGTGGTTTTAGCCTTGCCTTTCCATTTCTTAGATAACCATGGTGTTGTGGGTTTATTCCAATTTTTTTCTTCTTCTTCTGATTGGTGCTTAGGTTCCTGATGGTTGTGGGTTGGAAGAAACGCTCCGAAAGCCTAGGAACAACTTGGGTTGAGTTACTAGTCTTGGAGCCTAGGTTGGGACAAACATTCTGGAGCCTTTGGTGGGTTGAGTTACTATTCCCTAGAGTCGGGTTGGAAAAACACTCTGGAGCCATGGAACGCCGTGGGTTGAGTTAGTAGTTGCTGGAGCCCTGGACAACGTGGGTAGAGACTGATTTGGTTGATTTTAGTGATGTTCAACTGTAGAGGTGGAATCACTGTGGTTAAGGATTGAGGTGGTTTTGCCTCTGGAAGCCCTGGTTTTGTTTTGTCTTGGTTTATTCCATGAGATCCCACATTCATGCTTGGAATATGGCAGGAGGGTGATTGGCTAAAAGAGAAATTTGGTTCAGCCCAATCTATGGTCAAGTGGTATGTGGAAGTCCCTGACATGGCTGGAATTTTCATATGTTAATATGAAAATTTTTCGTATTGTGATCTATGAGCATTTGTAGTGATTATGTTGGTGATAGTAGGTTGAGTTGCCATGATTCCTATGCTGGTTATTTTCTGGTTATATGTTGGCTATATAATGCACACCATCTACGAATCTTGTCATGAATTGTTTTACTATTGATTGGTTAATGAATGTATGGACTAATAAGCAATGTTGCAGCTATGTCGAGAGGGCATAAAGCCTTCTTGGTGATTCTTAGATGAATCTCAGACTAATACGATCAAATATGCATTCATGACCTATAGCTTACATGTTTTCCATGTGTTTGACGAAATTTCTAGTGTGTTCTAGGCAGTCTAGGTCAAGTTTCTAATTTGAGATTGAATGTTTAGCTTTGTTGTCATGTTAATTATGATTCTGGAAAGTCTCAGGAAATTCTGGGCAGTGGTTTGGAGGCTAGCTTGAAATGGTGTCATAGATCCTGGGACCGCATGCTCAGAACTAAATATTTTAGGTGATAACTGCTGACAACTAGGCTTATGCGTGTGGTAATAGCCTCATAATTGCCTGCATGTCTTGTTGTGGGTGCGGTTGTGGGACCAAGGAAGAGAAAAGGGGTTACAACTCAGGGTTTGGTCACCTGGGGTGGTTGTTCAATCCCAGAGTGACTTGTAGTCCTTGTAGGATGTCAATATGTGGTCAATTTGTAGGCCCCATTTCCTTAACTAGAACTAGGAGGTAAAGTCAGGTCATAGTGACACTCGTCTCATGTTTACCCTGGAAGGCTTATGAAATTGATTAAATGTGGGAGGAGGCATTCCAGGGTGGTATCAGAGCTTCTAGGTTCAAACACTTTGACTGAATGGGCTAATGTATATGGTTATGCATGCATTGTAGGTCATACATGCATCATGGTGGTCATTATGCAGTTTGTGTCATCATGATGCTATTGGTATGTTATGATGCCGATGTGTTGGCTGAGATAGAGCAGGAGATGCATATTATCAGACAAAAGTTGCAACATTGGACCTTGGGGTAACAACAAATTGTCATATAGGTTTGTATGTTGGACATACATGTAGGATGGTTAATGGTTGATATATGCATCCAACCATTCTATTGTTGTTGTCGTTACATGCATGATAGATGCTAGTTAACTAGTGCAGTCATATGTGCATGCATCAGTTAGTCATGACAATTAAATTGTTTTTATATGCATTGTAGTCATACACATGATGATTATGGTCATCACATTTAAGATCTTGATGTGATATGTATTGTGCTAGTCTGGATCAACACATGCAGATGGTTATGGATATGATATTAAAGTACGAGCCAATATATTTGTGATATTGCGTCGTACTAATCTGGACAGACTTGTGCAAATGTGATAGCCTCCCATGAGATACATTGAGGTATAAGTTTGATTATGTCGTCGATTCAGTTTATCTAACATGGTATATTTGCAGGAGATAGTAGATTAGAGATGAAGAACACAGTACTGAACTACGGTTCACATGACTCCCTTTACAGGTTTGACATGAAATCTACAAAATGAAAAAGTGGCATAACTATGTGGTATGTTTTCAAGTACAAAATGTATGAGAAATGAAAATCAAGTTTTGGAAAGTGTGGTTGAACTTAGTAGAGCTTTGAAGATCCCATTTCCATAGTTGGACATTGGAGATTGAGCCATTATAGTAGTTGTCTCCTTATACCTTAGTGTGGACCATGGATAGTAAGGGGATTATGTTTACAGGTTGTTTGAATGTTTGATTAATTGCATGATATGAATATGTGTCTATAAGATTTCATGAAAGAATGATCTTGTTTTAAGATGGTTGTACTAAGGCAATATCTGCTGAGACAACTGATATGAACTTGAGTGCAAGTGGGTGTTAGTTGTAGTATTATGACTAATGACTATGAATTGATTGAGATTATGGCATGGATGATAGTCTTGGTAAAGGCTGATTCAAATTAATAGACACAATGTCTTGATTTTTGGAACATGTGACTGACATGTGTGAACAATTGCAGGGCCATATGCTTGGTATTTGCATGACAATGTAACAATTGATTTGTTTATATAAATAACAACTAGATGATGTGGAGAAATCATAAAGATCACCATGTGGAAGCTAAAGATCAGTAGGGAGGCGAGCCCATGGTTAGAAACTTTGAAAAATCACATAGGAAGACAATACTAGGCATTTGATCCAGATGCGGTCACGCCTAAGGAATGCCTCATTGTAGAAAATGATCGTGCCGAGTTTTATAAAAATAGATTTCTCTACTGCCATAGTTGTGATCTTCTCCTTAGGTTCCAACACTCAGTGATTGAAAGGCTTAAAGATTTGCAAATCTATTTATGGGAGGAGAGATGGGCGACAGACAATGGTTTTTCTTCCATTCGGACAACCTACGAATCTGCACAATGGACATGCAGTGGTCAGGAGCTGCATGCAAAGAAAAAGGACATCTCCAACAACAAAGGGAAAAGTTTGATGGAATGAGCAGAGACCGAGACTAGCACAGTCCCATACAACTTGAGGTTTTGGACCAAATCATTAAAATTAGAGCAAACCAGCACGAGTTTAAATAGGGGACCAAAGTACAGAGGCAACGACAGAGGGGTAGACCCAGATTCGAAGGATTTGTATTAGGTTTTTATCAAAACTATTTATGGGAAATCGATAATGTTATGGGTCCGAAGTATGGATCAAGTGACAAATCTGAAGCAAAATTCCCAAAATGTCACAGGTATTTCTGCTTCATTACAAAGTTTGATTTTTTCCGAGAAAGTGTTGCAGGAAGATATCTCTTTGAAAGACTATGGTATTCAAAGGAACTCTACCATCATCCAGAATCTACAACTACAAGGAGGTGCCCCAGGAGCAAGCACATCAACCAGATCAACACTGATAGACAAGGCTCGGGCTTCTTTCAAAGATGTATTAAGAGGGAAAGCCGGCACTCAGGACAAACAAATCCCAAATATAACAATTCCAGGTCCGTACATAGTAGAAAAGATGGAAAAAGCTCCAGATCTATCCATAGAATTACCAGAAGTAAGTGGTCTCTTCAATACTTTACAAGCAAAAGCTATCATTTGTCGATTTAATGGTTTCTGACCCAAATATGAAGATTTAAGTGAGTGGATCTACCTCAACTGGACCAGAGACTGTGACATTTATTTGTGTGCAAAAGGTTTTTTTGTGGTTCAGTTTGATACCCAAAAAGATTACAATCATGTCATAAATGATAGACCATGGTTCTGGGGAAGGGTGGGTCTCTTTGTAACCCCATGGTTCCCTGGTTTTGATGCAAACTCAATGGTGGTTTCAAAAATGTCGGTTTGGGTAAGGCTACATAATCTCCCACTGCCTTTTTGGCACCATCTGGTCCTAGAAGGCATCAGAAACTCTCTAGGAAGATTCCTAAAGCTAGATTGAGAAAGAATGGACAAAGGGATCTTCACTTTTTCTCGAATTTGTGTGGAGATGGACTTAAGAAAAGGCCTTCCAGAATGTATTCATTTGACACACAAATATTTTAAGTGGACACAATGGTTATATTTTGAAAACACTGCCTTTAGATGCCGGGTTTGCCACCAAACAAGGCACTTGCAAAACACATGCAAACAAGCAAAGAAAAAAACAAAGAAGAGACTGCAAAAACCAAAAGGATGGAAATTCCCAGAACCCCCATCGTCAGATGATGAGGATGAAGAAATGGATGAAACCCAACAACAATCAGAGACAGAAAAGAAACAAGGCTCCCAAGAGGAGGGAGAAGAAAAGGTGGAAGAACAGAACAAACAAGCAAAGAATCCAAATAACTCAACAGTTGTTCCGAACATTGAAAACCCATTAGAGGAAAAAAACAACAATCAAGGCACAGGTGGAGTTAAGCGATCTCACGTATCTGAAATTTCTGACTCAGATAAAGAAGTTCCAAACATCTCCAGAAATAATGAATTGGCAATTGTCTCTACTACTCCATCACTTGGGGTCTAGCAAAAAGTCCAAAAGAAAAAAGGAAAAAAAGAAAAGTCTAGTTTATCTGGCAATCTGTAATTTTATTTTTTATTTCTATTTTTTGGTAGCGTTGCTACTATGTGTGTGTCTTGTACACACATGGGTCCCTCGGGACAAGTCCTGAATGCTTTATGCATCTACATAATGTAACTTTTCATTTTTATTAATAAAAAGTTATTGATTTTTTCTTTGGAAAAAAACAACTAGATGATGTGATAACACATAATAAGACTTAATTGAAACAAGGAAAAAAGTAAAAGACAAGAATTGGGTGAGAATTACTTTGACTATGTTTGGTGTTAGCACTTCGTAGTTTTCCTAGGTTGAAGAGGAAAATGCAGCGACAAACCACTTTTAAAGCTAGGATCTAACCCATTCCAACTTCAAGGAGGTCTCTCTCTGTATGATTTTAATATTAGTGTTTAGATCTTAAGCTAGGTATGTAAGGTCCATGATAGGATTTTAAAGTTTTGGTTGTAAAATGAAAGAAAAGTCCATTGGTCATGGAGTCATAAAATCTTCAACAACCATTTAAAATAAATAGAGGAGATGAAACAGGGCGAGGTAGGCAAACTCTTGGATCTCGTAGAGCTATTGTGGTGTGGATAAGATGAATAAGAATTAGGATCAATCAAATATAGAGAATACACAGATGAATTCTATACTCAAATTTAGAAAGAAAACATTTAAGATTGTTTAAACAAACTAGAGCAGAGTACCATAAGTAAATTCAACTCTTAATCTTTGTGCAAAAATCAGGAAGGAAAATACATATGTAACTTGAAAGAAAAACATATTTACTAAGAGGGAAACATCACCATTTTCTTGACACAAGAATCCTGAAACCAAACTGCCTCTGTATTATTGAATTGATCACTTTAAAATATATTTCACTGCTTACAATGACGGGAAAATATTCTTTTCTTGCATAATCCAACCCTTTCTAAATCTTTTTACAAAATATTTATAGAGGTTGTCTCAAATTAATTCAGACTTCAAAATAAAATTTATTACAAGATAATATCTACTGAAATAATGTAAATATTTCCAAAATAGAACTAAGTAATAGGAAATCTAGACTATTTTTGATGTTATGTTCACACTATGAGGAGAAATATTGTTGACTGTAGCTACTTTTGTGCTTCTTCTGTTTGCCTGCTCCCCAATTTGTAGGATTCCTATTTACCCTTATTCAACAAGCTCCAACAAATTTTCCCACCACTCTTCACTAGGAATGGAGAAATTTACCATGTTCCGAAATCTTTCATCTACTTTTGTATATGTCTAAAAAGTTGGCTTATTGAGAAATAGATGGTGTGTTGAAAAATGAGAAAGGAATTAGATATTTTCTCGATCTTGATAATTACTTGTGATGTTTTTTATTATTACAATTCTTTATATCTTCTTTCTTTAGTTCATCAAGAAATTACCAAAAGCAACAATACATAAAACAATGGGCACAAGATGTAGGCACATGTGAGGGAAAAACCCCCCTCAAGGGGAAAACCTAGTCAATGTAATTCTTCCTTTCAATAGTATTCTTTGAGACTCTTCACCCTAGAACAAGACCATACCTTCCCTCCACACCAAGTCAGCCTCCACAAGATTGACCTCTTTTGAGGAACTTCGACTATGCAGCAACTTGCAGTAACCAACAACAATCCAACTTGGAAGACTTCGATCTCCCAATCCAGAGCACGAAACAAAGAGAGACCACCAACAAAATTTCGATTTTCCTTGACTCCTTAGACTCCCCAAAACTCACATTCATTTCGGCCTCTTGACAATAGACTTTCCTAGCTACCCACTTCACACTTCTTCCCAACAAACATATTTTCGCACTTTTACCCAATAGATAGAATTCAAACTTGATGAAAAGTGATGCTCAAAATGAATTCGATGTCCTTCATTTATAGGCTTCTTGTGGGGTTGAATAGGGTCTTAGGCCGACTTGATATTCCCTTAGGTCGACATGGTGTGGAGGTTCCATAATTCATATTTTACTCCATACCAAATCTTCTTACATGATTCAAAAGCCCAAGAAGGGTCTCTTTAAATTTATAATAATTCTATCGACTCATAATAAATCCTAGAAGTCCTCAATGGGGAATTTTACTTAAAACAAGGTGACCCAAGCATGAAACCCATGCTTAATAAGTAAAAATAATAATAATAAAGACTCTTTTCTTTATTCTTTTGACAAGTACATTACATAATGACTCAAGTACATTATTGAAGACTAAACATAGTTACTTTTTCCAACACTCTCTCTTAACTAGGGAGGTATTCATAATGTACATATACAATGGAAGATCTCAAACTATATGAACCATGAAGAATTTTAGGCATCGCAATGCCATGGACTAGATTCCTGACCAGGGAAATTGATCCAACCAGTCACTCAAAAATTTACGCACCGCAATGCCATGGTGTAGATTCTTGACCAGGGAAATCTATCCAAGTGGGAATAAGATGGAGTCAAGATTTTAGCCCCTCTAGGTACCATCACGCTTACTTGCTAACCATCAACCCAAAATCCAGGTGAGTGCCAGAGCTTAATGACTAATGCCACCTTTCCAACTTTGGGACCCAAACTTTAACACAAATTGTCAGCCATATGTCTAGCTAGGCAATGCTTCACTCACAAAGCCTCAACACTCCTTGATCCAACATATCAAGAGTGTCCAATCTCTCCTAATCAAACTGATTGGTAACCAACATGCTATCAAATCCTTCAAGAGATTCACCTATACAAACACAACCCCAACCAATAATATACTTTCACATGTATACAATCAAACACAAACCTCCGGGGTCTTCCAGGAAATAGATGTTGCTTCTCAACTTTCCATAGTAGGACTATCAACCGAATCTTTGATAGAAGATTCCTCAATCATACATTTTCTTCCTACTTCATATGCAACAACATATTCTTCAATCAGATCCTGCTTTCCTTCTTTCAGAAACACTTCAAAATTCATTCTCCAATTTCCTTTTCTTGTTCATGGTCTTCACTCAGACTTACAGCTGTTAGTCCTGGTCTAGTGCATGACACATGAAGCAGAGAACCATATCCGATACTCCCTCTTAACCAGGAAGCACCTCTTTATCCAGACTCCCTCTTAATCTTAAGGAGATCTCTTCTATTCATGCTTCCTTTGGGAGATCAACTTATTATTTTTGACATAGGAGAACCTTTCGTGGCTTCCAACCATTTCATCAAAGTTATTATCATCCTCATCATGCTTGTCACATCGAGAATATTCATCAAGTTGAAGATTGTGTACTAGCACAAATTTTTTGTCACATCAAGCATCTTCACCAAGTTGAAGATTGTGTACTTGCACAACTTTATTGTTACATCAAGTATCTTCACCAAGTTGAAGATTGTGTACCTGCACAACTTAGATAGAAAGTACAACCAAATCTAAAGAAGAATGATGTTATCCATATTAGAATCACAAAAGAATTTCATCATTATACATATCAGATACCCAAACTTAATTACAGACAAGAGACATATACTCTTCAACATCTTGCTAGGGACTTTATACACCCTAGACTCCTTCATAAGATCATTCATTCCATCTAGGGTTTCAATGTGTCTTCCAAAGGTATGACATACCTTACTACAACATATAGAAAACCATATAAATAATTCAAAACAAATATAGATCTTCAAAGCATCTAACAACCTTTGAAAATACATATGTTAGACTTCTCACTAGGGATTCATATAAATCCTAGATTTCATACAAACAAATCAATCAAATTCAATCACAACTTAGTCATCAACCTGACTAGCTTCCACTAGGGTTAGTTCCAACCCCTAGATTTTCAATCAACCATCAATCAGTCACTAACATGACCAACTACTACTAAGGTTAGTTGAAAACCCTAGATTTCCGAGCAATCATCATACTCAACCAAAAATTCAAATTTCAACAATTTCTTCACAAATCTCAAATTATATAGTCAACATTCATCAGAGATTTCTACTTTGACTAAGGTTCAACTCCAAAACCCTAGAATTCCATTTTCACAAACTCAACAACCTCACATAGATCTTGAATCATCATATTTTAGAGATTTTACTTTGACTAAGGTTTAATTCCAAAACCTTAGAATTCCACAATCTCAACAATCATTAAATGCATAGATCTCAGATTGTTATATTTCACACTAGACAATGTCACTACTAGGATTTAACTGTAAAACCATAGATTTTCATATTCAACAATCACTTAATAGATTTCAGATTGTTATATCACACATACTAAACAACTTTTAACTTCACTAGGGTTTAGCTATAACACCCTATATTTCCAAACATCAACATCCTAGAATCTCAGACAAGGACTCTCATTGAATCCTAACACTCATGACCATTAATGACTAGGTCAACACATATCTAGGAAATCATAACCATACATAAGCATATCATATGTCTAATAAAATAAGTACATTTGACCTAGACCAACCTAGTATTTCAACCAAAAGGACATATCTCTATATGCCTAGATTTCATCACCATTCAATACATAAGCATATCACATGTCTAATAAAATAAGTACATTTGACCTAGACCAACCTAGTATTTCAACCAAAAGGACATATCTCTATATGCCTAGATTTCATCACCATTCAAATACATTTCACATCATGAGATAGTTAAACCCATCTTCACAAATATCAATAAGAGATAGACACACAAATATATTGATTGTGCGTGAGTTTGATCAGACAACACATATACCAAGTAAATCAATTCTAAGACAATATAAGGGTCTTTCTCACACATTCCACCAAACCCCAATGAGTTGGGGTTCCAATGTGGAAACATAGAAAACCCTATATTACCAAAACTTCAAAGGTTTCGGGATTTTAGATCTTATCATTTCATCCTAACAAGTTAGGATTTCTCGATCATACCAAAATCCCAAACATGACATCATCAATAAAATTCAACTAGGATTTCACAATATCCCTAACTAGCTTAAGGATTTTAGAAATTCACACTAGCATACCCTTCGGTTAGGGTTTTCTAGAACTTGTCTAGTTTCTACAAGAACAAATAAGAGTGGGGTGGGTAGATTTATCAAGAGATGAATCACCCAAATTGTGAATCACTAATATGCAATACAACTAGTCATGACAAGGTTAGTAATAGATCATCAAATGAAAAATCCTTTCAATCAATGTATTGAAAGCATACCTTTGTTTCTTGACTAGCCTTGTCTTGAGAGATCCTCCTTTAATATGTTTTCCCTAATCAGACAATAGAGGGAGAATGGTGATTAGTATTTAACATAATAAAAACTAAATGAATGCATGAACCCAAAACTAAAAAGACATGAGATACTTATCTTTTTCCTGGACAATCTCATTAATGGCCAAGAGATCATCCCTAAGTCTAACTATATTCACAAAGAAGGTTGCCACAATATATTCTTTAGTCATCTTTGTATTCCTCATCTCATTCTTCAAAATTTCTACTTGACCAATGTTCTTAATAGTGAACAACTTCGACAAGGCTTTATACATCTCCTGAGCATGATCGATGTTAGCCATGAATGGGACAAGATTGTTTTCATCCCTTCTACCATCATAGTCATATCCACCAATTCTGAATCCCTGAATTTTTCTTTGTCGATATCACTGGCTTCTTTTGTAGGCTTCTTTATATTTCATTTAACCAAGTTTAGCACCTTGTTCTTCTCGAGGATTAGGTCAATCCTCTTCTTCCAGGATCTGAAGTTAGATGCTTGTTACACAGTAATTTGTCACCGTTTGTCACCGTCCCTGTTACCCCTCTCCTACACCTTGGAGGACTCATCCCGGGACTTGTGAGAAGTGACAAGACTTGAAACCACTTGCATCATTCCCCTCTGAATATGAGCATCACATGCCTTGAAGACATCTCCTGCAGCATACCCATAAAAATAGCCCTTTTTGCATTAGCACGGGTTCACCATGTACTTCCCGCGCCAATGGGGAAAATCCTCCAAAGAGGGCGCGCTATTGGCGCTCTGTCCCAGAGTCGCAATCGCGCCAACCAACTTGGGTAAACTTTTTAACAAATAAACTTCCGAAGGTTCTCTCCAACTCATTCACCAACTGAGTCTATGTTAGGTGAGGATGGTTTGGCTTCGAATCTCCTTGAATGGGAAGTAGTTTGCCACCCTTCCATGGAAGTTTCCAAGCGATAATGCCAAATCCATGATTTATGTGATTGATCTTATCTTTCCCTCCTTCATCTATAAAAGCTTGTCTCCATACCTTGAGCAGGCTAGTAGTAATGGGGGTGGTGATGCTGTAAGGAAGATATCAAGAGATCAAGAAGAGTTGCAAGAGCTTTCCTTGTGTCCATAAGGCTTAATCTAAGTAAGGAGATCTTGTTACCAAAGAGAGAGAGAGGCTTGTTCCCCATCCCCTCATTCTTTGCAGGACTTGTGTAGCTGAGCACCCAGCCAAAGGAGGACTCAACGTCAGAACATTGGTTGTATTCTCTTTTGTTGATTATCAATAATAGATGACTACTATTATGGTTCCACTCTCATTTGTCTTTGTAATGGTTAATGTGAGTTATGTCCTTTCTGACTGATGTATAACTACATTTATTAGATTTCACGCTTGTGTTTGTGTTTCTATTTGTGTGTGCAGGTGTCTATTCATGAGGATCGTGGAGGATTGTGACCGGCCAAAGCGAAGGAGCGAGGGCGACGTCTCTTCATCAAACATTAGCGTTGGAATCCAAGTAGGTTTTCATTGCCTACCTTTTATTTGCAATTAGGAACTTGCATGGTAGCATTGACTGATTGTTGCTAGACCCATTCTGGGCTAGTAGGGATCGCCTCTATCCGTAGAGGGGATTTACCTCTCCAACAATTTGGCGACTCTGCTGGGGACAGTCTTGTCTCTTTGGTTTTCTTGCTTGCTTGCTTAGATAGCTTTCTGGATTGAATTTCTTGCTGTCTCTTGCTTCCTGGCTTACCTAGGTACTGTAAACCGAGCTTAGGGTCATCTGTTTTTCTTTTTGATTAGGCAAACTTTATTAGCGCGACTTTTCCTCTGACAGTCGCGCCAGTTGGCGCATGTTGCTAACTAACAACCCGCGCCAATCCCTTTATAGCGCTAGTTACAGCCTGACAGTCGCGCCAGGCCTGTTAACCTTTCCAGTCCGCTTGTTTGCCTGCTTGGTTTGTATCTTGCCACGTCTTTTACAGTTGCTGGAGTGTGTTAGATCCCTGTTTGACTGGTTTTAACCCCCGTCCTCCGGGTGTTTGCTTTTCTCTATTGATTTCACACCTTAGCCCTAGGGCAGCTAGCGGCCGTGTGTGTCAAGCCTTCCTTAGGAGTCTTGGGTTTCTTGATTGTCCAACCAACTTTGTGATTGCTTTTTACACTTGCTCAACGATTGTTGAAGTATTTTTGGTTGATTTCCAAGTGACTTGCTTCCCTCTTGCTTGGGTTTCTTTTTGCCTTGTTGGGCTTAGATCACATAGCTCGTACAAGCCTTTGTTTTTCCTTTGATTTGGAGAACTGTTTTGGTGTCTTGGGGCTTTGTTGTGTTTTTCATTGAGTGATTTTATTTCTCTTTACTCGGTGTTGCTGTCTCTCAAAATTCATTTTAAGTGTGTTGTGCCATTGGAAAAGAAATCGAACTAATATCTCTTGGCATTCAATAGTTAATGGGAAAAAGAGCTTTTCATTGATTTGTGTTCTCAAAAGAAAAAGTCTCATTTCCTTGCCATTAACTGCATTAGATTGTTTGATTGATTGTGTTCATTTTGTTTGATTGAAAATTCTTAACCCTCTCATAGTTAGAATTCATCGAACGAAATGGTATTCTTTGGCATGTAGTTTGCATCTAGGCAATTGTGAGAGATCACACGGTAGGACCTGAAACCGAAACTTAATTCAAGATCAACCATAAAATAAACTGAATAAACCTAAAAACGCATTGGAACTTAACGCAAACGATTAGAGGTCTAGGCTATAGACGTGCTCCGGCATCGTTAAACCTAGTCACTGTTGTTTCACACTACGGTTGGGTGACTCCTCCTTTTGTGACTCGATAGTGGTCTAGCACGGACTTGAGCTCCCACGTAACGTCGCGTATATAGGGGAGACTCCACTAGGTTATCATCCTTGATCCATAGGAAGCCGAGTCTGCCACCTTGCGAGCCGTAACGCACCGAACACAACATTCAGGAAGATTGACTGCAGTACGGAAAGTCCTTGGTTCTCATACGATTGCCAAGGTGTATAAGCAGTTTTACGGATTGCCTGGTAAACCATTTGCCTAGAGTCTCCAGAGTAGTCACTTTTGATCCTTTTCGGACTCCTTAAAAGAAAAGGTGCCAGTGAGCATCTTGTCACTTCGTGCTCATTAAACATTCGAAGGAGACTAGAGTCATCTTTTCGTCCTTTTCTCGACTCTTAAAACATGAAAAGGTCAAGTTTAGTTCCTGTGTCTTAAAAGTTTATTCGGCCACGTTAACACCACTTGGTTAGATCTTGTGTGCGTTAGTTTGAGTAGGGTTCTTTATCGTTAGACTCCCTTAGGTCTTGTTTGAAGTTTGTCATCCTGGCTGACCCGTCAACTCCCGTTCCAAGTGATCAAGGCTCTCCATCTTCCGCTACTCCTGAGGTACCAGTTGTAAGTGATACTCTTCCTGTTATCCCGAGTATCCAACCTATCAACTTTCGTGCCCCGGGCGACGAAGATTACGAAGTCGATTGGAACCCCATCTGGGAGCCTGACGAGGACGATATTCCTGTTACCCCCCCTGGTGTTTCGTCTCCAATGTCTACCTCCCATATGGATGAGACATCTCCTAGCACAAGTGAGACACCTGTGGTGTCGAAAATTGGCACTCCCATCCCAGCTACTTCTCCACTCCCCCCACGCTATCAGTCGTTGAGGGATAGGGTAGCTACCAGGACTCCTGCTTCGACCATGTGGGATCCTCATGTCACTCCCACCACGGGACTTTTTGTTTCAAAACCCCATACTACACCTCTTACCTCAGTTCCGACGAATCCAACTGTTTGTGTAGCACATTCAACTCCGGTTGTTAGTGCCGTAACAACATCTTCATCTTTGAACACTGGTGCTGGTCCCCCTCACGGTCAAGTGGGTAGTGGCCAGCCGGAACTCTCGCCTAGAGTCATCCACCCTGCACAAAGTGCTCCACCCTCTTCTGGTCCTGTTCCAGGAGGGGGGCCATATGATGCCCATGGGCAAGCTGTTCAGGATCCGAACGCACAAAGTCCACTCTTTTATTACGATTCTACTGGTCAATACCTTCAACTTTCTCAACCCTTGCCTACTCAACCTTTCGTTGAGGTTTCGGTACCGTTATCCATTGCTTGGGACCCTAGTACTCACTCTTTTCATGGAGGCCAAGCAATGCCTGCACAGCTCCAAGGACCGCCTAATCAAGGCTAGCCACCATATGTGAAAGCCCCCCAAGGGCAGCCACATTATGGCCAGTCTTACCCAGGACAATCTGGGGGCCCACAAGGACAACCCTATTAGGGACAACCTTCGGCCGCTGGTGGTCCATCGTTTACCTATCTGAGTCAACCTTCTGGTTATCCGGGGCAACCTGGTACCCAGCAAGGTTACCCGTCTGGACAACCAGGACAACCTTACATCCAACAAGGCCAACCTGGTCTCCAGCAGGGTTATCCCTCTGGACAAGCTGGTCAAACTTATATTCCACAAGGTCAACCGGCAGTCCAACAGGGGTATCCTTCTGGGCAAGGGGGGCAGCCTTACGTACAGCAGGGCCAACCCACTGCTCAGTCTAGTCATCCTTCTGGGCAAGGGGGGCAGCCCTACGTACAGCAGGGCCAACCCACTGCTCAGTCTATGCATCCTTCTGGGCAAACGGGCCAGCTTCCTGCGCAGCAAGGCCAACCCACTGCCCAGCTTAGTCATCCTTCTGGACAGGCTGGCCAACCTCAAGGAAAACCGGCCGTCCAACCCGCTCAACCATCTGTTCTGCAAGGACAACCCCTGGTTGCTCAAAGACAACCTGGTACCCAGCAAGCGCATCCTTCTGCGCAAACAGGTCCATCCCAAACCCAACCAGGCCAACCTTCCGGCCAGATGGTCCAAGCCCAACCTGTTCAAGGACATCTTTCTGGGTCCCAAACTCAAATAGGTTATCAAATGCAAGGTGGGCCGCGGCCCAAACCTTCTTACCAATCGCAACCTTCTTATCAGGCTCAGTATGGAGCTCAGCAAATGTATGGCTACCAGCAACCCCAGGGGCAAACTCAGTTTACCCCTTATCAAAATTATCAACAGATGCAGGTCACTCCTTACCAGAATTATCAGTACGCTGCACCTGCAGGTCAAGTTGCTAATCCATGGGGTGCTGGGGGGCAGACCCAGGGTCAACTGTCTGCATATGGACAGAATCCGTATGGACAGAACCCCTACGGGCAAAATCCCTATGGGCAAAGCCCCTTCGGGCCGGGCCCATCTGGACAAAGTCCATGGGGGCAACCACCACCTGGTTGGAACCCTGGTACTACCTCTCTTCCACAGCCACAAATGTCCTTTAACCCTCAGTTGCCTTTCTTAGCGACGTTGGAACTCCCGGATGTGTCCAAGTTGACGAATGATCCCATTCTTCATAACCCATATTGGCCACCAGTTCCGACTAAAATACCCGGTGATTGCCCAAAATTTGATGGCAAAGCTGGTGAAGACCCTCAAGCCCATGTCATGACCTATCACCTTTGGTGTTCATCGAACTCATGGCTTGATGACTCTATCCGGCTCCGCCTCTTTCAAAGAACTCTCACCGGCTCAGCCGCTAAGTGGTATATTGAGCTGAATCGCGGAACATTTCAAGATTTCAACTCGCTGGCTATGGCATTCCTAACTCATTTTCAGTTACCCATTCGGTATGAGACAGGGACACATCTCCTTACGTCTCTCAAACAGGACATGGCTACGCACATATCCGATCATATACATGAATGGAGACGGCGTCGTCGCTTGATCAAATTTTGGATTCCTGATCAACTCCTGACCGATTGGTTCACGACTTCCTTTGTCCCTGCGATCGCGCGAGACATCGCCATGGGAGCTTGTGTAACTGAAGAGCAAGCTATCGCGTGTGCTCAGTACCTTGACTTAGTATACTCTCAGTCGGGTACTTTATATGATTATTTGCCAGACGCCCCGAGGCCCGGACAATCCAAGGCTCCGCCAAAACCATCTGTTGACGGAGTTATTGGCTCTGTAAACTCGTCATCAAAGAAATCGGCCGCGAACCCTGGGAAGCAAAAACAAAACGATTCTAATGGAAATGCTTCTCAAGGCCAATCTAATTCTGGAAGTACCTCCGAGGTAAACGCCGTTCAGTCCACCACGGCGGATAAATCTTCGAAAGGGAAAAAGAAAGGGAAAGCCAAGAATAAATCTGAACAGCCCAAACAGGATTCCCCTAAGCCTCCACCTGAGGAAGGAGCCAAACATAAACCTAAGTATCCTTGTCTCATCTGTGATGAGGATCACTACACCAAAGACTGCCCTAGGCGGTCCGAAGTTAGTCGATTATTGAAAGGTGCTCCTGGGACTCCTGCCGTGCTTAAAGAACCTTTCCCTTCCCAGCAAACTCAAATGGTGGCAGATCCATCGCAACCCTCTTCTTCATTCGGCTCTCAAGTCTTCATGGCTGGAACGATTCCCATCCATGTCACCACTCGAGCGAAAGAATATCCATCTCATGCCGGGAAAGAGCCGGAGGTCCCCTCCAGCGCTCCTCCGTCCAGTTCTGGTCCTCTCCACATCGAAAGACCCAGCACTGAGACGATCCCCTGACCCCCTTCGAAAGGTGTACTCCGGAAGTCGTCTTACAACCCTAATGCTCGTGCTGCCCAGCATTATAGCATTGTTGAGGACTTAGCTCAGGCTCCGTCTGCTATGTCTGCTCTAGAAGTCCTCCAGAGCTGCCCCTCCCAGAGGAAGTCCTTGCTATCGGCTATCGGTGGCATAGACCCGGCTGATTCAGATTTGATTTCTTTCGATCTCGAGGGCTTTACGCCGAGACTGCCTCACCAAGTCGCTTTCCTTATACAGGTCATCATCAATGGCAAAACAATTCATCGCACAGTCATTGATGAAGGGGCCTCAACTTGCATCATGTCTGTTGCTTGCTGGAAGGCCATTGGTTCTCCTACGTTAAGTCAGTCTCCTACGACGTTAGAAGCCTTTGATGGAAGAGAGTCCCGTCCTTACGGTATCCTCCAACGCTTGCCCATCTCTTTGGAAGGGAAGACGGTAGAAGTGGAGGTCGAAGTTGTCGACGCCAATCTTACCTACAACCTCCTCCTCGGACGTAGCTGGACATACGCCATGCAAGCCGTGGCTTCCTCCCTTTTCCGTGTCATTCGTTTCCCTCATCAAGGGAAGATTGTCACGGTGGACCAGCTCTCCTTCTTCGCCTCTTCTTCCGAAGGTAATGTGCCGTTCGTGGAGCATACCTCTAAATCATTCGAGAGTGTGGGAGCTGGGCTCTTTAAAGATCCCGCCCTAATGGGTGTCTTTCCCCTTCCACCTCCGAATCTCGCCCCTATTAACATGATTTCCGTACGTTCTGATCCGTGGGTCCTTCCTCCCGCTAATCAGATAGACTCCTGGGGTGATATGATGCCGTTGAGTCCTGCCGAGCTCAACTACGTCGAAATCGTCGCTGCATCGGCTCCCCCTCCCGAACCTGCTCTTTCGAGCGGTGTTCCCGATTCGTATGTTCATTTCCCTTGGCTTGGAGATGATGCTACGTCGGATCCATTAAAGGAAATATTTCCTTCCGATGAAGCCATCATAGAGACCATGTCTCTTGAAGAGCTCCCTTGGTCAGATCATCACCACCGCTCTTCCTTTCTCCCTGCCCATCAGGAAATGATCGCATGTCTCGAGCGGTTTGCTCCATGTATCCCATCCTCGCCCCTCCAAACGCCTATTCAAATTTACCAAGTATCTTCTGAGGGCAATATGGGGAACATTACGCAAACCCAACCTATCGACATCTCTGTGAAACCAGGGATTGTCGAGCACATTCATATTGGAGTCACTTGCACTCCAGAGGAAGTTCAACTCTACACTGACCTATTTCGCAAATTTCGTGATGTATTTGCTTGGTCCTATGAAGAAATGCCTGACATCGACCCTAGTATAGTGGTGCACGAGATACCTACGTATCCAGGTGCTAAGCCTGTTCGTCAGCGCTTACGCCCTGTGCACCCCCGAAAGGCCGCAACCATCAAAGCAGAAGTCGAAAAGCTTCTCAAGGCTGGTTTCATTTACCCCATTCCACTGACGGATTGGGTTTCTAATATAGTCCCTGTGAACAAAAAGCAGGGCACTATCTGAGTCTGTGTTGATTACCGTGATATCAATCGTCCCTGTCCTAAGGATAACTTCCCTACACCCTTCATCGATCAGCTTATCGATGAGTGTGCAGGAAGCAAAATTTACTCGTTTATGGACGGCTTCTCTGGATATAACCAGATCAACATTGCACCCGCTGATCAACATAAGACGGCTTTTATCTGTCCTTTGGGCACTTTTGCCTATAAGAAGCTCCCTTTCGGTGTAAAGAATGCCGACGCTACGTTCCAACGTGCAATGTCCTATGCCTTTCATGACATTCGTCACATTGTACAACCGTACCTGGATGACCTCCCAGCTCATTCAGTCAAGCGTCGGGACCATCCCTCCCATCTTCGCGAAATTTTTCTCCGCTGTCGACACTACCGTATTAGGCTCAATCCTCATAAGTGTGTCTTCTGCATGGAATCAGGCCGACTACTCGGGTTTATCGTCTCCCAAGAAGGCATCCGTCTAGATCCCCTCAAAGTCGAGGCCATCCTGAATCTTCCTCCCCCTGCTTCTTTGCAGCAGTTGCAGAGCTTGCAGGGCAAAGCAAATTTCCTTAGACGTTTCATCCCGAATTATGCCGAGGTGGCTAAGGGTTTCACACGGTTATTGAAGCGATACACACCCTTCCATTGGGATGCTATCGCTCAGGAGTCTTTTGAGCGACTCAAGGGCCTCCTTGTCTCTGCTCCATTATTAAGACCTCCGAACTACCATCGTGATTATACTCTCTATCTGGTTGCCGCCGATACCACTATCGGCATGGTTCTAGTGCAGGATGATGATGACGGCAATGAGCACGTTATCTATTACCTTAGCCGCAACCTCTTGGATACGAAAACTCGCTACGCTTACGTCGAGAAGTTGGCATTGGCTGCTGTCTGCGCCGTCCAACGTTTCCGGCATTATATCCTATTGCACACCACGACCGTGATTTCTGACTGCAACCCAATGACGTACATTTTGTCGCGTCAGTTGCTGGGGGGCAAATACTCGAAATGGATCGTAATCCTCCAAAAGTTTGACTTGGAATTTACTGCTGCCAAGTCTAAGAAGTCTCTGGTCTTTGCTAAATTGCTCTGTTCTTTGCCATCTCCTTCTGCACCCTCTCTTTCGGAAGAGCATATCCCGGACGAAACGTTGTTTCTAATCAGCACCCTCGACCCTTGGTACAGGGACATCATAGTATATTTGCAGACGTCTTCCTTCCGTCCCAATGTATCGAAAGACGCTCGACGAAGGATTCGTCATCAATCTCAACCCTATCGCATTATTGGCAATACCCTGTACCGCCTCGGCGCTGATTCTGTTCTCCGCCGATGTTTGACTCTCGAGGAGGCTGAGCGGGTGTTGAATGACTGCCACTCCGGTGCTTGTGGTGGTCACATGTCCGGATATGCCACCGCCCAGAAAATCCTCCGTGCTGGTTATTTCTGGCCTTCTATCTTCAAGGATTACATCCTCGCCGTCCGTTCATGCCATGAATGCCAGATCTACCATCGGAAAATGCGTGCACCTCCTGCACCACTGCACCTTGTTGTTACCGTAGGTCCTTTTGCCAAATGGGGCATCGATTATACATCCTGTAACCCTCGTTCGGCCGGGGGGCATGGGTATATCATCGTTGCTGTGGATTATTTCACCAAATGGGTTGAAGCGATGCCTACATTGAATGAAGACGGTCACACAGCGGCACAGTTTTTGTTTAATCATGTTATTACACGGTTTGGAGTCCCTCAGGCTATCGTCACGGACCACGGAAAGCATTTCCGTAATCATATGATGACGGAACTAACAACCCAACTAGGCCTGCGTCAAGATAGTTCGACGCCGTACTACCCTCAATCCAATGGCCAAGTTGAAGCCGTGAACAAAGTCTTGATCACAATGCTCCAACGTACCATTGGTACACACAAGTCTAATTGGCATCTGATGTTGTTCCTCGCCTTGTGGGCCTACCGGACCTCTGTGAAGGACGCCACCGGTTTCACCCCTTTTCAGCTAGTTTATGGACTGGAGGCCACCCTTCCTATTGAATGTGAGATTCCTTCGTTAAAGTTAGCTGTCGAGTTGCTTCCCAACACCACTCCGGTGGAGGAACGGCTTCTTTATCTAGAACGGCTAGACGAGACCCGTCACTTAGCTTCTCTAGCTATCGAAGCACAGAAGAAGAGAGTTAAGGCTCACTTCGACCATACCATTCAACCTCGTTCCTTTGTTGAGGGAGATCTAGTACTGCTCTATGATCAAGCTAAGGATAAGCTAGGGGCAAGTAAACTCGAACCCATGTGGCTAGGCCCCTATATTGTGAAGAGAGTTTTGTAGAAGGGGGCATATGAGCTGATTGACTACGAAGGAAATCCTCTCGACAAGCCCCGTAACGGGCTTTATTTGAAAAAATACTATGCATGATTTCGTGCACCTAGTTTGTACATACGTGTGTTTTTAGCAAGTGTGTTATGTGTGTATGATTTCACGTTTTTCTTTGGTGTGAAGGCGTGTTTGCCTCTTATTGTGCTTTCTGCTTCTTGTGCAGATGTCTAGTGCACCTTATGTTGGTTTCGCTGATGGTGCCTGCCGTAGCACTTGCAATTTGTCTTCTACGGCGTGGGCGATCTATGATCCTCACAGAGAGTTGCTAGATCTTCAAGGTGTGTGCTTGGGTCGTACCACTAACAATGTTGCCGAATACAGTGCTGTAATTGAGTTATTAGCCGAAGCAGTTGATCTCGGCATTCGTGCATTGGTGGTGAACCTGGACTCTCAACTTGTCGTCCATAAACTCAACGGGCGATATTCCGTCAGAGACCAACACATTCTAAGGTTGTATTTACGTGTGATATTGTTAGAAAGGAATTTTGATTACATCACATATCAACATATTCCAAGACGATTAAACCCATTAACTGATGCATTGGCAAACCATGTATTAGATAGACATTTGCGTAACAGATAAACATTATACAAGAAGACATAGAAAACATAATAAGACCATAGGATAAGCATATGTATATATATATGTATGTCATAATGTTTGCACCGTGTGCATCAAAAAATAAGTCCAAAAATTAATACATGTTCGAATCTCATATGGCCGGAGACAACGTGTCTGTCAAAAATATGCAAAAATGAAAGCTAGGCGTCTAATCACGGTGATGCTCATGATAGCATGTCACCGCTCGCACCAAACGTCTCAACAGACGATGGACGCGAGTCGGTACTCCCACTGTGTGCCTCTGGTACGCGAAGGGCACATCCGCCAATTTGGCATAGTATGGAATCCCTCAAGTGAGTCCCTCAAGGTTCTGTACTAGCTCTTCACCCGCACCACCCTCTACCTGAGGGTCGGCTGCGAGTTGTACCCTCCATGCTATGTGGGACAGACCAACTGGTCGCTCTGCACCAACATCTGCATACATATATATAGCTGTTGTCAGAGACATGCATGTATTGCAAAAAAATTAAATACATCAAAAACATCAAAAACACAAAGAGTTCTTACCAAGCTCCTCATCCCAGTCTTCTCCCGCGGGAAATGGGAGATCTGGGTCTCCAGTAAAATCAGTGCCCTCATAGGGCCAATCCTCTATAACGATCATCTGGTGACGAAGCCATATGAAGAACTCGGGCCTCCAGGCCATCTGCTGGCCCCCTCCTCCTTTGGGCATGAGTGCTACCCATCGAGTCATCCTCGGTTCCTGTGGCACTGGATCTGCCACTATACCTCCCTGAATCCGGAAAATCGGCAGTCGCTCCAAGAAGAAGGATACCACAATGGATCCATACCCGAACTGTTTGTTGCCCCCACGCTTACACTTCGTAAGCTGTCTCTTGATGTTAAGGGTCACAACTGTGGCCCAGTCAAATAGAGTAGGGTTGAGACACTCGGTTGCCAGCAGTAAATGATTCTTACTGGCCTCATGGGGCGCCTGTACCCCCGCCGTCCGTGTAATAGTGAATAGTATCACCCGTAGCACTAGATCTGAAACTGTGGCGATATCTACCTTGGCACTGTTCTGTCCAAACTGTGCCCCCGGACAAACCCGGTCCATCACCTCCCCCATCTTTTCTCCGGAAGGCCTACTTCAGTCAAAATGGGTCGTGCACCTCTCCGCGATAACCCAGTGATAAAATAGACATCGGAAACATCCAGCTCCAATGTCTGATCTCGCAAGCGGAATACCTGATCCTCTATGTCCCAAGCATCCACGATAAATCGTAGTAGCTCCGGTTGTGCACGCAAATAGGAGGTAAGGAAAAACTTCTTTAAGCCACAATCCCTCAAGGCATCCATGCAGGCTTCATCCTCTAGTGCCAGAGCATCCACAACATCATGCTCTCTTTCTCTCCACTCTACAACCATTTTGACGAATCCCTGCAACCATAAAGTCGAAAATACCATCATTAGATCACTGGTGAAACCATAATTCAAGGAAATTTGCGAAATTAACGGTAAAATCCTTGGGAAAATTAGGTCGCGCGGTTGGCGCGACTGTTTTCAAAACAGTCGCGCCAATGGCGCACCCCCTTTTGGAAAATAATCCCATTAGCGCGGTCCCGAGTGGGAAACCCGCGCCAATGGCGCAACCCTAAATTTTGCAAATCCCCTTGCAGGGGATCAATCTGTGGATGGAAAACTGAAAAAACGGAACGAAAATGAAGCTAAGGACAAGACCTCTTACCTGCTCCAAACGGCGGCTCGATTGCTTTCCTGGATTGATCACAATCGACGGTTGAAGTTTGCACCCAAAACCCTCCAATGGTAAACTCACAAGGTGAAAAGTAAAAAGTGAATTTGTTTTTCACCATTTCACTATTTTATAGCATTTTTTGACCTAAAATGCATTAAAAATATTATTTTTTGGGTTAAAATAATGTCTTTTAAGTGTTTTTTGAATATATTTATGTCAAAAAATGGATTTTACGCTATTTTGGGTATGTTTACAGGTGTTGGTGCAATGCGAGCAACGAAACGATCTTTTTTTCTACTTTTTCAAGCTCGGTAAAACATGTGAAAAGGTTACTTTGAGGTCCGCTTTCAGCTCTTTTGTGACCCTTTAAAGATGAAAAGATTGCCGAGTTCCCTCTTGACTCGTTAAATGGAAATAAGAGGCGATCGTCTTTAAACCCTTTTCCGACCGTGTAAAAACGAAAAGATCGTCGGACCCTTGTCGTTTCCAGTTCGTAAATGGTTACGAAACGACGTGATG
Source organism: Pinus tabuliformis (assembly GCA_031772625.1). NCBI lineage: Eukaryota > Viridiplantae > Streptophyta > Pinopsida > Pinales > Pinaceae > Pinus > Pinus tabuliformis. The sequence goes on along the minus strand of CM062810.1, from coordinate 119,194,758 downwards.
TTGATCATTTTTCTACTTTTTCAGATCGATGTCACTATAATTGAAAAGTACTCCTCGATCATAATGGTCGGGCGGTTCTTTCGAGCATTGTTTTATACTTTTTCGGGCTCGAGAGACACAACTTTACGAAAAAGGACCCCCCTGGAGTTTTTCTTTTTGCTGTCTTTTCAGACTCTCTAAATAGGAAAAGACGCCAAGTTCTTCCTTTTTCAGACTCGTTAAAACTTAATGACATTGGATTCCGTCATACTGACGCCCACAAGCATATGCTATCCCCGTCAAGCTTGTTAAAAATAACTGGGGTACTTGCCAGAAATGGTGGGGAAAATGGATCCATAATCATTGTCGTGTCGGCAGTATGTCGCTCTTGAACATGGCACTAGTCTGCATTCGTGTCTGGGTGGGAACATCTCATCTTGTTTCACATTAGCCTTCGTGGGTTTGGGTTATCCTATTTGACCTCTCATCTGCTCATTGCCTTATCACCATGACCTCTGCTCATTTGATGTCAAATACTGCCAAGTCCGCTGTTGTGCCGCCGATATGTTCGAGAGAAGTTGACCTCTGCTAAAATACAACCTTCCTCTGATACCTCGCATAATTTTGATTCACTACAACATCTTTCCTCTGTCTCGTGTCAATGATGTGGGAAACATTATGGCCCACCATTGATCAAGGTCACTTCTTGTCGACTCCAGCTCATTATCCAGGAAACTGATCTAGAGACTCCCTACCGGTGCCTTGGAGCCTGCATGCCTCAATGGCAGGTTCTTCGTGTTCGACGAGAGGTTTTCATCATTGGCCTCCGATCGAATGATTCTACGGGTGTTCGACGCCAGCTCATTGATTCGCATGCCGTAGATTGTACCTATAGTACCTTGAGGACCATTGTCATTATTGGTGGTACCTCTCGCGTCTGTTAACAGTTTTCATCATTGACTGGTAATCAGACGATGTTCATGCATGTTCGACTTCAACTCATATATTCACATGCTTGAACTTGTACTCTGTTCGGATCGAGATGGAGCGCAAGACCCTGGGTTTTGTCTTTTAGAATCCAGGCTGCGATTTGTGGCTTGTTATGATTATTACATGACTCATTCACTGGATGGCTGCGACCATGCCTGAGTCTAATTTTCGATCCTCTCAGGATGGCTGCGTCCATGCCTTGGATCTAGATTATTATATACTCTCTTATGGATGGATGCGCCCATACCACATACATCATGTACTTGAGATATCAGTTGTACTTCTTTACGCAGGTTCTCCGGCGGCCGTGTTTCAGTCAGGGATGTTCTTGTAAAGCACTTCACCCCTCTCTCTCCCTCGGGCCTCATGCTTTAGCGGGCATCTGTTACACAGTAATTTGTCACCGTTTGTCACCGTCCCTGTTACCCCTCTCCTACACCTTGGAGGACTCATCCCGGGACTTGTGAGAAGTGACAAGACTTGAAACCACTTGCATCATTCCCCTCTGAATATGAGCATCACATGCCTTGAAGACATCTCCTGCAGCTTACCCATAAAAATAGCCCTTTTTGCATTAGCGCGGGTTCACCATGTACTTCCCGCGCCAATGGGGAAAATCCTCCAAAGAGGGCGCGCTATTGGCGCTCTGTCGCAGAGTCGCAATCGCGCCAACCAACTTGGGTAAACTTTTTAACAAATAAACTTCCGAAAGTTCTCTCCAACTCATTCACCAACTGAGTCTATGTTAGGTGAGGATGGTTTGGCTTCGAATCTCCTTGAATGGGAAGTAGTTTTCCACCCTTCCATGGAAGTTTCCAAGCGATAATGCCAAATCCATGATTTATGTGATTGATCTTATCTTTCCCTCCTTCATCTATAAAAGCTTGTCTCCATACCTTGAGCAGGCTAGTAGTAATGGGGGTGGTGATGCTGTAAGGAAGATATCAAGAGATCAAGAAGAGTTGCAAGAGCTTTCCTTGTGTCCATAAGGCTTAATCTAAGTAAGGAGATCTTGTTACCAAAGAGAGAGAGAGGCTTGTTCCCCATCCCCTCATGCTTTGCAGGACTTGTGTAGCTGAGCACCCAGCCAAAGGAGGACTCAACGTCAGAACATTGGTTGTATTCTCTTTTGTTGATTATCAATAATAGATGACTACTATTATGGTTCCACTCTCATTTGTCTTTGTAATGGTTAATGTGAGTTATGTCCTTTCTGACTGATGTATAATTGCATTTATTAGATTTCACGCTTGTGTTTGTGTTTCTCTTTGTGTGTGCAGGTGTCTATTCACGAGGATCGTGGAGGATCGTGACTGGCCAAAGCGAAGGAGCGAGGGCGACGTCTCTTCATCAAACATTAGCGTTGGAATCCAAGTAGGTTTTCATTGCCTACCTTTTATTTGCAATTAGGAACTTGCATGGTAGCATTGACTGATTGTTGCTAGACCCATTCTGGGCTAGTAGGGATCGCCTCTATCCGTAGAGGGGATTTACCTCTCCAACAATGCTCCTTCAAGCTTGTTATCACCCTTGATAGAGTTAGACATATTTCTTGAATATGATAGACTCATTCCCTGAGATAGTGCCTATGAATATATCTGCCTTTATCTTCTTTCTTCACCAAAGATCTGGTACCATGTTGGAAAATTAGATAGGCAGTAAATATTTTCTCGATCTTGATAATTACTTGTGATGTTTCTTATTATTAAAATTATTTATATCTTCTATCTTTAGTTCATCAAGCAATTACCAAAAGCAACAATACATAAAAAAATGGACACAAGATGTAGGCACATACCAGGGAAAAATCCCCCTCGAGGGGAAAAACCAGTCAAAGTAATTATTCCTTTCAATAGTATTCTTTGAGACTCTTCGCCCTAGACCAAGACCAAACCTTCCCTCCACACCAAGTCATCCTCCAGAATATTGGCCTCTTCCCAGGAACTTCGACTATGCAGCAACCAACAGCTTCCGGTAGTAGTCCAACTTGTAAGACTTCGATCTCTCAATCCGGAGCACAAAACAGAGAGAGACCACCACCAAAATTTCGATTTTCCTTGACTCCTTAAACTCCCCCAAACTCGCATTCACTTTGGCCTCTCAACAATAGACTTTCCCAGCTACCCACTTCGCACTTCTACCCAACAAACAAATTTTCGCACTTCTACCCAGTAGATAGAATTCAAACTTGATGAGAAGTGATGCTCCAAATGAATCTGATTTCCTTCCTTTTATAGGCTTCTTGTGCGGTCGAATAGGGTCTTAGGCTGACTTCATCTTCCCTTAGGCTGACGTGGTGTGGAGGTTCCATAATTCATATTTTATTCAATTAAAAGCCCAAGAAGGGTCTCTTCAAATGTACGATAATTCTATAGACTCAGAATAAATCCTAGAAGTCCTCAATCGGGAATTTGATCTAAAACAAGGTGACCCAAGCATGAAACCCATGCTTTAATAAGTCACAATAATAATAATAATAAATATTTTCTTCATTATTTTGACAAGTACATTACATAATGACTCAAGTACATTTTTGAAGACCTAACATACTTAGTTTCTGCAAAATGGTGGACTTCATTCTGAATGTAGAAGTTATGTTGTAGTCCTTCTAGGCAATATTCTCTAGTTATTGTTCCTCCGACCTTGGTGAATTTAGAAGTATCTACAACTATGTTGCATAACTGGTCTTGATAGTTCTCTAATGGAATCAATTTTCCATTAGAGGCTTTTAGAGTTGGAAGTCCTTTTTCTTGCAATACATTAAATTTTTTGTTAAACCTTTTCACCTTTAACTTCAAATATTTGCATTTATTCTCCAGATGTATCATGAGGTTATTATTTGTAAGAACTCTCTACACTTCCATAACTGTGCTTGTTCACTCTTGAATATGGACTTCTTCTAGTTCATCTCTAGTCTTGGAATTCAACATCTTAATAATTCTATGTGCTTCCCCTGGTATGTGCTCAATTTCAGCTTTTGTTTTCTCAACTGCTGTTTTGACCCTTTGTACTAGCTCCTCCAGCTCAAAAATAATTTGAAATGATGGCCACAATTCTGTAATATTGGCATTGATGTTATGCCATATACTTTGCTTGGCCTCTGCCAAAAGTTTTCAAAGATTGATTCTCATATTTTTCAAACTGTTGAGTCAATTTGAAATTCCTCTGTACCTCTGCTAGATATGCATTATTATCTTTGATTTTGTTTTACTCCGTCTTTGTCAATGGCGCTGTTAACTTCTCTTTATCCTTGTTTGTTATTGATAGTTCTCTCAAAGATTTGACTAGATTTTTAGAAGAATCTACAGTGGATGTCTCTGCTGTTTGCTGTATTTCCTGCTGTGATGATGTACCTGTAGCTATTAATTGTTCCTTCTCTTTTAATAGTGCCTCCATGTCTGCCTCCATTTTCTAAATCTGAACATTTTGTTCAACTATTAATTTGAACAACTTTTCCTTTTCTATCTCCAGATTAGTTATTTCTTTGGCCTGAGGGTGCTATGTGGTTGGAAGCTTGAGTTGTTTCCTCAGAGCTTGAATATCCACATCTTTATTTTTAATTATCTCCTCAGTTGCTTTGATATTACTAGGATTATATCCTAGCTTAATCACTAAATCTTCCAAATCGTTGGTTCTAGTATCTTTGGCCAAAGATGAAATTCGCTCTATCTTTAGCTGTAAATGCATATTATTCAAGGAGGCCTGCAGTTTTGAGGTAGCCATGGTTGAACTTTTCAGTGTTGAATAAATCATTTCACCTGCCTACTTATGCAAATCAATTTTATTGATTGCATGGGAATTTTCGGTATCAAAAGAAAAAACTGAAGCTTTGTAGTCTTATGCACTTTTGGGGACAAGAACTGTGGGTTCCAAGAAGGACAATTCGAACTGCCCCTTCTCAGTGTCAAGTGCAGACAACAACCTGTGTTGAGTAGTAATAGTTTGCTTCCAGAACTTTGAATATGTTGTAGTATTTAATGCTTCCTTCTTTCTCTTGATCTCCCTGTATCTGGGAAAAATATTCTACTGTGTTGCAATATGAGATGTAGAAGACATAGGTGACTTAGTTGTCTCCTCAACATATGGGAATGTTGTAGTGGGAATACCTGTCAAAACCACTATGGCTTGCTATTGTGAACCCTTTTCTTTTGAGGATTCCTCTTGAATGTTTATTATCTGAGCATCACTTCTAGTATCAAATTTAGTATTAGTATGTGGATCTTTCTTTCTTCTCTTGAAAACACGAAAGTCTGTAGCTTGAGATTCTAAATCTATAGGGGACATAATTTCCCTTGGTCTCTTGATTTCTTGGTCCTTTGGAATAGGATTTTGTAGAGATGATTGGCTAACAATTTTCTCTTTAGCCTACTATAGTGTGTTCTCTGTCCACTACTCTTGATTGGCATACTGCTCTATCTTTGGCCTAGGTGTATGTGCATATGGTTTGGTCTTCTGCTCGACTCTTAGTCTTGAAATTATCCCTAATGGATCATAAGACCATGTGAATCTTAGCTTGAATTTAATTTTCTTTAGTATTTCATCCACTTCCTTTGCTGTTGCTCTGGTATTTACAATGTAAGGTCCAACATGTGCCTTCAATTTAAATTGTGCCTTCTTTTCACGTGATACAAAATTTAGGTCATCCATGTTTAACATCTGTCTAATGTATTCTAAGGTAAAAATCCTTACTGGTACAAATACTGGTAATCTATGGGGAGGAAGTTCACACCCATAGATTCAAATCTTTGTATAGTTTTGGTAGAGATTATCCAACTTTATCTTGTTATGTAAGATGAAAAACCTTCTTGATCGTTGGTGAAATCCTTGGTATAATATCGCTGCTAAGAAGACACAAGGATGTATGTAAAAACTAATTTACAAAATTGGTGAATGAATATTCTTCTGAATTCATTTTGACTAAAGAAGTCCAGTGAATCACTGATAGTGGACTTCCCTGATCATCCATCTTCTGTAACTGGAACTTGAACCTATCTGCTAGATAAAATAACACCAGATATACTAAGACTAATTGGTGTTTGAATGCACATTCAACCTTAAATTTCAGAAATTGCTCATGACTAACATCTGACAAGTATTGAATGCAAAAGAAAATTAGTGATGGCTTCTGACAAACTAAAAATATTGACAAGAAACCTAACACTACTTCATCTACCCATTGGTCCGTGGGATAACCTTGTTAGAGCCTAGATTTACCTCAGGCTGAAAAGGTAGGATCCAGAGCCAACATCAAACCATGCTCAGCCTGGTAGCTAGCCCTACCAGGTCTGGAAAGGGCTCTCTCCGGGTCATTATTAGCAAATGATGATCTATGGGGCTTGAGATGACTGAAATATCTTCTGATTTTAGGCTAGGTATATGTGCAAAAGAGTTGATTTGATAAAATGGAGTTTTGTTGGCTCAGAGGGAAAGGCACATTTTGGGGTGCGGGGATTGAGGCTCAGTTCTGCAGAGATCTCAATGGGGAAAGGTAGGTAATCGTTTTGGCACTTAAATTTTAGTGATATGGAAGGAAAAGATAGGTGAGGTGTTGAAGAGGGCAAGAGCAATCATGAATCCTCCCCAAACAGCTGAAAACATCAAACAACTAAAGCAAACTTCAAGTAGAGCATTACAATTTCAATGAATTCTACCTACACTCTTGTTTGTTTAGTTCAGAAGAAATAAGATAGATAATGCAATCACATAAAGAAATTCACAATTACAAAGAGGAGCACTGTACCAAGACAAATTGCCACATGAATCCCAAAGAGTGCTGCAAATCCTGGTCTCAATTCCTCAGCCAAAATGAAAATATGAGTGTACAATGAAGCTCAATGCTTTCTCAAGAGTCCAATCTTCTACCAAAATACAACCCTTACACTATGAAATTCATAAAATATATACATTTTCTCATCCTTGTACTAAGGGATTGAGTTCAACCATTTTCTTCAAAATAGAATCAGTTACATAAAACTTGGGCCGAATTTCTGAAAATAGGTGTTTAATATGAACTCGTATCTCCTAAACCATAGCACCTGTTACAAAACTGAAAGAGGTTTTTGTAGATAAGGTCATGATGGAGAAAAAAATCTCTCAAATTGGGGAATTTCGTTTCCAGTTGCTCACAATATGCTCCACAAAATCATCTCTAAAACATAAAATCATTAAAAATTTTAATCTGTGAAAATGAGCTGTAAAGATCTAGTCACATATCCCAATCCATGACACCTGTTAATAAACTGAAAATATTTTTTGTTATATGGCTCGTGCTTAACTAAAACCTTGTTGGGTTTTGCAAAATTACTTTCCATCTGCTGTAAAATGGCCCCGCACTAAAATTACTAAAACAGTAAAAAATATGAAAAATTTGCTTTGTTTTAATATAAGCTCCAAATATCACTGTATATCTCCCACATAGTAGCACCTGTGCATAAACTGAAGGAGGTTTTTGTTATTTGGTATGTGATGAACAAAATACTCTTTCACTTTTGAAAAATTCCTTACCATTCTCTTAGAAACTGATTTTGAACTAAACTTGTCATTGTGTGCAGCAACTGACCTCAAAACATGCATAACCAAGAATCACTCATTCATTTTGATCATATCTTCTAATCCAGGAGCCGGTTATGGGAGTGTGATATATTGTTGGAAATATTTTTCTGAGATTCTTCTGATGGATAAACTTGTGACATGTTTTGTGCTGAAAATCATGTGGAAAACATCTAACAAGACGAGACATAGTAAGAGCTCATATTGATCTCTGGTGACAGGCTGCGAAGACTGGAACTAACAAAACCTAATAGGCAATTAACCATGGAAATAAATTGTCTTGACATATCAAAGAAAATAGAAGAAGAGTATGGGGAATTTGTTCTAGGCAATTCAAAATTTTCAGGCAGAAAACATTAAAAAATATGGGCTCGTTGGGGGAAGGTAAGATTTTTGTATATTTCCATGAGTGCATCAGTGGAAAATGGGTGTAAATAAGTTTGATAATTAATCTGGAGGGCTTGAAAAATAACTTCTGGGTTAATTGAGAACAAGATTTCATTGTTTTGAGAAATTACCACTTTTTGACTAGGGAGGTACCTGAGATGACACTAGGTAGCAAATTATGGGAAAATATGAGTCCGGGGAAAGGTAAATTGAGGTAGAAATGATTCCTAGATGCTTAAATCATCACTATTATCTAAATACTTCTATTTTGCCCAATTATGAAGCTCATACAAATCAAATTCACATTGAGTTTCTGCTATCTTATACTATGTGTCAACTAAAGGCATCTCATTTAAATTGGGAACAAAGGGTAGGACTGGACTCTCGACCACCATTTTCACTTTTCCCTTATGTGACAAAATTTCAGATTGTAGAGAGGCCCAAAGGAAATTACCAGATCTGTGCAGAATTGGTACTGAAAGAGGATGGCTATTGTAGAAAGAACTGGTGCACTAAACGATCTATGAGCGTGAACCTGCACTAATACAATGAAACATAAAAGGGAGAAATGCTGGGCAAAACAGGGTTTTTAAAACGAAAAGGGAAAGAAGATCAACGACGAAATTACCATTTTTGAAGCATCGCAATTAATAAATTTAAACGTTGGCCCGAGTTTAATGACCTACGTCTACATGAATGTTGGTAGGAGATCTGACCAATGGTCATGTGACGTAAGGGGGTGAGGTGGTGTGGATAGATGCAGTGGGGTGGCAGATGTGTTGGCGTTCTATGAATGGAGCAAGAGTGGGGGAAAATAGAAACAAGAGATGGTTTTCTTGGGGGGGGGGGATCGAGTGGTAAGTGGTAAGGGAGGAGAGGCCCCTGAAATGCCTATGGGGCTGCCACATAGTCAAAGGTAGTTTCAAACAAACTACTTTTTAGACCCCTCCTCATCATTAACCTTCGGGAGGTCGGGGGGACCTGAACGTCGTTCCCTGTCGTTGATTTTGGCAGGGACAATCTCATTTGTTCAAAAGCACCAAAGCTTTATTACAAGACAACAAAACATCCCATCGACGTTCATTCACCATCTAAACCATATTTTCATTAATTGAATCAAGATTTAAATAAACAAAACAACTTAGACGGAATTTTTATTGGCGTGCCGTTTGGGGATTTATTTTATTTATTTATTTTTTATATATTTCTCTTCTTCCCCTTTAATTTTATTTCTTTTTCTTCTTATTTTAATTTTATTTTTCTTTTCTTCTTTTTATATTTTTCTTTTTCTTCTTATTTTTGTTTTTAACAACTAAACAACTTAAAATGAAAAATAACTTACAACACCCACTGGGATAAATGACTACACAATGATACTTTGATCACTATATTGATAGGATCCTAACATTTGGAAACCACAATTCCAAATGTATGAGTTCTTTGCATGATTACAAGAAGTTTTCTTAACCTTAATTTTGTCTGACATTATGTGAATATGTGCTATACTCATGAACATGTATCTGACAGGTATAACAACTGGTTTCCAATTATGGCTAGATTCATCAAGGAATTAGAGTCCCTTGAGAGATTATATATGTACGTGTTCAGTTACAGGTCAGCATGTTGAGTACAAAAAGGAAAGGTAAATGATATATTGTTATGTTTATTTATGCATTGACAGTTGTGTGTTTATGTTAGTATGACGCAGGGTATTGCATGACAAAAGAGTCTGCCATGAGATCTTGAAGAAGGCTCAAATTGAGCTTTCCATTGGAAGCATTCAAAACCCATGGGGATTGATTCATGGTGTATGTTGAAAAGTTTTGTGCTTTTGGTGCTTTGTGATTTGTTTGCGTTTGACTTGTGATTTTGATTTTGCCTGGTGCATGTTTGTGCCACTTTGTTTGTGGTGTCATATTGTTATTGGTTTTTCATGGTTTTTCTTCTTTGATTTTTTTTCTTGCCTTTTATGTTTTAAGGGTCTTGGGAATTGGTTGGGGGAAGAGGAAAGTTAGTGGAGTTCAGGAAGAGCTAAATGCAACCCAACAGATAATGTAAGACTCGGATGAAGCCCGATGAAAGAGTAAAGGGAAACTAAAGGCAAGAGTATGACAACCAATTGGATTGGATGGGTCCATTGGTGTAAATGGATGGTGGCAGAACAATAATGAGAAAGGTAACAATAAAGGTAAAGTAAATGAATTTGAGGCATCAGATGCCTTGGATATGTTGGGAACTATTATTCTCAATGTTGTGCATGCTGTGCACAGATAAAGAGAGTTCTCTTAACCTTGACCTTATGATATCTAGTAATTATGTTGTGATCATATTATGCTAATGTGTATATATGTATGTATGTATGTATAACATTGTTTGACAATGTCATCAAGGATCATTCTTGTGGAAGAATGATTGTTTATGCAGGTGAATGGAATGAAGAGGTTCCTAGTTTTATGGGGAATCAAGTGGGAAGAGTAACTTTGACATATCTATGAGGTTAGTATCACGTGGATATGAATTAACATTATATGCTTATAAATATGCCTATGTTTATGTTATGGCCAACAATGCCAAAGGATACATTAGTGAAATGAAAGCAGTGTGATCTACTACATATTGAGACAAGCATTGATAGTGGAAAGAACCACAGACTCAAAATTTGGATTGTGGATGCACACAGTAAGGTGTGGGAAAGATACTAGAAGAAAGGTTGTATGGTAGAGATAGTGTGGCCTTCAGATGTGAAATACTGCTACTGTGTACATATGGTGCTATGTACATGTGGTGTTGTGTACAGGTGGTGCTATGTACATGTTGTGCATGAGGTGTTGTGTACAGGTGGTGATGTGCACATGTGGTTTTGTGTACATGTTATGCAGGTGGTGATGTGTACATGTGGTGTTGTGTACATGTGGTACTGTGTACATGTTCTACATGTGGTGTTGTGTACAGGTTGTACACGTAGTGCTATGCACATGTTATATAGGTGGTGCTGTGTACATGTTGTACATGTGGTAGTGTACATGTCATACATGTGGTAGTGTACATGTCATACATGTTTTTTTGTGTACATGTGGTACTGTGTTATGTGTATTGTGTAGTCATTGTATTGTGACATGTGTATTGTTGTGTTGTACTCTATGTACATATATGTACTGTTTTGTACACCAGGTGTAGGTGTATGTGTTGTGTTGTACACTAGGTGTAGGTGTATGTGTTATATTGTACACTAGGTGTAGGTGTATGTGTTGTGTTGTGCACTAGGTGTAGGTGTATGTATTGTGTGTTACACTGTGTGTGGGTGTATATGTTGTGATTTACACTATGTGTATGTGTATGTGATTGAAGAGAAGAGAAGGAAAAAGGTGCATGTCAGGTTTGGAAACTGACTTCATATGTGTATGGAAAGGATAAAAAACAAAGGTAGAAGCAAAGAATTATTTGAAGGATACGTATCAATATTTTATTTCAATTTTTATTATGCATGTGACCTATGAATCTAATTTATGATGGTTACATTTGAGCTAACCGGATGTGATATGTTATACATGATGACTTGATCAAAGAGCTAGTTTGACTTGCTATGACAGAAAGTAAACAAAATTTCAAGTGTACCTTATTGACGAGCCACCAATGAGGTATGATTTGAATTTATTTCAATTCCTTTTGAATCTAATGGAAATTATCTGCTTGGTACAGGAAACCATGGAAAATTCATAGGTTTGGGTGGTTGAAAATGATCATTTTGGGTTGTTGAAACTGGCTACAAGAGTGTTAGTAGCAATAGTGAAAATAATTGGAACTTGCAACAATGTGTTGGTAAAGTATTCAGGAGCATGCCCATTGTGGGACACTGGTACCCAATAGTGTCCATTGATTTCCATGAACATGCTATGAATTCTATGATGGTTTTGAGGTACGAATATGCCTTGGTTTTTGGACCTTCATATGCGAGGAAGCTTTTCCAAGGGATGGATCTCCCGAGGGACTGAGTAGCAGAGAAGAGGATGCCAGTGAACTTGGAAGGTGAGTGGCTACACGAAAGGGGGGGGACCAGATTTCCCGAGGGATTGTGTAGCAGAGAAAGGAAGGTCATGAAATGAATTTTTTTTGGTCATTAACATTTCTAGATGGAATCGTAAACACATTGGGAGTGTGACCTATAACAATGAGCCGATAACTGTTCATTGAGGGAACAACTAGCGCAAGAATCGTAGTGCTGGACATTGGATGAATGCTTGACTTTGAAAATGGATTCTAGACTTCTTGGGAAGGAGGTGAATCCTAGTATTACTTTTGAGGGTGGAGGTGTGAGCCTCTGGACTCCCTTGTTGCTGATGCATGCATCAAATATTTTTATTTGTTGGTTAAAGTAAATGTGCATATGTATATATTTGTATTTTATTGTAAATACTGTATTGGGTTGTGTTTATAAAACTCCATAGACAATATGCTTATTTGCTGGTTGAAGCAATGTGCATAAGTATATGTGGTTGTTATTGTAAATACCATAATGAGATGTGTTATAAAGCTCCATTAAACTTTATGTTGTCATGTTTTCAATAGTGGTCATTGTAAATACTGCAACACGTTGTGTTATAAATCTACACAGGCAATATGTTTTGTTTTCATTGGTTTGTTGTTTGTAGGTGTCACTGAACACCGAGGGGAGAGGGGTGTATAACAACCACTAGTTGATTTTCTATGTAAAAAAAATATAAGACCAAGGTCATGGGACACATATTGCAAGATGAATGGTGGGAACATATTATAGTGGGGATCACTTTCAGTTTATTTATGGCTAAGGAAATTGACAAAAGCATTGGCAAAGGCAAAAAGACAATAATTGACATTTTATTTATGAAAACAAAGGAAATAGGAGAAAATGAAGGTGAAGAGACATATTTTCATGAAAGGGAAATTAAAGGAAAAATGAAGGAAAATGAATAAAATGGAGGCACTAATGATAAAAAAGCATCTGAGGATCAATTCATAGCTTTTTTTTAGTGAAACCTTTTGTTAGTTTAGATTTTCTCTCTCATACCCTTGCATGTTGAAATATGTAACTAGGTTGGGTCTTCATAATGACATATGTAATCATGATTTTATCTATTTGATGTAATGAGAAAAATAAACTTGTTATTTTTATTCGTGAGGCATGGGTTTCATGCTTAAGGAAATTTATTTTATAGGTCAAGCTCCATTGAGAGCTTCTAGCACTTGTCATTGAGTCTACAAGTCAAGAAAGTTACTGTCATGTATGAAAGACCCTTCTTGGGCATGTTACATATTGTAAAGAAAAATTTAATTGAGTCAAAAGGTCCTCCAATACCTCGTCATAATGTAAAGATAAAGTCAACCTACACACATGGACAAGTCGGCCTAAAAGGAGAAATTTAGCCTAGTAAGAAGACCTATATAAAGGAGACTTCAACCTCACTTGGAAGACACTCTTTCAAGCAACAAGAAGCTCGATCAAGAGAGAAAAAGGTGCAAAGAAAAGGACGGAGGAAGAATAAAGAAGATGAAATTTTTGGATTATTTTTGGGCTACTTCTCTCCACATGTACGAAGGAACTAGGTCAACTATTGCAACAACAAAGACTGAGTTGCAAAGATCGAGTTAGGGCACCAAGAAGTATACTTTGCAAGACGAGTTATCTAGGAGAGAGAATCAACGCAAGTGAAGAATAAAGAAGGAAGAATCCATCATAATCTTCTTTCTCACAAGATCTAGGGTTTCTCTAGAAGAATCTACTGGGAGGTCGAAATTGTAGAAGAATCTGGCGGGGAGGTTGAAGTTGCAGAAGAATCTACTGGGAGGTTGAAATTGTAGAAGAAGCTGTTAAGGAGGTTGAAGTTGTAGAAGAATTCACTAGGGGGTTGAAATTGCAAAATAATTTTGATGGAAGTCGAAATTGCAGAAGTTCATGAGGACGAAGTTGTTGGAAATATTTGAATTGGCCTTGGAGGATCTTGGTTTAGGGTCATAAGTCTTGGAATTTGTCATTTGAATTTCTATAAGAAGAGGTGAATTCTTGTGGGTTTTCCTCTTAAGTGGTGAGGTTTTGGCCCTAGTTGATCTCCTACATCATACATCTTTTTCTCTTATTGTTATTTATGATTTGATAGATGTTTGATGAAAGAAAACTAAATATAATAAATAGAAAGAAGAATCTCATGAAGATAAGTAAAAATAATTCACAAGCAGTTATCGAAGCAAGAAAAGTCACCTATCTAGCTATCCCTAGATTTCTCAACCTGGTATCGGAGCAAAGGTGACTACATCAAGGAAAGGAAACTTAAAGAAGGATACTCAAGGGCCGAAGCACAAGAAGATAATCAAGAGTATCCATCATCAAGAAGGACTAATCCTCTCTTCATCTTGAACGAAGTAACCAAGGAGTATCAAGAAGGACCATTCATCTCAAGGATCATCACATCTCAAAGAAAGAAGACCTCAAAACCCTATCTCATTCGAAGAAGGGTTCTACACATTGAAGCATCTTGAAGTCTCTACATCCAAGGGAAGTAAAAAGAGGTGTTATGTTGGCTTTGAGGGGCCTGAACCAGGTTCAACATTAATTAGCCAAACAAATCCCTACACTACTGGCCTTTTGGCATTAGCTCGCAGAGTGCGGGCTTAAGTCTCACCCGAAGCAGTATGGGGGGATGATGGAACCAAGTTTTCGCACCCTTGAGATGGTTGTGATGTCGTTTGATCTCTTTTATCCCTGCCTTCACGTAGGTGATCTCGCTCTAGGGCTTGTAAGACAAACCCTTTATTCCGGCCTTCAATACCTTCGCAAAAGTGTACGATCAACCTTTGCACAACCCTAACCTAGGGCATAGGTACTTTCGCACTGCTATGGCAACGTGTTGTACAGTTTCCTCAATTATCTTAGGTGTTTTTCTTATCTTGTCATATACTTAAAGTTATCACCGTGTAAGCAGATATTCATGATTGCATTCATGTATTCAATGTAATTGCATTCATTTGCACACCATATAAGAATAATAAAGGAACTTCATACAAAAATATCCAAACCCATCAATAGAATAGATACACAGAAATTGCAGAATAACTCCTTTCATTAATATCTTCCAAGTATTAGAGATTGTGTTCACCCTGCGCACACAGCTGTAGGGGTCCGTGCACTCAGCTGCGGACTTCTACCCTAGGCCTCTGTGCACTCAGCTGCAGAGCCTATACCTACGCTACAACCCAAGACTTAGACTTCTTGCTCTAAAGCTATGACTCTTTTACATGTTCGATGCCTCTAACTACTTAAAGCTTAGCTCTTTTTATACAATCCCATGGTCCGTGGACCATGGGTAGATCTCTTATAGCCGAATTTAATTTACAAAACTAAGGGCAGACTGCTCTTTGTGACACATAACACCTTTTCACTACGCGACCACAAAATGCAGAGTATTTACAATAATATTACAAAAACTTGATGTAAACATGGGATTTTAGCCCCAAAACTGCCATCATGAAGCATCTTCACTTGACAAGTAAGTATCTTTATATTTAAGTTTAAATTTGTAATCAAAATGACTTCATTTTGCAAGGAAAGTAATAAATTGGTTGGGTCATCAAAATTTCTTGCATGGAAGAAGAGGACATATTTGGTCCTCATAGAAAATGAAGTCATTAAACATGTGAAGAGTTCAATCAGTAAGCCTCCAAAGGAAGAATATCAAGCTCTAGATATGTATATGAAAGGGTAAATTAGGGCTCAAAGGATTCTCATAGAATCCATCAGGATCCCCTCATACCTTATGTCACAAAGTTGGATACATCAAAATAAATATATGACAAGTTAGTAGAAATGTTCTTTGTAAGAACCACTGGAGAAGTCATATATTTAAGAACTAAGCTATACAAGATGAAGATATCAAAGGAAGAAGAAATAGCCTCATACTTTATGATGGTGTCATAAATACGAGACCAACTGCAAGAGTTGGGGGAAATAATTTGCGATAAAGAGATGACCACAATTTTGCTCAATGCACTACCTAATGACTGGGGAAAATTCATATCAAGCATCTATGGAAAGAGGGCAACAATCTCATTCAGTGAACTATGGTCATTATGTAAGATTGAAGAAACCAGGTTAAAAGCAAAGAGCAATGTGGGACCATGTAAACAAGTTCACGCATTTGTTTCCATGGCTAAGAGAAAAGGGTAGTTTGGGAAATTTGGTTCTCATAAAACGAAGAAGGATATGTCCAAGATCCAATGCTATGGATGTTAGGAATATGGGAATTACAAGAGAGATTGTCTGAAATTAAACAAGGAAAACAAGGGGAAAGAAAGAAATGAAGCTCATATCACCGAAGAAGTGGAAGAACCTGATGAGAAGAAGTCCAAAGGGATAGATCTTCACTATTAGGGTTTCTCCAATGCATAACAAGGAGAAGTAGGAGGTGAAGAGACCTCCACCATGGTAGTCAAGATGAGAAGCATTATGATTACATTCATCTTAGTAAAAGATGGCATCATATTAGAAGCATACAGTTGAGGCCAAAGCTCATGACATCTTTAGAGAAGCTTGAAAGAATAGCTAGAAGTCTACATGGATGTAGAAGTCATCATATAAAGGAAGTATCTCTTAGTAACCTCATTGAAATCATATATAGTGTAGATGGTTGAAAGAAAGTCATATAACAAGATAGATGGAATTCATCATACATCATCATTATGAGAAAGGAGCTTCTGTTGGATGAGGATAATCTAGGTCTTCCATTGGAATGTTCATTAGAAGGTTCACCTCTAATTGGAAGAAGAAAGTGTATCACTGATCATTCCACCTTGTGTGGGATACATTGTTTATAAGGATGATGGTATGGTGTTAGGAAAGTGCAACAAGTCAAGATAATTGAAGTACTTTCAATCAAGGAAAGGTAGCTGTCGAAGAAAGTCTAAATGACCAAAAGAAGAAAAGAGGTATATATGAATGTATTTGATAAATTAAGTCATGTCATCATATAGTTGTAGAAAGCATGATTAAATATGAGCATGATGGAAAAATAAGAATCTCTTCTTGATACATAAAGGTATACACCTTGAACTAGTTCACATATTAATATGATGAAGTCAACATAATGTCCTTATATGGAATATGAGGTGGTTGACAGGATGGAGGAACTATGTTCATGAGGTACAATATGTGAGGAAAAGAAGAAGGATTCTTGGAAAAGCTGCAACTATGGTAACATAAGATAAGGAATCAAAATCTAATGACTAGAAGAATATGGTATGACATCTCCATGGGGAAGGTACAAAGACCTTAATAAAGTCTGAAAAGGAAAAAGACCCTTGACATTGGAAATATTTTATGAAAGTGCAATATTATGATGTTGCACAAAGCATATGTCATGATGAAAGGTCTTCATAGAAGGTAACTTTGATTTGATGTTCCTTTTTGAATGACATCTGGATGGGTTGATACAGGGCTCTCAAAAGAGAGTTGTATATGTCACCTACAACTAGCACTCATGTGGTTGGATGTAAGATCCTAAAGGAAACATGACTTGGAAGAGGTAGTTGTATGAAGAAAAGCCATATGTGGATTGGAAGATCAATTTATGATGAAGAGAAGGATGACATGGGTAATATGGTTTGTGAAGGAAAGTGATGAATGGATGATGCCCTATGAAAGATGAAGGATCCATAATGAAGAAGATGAAATCCATGACATCAAGGAAACCCGCAAGTAGCTGATAGTACCATGATCCCCACCAAAGAGAAAAACGCTGCTGGAAGCAAGTCCCTAGTTAATAGGGAGCTTGGAAAAGTCCCTGGATAAGAGGGAGCTTCGTTATATTCATTTTATAGGAATGGTTATATCTTCCCTAGTTAAGAGGGAGAGATAGACACATCATTCTTGTCTTCATATTGTGAAGAAAGAATGGAGGATTGGGTAAGAATCTGCCATATGATACTATTTGAGGATGAGGTAGGGCATCCAAGATAATAGTAGTTGAAGAGGACTGACATTCCTTAAGGAATGGGAATCCAAGATAAGAATAGTCCTGGAAGGAAATACCCTGTGAACACCCAGGTGGGTTATTTATGTGCCTTGAGAGACAATGATGATGGTGTCTATCAGTCATTGGTCTCGCCAACATTATGCTCTGATTTTGTGGTGAGATAGAGCTCTTAGCCAAGCCCTTTCTATGTGATAATTCTAGTGTTATTTTTTCATAGGGATACATTGTTATTTGTTTTGATAATTTCATTTCTTCATTAATAGAGTTAAGATCGGTGCGAGCTTCATCTCTAAGATTTCAGACCCTTGCACGAAATTTCCTCCGACATACCTGTGCGAACCAAGAAAATAAGAGAAGAGAGGATGGCTTGATCAATGTGTCCAAATGAGCTTGAGGTATCTTCTATTTACAATATTTTATGATGGTCCACTTGGGGTTGAGGCCAACTTGACCAATTTAACATGTGCTTAGGGCCAACCTAACCCAATATACATGAGTGAATAAATAAATTCAAAAACCAACTTTCGCTTGTACAAATAAGGTGATATTTAAGTCGATTTTGGTCCTCTTGAAAAGAGGAATCTAATTCAATCATCATATAGGTCATTTGAGCTGTACAAGGTGGAATTTGACCGCAGTTGTAAAAATTAACACTCCCTCTCATCTGGGGAGAATTCCACCTGCCAATATTTGTCCATCGATCAATATGCCATTCTGGTAACTTCACGTATCATCACTGATCATCTCTGTCATGTAGTCATCATGCCATTGCCACCTCAAGTATCTCATCATCACAAATCATCAATGTACATCACGATCTATACCTTGCTTATTAATTCTTAGGTCTTAATTTTTCCTACTCGTATGTTGAACATTCTTGAATCTAGAAAAAGAAGAATTTGTTACCAGAGGGGAGCTTAAGCTACCACTCTCTATCCATCAGGATTCTACTTGGAATCTTTGTCAACGGGATATTAACCGAAATATCATCATCAATCATCATCGAAGAGCATATCATCATGGAGCACATCTCAACCTAAAACCACATCAAGGAACACATCTCGACTTGGAATCTCATGGGGGAGCTATAAATATAAAACCCCATATAGAGCAATAGGATATCCAAACACACAGGGGAGCACATCTTGATCCTGGTATCTCATTAGGGAGCTCAATCTCAACCTAGAATCACATAGGGTTATCTCAACCATCCTATTGGGCCCTACTGATCTTCCCATCAATGACCCTGAATAGTCATGTGGTAGAACACCTGCATCATAATCGATTTGGGTTGTACACCCCAAGTACACTCTCAACTCGTTAGCCAAACGAGGAGCAATATTCTCGACAAGCCCAACTTGTGGGTATGATGCTAACTAGGGTATACTCTGTAAAGACCAAACAGGGGAGAAGCATTCTCTGACCCTATGAAGATAGGGGGAAACATATCCAACCCTATGGGCAACAGATAGGGGTAATACCCTATCATCGAGAGTTCCCTCAAGTCCAGGAGCCCTTCATCTCAATTACTCACCCTGGGAGCTTAGATAGGGAGGAAAAATTGGCTCAATGTCCTCGATCAATGTTGCTCTCATCATACTCAAATATGGTATTAGCTTGTTTCAATAGCAGCTGTTTCCTATTCATACAGGACATCAAACAAATATCATGTCAGAACATAAATAATCATATAAATATCAAAAGGATACCATAATCATCCTCCCTCTCAAGGTGATGCCACCCACAAGCCTGAGCTTGTTTCGAACAATTGCACTGTCTCAATATATAAGAGTATCTCGGTCCCATCTATAAATATGGGAATTTTTTCCAACCGGATCACAATATATACATGTCATATCTAGATCATGCTTATACAACTCTCTAAAGAGCTTCTTCATCTCGCCTCACAACTAGCCATGATAGAAACATCGTACTCGTCGTCAATCGTATTATGGACTTCTCATCCAAGATATCATGGAAGATATCATACTAAATAAACATCCAAATGTGCTTAAAAATAATCTCTATCAACAAAAATACATCCATGCTATGACATATCATAGGAGAAATATCTCAACCTCAAAAGTAGAATATCTCATGCAGATATTTCAAAGGATGCTTGGTGGCAACGCTATGTGAATGAAGCGACCCTCTCATGAATTTATTCACGTTCTATGCGCATCATATATATATATATATATACACATATGGACATTCAAAATAGAACATAAATGTTGCGTGCGGGATCCCCCAAGGGAAGTTTTGGGGCTTAGAGCCCAGATTTTGGTCAAAAATTGTAACTCCAATGTAAAGACTCCACATTTTGTGGGCGCGGAGCACGTAGCTTGTAAAAGAGTCATAGGGTTGTCCACCCTCAATTTTTTTAATGTAATTTTGGCTGTAGAGATCTACCCATGGTCCACAGACCATGGGATTTTATAAACAGAGTGAGGCTCTAAGTAGTTAAGAAATCAAATCGAATTGAATAATCAAGAAGGATGAAGCATTGAGTCGTATCTGTGTAGTAAAGTCTAGTTTTGGGTCGTAGAGTAGGAGAAGGCTCTGCAGCTGAGTGCGCATAGGTCTAGTAGTCCGCTGCTGAGTACACGGACCCCTACAACTGAGTGCACAGGGCGAGTCAAGTCTGTAACAGTTGGAAGAATTAATAAAGAGAAGTTTCATATCAATTCTATGTATTTATTTCCTATTTTATGCATTGAATATATTGGGTATAAATTTCACTGCTACTGTTTATATGATGCGCAAATGTGTATAATTGTATTGATTAAGTGAATGCAAGATAGAATATTTGTTTATGCGAAGTTAACTAAGATATGTTAAGAAGATAAGTAAGATACATGGTGTAGTTTTGGGAAATAGTGCAGTTCGCTGCCCTAGTAGTGCGAAAGCATCTCAGCCCCTGGTTAGGGCTGCGCGAAAGACGATTATAATAGATCATGAAGGTATTGAAGGTTAGAACAATGCATAAAGTAACCTATGCGAAGGTAGGCATAATTGGACTAAATCAACACCAAAAACATCTCAAGGGTGTGGAAACTTGGTTCCATCATCCTCCCATAATGCTTCGGGTGAGACTTCAGTTTGTGCTTCACGGGCTGATGCCTAAAGGGACAATAGTGTAGGGATTTGTTTGGCTAAATAACTCCGAACCTGGGTCAGGCCCTCTCAAGCCAACAAATGGTTCCATTTCTAGGGCTGGAATCTGCATAGAGATGTCTGATGTCATATCATTGGAATCCAACTAAGAAGGAAATTGAAGGCTGGTTGGACCGAAGAATTCACGAGTTTGCAGCACATGAGAACAAGAACCCGCGATTGTCAAAAGAAGGGTGGTTGGACTGCTACCTGTACATGGAGATCCACAAAATCTTCTTCGCGTCCTTCCCTACTGAGCTATACGAGTGGATCACGAAGCTAGCACATAGTTAAGGAAGGTAGAAACTTGACGATCCTATTGTGTAGACCCCAAAGTTAGTATGAAGGTTGGAAGCATCGGAGGATAAGATCACACATGTCGTTGATCATTGGCTCGATCGTATTATAGGAGGATTCATTACTGAGTTCACAGTTGACACCTCAGTTAGCTACATCGAGGCAAACCGATGCTTTCTCAAAGGACTGCGAGGTAAGTACGTAAAGTATTTGAATACTTGGATCAAAATGCTATTGTGAAAAAATAGGGTTATGCAGTTACCTTGGTGTTCGTGGCTACGAGAAGTGGAAAAGCTTATAGGAACAAAGGAAATAAGGGACCAAAAACTAGCCCCTTGATTTCATCTCCACGAGGGGACGAGGAAGAGCTTGCGAAGGTGTCACTACAAAGTGCGATCCATCTGATATGGCAAAGAATTCCGTGAATACCAGTTCCACCCACATCGCTAGCATCTTCACCACCATCACCTCCATCTTCACCCGTACCACCTCCACCACCACTGCGATTCAATATGGCAAGCACAGTGCAGTTGCTTGTGTTCAAAGGTTTGGGAAATGAGGATCCTGACCAATTCTAGTTCGTGGTAAGGGCTGTATGGGAAGCGAAAGGAGTTACAAATGATAATATAAAGAAAGTGACACTAGTTAGCGCCCTACAGGACCACGCACTGACCTAGTATATTAAGCACTCCAATGATAATCCAAATGCGGGAATCACAGATATCCAAGCAATGCTAAATAGAGAATTTAGTAGGCCGAAATCTAAAGGACAGTCGATCATTGGATTCAAAGAGATCACAATGCTACCAGGCAAGACTCCTTGGCTAGATCAGAGGCTGAAATGTATAATTCGCGAAGCTAATATGAATATGAAGCATGGACAACATCGCGAACGGTTTGTAGCTTCACTAATGCCACATTTAAGGAGTGCGCTATCGTAACAAAAGATAACGACTCAGGCGGAGGCCTTAGAAATTTCTAGGAGGCTACATGAGACCTCGATGTAGGATACTAACTTAGGAGTTTAGCAGATCCACGTGCAGCTGCAAAATTTATGCCTTGAGATGAAGAGTCTGAAAAAGGACAAGACAACTCAGCCAGAAGTGCGTGAAGAGGTATGGTGCGTAAAATGTAAGGGTCAGGGTCATGATAAGGACCACTGCCTGGTTTTCAGAAAGTACTTCGTAGGAGGAGGACCGATGCCCTTAAGACCGGAAGCGCAAGAAGGACCTAGCACGACACTTGCTTTGTGGTGCTCGATTTTTCGAATAGCAGGAAAACATGCCATGGACAATTGTCACTTGTTACAGAAGTATACGTAAAATTCATGACAGTTGTTCTACAACTTTTGTAGGTCAGTGGGACACGATGAGCACACTTATAGAAGCTATGAGTTAATGATGGATAAAACTCCCACCTATAGAGTTTAGGCCAAAATGCAACCCCTTGAACAAAATGCAAGAATGGCGCGAACAAGATTTCAGGGGCGTGGACAAGGCTGAGGCGGAGGAGGACTTGGAAGAGGTCACAAACAGTTGATATACTACAATTTTGGAGGGCCAAGACATTATGCATGCGATTGCACGAATCCAACGTGCACTTCGTGTTTGTATTGCACCTTGTTTGATCATGAGACAGAAGATTATCCTACACTGATAGCTAGGATAGGCAACAAAAGAGCGCTATCGCCTCCCCCGACTCAGAACCTACAGATGATGAGGTATGAGCTACGCAAGGAAGATCCTAATGTGAACATTATGCTTCGAAGTGGAATCGCGATGGGATATGACAAAGGAAAACAACTGGAAGATAGTACTTGGGTTTGCAAAGCCCCGACGAAAGAAGCAGAGTTTGATTTGGAGCGCACTCGGGAAACCTTCATGGAAGCTAAGAAGAGCTTCGTCGATGCCTCCACTTCAGGAAGCAAAGATAGATGAGAGCTGGAGATGGACCCATCTATGCTCACAATGTTACTGGAAACATGTATGAAGCTACTGCATGACAGTAAGGCAGTGAAAGAGTTACAGGAACTCATTGACGGATGCGTTGGAACCGCGCTAGGAGAAGCGCGTGTAGTCAGAAAGATTGGAAAACTTAAGACAAGAACGAGAAGAGAGATAAGACTAACTACACAGATTGAAGAATATGAGATGGATCAAGTCATGATGGATTTAGGATCAAATTCGAATGTTTTTTTGAAACAGACATGGGAGTGAATGAGGTGACCTGCGCTGTAGTGGTCTCCAATTCAGCTAAGGATGGCGAACCAACAGAAAATAATACCCATGGGGCAATTGCAGGGAATAACCGTGGATATTGAGGGAGCGAGCACGCTGGCAAACTTTGAAGTGATAGAGGTTGTTGATCACAATAATCCCTACCCCACGCTCTTATGAATTGAGTGGACCAATGACATGAACGGGGTGATCAATCTAAAAAAGCAAAAAACGATTTTTGAAAAGAAGTCACTACGTGTAATTGTACCCCTGGACCCTACTAAAGGATCACGCTATACAAAGCTAGTGCGCGACTATGAAAGTGATGATGATTTGGACTACATCTATATGATAACAGCATAGAACCAGGACTGGGTGAATCCCATCATGGATGGGCAGATTGCATGGGAGCGCGAAAGCTCCTGTACTTTGGATTTAGATGAGGAAACAGAGCGATGGTAGAATCGGTTACATGAGGTAACTACACTGAATTGTAATATGATGACAAGGTTGCTATGCTACGTATCGACATAAGAAATAGATCTGCCTACTTATGATGGTTTAAGTGAGGTAGATACCTTCTTGAATAAGTTTGAAAGGGAGGTGCCGGAAAAGCGACGATTCCAGGCCTTGGACTGGGTATTGCGCGCTACGCTTGCAGGATGGTGGGGTACGCATAAAGGGAGCTTTGATCACTGGTGCGAATGCAGGGGAATGATTTGCACATGATTTGGGAAGCCTAGGGTGTGACTGAAAGATAAGTACAATGGGCAGGATGATCCACGTGCGCATCTATGCAAGTGGATACAGGCCTATGGAGAAAAGCCACAGCCTGAGTGGGTGCACCTGTTCTGTCATACCCTGGATGTTATACTAATGAACTGGTATATAGAAACAGAGCTTCACCATGGGACAGGTGAATGGGATGTTCTGCACGAAGGGCACGTAATGACCTTTAGTTTTGAGGATGGGTGGGACAGTATTGATGAAGCGCTACAAGAGTTAAAAGCGACCATCTTTAGGATACCACAGAAGCCAGTAGAATTGAATTAGCCTGAATGGACTACTCAGTTGAGTTGCGCGCTAGAATGTTATAATGTAACTGTTGAAGAAGAAGATGAGGATCTATGGAAAATTAACATTCCAGAGATGGAAGGCCACCGTGAGGTTCAGGGACCACATATTGAAAACCCTGACATAACCGCATTGGTGAAGACTAAGAAGGTGAATATTGGTACAGAGGCGGAACCTAAACTCATGAAGATTGGAGACTATTGGGATAGCGCGATGGTGGATAAGGTCACTGATTTACTCGATGAATATCAATACTTATTCCCGATGAAGTTTACGGATTTGAAGGGAATAATTAGAGATTTAGGGGTAATGAATATCACATTAAAACCCGACGCAAATCCAGTTAAGAAGAGGCCATATCGCTTAAATCTGAAATACATGGAGAAGGTCCACATAGAACTAGACAAGATGCTCGCGGCAGGCATCGTTGAGCCTGTGGATGAATCCGATTGGGTAAGCACGATGGTCATACAAGAGAAGCAGAAGGATGAAATACGAATATGCGTGGATCTTTGAAAATTGAATGACGCGTGTGTTCATGATCCATTCCCAACTCCGTTCACAGATGAGGTGTTGGACAATGTAGGTGGTTAGGAAGCATATTCTTTCACTGATGGGTTCTCAAGGTACTGCCAGATCAAAATCGCACTAGAGGATAGGAGAAAGACAACCTTTGCAACTGAGTGGGGTTGCTTTCAATATACTATCATGCCGTTTGGATTGAAGAATGCCCTTGCTATCGTTTCGCACGTGGTTGTTGCGGCATTCAAGGAATATATTCATAAGTTCTTGGAGGTCTATTTTGATGACTAGAATGTATTTGGGCTGGTTAGGTGCCATGTAGTGAACTTGCGCTTGATGCTGGATACATGCCGAAGATACCAAATCGTGCAAAACCTCAAGAAGTGTCTATTCCTCATTCCTTTTGGGAACCTATTGGGGCATGTGGTTTGTAAACAAGGGCTGTTGGTAGACCCCTGTTATAGCTCCAAATCTCACTCTTATGGTTTGTGATGCTGCACTCATGGCCTAGGGCAACCCCTCCTTCCAGACCTGGTCCTAAAATTTAAAAAACAGTGTTTTATCCCTTATACGCGACATTTCCCTGACTTAAACGCGTGTACACGCGGGTCTGTGTATACCCAACCCGCGTGTATGTATTAAAACACTTAAAAAAATAAATAATTCCTTATTTTCGGGCAGAGATCGCGGGTTTTACCTGCTGATCACCTGTTAGTGCCCGTGGCCCAATTGTTCCCAACCAACTCCTAACTAAAAAACTACTTTGGAGATGGTATAAAAAGACATCAAAGGGAAGGCCTAAAGGAGAGAGAAAAGAGAGCAAGATTATTATGCTGAGATTTTCCCCTTAGACCAGGTCTGAAGTCCTTGGTGCCTTCTGCACTTCCCCCATTTTGCATAGGAAACCCTTGTTTCCATGTGTATTGGTGATCATTCATCCTTTATATCACCATTGAGTAAGACTTGGAAGGAGCTCTTGTTGGAGGCTTGAGGCTGGAACGAATCCGGGAGGAAGCTTTGCTTGGAGCCTGCTGAAGGTGTTTCAGGTGAAATCTTTCCGTTATATGTACTTTACTTGCCTTTATATAAAGAAACATGTCTTGGTTCCCGAAACAATCTTTCTTTGTGCTTATGAGATTCTTGTTTTGAATTCTTATGCAAGTAGTTACTTAAATATTTTTATAACTAACTTTATAGCATGAAGATGGCTTTCGTATAAGTATTTGTCCATGTACTGCTGTGTTCTTTGATTTGTTTGTTTTACAGGTCAAAGGAGAAGAAGGGAACTCCAAGAAGGGTTTGGACCCTAAAGGCCTTCTCGAACGTAGGACCTTAGGTACGTACCCTCAACATTAGAATTTTCTTACAGTAAAGATAATGGTTGTGTGTGTGTTTCTTTGAATAAGCAATTTTCAGTCTGGTAGAGTCTACCCTAGGGGTACTTTCCCCTCAACCAGAATTGGCGACTCCACTGGGGAACAACACTCTTGTTGTTCCTAGTTTGGGTAGTCTTCAAGCCAATCAAGGATCAGCCCCTCTGTTTGCTGGCTCTGACTGTCTGATCTGTTCTTGAACTCTAAGCTTGTCCAGTTTTTTCAGTCTGTATTTTTTATTTTTCTTGAAAATCTTCAGATACGCTGTTTTTCTGGATTACAGAAGCGTATATACGCAAGTTTAACTAAGTAAACCCGCGTATACGCAGGTTTCCTCAGTTACAGTCTCGTGTACATGCATTCTGCACATCACTGCAGGCGCGTATATTACATAATTTTCAGGATTTATAAATCTTCTTTTTGCTGAATGTCTGTCTGGTGGTTTGGGTCAGTTTGAAGCAGTCATTTTCCAGTAACAGTCCTCTGTTTAACAGGGGGCATCTTGTTCTGAACTCTCTCTAGTTATAAGGAGTATTAGTCTTGTTTTCGTTGATTGCAAGCGTCATTGTTTTTTGACATACAAGATTTCTGGTTAAGAATCTTGACTGCTCTGTTTTGGCAGAGTAGGAAGATTGGATTCAATCTTTGTGTTCATTTTGTTTCGGTGACCCTTTTGTTTGCTTAACGAAACCATTTTTGTGACCATTTTCTCCTTAGTTTCGGGAAAGTTGTTTGTTACCATTTTCTTGAAACTTGTCTTTTGATCTTTTGGACTTTCATTGCTGCTTTTGATTGTCAAGAGCGATTTCAAACGCATTTATTTTTGTTGGGTTTTCATCATTTGAAAGGTGTCAATTCACAAAAGTGTTTGGTTGCCTATTCATCAATCATTGGTGTCAGTATTTTTGAGAGCATTCTTTGAAAAAGACTTCTTGGCTTGATTGAAAGAAAATCTTTTGAAAGTTTTGAGTTTCGCTTTCTTAAACTTGCTTTTCATTTGATTTCCTTTTTTGTGAAGTGAAAGTGCTTTGTGTTTATCTTAGAACTTGTTTTTATTGTTTGGACGAAATGATTGGTAACACATCATCTTCTATCTAAGCATTTTAGTGGCAAGACAAATTTGATAAGGCAACAACTTTCCTTCTTTGTTTTTAGAGTAGTCTTTAAATCTTGCATCCACATATAGTTCTTGCATTAGGATAGATTTGCATCTCTTTTTAGGCATATATATTTTTGTTAGTTTTTGTGAGTGTGGAGTCTGAAAAGAAAAGGAAAATTTGTTTATATTAGAAGTACCTTTGAACCTCATAGAAATTTCTCTTCATCGAAAACAAAAAGTGCATGTGCATGTAGCTAAGTTTTATTAATTTCTTTTGCGTCCATAAAAACACCACAAGTTTCATCTCCATTACCTTGTGACTTAAAGAGCAGCCTAATAAAATCAAGCGCTAATTAAAATCCACTAGAACTTTTTGTTTTAGTCAGTTACACCAACAAGTTTAGGATTTTAGGGCCTTGGATTAGGCGAGTGGAGAGTTAACTCTCCAAGGCCATATAAACGTCAAACATAAGAGTCTGAATAACGAGAGAAAATCCAATAGCGTTAGGAAGACCAGGAAAGCTCCGGATCTGGGAGTTAAGCACGAGGGTCTGTGAAGACAGGGAAGAGAGATACCCCCTCTCCTACTTGTCCGAACTTACCTCACGACTGTTCCGCCTGGCTTCTGCGACGAGTTGGTACCCATAGTTGCCTCTCCTAGGGATCTACACAGGTGGCTGCGGAGGGGAATCCCGTGGCACCTGAGGTTGACGTTGTATCACTCTCGACAGTACTACTGGAGGGCACCCTTGCGAAGCTTGGGGGCTTGCACTGGTGCAGGATGTTGTTAGGAGGTCAGCGTAACTTCCTCTGATACCTTCGCTGATAGGACTGGGCCCTCATCATCTCAGACTATCTTCGGAAGGCCCCTTGATTCACTTTCTCATATTTTGGTGTCCGATCCTAATCACCCGGAGCGGAAATACGTGGAAGTTGTTTGACTGGCTGTATCTTTAGGGACTTTATAGTGTGTGCTCTGTGCTCTTAGTTGGCCTAGCTTTCAATTTTTTGACTCTTTAGTTAGATCATAACAAGAAATTCAAAGTGGCTGACCGATCTCCAAGACGGTATCGAAGACTTCGTGGTCTCTCGCCACCAAGTTTAGAGCCTTCTCCTAGAAGGCGCAGAGGCAATACCACCGGTGGGCTTCGTCCTACGCCGGTTGACGCATCGGAGATTGATCCTCCTAGCGGAGGCATTATCGCCCAAGCAAGGCCTGGTACCTCTGAACAAGAGAGGGATACTCCAGTCCTTTCTCGAGTTCTTTTTCAAGCGGAGAATAACGTAGAGGTAGAAGAATTCTCAGAATCGTTGGGGGCTCCGAATTCTCCCCTACCATTTAGTCATCCAGACGTATTGCAATACATTGGGACTCCGTCACATAGACCATCAAGTCCAGGTTACGCTACGCGCTTACCATTCATGATCACTACTGGAAGCATGGCTTCTACAAGTGCTACGACTATGCAAACCCCAAAATCAGTGCAAGGGGGAGGAACTATTTCCATACCCTCCACTTCCTTGTTTGGATCTTTTGCGAGCACATCTCTAGTTGGGTCTACCTCCATTCCGTCCACGAGTGGAAATGCCCAAACCAATGCTTTTGGTACTGGACTCTTCCCTTTTGGCACCCAATCACAGGGTATTCCATCGGTTCCGTTTAGTGCCGCTACGTCCATGATGGGCGGATCGGCTTCGTTCCAGGGTTTTCCTTTCGGAAGTGGTCATATACCACATTCCAACCCGACGGTAGGATCCATGCCTTTTTCTTCAGTAGGACAAAGCAACAATCCTTTCCAAGGTTGGAATAACCCTAGGGTTAGTAGCGCGGGAACTGGGAATCCGTTTATCGGCCAACAAGGGAATAGGCTGTACACCACGGTTAGTTCGTTTCAAATTATTCCTCCCCTTGCTTCGGCTTGGAATCCGTATCAGGGGTTATCAACTCCCTACAATCCTTTAGGAGGAAACTTTGCTGGTTATGGAGGTTATACGGCAGGAGTTGGTCAGACTTCGAATTTTGTTGGACCACAAGGCTTGCCTTTTGGTTCAGCCGGTTCTATTGGTCACTTCGGGCAGCCTGGTGCCTCCCAAATTCCAGGACAATCTTTTCAGAGCTTTGGGAGTTCTACCCACTCTGGGTGGAATCCCCAAGGTCCTCCTAGGCTTCCGTTTCTGGCAACGTTAAACTTGCCAGATCTCACTAAGTTAACAAATGACCCAATCAGGTATAATCCGGCCTGGCCTCCGGTCCCAACCAAACTCCCTTCGGACATTCCAAAATTCGAAGGGAAGAGTGGTGAGGACCCAGGCGACCACGTAACCACATTCCATCTGTGGTGCTCATCCAACTCCCTCATCGATGATTCGATTAGGTTGAGACTCTTTCAGCGCACCTTGACTGGTAATGCGGCCAAGTGGTATATAGAGTTGCCAGGGGGCAGCTTCACATCCTTCGCCGACTTAGCCAACATCTTCTTAAATCACTTTCAGTTGCCTGTCCGCTATGACGCCGGAACTGAACTTCTGGCCACCTTTCGTCAGGATAAGGCTACTCACATTTCTGATCACATTCAGGAATGGAGACGGAGAAAGAGGCTCATTAAAGCCGAAATTCCTCCGGAATACCGTCTCGAGTGGTTTTTGAAGTCTTTACAACCCGAGATCTCCAAGGATGTCTCCATGTCTGGGGTCTATTCTGAGGAGCAAGCCATTTTTAGGGCCCAGCAATTAGAATTGATCTACTCTCAGTCTGGGATCCTACAAAAGTACTTGCCAGATGCTCCTGGATCTAAGGTTGATTTAGCTAAGCCGAAGCCAGGTCCACACACGGATGGTATCGTTGGGTCAGTAGACACAACTACAGTGAACTTGTTGAATCAATTGCAGTAGTTGTCTTTGCAAACTGCTTCTAACAACCAAGTCACATTGTCTAATCCTCCCGCTTCCCAAACTTCTTCAATTAATGTCGTCCAATCCAATAACCCCAAAGGAAATCAAAGTTCCAATGGGAAAAAGAAAGGACGTGGTTAGAAGAAGAACTCGGATGGGAAGCCCGATGCAAATAAATCCGATAACAACGCTGGTGGTGGTAAAGGTGAGTCGAGAAAGAAAGTTAAGTTTCCTTGCAAATTATGCAGTGGAGACCATCTAACACATCTCTGCACTAGGATTTAAGACGCTCAGCGCTTGTTAGGACAACAAGGGACTTCTAGTTCACAAGCTGTGTTAACTAACCCGTTTCCCCAAGGGCAGCAACTTCTTGCTGGCGCGAGTTCGAACCCTGGGACCTCCTCAGGGGGCAACCAGGAAGGGGAAAAAGCATCAAATGTTTTTATGATGGGTTCAAATGTCCATGTGACTACTCGGTCACGTGATTATGGTGAAGCCGAAACATCTAAGGATAAAACTGTTCCCGGAGGTACTGACCTTCATATTGAGCGACCCCCTGTTGAGACCATACCTCGGATACTGAAAGGTTCCGCCAAACGCGCGACGATTAACCCTAATGCTAGGGCTGCCCAGAATTACTCCATTGTGGAGGATCTGGCTCAAAGCCCATGTGCTATGTCCGCTTTAGAGGTTCTCCAGTCATGTTCGGCTCAGAGAAGTGCTTTACTCTCCGCAATTGGAGCAGTTGATCCGGCTAACTCTTTAGTGCTCACTTTTGACATGTTAAATGTCAAAAAGCGACTCCCTCATCATATGGCTTTTCAGATAAAGTCTACATACCGGAAAATCAATATTTTCCTCACCGTTATAGATGAAGGAGCTTCCACATGTGTCATGTCGATGTCATGTTGGAAGGCTATTGGTTCACCTTCGGCTGTTCCTTCACCAACCGTCTTGACTGCATTTGATGGTCATTCTCACAAGCCGCATGGGATTATCCCGGCCTTTCCTATATGTGTTGGAGGGAAGGTCGTTAATATCGAAGTTGAAGTCGTAGATGCTAACCTAGACTATAATCTCCTATTAGGAAGGAACTGGGTATACGAAATGGAAGCCGTCGTATCGACTCTGTTTCGTGTCATTTGCTTTCCTCATGAGGGGAAAATCGTTAAGGTGGATCAATTGGACTATTCCCCAATCGATCCTCAAGTAAGCTCTGACTCTACTGTTCCTTTGGTGGATAACCCTCGCTCGCCGACTGAGAATTTAGGAGTAGGGATGTATTCCTCATTGATGGGTACGTTTGATCTTCCCTCTCCTTTTGCAAAAATCAATGCTATTTCATCATCCAAGGAGTCTCCTCGAGAAGAGTTCTTCCGAACTCATTATTTTTCCGACCCTTGGACCTTGTACAACCACATTAGTTGAAGGACAAGCAAATGGAATGGCGTTTCCTATATCCGCAGCTGAGCTTAGATATCAGTCTATCGTAGACTCTGCAGATAACCACTCCACTCCTTTTTCTGAAGAAGAGTTGGATGGTCATGTGGCCCCAGCCTGGAGCCTAGATTCTATCTCTACCTTTGATTGCTTGGATTCAATTTTACCTTCTGAAGAAGCAATCCTTGAAGCAATGATGTGTATAGATCAACCGTGGGAAGACTTACACCATCGTTCGTACATTCTTCCTCCTTTGCAGGAAGTGGAATCTAGGTTTTCCGAGCTCTGTACTAGTGATGTTGATATGGTGTCGAACCCTTTGGCTCCAGCACACATTCGCGCCGAAGGTAATATGTCGGTAATTTCAAAAATGATACCCATCAACATCTTTAGGGACCCTAACATCATTGAGAATATCTTCATCGGGATCGAGTGTTCCCCTGAAGAAATTCAAGTCTACACCGACCTCTTTAAGGAATATCGTGACGTATTTGCTTGGTCTTATGAAGAAATGCCTGGCATTGATCCTTCTATAGTTCAACATGAGATCAAGACATATGAAAACGCGAAACCTGTTCGTCAAAGACTTCGTCCGGTTAACCCTAGGAAAGCAGCAGCTATCAAAGCTGAAGTCCAGAAGCTGCTAAAGGCGGGTTTTATATACCCTGTTCCTCTTACCGATTGGGTTTCTAATCCAGTCCCCGTAGATAAAAAGCAAGGAACAATACGCGTATGCATCGATTTTAGGGATCTAAATAAGGCTTGTCCAAAAGACAATTACCCCACGCCATTTATTGATCAAATTATTGATGAATGTGCGGGTAACGAGATTTTCTCCTTCATGGATGGTTTTTCAGGTTATAATCAAATCTCTATCCGTCCTGAGGATCAGCATAAGACAGCCTTCATATGTCCCTGGGGTACCTTTGCATATCGAAAGATGCCTTTTGGTCTTAAAAATGCTGGAGCCACGTTTCAGCGGGCCATGTCATACGCTTTCCACGACATCAAACATGTCATCGAGGCATACTTAGATGATCTCGCTGCTCGTTCTCGAAAGAGAACAGATCACCCTAGTCATCTTCGATTAGTCTTTGAGCGATGTCGTTTTTATAAAATCCGGTTGAATCCCAACAAGTGCGTTTTCGCGGTTACATCCGGTCGGCTGTTAGGGTTTATTGTGTCCAATGAAGGGATTCGGGTTGATCCCTTCAAGGTTGAGGCAATAATTCAGTTGCCTCCCCCGTCTTCACTTCGGCAACTTCAAAGTCTTCAAGGGAAGGCTAACTTCTTAAGACGGTTTATAGCAAATTACACCGAGATCACTAAAGGGTTCATGCGTCTACTACGGAAAGGAGTTCCATTTATATGGGATGACTTCGTGCAGCGGTCGTTTGATGCTTTGAAAAAAGCATTAGTCTCTGCCCCGCTTTTGAGTCCACCGGATTATGGTAGAGACTTCCTTTTATATCTCGCTGTGGCAGAATCAACCATTGGTATGGTTCTAGTTCAGGAGGACGATGCTCTCGCCGAGCACGTCATTTATTATTTGAGCCGAGGCTTAATAGGCCTTGAGCTTCGCTATTCTCCAGTTGAGAAGTTGGCCTTGGCAGCTGTCCATGCTGTCCAACGGCTCCGTCATTATATTTTGCTACGTAAAACTTTTGTCTTAGCGGCAGTCAATCCATTTCAATTTGTCTTCAGTAGGTGAGTGATTGGGGGCAAATATAATAGATGGATAGTCATTTTGCAAGAATTCGATCTCGAGTTCTTGTCTGCCAAATCTAAGAAATCCATGGTTTTTGCGGAACTTATCTCGGAGCTACCTTGTGGAGATGATATTGTTTATGAGGAAAGTTTACCCGACGAACATATATTCCTCATCTCTGCACAAGACCCTTGGTATGGAGATATCATTGTTTATCTCCAGACTTCGAAGTGCCCCTCTACTTTCTCCAAGGATGAACGTCGCAAATTACGTCACCTGGAAAAAAACTATGTTATTGTTGGTGACACATTATATCGTCGAGGGGTTGACTCAATCCTCCAGCGTTGTTTAACCTTAGAGGAAGCAGAGTCCGTGCTCAATGATTGCCACAGTGGAGCTTGTGGTGGTCATCTATCAGGGCTTGCTACAGCCCAACGCATCTTACGTGCCGGCTATTTTTGGCCTTCACTTTTTAAGGACTGTGTGGAAGCAGTCAAACGCTGCCACCCATGTCAAATTTTTACTCGCAAGATGCGTGCGCATCCAGCTCCTCTTTTCCCCGTTGTCACTGTCGGTCCCTTTACTAAGTGGGGCATTGACTTTACGACTTGTAATCTGCCTTCAGCGGCGAATCACAAGTACATTATCGTGGCTGTAGACTACTTCACGAAGTGGGCTGAGGCCATGCCTACTTATAAGAACGATAGTGACACGACAGCTTTGTTTCTTTTCAATCAGATCATCTCAAGATTCGGTATCCCAAAGGAGATTGTCACTGACCATGGCAGTCATTTCCAGAACCAACTGATGTCCAAATTGGCTCGTAAATTAGGCTTCCGTTAGGAGCATTCGTCCCCTTATTATCCTCAGGCCAATGGGCAGGTCGAGGCAGTTAACAAAACTCTTAAGACGATACTCCAACGGACAATCGATAAAAATCGATCCAATTGGCACATTATATTGTATCCGGCTCTATGGGCATACCGAACCTCCATCAAAACGGCTACTGGTTTTACACCTTTTCAGTTGGTTTATGGGATGGAATCCATCTTCCCGGTTGAATGTGAAATTCCATCTCTTAAGTTGGCTGTCGAACTCCTTCCAGAGACTTCGAGTCTCGAAGAGCGCCTAGTTCACTTGGAACATCTCGATGAGCAGCGTCGAGACGCCGCCACGATGAATGAGGCTCATAAGAAAAGGGTTAAAACGCAGTATGATAAGTCTGTCCATCCTCGAGTCTTTTCTGAAGGTGACCTTGTCTTGGTCTACCACCAAGATAAAGACACCTTGGGGGCAGGCAAATTTAGGCCTATGTGGTATGGTCCTTTCATTGTTAAACGAGTTTTAGAAAAAGGGTCGTATGAGTTAATCGACTTTGAAGGGAACAAGCTGGCGGAGCCCCGAAATGGGCTCTACCTAAAGAAGTACTTTTCTTAGTTCAGGCTGGGCAATGACTTCTTTGTACTTTATGTATATATTTATACATATATCATCGAGCGTTTTCTGATATCAGTGCTTTTTGGTCTGCTGTGGCAGGTGCTGATGGATGATTTGGTCTATTTTGGGTTCGCCGATGGTGCTAGTCGACACACCCGGAATCTTGCTTCCACAGCTTGGGTACTTTATTATCCAACTGGTCAATTGATGGTATCGAGAGGCGTGTGTATCGGTCCTGCTTCAAACAATATGGCCGAGTATACAGCTGTTATCAATTTATTATCCGAGGCAATCTCTTATGGGATCGGCTCGTTGGTAGTATATCTTGATTCTCAATTGATAGTGTCTCAATTAAATAACATTTATCGGGTTAGGGATCCATTATTATATCGCCAATATTTAAGGGTGAGGTTGTTGCAAAGATCATTCATTTACATTAATTATTTGCACATTCCAAGATCTGAAAATTGGTTAGCTGATTCTATCGCTAATCAAGCATTAGACTGGCATATCAATCATTCATCATCATAAAATCATACATCAAAAAGTCAAACTGTATATATATATATATATATATATCATAAAATGCCTCGAGTGTACATATGTGTGTCCAAAAATATACAAAATTGGGACTCAAATGCCCATAATCATGTCAGGCATATCTAACGCCTCGGCTCAGGATGAGCGTCTAAGTATGTCACTATAGCGTTGGCCACGTGCCGAAAGACGCGAACCCAGTCACGTGGCATGCCAACCACATGACCCTGCATATCTGGAGGAAGGTCCTCTATCTCGGCCATCGGTACTCGGCAGCTCAGTCTCGCCAAGTGTCGTCGGACGTTGTTCAGGGTCCGTTCCGTATCTGCAGCCGCCTCTTCGGCTCCTCGGCCACGCCATCCATGCCGCGGGAATCCATCTGGTCATACAGGCCCAATGTCTGGAACATGATCATCATATTAGTCATTTGAATCTCATCAAAAAATATTTTTCAAAATTCATCATTATATTTGAAAAATCCAAAAAATCATAAACTAATAAAAAATTCTTACCAATCTCGCCCCATGCTACATCCGGTGGTAACACTAGATCAGGATCTCCTCGGAAATCCAGCCCAGCATAGGGGTAGTCATCCACGGCGATGATCTGCTGCTCCCACCAGGCAAAGAAGTCATCGTCAAATGCATTCCTTGGGACTTCCCCATCCCCCAGACGTTTCATCAAGTCAGCCCACCAGCCCATGCGTGGATCACGTGGACTACTGATGGCAACTGCTACCCTGGGGCGGAGTGCGGGAACCTTCTCGAAGAAGAAAGTGCACAAGATGGTTCCGAACCCAAAGTTCTTGGTCTATCCCCTCCTGATAGAAGTGAGTTGTTCCTTCATGTTGGCAAGAAGAGGAGTACACCAGTCAAACACAGTAGTGAGACAGTCCACTGCCATGCTCATGGTTACCCGTGACGCCTGATGTAGTGAGGATGATTCGTTCACTCGAGCTATGGTGAACAAGATTATCCTGAGTGACAAACTCGCCACATGTGGGATAGAGATCTGGCTCCCGACCTTCCGATGACCCGGGCAGTAAATCTATACATAGTCATCTACACTGAGGCTATTCCGTGTCCTGCCCCGGGAATGTACTACCTCTCCTCTTCGGGAAAGGCCCGTGATAAAATATATGTATTCCACTTCTATCCTGAGTGGCATCTGATCAATTACAAATGCTTCCTCATCGACATCCCAATAATCAATGAGCCTCTCGAGCAGACGCATGTTTGCTTTCATATTTGGAAATTTGAAGAATTTAAGCAACCCGCATCCCCGTAGGGCATCTAATGCCTCATCATTTCCCACAACTTCATTATCCACGGCTGAGTGCTCTCTTTCACACCATGTGAGAGTCATCCTGGAAGAAAAAAATCATTTTCATCCGTTAGTTTTGTGTATAAAATTAGTTCGCTGCGCACACGCGGGTTCCTATATACACAGTCGCGTGTAGGGCCGTCGTATACGCGATTTCTATATGGCCAACCCACGTGTACGCCGCGAAGGAATTTTTTGCAAAAATCCAACGGTAAAACATCAACTAAAATTCCTAAAAACTATCACAATTAATTGCAAGACAAGTTTGAGGCTTACCTGGAAGTTTTCGGCAAGTTTGAACGGTTGAATTGGTCACAGGGAAGTTTGCTCCTTTTGCTCCACAATTTTTTCTCTCCAAGTCAAATGGTGCAAATGGTGAGTCAAAAATGCCTTTTATAAGTTTTGAAAATGCAAAATTTTTTCAAAATTTTATTTTGTTTGGCCTCATGTGACTTTTAACTTGGGAGCTTGGAATGCCGAGTTTGGTTTGTTTTCAGGACATTTTGGACATTTTTCGATAGTTCGAGATGGTTCCATGACCGTTGACCCGTCATGGCAGGTATCGTGTTTTCACTGGCATATAGGTTAGGGACACCATTTTTCCGTTGCATTATGCATACTAGCCTCCATATGACCGATACATCTATCGTAGGGTCCACCCCATCGTGTTATGGTTCGTAAGCCATTTTCACTCGCCGATTCTTTAAATCATGACACGGTGGTAGAGCCATCCCTTTACATGGGCATCGTAGTTAGCACCTCACTGACATTTGTTGCCCATGCTGCTTCATTTTGAGTAGGCTCGGGAGTCCTCTGTAGTCCCGCCATGACTTATGCGTTGAAGACTCATTCCTCTTTGCTTCTTCGTTTCGTTCTGGCCTTATACCCTAGAGGCTCCTATGTGTGTTGAGTTGTACTTCTGCATTGCATGTTGACCATTTGCACCTTTTGGCCTAGAGTCAGCTTCACTTGGACTCGTGTTTAAGCCAACTTTTGACCATGACATCTGCAAAATCAACCTTGCATACCTTTGACTTCTGCAGCTTGACATACCCAGATCCGTGGAAAGAACATACCTCTGAGTGTCACTGACCAGTTTTCACCTCCCTGCATTGAGCATAGGAGCGTTCCCTTCCCAGGAACTAGATCATCTGTTTCACCGACACTCGTTCTTTCCACTGTACCATAGCATTCTTTTATTCTTTTTCCGGCTTAACAGAAAAAGACAAAAAAAATTAAATATTCCAAAAAAGAGCGGGAACAGGAACATTATTTCCATTTATTGTTGGCAGCTAGAGTCAGTCGTGTCACCCTTGAACAAAGCACTCAAAACAAAGTCTCCTCCACATGGGTGGGATTTAGTTTGACTTAGGTATGCCATAACCTTGTTATTGAGTCAATTCTCCCCCGATTTGTTATCTCTTCCAATAATATGGAGGGTTCGTTCGTGCCTCCTGCATGGCAAACTTATACAGAGTCATCATATGCTGCCACATAGTCACATTGAGTCGTGCTTTTGTTCAAGGGAAGTTAGCCTGAGTCGGCCTTTCTGCGGTGTCTCTTGACTCTTTTTTCAGTCGGCCATCCCTAGTTGTCAGTATCATGTCTATCATCACATCAGCTATATTGGTCCTTTACTCGTGCCGGTTTGAGAAGGTCCCCATTGACTTCTTGCTGGCGGGTCTTGTCCTTATCGACGACGACACCTTGCTCTGAGGATAGACCTAGAGCCGCACCCTGGCCCTATTTTCATTATTGATAGGTCACCTTGTGCTCAGCATCGATCAGTATCATGGGTCTTTGACTGAGTGGTTTCCCTTGTGTTCGACATCAGCATACATTATCACACATTGGGATTCGTGCAGTACCTTGGTTTCCATTTGACCCTATTGGTGGATACCTCGCCTCTGTGTCAGCTTTCATTATTGGTTGGTTCAGAGGGTTTCTGCCGTGCGCTAGCCACATCTTGTGTACGCTGGAAACGTACTTCGGTTGGGTTACTACATCTTTTTCGTCTGATTCCTTCCACATTATTGGCCTATGGGTTACACTCGCGCTAGATTGATGGAGGATGCCTTAATGCCTTCCTTCTAGCGGATCTTTCCCTATCGACTCCGACTCATTGCTCTGGGGCAAAGATCTAGAGTCCATTTGGCAGTACCTTGGGGTTTGCAGTCATTAGTGGCAGATCCTTCGCTATCGACAGTGGGAAAACATCATTATCTCCTGATCGATAGATTCTTACAGGTGTTCGACTTCAGCACATCTATTCACACTTGTTAGATTGTACTGGGTACCTTGACGCTCATTATCATTATCGGTGAGTAGTCTTGCGTTTGTTAACGGTATACATCAATGACCGGTAATCAAACAATTTCTCACATGGTCGACTTCGGATCATTTATTCCCATGGTGTAGAAATGTACCACGGCGGTCGGTGAAGACCTCAGGTTGTATCAGCATTCATTGGTTCACTTGACAGTTGCTTCTGTTGCTGCTAGTTGATACCACTCCATCTTATATGTTGCAGTCGATCATGGCGACATTCTATATGCCGGCACCTGAGTTTGCAGTGTAGTACCATCCTATTCCATCATGTTCAGTTGGTACCTTTTGGGATCAGTATTTCATATCAGTGATCCGTTGCATCTTTCAGCATCATTGACAGTCTTATATGTGATATTCAGACATGTACTTGCTCATTATGATAAGATGATCCATTATGTATCTTCCAGTCATTTATACTTGTATACTTAGTGGATCCGCTTGTACTTGATATGCGGACATGCTTTACTTTTTCTGAGCATGGGTATGCCCGCCTCAGACAGTGTTTCTTTCTGATCTCCTTTTGGTGGCTTGGCAGGCTGAATTCTGGTGAAGTCCTCCTCGGTTTCTTGACAGACTTCCTTTCCATGTACTTACATAATATATTTCGGCCATCATGTTCCCCTTCTGACCTCATATATTAGGGGGCATCTGTTATAGCTCCAAATCTCACTTTAATGGTTTGTGATGCTGCACTCATGGCCTAGGGCAACCCCTCCTTCCAGACCTGGTACTAAAATTTAAAAAACAGTGTTTTATCCCTTATACGTGACATTGCCCTGAGTTAAACACGTGTACACGCAGGTCTGTGTATACCCAACCCGCGTGTATGTATTAAAACACTTAAAAAAATAAATAATTCCTTATTTTCGGGCGGAGATCGCGGGTTTTACCTGCTGATCACCTGTTAGTGCCCGTGGCCCAACTGTTCCCAACCAACTCCTAACTAAAAAACTACTTTGGAGATGGTATAAAAAGACATCAAAGGGAAGGCCTAAAGGAGAGAGAAAAGAGAGCAAGATTATTATGCTGAGATTTTCCCCTTAGACCAGGTCTGAAGTCCTTGGTGCCTTCTGCACTTCCCCCATTTTGCATAGGAAACCCTTGTTTCCATGTGTATTGGTGATCATTCATCCTTTATATCACCATTGAGTAAGACTTGGAAGGAGCTCTTGTTGGAGGCTTGAGGCTGGAACGAATCCGGGAGGAAGCTTTGCTTGGAGCCTGCTGAAGGTGTTTCAGGTGAAATCTTTCCGTTATATGTACTTTACTTGCCTTTATATAAAGAAACACGTCTTGGTTCCTGAAACAATCTTTCTTTGTGCTTATGAGATTCTTGTTTTGAATTCTTATGCAAGTAGTTACTTAAAGATTTTTATAACTAACTTTATAGCATGAAGATGGTTTTCGTATAAGTATTTGTCCATGTACTGCTGTGTTCTTTGATTTGTTTGTTTTACAGGTCAAAGGAGAAGAAGGGAACTCCAAGAAGGGTTTGGACCCTAAAGGCCTTCTCGAACGTAGGACCTTAGGTACGTACCCTCAACATTAGAATTTGCTTACAGTAAAGATAATGGCTGTGTGTGTGTTTCTTTGAATAAGCAATTTTCAGTCTGGTAGAGTCTTAACCCAAAGATGTCACATTCTGCTGGAACGATGACTATAAGAAAAGCCTGGATGTATTGAAAGAAAAGATGGTTACTGCGTCGATTTTGGTCTTCCCAAGTTGGAAAAAAGAGTTTCATGTCCATGTTGATGCGTCGTGTATAGTGCTGGGCACATTTCTAACATAGGATGGTGGAGAAGGCTTGGATCACCCTATTGCATTCACGAGTCGCAAATTATCTAAAGCAGAAAATAACTATTCCACCACTGAGCGCGAGGGACTAGCTATGGTGTATGCGCTCCAGAAGTATCGACACTACTTGCTAGGAGGACACTTTAAGATGTATACAGATCATTCCATGCTGAAGTACTTGGTCAATAAGCTTGTGTTGGGGGGGCACATATGCAGATGGCTTTTATTATTCCAAGAATATGATTTTGAAGTTGTTGTGAAGCCTAGACGATTGAACGTGGGACCAGATCACCTGTCGCGCATTGAGATAGGGGAGGAACCTACTAGTCTGGAGGAAGGATTACCCGATGCGTAGCTCTTTGTTGTGTGCGTAGTGGATGGACATTTTGAAGATATAATTCACTTTCTCACAACTGGAACTGCGCCGAAAGAATACTCTGTCCAGTAGAAGAAGGAATTAGTGGTGCATGCGACCGATTTCTTTGTCATTGCTGGGCATCTATACAAGATGGGGAATGATGAAATACTGCAAAGGAATTTGAAGGATGAAGCATCCTCGTGGATGCTCATGGGGGTGCCGCGAGTTGACATTATGTGGGAAGAGTGACCGCGTAGAAGATTCTATGCGTCGCTTTGTGGTGGCCAACCCTCATTAGGATTCAAAAGCACATTGCAAGGCATGTGATGTATGTCAAAGAAGAGGTAAGTCATTGTGGAGGGATGAAATTCCTTTAAAGCCACAAATGACGTTGCAACCTTTCGAAAAGTGGGCAATAGATTTTGTAGGACCTATCAAACCTCAAGGAAAAATAGGCGCGAGGTATATCATCACTGCA
The DNA here is from genome assembly GCA_031772625.1 of Pinus tabuliformis. Lineage (NCBI taxonomy): Eukaryota > Viridiplantae > Streptophyta > Pinopsida > Pinales > Pinaceae > Pinus > Pinus tabuliformis. The sequence goes on along the minus strand of CM062810.1, from coordinate 119,152,822 downwards.
ACAAAGTACCTAACTCGCTGGGAAGAAGCACAACCGGTGAAGGATTGCATGGTCGCAACTGTAGAAAAGTTTCTGTTTGAACACGTACTGCTGCAATTTGGATGTCCGAAGGTATTAATGAGCGATCGCGGTACACACTTCCTAAACGAAACAATCAATGTGCTGACGGAAGAGTTTCAGGTGTATCATCAGAAGAGCACACCGTATCACTCACAGGCTAACGAGATAGTAGAAGTGTTCAACAAAGTATTGGAGACTGTGCTAACCAAAGTATGCAATGCATAGCGAAGTAATTGGGACCTGTGCGTACCTACAATATTATGGGCTTATCGAACGAGATGCTAGAAACTGACGGGACAAACACCTTTTAGGCTTGTCTATGGAGTGGAAGATGTAATGCATATGGAATACATCGTGCCTATTCTGCGCATAGAAATGCTCACTGGTATGATGGATCGTGGAGCCCTGGAGGAAAGTCTTGTGCAGTTGGAGGAGCTCGAAGTATAACAGTTTTTGGCTGGCTTCCACTAGCAGGTACAAAAGCAATGCGAAAGGGCCTGACACGATCGACATATTAAGTTGCGCACCTTTAAGGTGTATGATTTGGCGTTTTTATATGATAGTAAGTTCGATAAATTCCTAGGGAAGCTTAGAATGCATTGACTGGGACTGTATGTTATTAAGGAGATCACAGATGGTGGTGCAGTGCAGTTGGTAAAGTTAAATGGAGAACTCTTCCCAGGGAAAGTCAATGGTAGTCATTTGAATACGTACAAAGGGGGCTCGACCATTTGACTAGCCGACATAAGAATAGTCTTAGCACTCCAGGCTGCTGAAAGGAGCAGGACTATAAACTACTCTGCTCGGGAGCTGCGCGATGTCAGGACTGCACGTAGTAGCGAAGTGTCATAGGGTCTGCGATAGTGCGAGGGTAGCTGTGTTGTTGCGCGGGTCAGCTGGAAAGTGACCGTTACAGTCACTATTCACGATGTGATGCTTGGTTTGAGACCAAATGGAGTGGGCGACAGACATTTAAGGCGAAATTTATGGGCTAGATTCTTGAAAATCTGCCGTCAATCGAGCATTAATGGACCAAATGTGGGGGGAACGGTTGAATTCAAATTCAAAAGGTGCTATAAATTACAAAGGGCTGTCCAACAAACAACACTTGGCAATTTGAGAACTGAGTTGTTGCACGCATAGACACTCATGAACCCATACTTGTTCGATCTTCTGAAGGTGAATTCGTTGCTTGAGCAATTACCTGAGACGTTGAGAGACTTGTGGAATTGCACTATGGCAGCACCTGAAGAAGCCATGGATACCGGAGTAATGACTGCTGAGGAAGCTGCACAGGCCATTACAGAAGTAGAAGCCCCTGAAAGTGCCGGGATAGTCGTAGAAATCCATAAATCACCGCGCACACTGAGACCTAAGAAAGACAAGCAGGCTATGGTACCAGTATGTGTATCCCCTAGGAATCCATTAAGGACTAAGCTTACCATGGAAGAAAAGGGGAAGGCTATCAATTTGGAGGCCAATGAGGAGGAAGAATTCGAAGAAATCCTGGTAGAGGAGGAGGATGTAGAAATGGAGGTTGAGACCTAGGGTGCGGACCCTCTTACTAGGTTGCCCACATATGTTCCTCCGTAGAAGGGTAAAGCAAAGGTGCCCAAAGATATAGATGAGAGAAAGAGCTCTCTGTAGACTTTGCTACTCCTTGATGACATTATTTTTGAAGGAGCGCACCTGGGGCGAGTGCCTGTACTAAAATTTGAAGACTGGGATCTCACGGACCATGAGAAGTTCCCACATTTGGCAACCACGTAGCTAATGCACCAGAAGAAAGACGCGCTGACTGGAATCATAGAGTTGGAGCTGCGTAAATGGCTGAGAGGTGTGGAGAAGGCAGGACTGTTAAACCTGCTCTAGGTGCCGCATTACCATCGTGCCCCAGTGACCATTTTTGTCATCAGGCAGCTGCTCTGCTTGGTGCATGATGGGTGCTTGTGGCTGGAGGAGCCCATCCCCATCACAGACCATTTGATTCACAGAATTACCTAGCTCCCTTGCAAAGGGGAGGATCCAGCGAACATCTCAGAGGGCAAGAGTGATGATTTGGCCATCGTGGAGGCCATGAAGAAGAAGTTTAAGCTGGAGAAAAAGAAGAGAGGGTACACCATTTCCAGCATCAACAACCCTGTGGTCAAAGTCGCGACGCAGATATTGGCAGGAAAGGTTATACGGAAGTACAACACGGATGAGGTGCACACGTCGGTGGTTGCACTAGCAGCGCAATTCACAAAAGGGGTCCAGTTCAACAAGGAAAATTACTTATGCAGAGAGTTCCTTAAGAACTGTTGTGAGGCACAAGAGCAGGGAAATTTTTTTCACTATGCATGGCTTTTGTTGTCCATAGTACTGGTGGCATGGGAATTTCCTAAAGACAGCTAGTTCCCAACGATTGTGCAGGACCTTCCGGAGGCAGCGAAGTACGCTTCGTTGTGGGCAACCAGTGATGTGCAAAGGATAAGGGACAGCCAAATATGCTAGGTGTTCATGGAGATGAACATCAGAATGGGGATTATTATCGCAAGCCGTGGTTATGGCCCACGGTCTACAATAGTCTATAGAGCTTCACGGAGTTCAAGGAAAATTTCCACCACGTTTACATCAGGGCGAGGAAGGACCCTATGAAGATATGGCATGAGATACCCTATATGGCGAAAAACGACGTCATCATCATGGTCCTCGAGTCATGGCTGCTAGAGTGGCGTGCTCTAGCCAGCTCCTCGGTGGAAGTAGAGTAGTCCGCTGCGCAGCGGAAAAAGGAAGAGGCGAAACTGTGGATGGAACAATTGGCAGAAAAGCGCAGAAATGAAGTGGAAACAGCTAAGGCCCAGGTGGCGCGCGATGCTGGGAAGTTGGCAGAAGAGCAGCAAAAGGCAGTAGAGGAAGAGCACAAAGGACAGAAGTCACCTTCGCCTGAGCCGGAGACAGATATAGAGCAACATGACGCAGACCCGCAGACACCGTCCACCTGACTGAAACGTCCCTGCCCAAGAGAGGAGGTAGGGCCGTGAAAGAAGTCAAAGGCTTCAAAGACTTCTTTCGACTTGATCACCCTCACTAAGGGGGATTTACATGACATTGGTGAGATGGTGAGGGACGTCACCGCGGAGACCCTCTAACAGTTCGAGGAGGAACACCAGATGGTGTTGGGGGCCCTCCGGGCACAGATACAGGAGTTGCAATTGCACACTCCATAGGATGGCACTGTGTCAAACAGCCTCACAGTAGGCACATCTGTGGCCGAGGAAATGCTTCGTGCCCAGATGACCAACACCATAGTGCTGCTAGATGGAGCACTTATTACAGAAAATGAGGCCGACAAGCCTATGGTCAGCGCGTTGAAGGGATTCGGGTTAAATGTGGTTGTGCTCCCTCGGGAGACACTCTATGTTTTACAGGATGGAATCACTGCAGAACTACGAGCTAGGGAGAGTCGCGCACTCTAAGTAATTAGTGATAAGTGCATCAACATTGAATAGCTAAGCCTGCAATGCGATGAGGTAGTGGCGCAAAATAGACAGATCGTGTAGGTGGTAGAGGAATCCTGCCAGATGGTCCCAGAGTTGGCCATCCAAGCAGAGGAATCAGTGGAGGTGCGCGTCTAGAAATTAATAGCAGGGGTGCGCGAGGTAAAGGAAGATATGGCCAAGGTTCAGCTGGAGCTGAACCTTCAGATAGCTGAACCTTCAGATAGCTGAACTACAATTGAAGGCACAACCTTCAACTCCGTCGGAGGTTAAGGAACAACATGTTATTGCGATTACAACAACAATAACGGAGGTTAATAGTGTAGTCACAGATCACACAAAGCTGTTCGAGTAGTTGTTCGAGGTTCTCACTACCCTGCAGGAGGACCCAAACATACACTACCTACAGACAGAGGCGCGTGAGATACAATAGAAATATGACGAAGTAAAAGGGACCGCGTAGACGGTTTCACTTAGAAAGAGGCCCGTGAGGATGCAGCAGGAGAAAGCACTCAAGGAACAGGTAGATGCTTCTCGAAATAAGGAAGCAGTTTTGAAGATGCGCCTATAGCTTTGGGTTGATGAGGCGTATACCATTACAGCCTCTATTGAAGCCAAGCTAATGCAACGACAAGCGACGCAGGAAAGGATCCATGGTAGCAGTTCAACCACAACGGTCACTGAACAATGCATAGATGAAGTACAACAGGCATCTGCTCAGTGCGCTACCAATCTTGCAGCAATCCAGGCAAAATTGGGAGGTCATTGCGCAAAGATCTCCACACTGACCGAGTGACTCGAGGGTGAGTCACGATGTTTGTGTTGGGGGCCTGTTGGGTGTGGGATCCCCCAAGGGAAGTTTTGGGGCTTAGAGCCTAGATTTTGCTCAAAAATTGTAACTCCAATGTAAAAACTCCGCATTTTGTGGGTGCGGGGAGCGTAGCTTGTAAAGAGTCATAGGGCTGTCTGCCCTCAATTTTGTTAATGTAATGTCGGCAATAGAGATCTGCCCATGGTTCGCGGACCATGGGATTCTATAAATAGAGCAAGGCTCTAAGTAGTTAAGAAATCGAATAATCAAGAAGGATGAAGAGTTGAGTCGTATTTGTGGAGTAAAGTCTACTTTTGGGTCATAGAGTATGAGAAGGCTCTGCAGTTGAGTGCGCAAAGGTCTAGTAGTCCATAACTAAGTGCACGAACCCCTGCAACTGAGTGCGCATGGCGAGTCAAGTCTGTAACAATTGGAAGAATTAATAAAGAGAAGTTTCATATCAATTATGTGTATTTATTTCCTGTTTTATGCATTGAATATATTGGGTATAAATTGCACTGCTACTATTTATATGATGCGCGAATGTGTATAATTGTATTGATTAAGTGAATGCAAGATATAATATCTATTTATGCAAAGTTAACTAAGATTTGTTAAGAAGATAAATAAGATACGCGGTGTAGTTTGGGGAAATAGTGCAGTTCGCTGCCCTAGCAGTGCGAAAGCGTCTTAGCCCCTGGTTAGGGTTGTGCGAAAGATGATTATAAAAGATCGCGAAGGTATTAAAGGTTAGAACAGTGCGCGGAGTAACCCATGTGAAGGTAGGCATAGTTGGACTAAATCGACACCATAGACATCTCAAGGGTGTGGAAACTTGGTTCCAGCATCCTCCCATACTGCTTCAGGTGAGACTTCAGTCCACGCTCCATGGACTGAGGCCGAAAGGGCCAGTCGTGTAGGGACTTGCTTGGATAAATAACTCCGAACTTGGGTCAGGCCCCCTCAAGTCAACAAGAAATGCTTCAATCAACAGTCAGATGCCATGTCAAGTTCAACAACATCTTTGAAATTCAAATAAGAGTATCCAAGGATTTGCATTTTCATTATTCAAAAACATTTTCCAATAGATTTTCAATATAGAATTTATTTTCAAAATTCCATAAATCAAGTCAGCATGCCATGATACATCATTTAGAGCTTCAAAATATATCTCCATCTAATTTACATCATTAGAGGCTCATCACCTATCAATAGTAGACCATCATGGTATACAACCAAAACCATAATCAAAATCAAAGTCATACCTTGGAACTCATTGTCTTGACTTCATCAGATAACTGTCAAATATAGACATATCTGGATTAGGGAGCTTTCTTCATGCAATGCTCTAAGCATAATGCCTTTCTAAGCCAACATAATTAGGCTTACATAAATTAATGTTGTATCATCACATCAACAAAGTCATCTCATCCATGTTTAGAAGTGAGATCACAACCATTGTCAAAGTCATCAACATCACAATATCAATTATTTCAACCAGTAGACAAGGAGAGCTCATATCAAGTCATGCCTTCATTTATTATCATGCCAACAAGTTTTCATCAACCATGCATTATCAATCCGAACTTTATCAAGTCATTCTCATAATCATAATACAAGTCATTTCTGTCACTAGGTGAAAACGTATACACCAAGGATGAGTCATGCAGGTTCCAATTTTTTACAACTATCAGTACCTCAACCATTGTACTAGGAATGAGAAGGCCAATACAAAATAATTTTTCCTAATACCCTCATAATTCATTATGCCCACATCTTATAAACATCAGGGCAAATCAATGTTTGTAAAATCAAATCATTAGTTATTAGGACAAGTCCAATTTGCTATCGTAGAGAGATCTATAGTCAAAGCATATCTCAATCATCAATTCAAATTTATTTTCAAGCATCATGACAACACACTATTTATCTATATCAATAAGCCAAATCATGCCAACCTCTTGTAACACAAACATAGGGACAAATCTATATGTATGTCCCTGTCACTTGCAAATACAAGTTTAGTTTTCATGTTCATGTTATGGAAAGCATTAAAGCTTTTCCTATGTCTAGATCTTGTTATCTACAACATATATGTGGAACTGAAATCTTCTAGGTGACCATATGATTTCATGCACAATACTTCATATTTATGTGATCAACAATTTAACCCAACAAATTTAGAAATCAGATTACAGTGGCAGAATATGTCAGAGACATATTGATTTTGAGTTCAGACATTTCCAGAAAGCTTAAGATGATGGTAAATTATAGTCAAACCCCGTACGATCCCTTTAGGTTAGCATGGGAGCATATTTAGCTGCTTGGATTCTACTTGGGCCTTAACATGCATGCGTCTAGGGACGATATCTCTCGGTTCTATTCCTACGTCCAGAACAAAAACCCTAACTTCTGTACAATCTTTAGATTTGAGACTTTGTTGCACATCAGTACTGTCAGGTGCACATAAATCATATTTCAACAGTACAAAATGAAAATAGTAGTTTGAGAAGAGATTCTCCCTCTGATTGGGGATCTAGTTCATTCATCTTCATTCATGTCATCAACCTGTCTCTATTAGAGTCATGCGACAACATATTTGTTATATCTTAAACATATATCTATGATGGTTATGACATCAATCTTTCATCAAATTTTAGACTCAAAGTAGCGTATAGATGCAACATCATATCTCAAATATTATGAGCACTTTCTATCAAGTTGCTTCATCAAGTCAAGACATAAGAGATATAGAATATCAATATGATAGTTACACCTCTAACATCAAGGATAAAATGTTTACCATGATCAATGAGATCAAGTAGGGTCATTCAATAAAAATTTATCAAAACAAAGAGAGTGTTAATCTCTCTTTCCATATGATTTCATCATGCTTATCACAAGCATTATCAATAGACTCATGTATAGGAGTCAATGAGCTATCCTTCTATATGAAATCCATCATGGCAAGTATCAAGAGTATAATTTACTAGAGTCAAGGTGCTAGCCTTCTTTATAGGATCAAGATGTCTAACGGATGGATGTTAGCCAATCATCAAGTGTAACAATGTATAAATATTAGATAGCCTTATAGAATTCAGTAAGATCAAAATGTTCAACACCAGGTGCATCATTTCATCATAGATCCAAGTTGCTTTCATATGCATGTATGAGCCATCAAAGAAAGAGAAATTGTCATCATACCTTTATAGATTACCTAGCCATTATTGTTACAGCCGAAATACAACATACCATGCATACCTTGTGGCATTCAAATAACTGTGCACCTTTTCATTAGACATAGGTTGCTTGAAGCACTTTTTCATCTTTTAATATAATTCCTTTTTACGTCTTTCCAGATCTAGTCATCCTTCCATCATCTCAAATGATTCTCAAGAGGGATCCACTTATCACATCTCATCAAGGAGGTTAGAAACATCCATATACTGAAATACATATGTAGGAAGTCTAAGAAATAAACATAATCATCAAATCCATAGATCTAAAAAAAATTAAGAGGCATCATAAGTCAAGAAATACTTATCTTGAATGAGAGGTGATACTCTCCCTCTTGAACCAATCTTCAAGAGCTATCAATGTTCATGGTCCATATACCAATGTTGCCTTAAATTATCCAACTAGGTCTACTAGGGATTATCCCATATAGGGCTTCATCAAATCTTTGTCAAGTGCTTGAGCATATTCACACTGACCATATAGGTTCCATATGTTATATTGTTTCCTTAAACTAGGGTTTTCTCTCCAACCCTAAACTTATAGAATCCATCAAACCCTAATAATCAAGTTGCCTAGGGTTTTCTTCGAACCCTAGAATTCTTTTAGGTCTCCACCATCCTGTTCTTGCTTCCATCAAAGGTGTCATCATCAGGGTGATCTCCATGGATTTTCTTCAGCCCATCTTTGATACTATGTTAATTTTTCATAGGGATACATTTTTCTTTTCTTTGATACTTGCATTTATTCATTAATACATTAATATCAGCGTGAGCTTCATCTCTATGATTTCGGACCCTTGCGCGAACTTTCCTCCGACAAACCTGTGCGAACCAAGACAATAAGAGAAGAGAGAATGGCTTGATCAATGTGTCCAAATGAGCTTGAGATATCTTATATTTATAGGATTTCATGAGGGTCCACTTGGGGTTGAGGCTGACTTGACCAATTTAACATGTGATTAGGGCTGACCTAACCCAATATACACGAGTTAATAAATAAATTCAAAAATCAACTTTCGCTTGTCCAAATAAGGTGATATTTATGTCGATTTTGGTCCTCTCTAAAAGAGGAATCTAATGCAATCATCATCTCAGTTATTTGAGTTGTACAAGTTGGAATTTGACCGCAGTTGAAAAAAATAACAGTTGGTTGATATGATGCAAATAGATGTCTTACCAATCCGACTCTTCTTATGAGAATTATTCAGATTGAGAATGTACAAGTACTTTGTGTGGATTATGAATACCTCCCTAGTTAAGAGGGAGTGTTGAAATATGTAACTAGGTTTGGTCTTCATAATGAAATATATAATCATGCTTTTATGTATTTGATGTAATGATAAAAATAAACTTGTTATTTTTATTCTTGAGGCATGGGTTTCATGCTCAAGGAAATTTATTTTATGGGTCAAGCTCCCATTGAGAGCTTCTAGGACTTGTCATTGAGTTTACAAGTCAAGAAAGTCATTGTCATGTATGAAAGACCGTCCTTGGGCATGTTACATATTGTAAATAAAAATGTCTTTGAGTGAAAAGGCCCTCCAATACCTCATCATAATCTAAAGATCAAGTCGGCCTACACACATGGACAAGTCATCCTAAAAGGATCATTTCGACATAGTAAGAAGACTTATATAAAGGAGACTTTGACCTCGCTTAGAAGAAACTCTCTCAAGCAACAAGAAGTTTGATCACAAGAGAGAGAAAGGTGAGAAGAAAACAAGGATGAAGGGAGAAGAAATAGGACAAAATATTTGGATTTTTTTGGGCTACTTCTCTCCACAGATGCGAAGGAACTAGGTCAACTATTGCAACAGAAAACACTGAGTTTCAAAGATCGAGTTAGGGCACCAAGAATTATAATTTTCAAGTCAATTTCTCAAAGAGAGAGAGTGAACTCAAGGAAATAAGAAAGAAGGAAGAATCCATCATAATCTTCTCTCTCGCAGGATATAAGGTTTCTACAAAAGAATCTTTTGGGAGGTCGATATTGCAGAAGATTCTGTTGGGGATTTCGAAGTTGTAGAAGAATCTGCTAGGGGGTCAAAATTACAGAGTAATTTTGTTGGAATTCGAAATTGCAGAAATTCCCGAGGATGAAGTTGCTGGAAATGTTTGACTTGGTCTTGGAGGGTCTTTGTCAAGGGTCATAAGTCCTAGAATTCGTCAATTGAAATTCTATAAGAAGAGAAGAATTATTGTGGCTTTTCTCTCAAGTGGAGAGGTTTTGACCCTAGATGATCGCGTACATCCTGTGTCGTCTGATTGTTCTTTATGATTTGATAGCTGTTTGATGAAAATAACACTAAATATAATTAAGAGAAAGAAGAATTTAATTAAGATAATTAAAAATACTTCACAAGTAGTTATAAAAGGAAGAGAAATCACCTATCTAGCTACCCCTATATTTATCAACATTGCACACTTAGAGAAGTCTTCAAACATTCTTGAAGCACTTGGGAATTCACTTGGATTGGAGAAAGAAGGCAAAGGAAATCAGGAAAGTGCAAGGGAACAATTGGATCAATAGCTACAACTGGATTGCTTTGCAGGTAACAGGTTGCATGTGTAATTTCCTTGCTATTTTCTCGATGCATGGTATATGCATGTGATTTTATGGTTATGTGCTCTAATTTCCATGGAAATTCACTTGGATTGACTGTGGTTTTAGCTTTCCCTTTCCATTTCCTGGATAGCCATGGTGTTGTGGGTTTCTTCCTCTTATTTTATAATTGGTGCTCAGGTTCTTGATGGTAGTGGCTTGGAACAAATGCTCTGGAAGCCATGAAACAAAGTGGGTAGAGTTACTAGTATTGGAGCCTAGGTTGGTGTTGTAGCAGCTACAACCACCCTCCAAATGTTTTCCTTCACTTTGTTTTGGAGCCTCCCTCCTCATAATCTTAGCATCTTGTCTTGCACTTCTCAGGTGCTTGTGTTTCATTCAAGTTTATCTTTCATTTTTCAGCTTGTGTTCACTTACTTTCTTTGCTGACTAACCACAACCTAATCTCGTGACTTGGTTTACATCTGGTTCTTGCGCTGTCTTGGAAAACTGCGCAGTCCTAGAGGGAAGCCTGCCTTGCTCTCAAGAATTGCACAGAGCAACCCAACAATCAACCTTTCTCTCCAGAATTGTGCAGAGCATCCTAGTAGTGAGCTTCAGATCAAAAATTACACATACCCAGCTGGCAACTTGTCTTTAGCTTGGAAATTGCATAGAACATGAGAGGCAACCAGAGCCACTCAACCCAGAGATTGCGCAAAAGCATTCCATCAACTGTTGTCTGATGCATGTGCCAGAAAGTTGGTCAGTTTCCTCCAGAACTGTGCAATTTCTCCATGCATGCATGGAAACCTTTCCTGAAAAAGAAAAAAAGAAAAAAACATCCCTTAAAATAGGGATCTATTTTTAGCATTAAGAGTTACACTCATGTCATTTTTAGAAACTTCCCGCCACTTGTTTCTTTTTCCTATATTATTGGCATGCACGTCATAAACTATAAATCTACCAAATCTATTTAATGGATGCTCCAGAGCTCATTCTACACATTCTATATTATATTTGTGGCATTCTTGAGGCATATAGGAACCTTCGACATAGTCAACACAACTTTTCTGGGTAAGTTTTTCTTTTCAAGTTTTTTGTTGTTTTTTCTATCGCTTTTGTTTCCTTGGCTTGTGTGAGTGCTATTTTGGATGTTTTGTTGAATGAATGTTGGTGTTTTAGTTTGTTTTAACTTTTAGAAGTGTCGTTTCAAGTTTTTTGTTGTCTTTCTTGAGCGTCGCATGCATAACATTGTTTTTTCACTAACAGTCACGGTTGCGACGACTCTCCCCACCAACTGCATTGTTCGTATGTTTAACTGATTCCTGCATTGATTTTGATTGAATGCATGATCATTCACTCCTATATGCACCATCCTTCGCTCATGCATTCAGATCTACTCATTTTAAAGTTGTGCCTGGGAAGATATGGGCTACCTTGGCTCAAATCTTACTTCTCCCAGCATGCACTGTGCATTCCAGGATCTCAAGGATCTGCCTTGGCTCTAGGAATTGTGCATAAGCTGCCTATCACTGGCCTCTAGATATGGTACGCAAAGTTCTGGGAGACAATGCCCAATCTTTCCCACTAGGATTACACAATGTGTAGTCCGAGCCAACAATCAAGCTAGACTTAACTGCCCATTGCACAATTCTAGCCCACAACCAACCTCACTGGACTGCGACCTGCGCATTTCTAGTCAGCAACACATCTCACTATTCATTGGGACTACACAATGCACAGTTCCAGTTGATAGTCCCTCAGCTCTGAGAGTCACTACTGCAAAATCTTGCCCAATAGTTACCAAGTTTGTTGCATGATTGATCCTTGAAGTGATTTGTGTTTTTGAGCTGACATTTGCTTGTCGTGAGTGTTTTCTCTGTCTCAAGGTACATCATTTGTCGAGTGGCCTATCAACAGTACATGCATCATGGTTTCCAAGAGAGTTGGATGAAAGGACACTGTAGATAGAAACATTGGAGACGTGGTTGAATAAGGGCCAATGAAATCGCCCATCTATGTAGACACACAACTGTTAATATAGAAGGACATGAAGATCACATGGCAATAAATAAAGGACATATTTGTAGGCAGTTTCAAGGAAGATCTGGAAGATTGACAATTCTATGTCAACATTCACAATTCGGGCTTGTATAGGGTTGCATGTAGGTACCTCGTCTTCCCATGTGTGGATATCATTCACTGAGTTCTATCACATATCGAGCCCGAGATGATGACATTGAGCAATACTAGTGGGACACAACTTGCCACCTTCATGTCGGAAAAATACCATCAGATGTATCACTTGCCGCAACTGGTGAACCACATGGATGCACTATTCTTCACTCCCAACAACAATATAAACACTAGAGATATCATGAAGTGTTGGGTAAAAGAGCCATCGAAGTTCAGGACGACACCCAACCAGGTATACAAGATGAAGTCACTCAGGAAGGCTTACCAACTCTTGGTCATCTTCGCATGTCGCTTGTATGGTCAAGAGAGCATAGATACCTTCCTGTAGAGTTGGGTTGTTATGTTAGATCAGTTGGAAAATGAAGGAAGGCCTTTCAATTGGTCAGACATGTTGGCTCTTCAGTTGAAAGTGCATGTGTCTAATGCCCGAAGTTCGCCTAAGGATGAGCAAGCAAGATTTTTTTATGTTTGCAAACCTGCTTGATGCAATATGTGCCCAACAACAATTCCCTGGTATGGGTTGGACATGGACACCATCAGATGACAATGTGAACATTTATTGCAAGTTGCTCTCTGAGTGTAGCTACTGAGTAGTCATGGTGAGTATGTCTAACCACTTCATTGCTCTGTTGTACAGGATGATATTTGAACAAGATCCACCTTGCATGTCCCAAAAAGTGATTCAAGCATTTCTTAACATTGCAGATTGGTATGCCTCACTTGGTGGGACCTTAATTAGGATGTTTGGTAGGAAGAAGCCTCCGCATGAGCTATTGAGGTTTGCCACGGAAAAGTTGGTCATGCAAGAGGTTGCATACCATATCTCCACAGGGTTATAAATAGGATTGCACAAGAGGAAGAGGGCACCATGGCCTACTCTTCCTTTCTGGATTGGGTTGTACGAGATCTGTACCTTGAAATATGTGGATGTCGAGGTTGATGAATTAAAGAAGTTTGGGTTCGGCACCAAGAGTTTCAATCAGTATGACCCCCATTACATATGAAACAACCACTATGCGAAGGTGTACTACCCATGGATCAACAGGTCATGTCATTGGCCAAAGGAAGATCCTTGGAGGTATTTCTATAACTCCTCTAGGCTCAAAGATCCAGTCAACATAGCTTTAGAATGGAAAGCAATACTGTAGGCACTTCCACCACATGAAGAAACAACAACAACAACGATGAGAAACAAACTGACACAAGATAAAGGTAAGAGGAAGATTGCCAAGAGTGCAGAGGCTGAGCAAAGATACAAGTTCAAAGAAGATCCACATGTTGAGATAGTAGCTTTGGAGATAGATGTGAAGAGGCAACAATGCGAAAGGAGAGTAGAGTGGAATAAGAGAGATAAGAAAAGGCTGGAAGATACCAAAAGGAGATTGTAGGAGACGAAGAAGAAGATGAAAGTAGAACAAGAGCTCAGGAGGAGAGAAAGGGAAGAAAGGTAGAAATAGCAACAGGAAGAAGGACAAGGCGCACTTACAGAGAAAACTGCGGAGATACAGGTTGAAGAAGCAGAGCATCCAACATATGAAGAAGAGGTGAGCAATTGTAGGTTCAGGAACTTGCTCAACAAGTTGAGTTGTTGGTTGAGGAGAAAACCATGGAGATGGAATAGGAGCTACAGGACCAAGACATCGATGCCATGCTGAGGGAATCTAAGGTTGCACCAGAGTCTTGACCACATTAAGAATCAAAACCAGTCTCGAGTGAGCAAGGAGAAGTTTTGCTCCTTGATGATGATCCAAAGACGAATGTGTACAATCTGGGATTTGACGAATCACATCAGAGGAGTGTACAAGCACGAAGAAACAAAATCCCGAATGATCATACATCCCCTACACACACTGAAGAAAGGGTGATTGTACCAGATGTTAGAAGACATCCAGTTGCCATGGATGAGGCTTCTAAGACTTATGAAAAATATACGAGTTCGATAGTTAAGTTTTTGATAGTATAGAATGATTGGATGATGAAGGAATCACAAGAGGCCAGGCAGAGAACAAAGCAGTTCGCAAGATCCACCACGACCGAGATGAAGAAAGCAATAGTGGAAGAGATATCAACTTTGGAGGCCACCATGCTAATAATATATATTTGATTTATCACCCTGCACAAAGCAGTTGTCCATCTATACAACTTTCAGCAGTAGTTTGCACAAACATCCCAAACTCTCAAAGACATTCACGCTGCTATTGCGCACATTCAATAATGGACAATGAGGTACAAGGGAGCCCCACTATACTTTCACAAGAGGATGAACCTAGAGGTTGAGCTAGACAAAGCATGGATTTAAATGTTGTTCCAGAACTATGAGCATCTCCCTTTGATCATCACTATCATTGAGGCTTCCTATGCACGGTTGTTCACGAGTTTGGATGTCATAGTATGAACGCACAAGATCCCTTCCATCAGAACCCTCACCCAGGCCATGAGGAAAACCAATTAATGTTGGATTTCGACATGTACATAGAGGATTTGATGCGCAAAGCGGCCAATGATGACTTGCATCTCAATGCAGAGAACATGCAGAATTATGTTGGTGGTCCAACCACACTTAGGTTAATGCCGTGGATGCTTCAGGATGAGCTAGACAAAAGTTTCAGAATCATATACCCAGAAGCCATGGAGGCAAGAGTCATCTTCGATAAAGACCTCACCAAGTAGTACAGGGAAATAATAACACAGTACCAAGCTTGGTGTCAGTTTGTCACCGAATACCATTGCGAGGAGGTTACTGAGTTGGTCTTTCCCCAAGACCCCGAGTGATGTTGTTTGTCTTGTCAGGCTGACTCAAGCCTATTTTGTCCCACATGGGTATATGTGGAAAGTGTATTATTGTAAGTGAAATTCCAAGTGTCATTAGTGGAATGTGAACATTCACTATGTAATGTGAAGAGTCATGAGGATAGTCCAAGAGTCAAAGGGGAATGTCAAGGGTCACCCCACTGTTTGTTATATATAGAACCTCATAACTCATAGTACAGGATTTTTAGGAGCTAAGATTTTGGCTAGACATTTCTTAGAGAAGGCTTGGAGAGTATTGTGACGAGTCTTGGCTTCTCCATAGTGTAGAGCGAGTACATCTTTTTGGAGGAGCAGGTGGTGTTGACTGTAATGTTCCGCTATTGGGCTAGTCGTTGTCAATGGTGTATGTATGAGTTGAAATTTCACTTAATATAATATATAACAAAGCCAACATGTTTTCATGCATATGTTGTTATTGTAGTTGGACTATTTTGGTTGCTTTAGCAATGTATGTTATTTAACTTACACATTTGTGTATGAACTATTTTGTATGAAATTGTATGAATATTGTTGCAAACACGTTGTTGGTTTAATCCGTCACTTTTTGATTCTGGACTATTCTGCTTTCCAGCTTGTGATGTCATTCAACTCCTGTTTTCCTTTTAGGATTTGTACTATTACAAAATTCTAAGGGACAGACTTCATTTTCCCCTCCGCGTGTTAGAACCCCCATGCATCTCACTTGACTCGTTGCAAAGACATACACTTTCTTTCTACAAAGATATCACACTTACCTCTGCATGCTATCGTAGTCAAGGCATTTCTTTACTACCCACTGTTGGGACTCCTACTCCTAATGGTCCAACACTGTCAACATTTATGGCACTAGGAGGAGGGCTAGATGAGAAGCTGAACCCTCGAAGTGTATTTTAAATCTCTGCACATTCTTCATGACTTACATTACAATTAAACCTCCGACATGTCTGTTTCATGGACCTGATTTTGAACTGTTGGAGGTTCTCTTTAATGACTTGTCACATTTCACATATGATGGTGAAGGTGGAGAAAATTTTCTTAGTCACGGAGTTTCCTTCATGGGTTTCTGTGAAAGGAATGAATCCCTTGAGGACGACATTGCCTTATTGCTGTTTGCATTCACGCTCAGAGGGCACGCACTACAATGGTGTGTCACATTTCCTGCAACCTCCATTCACTCTTATGATCAGATGATCGGAGAGTTGGCCTGTTCTTTCTATCATTATGATAGTAAAGAACTCAATAAAAAAATTCTGGAATTACAGAAAGCACCTCATGAATCCCTTTTTGCAATTTTGGAATCACTTCTATAATCTCACTTTTCAAATCCTAGAAGATGAAATTGATTGGAAATTTCTCAATGAAAGATTTCAATATCTTCTTCACATATATGAAAATCCTCACATGTTAGAATCATTTGAACCCCTCCCAGCATACCTTGGTGTTAGAGCTTCCAAACCCAAGATGGACAAGGTTGCTGTCACAAGTGACCCTCTGTTTGCTTCTCATCAAACAACTCTAGCTCCGCAGTGTGAGGAGGAAGAAGTTGTGAACCCATCTATTGAACTATCACATCCTCCCATCCCACCTGCTTTGGATATCTCTGCAGATTTGGCTTGCAAGCCTGTTTTTTGTCACGTCAACTTGTTCTCTCAACCTCCTTCCTCTCTTTTAGTTGATCCTCCAGATTGTACTGTGTTGTGTTCTCCCATTCCAAACTCCACATTCATTGTTCACGAGGATCAAGTTGTCGATGAAGTTGGTGTTGAGAAGCCAACCTACGCTGTCATTTATGATGAGTATGTGTGGGAATATGAAGAAGAACCTACAGTGAAGGATGAATTCCTTCCGTCCACAACTCATTCTCTGTTTCCTGAAATCTTTTGTGATTCTGCCATTTCTGATTTGTCTTGTGAAAATTCATCACCAGATGTTTTTACTTCCGATCATTCACATAACACATCGGATGCCAATTTTTCATTTGATCGTGGAGAGGACACATCTTTCTTTCTGAATCTACCCAATCTATCATCTTTTCTTTCTGAAAACTCAAAGGGTGAACAATTTTGTTTTTGATCAACCCCTCTGTATGATTTTCAGATCATGAGGATGCCGATGAACATCTCGAATTTTCTGATCATGGCTGTTATGATATCTTCACTCCTTCACTCAATCACGATGCTGATTCACTTACTGTTGATCTTTCTAAGCCATCGATATTTGATGATCTACCTGATGATGAAGTGGAAACCCCTCAAGCTGTTGAGGCACTTCAGCCTGAGCTGATGGTTATGTCAGGTCCTCGCTGTCTTGAGGTGAGTTCTTCTTCTGATCATAAATATGATGAAACACCCCAGGCTTCTCATCACTCTCCCGTTTGCATTGAAGATCGATATGATCTAAATATTTTATATCCTCCACAACAATCACATGATCCCATCGCTCATGCATTGGAGGAATCATACACAACAAGCACTCTTGTTGAGCGAAAGTTGTCTTCCTTTTTCATGTTTGCTTGTTTGTCACGGTCAAAATAGTGTACATGCTCATTTTCTGCGCACAATGTGTTGCAACACCATGGTATGTCCGTAGAGTGTTTGTCTTGTGATTTTACTCTCTTCTTTTATGTGGGCGCATTCAAACTTCGAGTGTGTTGGTTTTCACTGTCTTATATTTATTGTGTGCTGGTTTACTTGTATATCTTTCTTATAAACCATGCCTTCACCAACATGGGTCCACCAATGCACAGATGGCTGCATTGGAAATATCACTTCGTTTGAGTAGGCCCATGCAATGTTTAGTTTAGGAGTAGGAGTAGTGTTTGCTTTCGTGTTTGCTTTTCTTGCATGTTTTTCTTTGCTTACTAGTTTTGCTTTCATTTACTTCTATTCTTTGCTTGTTTGTTTCCTTTCTTGTTATGCACTCATAGGATTAGCTTCACATGAAACCATGTTTGGATCTTGAGACAAGCAGGGTGAAGTACAAGAGGACTTGTACAACTATCAACAATTGGTTATCTATTGTCCCCTCTCTTTATGAAGAGATTGTTGTCTTCAGTCGATGATACCCTGATGGAAAATATGTTATGTTTAGAGTGAGTCTTGGTGAAAACACAACACTTGTACTTTTAACTAGTATCACCTACTCTAATTGGTTTTTATATATTTGGTTAACCCTTGTCATCACAGTCAAGTAGAGTAAGGTGAGGGGGAAAACCTTAACAATTATATCAAAGGTATATATAACATCTCTGGATGGACAACCTCTTCTACTCTCAATAAGTCGGGATCCATCTTCCTCCTCATGAAATAAATAAGTGCCTATGCATAGTTCTTTGAAAATGAAAAATGAAAAATGAAAGTAAAATAAAGGCTAAAGAAGAGAAAGGCTTCCTGCACAAAGAGGTGATGCAAGTAACTCCGCCGGGGTACTGACAAGGCTCGCTGACAGTGGAGCGATGCTTGTGTTCCTGAAGTGACTCCATCAAGGTACTATCCAAGCCTAATGGTAGTGGAGCAACACCAGTGATGAAACTAAAATTCTGAAAGTCATACAACTTATGCATCAATATACCCATATTCCCCAATCGAAACAACTTAGTTGACTTGGCTTGGTATGTGTGTTGAACGATCAAGAGAATGGTAGGGACTATATATTTAACTCAAGCTAGTGAGGAAGGCATGACGATCAAAGAATTGAACAATACTTTTGGAGGAGTTAGACTCACTTTACACGAAACAAGGTCCATATAGAGAGCTGGAGTTTTACCAGTGTGTCGCCAATGTTGTAGCAACTACAACCACCCTCCAAAATTTTTCCTTCGCTTTGTTTTGGAGCCTCCCTTCTCAAAATATTAGCAGCTTGTCTTGCATTGCTCAGGTACTTGTGTTTCATTCAAGTTTATCTTCCACTTTGGAGCTTGTGTTTGCTTACTTTCTTTGCTGACTAACCAAAAGCTGATCCTGTGACTTGGTTTACATCTGGTTCTTACGCTGTCTTAGAAAACTACTCAGTACTAGAGGGCAGACTACCTTGCTCTTAGCAATTACGGAGAGTAGCCGGACAGTGAGCCTTGATCTCCAGAATTGCACAGAGCATCTTGGTAGTGAGATTCGACTAAGAAA
The DNA here is from genome assembly GCA_031772625.1 of Pinus tabuliformis. Classification (NCBI taxonomy): domain Eukaryota; kingdom Viridiplantae; phylum Streptophyta; class Pinopsida; order Pinales; family Pinaceae; genus Pinus; species Pinus tabuliformis. The sequence continues at coordinate 119,133,584 of CM062810.1, read as the reverse complement.
TTGTGCAAACCCAACTGACATCTTGTCTTTATCTGGGAAATTACACAGAGCATGAGAGGAATCCAGAGCAAATCATCTAAGGAATTGCACAAAAGCATTCCATCAGATGATGTCCGATGCACATATCAGAAAGTTGCTCGGTTCCTTCCAGAACCGCGTGATTTCTCCATGCATGCATGACAGCCTTTCCCGAAAAAGAAAAAAATAAAAAAATAAAAAAGCATCCCTAAAAAATAGGGATCTATTTTTAGCACTGGGAGTTACACTCAAGTAATTTTTAGAAACTTCCTGCCACTTGTCACTTTTTCCTAGATTTTTTGGCATGCATGTCATAATCCCTAAATTTACCAAATCCATTTAATGGAACCCAAGAGATCATTCTACACATTCAATCTTGGAGCTCTGGCATTCCCGAGTCATCTATGAACCTTCAGCACAATCAACGCAATTTTTCCTGGTAAGTTTTTATTTTCAAGTATTTTGCTGCTTTTTGTTTCGCTTTTTGTTTCGCTTTTGTTTCCTTGGCTTGTGTGAGTGATGTTTTGCATGTTTTTTCAAATGACTGTCGGCGTTTTAGTTTGTTTTAAATTGTAGAATCCTTGTTTCAATTTTTGCATTGTCTTTCTTGAGAGTCACATGCATAATAATGTTTTTGCACTAAAGGTCGCTGTTGCGGCGTTTCTCCCCACCAGCTGCGTTGTTTGTCCATTTGACTGATTCCTACATTGTTTTTTATTGCATGCGTGATAACTCACTCTTATCTGCACCATCCTTTGCTCATTTTAGATATACTCATTTTCAAGTTCCCTTGGAAAGATCTGGGTTGTCTTGGCTAAGAACTTGCTTCTCTTGACATGCACTGTGCATTCCTGGATCTCAAGTCTCTATCTTGGCCTCAAGAATTGCGCAAAAGCTGGTTGTCACTAGCCTCCAGCTGTGCTCTACGGAGTTCTGGTAGAAATAGAAAGTGTCCAGTCTTTCCCACTGGTATTGCGTAATGCACAATCCTAGCCAGCAATCAAGCTATACTGAATTGCACATTACACAGTTCTAGTCCACAACCAGCCTCACTGGAATGTGCTCTTCTAGTCCCTCATCTCTGAGAGTCACTACTATGTAATATTTCCCAACTATCACATAGTTTTCTGCATGATCAATCCTTGAAGTGCTTTGTGTTTTTTATCTCACATTTTCTTGTCGTGAGTGTTCACTCTATCTTCAGGGACATCAGTTGTTGAGCAGTCTCTTAACAATATAGGCATCATGGTTTCTAAGAGAGCTGGATCAAAGGACACTGTAGAGAAAAGAACTGGAGACGTGGTTGAACAGGTGCCAATGAACTTGCCCATCTATGCAGACACACAACTGTTCATAGAGAAGGACATGAAGATCACATGGAAATAAATAAAGGACATATTTGCAGGAAGTTTCAAGGAAGATCTAGAAGATTGACAAGTCTATGTCAACATTCACAAGTCAAGCTTGTACAAGGTTGCATGCAGGTACCCTGTCTTCCTATGCACAAATATCATTCATTGGGTTATCTCACATACTGAGCCCGAGACAATGACATTGAGGTCAGAAAACTACCATCAGATGTATCACTTTCTGTAGTCGGTGAACCACATGGATGCATTGTTCTTCACTCCCAACAATAATATAAACACTAGAGATATCATGAAGAATTGGGTAAAAGAGCCATCGAAGTTCAATATGACACCCAACTAGGTCTACAAGATGAAATCACTCAGGAAGGCTTACCAACTCTTGGTCATATTCGCATGCCGCTTGTTATTAGGTGGATAATTCACTCATGCTGACAAGAGCGATCTCCCTAGATCCTAAAAGGAAACTAGTGAAAAACAAACAATAAATTTAATTCCTTCCCAGAATCTATCATTTCTTGAATCATAAGCTAACAAGGAGAGAAATGGAAATTCGTACCTTATTAAAACATGATAGATAAGACCCCCCATTGTGCTTCAGTGCAACTCCTCCATGCTTGAATCTAGACCTGCATACATGGAAACAAAAAAGGATCAAAAACATATGCAGCATAACCGATTCAATAATTCAAACTAGTGATCAAGGAGACTAGTAACTCTTGGGTCGTGTTATATTCTTTCCATGACTAGCTCCCCTAGTGAACCGGGGGGTTATAGGGGGGGTAGAGTCCCCCCTTTGTTACACCGCTTGAGCAGTGGGGGGGTCACATGGGGGAGACAACCCCCCCTATCCAGGGGTTTGAGGGGGGTGGGTAGCCCCCCTCTACGAGGTCCAGGGCAGCGGCCGGGGGATTTTTTTTTTGGACCCTATATTAGGTTGGCTGGACCTACCTATGGTTTTGTGCATGGTTTTCGCACATGGTTTTGGACGCGATAGTTTTCGGTCAATGGTATTGGATGCTTTGACATGTATATATATGTATTGTAACATTGAAAGGAACATAATGAAAAATCAAGCTGGTAGTCCCGGTTTTGGGATCTAGGGGAAAATATCTATGTATATGTGTTATGCTCTCGCATTGTTTATTTTCTGTTCTTAGAATTCGTATGCAGGTAATTTCTGTACGGGGTTAAAACCTACATTTGGTATCAGATCTGTTTTGGCTTCAAGGGAACGCCTTTGTTGCTGAGGGGTTTCGCTCAGGCCTATGGTAGATCTCATTCAATGGGAGATCTGCAGGATCGATTCTGGTGGTGAAAGAAGTAGAGAGCAGTGGAAAGATAGAGATCGAGAAATTTAATGGTCAGAGTTTTGAGTTATGGAAACTCAAGATGGAGGATTTGTTGGTGGATAAATATCAGTGGATCGTGGTAGATCCGTGTACTAAACCAACGGGAGTGTCCGATAAAGAATGGAAGAAGTTGGATAGGAAGGCAAAGAGCACAATGTGACTGTGTGTCTCAGATTCAGTATTACTGAATGTATTAGGGGAAGCTACGATGAAGGCTTTGTGGGACAAGTTAGGGACTTTGTACCAATCTAAGTCTTTGGTGAATAAACTATTCCTACAGAAAAAGCTGTATAACCCGAGGATGAAAGATGGAGACTTGGTGACAAAGCATCTAAACGCATTTAATACTGTGGTAAGTCAGTTATTATCTGTTGATATTAAAATTTTAGATGAAGATAAGTTTCTATACCAGATTCGTGGGATAGTCTGGTTACTGCAATAGATAGCAATGCAACTGCCTTGCAGTTTGGTGAAATAGTCTCATCCTTGCTGACGGAGGAGATGAGATGGAAAAATATGGAGAGCTAGAATGGTGATTGCTTGTCTGTATGAGGATGGTCCAAAAATAGAAACAAAAATAAGTCATCGAGTGGGAGATCTAAATCTAGAGGGAGATCTAAATCTCTAGGAAAACCTGTAAAGGTGGTGTGCTGGAAATGCGGAAAGGAAGGGCACTACAAAAGGGATTGTAAATATAAATCTCCTGACAAAGGAAAGGGATATGATGATGCTCCTTCTACAGAGGTGAAAACCACCTCAGATAAAGGTGGGGATGTGTACTTGGCTTCTTCAAGTACACATGTAGATCATAAGGCATAGTTGATTGACTCAGGTGCATCATTTAACTTCACTCCCCATAGAGAGTGGTTCTGCAAGTATGAGAAATATGATGGTGATGATGTCTTCTTGGGGGATGACAAGAAGGCTAGAATCATTGGTCACAGAAAAGTCAAGTTGAAGTTGCAAGGTGGAAGGATTAGAACACTTCCGGGTGTTCTGCATATTCCTGCATTAGCCAGAAATCTGATTTCTATAAGCAAGTTGGATGATGCAGGTGTAAAAATAGTGTTTGAGAAAGATACCTGCAAGATGGTTTGGGGAGCATTGGTATTGATGCGGGGAGTTCGGATTGGAACTCTGTACAAGCTACAAGGTAGCACTATTATTGATGGGTGCAACAATTCTGTGGTTCCTGAAAGTGGAGCAGAAAATCTAGTGGTCTTTGGAGAAAAGACCATGCTATGGCATCAAAGGCTTGAACATATTAGAGAGAAGGGCCTTCAAATACTTCATGGTAAAGGTATGATAGAAGGTATGACTAATAGCTCTCTGGATTTTGATTTCTATGAAAATTGTGTATATGGGAAGCAGAATCAGGTGAGTTTCCCCTCTGGTGGTAAGAGAGTGAAACAAATATTTGAGTTTTTGCACAATGATGTGTTTAGACCTGTGAAGGTTCCATCACTGGGTAAGTCTATGTACTATGTATCATTTATAGATGACTTCTCAAGGAATACATGGATATCTTTCCTCAAGAAGAAATCTGAAGTCTTTGACGGGTTTAAAGAATTTAAGGCTCTGGTGGAAAACCAAAAACAGAAGAAGATAAAGGTGCTGAGGACAGATAACGGTGGAGAATTTTGCAATAAGGAATTTGAAGAATTATGTAAGAAGTGTGGTATAGCATGGAAGAAGACTATTCCATACACACCTAAGAAAAATGGAGTTACATAAAGAATGAACAAGACATTGATGGAAAGGGAAAGAAGCATGCTCAATGGTGCCGGGTTAGGACATGAATTCTGGGCAGAGGTGGTGGAGACAACATGTTACCTGGTCAACGGATCACCTTCATTATCGTTGGAGGATAAGACTCCACAAGAGGTATGGACTAGTAAGAAACGCTCTCTTTCACATCTGAGCGTATTTGGATGTGATGCATATGTACATGTTCCAAAGGAGAAAAGAACAAAGTTGGATAGTAAATATGAAAAGTAAATCTTTATTGCATATAAGGATGGTTTAAAGGGTTATAAGATTTGGAACCCAGTAACAAGGAAGGTTGTGTACAACCGAGATGTGGTGTTCAAAGAGGTGAAAGATGTTATTTAACATGAAGTCCCATAAAAGGAACCTGAGAAGATAGAGTTTAAGCTAAAGGAGGAAGAACTAGACTCTACAGCAGAAGAGGAATCAGAAGATGAAGAGCCACAAAATCTGGTTGTGAGAAGATCAAATCGAGAAAGAAGGCAACCAGAAAGGTATAGTCCATCTTCTTTTTGTTGAAATTTTTCTTTATCTATTACTGATGATGATTCCATAACTGTGAAGGAAGTAGTAGATTCAAAGGATGGAAAACTCTGGAAAGAGGCCATGTTTGATGAAATGACATCTTTGCACAAAAATGAGGCTTTGGATCTAGTGGAGTTGCCGGCTAGAAGGAAACCCATTGGCAGAAAATGGGTGTTCAAGAAGAAGACAAATGAAGAAGAAAAGGTGGAGAAATACAAAGCTCGGTTGGTAGCAAAAGGTTATTCCCAGTTGTCGGGAATTGATTTTGGTGATATTTTTTCTCCTGTTGCCAATGTAGCTTCTATTATATTACTTTTATCTATTGCTGCTGCTTTTGATTTTGAGGTAGAACAGATGGATGTGAAGACAACATTTCTTCATAGGGATCTAGAAGAAGAGATCTACATGAAGCAACCTAAAGGTTTTGTGGTGAAGGGTAAGAAAGAATTGGTATGTAAGTTAAATAAATCTCTGTATGGGGTAAGAGAATCACCAAGGATGTGGTATCAGAAATTTGATACATTTATACGAGGACTTGGCTTCACCAGAAGCAAAGCAGATCATTGTGTGTATTTTAAATTAATTGGTGACCATGTTATTTATCTGGTCTTGTATGTGGAGGATATGTTGCTGGTTGGAAATGACAAAGAAATTATATAGGATTTGAAGACCCAATTGTCCTCCAAATTCGACATGAAAGATCTTGGTGCTGCAAACTATATTTTGGGCATGCAAATTAAAAGAGATTGGGGAAAGAGGAAGCTCTAGTTAAACCATAGGAAGTCGGTAGCCTGATGTATGTGATGGTCTGTACTAGACCAAACATTGCACATGCAATGGGAGTATTGAGCAGGTTTATGTCAAAACTAGGGAAGGAGCATTGGGCAACAGTGAAGCGGGTTTTCAGGTATTTGTGTGGCACTAGTGATTACGGTTTGTGCTACTAAGGAAGACCATGATTGGACAGAGTTTTGGATATTTGTGGCTTTGTTGATGCAGACTGGGCTGGAGATCTGGATCAGAGAAGATCTACAAGTGGGTACGTGTTTAACCTATTTGGAGGTGCAGTCAGTTGGATAAGTAAGAAACAATCTGTAGTGGTGCTATCAACTACAGAGGCAAAATACATGGTAGCCACTCATGCAAGCAAGGAATCAGTTTGGTTGCAGAGATTATGTTCAAGTATTGGGTTAGTACACGGAGCTATAAGGATAGACTGTGATAGCCGAAGTGCAATTTTCTTGGTAAAGAAACCTGCTTACAATTCAAAGACAAAGCACATGATGTTCAATATCACTTTGTGAGGGATATGATAGAAGACAAAAAGGTGTTGCTGGTAAAGGTGGACACTTTGAAGAATACTGCAGATGCATTGAAAAAATCTGTGAGCTTTGAGAATTTCTCTTGGTGTAGAGGAACAATGGGCATTGCAGGGCTGGATAAATGACTAAGCTCTCTTGGAGAATGTTGGGTTGTGTTATATTGTTTCCACGACTATCTACCCTAGTGAACAGGGGAGTTAGAGGGGGGCAGGTAGCCCCCCTCTACGAGGTCCGGGGCAACGCCCCGTGGATTTTTTTTTGGACCCTATATTAGGTTGGGTGGACCTACCTATGGTTTTCGCACATGGTTTTGGATGCGATGGTTTTCGGTCCATGGTATTGGATGCTTTGGAATGTATATATATGTATTGTAACATTGAAAGGAACATAATGAAAAATCAAGCTGGTAGTCCCAGTTTTCGGATCTAGGGGAAAATCTTTGTGTATATTTGTTTTATGTGTTATGCTCTCACATTGTTTATTTTCTGTTCTTAGAATTCATATGCAGGTAAGTTTTGTATGGAGTTAAAACCTATCATAACAAACATCATTCCAATTAACAAATATAAATAACATAAACCATCCATGAAATTGATCAATTAATCCATTAAACAATGAAGTGATAAGAAATGCTTGTTAGTATTAATTTCAGAAACATAAAGGAGCTACAAAACCTGTGCCTTGATGTTGTGAAGCTCCTCCAATTGATCTCAATCCTCTCCAAGAATGATAAGCTCTCCAACCTATTTCCCTCAGTATAAAATTACTCTCAACAGCCTCCCTCAATTCCCCCACCTATGGCTTGATTAATAGGCCAAAAGGAAGTAGTTTGAGATCCTTAGTCCAAGGATGAGATCCACTAAAAGGGGGATGAAGGATCCTTGAAGAATGGAAATTAGTTCCCTCAAAAATGAGGTTAGGATCGAATAAACATGATTTCGAGGATTTCTGTTGGGAATGATTTGCCCAAAAATGATTATATATCTCACTTTTTATTGATTTACCTGGGTAGTTTTTGTTCAGAAACAGAGCGTATTTCTGCGCAATCTAGAGTGGAAGAAACTGCACATGTGTGGTTTTTGTTCAAAAAAACAGTGCAGATGCTCAAAAGTAGGGTTTTGTACCATGAGATCCAGAAATTCCACTTTATTCAAGCTAGATAAGATTGTTGACTTGCAAGGGAGTGTTTCATTACACTTGGATGGATAACGAGAGATCCAATTTTGATGATCATTTAACTAATGCGATAAAATGATGTATAACAGATTGTACTCTAAAGTGCAAAGTCAGAAAAGTTTAAGGACTGAAGTACTTTATGATATCAAGGATTGGATCAAAGATCATGGTTGGAAACCTACAATAATCAATCAAGGATTACAATGCAATATAATAATCATCACTGAGGTAGGCATTCCCATGCTCTGAACATAAAAGTCTTAAATCACAGTATGGAAATACATCATGTCAAAGTATATATAGGATGGACACAACCATCAAACATAAAAATCTTTTTATAGTCATGAATACAAAACTTCTCATAACTTGGATGGATGAAACTAGATCCAGGGTCTTGATCTCCATCTCTCAATCCATAGTACGAATCTAGCCATGCGAGTAAATATCTTGAAGTCGAACATGGAAGAATCCAATTGATTACTAGTCAATGATGTGAACCATTAACAAGTGTGAGAGAAACCACCAATAATGACAATGGCTCTCAAGGTACTCCCAGTACAATCTATAGAGTGTGAAAAGATGATGTGAAGTCGAACACTCATAGAATCGTTCGATCGAAGGCTAATGATGAGAACCTGTTGCCAAAGGTGAGAAACCTACCATTAAGGCATGCAGGCCTCAAGGTACTAAAGGTTTTTAGATCAAATTCCTAGATAATGAGATGAAGTTGATAGGAAGTGACATATCGTAGGAAAGCCTACGATACGAAACATAATGTTTTGTTTTTAAGAACAATTTTCAAAGAGTGTCTCAAGGATGGCCGACGTGATTGAAGGATACAAATTGTAAGGTAATTTGAACTGAGGTTTAGACTTCTCTTTAACATATTGGCAACACGACAAAATGACTTGGCATCATTTGACTCAACGATAATACCCAAAACCAACTGAAGAATTTCAATAAGGTTCAATTAACTGTGAGACAAATGGATTCCCCAACCCGAATAGATATGTGACAGAGTGTCATGTTCAAGAGCGACATACTGCCTGAAATACAAGAAACGAACTTTTCTTCTCAATTTTCCCCCACCATTACTGGCAAGTACCTCTTTATTTTTTACAAGCTTGAGGAGGATAACATATGTTTGTCTTGTAAGCTCATCCTTCGGATGAGTCCATCCTAGTATTTTTAACAAACCCTAAGAAGGAGTGGTTCAATATCATCATGCTTAACAAGTCTTATACTGTTGAATTTTTACGAGTCCAGTAAAGGGGTATCTCGATGTCCATTTCATGTTTAAAGAGTTTGAAACAAGCACAAAAAGAAAACTCATTCAATGCTTTTACCGTAAAATTTTAACGAGCCCAGAGAAGGTAAATCTCAGTGTTTTTCAGTTTTAGGGAGTGAGTGTTACAGCTCCAAATCTCATTCTTGATGTTTGTGATGCTACACTCATGGCCTAGGGCAACCCCTCCTTCCAGGCCTGGTCCAAATATTCAAAAAATAATGTTTTACTCCCTATACGCAACATTGCCCTGATCTAAACGCGTGTGTACACAGGTCTGTGTATACCCAACCTGCGTATATGTCTTAAAACACTTAAAAAAAATTAAAACTCCTTAATTTTGGGCGGAGATCGTGGGTTTTACCTGCTGATTACCTATTAGTTCCCGTGGCCCAACTGTTCCCAACGAATTCCCAACTAAAAAACTACTTTGGGAGAAGTATAAAAGGCTTCAATGGGAAGGCCTAAAGGAGGAGAGAAGAGAGAGAAAGATCACTCTGCTGAGATTTTCCCTGACCAGGTCTGAAGATCCTTGTGCTTCCAACACTTCCCCCATTTACAGGAAACCCTTGTTTCCTTGTGTTATGATGTCTTTCTACTACTTGAGATATCTTGGAGTAAGTCATGGAAGGAGTTTGTTGAAGGCTTGAGACTGGACGAATCCGGAGGACGGTTCCACTTGGAGCCTGCGAAAGGAAGACTCAGGTGAAATCATTCCTTTCTGTACTTTAGTTATTTATAATAAAAGAAACACTTGTCTTGTTCCTGATATAAATCTTCTTCATGTTTATGATATCAATGTTATGATTCATATATGAATGGTTGTTTTTTAATTGCATAACTAACTACCTTTCCTTATGTTATGAAGATGATTTCTTTATGATGCTTGGTCAATATACTGTTGTACTTTCTGGAATTGTTTGTTTTGTAGGTTGAAGGACTAAAAGGAACTCCAAGAGGGTTTGGACCCTAACTGGATCTTCTCAAATGAAGGACCCCCAGGTGCACCCCTTTTTCGTATAGTTTGTTTATATTAGCATCATGGCTGTATGGAATGTGTGTTTCTCTTTGTAAATAACCTCTGATCTGCTAGGGTATCAACCCAAGACCCTAGGGGAATTTATCCCTTAACAGTGAGAAGAAAAACATAAGTAAACTCCACAATGCTCTTTTTCATAAATTTAGTTCCTCAAGCCTGAAAAAGGATAAAATAATGCATGAGAGAACTCTATTGACCATTTTTTATCAACGTATACCTTTTTCGTAAATAGTCCTAACTCACTCCGTAAAAGGGGTAAAATTATACTGAGTGGACGATTGTTCATTTACTTTTATGAGTTCGAGAAAACAAGTACTCGACAATGTTTTCATGTTTTGAGAGTCTGAAAAGGGCTTTAAAGGAGGACTCCATGGCTTCGATTTTTCATAAGCTTTAATGAGTTTAAAAAAGTGATAAAAATATACTTATCTTACCAATTTTAAATTTAATTAACGAGTAGGAAAAGATAGAAAGAACTTGGAATTTTCATATGTGTTTTACGAGCATGAAAAGATAGCAAAAAAGCTTAGGATTTTCATGATTTTAATGAGTTTTGAAAATTATAACTGAAATGGACTCGAGATAAGTTTCATTTTTACACAAGCTTGAACATAGGAAAATTTTTCTTGAGACTGGTTTCATTTTTACAAAAGCTTGAAACAGAGAAAACTATGCTTGAGATAATATTTCATGCCCCCATCATAATGACTGCAAGGGCACATGCCCCCAAACTTCATTTCATTCACCTGATTAGACTACAAGTTACTAATAGGAGGATGAAGTGAAGGTTTGTTTACAAGATCAGAAATAATCGACTTAACATTTATGAGATCTAATTAAATACTCAACTCAAATAGGGGAGTATTTGTTTAATTTTTTATGCTTCATTTTTTAACGAGGTTGACATAGTAAAAGAAATATCATAAAAAAGAGTTGTTTCATTTTTTAACGAGGTTGACACAGTAAAATAACCATCCTCATGAGACCTATTTCATTTTTTAACGAGGTTGACATACGAAAACAACCATCCTCATAAGGATCGGTTTCATTTTTTAATGAGGTTGATACAGTAAAAGAAGCATCCTCATGAGAATCTATTTCATTTTTTAACGAGGTTGAAATAGTAAAAGAAGCATCCTCATGAGACCTATTTCATTTTTCAACGAGGTTGACATAGGAAAAGAACTATCCTCATGGAAACCTGTTTCATTTTTTAGTGAGGTTGACAGAGTAAAAGAACCATCCTTATATGACCTGTTTCATTTTTTAATGAGTTTGACACAGTGAAAGAACTATCCTCAAGAGACTTATTTCATTTTTTAATGAGGCCGACATAGGAAAATAACTATCCTCATGTTCCTTGATTAAGGCTTCCATTTGGAAGGAACACATGCCAATGGATACACCTCAATCATGGTTTCCAAAATATCTTCATCAGATGGAAGAACAGTTCTCGAGAAGGAACACATGTCAAGGGGATAAATAGGGATAATAAAATCGTATTCAAATATCCCCATTGAAGTTTTGACCATGTCAGTGACTGGATCTAAGTCAAAACAAGTCGAGAAGATAGTGAGAGGTTCACTTGCATCAGTAACTGAAACAATGGGACTGGTTGCCACATAATTAACTCATGGCGGGGTAGGTACCACTTCTATATAAGGGACATTTAGGGGCGTTGGATGACTGGTAGTTGAAGCAAGATCAACGTATGAAAGATGATCAACTGTCACAATGTTTTCATTGTGAGGTAAGGACATCACGCAAAAGAGTGTTGATACGACAACTTTCATGGCATAGGAGAAAATTTAAGTCGAAGGGACCTTGGAATACCATAAGATAAATACAAACAATTTTACCTTCCAAGGTAATAGGTAACTTAGGAAGTATCCCTAAAGGTTCACTAACGGTTATGTTAAAAGCTAAAAAATTCTATGTAATAGGCACAACTTGAGGGGAATCCAAAGCATGCCAAGCAGTTGAGGATAAAATACTAACAGAAGCACTTCATCTACATTTGTGCAACACACATTCTTACCATAAGCCTTCACAATGATTTGGAAAGGGGTGGAATAAGGAAGATGAGGTTTTGTCAGTCTATTTCAATCAAAAGAAGTAGCCTCATTACTTGGATGGGGTTCAAAAGAAACAGGAAACGCCCCCATGTGTAGAAGAATATAAGGTAACATGAAGAACCTGAGCGATATGAATTTCACTCTCTAAAGGGAGAGTGGGATTGAGCGAAATGGAATTGATTTGACCACTTGATCAAAAAATAGTCCATCAACCTGAGTGATACATGTTTCACCCTCCAATGGAAGAGTGGGATTGACTGCACTTGGATTTAGATCAATCACTTCGTCAACTGACAGTCGATGGGGAGAAAGTTTAGGGTAATTAGTTGGAAGTTGTTGCGGTGAAACATTATGTTTTTCCAACAATTCTAAGGTTTCATCCATGTGAGTGAAAAGGTGACTATGATGAGTCCATTTGCATAACCTACAAGGAAACCTGACCTTAATCTTTTTCCCTGGAATTTGAGAATCAGAGGTTGATGGATCAATAGTAAGTTGAAAATAATTATTTGACCATACTTCCAAAACCTTAGGAATACTAGGATAATTGATAAGGAAGTGGTCACCCTTACAAAGCTTGCAAGGGTATTTTGGCTTACGATGCATTGTAGAAGTTCCCTCAACATTACCAATACTTATGACCATGGTTGGTTGGTTGACTACTTTCTTATCTTGCTTCTTCTTCTTCTTCCCTTTCTTCTTTGTCTTAGTCACTTGGTTACTAGCATCAAGGTTTTTACCAAGCGAAGAAGAAGAAAGGAGGAGGAAATGTTGGATGAAGAAGGTAAAGGGTCAACAATAGGTTCGTGATGTTGAGATGGTGAACTCGGTTGACGTGAAAAACTCGATTGAGCTAGTACAATTGGAGTATTTGGAATTAAAGAAGTTGAGAACAACCATATAGGTAAACCTATTGTGAATCCAGGAAGTGACAATGTAGCCATATAAGGAGGACTGACATTTGAAAAATTAGGAAAAGGATTAGGATTCCCATTAAAAGGGAGGTCTTTATCAGTAACTTCCGACATTGTTTCCATTAGATTCAATCCAAATAAGTTTTTATTATTAAATTTAAATAATATTCACAATGCACACCTAAGGTCTTTTAAAGAGTAAAAACAAAGTAACACACGCTAAAAAATCTAGGGATTCAAACCATACAAACTCACCTTTCACAAAGATGAATATTTACTAGTTGGTGATGAAATCCAACATTGCAGAGATCAAAGTAAACTTTTTTATAGATACGAGAGTTTGGAACTAGTTACCCTAAAAACCTGCTTAATGAAACAATTTGGGGCAAGTAACTTCGCTTATGCCATCTCGAGTGAAGATTACCCTCCAAAAATTCCGAGTGAGTCTAGCCAACATCTGTTCTAGGTACAACATGACCTTCCCTTTGCCGTCACCTTAGGTAGAGACCTAGGATTATGGCCACTAAGTTTACCAAATACAACAATTTTACCTAGGGGGATAGTTGTAGATTGGACCTACATGCAAGGGCAGAGTAACAAGCTCAATCCCCTTGAAGGCTCCTCGACATGATCAATTGGAGGTTTACTTTCAAGTGACTCAAACTACCTTTTGGTACCATTGTAATATGTGAAAATCACTATATCTTTGCTAATGAAGTGGGTACGATCACTTCACCAGATTCGACATGATCTCGTGCTTAACTCATGTATAAGAAGATCTTTCCAGAGAAAAACTGAAATAATTGGATTTCTCTTCCTAACTCCAAATTCTATTATTTGTTTGTAGCTTTTGAAAGTTTACTTCCTTTCCTATTCCAAATATATACACTTAAGCTACTGTAGGTGGAAAGGGTCCTAAAAATAATAAAAATTCTAGATGAATTTTATTAACGCTGTGTTATTAAGCTGTGATTTACTCAAAGGGTAAATGGATGTGAAAATGATGGTATTATGACTTGACTCAAAACTCTAATGCATCAAATATGAAATTTGTAATATCTTCATTTGAATGAAGTCTAGCTAGAGTAAGTAAAGAGGTTTTTCTTTAAAATATTAACTCCACAAAGTGCCACTTCTAATTTTTCAATGAGATTCAAAGCTCTAAGTCACAAACCACGCAATGTAATCTATGCACAATTTTCTGAAAACTATGCAAATGTAATCTACGCACAATTTCTGTGAGAACTATGCAAATGTAATCTATGAAGAATTCGTGTGAACACTATGCAAATGTAATCTATGCACAATTTTCATGAACACTATGCAAATGTAATCTATGCACAATTTTCGTTCATGAAATGAGAATTCTAACTATGCAAATGTAATATATGCAAGAGAATTATTAAAAACAAACACAAGATGATTCCAAATCAGCGAAAGAACAACCTGACTATTTCTTTTCACTAATACAACTTAAGAACTAATCAAATGTAAGTAAACGAAATTGGGTGAAAATTCCAAAGATAAAAAACAACGACACTCAAAGGATATTAACGCTCAGACACAATTTAGCCCTCCGCCCCCCCGCTCCCCCACCCACCCACTCCCGACGATTGAGGGGGATTTTTTTGTTGCAAAAATGAAAGCAAAAACATGCAAAAATTGTTAAGAAACTAAGACAAATCTTTGAGCAATGACCAAAGGAATTCAAATTCAAAACACCCAAAGAAATCCTTAAAATGAAAATTCTTGAATGAATGTTATGAAATCAACTCTTAAAGTGTAATTCTGATTAAACTTCAGTATTGGAATAAAAATGACTCCTGTTTTCAATGCAGCACAAGAATTACATCTCATCAAAACACTAGTTCTTGAGAAACCCTACCTTTCAATCCCTAAAAATGGACAAATCTCAAGAAAACTCTTCACAACAATCGATCAAGCACACGGAGACTGACTAGAGTCATAGACAAATGTAATGAAACTTAAAAAACAAAAAATTTAGATTTTAATGAGAGGAAAAGCTATTTTTTCAAAAATGCTTAGAGTATGCGTAGTTATACATTATAGTACAATGTGCATGCACACTATTTCTAAAGGTAATATGCGCAGATCTGTGCTTTGTTTCTAAACAAAAATTGCGCATGTAGAGAAACTTAAAGAAAAAAAAAGTATCCAAACAAATCACAAAATCTGAAAGATAATTAACTTGTCAAGGCTTAGATAAAGCTATCAAAAAAAGGTTTGAGAATAAAAAACAAGGATATGGAAGAGAACAGGATGTTCCCTAGTGGATTCGCCAATTTTTTAGGTGGATAAATCCCTCTTGCTGACAAGAGAGATCTCCCTATATCTTAAAAGGAAACTAGTAACATACAAATAATCAAGCTATTTCCTTCCCTGAATATATCGTTTCTTGAATCATAAGCTAACAAGGTGAGAAATGGAAATTCATACCTTATTATGACATGCTTGATGAAGATCCCCGTTTGTGCTTCAATGCAGCTCCTCCATGCTCGAATATAGACCTACACACATGGAAATAACAAAGGATCAAAGGCATATGCAACATAAATTATTCAATAATTCAAACTAGTGATCAAGGAGACTAGTAACAAACATCATTCCAATGGAAAGATATAAATAACAAAAACAATCTATGAAATTGATCAATTAATCCATTAAACAATTAAGCGAGAATAGATGCTTGTTTGTATTGATTTTAGAAACATAAAGGAGCTACAAAACTTATGCCTTGATGTTATGAATCTCCTCCAATTGATCTCAATCCTCTCCAAGAATGATAAGCTCTCCAACTTATTTCCCTCAGCAAAAACTTACTCTCAGAAGCCTCCCTCAATTCCCCCACCTATGGCTTGATTAATAGGCCAAAAGAATTAGTTTGAGATCCTTAGTCCAAGGATGAGATCCACTAAAAGAGGGATGAGGGATCCTTGAAGAATGGGAATTAGTTCCATAAAAAATGAGGTTAGGCTCAAATAAACATGAGTTCAAGGATTTCTGTTGGGAATGATTAGCCCAATAATGCTTCTACATATCACTTTTTATTTTTACTTTTTATTGATTTACTAGTGCAATTTTTGTTCAGAAACAAAGCGTATTTCTGTGCAGTTTACAAGGAAGAAACTGCACGTGTGGTTTTTCTTCCGAAAAACTATGCAGATGCTCAAAAGAAGGGTTTTGTACCATGAGATCCAAAATTTTCCCACTTTATTCAAGGTAGATAAGTTGTTGACTTGCAAGGGAGTGTTTCATGAAACTTCGAATGG